>CM048918.1:40291481-41636481 GCA_026686955.1 Epinephelus cyanopodus
CGAGTTACAAAACTGAACCTCTGTTGTTACAGACACAGAATGGATTTCATGTTATTTGAGAGGTAAAACAGCTTCTCTTTGCTCCCGGCAGCTCGTGTTGTCATGTCACTACATCCGTTTAGCTGCAGGCAACGCTAAAGATGAAACAGAGAACATGAGACAGAAGAATGAAATGGAAATGTAAAGTGAAAGAAAACATCAGCAAAGCAGAAGAAAGCTGTTTAGCAGGTAAAAACCGAAAAGGTTTGTCAGCAGAAATAAAGCGAGAAAGTGCCGTAAAACAAAGCCAATCACATGCTGAGAGAGAAATGAAAAGGTCAGAAGTAAGGAAAGCAATAGAATTCAGGGGGAAAAAGGTCAAAATTATATAGACAGCCGTGAAAAGAAAGAAAAGAAAAGAAGGCAACAGTAAGCAGTGAAGTCCCACAGTATGAAGTGATAGTGTGTGTGAGAGTGTGTGCGTGTGTGTGTCAGCATGTTTCCTGCCTTAATGAGGCTGTGGCTCAGTGGAGTGAGGAGGGCGTAGAGCCTGGATCCTCCACCATTCCCCCCTTATTAAACAGACAGAGAGAGAAAGGGTGAGGGAGAGGGGAGACAGAGAAACAGGAGGAAAGAAGCAGAGGGAGAGGCTGTGTGGGAAATTAGCTTAATTTGGGGGAAAATATAGAGTTAATCAGAATTATTATGCAGAACTGCTTTAAGTATTTGTCCAGGGATATAATCTCAGAGTCAGCCTAATGAAGCGCGAGCCAAAGTTCACTTTTCATGCTTAAACTGTAGTTTTATTTTCTCACCCTGCCACTCACTCCGTGCACGCATGTTCACTCTCTTTCTTTCTTTGTCAGTTGAGTCAACAGCTGTTCTACAGCTGATTCACAATCGACCAATGGCACACTTTCGCCATTAGCCTATCATCTAACTGCTTGTCATTTTAAATGTGGTCTTTTTTCTTCCTGTAGTTCTGTCACGCTGCAGCCGTGCGCACCCTCCACGTCATAGTCTTGGATTCATCAGCCTCATTCGCCTCATCAGCCATCAGTCACCAGCCACCAGCACCTCCACCAGTGTCTGGATTACACGGGGGGATTTATCCTGCTGCCACTCACAAATATCTCCCTCTGGTGTCCAAGCACCAAACACTTCTGTTAATCTTAATCTGTACAGTTATATTCAGTTTTAAACATTATCTTGACTTCATTCATCTGTTTCTCACTGAAATAACAATAACAAGACATTTGTCTTGCCGATCAAGCAAGACTGCTGGTAACACCCCGATTATGGATATCTGGGAAGGGACTGACTGTAACTTCACAATTTAAGAATTGTAAAATGACTGTAAGTAAGTTACAGAAACTTCATATTTCAAATATGTATTACTGCCACAACTCACAAAGAATGACACAACAATGAAACAGTAAAACAAAAGTGAAGGATACTACTTGTGTTTCTGTGAATGGTGGTGAAAGTCAGGAGGTCAAAGTTTGTTATGCAACAAAAGACGAACAATTTTCGCAAGAAATATGCACTTACTGTTTGTTAAATGCACACCGACATCTTCTAAATAAACTTAGAACATAGGTAAAAAAAAACAACTTTATATTTAAGTTGACTTCCTTTGGTTTAGGCAGCAAAAGTCAGTGGTTAGGTTGAGAAAAAAATATCATGGCTTGGCTTAAAATAAGTAAATCTGTGTATGTTGCGCTGCCCTAAGCGGACTGTATTGTTCTTTATATTACATTAATTGCCTGATGTGTCTAAAAACGCCACCGCCTGGTGCGTCTCACACCGCCGTTAAAGGGTGCCTCTGTGCGTTGGTGTCTGATGTCAAGGGTCACTAGGAAAGTGTTGGTAAGAGTTATGAGTGAGACCAGGTTGAAACAGATAAGTTATATAAAAGTTCTCTGCTGAAGTTCAAACGCAGCATCAGAGTGAGGAAGAAAGGTGATTGAAGTGAAGTATTGTTGCTGAGCGTGTCCTTCCCTTTATGACCACAGTGTACCCGTCGCATTAACAAGGTGTACCTAATAAAGTGGCTGGTGAATGTATATCAGCTGATTGTAACCTATTGTAAGCTGTGATTCAGGAATTTGGAACCAGGCAAAGCAGTGGATTGGTCCCTACCATCTCTGAAGTGCTCTTGAGCAAAGCCTTTAAGCTCCAACTGATCCAGAAGAACTTTTATAACTGTTACGCTGAATATGTTTTTCCTAAACTTCACCTTCTGCCTTGTGAGGGTTTCAGACTACATATCCTTCAGTAAACATATTTCCAACAAATCAATTTTCAATTCAGTGGATACTCTTAAAGCCACTGTCTCATTAATATTCTGTGGAGAACTTTAAAGTTGCCCCGGAGGTCACATCCAGAGATGTCTCAGGGACAACACTGAAATATTTGCTTTCCCAATATTGTATGGGGGAAAAAAAAAACCTGCATGATATGTGAAATATTGACCATGGACGGAAAAACATCCTTCCTTTTTATATCTTCTGGAGATATTTCACCGTATAATTTACCAGTGGGGCTGGATGAAGATGGAAGGAGAAGAAAGGAAAAGGGGGGAGTGTACGGAGAGAAGAAGGGGTGGAGGGGGGGAGCCATAAACTAAAGATCACTTTCATCCAAAAAACAAGACTTACAACCTCATAAAGACAAGCCACGTTAAATCATGCTCATTCAGTCCCTCCCTGCCATCTCTCCATCCCTCCATCCCTCCATCTCTCATTTCCACATTTCTCATCCTCTCTTGTGTCTCACCAGAGTAAAAGACTAAAAAGTCGATCCGGCCTTTTCATAAAAAACACTCCTTTTCAACGCCCATCCACTCTCAGCTCATTCCCACTGTTTATTTCAACTCTCCATCCGACTCTTTCTCTCCCTCCGTCTCTCCATCTCATCATTCAGCTCTTTCTCTGTCATTTTCATCCATCCATCCATCCTCTCACCCGCTCTTTTTCTCCTCTCTCTGGTGTTTTTTATTAGAGCAGAGGATATGAGTCAGGGGGTGATTCCTTGATTGCTGCAGCATATGTGAGGGGCCTATAAATCTATCATCGCATGTCTCTCTCCTTACGCACACACACACACACACACAGTAGACAGAGGTAACCACATATACCCACAGGGAGGACAACGAGATGGAGAGCAGGGCTGGAAAAGAAAAGGAGGCGTAAATGTGGTGTGCGAGGCGTCCAACGATAGAAGGGTATGTTTGTTTAACCTCTGAAACACACACACATTGGTCCTACTAGACGACAGCGGCGGGCTCTGGAAAGAGTATTGGTTTTCACAATAAAGGTGGCGAGGGCACGCCTGTCAGTCAAAGCTGGATTCCTGCTGGGGGGCGCGAGTGACATGAGACGTACAAACTGTAGCTCGTGAGACTTCAGAGACAAACTTCACACATACAAATGAAACATTTGGAAGCTGGTAATTCCAACAAGGAGATGAGTTTCATATCCTCGGATGCTTTGAGGTGATTTATCTGTTAGCGAGACAATCAGCAAGACACACAGCTGTTCCCCGGGAAAATAAACTTGTTTTAAAATGACAAGCCAACCCCATTTCCACACAGCGTTTTCACAAAGTCACAAATACGTAAATCTGTTTGAAATGCCAAAAGATATCTGGTTGCTGTTTTGCAGTGACTGATGTTTGCTTCATAGCCTCCAGTATAAAATAAAAACATAAACCATTTAGAAAAATCCTGTTTGAAGAAAGTCATGTGTTAAACAAGCTGGAGAATTGTTTTTTTTTTTTTGTAAAGCTGAATGCTGTGAGTTTATCTCGTGTCCACTTTGGAGATGTGAGGGAGAAGTTTTTCAGGGTTTCCACCACAGTGCTGATGACAGAGTACATGACTGCTTATACCTGAAGTTGAAACACTTCTGAGTCTGGAAACTCAGCAACAGACTGCAAATTTGGATTTTCTGTCTCCAAGTCCTGTCAAACACAGTCGAGCATGTGTGCAGCCGAGGTTGGCAACAAGGCCTAAAAACCAAAGACAATTGTTTGGTCATTGTGTTTTCTGAAACCTCTATAAGCAAGAAGTCATTGTTTGTCATTGCCATCATAGACAGGAAAGGTTTAGGCAAGAGTAGTGAGACTGGTTAGGGTTAGTGTAAGACTATCAGCCAATCAGAGGAGACAAAATAGTTTATACATAACTAATTTGCTGTGCTTTGTTGTGCACTTGCCAGAAATCATGATCACAACCACTGACCGCTTCTTCTTCTTCTTTTTAATGGCAAATTGCAGGTGGATGGAGCATTACCCCAACAACAGGCTGCTTGTGCACTTCTTTGGCTGCCATTTTTATGAATGTGGTGGTTCCTACTCTCGCTACGTAGCCAAGATGGCGACCATTGAGGGTGAGAAGTGTCCAGATTTCCATACTCAACTTTTCAGCCAATATGAGTGCAACATCCTGGTGCTTACAGTGCACCACATTTTGCCATATTTGTCAGTGTGAACGCACTAATGCACTCATTGCAAGAGTAAGTTCAGAGAAACCAGGCTGTTTTCAGTCCTGGTCATTATATACACGACACTTGGCAGTGCAGCTTGATATTTGATATAGACACCAAAGGTATCCTTCAATGCCTTTTATAAGATGCACAGGGCTTTTAGCTACCTCCAATGTAAACCTCTCTGAGGCAGATGCTAAGAGCAACTGACAAAGTACAAAGTCAGCTTGGGGTAGAAGGGACATGGGAGTCTGTAGTCTATGTACAATGTGAAAGCAGTGTTGTTTTAATGTAATCTTACTATATAATGAGGAAAACTCTGTGTCTGTTTCACGTTTTTCTCCTCACTGACTTGGTCAATCCATGTGAAATTTGGCACAGTGGTAGAGGGTCATGGGAGGATGCCAATGAAGCAATATTACATCAATTGGCCAAAGGGGGGCGCTATAGCAACCCATTGAAATGTCAAACTTTGAATGGGCATATCTCATGAAACTTTGCACAGAGATGTCTCTCCTCATGAGGAACACATTTGCCTCAAGAACCCATAACTTCTGCTTATATAGATTTTCTGCCATTTTGAATTGTTTGAAAAACACTTCAAATGGATCTCTTCCTAGGAAGTTTGAGCGATCTGCATGAAACTGGGTGAACATAATCTAGGGACCAATATCTAAAGTTCCCTCTTGGCAAAAGCTGGAAAACTTACTAAAACTGAGCTTCTATAAGGCAATGAATATTGCGGAGGGCGTGGCTCATCACATAAAGGTGTATAACATCTCAAGGGTTTCACCCATCACCACGCAACTTTGTAGGCGTATGACCACACATAATCTGAGGGGACCCCACCATTATTGACCCCATCAAACAAAATGGGGGCGCTAGAGAGCTCATTTCTTATCTAGGCCTAACTGCCACATGGATTTTTACTAAACTTGGTAGATATGTAGAACAGGACGCCTCAAGGTGACTGGAGAAATTTAACTCTAATTGGCAACTGGGTGGCGCTATAACAACAGAAAAATGCTTCAAAATGGCTAAAATGCGACCGATGGCTGTGGCTCCCCCTGTGGACCAATGTTGGTGTTTTCTAATTGTTGGTATGACTAACTCATGGTATGGTCTGCTGTAGCATAATCACGGAAACTGTCAGTGTGTCATTCTGTCTGTCCCACATTTTTCTACTCACTGACGTGGTCAAACTATGTGAAACTGCACATAGACATTGAGGACTGGCAGGTAGAAGGTGAAAAAGCTACCAGTGGGTATGGACTAGTGTTACATAATTCACATACTGTTGTCGCACACCATTACACTCATGTGACATATTTACATCACTTTACATAACACTTTTCTTCCAAAATGTGCTCTTTATCTTTTCTAAACCTGTCCAAGTAGTTTAGTTGCCTAAACATTACTGGAACAATCACATTAACGACATGTTACAATGTGTTTCAGCTGTGTGTCACATACACATGCTGAAGTTGCCTTGTGCGTCACTATGAGACGCAGAGGGGCCTGACAAAGCATTGGTTTTTTTTTTTAGCCTGGATAAACACAAATTAAGACACAGTTAGATCTGCTGATAGAATTCAAAACACAAACAGGGCTGAGACAGCTCTGCTTGACGCCTCAGCAGCAGCTGAGGCAACAGAGAAGTGACTCGCACTGATCAACAACACCTCTGAGCCAACCTTCACAACATATTATGGTAACTGCCTGACATATGAACAGCTAATCTCACAGAGGCACATCCTTAAATCTGTGCAGGTACTTGTGAGACAGATGGAAAAAATACCCGCTCTGTGCTCACTCCCGGTTGTTCTTTGCGTTACATGTAGACTGGCAGCGTGTGGACCACAGATGGTCTCACTCTGGCAAAGGTCACTTTTACCTACATGGAACGAAAAGAAGATTTGGAAATGAGCAAGCAGAGCAGGTACTTTCTGTCTCTGCATGTGTGCTGGTGGAATATTAAGCCTCAGTATCATCACTGTTAAATAATCATTTTCAAAGCCACACCCAATAAAGTGGAGTTTTTAATACCAATGATTTAAATCCATTTGGGGATTCTAGAGCCAAAATTAAGTCTTTTCTCTTTTGACTTTAACTTTCAGCTTTTCATCTGGTTAAAGCTGTAAAGGTGGAGTCGAGTACGTGATGACAGCGTGTTTAAAACCTGTCAAAGTGAGCGAGGCTCTCAGCGACTAAATGGACATTAAAAAGGTATTTTTCATATCATATCATATCAAGTTATTTTCACGTTAGTGTCTCATCAGTAATCAGGAGGTTTATGAATGGCAGAAACTCAGTGAACTCCCTCAAAGCAGATATGAAATGGTGCAGCACTCTGATGTGCTTCTCTCTCTACCTGTGTGTGCTGTTGTGATTGCAGAGTCCAGGACGCAGTGTAGCGTAAAGCCACTGCTTCAAACCGCACTTAATCACACACTGCAGCACCAAGTAAATATCTAATCACACACACAGGGCTGCATGAATGCTGATGCACACACTAATGTGTTTATCATGCACACACACACGCACTCTGAAGAGGAACGCTTATGAAGGAATGAACGCCAAAACACAAACTGACACGTGTCTGTCAGAAAATGGACGGGAAATTCCATCTTTTTCCACTTTGTGTAACGGTCAGACCAGGCAGGAGCACACACACACACACACACACACACACACACACACACACACACACACACACACACACACACACATCACTGTTTGTGATCTATCTCAATGCCACGCCTCAACAGATTCAATCAGAGGGGAGCCTTTGTTTTTTTTCCCTATCTGTTGTTTTATTTTCCTATTCGCTCTCTCTCTCTTGCGCACACACACACACACACACACACACACACACACACACACACACTCTCTGTCTTTCGTTTCTCAGTTGGAGCCAAATAACTTTAGTCTGAATGTTCCCACAGCTCTCACTATGGAGCTAAACAGAGACGTACAACAGGACCACACACACACTGAAAGTCCAAGAGAGAGGATTGAGTTACAGATGCTGAGTTATTGCTGATGTGGCTGATATCACGTGTGTGTATACACATTAGATTTTGAGGAGACAGTAGGAGTGAGTTACAACTGCTGCCCGCTCACTGTCCGGCCCTCAGGATTTATTACACACTCTTAAATACACACACACACCCGCACTCTGAATTTATATGACTGAATTTGTGTGAACCTTCCATTAACTACACTTATTCTCTGAAATGCGAGTCCTAAGCCTCACCACGATCTTCAGTGAGCTCCGTCTGAGCCGCCATGTTGTGATAAAATACCAATTTTTGCCTGAATTCATTCTAAAGAAACCTGAAGTGTAGGATACATCTGTTCCTATGTGCTGGAGGATTGTTCAAAATAAAGCGTATGGGTGTGTAAAGACTGGCACAAACAAAGACGAGTATATTCTCCTGCCTGGCACAGAGTGTGTTGTGGAAAGGTGGACGGAGAAGTGCAGCACGACTGGAGCAAATGACGCACAGGAAGACGTGTCGGTGTTGTAGTAAACAGCCTCATGTGGCGTTGTGCTTGGTTGTCTCCAGATGTCTGAAAGAAAGGAAACACTCAGTCACATACTTATATATTGACATTGAATATGTGAAGAAGAATAGTTAATACACTCATGGAGACCCACAGAAACGTACAGAGCATCCCCAAGAGCCAACGCAAGAGTTTTTATTTATTTATTTTGTGTTCCCTTTCCAGTACTGTTCTTCTTCCATTCCTTCTGAGCCATATATCTGTTTCAGCACAGCTCACAGTGCATCGCCCCAGTATAGACCCCTTCACTGTTAGTACACAGTATGATGTTTTCAGTGGGCAGGGCTTCGCTGAAGGCCAGACAATCCTTCACGGACATGAGCCAGTGTGAGCTAGCAAGTACTATACTACTCATTCCAAGTGTTGAGTAGTACAGTATGGACCATTTGTAAACTCGGAGTTCTGTGTGAATATACCGTTGGGTCATCCAGAGCACCGCTGGACACTGTCTGTGGTTCATTCATGTAGAAATATTACGCTCCATCTACCAACGCACCATGTCAGGTCGCTCAGTCTCCGGGACCACCAGTGTTACTTGAATAAGTAAACACTGAGCAACGGGACCAGACTGGCCGACCCGTATGCTCTCACTCAGTGGATGGATGATGTCACAGGAAGCCAATCTTACAAAGGAGGACCACACTCGTTTGTTTTGCCATGGACGCTAACGTTAGCTTATGTGCTAAAAAGTGTTTGTGTCCTGTGTGAAACCAAGTGAGTTATTTCAAAAAGGTACATCGTCACCATGTTTCTTTTCTTAAACCTAACCTACGTTACGTTACGTTAATTATGTAACTTTATATTAAGTCGAGCTTTTCTCAAGCTATGCTCACATTTTCCTACAAAATAATGCACCCAAAGTCGTACATATCCCACATATCTTTCTTCATAAATATGCACTTGATTTGAAACTGTCATGATAATTTTTTCCATCTTGTTTTTCTCCTTCACAAGATCGGCCTTTCTCATCAGTCTCTCCTGGTATTTTCCCAAGTAACAGGACTGATGGGTTTTTATTTCAAGAAATGCCAAAGATATCGGACTGCTCGCCACATTCTCTCCAGCATCTCCATGTTGTGTTTTCTTTATACTTACTTTGAATTTGTGGCGTGGTAAAATATCAAATCAATACCTTCCATGAATATTCTTTCCAATAGTTTGAATCAGTTGTTTCATGTATGTTTTTGCACATTTGTTCCCAATCAACTGAAGACATGCTGCATGAGAGTTCAGGGGCTTCAGGACACTTGGATCACTACGGATGAGCAGTACGGAGATATTTTGTGGTTTCAATTGTGTGTTTTTGGCATTTTTGGGTGCACTATCCCTTTAAGGACGTAACGTGATGATGCTGTTCACGGGCGCCAAATTGTCAGGTATCATACGAATACTTTTGCCATTTTTGTAAGATCTCATCTGTTATACGGGGGTACATTAATGCACATATACATCTTGCCTTGATTCTTGTGTGACATGTATCCATCTGCGTTGTCGGTGGCACCGATCAATTAGTGCAACTTCCACCTGCTGTTTGACACCAGTTTGTGGTTTCAGCAGATGCTTGAGCAGGTGATTATCACCCTTTCGGCTTTCCATACTTACTCACATGCCCATGACACACAAGTCTCTGCTCTCAGAGACTCACCCTTAAATACACCACTGAATGTGATCAATATGTGCTAAATAAATGAGAGACAGTGGGTAACTGACATTTTTTGCCTCAGTGATCTGGGGCAGAAGCTCAACGCGACAGTACACATTCGACTGCTGTCACATTCCTCCTTCCATTATGTCCGCTTTCTCTCTGCCATTCTACCTCTTTTCACGACAGTTAATTGAGAAATATACACAACTCACAGCCTTGAGGCACAAACCATACAGGTGGGGCCCTGAAATATGGCAGCGCATTGACTAATTAAAAAAGAAAATCCCATTTACGCATCAACTTTTCATATCCCAAGACCGATTTGATACGCTTGATTCAATACCAAATTCTAAAATCTCACCTGAGGCAGCGAATATTGCCAAGCGTCTGAGTCTAAAAGTCTAAATCCATCTGTTAGTGTGAGAAGCTGAGCCTGCTGCTGTCTGCCTGTGCAGAGCAGGTTGCACTGCAGAGTTAAGCAGATGTTAAAACTAAATGAAGATGTCCCATCTCATTTCCTGCTGCTCCTCAACTCCTCTGCCCAGATCACTGTGTCCCAGTCACTGCTTCACCCCCCCCCCCCCCCTTCCCTCTCTTCGGTTATGTCCAATTCTTTTTCTTCCTCTTCCTGGTATAACTCTGCCGTGCAAGACTGACTTTTATACGACAGTACCATTTTCCACAGGGGCTAAAGAACACACTAAGCTGTTAAAGTGTCAGGGGACATCAGTCTACTTCTGCGGTTACCTCCACAAACAAACACACTCTTCTTCTCTATATTCAGATCTCACATTTTTCAACAAACGGCCATTTCATCCATCAACCAAACACTGTGCCATTTCTAGATTTGATATGCAGTTGGTGAGCGATTATTTCACTCTGAATATTTTTTTATTTCTGCGAGGAGAAAGTAACCATGGTGACTTCTAAATTTGGGACTCAAACGTGAATGAGAGATCATCGTGCAGTCACTGATGGACTTTCACCCAAACTTTTCCACTGATGTTTACTGCACTTTAAAGCCGCTGTGTTTCTCTGCATCTGATAAACAATACGCTCTGGTAAAGGTTAAAAATTAATCCAAGACTTGCTCCTGTTTGAGCGTCTTTAAGCCTCTGCACCCTCCACATGAGTCAAATCCCAGCCTGAAGCCGTCTGACTGGATCTTACTGGCTGTTCCAGTCGTCTAGATTAAAAACAATATTTTTTATTGGTTGCTTCCAGAGAACGAGGTGTTTATGGGCTGCCCAGATGAAAAACACCTATTGTAAGTGAAAGGGGGGAAAGTTTGGATGAAAGAAAACAATGAATCATCAGGACTCATGGATTCTGGATCAATCAGCTAAAAAGCTTTGGGTGTTTGAACTTGTAACATCTTTTCTTTATGTTTGTTTGTTTATTATTTATTTGTCGTATGTCTCCCAGTTTTTTTTTGATAATGTCTCATTTCTGTTTTTTAATCATCAACCCTGTACATGTTTTATTGGCCTTATGATGTTGTGAACAATCATATATCTCCATTGATAAACCTGCACTCACCATCAGCTGCTATTAACACATCTGTCATCGCACTTGCCCAGGACCCAAAAGATGAATCCCTTCATTCCCCTCTTCATCCACTGACCCTCATCCTTTCATCCCTGACCCTTTATTCATTCAACCCTCAACTCTCACCCATTCATCCCTCACACTGTACCCCCTCATTACTACTTCTTTTTCTTTTATCCTGCACCCTTCACCCCTTGACCCTCATCCCTTCATTCCTCACTCTTCATCCCTTGATCTTCATCCTGCCATCCCTAACCTTTTACTCATTTGTCCCTCGACCCTCATCCCTTCATCCCTTATCCCTCATTCCTTTGACCCTCATCCCTTCATCCCTTAACCCTCATCCCTCATCTATGAGACCCTCACCCATTCATCCCTCAGCCTTCACCCCCATCCCCCCATCTTCATCCTCGCATCCAGCACCCTTCATCCCTCAACCGTCATCCTTCATTCCTCACTCTTCATCCCTTTCATCCCTGACCCTGTACCCCCTCACTACTCCACCTTCATCCTTTTATCCAGCAATCTTAACCCCTCGACCCTAATCCCTTCATTCCTCACTCTTCATCCCTTGATCTTCATCCTGCCATCCCTAACCATTCATCCCCTCATCCCTCATCTATTAGACCCTCACCCATTCATTCCTCACCCTTCACCCTTATTCAGCACCCTTCATCCCTTGACTCTCATCTCTTTATCCTTTATCTACAGCCCTCATTCCTTCATCCCTTTGCCTTCATCCCTTCATTCCTCACTCTTCATCCCTCAACCCTCACCCTGCCATCCCTAACCTTTTATCCATTTGTCCTTCAACCCTAATCCCATCATCCCTCATCTATTAGACCCCCACCCATTCATCCCTCACCCTTCACCCCCTTATCCCTCCACTTTCATCCTTTTTAATCCCATACCCTTCACCCCTCGACCCTCATCCCTTCATTCATCACTCTTCATCCCTTGATCTTCATCCTGCCATCCCTAACCTTTTATCCATTCGTGACCTTGAAAACCATGTTTTTCAGACCTGTGTTTGGACATTTACCTATTAACAATTTACCTAGAAACAAAGTCAAATTTGCCTCATTATAGATTAAGATAGATAGATAGATGGATAGATTACTAGGACCAGACAGGCATTGCTTATTCTTAGGACAGGCATATTTAAGGCTTGAATAGCTTCACTGGGAGCCAGTTCACGTCCCTAAAAATGTTGGTGTTGGTCCTTTCATTGACCCCACCTTCACTGCATCACTGTTATAGAAAACTTGTTGAACTTCTCACAGCACCTACACTCGTTCACACGACTTTAAGTTGCCTTTCAACTTCTGAAATCTGATTAATCACACAGACCAATGATCATTTAAGTAAAACACTTTCTCTGGCAATTAGCCTCCATGACATTTTGTTTCTGTGTTTAGTGGATGCACCCACAAACATGTATTTGTGCGTGTGTGTTTGTGTGTGTTAAATGAACCCTGTGGGTGTGCTTTGGCGTAGGTAACACTCCATTACTTGTCCATTTCCTCTGCATGGCTGGCCTGAGCATTTTATCCACAGCATAATGCACTAATTACCACTGTAAACACACACAAAGACAAACACTCATAACCATTTACCTTGCTAATTTCAGTCTTTCCTTCTTGCTCCTTGTGCTCTCTGTCAGATTCCATTCAAACGATCAGTATTGTCTTGACTGTCTAAGGAGACGTAATTTGTTTATTCCAACAAAAGGAGGACCAGATACAACTGGGCTCAAAGGGGAGAAAGATGTAGGAGGTGAAGGTGGAGGTGCAGGAAGGGGACGATTTCATCTCCATCACTGAATAGATGTGATTACATCTCTGGGCAGAGTAGCAGGGCAAAGGCGGGGAGAAGACAGGAGGTGACAGTAGGTGAAATAAGAGGTGGAAAGATAATGACAAGCAGCAAGACTGAGCAGAGAAGAGCAGATGAGGTCTGACGCCTTTTTGTTCTTTCGGGTCACTGCTCTGATTACTGAAGACGAAATGAGCAGTGCTGAGCTTGTTCTTAATATTGTTTAAGCAGACTGATAAGGAACATTAGACACAGTGGCACAGGTGTGTGGTCGGGTCTTGTAGAGCTTGAAAGGTGAAGTGTGATTAAATTCTTGCTGCGGTGAGCTGCTGAAAAAGTTGAGATTCAAGAACAGATGCAACTGTGATGTTCCAGTGAGGAAATCAGGAGTGTTTCTGAGGCAAACAATGATCTCATGGCTTTTTGTATCACACATGCCGGGTGGAGGGCATGCACATCCAAAAACTGGGATGTAGATTTGCATATCATTTGCATAATTATGGTAAGCTACTTTACTATTTTGTATAATTTGGCCCAGAAGAAGGGTAAAGAGGTTTAACGCTAGAGGTCCCAAAATGGATCCTTGTGGAACCCCACAGGACACACAGTTACCATTTAAGACAAATAACTTTCTGTCATAAAGATATAACTCAAACAGCTTTAGGACAAAGAGAAACCGTTGTAACTTTTTCTAACCTTGACCCCCATTTTATATTCTTCATATACATTTGTAGCATTTATATTTAATCAGTTTGTGCTGCTTTGTTTCGGTCTACCTGAATTTTTTAATGTTTTCATCATTAAAATCAATAACTTGATGAATTGAGACGGACGTGTAATACATAAATAAATAAATAAATAAATAGAAGTAAAACTTATCCCCCAGCTTCTTTGGTGGCATTTCTTTTCTTTTTACTTTTTTGTAAACATCTTTCATATTTTCACTCTGGTGTTTATAAGCTGATTGGTGCTTGTAAATACTCAGCACGACAATCAAATGAATGTGACTGTTTTCTTGAGACTAAGGATTATTTTATCCTAAATACAATGTAACTTTTAAGATGTTAATGGACGTATGACAATAGGTATATAAATATCTCTTTGTTTGAGCAGGTTAGGTTTTTTAGGATAGTTTTTGAGGGCTTGTGGAAACAAACTACAATTTTCTACATGGAATGAAAGCAAACATTTTGACATAATCTGTGTCATTTGTTTTCTGCATTTGTTTGATAACCAAAATGTTTATGGCTCAGATTTGTTGTTTCATTTGATGTTTTTCCTGTGTTCCTCATCTTTTTCTATTGGTACTAATTTGTTCTTACCATGTTGCGCACCAATCTGGCAAAGTGCGGATGTTCCTAAAAAATCTGATTGGATAAAAACAAAGTGGTAGTTTTTTTAAAAAGCTGCAAACTCTGAATAGCTCAAGTGAAGATGAGCAGTAAAACTTTCATCTAAATTGTCCGAATAAAACATATGCAACAGTTTACAGACCAACTACCTTGTTTGGCTTCGACCTCTGGGTAAATTGGATCTCTGTAACAAAGATAAGACATACTAAAAAAAACAACTATTAATGTCACTGTGGCAAGGGCAGGGTATCAATACTTGATCCTTTTTGCATCAGGGGTCTGATCTCGTACAGTCCCAAGTCCCTGGCAGACTAGCATACTTACTGTTAAGCCCTTATTTTGAGACGCTCTCCTTGGCAAATGATCAGCTTAACAATTTCCTGGTTAGCACGAGCTAACGCAGCAGCAGTGGTTTAAATATATATATATATATAAATGTACAGATACTCAGTTTCTCCTTTATTGCTCTGTATGATTTAAAGGAAGTGGACAAAAATTATGAATGTTAAAGGGTTGGTGTTTTTAATGCTAAGGCTTCAGCCGACTCTTTTTTGTTTGTTTGTCTGTCCCTGGTGCAGAGCTCCCTCTCCCACAGTGACCCCTCCAACACAGACAGTCTGTGGTGTGGCAAAGTTGAGCGCTGTGTTTGATGAAGAAACAAACAAAAGTTTGACCAACCAACACAACCATCCACAGAGCCGGGCTGCGAGCGTGGCTAATAAATGGATTGTAGGTGGCTGGCAATGGCTGCTAAATCTTCTAAATGATGGTCTCTTGTGTTTAGTTATTTACTTAATGCCCCAGAATCAATGCAGTAATGATTTTTTGATGTCAAAATGCTTCACGAGCACCTTTTGTAAAAGGCAACGAGAAGAGAAAGTGTTGCAGAACAAAAAGTGACAAGAAATAAGAGGAAATGTGGAGATTAATTTTGAGGAGCAGGACAGGTAGTAATGAGGAGGGAAAGGAGCGGCGGTTTGGTGGATAAATGGAGAATGGATGAGAGGAAAACTTTGGGAAAACAAATGTTTAAGTGAATGTGGTAGAGAGGAGGGCTATTGTAGGTTGGCAGCTCACGCACAGTCACACACTGTGTGTTTATCCAGCGTGTTTCAATTACGTCAGCATTAATATGGGCTACTGTAGAATCTGCAAGGCAGTAGCACCAATTCATCCCCACTACTCAGGGACGCACAGGCCTCTACAATGGACCTGAATACAATTAGCGAGGACACACACACTCACACACACTCCTTGGGAGCTATATTTGAGCTCGACCTCGGAGAGAATTCGCATCGTTACTTTTAAACTTGATCCAAGGCCGTGCGTAAACTGGAACGAGACCTTTTGTGTCATATCAAAAAAAGCAGAGATGGACACACTTCCCAAAAACCTCCACATCGGTTCCACTTGATAACATCTCATCTCCTCTCTTAACACATGCATCTCCTTATCACTGAGACACACAAGCAAAACTCAAATCCTACCGAGTCATGCTGTGGGACAATACATGGAAAATGTAATGAGACTCAGCCGGTAGGCCGCCATCTTTACGCACCTTATCATGTCCAACCTGTGTGCGGAAATGAGTGAGTATCGCGCTGCAGTGGAGGTCAAACATGAAACAGAATAAGCAATAAGGAATGCCTGTCCACCTGTGGCTCTGCCAGCACACTCACCATCCATATTCAAAAGCATGATGTGAAACTCAACGTGGAGCGCAGCGTGACGCAGCACACACACTGCTGACGCTGTAACACTGTGCTAATTTGAGCAAGTGTGTGTACATGCCAGCTTTGCAGATGTCTGTCATGGAGTTTGTTATTTGCTGTGTGGAGGAAAAGTCTCATGAAACCTTTTAAATGTATCAACTGTGAGCTGGAAATGAGCGAGTGGTTCAGTTAGTGTGTGACGTGGGAGCAGCAGAAAGTGAGAGCGTCTGACACAGAGATGAAGAGAATCACCTGAATGGATCGACACAAAATAAAACCCTGTCTCCTACACGTTACATACTACTTATTTGTACTCATTTATCCCTGTCATACATTCTCGTGTCAGCACGGTGGACGCAGAGCCTCCAAGCGTTCCTATGACACAGCGCTGAGCAGGTTTTTTCATGCAGCAAAGCAAGATGCTCATTGGATAAATGCAACAAAATCGTCACTTCTACTACACTCCATCCCAGAGGCAGAGGTGGAACAAAGTCATTGTTTTGCAGGTCACTAGTAGGTCCAAACGCAATGCAGATTTGTGCGTCAATGTTACTCATGCTTTATACATGCAATAAACTGGTATGCATGTGAAATTGCTGAATCGATGAATGAACTTCTTCTCAGATTTTTCAACTCTCGCAAATAAGCATATGATGTAAAATCGCACTGCTTGCTTCATTTGCACCACTTAATTGTTGCCGCTGCATCGCGTCCATCGTGCCACCTGGCACAAATTTGCATCTAATCGTATCTTACATTGACTTTACATGTTATTCACTCGCATGATTTGTTTTATTTGCACCTGGTGTGAACACAACAGAAGACAGTTTCACCCAGACCTGGTTGGTCTCCTTCATGCAACACGAGCAGAATGAATTTGTGTGTAAACTGTTTGCACAAGGAAATTTACGTGTGTTTCAGCATTCAGTGATAGAATCATCAATTTTTCCCGTAGATACTGATAAAACCTACATCTGTTTCTGACTGCTTGTAGTAGTTTAATTTGTGTTGTGCTCTGTTATGTTCACAATACTTTGAAACATGTACGTTAAACATGACAAAAGGTTAGAAATAAAACATTTAGTTCTATTAACTGGCATTTAGCAGATTAGAGCTTCAGATTAGGGTTCTTAAATGTGACTGAGTTATTTAAATTATTCAAATTGACTAAATAAAATGACTTAAAAAATAATAAATCACAAAAAGGTTGCCAACCATTGTAACGACCATGTTGCTTACTGGAATACCCAGTACCCAAGTCTCTCCAGTCCGATGATGCAATGTGCTTGTCTGCAGCTGTGAGTGGGAGGAGCCTCCGGTACCTGTTGTGCTTTGTTTTTTGTGTGTATTTATCCGTTTGTTTGTGTCAAATTTAATGTCAAACCACTTGTGTTTAACTTCTTGGATACATCCAAAAAGAACAGATGACAGAGTTAACGCATCCGATACCTTCTTCCAGTCGTTTGATTTACCTGTTCCTGAAGAAGAAGAAAACAAATCATTTTATCAACTCCACTTCAACCAAAATAACTTAATATAAAAATAACTGTCTCTCTTAGTTTGCTCCATGTTCACAGGACGACAGGATGCACCTATCCAAAGTGATTATCACCTCCTCATAAGGTGGTCACTGGCTCATGGGCGAGGATGTATGGTACATGGACATAAACGTGTGCCTACGATCAAATCAAAGTTTTCTGCAATGTTCATGAATCCCGTGTAGGTTTTTAGTACCAAGGATTTTTTATGTGCAAATCTACTGACAGATTTACTAACATTTCATCAATGAGACAGAGTGTGTCCAGCTTTGGCTCGGTCCTACCCAGGTAGCCAAAATGACTCTAGCCCAAAATCGACCTGAACTCAGCATGCCGGATGAAATTAGCTTGGCTACATCTGGCTGCCCAACTCAACTGAGACTCGACATGAGTGACATCCCGGAATCAAATCAGCTGGCCCGATTCTGGCTGCCGACACTGCCATCACTTGGCCATTATCAAAAGTGACCCGGCCCAGCATCGGCCCAAACTCGGCATACCGGAAGAAATAAGTTGGCCACATCTGGTCGCCTGTTTCACCTGAGATATGGCATGGATGACGCCCCAGAATCCGGCCATATCAGCTGGCCTGAGCCGGACTCAGGACAACAACTCATCAGCAACTCTGCTTAAGGTCACATCCAACCACAGTTTCAGGTGGAGGTGTTTAGTGTTCTTCATCACCAGTGTCTATGGACTTCATCAGGGGATATTCATACAGCGTTCTGCTCATGGTGTTTCTAACCCCATGGAAACTACTGAAGGGGCCTAATGACAAAAACTACTGAGCTGTACCACTGTAGAGTTCTTCTGTGCCCCCTATATCAAATTAATTAATATATCCAAAACTCTCTAAGCCCCAAAGCCACTTCCAATTAGTCTCTTCTAAATGAGGTGTTATTTTGTGCTCCGCCTCACAGTACACTTTATGAAACCACATCTAGAGAACAATCTCAAAAGATGCTCAATACATGACAATTTTCTCTTTTTTTCTAACCTTCCAAAGGGCAGATAAACAGTGCAGGTTTGCTTTTTTAAGCTCCACCCTAATTCAATTCCCTTATTCAAACAAGTGCACGCACCACCTGGTGAGATGTTGGCTGTTTGAGTTTAAACAGCTTATCAAGTTTCCTGCTCAGACACAACACAGCAAGACAGAAGTGCCGTAAAGTTTAATCTGCATTTCCATGAGTGTGTTACATTTCTGAGCAGAGTTAGACCACAGCAGTAGCACGATACAAGAGTTCTTTAGGAAATAGTCATGTGACAGATACTTCAACACCGACAGAAACCTAAAATGCAAGATCAGTGTATGACGACATGTGTCAGTAACACACACTGAGTATAAGACCCGTCTTATACTCAGAGAGAATTACAAAGCGACTACTTCCTGCAGAGAACCTGAGCCAGAGATCTGCTGTATTGAAAATGGTTGTGTTTACCATGTTCATGAGGAGTCCATACCTGTATGATCGCACCAGCCTGTTACATGCATTGTCTGTTTTCAAAACACACTTCTGTTTTCACAGGAAATGTACAGTTTGCATACAGTCTCTTTCAAAATAAAAGCACTACGTCAGTACAACACCGCCAATTGATGTTTTTCCTTCAACAGCAAACACGTGGCTGGGTTAAGGAAAAGAGAACAGGGTTTGGCTTTACAGTCACACAGGAAGAGGACACTGGCCCCCACAAGTGAAACTTGGTGGTTGTTGGACCCATCCATCCATCACCCCTCCCACCTGCCCTACTCGAACTTTTGCTGCCTTAACTTTCGTTGTATCGCCGCGTTTCCCCCCTGACCACTTATGTGTCATGCTGATATGAAAGGACTGCTTTTTTTGCCGGTGCCTGATCCCTGAAGTCACTGACACTGGAATTCCACTGGATGTGTGTCCGTTGTGGAACAGCAGAAGTCACGAGGACCCACGATATCTCGCGTATTCACGCATAATCGCGCGATATAACAAGATGTAGTTTCTATAAACAGAACCACAAAACCAGAGGAGCAGCAGGAAGACATGTGGGTGCAGCTCCATGATTAACATCTCCTCGTCCACGGTGTCAACGGGGTGAAAATGACGTCTGAAAACTTCTGACCTGTTGACTTCAGGCCTGCCTCTGCCCATTATGATGTTTTCAAGGTGTAGTGCAGGGAAATATGATCCGCTGTGAACACCGTATTTTATTTTGAAAATAAACTGGATGTTTTATTTTGTTTCTGTGCAGCACTTCCTGCCCTGCACGATCTGCTCTGACTGCAGGAATGAATGCTGACCTTTCCCACAAAAGACAGAAGCCAGATGTGCAGGTGTCAGTGACCTTCACTATCAAAAGAGCCTTTTTTGACCAAAAAACAAAACATATTTGAGCCTTATCATTACTAATAAGTCTAAATGAGCATTCACTGATATGTTTTACCATGACGTGGCTACCCTGCAGCTGGTTATTTATGATTTTTGATACTTTAGCTACGCAGCATTTGCGGTGAAAGTAAATGAATCTGTCCTGGTAGTATTAAATTCTCTATTTTCATTTTCATTCTTCCAGTTACACTGAATTTTGTGCGCATTCGCCTGCAAAAACCTCACAGAGCGCGCGATGAGTGCACTCTGGCAGAGCGTCACACACTGAGCTCATATTCGTGGAGAAAATGGAGCAATTTGACGGACATGATTTGCACAAGCCTTTACGTCAGGCTCACCACTTGACCCATCCTGTGGGATTATCGTCATTAAGCAGCAGACATACATGTCACGGACGTACTTACATACATGTGCTGGCGGTGAAGTGGTTCAATCACAGAGCCATCCTGCTAACAACATACAGCAGACATGTGATAACAGCAGTGCTCAGGGTGCTTTATGTGACGGCTGTGTTAAATCAATGTGTCGTTCAGCAGTTTGAACTCTGAATGCCTCCGTGCTGTAATCTGAATGTGCACACACACTTTCTGCACATTGGAATGCAAACAGGATTCACAGGGAAAGCCAGGGGTCTGTTTGGCCCCCGAAAACCTTAACTAGTAATCAAATCTGGGTGCTGGTGTGACCAAATTCCACTTGACACCCCACCCTCCTCTCCCTTCAATCCATCTGATGACTCTGGCAATCTGTGTGTCATGTAACATTAAGTGGATCGGAAGATGCAGAGAGGGAGATGAAATGGAAAGTGTGGTGGAAATTATAAGTGATGAAGTGTGTGTGTGTGTGTGTGTGTGTGTGTGTGTGTGTGTGTGTATCCTGGTGGCGTGCCCGGTGGTTAGGGTGATGACACACGGTGGAAGTGACAAGGTAGTGACAAGTTTGCTCTGATCAGGGCTGCAGACATGACAGAGCGCAGTGTTAGACTCGCAGGCACTCAGCCCTGATGGTCTCCATCTTTGATTTTGTCTCTCAGAAACACACACACTCAGGAAAACCCCCTGTGGGTGGGCGGATCTCCTCCTCCGCCACCGCCACCCTCCTTCCTTCCTGTCACCATCTCTTTTGTAGCCTAAAGCTTTTTTGTTTTAACAAGCTAAACACTTTGAAATGCTGTTCTGGTGCCTGGAGTATGTGGAGAGTAATTAGTGTCAAATATCTGTGACGAACGTGTGTTTCATGATCCTCACATGAAAAAACAGATCTACATGTGTGTGTGATGATTTGTGAGTGTGAGCTTCATGAATGCATTTTCCCATATAAAAACATAACCTGACAAATTTGAGTGATGGACACCAAAGATTAAGATTTCAATCGCACATTATCAGTCTTATTTAAAGGAGCAGTGCGCAACATTTAATCAGGATTTATACTTCTGCATCCAATTAATGCTGCACCTGTGTTTCACCTGCAAATAAACACAACATGCATCTGTGCATCAGTCTGAAGAGTCTTAAAACTCCACACACAAACCAAATCCATGCGTCAGGTGAGCTGTGCACACACACACACTAAGCAACCTGCGCATACTGATCCATATAAACAGAGTGCTGCAGGAATGAGTCCTAAAACCCAGGAATGAGTTTGCATTTTAGCACTCCCTGCTCCCTCGTCTCAAAGTGAATGGGTTTTTGGTGAGATGCCTGAAATAAGGTCTGTAGTTCACACAAGCTGAAGAGACTTCCATGTTTTGTTCTGTGAGAAAACACTGAGTTCACTGTGCCTAACTGTACAAGTGTGTCACATCTACAGTTCTTGTACCATATTTGTATAGATTTATATGATTTATATGGCCATGTGATGTTTCCCATTTGATGCTGTTTGCTCTCTCTAAAAAAAAAAAAAACCCAATAAAAATGACTAATGATAAAAAAGATCACAGGAGCTTAAAAAAAACACTCTTTATTGCACAGAACCAGCACCTGAACATCAAACAATCAAAATCAAGAGTCCAACTGAAAACCAGGACTTAAATACAAACTAGTCTGACGAGCGGATGAAGTGCAGGTGGAGGAAAAGGGTGGAGGAGCTCAGGTGAGGGGAACAAGGTGATGAGAAAGAGGAACAGACAGGAAGCTGAAGGGAGCAGGGAAGGACTAACGAGGCTGACGCAGGACAGGTGTGTCGCTGGGTAACTGAGGGGGAGGAACTAATTAGGGGAGTGAGAACAGGTGAGATGAAGACTGTGCGTTCCAATCTCCATACTATCATACTATATAGTATGCCTGAAGAAGATTTAGTATGTGCCAATATATAGTATGTCAACTAACAAAAATCTAGAAATCAGACCACAAACAAAAAACCCTGCATCATGACAAGTGGCAAACAAACAGAAAATAAATTTGCTGTTATCTTACTATGTAATGAAGAAAACTCTCTGTGTGTGTTTCACGTTTTTCTCCTCACTGACTTGGTCAATCCATGTGAAATTTGGCACAGTGGCAGAGGGTCATGGGAGGATGCCAATGAAGCAATATGACATCAATTGGCCAAAGGGGGGCGCTATAGCAACCCATTGAAATGTCAAACTTTGAATGGGCATATCTCATGCCCCGTATGTGGTAGAGACATGAAACTTTGCACAGAGATGTCTCTCCTCATGAGGAACACATTTGCCTCAAGAACCCATAACTTCCGCTTATATAGATTTTCCACCATTTTGAATTGTTTGAAAAACACTTCAAATGGATCTCTTCCTAGGAAGTTTGAGCGATCTGCATGAAACTGGGTGAACATAATCTAGGGACCAATATCTAAAGTTCCCTCTTGGCAAAAGTTGGAAAACTTACTAAAACTGAGCTTCTATAAGGCAATGAATATTGCGGAGGGTGTGGCTCATCACATAAAGGTGTATAACATCTCAAGGGTTTCACCCATCACCACGCAACTTTGTAGGCGTATGACCACACATAATCTGAGGGGACCCCTCCATTATTGACCCCATCAAACAAAATGGGGGCGCTAGAGAGCTCATTTCTTATCTAGGCCTAACCGCCATATGGATTTTTACTAAACTTGGTAGATATGTAGAACAGGACGCCTCAAGGTGACTGGAGAAATTTAACTCTAATTGGCAACTGGGTGGCGCTATAACAACAGAAAAATGCTTCAAAATGGCTAAAATGCATGATAAAAAACACGGAAATTAAAGAAGTAATAAGGACGAACGGAGAATTTAACAGTGTCTAGCTCCAGTCGAGAGCACAACAAAGTTTTATCTTTGTTTATTTGTGTCCCAGGTGTTTTTGGTATAATTGCCAACTTCATCAGACCGTCAGTCCAGAATTGATTTATTAATTTGACATTTCAAAACTTCCAAGTTTTTCCATGACCGTGGGAACCCTGGTCAACACACTGAACAAGCTCAGAGCCTTGCTGTGGCAACACTGAAGTCATGTGACCATGGTGTAGCCTGTTGATAGCCTTACGTTAGCTTTTTACTTTTGACATTTGCATTTAGTGGTTTTCATTCGTGAAGGTTATTGTTACAAAACGTTTAGATATCATAAACTTTGTTTGCCACAGAACTTACTTCCTGCAATAATCCAAAACCCGATGAAAAATCCGGCTGGCTTTTTAACGAGGGATCCAGGGCGACACTAACTTCTGTGTTGGCCAACAAATAAGCATCAATCCTGCAGCACTCTATTCATCTGATGCGTTTAAAAAACAAATCTTGTTATTAGGGAATTTAAATTCATTTCAAGTTGGGTTTATTTTTTTGTGAAAGTGTGAAAGTGGTCATTTATTCAAATTGGTTGGTTTTTGTTTGCTGATTGAAAATGCATCTGAAAACACCATAAATTACTCGCACATCAACACACACATTTGTAAATGTCATCAATAATGGTGACGTGCATTCGTCACCAGGACCGAGACGTATTTCTCTTCATAGAAGTTTATAATGAAAACACACAAACATACAAACACAATTCAGGAAACCTAGTTGTGAACCTGTTTCTTTGCACACACACACACACAGACACACACACAGTTCCAACCCTCTATGAGTCTTTCCCTCAGTGATAAATGTCAGCCTCCCTCCTCCTGAACAGATATCGATGGTTATTTGGGCTTATTTCTCCAATCTGTTGTTCACCTCAGAGCGGAAATGGAATCCATTTCTGCCTGGTTGGCGGCGAGGGTGACTGTAGGACAAGGTAATTTGGCTGCCTGGCACCCTCTAGTATCTCTCTGTCCTAGCCGCAGAGCTATCTCACCCCCTATTTCCAAAGTTTACCTCAAACAAACAAGTGCAGCAGACACAAAAACCCCTCAGCTCTGCTCTGAGACGCACAAACTGGTCTTCAGCTGAAATGAAACAAAGTCCGGACGCACTGAGCGGTTGTTAAGTTTGATCTGGCTTTCGCAGACAATCTCTGAAGGTGGGATGGAAAAAAATAACCACACGTAATACAAACTTTTTTTTATTTTTTCAGTCATATCAGTTTCCATCTTGTAAAGTATATATATATTCTTTAGATTTCAACAGGAAATCAAACACTGAACATTTCATCTCTCATTTTTGTTTGCACGCCTGCGACTTCAGCAGAAATCCAGGACAAAGATTTGAAGAAATGTAGTGTCACTGGTGTTGAGGAGTGTGGTGTCCAAACAAGAAGCCCTCCGTGGATACAGAGAGGATCCGATTGGTCCACGAGTAAACATGTATCTCATTTCAAACACAGGGATATCAAGGTAAATCCAAGTACCAGCCTTTCTTCAAACGTGGATCACAGATGTGTCAGTCGGTGTGATAAAGATTGTCAGGATTCATCTACAACTAAGAGAATGTATTTGCAGAGACTTATCGTCACAACAAACCTGCAACTGAAACTGATCTTAGACGTGTCAGGGAATGGAAATACGATTTAACACAGTGATGCTTCAAATGACTTTATGTAACTTTCGGCAGAAGAAATGACCAGCAGCTTATTGAGGCTAATACTGTTAGCTAATGTTAGCATGCATAGAGATGTAGATGTTGTGCTGTTGACATTATTCAGGGGCTGTACACATGCCGTGCTTTTTGTAGGGCTGCACACGACTAAGACTTTTCCTAGTCAACCAATAGTCATCATTTAGGTCCATTAGCCAGCCTTCATTAATATAGGCCTATATTTTATCTCCAAGTGCACGTCACACACTGAGCGAGCCGCCTGTTAATGACGCTGTGGGCTAATGGGCATGTAGCTACTTCCATGTTTCACATGATACGTCATGTTTGTAGTCGACCAATGAAGATGAGTTTACATATCACCTTGGGTTCGTCCTTCACCTTCTCAAAATGATTCCACACTTTGGATTTCCTGCCCGACATGTTATTAACTAGCCTGTAGAATAACCGCAGGTACCAGCCCTGGAAATTAACCTGACGAGGACACTTCCTGTGTTTGTGCTTTCAAAGTAAAGTCACACATGGTCCAGTCATATAGGTTTGGATTTATTTTGACAAGGCGCAGCTCCTAATAAAAATTCTACTAAGTGACCAATGAAATCTTGTCGACATTTTGGTCGATTATTAGGGGGCAGTCCCAATAAACAGACTCCGGAACCGCAGTGACTTGGACCCCAACCCGTACAAGTCCTAGTCTCAGCTTGTCGGTTCCTGGCAGATCCGTGTGGCACAACAGTGAGAAATTAGATCACTTTATAGACAAACATGTTACAGAAGCATGTTTAACTGGATGCCCATGTTCAGAGAATTCTATCAGCAGAATATTAACTGTCACTGGATTTGATCACACATCAGTTTTTCCTTATCTGCTGTGAGGGTCCAAAGGACAGAGGGATGTTGTATGCTGTAAAGCCCTGTGAGGCAAATTGTGATTTGTGATATTGGGCTTTAAAAATAAAATTGATTGATTGATTGATTGATTGATCATGGTTAGCAGTGATTTCATTAAACATTTATAACTTTCGGGCTTTGACTTCTCCGCTGTAGTCAATCACAAAACAACAAAAAATAGGATTTTTTTTTTCTGCGACTTAGCAACCAACGAAATCTTGCTGTCTAATGACCTTTGTTGCTGACTAACCTTTGTTCAACTATTAGGGGGCAGCTCTAGTAGTTTGAAAATTCATTGTTTTCAATGCATACGCGCAGCAGGTGTCCTCAAACACACCAACGCTGTCATGGACACTGACGTTCCTGGGCGCCTATTTTTCAGGGCACAACTGCTGCACCCTGATATAAACTGAGTTCAACTTTTAGAACACAGCAGCGCACACCACATGTCATGTGACCACGACCAACCAATCACAGCCGACAGATATCTTTCCAATCATCAGTAAATGTCAGTCTGATAAACAGGAGTTGATTGTGTTCGTGCAGGGCTACCCAGAGCTTCACATCTGTCCCACAGACGACAGGCTGACACACTTTCAAACAGCTCTTGGAAGAAGATCAGCTCTGCTCCCAGGACTTCAGGTAAAGAGGCTATGATACGGTGCTTGTGGAGGTTGCCTAGCAACTTCAGACGCAACCTGCCACTGCGCTCTCGAAAGCTGGCACAGAAAAGGCACAGGAGTCGCACCCAGCGCCCTACCTCGCATTTTCAAGGTGGTTAAAGACACAGCATGCGTACGGCCCTAATTCAGTTCTCTTCTTTGTGCTACTGGAACAATATGTTTTAACAATTACGGTGATTTATCCTGTGGATGAAAACTGTCGCCACTTCTCAGCCAAAGTTACATAAATTCACTTTAAAGGCTACAAATACTTTGTGTGCAGACGGAGGCCGTAGAGTTCAGCAAATATCAAACTTCTGTCAGGCACTTCAGCACTGAGGCCAGTGGAGCACTGTGGTCACTAGTGCGTAAAAAAAACTTTTCTAAAAGTGGCTAAAACACATAAAAACAATCAGTACAATATGGTGGATAATCACAGTAGTTATTGGCGCTGTAAACATGTTCAAAGGGTTTTTAAAGAGCTGCACAAAACATGCAGTTTGGTAAAAGGAAGGACAAAAGTGCACCTTGGAAGCAGAGGAATGTCTTCCTGAGATCCCACATTAAATTATTTTGGAATAAAACTCTAGACTTCTATAGTAGCACCGTCGTTATTACTGTACTAACTGTTTCCTTTGTTCTGAGCTCCTAAAATGGAAAAGCAGATTTCCTGCAAATAACTGCTCCGAGGTGTAACACGGTCCAACTTTCTGTCCGTGGTGGAATGAGTCCAGACTTTAGCTCCCTAACTAGCGAGGCACTTCTTGATGTGAACACATATGGAATGGTCATTTTAAGGAATCTGAGCAGCAGCACAGCAAGGAAACATCTCAGGAGAGGACAAAGGGGAGTCAGAGGATACTTCAGATTCAGGTTAGGATGCATCAGGAATTAGAGCGCTCTCTGTATATTAGGAATGGATGAAGAAATAACTGACAGAGGTGGACTGGCAGCCTAAATCTCCCCCTGTGGGCGTGACTATTTGATACTGGTAGCAGCCTTGTGTTTGGCAGGTTGTACATTTGTCTGAAAAGCTGTTAACTTTAATTGGGTACATTCAGTCAGTCCGATTGTTTAAGGCTTACGACAAGGTTGACCTAAAATGTTGAAATCATGGTGCCTTCAGGAGCTTGATGGGAACAGCAGAGCCACAAGCTGAGAACACACACAGAAAGAAGGAAAGGTTAAATATGTGCAGAAAATCAGGATATTTCTGATCCTCAAGTGGCTAAGTAAAATATTCAGTATTCATTTTCAGTCTTCTAAAGCAGGCTGTATCTCTACAGACACCGTGCCTCCATATTGTGCGAGGCAGTGCAGGTGGTATCAATGAGTCCGCAGTGACATCACTGCCTGGGTCAGGGTTCAGGGCTCTGTCGCTGGGTGGAGAGGTCAGTGTCAGGGCACTGCTGCGGCGATTCTGGTCCACACACCTTCAAACAAAACCTCCTGCTGATCTCACCACCCTCGGCGCCCCAGTCACACCTCACTGAATGTTCAAAGGTCGGTGGTGATGACAGGTGTGACACCGTGGATGAGCAGCGTGGGGCCCAGGTCCTGAGTCAGCAGCTGCAGCTGGTGTAAATAGGTGGTGTAGCGGCGGGTGTCAGCTGGGGGGCGGGGTAAGTAGAGGAAGCGCACAGCAGGGGCGGGCCGGGCTGAGTCCAGGATCAGCTTATTGACAGCTGACAGGTAGTCATCAGACAGGCGCGTGGTGTTGCTTGGGAAGCTGTTAACGTAGTCATCATCGTTCTCCTCTTCCTCGTCTGCTGTCTGCTTCTTCTCCTCTTTAATGGTATCTGGGGACTGTGACAGCTGCTTCTTGCCCCACTCGCCTTGGCGCTGCCAGTGTAGCGCCACCTGCTGGTCCCAGGGCACAGTGTAGACCTGAGCTTTGATTCTCAGCTCCTTCAGCAGCTGGCCCAGCTTCTCCTCAGAGCCTCGCACGCTTCGTCCTTCCTCCACGCACAAGAAGAGACGGAGCCTAGCTTTGCGCCAGGCCCTCACCATGTTGAGGATACACGCGAGCTGCAGCAGGAACAGAGAGCAGGTATCGACATAGCTGCTGCTGTCCGGACGCAGGAGGTTGACCGGCCAGACGTCGACGTACACAGCTCCTTTCCCTGGAGAGGAGGAGGGAGGTGAGAGGACCTCGGCTCGGTCGAAGTTGTTGAAGTATCGGGCGAGCACCACATTCTTCAGCATCTTCATGGCGTCAGCGATGATCGCCACGTACTCCTGAGGTCCGAGAACCTTCCCGTCCCCGTATTCACCACAGTCCTGTCTGTCACTGGACCCCCGCAGGGAGGCGAAGTGGAAGAGAGGGGGCTGTTGATCGAACTCCTGTGAGGAGGCCGAGGGATCTGTGGACTGACTGGTGGAGAGCACCGGATCAATCAGCTTGTCCTTTGGGAGACAGTCGTCATAGAAACCGAGGACGAGGGTGTTAGGACGCATGCCACCTGAAAAGAGGAGAAGAAGGAGAAAAGAAAGATGAGACCAGAACATTTGTTACAATCTACCGCAAATAGTTTTATTTATCATCATCAGTGATTTCTGGAGTTGTTACACGGAGGATAAACTTGGGTCACTTTATCAGATGGAGTGAAAGTAAGAGACAGATGTAAAGAAGAACTGGAGGGGAGCCAGAGACAGATAAGAGAGAGGGCTGCAGGAAAAAAGAGCGGTCAGTTTGTGTTAGACGTGAGTGACAAGTCTCAGAAAACAGGAAGACAGCAAATAACAAGGAAAGAACCAGACAACCACCGAGAGTTAATGTGCTTTAAAGTTTGGAGTGTGTGTTACTGGAGGAGAGCGCACACTTATTAGTTTGGTGTTTAAATCAAGACTAAAACTACAGTGAGTGTTAGGATAGGATGAGCTGAGCCTTAAAAAAACGGCCCATACTTGTATTTTAGGCTTCTACTAAAACATGTTTACATGGTAATGGTCAAAAAACATCTTATTTTTTCCACACAGATCGCCCTACAGGACCTCTATGAAGTCCCTTCTTTACACCGCCTTTGCATTTTTGCACAGAACCAAACAACTTGGGAATCATTCAGCCTCAGTGTGTGATTTTAGACAGCATGCTGGCATCTTGGAAGCAAAAGACTCGTGATTGGTGTGACATGTAACCCAACAGCGTACACGGGCAGCACTATATTAACAATAAGATTGCAATAACAATTTTACCATCCCTGTTATATGGCGGCTGTTGACATCCTCCGCTCGGAGGGTAAAGAGCTGCTGGACCTCCTGGACCTTACTGTTTTACCAATTTACAGACATTTTCAGCCACTCTTTTCTTCTGTGAGATAGCTGCTAACTGCTTCTAGCTGCTTTTTAAATCTCCCTGCAGTGGGTCACATACGTCGTCAAAACATCAGAGCCATCCTGTCCTGCCTGCTGTCCCTTTTACACAGATGTTGAATCTGTGCTGTCACTATTGCGACCGTACCTTCTATGACGAATGCTCTGAATGATTTCTGGGTCTTCTGTCTCTGCAGAGATGCCAAGAGAACAGCGGCGCTCTCCACGATAAAAAAACATCACAACAAGAAGCTGTTCAAACTCGTGGGACACCTGAGGACACCTTGTGCTTACAGGGATTACCTTTACGTAGGTTACAAAGTCTTCTGTGGCTGCTGTGAAACTGAGCCTACCTGGAGCCATAAAAGGTTTGTCTTGGGTGCGTCGGTACAATCGACAATCAGACAAACTCATATCTCATCTAATTAGTGGCAGCAGCTGGTTGATTCATCACACCTGGCAGGAATCTGTCTGTGTCTGTATCTGTTCTGGGAAGCACTCATGATCGTCGCATTTTACTCACTCGTTATGTTTTTGTTGCCCTTAGAGCACTTTATTGTGAGAATATTTTTGCATTGATCTCAGCCTGTGGACGGTTTGTGGCTTTCTAGCCCAGTTACGTTGGTGTGTGTCTCTTTCACATATGTTCACCTCATTATTTGAAGCTTTGGCCACATTTAATATGAACATTCTTCACTAAAACACTATGAAACAGAAAATATGAAAAAGCATAATAGGTTTGTTTTAAAACAGCAGGGTGCTAAAAGGTGTTAAAGATTAAGTGTGTGCACTGAATGAGCGTAAGCAGTGAAAGAAACTGAAGTGGCACTTGAAACAGCACAAAGTTGAAGTGTCAAGTTCAGTGTACGCACTGAGAGAGACTCAACTGGCAGTTAAATTACTGATATAGACTGAAATAGCAATTAAAATTAAGGCGCTAATAGTCTCAGTTTGAGTGCAGGCGCTAACTGAAGTTTAAGTGGAAACTGAAGTGACAGCGCTGCAGGGAAAAGATGTAAAGACATTCAGACGGAAACTAAAAATGAGGAAAAATATTTTAAAACAATCAACTGAAGCAAAAGTAAAATTCCTGCTTGAAAACATGCAGAAACACAAAAATTAAAAATTACAATTAAAAGATTTAAAACCACTATGAGCAGAATTTGAAAAAGTGCAGCTTTGGTGCCCATAATGGTCATAACAATAACAATTTGAAAGAAGTTTCTATTAAATGTACGGACTTTGGTGAAAACTATGAACTCGTGCAAGTTTTCTGCAGAACCGGAAACAAAACAAGTCTCGCATTCTTCTTCTTCTATGTTTTCTGGCGGTTGGCAACCAGCTTGTAAATGCATTACCGCCTTCCCGACCCGGAGTGTGGATACCACCATGGAGAGAGGTGCGCTATGTTAGACTTAATTCGAACATAACTGTTTCCATCCCTTGTTTTGCAAATCAACATTTTTTCGAATCAACCAAAACCCGGCTAAAGCGAGCGTATTTTAGTTTGTGCGAATCAGGGGATTTTAATTCCAATTTTGGCGTTTCCATCATAATTTTCCGATGCGATACTTCTACATGCGCATCTAAACAGGCTGATGGAAACATGGCTATATTCTATAATATTCCAAAGAAACATTTTTTAAATACCCACAATTAAGGAGCTCTATTTTCTCTAAATGAAATCAGTCACTGACAATTCCTTCACTTTCATCTTTGGAGGAAATCATTATTTAAGACTGTCACAGCAGTGGTCTAATTTTGTTAAAGTACAACTGGCATCTTGTGACCTCACATCTAAACTGCAGGCATGAAGGGCCGATCTAAAAGTGGACATTACACACTCACGTTGACACCTACGGACAATTTAGAGTCACCAATTAACCTGCATGTCTTTGGACTGCTGGAGGAAGCTGGAGCACCTGGAGGAAACCCACGCTAACACAGGGAGAACATGCAAAAAACACACAGGAGGGCTCCCCCACTTTGGGGTTTGAACCAGGAACCCGCATGCTGTGAGGTGACAATGCTAAACCACTGCAGCACTGTATATAATGACATTTTTAGAATATGGCAATATAGTCGACATTCTGCACGAGGAAGACAGAGGACAGGACACTTATAAGACAGCAAAGTGGGGGTAAAGCCCAGATGTGGAAAACTTTGACCATGAAAGTTCCTTTTGTTTTTTCCTTTGTAAGAGGTACCAGTGAATTAGTTTATTATGAATGTCATACGCTGTACACTGATTTTGGCTCTGAATGTTTTAAATGGAACTTTAATATTAAGAGAGAGAACAAATGGGTGTGTGTTTAAGGCCTTGTTTACATGGATACCGATACAAATAAAAACGGATTTTTAATTTATCCCTGCTGCAGTTAGCATGCCAGGCCAGTAGGTGGCGATACGCCATATGTCAAACACCATAGAAGAACGTTCTGCGCATGCACAGTGATTTGTTTTCCTCTTGGTGCTCGTGATAAAAACAATGATAAACTACATTTGAACCTCATGTAGCATAGTTAGCTGCTATGCACTCACTGATATTGGGCACAGCAGACGTCTTTGTGCGCAGATGTAGCGGTGATGTCGATGCAGCAGTGCTAAGTTCATTTGTAAGCTCGTAAGTAGTTTCAAAAGTGCTAACACAACGTAAACAACACGGCATATATCCGCCATTGTTGTTGTGGTTACCGGGCGCCTAGTGGGCATGTGCGAACTGGGTTGCAACGTCATCGTTTTCCACAATCTCTGTCTATCCTGTTGACATGTCTCCATAGAAACGGATATTTTTAAAATCTTTCACTTTGGAAGCCGTTTTTGAAAATAAGTCGGTTACGTGTAAATGATAGGCGCAAACGCAAAGATAAATACCCGTTTAGAGAAATATACAGAACCGTATAAACAGGCCCTAAGTTTAGACCCTTTTAGGACCGACGTCATGATGATGTCATTTTATTTGCGCCAAAACACGACTCGCCACCTCAGGGCTGTAGGCTAGGCTGTAGAATAGAAGGAGTCGTGGCTCAAAACTTAAATTCAATCGCATACCAGCTGCCTCTGCCCGTCAACAAGCCAAGAGAACTCGCTAGTTAGTGCTAGCTAATGTCTGCGGAGAACTGTTTTGCCTCCAGCTAAGCCCCGCCCACCAAAAAACATCATACTGTTTCCTGTGTTGGTTTATGTAAATGTAAACATTTGTTGTATCATATGTCTGTAACAACATTTGGACATCAAAAAAAACAATAAAATAAGTAATGTAAGATATGAGTGTAGACTTTCTGATGTCGTTATTAACCAACAGGACATTTCGTGGTCATGACGGTGACACTGACCTAATCCAGAGATGAAGAGGAGGTGTTGGACTCCATGACGCACAGAATCAGCCAATGTCAAGTTGACAAAAGCTTTGATGTTCAGATGGTCCACCAGGGACAACCAGGAGTCATACTGGGACTGCAGAGGGTCGGACGGCAAAGTGTCTGCGAGGGTAGGAGAAAACAAAATAATTTGAGGTGAGAGATGCCGACAGTTCATCATCAGAAGCATGTTGGGATTCAGAGGAAGAAAAGAAAGAGATGGCCACGAACAAAAGATATACAAGTCAAATGAGAGAGTAGAGAAGTCAGTATGACAGAGCTGGAATTAGAGGCACAGCGTGAGAGGGAGAAAAGACATGATGCTGTGATGATGGGGGGGGGCGAGGAGAGAGAAAGATGCAAGCACAAGCGACAGCGTCGACAGAATGTGAGACAGAGAGAAAAATACAGGGCAGCACAAACAGGCAGGCAGGTGATCAATCATCCAATCCAGAGGCCACATCTGCGAGCTTCATAGACAATTCCTATGGCGGTTTAAGCTTTGTTAGGATTTCTCCAGACTCTTAACACTGTTGTTCCTGTGGATAAGTCTTCTTTGTATTCTGCTGTAATGCAAACAGCTGCTCGACAAGTGAGAGAATAAATGGACGGACTTAAAATACATTAGAAGGGCAGTGTTGGAGTAGCTGGGAGCCCTCAACAACAAACTCCTCTTCAATATAATTATGTGAATGAATGACTCCCTCATATTTCTCAAGAACAAGTGCCTCAGCAGTACTCAAAATGAGAGAAGGGCTCTTCAGCGGCTAATGAACACATCAGGCTTTTTCTTCTACTGTGAAACACTCAGAGGATTTGGATTCTGAAGACTTCATTCAGGGTCTGTCCGAGTCTCCCATCAACACATAACCTTCCGCCCCACCGCAACAAAATCCTCAGAAGACAAAGAAAACAATCAATGACCATGCCCCTTTAAACTCTGTAAGTGTGCGCCTCTGCAGAACAGAAAAGGAGACGCCTCTGGAGCATTGTGTGCACCATTACTTCCCTTGAAAACAAAACAGCAGCGGATGAGCCGATGTCACCGAGAAAGGTCTAGCATGCTAAAGAGGTCCATTAAATGATGCAACGTTCACTGTGAAACATGAGGCGTTCTGCTAATACATATACTTACATGTTTTGAAAAGACCGCAGTTAGTTTGAAGCACTCTTGAATAAAAACACTTAAGTAAAGTGGGGATAATGCTACTGTCTGTCGTAAAGACTCGTACAACAAACTGCTATTAACATTCAGCAATAATCTTGACAGTAAAAAAAACAACAAGCTTTTAGTTTTGTCATTGCCGACTCTAAATATGATAATAATGTTAAATTATCCAAAAACTATATCCCATCACCATCCCTGATTTGTTTTGCTCATAATTAATAGTCAGCCTGTCACACTGTGCTGGATTAGATGAGAAATGGTGCAGAAGTAAACTTTCAATTGCTGCTGATGTTGTCATGCAAAACAAGTTTGGAAACATACAGTTTGGTTTCTTGATTGTTCCCACGAGAAAGAAGTGATTTATAATAGTGTTTCAAAGTAAGAGCGCTGTCAGCCCTCGAGTGTTTCCTCTGGTCTGAATCAGGGACTCATGTTGTTCCAAAGTTGTATAATTGCCTAGAGTTGGTTCGTGTTCTCACGGCAGCATTTACAAGAGGACCAGATCAAATGCCTTGTGTGAGAGAGCTGCTCTCGATTGGTCAGAATTTCCATGTGGGAAAAATCCAGGAAGTAAAGCAAACGTTGAAGAAGAGAACACTTGCAAGATAAATGTGACACTTTCTAATGTCACAATGGAGGGACAACGACGCAGGTTGATTTTAGCGCTGCTCATCGTGGACTATATTGCCGTCATTGTTCATTTTAGTCAAACCATACAGTTTGAAAACGAGGCGCGGCTCCAACTAGAAAACAATGTTTTGATGCATTGGATGTGCTGAATGTGCATATTAAGGCAGTACAGGAGGAGGTGCACATTAATAATCCTCCAGGACTGTAACATGCTCATGTTTAACCCAAACAATGTGTCATGTGACTGCAGTTGCTTCACATCCAGGTCGCAACACCTTCTCACCACAAATGAACCGGACTGAGACCATCTCTTCAAGAAGGTCTCGGTCCAGGTGTGATTGCTGTGTTCACACCTGCCCAAACGAACCGCACTGAGGGGGCAAATGAACTTGAGTTCACCTGAACTGAACCAAACAGGGTTCCTCTCCATCATGACTGCTGAGTGATATAATTTCAGAGCTGAACAGAGGGTCGGTGTCCTTACTGAGATCTCCGAGTTGGACGTGTCCCAGCACGTAGAGGCCGCTCTTCTTGATGTCATTGATGAATGTGATGAGGCCCACACTGCTGCGAGGGTTGGAAACCATCAGCAGGACCTGAGGCCTCCAGAACTTGACGTGGTCCTTCCTCACGTCCAGCATCAGCAGGTACTTACGCACCTATAGAAGACAAGAGAATCGGGATGAGGGGTGTTACTGGACAGTTTGATTCATCCTTACCCCTAACCTTGATCTTATTTAAGGGGTAACTGAAGTAGTTTCAACCTGGACTTTATTTTCCTGTGTTTTTGTGTCTACTTGACTAATGGAAACAATTGTTTTTGAAAGTGGTCCAGTGTAGAGTGAGAGTGCTGCAGCCAGCAGCTGAAATGTAACCAGTCACAGCATTTGGCACCATCGGTTTACGTCTACTAAAAGTGCTTGTGTTTGCCACTGTTGCAGACTGTTGTCATAAGTGTCTGACAACATTTTAGAAAGGACCCTACTGAGAAAATAAACGTCTTCCTTTACCTGTTGCTTGAGTCTGTTTGTTATTGTGTCAAAGAATGAGCACTGTGTCCACAGATTTTGCTGCATGTGTTTTTCCATCACACAGCAGGGCAGGTAAAAGAAGTTCACCTGGTGGAGGTGAGCTGTTTGCAGAGGTGCAGTAAGAGCCTGGTGTCTGCAGCTCTTCATCAACATCTCACTGTGGCTGTTTCTGCTTTCACTCTTCCTCCCTGCTGTATTATTAGACTTGCCTTTATTGAAGAAAAGCCACGTACAAAGTTCCGCTAATTCAGTCATGAACACATTTAATTTCCTGTAGATCCTTCACAATAAAAATCCCCCCATTATTTTGTTAAGTATAAACGTTTATAGTGAAGCAGCAAAATAAGGAAATGTTGAGTTTTCAATCAGAAACTTCACACAACTTCTAATGTGGCTGATAGCGAACATGAAACAGTAAAATAAAGCAGGTATCTAAAGTAAAAACAGGACACAGGAGAGAAACTAAACTCCAAACCACAGAGATTCAGTTAGAAGCTACAGACGCACTGAGAGCTGAACACATGGAGTCTTTTAAAAACGTCTTTCTCTCTGGTCTCCTGCAGACAGAGGGGAGGAGAGTCGGCCAGCTGTTACTCCAGAAAAAGTCCATCTATGGCGCAGCTTGGTGCATCTAACTGATGAAGGAAAAGCAAATCGGTGCAGCATGGCTTGACCCAGCATGGCCAAAAGTGACAGTGAAAAACTCTCTACCCATCAAGTTCAAGGTGCGTCATATGGAATTCATTCAAACACAATGATGGCAATAATAAAATACAGAAACACTGCAGGGATATCACAGTGTTCTGACAGTTCTACAATGACATTTTCCAGCGGGACACACATTCACAAACGTCTTTCTCTGGACCTCAATGCTGGCAGACGTGTGAGAGACAAAACAATTTCATCACATGGCCTTCACCAGCAGAAGGACGTTCATTTTAAGGCCTTCAAATGCTTGGAAAACTGGAAATTTGAAAATCTACAATACAATTCTACGACTTTTATCTGCTGATGATGTGATATGATCCAAAGCTCCACTGAATGGGCCTTGTGTTGAGATCATTTCCTCAATAGCATGAACTTCTGACCTTCACAGAGACAGTATTTTCATATTCAGCGTGATCCTTCTCAGCTAAGTGTTGCTAATCTTATGTGTGTATTTGCATCTGGTTTTAATTTTTCCGTTTGCATCTGTTTTTCCTCATTTTATTCCACTGTACAGCGTCACATCATCTAAATGATTTATCATGCCCAGATTTCTATTCCCTGATTTCTGTGGGATTAAAGACAAACGCACAAAACAAATCCCCCAAAGCTCCCACCAGACAGATCTGGCAGCGTCAGAGGTGTGGACTGTGTGAGAGTGATTTCAATAACCTGAACGAGCTGCCAAGAAATTCAGTCAAGCTAATGAGTTGCAGAGTCGAAGTTATCGGAGAAGAAATGGCACAATCGTCCTCTTACAAATGAAAAGCTGGATTCATGAACAATAAAACGCATGGAGCAGAACAGAGCTGAGATGGAGGCAGGACCCACCTCGGCACCCCGCGGCTCTGCTGTCCATCTCGTCTTCAAGTCACACTCTGAGTATCCTGCGTGTGTGTGCCTACATCTCATCTGTATGCATGCGCTGTTGTGCTGTAACTGCACGGACTTCTCTTATACAGAAACAAATTACATCTCTAATCAACATCCTATTAGGATGTGAGCCTGCAGCAGGGACCACATTATGAGTATATAGGCTGTTTGAGTACATATATCAGTGTGCACGTACGTGTCAATCACACTCGTATTGGTAAAAATGGACCCCTCTGTGATTGCTGGAGTGTACGCTTAAATTCAAGTGTGCATCACTTTGTATCACAATACACACCACAGCACAGGCATCATTAGGATTCTGAGAGTGTGTTGATGAGCTGGCATCAAGGTACCAGTGACGAAATGTAACCAAGTGGAACCAAACCTTAGATCTAAACCTACAGTCCACCAGGAATGATTAACACTTAATTTACACTCTCATTGGAATTAATGACCGTTTGCTCAGTGACAACATGTCCGCCATGTTAATGCTGCTGCTACACTGTTGGATTCTGGGGTAATTCTAGGGCTGCCCCGACCAAGAACATTCCTTGTCGCCCAGTAGTCATCATTGCGGTCCACTAGTCAACTAGTCCAATTAGAAGATCTGGACTTTGCCGACGACATAGTCCTCCTGTCACACACTTGCAGCCACCACAGGACTTCACATTAATGAAACAAAAACCAAGGTGATGACCATAAACCACAAAATACATGATGATGATAGATGACAAAGACATACAGCCTTTTTAATACTGAAGCCGGTATGGAACACAAACCACATCTCCACAAAAACTAATCTCTGCATCCTCAACTCCAACGTTAAATCACTATATGGAGCAGGAACAGGGAGATCTATAAAGCATCATCAAACAAACTCCAAACATTTATTAACAGATGCTTACGACACATCCTGGGAATTTACTGGCCTAACACCATCGTCATGTTTGTAGTCGACCAATGAAGATGAGTTTACATATCACCTTGGGTTCGTCCTTCACCTTCTCAAAATGATCCCACACTTTGGATTTCCTGCCCGACATGTTATTAACTAGGCTGTGGAATAACCGCAGGTACCAGCCCTGGAAATTAACCTGATGAGGACACTTCCTGTGTTTGTCCTTTCAAATTAAAGTCCCACATGGTCCAGTCATATACGCAGGTTTGGATCTATTTTAACAAGGCGCAGCTCCTAACAGAGTTTCCCATTGAAATCTTGCCGACTAATGACCTCTCTGTTTGACTAACGTTTAGTCGACTGTTAGGGGGCAGCCCTGGTTAATTATGTCTTTTCATTGCTTTAACAATCAAAGGTTGTTTAGAAGAGTGAGTAACACTGTCTTATTGTTACAGGAAAGTGGGGGAGAAAGTCTCTGACGTGGACACAGGGGGGATGTGATGTGAAGAAAGGGAAGTTTACCAATCACATCACATTCAGAGCAGAGCGAGAGAGGAAGTGGAGCCTAAAGTACAGGCCAATTAAAGCAGTCGGCCTTTTTTTGGCTGCGAGAAACACCCCTTAAATGGAAGCACGTCCTTTGAGAATGACTAAAAATACTTTAAAATGACTTTCAATTGAAAACACTCTGAGGGTGAGTTTAATAGACTTGAGGTAATGATATGAAATTGTAGGAGAAATGAAAGAACGGCACTCCTCTTGTGTTGCAGCTCCACTTTGGGATTTAGCCTGAAAAGAGGCAGAGAAATTGGGCCGATAATGACTGCCTTAGCAGTACAAGTTTAGCTCAAGGTCCTGAAGCTGTGTGTGTCTATACAGCCATCAATCAACGATGAAGATGCAACCGTTTCCAACATTATTACCATCATAATCACCATAACTGTTTTCATGCTCCCGTCCGGTAATTGCCGTAAAAACAAAAAACTAGACGAGGCCCCAGAGGCGAAGTCCAACTGCCTCCACTCATCTAATCATCTGTCTCTCTTTATCTCTCCATTTCCCCCTGTCTTGTCATCCATCAGGCTATCATCATTCCTCTGTCGCTTCAGTCTCATCCATCACTTAGTTTCTCAATCACTCATCCCCTCTTCCTGCTTATATTCTGCCTCTATCTTCCCATCCTGCGATACCATCAGCGTCTCTTGCCTCTGTTTGTCTTTTTCTTGGTTCTCTTTCTCTCCTAAACACTGTTGTCAGCTGCCTGTTATCTCCCGCTGTGTTTTTTGTTGCGGGCTGTTGTCTCCTATCCCTGCTTCAATGTCACCCAGTTGGCGCCCTGCCACATTGGCTCCTGCTGAACGGTGCAGGAATGGAAGACGAGTCCATGTATGAGATATGTACGTGCACACACTTGGCCCTTCCTCCTGGGCCTATTAGTGTAATCATATAAATCAGACTGGGCTCTCTGCCAGGGGCTGGTTTGGAAACTTTCGAGGGGGGGGTCACTCTGGGGCACAGTTTTAAAGACAGGAGGCACATTTGCACATTGGCAGTAACTACAGCAACATTATAAATAGTTACTGTGTTTAGTTAGAGTAATTAATAAATGTCAAAAGAACAGCTTTAAATATTCCAGTATGAAATAATATCAATAAATAGCTGCTATTTGGAACTCTGAGTAACCAACAGCCTCAGAGAGAAGATGACACAATGGGCCCCTGGGAACAGTAAGAGGCCCCAACCCTCCTGCATAGCAGCAAGAAAACCAGACTGAAAGAGACATAAAGCAAAACAATTTTGTGGTCATTTTATGTCTCTTTGTGGTTGTTTGTGTCTTTTTGTGGTTATTTTGTGTCTCCGTGGTTGTTTTGTGTCTCTCTGTGGTCATTTTGTGTCTCTTTGTGGTGGTTTTGTGTCTCTTTGTGGTCATTTTGCCTCCCTATGTGGTTGTTTTGTGTCTTGTTGTGGTCATTTTGTGTCTCTTTATGGTTGTTTTGTGTCTCTTTGTGGTTGTTTTGCATCTCTTTGTGGTCGTTTTGTGTCTCTTTGTGGTCATTTGTGTGTTTTTGTGGTTGTTTTGTGTGTTTTTGTGGTTGTTTTGTGTCTCTTTGTGGTTGTTTTGCATCTCTTTGTGATCGTTTTGTGACTCTTTGTGGTCGTTTTGTATGTCTCTGTGATCATTTTGCTTCTCCTGGTTGTTTTGCATCTCTTTAAGGTCGTTTCCTGTGTCTTTGTGGTTGTTTTGTGTCTCTGTGGTCATTTTGTGTCTCTTTGTAGTTATTTTGTGTCTCTTTATGGTATTTTATGTCTCTGTGGTCATTTTGCATCTTGTGGTTGTTTTGTGTCTCTTTGTGGTTGTTTTGCATCCATGTGGTCATTTTGTGTTACTTTGTGTTCTTATTTTTTCTCTTCATGGTCTACTTCATCTGAGTGTATTTGAGGTTGTTCTGTGTGTCTTTGTAGTTATGATGCATCTCTTGTGGTTGTTTTGCTTGTCTTTGTAGCTTTGCATTTGTTGTCTGTTTGCGTCCCTTTTTCTCCTATTGCATCTCTTGTGGTTGTTTGAGGTGCCTTTGTAGCCAGTATGCATGTCTTTGTGGTCTGTTTATGTCTCTTTAAGGTTGTTTTGTTTGTATTTGAGGTCATTTTGATTGTGTCTCTGTGGTCGTTTTATTCTTAATGTGAGTCTCTTTGTGCTTGTTTTGTTGTTTCATCTCTTTTTTCTTTTGATTGAATTTTTAACAAATGTTAACAGGGGCCCAGTGCCTGCACCTGCTAGGCCTGTTAAGTAATCCATCCATGATACTATTAAACTAAATACGTATCACCTTCTTAGTCTGACAGCTTGGCATGAGGGTGGCCAGTCAGATGACAGGGGGGGGCGTCTGACTGGCCACCCTCATACCCGCCCCGGCTCCCGGCTGCTGTCTCGGGCTGAGAGAAGGAGGAGGAGATAAAGAGAACAGAAAAGGGGAAGGAGGGAACGGAGGGCGAGGAGGAAAAGCTCAATAAGTTAAGTGGTTGTAATAATGTTCTGCCTCCTGACAAGCTGCTGGCAGACCCAGCCACCCTCACTCTCCCTGCCCATAACCCCTGCCCGCAGCTTTGGCAATGATTCCCGTCGGCAGCGGGCCCTCCTGGCAACGCTGGCCCCTCTCCTTGAGAGCAACAGGCACGCCAGATAGAGGACATGGAGAGCTGGATGATGTAAAGCTCTGTGAGTGTGTATGTTTGTGAGTATGTGTGTGTGTGTGTAATAAATGTAGAGAGCTTTGCTGAGGGGAAAGATGCTGATGTGTATGCGTGTGTGTCTGGTAGACCTGATATAAATGTGATAGATAGCTGCTGTAGGAATGACAAGGCAGTGTTGTGTGTATGTGTATGTGTGAGTGTGTTTGTCTGCTAAATGCAAAGTGCTTGGCTGAGGGAGCGGCAGCAGAGATCAGTCTAGTGTGTGTGTGTGTGTGTGTGTGTGTGTGTGTGTGTGTGTGTGTCTCCATAAACCGGATAGAACGATTGCTTGGCAGAGGTACAGGCTCTTGTAAAGCTATGGGGATGAGATTTTAGTTGCTCTCGTAATGACAAGGCAGTATTGAGAGTGTGTGACTGTGTGTGTGACTCTGTGTGTGAGTGTGTGTGTCAGACCTGGTGGAAAATGAGAGCCTGGCTGATGTAGCCCCAGCTGGAGGTGGGACTGAGGTAGTGAATCAGCAGAAGCAGCAGCAGCATGAAGGCGATGCTGGCTGAGGCGTAGATGGCGTTGATCAGGAACATCATGACGGCACAACCCACGATGCCCAACACACACGTATGCCAGGTGAAGTAACGGAAGGTGGGCCTGAGAGGAGAACAGGAGAGGTGAAAGCTGGGGTGGAAGACATGCTTGTGTATATTCATGTTCATTTCAGGTGACTAATTTAAGCCTGTCACGCTGCATTAAAACACTCCTCCTTCCCTCCAGGTGGAAGTTATTCTTAGTGTCCACGCTGGCCTCTTTGCCGCCATTCTTCTCCCATTAAAGGGCTGTTCAGGGGTGTTTTTTTAATCTGCCGTGAGCGTCCAAGGACAGAGTAATGTCGTATGTTGTAAAGCCCTCTGAGGCAGACTGTGATTTGTGATACCGGGCTTTATAATATATAAAAGTGAATTGAATTGAATCATAATCCAAAAGGCGTCAACAGCAGTTACTGTGTGACTGTTTAACAAGACGTCTTCATTCACTAACACAAAGAAACAGCCTGTGTTGAACTTGATGGGTAAAATCTCCTTACATTGATTTTTACACTTGGGGCAGCACAGCGAGCTGTAAACATGACACATTATCACCTTATCGAGCTGACATGGCGAACGTGTTAGCAAACAGCGGCTTATCTACCCATCCAGCAGACAGACAAACATTAGCATTCATTTAGAGTCCTGTTTCTGGACATGTCTTTTTTTTTTTTTATCTGTGCCAACTCCTGTGGGAAATATCTGGCTCTTCAGCTGCTACTGTAAGTCCTTCACTGTTCACCAGCTAGTCGCTAACTTTATCTGTCTGCCATTCAGTGCTGGGCAGGTACTGCTCAGTGGGTTTATCACAGATTTTCCGCTGCCTGCCGCGGCTGGAAACAAGCCTGATGAGAGCAGTAAAAGTAAACCACATAGTAAAGATCCAACATGCAGAGTAATTCTCTCTGGGTTCATTACCACCAGCGACTCCTCTCACATTACAAATAGCCATTTTATTAATTGTTAATAAAACAATATTGATTGAAGCAGTTTTAAATCTGTTGATCAAATTGCCACTTATTCTACTGCTGCTAATAAAGGCCTGATGTGTTTGGTCCTGATTTAAACAGAGACATGCTTTACCTGCTCCACTGAGACATCTTTTTTTTGCAGATTAGTGGAACAGAACATTATAATATCACATATAACACATGCTGGTTATGGCAATGAAAAATATTTTAAGAATAAAACTAGAATTACTGCCTTGTGTTTGTATGCCTCAGTGACTTTCAAACTATAATATATTACATATTACTAGTTACCTTCATTTGAAAGTGATAAGTTACTTTACAATATTACTCTCTGTGTAGAGTAATAAGTTACTTATGATGCTACTTTCACCAGAATGACCTCAGAGGAACTGATGTTGATGTTAAATGGATGAGGCTTGTGCTGTTTCACAGAAGCTCCAGTTTATTACAGTTCATTTCAAATCCAGTGCTGCAGGTCTGAAACATTCATGTGTTCATACCGTGGTTATTACTTTGGATTAAAATGAAAAAAAGAAAAACAACAACAACAAAAAACAAAGATAAAGAACGATTAAATAGCCTAGACTATTCAAAATAAATGAACAGCCTTGGACACAGGGAGGGTCAGGCAGAGGATGTGTGGGCCTATCATATGAAACACAATGAACAAATATTAAGCTTAGCACAACTAACAGAACAGTGTGCGATTAAGTCACTATGGCAAGCACAAATTAATACACTGCATCCTTCTATGATGTCGTCTATATGTGACTACCACTGTTGTGCTAGTTACTGAAAAACAGTAACCAGTTACCGTTACTAGTTACTTCATTAAAAAGTAACTCAGTTAGTAACTCAGTTACTTAAACCAAAAAGTAATGCTGTAATCTAAGTAATGCTAAGTAATCCTGGCTGTAGGTGACTGAGTGGGGACACTAGAGGGCGCCACGTGCTTTTCTTTTTTGCAGTGTAGTTTTTCTAAGCCACAAAGAAGACAATGTTTATTGATGTTTTGGGAAGCTCCGCCCTGCAGCCCCAAACACTTCCTAACTGTATTGGCTCGTAGCTACATCGCCTAAGCGACAGCGGATGGACTTTAACCAAGGGACTGTTACAATGCGTTCACACCAAATGTGATGGAGGCGATGAACACCACAAGTTTCCAGTCAAAATCAATGTAAATGACGCGATGACACGCGATGTCGCTTCGGGCAACGCGTTTTGGGCAATAAGAGCGACGCGATGAAGCGATGACGTGTCCATCGCCTCATCCAGTGTGTCGCTTGAAGTTGAAAAATTGATATCCAACCACGTCACCGACGTAGTTACGTCAGACGCACATGCGGGAGGAGGGTTGCATCATCGTGATTGAAGTGATGAAGCGATGATCAAAAAGGTGACATTTGTGATCAAGTGACGCGATACTCTCGTTACGGGCGATGACATTGTGTCCATCGTGTTTGGTGTGTACGCACAGTTTGACTACAACTTGACAAAGCAATTGAACAGTATAGGAAACATGCAACCATCTTCTACAGCGGAGTCACTCGCTGTCAGGCAGCTAAACGTTTTACAACTACTGTACTTGATATAAATATGGAAAATGACCTAAAGAGAACATTTGAACGGCTACATGATGATGTCCAGTCTGTCACCCACCGCAGACATTGTCTGTTCACAACAAAAGCTTCCTCGGGATAACAATGGATATCATGTCACTGGTTATAACGTTACTGGGACTAAAGATCTACAGAAGCGCTACCGCTTAATGTGACGTTACAGCTCTGTGGTGAGGCCAGCAGGTCGACAGAGACTTCAGAAATGGTGAGAGACGTGTTTCATTAAGATGCTCTGGTAAGAATTGTTCATATACCTCTACCTGACTTGACTATCTTTTATTGTTCAGGGCTAAAATGTTTTAGTGAAAGGGAACCTTAGTTTGTGAAGGAATACTGCATGCTGTGTGCCGTTTTAAAACCTGGCCAAAAATAACGGAGTAATGCGTTAGAGTATTCGTTACTGCCAACACTAAAGGCATTACTGCCCAACACTGGTGACTACAGACCGTATAAATGAGGTAATGACATGACAAGACACGACAACCTTTGGGGAATGTTTTTTCTGTTGGCACACTGGCAGAAGTGGAGCCATGGGTGAATGAAAAATGATATAACGGAGCATTTTTGTCATGCAAAGTGCAGAAATATTCTTTCAGAGACACAGACAAAACCGTGCAGAAATGCGCCAACACCCAAAGGTACAGTGTTTGTGCCCTGTTAGGGTACAACAGGAAGGACAAAACATTTGTGCCCTTTTAGGTCCATTTTTGTACCTTGATTTCTTAGTGTGTGTGGACATGGTCCTTGTAAATACATGTGCATCATAAACGTGTTTAAACTTCTTTACAGGACATGATAAGAAAACCCCTTTGTTAGCTGCTACCTCATGTCAAGCACCTGTGAAGAGGTACTTCCCAAATGTCTGCTCTTCAAACTGAGAGGGATTTTGACAAAGTACTGAAAAAAGCAGCTGGAATAAAACCAGATTTTCTATCATGGTTATCCATCCACCTGGGTTCAAAAAGCTAATGACACAAGAATCTCAAACTGAATTATTAAAGTCTAGCAAGAGCAAAGAAATACATTTTCAGGCAGAGTATTACAACTTACTGACCTTATTCCCACACTATCAAGTCTATTTTCACAAGGCAATGGCAGATCCTGCACAGTCTTTTATACTTTATGATCCCTTTTCTTTCGTCTGTAAAATTGAGCTGGAATTTGTTAATCTGAGGATTTCATGGTACGAAAAAAGTGGTTTACCAGGACTTGTTACTGGAGGGGTGGAAAGATTTCTAGATATTGCTACTGCCTGGTGTGTAGTGAAATGTTACGACAACGACTGGATTAACTGCTCTGAAATGTGATGCACATGGAGGGTGCTGACTTTGTGACCACTACAAGGACCCCTGAACTCTTTATTTACACTGCTCAAAAAACATTAAGGGAACACTTAATGGTCACAATATAACACCAAGGTGCAAATCAAAGTGACAACAGGTGCAATTGAGAGGCAAAAGCAAGACAACCCCCAAAAAGGGAATGGTTTTACATGTGGTGTCCACAGACAGCTGCTCTCTCCTGATCCTTCCTGACTGATTCTTCTCTAGTTTGGTCTTCTGCTAGTGTCCTTGTCACTACTGGTAGCATGAGGCCGTACCTGCAGCCCAATCAGGTTGTACGGGTGGTCCAGCTCCTCCAGATGCACAAGAAGGTTTGCTGTGTCTCCCAGCACAGTCTCAAGAGCATGGAGGAGATACAAGAAGAGCTGCACAGAGCTGCAGAAGGGCATCAACCCAGCAGCAGGACCGGTATCTGCTCCTTTGTGTGAGGAGGAACAGGAGGAGCACTGAGCCCTACAACATGACCTCCAGCAGGCTACTGGTGTGCATGTTTCTGACCACACTGCCAGGATGAAAACCTTAGAGTGATTGTCAGACCTCACGCTGGTGCAGAGGGCCCCGGGTTCTTCCTGGTGTAGGATGATGTCCGGGCTGTACACTCTTTTTTAAACATTTAAATGCAACACTAAGTGCAAAGCCACAGGTCTTAGGCTCACAGACTGTGTGGGAGTCATAAAGCACCTGATTTTCTGGTTCAGCAGAGCAAATGCAAAAGCGCTGGGTGAAATTTACAACAGATTCACTGGGTGTGGTGATTTATAAATACACTCTCAGCCAGTCACATCCTGCGTCTCATTACACTGAAACAGCTGAACCAATCACAGTGACGCATGACGACGACAGCTAAACAAATAAAACACTTCTTCGGGAAATCATTTTTTGTCTGGATGTTGCAGAGCAGCGCGATGTGAACACACAGCATCACAACTCTGCAGCACAGGGCAGATGGTGTGAGGCTCTTTTAGCAGTTAATTAGACAGAAACAAATAACAAGAAAACTGTTTGGTGAAGTTGTTTTTATGACCGCAGCAATACATCGCTATTTCAGTTATATTTCTATTGTGTCTCTTGTGACACAGCTGCTTTGGCTCCATGATGCATTTCAAGACACATTAAGCTACAGAAATATTAAGTATGCATGTTGCAAAATGAGTAGTGCACTGATATGTATTCATTTAGTTCTGAAGCTTCTGGTCTTGCTCCAGATCACATTTAGACCTTTTAATCCCTGATGAGCCTTTGCATAGTTTGAGATCCTGCAGCAGAGGTCTTTTGTCTCTTCCAGAGTCCAGACTGAAGACTAAAGGGGACAGAGCTTTTTTAAATCAGGCCCCCGAGGCTCTGGAACGACCTGCCTGAGGACATAAAGCTGTGTGAGTCATAGTCTTTGTTTAAGTCTCCTAAAAACGTACTTCTATCAGAAAACATATCCTGATTTCATCTGAGCTGTCTGTCTATTTTATTACTATCTTACTGATTTTCATTTATCATTCTGATTTTAGTTTAGTGACATTTTAGCTGGTTTATTCACCTCTTGTTTTAAATGTTAGCTTCACTGTAAAACACGTAACTGTGTTTTTGAAGAAGCTACAAGCTTAAAGATTATAATTATTTTCTTCTAAGCATGAGGTCTGATGATGAGCATGCTGATGGGATCAAGCGAAAGGAAGATATGAGATTGGGTGTGTTCTTTTACTTTCAGTGTTAAGACTATAAAATACAGCATTTTCATAAGAGTGAGTGAGCCATCTGGAAAATGAACTAACTTTCTCCAAGAAATCTTTTAAATAGCTGCTACACCCATGAAAGAATTCCATTTGTCTGGGTTTCACTGGAGAGTTTCATCGTCACGTGATGGTCTAAATCCCTCTTTCAGAGACTTTCCTCCCTGATAGGAATACACTTCTTTAGGAGACATTTTAATGCCTCCTGTTTATTTAGAAATATGGGGAATGAGAAGAGTCAAAAGTAGAGGCAGAAAGTTCTAAGGCACAATATACCAGCTTAATGCTAATTTCATCCTGTTCTTCCAGTCTGTGTTGCCGAGGCTTGACTCGTGACTACTTGCTCGGCTTTTCACTTTCCAGTGTTTGTGAGTCATGCAGACGCCCCGGCAGTCCAGACTGCAGCAATGTGTTGTCTCTGTCCCATTGTGCCATACAACCACTGTAATACTAATTAACAGTACGTGGCAGCTAATGTTATACATGCAAATAGACTCTGGTGACAGAAAACACACACTTGAGCAAAGCAGACAAACCCTCGACTATAATTAGGGGCTGTTACTTTAATGGAATAGTTACATTGGAAAGATAAAGAATTTTTTAATAAAAAAATACACAACTCAGCAAGATTTGGGGCAAAGTTACACTTACATATTTTTTAAAAGGGTTAGATTTTAACCAAAAGTGATGTCTTAATCTCAGCGATACACAAACAAATAATTAATTCAACTCAAATTCTCCCCACACACACGCACACACACACACCATCCCCTAATGCGTGACTGCACAGCAGAATCAAAACAAATACAGAGTTAATGCTGGGACAGGAGCAATTAAAACAAACACCACACGTCGATAATAACCTGCCTCTGCAGACTGCTGCAGACCCCTCAGTGTTTGTGTGCAAGAGCTTGAATTCATATATGAATGAGTGTCTTAATATATTCACCGCACATATATGTATATGTGAAAATATACTACCCTAAATGTGTGTGCCATTTAAGTGTAAATGAGTTGAGGGGGTCTTGGAGTTTGGGAGCTGTGCGGCGGAGTGTAGTGCCCTCGTATTTGGAGGATCATGTAATTGACCCCAATTTCCCTGCAATGACTGCAGCCGTGTGGATAAACAGCCATTAAAATAGTCTCAGCTGTAATTACACAATGCGGCTCAAATGACCGAGCGCCTTCCTCCGCAGATATACTAACAGATTTAGACTCTTAAAAGTAATCGCTGCCAAATACCACACAGCAGGAGAGTGCTAAAGTATGGAGAGGATAGCAGGGGGTGAGACCACCGGGAGGCTAAATTAAAGGAGGAGAGAAACAGAGGCAGATCGGACAGAGACAGTCATTAGCCCTCCCATTGGTCAAGTTGTCTTCATTGATAAGGAAGTGGCAAAAGGAAATGCGAGTACACCAAAGGTTAGATATTTAAAACTGAATACTTCTAAATGATCAAAGCTGCTGAAAGCTAATATGTTGTACTGATATTCTAGACTCTCATCCTGTGATACTGAGACAGAACCTCCACTTTATGTGCCAAAATTATTAATAGTAGCTGGAACCAGATCAGATGATGGATTTTTGAGGCACATAACAAAATCTGAGTTGTAAACTTCCAGTATCAGTGCACCTGCTGATATTCATTTTCAGCCATGTTTAAAACACGGCTTTAGGGATAGCAACGTCAGTCTGTCAGCTGGTCCACGTTCATACGTCTGCAAGGGTCCGTTTTGGTCCCATCAAATCCATCCATCCATCCGAAGCTTATCCAAAGCCAGGTCACGGGGGCAGCAGGCTGGGCAAAGCACCCCAGACGTCCCTCTCCCCAGCAACGCTTTCCAGCTCCTCCTGGGAGATCCCGAGATGTTCCCGGGCCAGATGAGATATAATCCCTCCAAAGTCTTCTGGGTCTGCCCCGGGGCCTCCAACCAGTGGGACGTGCCGAAACACCTCTAACGTACAAGTTGTCACTGTCTGTTTCAGCAAGGGTCCAGATGAACCACTGGGCCCACATCCTTGCACAGCCCAACATTTGTGTCTCTGCTCCTCTAGCAGCTCGACTCCTCTCCTCACCACTGATGCATAAAGAGAACTGTAGCTGCTGCTGCTGTGTCTCATGGGTGACACAGAATGGATGAGGAGAGACTCGGTATTGAGGTTGACAAATTTCCCGAGTTTAACGACCAACAATCCCGTCATTATAAAGACAACGGCCAAAAAAATATTGCCTGATGAGTCACAGCTATCAATAACTTTGTGTGGTCTTCTGTTGACCAGCTGCAGCACGACAAGTCTGGCGTGTGCTAGGGGCAGCACCTGACATGCCGCACGCAGTGGCGCCGGTATGTTTCCAGCTTGATGTGGACCCACAATTATAGGATGGATGGAACGGCATGCGTGTCCGATACGAGTCTACAGCAGTGGACGTTCAATACAAAAAGTACGTCCAAGGCTTTAGATCCTTGAAGTTGAAAAACGTCCTTGACAGTCGCCTCTTTTGGACAAACTATGTGACCAATACACCTCAAGTATATTTTTGGCTTTTCTATGCAGCTCTTTCTTATTACTCATTGGCTCATTCGATACATCTCTGCTGTAGATCACTGTTTTCAAGTTTATTTGATGTTTTTACTTCTCACCACTAAAGGGACTGAGAGCAAGAGCCATCATCATGCTGAAAATGTCCTTTCTGAGCAAAATATAAAACTTGCTCCTCAGCAATATTTCCTCTCTTGTCCCTTTGGTATCCTTTGGCATATAGCATCACACCGGCTGGGTTGCTTAACATGAGCCTGCTGTTTGCAGTTTACTGATGTAAACACTAGATTTCTGCCTCTTTAAAATTCAAGCAGTTGACTCTGCCATTTGGTGAGTTTTATCTGACTATTTTTAAGTATATATGTACACTCCAATCCTACTCGTCCAAACAGAAAGTCCTCCGAAACTGCATCTAGAGCATGTGGGACACTTCTCACACTCATCATTGAATGTCACATTAATGGAATTGTTGCACCCACTGTTGCACCATACCGACCTCCTGTCTTTAAACTTTGCTTTTATTTCTTCTTGACTCCATCACTTAGCGTCGGCCGTCCCCACAATTCTCTCATCTTCTTCCTCTCTCCGTGCCATTGGAGAGCGGGTGCAATTACGATAAAAGCTCGGCCCCACCAGGCCCGCCCTCCCCCACCCATCTTTTTTGTCTCTGATGTCCCTCCATCAGTGGCGGCAATGGCCCCTCCATACAATCACCTCGCTCTCACCCCCTTCTGCCGTCTCTCTTGTTCTCCAGCGACTGATGTCACTTAGCTGACACAGCAAAAGCGCCCTGAAATAATCGCCGCCAATCAAGTCCTTAGAGACATTAAGAAAAAGAAACGGATGAAGATGGAGAGAGGAGACCCGGCCTTAAGCCAAAAGACACGTCATAACTGAGGGAAAGCGGGGACAGAAACTTTGTCTTTACAGTCCTCACACACACACACACACACACACACTCAGACACGGAGGGGGGGCTGCCAGCTTCTATAAGTGAGAGGTCAGTGAGTGTGTGAGACGTTACGTCAGGCAGCATCCCAACACTGGCACAACACCAGTGGAGATTGGACTGACCTAAAGAAAGCACTTAAGAACTTTAAAACTCCCTTGATATTATTAGATAAACCCTAATATAACATGGCAACCAATTCATATCAATGTGACTGGATTTAAAAACTAAAAACACAACTGCATGACGGGATCAATGTCAGCGCTCACCTGATGAACTTCCACACAACCTAATCAAGGATTTTTGCATCATGTTTTGTGTGCTATTCACATCAGCATCTGTTTTTAGCATCTCCCATCTCTTGTGCATCTGTGTGAAGTGTATCTGGAAATTTTGCCTCTTTTGTATGTGTGTGGTCTGTCCTTTCTGCAGGCCTCTGTGGCACAGAGGAAGTGTAGTAATCGAGGTTTGGGCAGCAACTTCTGGTCTACAGTTGTCACCCCAAAAAACTTTTATACTATGTGTGAAACTCTTTAACATATTACACTTAAGCTGAAAGCACACTGCACTGCAGCCCATTAACAGATGACCACACAAAATTATTACTTCATTTACTGAACGATCTGCACCTCCTCCACCTCTGCATTAGCTTAAAATCATATGTGGACAGCCTCTAATTAAGGTTTATTTCTCACCTGTAGAGCCGATCTCCAGAGCTGTGACTCACCAGGCTGAATCTTTTTGGCCATGGTCTTTATAATGATGGGATTGTGGGTCATTTAGCTCGGGATATTTCTCTACCTCAACCCTAAGTCTCTTGTCATCCAGTCTTTGTCACAGATGAGACACAGCAACAGCTACAGAGTTTTCTTTATGCATCAGTGGTGAGGAGAGGAGTCGAGCTGCCATAGGAGCAGAGAAGAAGAGCTGCTGCGGGAGCTGGTGTGTTCAAGCAGAGAGTGAGAGGGGGGGAAATGCATTTAATTCAGGGGCGGCACATCTGGAAATAGGACAATGGCATTAAGTGCTGCAGGGCATTGCATGCAGGAGCACCAACGTGTGTCTAGCCACTGCTGACGTGTTTCAGCCTTTACACAAAATATATGTCGTGTGATGTTTCTTATAATCTACCACCTTTCCTTATTATAATTAAGCATGTTCATGTTTCAAACTCTTTTTGTTTTATTTTTGCAGTTTCTTGAGGTGAATTGCGCTGTGATCAAATATCTTCATCTCCAAGGAATGTCACCATCTGAAATACACCTAGACATGCTCAATACTTAACATAACAATGCTCCTTCATATGCCACAGTCAAACGCGGGATACAAGAATTCAAGTGTTGCAGGGAGAGTGTTGAAGATGGGTCTGAGGGTCCGAGCCTGAGGAGTTCTTCTCCTCTGGTATAAAGCAGGGCTGCTCGATTAATTGAATTTTAATCTAGATTACGATTTGGGCTTTCAATGAAGATTATTTTATGAAAACAAAATAATCGACATAAAACGATTATGCGCTTCATGCTCAACTTGACTTAAGATCATTCTGAAAAACGTACCCAAACTATTAAGTATCAGAAATAAGCAGTGAAGACTATTAGTCTCTCGAATGCGTCAAGCTCCAAGACATTGGATCCCACATTTCCAATGATGCAACTCCACGAGGTCAATCAACAGATCCTCCCTGACTGTTCAGTGCAAACATCGTTTGCATCTTAGTTACAGAAGACACCATACAACAGTTTTACAAGCAGAGCACTTCTCACCACGACTCATAAACAAGTAAACAAAGTGTCCCTTTAATGAAGCATGACATGAGCAAACCAAGCTGAGTCTACTTACAAACACCTGACAAAGAATCTGGAGAAAAGCAGGGTCAATATGAGCTCTGCATTAAAATATAAAGCTCTGACTTTCTGGTTGGCACTGAGGCGCGCTTAATCCTCAACCATCATCAAGTCAGACCCCTCCATTAACCGATAATGATTCTCTAACAACCTATTTTCTCTCATCCATCTCGACACAGTTGATGATCCATCTGGATTTTTACACAGTCCAATCTGTCAAATCACTTTGACTCACATGTGGACAAAGGACGGGCCCGGCAGAGGACAAAGCTTTTTGTTTCCCGAGCTAATGGTTCAGCTGGTCAATTCACAGATTATTACAAAGATAATCACGCTAGCTGCAGAGAATGCTGCTGTAATTTGGACATCACATGGCACCAAGCTGGTAAAAGTAAAAAGGCTAAACACGTGTGTGCGTGTGCGTGTTTCTGTTGCGCTGCCAGTTGTTGAGCTTTCAGTTGCCCACTTTGACTGAAGGTCATCGCCTGTGTGTGACCGAGGTCCACGTTTTCCAGAAAACATCCTTTGGCATCGGAGTGCAGCGCTCGGTTGTGTTCTGAATCCTGGCCAGTGACCCTGTGATACTGTGTGCACATGTGTGTGTTCATGTGTGTTTAAGCCACAAGTACAAGTGGCCAGTGCCTGTGCAGCATCAGCAGCAGGACACACAGCACCCCCCGAGGAACACTGCGTGCAGCTGGAGCCGCTGCTGATAAAGCTGCAGCCAACAGACGCCTCCGCGCACAAAACACACACACAAAGATAAAACTGCCAGCACACACAAATGAAGGAAAACACGATACACACACATGCACACACAGATAGACCGAAAGACAGATGCACTCACACATCAATGATCAGAAAAAAAAAAACAATCACGCAGCGTGACTTGGATCTCAGACACACAAACAGCCTCTAAATTGCATACCTTCACTCTCCTGTTGTAAACTCTCGTGTGCAAACACAAACACACACACACACACAAACAAACAAACACAAACACACTTAACAAGCAGACATCTTTTCCGCTACATCATAATTTCAATCCCTCCCCTCCCCTTCACAACACAACAGCAAATTTAAGGGAAAGGGAAATATTTCTGCTAAATTAGTTATGCTAATTACAGAGCAGTTCTCAGGGGGAGAGACGGCGCTAAATGGCTTTTAATTCTTTTTGCCTGGAAAGAGACGTGGGAGAGAGCCAGACAGAGAGCGGAGTGAAAGAAGCACAGAGCACAAGCAAAAAAAACAAAAGCTAACACACAAACAAACAGAGAAAAAAAAACACACAAACAACTGGGGTTGAAAATTCGCCCGGTGACACAGCAACAATGAACCAGCAGAATTAACAACTCAGGGGAAGAGGAAGGAGGCCCATGGCAGGCTGCCGGCCAGACAACAAGCCGCCTTATCAGCTCCGGGGGCCCCGGGTCCCCTGGCCGACCGGGAGAGGAGAGATCAGGGGTAGGAAAAGTTTTGCAGCTAACTTTGTGTCCCGTAGCTTTTGCCAGCGGTCACGCAGTGATAACGAGGCATGAGCAGATAGCACACAGCACTGTACATGGAAGGCACCAGAGGAAACACTGACAACAAAGTTAGTTCCCTTTTTCTCTCCCACTAAAGTAGACACAGTATACTGATATTGACAGCGCACTCTTGTGGCAGTTCAAATAGATGCATTTTACCATTTCGAACAAATGTTAAATCATACATGGAACAGCCAGGGTAAAGCCAGCATGCCAATTAAAACTTTACAAACAGCTTGTAAAATATAATTTTCCTACAACATATCACTGCACAGTTTTGGTTTCAGGTGGTGTCAGTACGATAATTACTCAGAAATCACCGTATGCACTTTAAACAAACGGGCAAATAAAGGTTGGACAGATGTAGGTGAATAATTGTCAAGTTTGTGCACCAAATTCTTATCAGTTTATTCTTGAGTCTAAGATTTGAGGAAAAAGCCACAGTGACAATATCCTGCATCCATCCCTCCATTTTCAACTGCTTCTCCGGGGCCAGGTCACAGAGCAGCAGGCTGACCAAAGTATTCCAGATGCCCCTTTTTCCAGCAACACTTTCCAGCTCTTCCTGGAGGACCCGGAGGTGGTCCCAGGCCAGATCAGATTTTTAATCCCTCTAGCCTGTTCTGGGTCTACCTGGGACCTCCTACATGCCCAGAACACCTCTAATGTGAGGCGCCCAGGAGGATCCTGATCCTGATCGGTCACTACCCAGAGCTCATGACCATCGGTGACGTAGATGGACCAGTAAATCGAAAGCTTTGCCTTCTGGCTCAGCTCCCTCTACACCACGACGCTCAGCATGGCGCCCACATCACTGCAGATGCTGCATCAAACCGCCGATCCATCTAACACTCCATTCTACCTTCACTTACGAACAAGACCCCGACATACTTCGCTTGAGGCACTGACTCACTCCCAACCCAGAGGGGGCAATCCACTGCTTTCCGACAGAGAACCATTGCCTCAGATTTAAAGGTGCTGACTCTCACCCCGACCACTTCACACTGACTTTGACCTTTGACCGTCAAAGCCACATTCGTTCATTGTTGAGTCCAGGTGGACACTTGGGCTAAATCTGAAGATATTCCCTCAAGTTGTTCTTGAGATTTGCCTTCACAAGAATGGTATGGACAAACGTTCAGACGGACGGATGTATAGAGGGATAAATCAAAAACATATACCTCCCGACGCGGTTATCGTGCGGAGGCATTAAAGTAATGATGACGTGACTTTTGCTGAGGTTTGTACCAAGTAAACATGTTCCCTTATGTCTGGGATGTGACTTGTAGGCTGGGGCACCACCGTAATGCTTCATTTCTAATAATATGATGTGAGACTTTTATCCTTATCAGAAAAATTGCAGCTCCTGTGTTCTTTATATGGCACATAGCAACAGTGCAATTTTAGTCCTAACTGACACCTATTTAGTTTCCATAACAACCAGCTGTTTGGGCTGACATGCACAGAGAGCAGCCCTGTTTATCTGGGTCTTCTCAAGAGACCCTTAAACTGGATTGACAGAGGGTGGGGTTGGTGTTCAGAGCAAACTAGGTGTAACTGCCTGTTATTGTAAAAATGGGTCAAAATATACTTGGACTGATATTAGTATACGTTGGTGGGACATCTTAGTGCAGCCTACGTTTGGGAAACACTGACATCGATGTTAGGCTAAATAAAATAGATCGACCCACTGCTATCAGGAAACATAAAATACGCCCTTTCTTTGTGCACACAAGTGTCGTTAGATTTTTTTGTGCCAGAGTTGAACATTGTTATATTGATGTGTACATTTCACTCTGCTTCCTGTCAATCACCTGACACCCACAGGAAGACATAATCACAACATGCTGTCTTGAAAACTGCGCTGTCACAGACACGCAGGTTTTATTCTTTATGTGCTGGGACAGCAGCTCCTTTAAAGCGTCTCTCTCTGAATATTTCTCATTTTTTAAGTCTTTAAAAATACAATTATGAGACAGAATTGCTTAATGATTCTGGTAAATGCACATTAGAAGTTAATGAAATAAAATCATATTGAACTCTAAATTAAATTTATGCTATAAAGACTAATTAAAAACAAAACAGTTATTTCCCTCAAATACATCTCAGTGCTCACATTTTAGGGTCCAGTGTGCAGGATTTCGGGGCATCTGTTGGCAAAAATGAAATTTATTATTCATAACTATGTTTTTATTAGTTTATACTCACCTGAAATGAAGAATCTAGTGTTTTGTTACCTTAGAATGAGCTATTTATATCTACAAATGAAGCAAGTACTCTCTACACAGTCCACTGTATTCTTTCTACAGGAGCTCAGATGGACAAATCAAAGACTGGCTCTAGATAGGACCACTTGTGTTTCTGCATCAGCCACAGTAGTTCTCCTTAAGTGGGGGCGTCCAAACATTTTTAAATGGGGTCCAGATAAAACAACGTGAAAATACCTAGGGGCCAACTGGGTGGGCAGAAGGGGCGGTGGACAACCACTGACTTTCACCAGGAGGCCGACGTTTGTTTCCCATAAGATTGTAAAACCTTCTTAAACCCAACCACGTGTGTTTGTTGTTGAAGGAAAAAAAAGTTGGAGAACCTAACTGCTAAATGCCCCTAAATCCCACATATCAGACCTTTAAACATAAAGGAAAGAAGGCAGCTTTTGTTGAACAGCAGGTGGTAAAACAGGTGTTTCTGTCCCTCATGTAAACACCTTTCTGTGAGGTATTCAATCCCCAAACTGCTCCAGCAGGGTGAGACTCAAGAGAAGTCAGCTGTAGTCCGATATGAAACTCAATTTAATCCACCAACATGGTCCTAATAAATATTCAGAGGAACAACAGCTGAATAAATCCCATCATGCTGAGATTCAATATTACAGGAAGATAATTACTTTGTTTTCCGTATGTACAGTATGTTTACACTGTCTGCTGCTGTATCCTGATTCCAGCTCGACTTGACTGATGTGTCCTTGATGTGGAAAGCTGCAAATACTCTCGCACGTCTTACGACTCATTTCCAACTATCACTGCAGAGGAATACATAACACCAAATGCAGCGCTGGAGGCAATCTGTCATAACAATAAAGTGATGCATGGCATTTAAAGAGTTTCTCTCCTCCATAACAAATAAAAACAGTAGCAGTTGTCATGTTTGAAATGTATTCCTCAGCCAGTGGAGGAGTTTAATCAAGGAAGGTATGTCTTTAGAAAAACAATATAGGTTATTGGATTTGGGGGATGCACTTTTATAAATTAAAGATAGTGCTGATTTGGCTGACAACGTTCGTGACACCATCAACACTTTGCAGGAAATACAGAATAACTCATAAAAAGTTTCAGAGCGGATGGAGAGCCGGGCGGCGGTGTTGATGTCATGATGCAATCATCCAGCTACATATACTCTACGCACTGTCCTCAGGTTATGCTATTGTTGTGTGAAAATGGCTTCAGGGAGCTTTTATAAATCAGGATCATTGCAAGTGTCCAAGGAATACAAACAACACACACACACACACACACGCTGATGCGCACACGCAAACACTGTAAATTTAAATCTCTAAACATCTCCACGCGCTGTTACTTGAGCATCTAGTTCAGGCTGCGCCCCCACAAAAACAAACACACACAGTTTTATTGTCAGTCCCTCACCAGTACGAGGCTATAAGCAGCGGCCAGTTTTATGCCTTTTAATTAGTACACTGTCACCATAGCAGCATCCAGCTGGCAAACAACCACCTCTTTACACACATACATCAACAATGGCAGAGGTAGAAAGAGAGGAGGAGGAGGAGGAGGAGGAAGAGTGTGTTTAGTGAGGAAAATGTGTTACACAAAGTCACATCGCAGAGTGTGGGCCACAGGCCTTCATCATTATCTATGTGTGTGTGTGTGTGTGTGTTCAGTAAGGGACACGTGTGTACCTGAAATTAGGAGCAGAGGCCCATTCCAGAGCGAGGCAGGCCAAGTCCACGGCCGCATACACCAGCAGGAAGAAGATGGTCACAATACTGGCGATGGTGTTGAGCTTCCCCGAAAAAAGCACCAGCTAGAAAGAAAAGCACGAAACAAAGGAAGAGGGAAAAAAGAGCGAGGGGATTAACATTCACTGCAACATGTCATCCAAAAGTCGGACAGAAGAGTGCATTTTAATGCCTTTTTCATGACCTTTTCCAGCACTCACTTACTTTTCACTCCCAAAACTGGATTTCTGAAATATAAAGTCAATGAATTTGCATGTTCATGTGCTTTTGAAATGAAAATAAGGTGATGAATCACCTGATTTATACGCAGCTGACACACCTCGCTGTCATTTATCTTCACATGGAAAGAGCTGCCACAAGCTCATGTATCAGCCGAAATGCATCTATGTATCGGAGTTAAAGTCCCCTTCTAGGTTTCAGGACATTTCAAACTCATCTGTTTTCTGTATTACATGATATTTCCACGACAGAAGTTCAATTACCTTGTTAAAAATTCTTAAAGTGGCATCTCCTCTTTCTCCACTAAAATACAGCGCCGATGACGAAGCAAATAAATTCCATTTTAAAAGTTGAACTGCTGGACATGTCTCCGACTTTACTGAAACTCTTAACGTGTGCGTGTGGGAAGTTTTAAGTTTGCACATCAGGCAGAACACATCCCAGCTACATCAGCTGATCTCAACCAGCCAGTCAACTGATGGAGCAGCTGATTGATGAAGGGAGTCAGCTGATAGATCACATGATTCCTTTCTTTGCAACCAATTAACAAATCTCATTCATGGCGTCCTATTTAAACTGCTCTGGCCTGCCTACTTTTGCTGCTTCCTCTGCAAGCAGCTTTGCAACCTGCCTCCACCCCAGCTCCTCCTTTTCATGCTGTGTCTGACTTATCAATGTCATTTCTGTTTGTCACTGATGCTGCTCTGTTCTGTTCCTGGGGGTCTTTGCTGCTGCTCTCCCTGCCTTAGGCTTTCCATGTAGGCGCATGGAAGGGCAGGGAGGTTTGCTCTCTCTGTCTTGGGCTTTCCACGTAGGCATGTTGAAGAAGCTTTCTGCATAGGCTTGCAGAAAGGTGGAGAGGACCCAGAACAGAGCCATACCACCAAATATAATACCGTGAATGGAAATAACGTTTTCTTTGACTAAAGAAGTCCTGACTGAACCAGCAAAACACATTTTTTGACTGGAGGGGACTTTAAATGTTTCTGACTCTGGGAGCTCTTAGTGGTAGTATCAGAAAAGACACTGTGGCAGACAGCCATGCTGTTTCCCTGATGGCCGTGACTGTGATGTAGGGCTGTCAATGAATATTCTAAATTCGAATTTAAATTCAAATTTGAAAAAAAAAATAGACCTTTGAATGTGAAACTTGATATTCCATTGTGGAGAAAAAAAAATAGAGCAGACGCTGAAACGATCACTGCAGGGCGCGAGCCGGCCACGGAGCTGCGCGGCACGGCACAGCCGGCGTGGATGAAACAATCGGTTAACATGGGCACCGAAAGGAAACTGGCTTCGCCTCGAGGCGCTTCAAGGCTATTCGCAGCGCTTCCGCGGGCGGTGTGGCCTGACGGGTCAGAGGGGGGGGGGCGAGTGAGATGTCCGCGGTTGTTTCTAACATAAAGATATAGATAATTGTTTTATGTGTTTTAATGTGTAGGTATGTAAATGTTTTCAAAGACGTTTATGTTGAAATAAAAATACCTACAAGTAGTTATGTTTCCTTGTATTAATACATATACAAGTATGTTTCCTTGTATTAGTTTGCCCTCTTGTGGAAATAATGCGGAAAAAAAAATTGCCTATTCAAATGGTTTGAACCTATGAGTTATTCTTTGAAGGAATATTCAAACGTTATTTTTGAGCAATTTTGACAGCCCTACTGTGATGTTTGTTGGTATTTTACTGAATCCAAATCCAGTGTGGAATGCGCTTATTGAAGCCGAATCCTTTTGAATCCGTTTTCCTAAGTAAGCAACAAAAGTTAGAAATAATTCTTTATTGAAGATTAAATTAATATGTTGGAGTCACACACGCAGGCTTAAGCCCCTTTGACAAATGCAGTCTATCTCTGAAATGTTCTGGAACATTTCCTGCATGAGGTCATGTGTGAATGGGAGCAGGAAATCTGTACCATCAATAGCTGTGATATGAATAAAAGCAGTAACATGTCAGTAACAAGCATGTAAAGGGTTATGTCCGTATCACCACAGACGTTTTCACGTGGAGTGAGCAAAGCAATCACAAGACTGATATTTGAATACACAACTTGTTTACGGTTCAACATTTACATCACTGCTTACGCAGGTGATTTGATCACGAACAAGAACTAACAAGAACAACGAAATACATTACAAAACGGTATTTAATGTCTTGCTGGGGCCCAGTCTTGTTTTGGCTTTGCATGCTGCTTGTCTGATCCAGGGAGCACCCTCAGTGCCAAACATGACTGTATTTCCATTTGTTGAAATAAATGTTTAAATCTATGACATGAGTGTGCCTGACTGAAGTGAGCTCAGCAAACTTGACCTTACAGAGAGTACATTCAGCAGAAAACAGCCCACAGTGTCATCTCTGCTCTTCCTGAATTATCTTTAATTATCTACAGTTAAAACGACATTTGTCATATTAACATGCAAAATCAATGTTCATGTGGAACGGTCACAACATGGATGAAAGTCCACCATTCAAGGTCGTAGCCGGCTACAAATGAGACCCCTGCTGCCTGAATGTTTTATACATCGCTCGCTTGCTCTTCAATAAAAAAGAGCGACAAGACAAAAAGATGATTTGATGATAGACTCGTTATCCTCAAAGTATTCTGCAAAGTGAGAGCCAGTTATCAGATCCTAACTCAAACCACTGAGAATGAAGGACAGAAACCCAGGACGGACCAGTGTTTGTACAAATGTACTCTATGGTTTAATAAGGGGATCAGATCAGCCCATAATTTATATACAGAAGACACATTCGTATCTTTCTTGCAGACAGCCCAAGTAGACAACCTACCTAAGAATCATTTCATCTGTTACCTTCAAATTAGGCACTTTGTAAAAAAAAAAACATGTTAAATTCTTCTTCAAACACCAACAAAATCGCATATTGACCATGTCCTTCCTTCAGACGGCCGAAAGCGCTTTGTCCTTAAAAATGCTTGAAAGGCTTCAATAAAAACTTTTTTATCTGCTAAAGGACATATCTGTGTGCGATCCTCAAACTATTTTTGTTGTTTCTGGATGTTTATTTGGACTACGCACCAGGAGGGTCAGAGCACAGTGGTACCTTTGCACGATAATTGAATTCCATCTTAGACTAGACATACATCATCCAGATATGCTAAACAAAGACTAATACAGCTGAAAGTAGCACATAAAACTGACTTTACTAATGCCAGACTGTCAAAGATCTATACGCATGTTGCACCCTTATGCCCTCAATGTAGAGGCCTGCCAGCAGACTTAATCCATACGTTCTAATTATGTCCAAACCTCTCCACCTTCTGGATAAATACTTTTAAAGCTTACAGTGAGATGTCTGAAATGCGATTGGACCCTAACAACTTTCACTACACTCCTGGCGAGACGTTTGATCCTTCTAAATTGGAAACTGATGGAGCAGCTGATTGATGAAGGGAGTCAGCTGATAGATCACATGATTCCTTTCTATGCAACCAATTTGCAAATCTCATTCAGGGCGCACCTATTTAAACTGCCTACTGTTGCTGCTTCCTCTGCTTTGGGGGTCTTTGCTGCTGCTCTCCATGCCTTAGGGTTTCCGTGTCATAACACCAAATATATATAATTTTGACTAAAGTGGTTCTGACTGAAATATATTTCTTAAAGCTAGAAAAAATCGAATACACACTCAGAGGTCCTCTCAAACCTTTACTAAGATTCCAGAGATCAGTTTTGGACTTTTTTAACAAATGTTTTCCATCGAAATTATTTGAAAAATGTTATAATTCATAATTGTTATAATTTATTCTTCCTTCAATTCTGTCATACACATGTTGAAAGATGACAATGAATGTCTTTCTGTTTCTATTCTATCCTAATTAAAAATGAAAATTCTACACACAGGGGCTTTAAGTGAGCGGTTATCCAGGACGGTGGTTCCACAAAGTTTTCAAGTCAAGGATCCCCAGATGATTAAGCACTAGTCTACTTTGGTCCTGAGAGACACTGTTCTGCTGTTAGATATGGTTATCTGTACTGTAGGTGGGAGGTGACATCAAGGTTAGATCTGACCAACAGCCAGGGAGCGAGACACTTTTGGAATTTAATTGTTCTACATTTTTCCAGGGCCCACTCTGGGACTGCCGGTGGTCCCCATGCTCCACTTTGTGAGCCACTGATGGAGGGTGATGTTCACTTTTAATTAAGATGGTATCTTGGCTGCTATTGGGCAGCATGCACTCAGCCACATTAGCCACGGCAGCTACGTGACCATGCAGCCAAGTCGGGTTACATTCAGAATTCTCAGTGCCGGATTTGAAAAGGAGAGTCGTACATCCAGTAATACTGACAGCATACGAATGCATGAGACTCTCCCTCCCCCTGTGACTGAGGAATACCAGGTGACTTCTAATAGAGCAGGGAAATGATGACCCCCATTATAAGTGCTGCTCCCTGCCATGTTCTCTGACACCAGGATGTGTGGACAGGACTGTGTGGAGCTCACTGCGAGTTTCCACAGATGTGAAAGCCAGTAATGAAAGCAGCTTTCACGGTTTCACCTGCATTACGTCTTCCTGTAATAACCATGATCATGGTCACGTTTATAATGTCAGAAGTTGCCAAGATAATTTTATATTTTAAAGCTACATTGTTTGAATTTTATGGCCACTTGGGAATAGTGCATGGACTGCATAATAAAGATGGACGACATGACAGCTCCCAAGTTGAAAGACAGTCAAACACGCAAATAAATTGGTTTTGGTCATTTTATATACTTCTTATCACACTGATATATGTTCTGGTGTTAGTTTTCCTGATAACTTATTACTACGCTATAAAAAGGGAGTGTGACATCATAACTGACAGCTGTGTGTACCAATCGATTTGCTCCTGATCAATGGCACCATTATTCAGATGACAGGAGCTCAATACTGGGGACAATGCTGCGCAGACTCTGGCTCCAAATCATGTCACCAGCACAACATGGCAGCGGCTGTATCCAGGATATTTTGGCCTCATTTTTCACAGTGGAAAGAGGAAACACCTCGTCCATCTTTACACACGGTCACTGTGTTAGCCCACAAAACACAATCAAAACATCAGCGTCTTGTATCTGGTCACTGGTCAAAGTAAGTCCATTTTTTTCTCCTTCTAGCTTTGGTTTGGTGTGCATCATGTCCTGAGGCAAATCTGGCTCTTCAGCTGCTAAATGCTCCACTATATTCACCAGCTACAGTTTGTGAACTTTGAGTTTGCTGTTTGGTGCTGGGCAGGCAGTCAAGGCATCTATTAGTTCCTTTTTCACTGGGTGTGGTTACATGATGGCTTCTCATTCAGAATGAAATAAATCTGAATGAAATCATTCAGAATTAAGTCTTTCCACGTAGTTTACATGGAAGATATTCATTCTGAATGAGGTTTACACTCCGCGCAAGGTTTGGGGCAGGGAAGGTTTCTGATTGGATAGGGGGCGGGGCGGATGTTACGTGTTTACGTTTATGAAGTAAACACTGTAGTCCTCGCTCCGGATAACAAGATGCTTGACGACACCGTTCTTAGTGCCTTTTTCGGGCTTGTTTTGCTTATATTCTTGAAGCAGCAGTACGACAACAACCTTGTTCTGCTAATGCTTTGTCTGTTGAGGAGGCAACACTTTTCACAGAACATTAGTCATTTAATCCACTGTTAAAATAATGATACTGGTTATTTATTATAAGATAGTTATACTTCTATCCACACATAGTCAGCTGGGCCCATCACAGAGCTGCTGTTTAACTTATATTCAGTGTGTAAATTACACTCGTTCCCAAAAAGCTTTGTTGAATTGAGCAACACTTTCAAGTTGTAACAATGGAAATCTTCCCTTTCACTTTCCTCTGTTCCTAATGTACCACACCTTCGTACAGAGTGCGGAAAACATGAAATCTTTGAGGCAAAGGCCATCATTAGTTCCTCTGTACCGACTGAAACATTCTCTGTGGATGTTTCATCCTCATCATCATCAAGGCTGCTTTCTTTATCTGTATGCGATTAATTGTGCCGAGCATGGATGTGACTACTGTACAGTACCTGGGAACAAACACTGAGTACAGTCTCCCTCTCCAATTATCGTGTTTTAGGATTGGCTGCTGAGAAACTCTGCTGGAGTTTGAGTTCATTTCTTGAGCTCAAGGGCATATCATTGGTATTTATGGAGGGGAGAAGTAGCAACGCTGTGATCAGTGACTTTGCAGCCATGAAGCAGAAGTAAACTGATGGAGAAAGAGACGATAGAAGGTAATGACGGGGAATTGAGATTAATGATGTCACATTATTGACAGGCGGTCAGAAAGAGAGGGGAAATGACGAACCAAGGGAGCAATGAGGGTGAAAAAGGGGAGAGCAGAATAAGAAGAGTGGAAAAGATGAGATGGAAAGAAGAGAGAGGGGAGGAAGAACGGCGAGTGAGAGAGAAGAAGTGGGTAAGAGAGCATCTCTGACCTCTGGCAGTCAAAGTCAGTGGGTGTCTCTCCAGCGCTCCCCTGGGAGCCGTCTCTACCAGAGCATTAATTAGCCATTAACTCAGACACAGGCCAGCATGGACAACTGCTGTCCCAATGTGTGTGTGCGCGCACACGCTAAATCTCTCCTGGGTATGTTTTTTTTTTGTGTGGCTTTTTCAAAGACTGTTTTTACTGGAAAGCAATGTGCATAAATTGCCATAAATTTCAGTGAAATAAGTGGACTCACACAGACACTTTTATTAAATGAAAAGAACTGAGTGGAAGCAGCTGAGTAATGTTTCGGACTACAAAGCCAACGTTTGTCCAGAAATGTCTCCGGGTGACAGCTAACAGTTGACAGTGCTTGCTTCAGCGCATGTTTGGGTTCAGATACAGACACAACACGGCTGATGAAGTGATTAGTTCTACTAAATAATAGTTTGATTAAGAAGTAATCAAGACACACTGAATAAAAATTGTGCACGATCAATAAATCTGTGGCAGCTTTTACATAAAAGTTGGCAAAAATTTGTATAAGCATCCAGTTAAACATGCTTCTGTAACATTTTCCCCTGAACTGAGTCTATAAAGTGATCAAATTTCTTGCTAACTTGCCATATAGCCTGCCTCATGTCCATAAAATAGACGCTTGAGTTTGTGACGTGCAGTAGGTTTGGTCATTCCATTCTATTTTCAACCGCTTATCTGGTTTGTGGGAGCAGCAGGTTGGGCAAAGTCCTCCAGACGTCCCTCTCCTCAGCAAGGGATATAAAATCCCTCCAGCATGTTCTGGGTCTGCCCCGGGTTGAACCATCTTAACTGGCTCCTTTCGATGCAAAGGAGCAGCGGCTCTACTCCGAGCTCCTCATCCTATCTCTAAGGCTGGGCCAACCACCCTGCTTGTATCTGCGAGGTAATTCTTTCAGTCACTACCCAGAGCTCATGACCATAGGTTTTAAAAATGATCAGGTCCATCAAATCTGGGATCAAATTTCCTGGGTCATTAGAAGGTCGGGTCTATCATTTTGGACCCCTGAAAACCTTTAATATCGAGGAAGTCAATAATAGAAATACTTTTAGGTATTACATTAGAAATGGTTCGTCTTGGTATGACACCTCTGAATGTTGAGACTCTGTCGTAACAACACTTATAATGAGGGGCAAAGCACCTGAGAGCACAAGTTCTCTGGAGTCTGTTCCACCAAACTTAAGATAAAGACCCATCAAAAGGAAACAAATCATGAGACAATGCCTTCAGGACTTCTTGCTTCTCACTGTTGCAGTGTCGACGCACACAAAACAGCACTGTTGAAGAAATGACCCGCGTCTTTATGCAACAGTTTTTGTGACATTGTGGCAAGCAGCATTTTTTGGAATCTGTAACAGTTGATGCCAAACAGGACACACAAAAGAGGAATACCAGCATTATTATAATGATCTCCTCTGTGGACATTTGACACACAAACACTGCATTACTTTGTCAGTTTCTCTACAAATCACCACAGAGCTTCATGCTGGTCTTGCTGAATTCATCAGACTATGATCTTAAGAACACAGAGGGCTTCCAGCAGAGTGTGAAGCAGTGGGGGTGAGAGTCAGCACCTTAAAATCTGAGGCCTTGATGCTCTGTAAGAAAACAGTGGATTGCTCCCTTCGGGGTGAAAGTGAGTCACTGCCCCAAATTAAAGAGTTCAAGTGTCATTAGCCCTTTTAAAACAGGAATTGTGCAAATTTGCAGGAAAGCCCAATCAGTGTTTTTTCAGCATTGGCAGTATAAAAACAAAATCGGGAGTGCAGCAAAATGCCGCCTGCCTACTTTTGTTCATACAGAATGCGCCGTTTTTCGGGGCAATGGGGGGCGTGAGCAAGTAACAAAACGTGTAGCTCAGAGTGTGACGTAAACAGTGACGTGGGAGGGAAGCCGCGGCTGGTCAGTCCTTCGGCGATACTCTCGTAAGTCGGCCCGTCCTTCACCGTCCCCGTCATCTGACGGTTAATGGCCTCTTCGTTTGCGAGGACAAGGAGGGCGCGCAATTCCTTGTCTCCCCAGTCATCTTTACAGTGTCTGTCAGGTTTGTGTTTCCCTCTTGCTACTAGCTGCTCGCTAATTCCTGCTATCAGCTGTTTCCTGTTTATCCACTGCACGTGCAGCGTCATCAACAGCTCCACCCACAAGTCTTCAACCCTACCCTACGAGGATGAAAATTGGGCACCTCAGGTCAACTCGCCAATCCGGCTCTGTGTGTCTAAATGCTCGCAGCTTGCCGGCAAAACGGCCCAACATTCGCGGAAAATCTGGCAGTGTAAAAGAGTCTTGACAGAGATCAACAGGTGGCTTGATCCCTCATCATCAGCAATGCAGATGCTGCACTACACTGTTGTGGTGAAGAGTCCCGGATTTGTCAGCCAATCTACGCTCTAACACTCACCTTTAGTCTGGTGCTTTGGGTAACAAGTGAAAGATTAAAATCGCTGTTACAAATGGCAGGGTGGTGGCTGGGGTCACGATGTAGAGTGAGGAGCTCAGAAATGAGGAAGGGGCTGGAGAAAAATCACTGCTCCTTTGTTTGGGGAGATTGAAGCCTGATTTTTACTTGACTTTGGCTCAAAATAGTGGTTTTGAATTAGATTGTTTTTATGTGGAAACTGCGGTGAAATGTAAAGTATTGTTGACTGATTTTGCTGAAAGTTTGCAGGGATTTGAAAAAATATTTGCAAATATTAGAAGTCTTGGCTGCATCTTGCATTTATTGTTACAATCACAAGACTGAGAAGCTTGAAGGTGGCACAGTGCTGCAGTGTTTTGCATTGTTGCCTCACAGCAAGAGGGTTCCCAGTGTGAACCGCAGGGTGGGGGAGTCCCTCCGTCCATGTTCTCCCTGTGTCAGCGTGGGTTTCCTCCAGGTGCTCCAGCTTCCTCCCACAGTCCAAAGACATGCAGGTTAACTGGTGACTCTAAATTGTCCGTAGGTGTGAATGTGAGTGTGAATGGTTGTCTGTCTCTGTGTGTCAGCCCTGTGATAGTCTGGTGACCTGTCAACCTCTCCATCCCCTGCGACTCCTTACAGGATAAGCCGTTACAGAAAATGAATGAATGAATCACAAGATTGATGGAGGGACTGGATACAATTGACCGGCATTTGTACATCAATGACCCTCTTTTCCATCGCATTCGCCTCACCCTTTTCTCTCCCAACTTCTCTTAAACTTTTTCTATCCTCCCTCTCTCCTTGTTCCTGCAGTCCACCTATTTTCCCTTTACTTAAAAATCCAATAAAGCAAGCCTTGGCTCGTGCCTTCTCCCTCCTCCTCCTCCTCCTCCTTTTTAATCCTGCAGCGTGTGAGTTTTCGAGGCAAGATTACAATCAGACTTTTGTCATCAGTGAATCATTCAAACGGCGGAGGAAGAGGCTGAGAAAAAGAGGACGAGAGAGTCAATGATCTCTGATGGCAGCGGCAGCGCGGCTAACGATTTCCATCTAATTGCTCCTCCTCCACTCCTGGAGAGTGGCGAGGGGTGAAGAGAAGAGGACAAGAGGAGAGGTAGAGAGAAAGAGAGAGCGCAAATAATGACAAGCCATTTAGGCTTCAACACTCACCTCTGATAATGATGGGATAGTCAGGCCTATTTGCTCCTAAGATCCTCCACCTCCTCTTTGTCTCTCTATCCTCACCCCCCTCCCCTCTGCCAATATTTTCTCCTCAGTCTAAATTGACTTTTTTCCCCCTCACAGAAGACACAATAGAGGAAAAAAACGCGACAGGCCTGCTTTGGTCAGAGTAAAATAAAGTCCGTTCTGTTAAGCTGAACCAATTCGACTGTATTCCTGGTCTCTGTCAGATCACTCCCTGTCTGCTCATGAAATCATGTTGTGCTCTTGCCACAGTTTCTCAGACACCACTGATTTTAACTAAACCTGAGGAAATAATACATCTCCTGCTCATGCTCTGACTCTTTAAAAGCCCCTCTGACTGTTGTTGGTAGCACTGCATTTACTGTAGTTATAACTACTTTGAGACTTTTGTTAGTGACCAGCTCAGATGGGGACTGCATCAGTCACAGAGGGTAAAGTTGCTGCTTTGTTCCTTCATGGGAAAAACTCCCGAGTAGACACAGTGGCGAGCAAAAGTTTGGGCAGTAAAGTAAAAAGATGGCCTGACTTTTAAAAGGCATGAAGTTAGAGATGAAATATTTTAAGCAAGATTACTTTTTTATTTCCATCTTTTACAGTTTCAAAATAACAAAAAATGGGCCTAAAACACCCTGCATGGTCAGTACTTAGCAGCGCCCCCTTTGGCAAGTACAACAGCTTCTAATTGTTTTATGTAGCCAGCTCCGAGTCTTTCAGGTTTCGTTTGGAGGATGTGCACCACCACTCCAGAGTCTGATAAATCTTCCTGCAGGTCATTTGCAGTCAAACAAGACTTCTGATTTCTCACTTCATCAGGTCTTTTAGTTTCCAGAGTGCTAGGCAGCTGTTTAGAGGAGCCCATGGCTGCTGATTGCTGGGACAAGCTTTCAGGAGTCAGAGTATTTATAAAGCTTTGAAATCAGCATCACGTGGCCTTTCCTAACGATGACTGTGAACAAGCCAGAGCACGAACAAGCTCAATAAGGTCTGAGACCCTGGGAACAGTTGTCTGAGAGCTCAAATGTCTTGGGGTGCCCAAACTTTTGCATGTTACTCCTTTCCTTTTTTATCACGGACATAACAAGTGGACGCAATATCGGACTGACGATGGAAACAAAGTGTGTGGAGTTGACAGCTCTGTCTGATATGAGGCAACTTTACACACCCTTGCAACTATGCCCAACTATGATTAAGAATAACTTTATGAGCTGGTAGCAACCTGCCGAATCATTTTGATCCATATCTGAACTTTGACAGCCAAGTGCTGAGGATTATTCAGTCTTGTTTTATCACTTAAGAAGAGGAGATGCTGACCAGGAGAATTGTATCCACGTTTTCATTTCATCCCATGTTTATCATTTTAACCCTCTTTATTCAGCAGCACTCAGTTAAAAACACTTCCTCCGTCCTCAACTGGTGCTGAATGCAGCTGCTTGGCTTTTAACTGGAACTACGAGGAGGAGACCACATTACCTTCATTTTAGCTTCTCTGCCCTGAATTCCCACCACTTCCAGAATTCAGTTCAAAATTCTATTAATTACTCATAAGGCATTAAATCACAGATCAAGTCTAGATATTGAACTAAAGCCCAGTCCGGACCAAAGATTCCCATTGAAATAAGGTACTACGTGCAACTATTTTCAAAGCGCTTGGCTGCAACGTTCTGAAAATCACCAGCACCAACACGACTAGACGAGATGGTCTCCATAGCAACAGGCTGATTTTGTTGATTTTGTCTTAAAATGTTAATGAGGATTGTGATAGTGAGATACTTGCTACAGTTGCATCTCTCACAGTGATTAAAAGACTGAAACATAAACAACCTGTACATGGGACGCCTGCTCTATCCACTAAGCCACCGACGCCCCAGAATTTCAAAACTTTTCCATGAGTTTTTAAGGACCCACGGTTGACCCTTCCCTACTTCTCTACACACACATGCAGGAGAGTAGGGATGTATCGGCTCTGATCACGTTATTTATACAAAATGGGAATCTGTATTAAAAGATCGGAGGAATCAAAACAACAAAAATGGCCAGGTTTATCATCCATGTTGTTCATTGTTGCCTCCACTTTCCAATGTATAAAGATATAGGCCTATTTTGTTTGTTGAAGACAAGAAGATATTGAATTTGTTTACATTTTGTGCTGCTGAGCCACCGATAAGCTTTTTGGATACTATTTAAATAAAAAACAAACCGTATGGGACAACTTGGATGCATTCTTTTTTTTCTTTCTTAATGCTTTGCAAAGTATCGGATCAGACTCGGTATCAGACTTGGTTTCAAAATAAAGGACCCAGTATCAGATCGGATGCAAAAAAAAAGTGATCGGGACATCCCTACAGGAGAGTCTTGGCGAACTTACAGAAAATAAATCTGCTGTTACATTACATTATCCCTGGACGATTACTGTAACAATTTATATTACAAACAACTAAACTCCAAAACTTCCAAATGACTGTTACTAATTCCTCCAGGCTTGGAAAATGAGATTGTGAAATTTGATGTCCTTCATCGGTTCCCCAGCAACTCTGCTTTTTATGATGTTTTATGTTGTTTTCCTGTTATGTGCTGTTGTTGTTAATGCTGTTTTCACATTCTTTTATGCTCAATTGAGCAGAGCAAATTCCCCTGAGGGCAATACAGGTTTTATTCATTCATCTATTCATTCAGTACAATTACACTTTTATATTAGTTATTCCTACATTTCTGGGAGACTTCAGTAGTTCTGAGGCACCTTTTTGGAAAGCGTTAGTCAACAAAATGAATGACTTCAGGAGTTATTTGTTCAACACAGATGCACAAGATTAAAGAAGAGTATAGCAGGTTTATGTGGATGCAGATGCAGCCTGAGCAGTCCAGGGAAGCAAAGACATCAAACTGAACCAGTTTCTTGTCTGAATGAATCAGTTCTGTTTGAAGGAAGAATTCTCTCGAGTTAAACGGAAGGACTTTCTGATCTTTTTGCCTGAGGAAAGTTTCTATGACAAGACTTCACAATCCAAACAACAGGCCTGGGCGGATTTTGTCCCACTACCTCACCAACCTTGGATCTATTATCCAAAAATAATAGGAGCTTGTTTGAAGCTTCTCTTCCTTTCCTTTGCACTGAGCTTCAGTGCTCCCATTGGCTCAGCAGGAATTTATCCCTGATTTATCGATTTCACTAAAATATTTAAAGCAAAGGCCAGTGCTGCATCTTTATTCTTGACCCTGAAGCTCTTTATTTTTAGGTTCATTGATCGCTCAACAACAAATGAGTGGATGCAATTAAAAACTTTTTTCTATTTTGAGAGGTAAGAATGAGCAAAATTGTGTGTCTAAAGAAGGTATTTAAGACATGTGGACTGAAAGTTTGTCCATCAGTCTAGATACATGCTTTGTGGACTTGAAGAAGGGAGTCCTGTCAGGGGGTTACTGCCAGAGTATGGGATACCTGGGTCGTTGCTACGAGCCCTCAGGTCCTTGTATAACCAAAGCGAGAGCTGTGACCTTACTTACTGGCACAAAGTCAGCTTTTCAGTGGACGTTGGCCTCCGCCAGGGTTTGTCCCTTGTCACGGACTCTGTTTGTGATATTGATGGACAGGATCTCACGTGCAGCCCCGAGAGGAGAGTGATGGGTTTGGGGACCTCAGAATTACATCTCTGCTCTTTGCAGATGATGTGGCTGTGTTGGCTACATCAGGCCATCACATCCAGCAGGCAATGGGGCAGTTTGCAGTCGAGTGTAAAGCAGACAGGATGAGATTCAGCACATCCAAGTCTGAGTGTCCGTTGTGAAACAGCTGCGCTGGTTATCTGCTGCGTGCTCTGTCAACACCCACTGGCTGCGTTTGCTGTGCGGAGTGGTGCAGCTCCGCCAGACAGCGGGAGTCATGAAGACCCACGAGATCTTGCGAATTCACGCATATTCACGCGATATAACAAGATGTAGTTTCTATAAACAGAACCACAAAACCAGAGGAGTAGTATGAAGACACCTCGGTGCACCTCCATGAAATGACGTTTTCAAGGTGTAGTGCAGGGAAATATGATCCGCCGCGAACACTGTGTTTTATTTGGAAAATTAACCAGATGTTTTATTTTGTTTCTGTGCACGACTTCCTGCCCCGCACAATCTGCTCTGTGCTGAATTGCTGCATTGTGCTCCAGCATCTGGCAAATATAGAAGTTCTGCGTATCTGTTGCGGAGGGCTGTGACAGAGCCGGAACGCAGCACAGCCGCAGCCAGTTCAAGCTCACACATTGAGTAGAATTGAAACGTATCGGCTCTGCTGCCGTTCGGGAGCACAGATGCAACCAACACGCATCTGGTGGAATTTCGGGTTACTGCTCCAAGCGAGAGAGTTGTCGATTTACATGTCCATCTACGTTCCACCCCTGACCTGTGGTCATGAGCTTTGAGTAGTGACCCAAAGAATGACATAGCGGATACAAGTGACTGAAATGAGTTTACTCTGCAGGGTGGTTGGGCTGAGCTCTAAAGATAGGGTGAGGAGCACAGACTCCCAGACGGAGCTCGGAGCAGAACCACTGCTACTTCACATTGAAAAAGGCCGGTTGAGGTGGTTCGCCTCAAACAGGATGCCTCCTGGCGCCTCCTGTCCTGTCCTAGAGGTAGGAGGCCAGGGGCATGTATTATATTTGTCATGTGGCCTGGGATACCCCAGGAGAACATGGAAAATGTTGCTGGAATGCCTTGACTAGCCTGCTGGCTCAGTGACCCCGCCCAGAGAAGCTGAAGACAAGGGACAGATGGTTAAGGAGGAAATGTAATTTCCATGCCCCTTTCTGTTACACCTTTGTTGTAATTTCCCTTATCAAATGTCTTTGCTGACCTTCTCCATCACTCAGAATGTATTTATCTCCACTAACCTGCACAAGGAACCAGGAGATGAGCACAGACACCCAGGGGTTACCACTATGGGACGTCTTCTTAGCCGGAGACAGCACCTTACCTGCAGGGATGAAAAGAGATCTTGGTAAAAACCTTCACATTTTAGGGATTTATTGGCAAAAAAAATGTTCTGAATATTCTCATGCAGCAGCTTCCACATAAAAATATCAGCACTGACCTTCAAAACCCATATCAGAGACACCCTGGATGTATAAACGGACTAGAAGGTTTATTCAAAGAAAGAATGTAATGAACTACTATTCTTGGGTTTAATGCAGAATTTCGTCCACAGCATTCTCTAATAAATGTCAGCAGGTATTTCTCCTAACACTGACAAATTTTGTACAAATCTGGACAAAGTGTGGGCGTAAAATAAATGAAAAAGCAGGTGGACGTTACTAATTGAACAAGTGTCACTCATACAGAGATGCCTGTTCACTTGTCAATACTATCTTGAGCTCCCCTATTGACACCTCCTCCTCACTGCTATTCTTAACAATTTCTGACACTTTGTTTCCCTCAAGTCTGCGTGTCATATTAATTTATTCACTTGGCATGCAAAGTTTGCTGCCAGAGGACATTTTTTTCTTCTATTTACAAAAAACAGAATATGAAATAAGACACAGAATATTGAAAAACTAAAGTGAGGTAGTAATCCAGCCCAGTGCTGCAGGATTTACAACAATGAATGCTGCTCCGGCGTGCCATCCGTCTCCCACCAGCTCCTGTGGAGATTTTGATCGCTCCAGCTTGCGCTGTGTGCCACATCCGCGGGGTAAATAAGACACATGAATTCTATATAATATAAAGAAATGCTAAGTCCATGTTTAGCCCAACATTAGCACTGTGTGAAAAAAACGCAGCCCCCTCAATCATTTCAGCACGACCACAGTGTTGATGTAGCAGACCGGCTGACACAGAGGGCTCCAGTAAGGAAGTTGGGACAGACTACAGTACGGTGTGAAACACACAGCACTCTTATTCACTGCAATGAGGCTGCTGTGTTGGCTCCTGCTGACAGGAAGGTGAGCCTGGTTGAAATTACGCCGCAACACAATGTAGAACCATGCCGCGAGGTGCTGCGGTGGTCAATAAAATACACACACACTGCTGGTAGATTACTTTGTAACATGGACATATTTTACAGTTGACCTGACAATTGGTGTATCTGAAGACAAAATGATTGTCACTGACATAAATGTAAAATTCTGTCTTGGCATGGACGATATAAAAACTTCCTGTCACGATTATCTCGGGCAAAATAACTGCAATTCATTTATCATCCCAATAATCATCAAAATATACTTAAAATGAAACTGAAACATAGTGGAAAGACTTCCCCTTATTTAGTGAATAAATAAATATTTTTCTTTCATCGTGGAAAGGGCATACATTTTTATTTAATGAACATCCTTTTAATTTTCAAAAACGTACGAACAATCTTAAACAGCCAGGCTTTTCAACTGCACTGCTCAAACAAAGGAAGGGAACACTTAAGGAACAGGAGGAGCACTGCCAGAGCCCTACAACATGACCTCCAGCAGCTACTGGTGTGCATGTTTCTGACCACACTGTCAGAAACAGACTCCATGAGGGTGGCATGAGGGCCCCACATCCTCTAGTGGGACCTGTGCTTACAGCCCAGCACCGTGCAGCTCCATCATTCACCAGAGAACACCAGAACTGGCAGGTCCGCCATCAGATGACATCAACATCAACAAATGAGAGCAAAGGGCCCTTGGTTCCTCCTGGTGCAGAGGGCCCTGGGTTCATCCTGATGCAGAGGGCTCTGGGTTCCTCCTGGTGCAGGACAATGCCTGGCCTCATGTGTCCAGAGTGTGTAGACAGTTCCTGGATGATGAAGGCATTGATGCCATTGACTGGCCTTCTTGTTCCCCTGACCTAAATCCAACTGAGCACCCATGGTGCGTTCTGTATCGGTGCATCTGATGCCACCAAGTACCACCACAGTAGGGTTGGGTCAGTTCTCGGTAATACCAATTCGGTTCGGTACTCCGTCTTGGACCGGGGTTTTTGTTTTTGAGACCGACCAGACCGCATACTTGGGCAGAACGTACGTGGAGCAGACTCTGCGGAGGTCCGCTGGGTAAAAGCAGATGTCCGCAAGCCCTGTGTGCGCAAAGCACGACTGCGCAGACTCTGCTCCGTGCACCAGTGTCACACAACGGACATTTCTACAGGAAACTACAATGCGGAAGTGCGCTCAACTATGGAAGCCCGAATGACTGCGGACATTCCTCGCGGAGTCCACTCTGCTTATAGTACACCCGAGTCTGTGAGCACCTGTGTCTGTCTCTGAGCCAAGCGCACAGTGAGCAGGAGAGAGAGAGGGGTGGGGCGGGGACTGAGCTAGGGGGTGCGAGTGTGCATGCGCTGAGCCCTCTACTATAGCCTGGGGAGTCGATAATGGCGGCAACACTTTGGCTCTGAGCCAGACGAAGGAGGCAACCCTTGTTTGCACTGATTGAGTAAGCTGCAAAATTTATTTGTAAGGAATAAAAGAAACAACGTCTTACTGTCACTCTGTTGTCCTATGGTCGTTTTTTAAAATCCGATATTACCGACTTGATGCGTTTTTTTCCACAAAAACTGGACCGTTTTTTTTTTTTTTCTCATACTGACCCAACCCTACACCACAGACTGTCCAGGAGCTCACTGATGCCCTGAGAACGTGTTGATCTATCACCTAGCTGGTGTCCCTGGATCACAGTTCATCACACCGTCCCTTCATAAAACAACACCTCCCACCAGCACAATCCATTACTATTTTTTACGCATTGCCATTTTCAGTCTGAGCGCCCACTAATACAATCACTCAGCTGTTAATATGCCACTTTAAAAGACACGACCTACAGTAAAACATGAACTATAAGTGCCCCTTATTAAATGTTTAAAGTAGTAGGGAAAATGAAAACCACTTCTTTGGGTCGTTGAGACTTAAAGCACAAACACACGTTTCTTTTCTAATTCATGTTGTTCCCTATAGCAACAGATACTGATGATGGTAAATCAGACCTCAGAGTGTCAGTGGTAATGTTACAGTTCACAGATTTGGACTAGAAATGGCAACTTCTAATGTTATTGACATTTAAACAAAATGTATGTAATTAACTGCAGGTCTTAAAAAGAGAGCTGGAGAGAGGAAAGCGAGTGGGTGGCAGCGAGAGAGACAAACTCCGCTGGCACTCGACTTTATTTAATACCTTACAGGGCTGTATGCTTTATTGGAAGAAGAGTCATTTACAGAGTGCCTCGCATTTTTTTTCATATGTGACATTTCATCTCGTGACATTTGTGTTGAATCCCATGACAGCTCTGTACAGTGGAGAGAGTGAGAGACATACCCGACCACAGAGACATAAAAAGACACGACGAAAAAAAGGACAAGAAGAGCAACTCAGAGGAGGGAGGTGACGCACGGTGGAGTGGGAATTCAAGTTTAAGACTAAATTTCACAGCTGATGAAGGATGGGAATTAAATCAGCGAGACTTTAAAGTCAAATCAATGCGGCTGAGAGGAGCAGACTGAGTGATGGAGAGCACGGAGAAAGGCAGGACAGAGGTGAAGGAGTGGAGAGATTAGTGAGTTATAAAGAAGAAAGAAATGGGAGATGTGTGGGACGGCAGAATAAACCGTGTGTGTGTTGCAAAACTGACACATCCATCACTCTGTTTGCATAGGACAGAGGCAAGGTTAAGCTGTGAGCAGCATGCATGAATGACAACAACAAGAACAACACACTCGTTCACATACGGTGTCGTCATACGAACCATTTCAGCCCTCCTACAAGAACATTACACATTTATGGTTCCACAGTCATTGACTCCTAATTAAAGAGATTAATCTAAGTTAACCCTTTGGATGTTGGTGAGCCGGCAGCTGAACTGATCACTCCACAGAGGAACTCGCACTAATATAGCCATTTACCTTCCCTGACACACACACACACACACACACACACACACAGCTATACACTCGCAGAAACAGGCCAAATCAATTTGCAATAGACTTAACAAAGGAGCAGAGGAGGGGATAAGGAGAATGCTCACAGTCATTAATAATGACAAAGCAGCAGGCAGCATGGATTCACACAGAGAGGCAGAGAGAGATGGAGATCACACCAAAGCTGCCTTCGCTTGATATGGGAACAACGTCACGGCAAACATGATGACGACTCCAGGTGTTTTTGTCTTAAAACTTTCAGGAAGCAGAAAGTCACGTTGCTCGTTGCTCTATGAGCTTCTCAAAGTACATCTCAGTACTTGTGAAATGAAAAAGTTCACACGAGGTTTCATCAAACCGTGTCTGAAGGCGAAGGGGTTCATACCTGTTATAACAGGCTACACTTGAAAATGGGGCATAAAGCTCCATCACACTGCCCTCCTGATCTCTCTCTCCACAAAGGTCCCACAGCTCAGGGCAGCCTCTGCTCTGAGGCAATCATTGTGCACTTGGTTATACACGCTAAAAAGTGGCAGAAGTAGTTGTGAGAAGAATGAAAAAAGACAGCGAGAGAGCGAAGTCTTGCCGGGGACTTTTGTTATGTATCACTCCCCATCACCCTCCCTCCCTATTTCCTCTTACCTCTCCTCTTGGCTGTCCGATAAAAGCATAAAATAACCCCAAAGAATAGAACTACCACCTGCAGCTGTATGTCTCTGCCGACCAGTTAAGCTGCAGTCTATATCCATGTTTGTCCAGACGCACAGAATACATATGTGCTACCTACCAAACAAGTCGTCCCGGGCCAGGGCGTAGAGATGCGCGAGGCTCCGATGAGGTTGCTCATGGCAGCGGAGAGGGTGGAGGAATAAACTCCGATGGTGACAAAGGGGTTCCAGATGTTGATGTCTCTCAGGAAGCTGTAATCCCTCTGGAGCAGGATACTGTAAAATCAGAAAATACAGTGCAAGCGATTACTTTAACAGCAATGTATGGGACTTTGATTCTGGCCTTTACTACAAACTAAATTGTTTGTATTATTATGTTTGTATGCCAGACGGGATTTTCAGCACAGCCATCTCTAGGGTTTACAGAGGATGGTCCCACAAAAAGAAAATATCCAGTGAGCCAAAATGCCTTGTTGATGCCAGAGGTCAGAGGAGAATGGCCAGACTGGTTCAAGATGATAGAAAGGCAACAGGAAGTCAAATAAGCACTGGCTCCAACCAAGGTGTGCAGAAGACCATCTCTGAAGCAACAACACCTTGTCCAACCTTGAAGCAGATGGGCTACAGCAGCAGAAGACCACACCAGGTGCCACTGCTGTCAGCTACAACAGCAAACTGAGGCTACAGTTCACACGGGTTTTCTCACCAAAACTGGACAATAGAAGATTGGAAATACGTTAACGCACCATGTCACAAAGCTCACATCATCTCAAACATGACAATGAGTTCAGTGTACTCCAATGGCCTCCACAGTCACCAGGTCTCAGTCCAACAGAGCAGCTTTGGGATGTGCTGGAACGGGAGATTCTCATCATGGATCAGCACTGTGTGATGTCATCATGTCAATACGGACCAAAGTCTCTGAGGAATGTTTCCAGCACCTTGTTGAATCTGTGCCACCAAGAAATTAAAGGGAGACCAACCCGGTACTAGTACGTTGTACCTAATAAAGTGTGTGATAAGTATAATTTGAACCCCGTCCCTTTGCTGCGCGTCGTCCCCTCTCTCCCAACCCTCTTGTTACTCTCCAGCGAAAAGGCCCCCCAAAAAAAATTACCTTAGAAAAATAAGAGTAATTTCACATGCAGCACACCCCACAGATGACACCCATCAGCTCTATAACCATAAACAGATAACATCTTCCATGTTATTACATTCATATCGTGAGCTCAAAATCAAGTTGTCCGAGAGGTTGTGTATCATTTCAAACTCATTTGTTCTGGGGGGCAAAACGTGTCCAATGAAAAAGAACATGATTGAAGAGGAAGTGATGATTACTCTGCTGGGGTGCCTAATGATGAGATCCTGGAATAAGGGGCTCACTCCAGCGAGAGTGTGTGTGTGTGTGCGTGTGTAAAGGAGAAGCTGCACTAGACATGGAGAAAGAGAGATCAGAGAGTACAAAAACCACAGCAGGGTGTGCGTGATTGCGGCCTGCCCCCCACCTCTTTTCAATACAACACAGCTAGAGAGAGGAGAATTAGAGTGCAAAGTGTTTCTCTCTTTCTCACTCTGATCCATCTCAATCTCTCTTTGTGTTTCGATACACACACACACACACACACACACACACACACATCCAATCCATCTATTCCCCTCCCTCGTCCCCTCCATCTCCCTCATCATGTTTTTAAAACCCATTCAAGGGTTTTTTTTTCTTCTAGTTTTCTCTCTCACTTCTCCCCTCTCATTTTATTTCTACTCATACTGTCCGTTCTCTCCCTCCGTCTTTCTCTTGTAATTAAGAGTCTCATCACGTTTTCTTTCAGGTCCAATGATTTTAATACTTATTATCATGGCCCTGTTAAGTATTGTTCACTCCATCCAAAGATCTGAGCACACTATTATTTCACAGGGAGCCCGAGAGGCAGGCTGCGCGCACACACACACACACACACGCACACACACATAGTATACACATACAGTCCACATGCACACACAGAGGCTTTTGCATTACCACAAATCAACTAAACAAAGGTTCTGCGGAGAAGTTAACATCACCCTCGAAATTAGGAAATGCCATCTACTCTGTTTATTTGGTGTGTGCATGTGTGTGCGTGGCGTGGGCACTGCAGTGAAAAGTTTATGAGCCATTGCTGTAATCAGACTCTCTGACATATTCATAACACCAAACAACTGTTCGCTGATACGCAGGCACGCGATTGGACAACTGGAGGGGAGTCTCGGTGTGTTTGTTGCACGAGAAAAAAAGGGGAATCATGCAACAAAAAAAAAAAAAAAAAGCTGCAAAACATGATGAGGAATTAAAGTGTGTGTGTGTAGGTTGAGCGATGATGCGGGTCAGAACTTATAGGCTGATTATTAATTTCTCTGACGTGCGGCAGGAGCAAAATAAATCTCAAAAAGCTTGACATTTCCAAACTGGCTCTCAAAAACAAAGCCACTGCAAACTGGGTGACAGCGATGACAAATGGTGTGTGTGTGTGTGTGTGTGTGTGTGTGTGTGTGTGAGGAAGTGAGAGAGAAGGAGAGCAGCAGGGAGGTTGTTCATGTGTTGAATCATATTAAAATAAACAACTTTATGTATTTTTTCTTTCATAATTGTGTGTTTTTTTCCAAATCTGTTTTCATTACCGAGGGTGTATTGCTTTATATGCGACTTTATGTGTGCCTGTGTGTGTGCGCGCGTGTGTGTGTGTGGGGCCTGGATAGTAATTATTGATCAGATCATCCAGCTGAAATGAGCTCTGCCATCCAAATAAAGAGGAGAACAAAAGCGCGAGGGAGCCAGTGACAGATTAAAGGAGCTCGTTTAGAGAAGAGGAGGAAACAAAGCTGAACGACTAAAAGGAGCCCACAGAGATTGTTTGGCCGATTGTTCTCGCTCCTCCCGGCCCGCTCCCTCCTTCAGCTCATTGGTTTACCATTTTTATTCATGCCCTCATTTGTGTATTCATGCGTATTCATCTTTTTAATCCATCATTTCATGTGTTTGTGCTTATGATAATTCACCAGCGCTTTGGTCGAACATTATGGATTAATTATCTGCGATTTTTCAAATGGGATGAAAAATGAGGCGCTGACAAGGAGCGCCTAGGTGTATTATAACAACAGTGTGAGGCTTCTCATCACAAACAAGCACTTTATTCCGCCGTGCTCCCGCTCGTCTCAGCTCTCGAGGGCGAGGTCACTCCTCATCACCACTAACGGAACGATTCAGGATCATCTAGTTTAATGATCCTGAGAAACAGGCTTCAGAATGTCCAATAAATGCTCAAGTGGGATCGCAGCTAGTTATTGAGATGGCTCCCGCTTATGGCTAACATCACTGTTATGCTCATTGCACCATTATGAGACCATTTGTGTCTCTGCAATATGGACCTGATGGTCCTGGAAGGCAATACTCCGACTCTGTAGAATGCAAAGGTTAGTTTCTCTAATGAATCCTCCATCAACAGTACAAGGACAGCTTTTATTTTTACTGCATGTTTCTTTTGTTTGCCGGCTCTTCCTGTTTGTATACAGGCAGGGTCGAACACAGTGCTGCTGTTTTAGATTAAAGGAACATTTCACCTGCAAAATGAACTTTTGCGTATGAATTACTCGTCACATTACCTCGAATTTGTGAAGAAAACTTTCTTTCCAAAGAATCCCAAAAATTTTTCATGAACTGAAGTAAACAGGGACACAATTAAAAAACGCAAAACTACACTCAACAGCCACTTTATTAGGTACACCTTGGAGTACAGTGAACTCATTGTCATTAGAGTTGTACCGATACCAATACCAGTATCGGAAATGCCTCCGATACTGCCTAAAATGTGGTATCGGCGAGTACAATCCAATACCACGTAATGCCTCATGTCATTGCACATACGCACGCCACAGGCAAATGAAACGGAAACGGAGTGGAGTTTAAAAAGCAGTCCGGATGGACTGATGGATGGATTAAAAAGCATTCATTCTTCTTGTTTTGGTGTTCCGGCCAAACAAATTCTGCTCTCAGCAACCCCCTGTCTCCAGCAGCAGCCGTTCCCCTACAGCCAGTAAAGGATCCATCTTGAGTGAAAAGTAATAGGCTGTTAGTGGTGGAGAGAACGGCAGTTTCATTTGATCAGTGCAGTTTATTGGTAGTTGAAAGATTCACAGTGACTTTATCAGTTTTTTTGGCCCAGATCCCAATGTGAGAATTTAAATATTGGGTATCAACCGATACTGAGTCCCATCTGATATCCAGCCAAATATTGACGAAATCTGTTTCTCACACATCGATTTTATCAATCACACTGACTTTATACAAATGCAGAGCTGAAAAAAATCTTTGCCTGCCTGAATGAAGCTTCAATCTGTATTATGAGTCAAGCTCTGAAAACATTAGATGTAGCTTGATAGTGTCATTCGTCTTTCATAAAGTCTCAAGTCAAAGCCGAAATAATCCTGAAAACATCAATATGACCTTTTTTCAAACTTGTAGAATCCAATGAGAGATTCAGAACAGAATCAAATCGAGGCCTTTGTCAGGGTCTCTAGCCTTAAACGAAAAAGAACACTGAGGTTATCTGCTTTGTAAAAGTGCATCGTCTTACTAGCCAAAATTCAATTCAAAGTATAAAAGTATAGAGGCAACACCTCAGCTGAAAGACATTAAAAGGTGACAATTCTATGGCCCAATTTTCCACCGTGCCAGTGGGGAAAAACAAAGAAGAACTCTTTCGGTAAGCAACGCCAGTGACAAACTCCTCAGAGCACACTTCAAAAAGTCTAAACAGTAGCAGCCTGAACACGTGGATCTCAATTCACAAAAGACCCACGTTACCTTTACAGAGTCTGCATCTGGGCCGCTGTGCTTTGAATGAGCTCGCGCCTCTCAGAGACGACTGAAGCGACTCCATGGCAACAAATGCTCCGGCAAAGAACTACACCCTTTACTGCTGGGATTTAGTGTTGGTCTTTAGCCTCACTTCACCTTGACCTTGTAGGTACTTTTAGAGTGTAACCACGGCACTCGAGGGGTGGGGAAGAGATACAGACACATAAAGAAGCAGCCGAGGAAAAGGAGGCAAACTGAGAGTACCAGGGAGGCAGAGAGGGGCTGTAAGAGCCGGAGAGAGCGAGGGAGGGGCAGAGTTAAGTGCTCTCAGGGGAGCAGACTGTGGTTAAGGATTATTAAATGGGATCAATAACTAACAAGGCCTCTGTGCGCGCGCATACACACACACACACACACACACACACACACACACACACACACACACACACACACACTACCTCCGTCTCTCCCCCTCCCTTCTTTCCTATCCTTTTCTCTCCTCTCCCAACACTTCACATGTACCCTGCACGTCTCAGCTTCTCCACTGCCCCGTCGTCCTCCTAAACATTTTAAAATGTTTATCACATTTTTCCTGATACTCTCATCTTGTTTTACGGCTGCTCTCCATTTTACCATTTCCAATTTTCAGCCTCTCTATTTAGTCATTCTTTGCACCAACTTGCAATTTCCAGCCACTTGTTTGTGTTACTCCATCATCTGCCCGCGATGCTTGTAACGAGGGGCTGACTGATATGAAACAGCAATAATGACAGATGTATTTTTTCTTGTACTCAGGGTCAGACAGACCTCAGGAGAAAGGCGTACAACATCATGGGACAATAACAGTCTCCAAGGAAAATGTAAAACACAAACATATACACAGCCAAAGGTGAAGTGGTGAATCAGTCACCTGAAATAAGTACATCTAACTCAAAATCACACTGACATTTGTACTAATGCAAAGCACTTAAAATCCAGTTCCACAATATGACATCACTTAACAGAGTGGTTCAGTGTTCACTTTTTTTCCGTAACAAAAACAAGACAATGACAGGCTTAAAAAAAAGAATTGAATAATAAAAACTAAGACAAAATCTTTGTTTCATTTTCGCTGATGAGACGAGACGTGACAGAAATGTCAGTGGTAGACGATCAGACATTGAAAGGTCATGCTGCATGAGCGACAGGCTGGTAAACTCCAGTAAATAGTCTGCACCAGGATGTTTCAGTAGCCAGCAGAAACACTCACACCGGAGCAGCGTCAGCCGTTGGTGCGAGCTGTGAGCTGTAATTCAGCAGTAAATAATCGGCCGTGTGTGTCTGACTGTGGATGGTGGAGCTGCTGAATGGATCTGTGGAATTTGTTAATTGCAGTGGTGGCTGTTAGCAGCTAGCTCCACACATTAGCCGCCAAACGGCAGCAGAGCAAGCAGCCACCGGCTGCCAGACTTCACAGTTGATCCACACAGGACTGACAGAGCTGGGCTGTGTTGGGAAGGTTTGTGGGTTGATGGTGTTTGACAGGCAGGTAGGAGGCTCAGTTATCTGTGAGTGTAGTTTGAATAGTTTAGTTTGAATCAGCGACTCTGTGAGAGGACACGAGTTTAAACCTCCAGACTAACATGTTGCAGAAGTTATCTTTCTGCTTCTTAACAGTCGGATGGATAAGTCAGATTTAACAATGAACGTGGGGACAAATCCTAATTGTCTCACATTAATTATATGTGGTGTCAAAGTTTTTTAGACCAAGAACAGAGAGATGTTGAGCTTTTCAAATGAAGATGTGTGCTCGTAAATCAGCCCTTAAACCTGTCAAACACTGCTGGAGAAATGACAGTTTGTAAATGTGCAGAAATTATTAGGAGTTGTAGAAAAAAAAAATAGTCGAAATGAAATTATTATATAACCTGTCACCTTGATTCTATTTTCTGGATTAATTTAAAGAAAGAAAAAACATATAGGACGAAAGAAACAGCTGCTGGTGACTTGACCAGCTGAGCTGCAGGTGACACCATCGAGCTCAGGTGGCCAGTTCGCACCGCTGCTACTTTTCTCTGCAATGTTCTAAAATGGTTTTGTCTTGTTGCCAAATACTGGTCTGAACTGGGCTTTAGAGACTCTAGTGGGGCTGTCGACTCTTGTCTCGTCATTTTACCTGCTAACAAAGCTGACGTGCATGCAGCATCTGAGCACTGTCACTATGAGCATGTTAGCAGAAATTAGCATTCAGCTCATGGCACCACTGTTCCTAAGTACACCCTCACAAAGCCACTGGAGTGGCTGTAGATATCCGCCTTTTCAAAAAGCAATCTAATATCACTGTTTAATATTTCTACTTCTAGCTGCCAATTATGAACACGACCTCCTACAAGTCCAAATCCATTGTAGGTTAAGTGTCACTCAGACTGTGGCCAAGTGGTCAAGTGGTGAGTTATGAAAATGGACAGGGAGGGGCAGATGTTTTCTTAACAAAAGACTGATGGAGCGGTGACATTAGAGGAGGGTGGATGTCATGATAGTGAAGAAACAGCGGGCATTCCACACCTACAGTGTCAACTCTCCAGAGAAGCAGACACTTCCTGCCTCCTTAGGACTACAATGTGTTTGACAACTTCCTTTGTCTGACACATATAGTGCTTAATGTGAGGCTCCACAATGTAGGTGATGTGTGCTGAACTTTACAGTAACCTCTTTTACACTGCGTCTTTACGGCGGAAAGTTCGGGTTGTGCTGCGCCGTCATTTCGTATAAATGGTACAATCGAGGACAGACTGGAGGGGCAGAGCTGTCTCGCCTTAACAGCGCTAAACAAGGTCTGTATAAGAGGGACAGCTGACAGCATGGGGACCATGGGTGGCACTGGTGTAACGTTACGGCATTATGTTACGCACGCCACCCACTGTTGGAGATTTAACAAGTAGGTAGTAGCAGTTAGCAACTAAAAAAAAAAGTATAAAAGATATGCACATCCCCAAGTAGAGTGGGTGCTGGACCAAAGACCAGCAACTGTGACATGTCAAGATGTGTTTTTTAGATGGATGTGTGACGGCCACTTAACTTGATAATTGTGTAATATTTTTTATATATGTGGGATATAAAACATGTACATGCTGGTATTTTCCCCTTATATATTTAGCAAAAATAGCTCTGGTACAATACACAGGTACATATATACATATTTTTAGTTTTTATGAATAATCCTAAACGGCAGCTGCTTGGTGTGTGGACGTAGCAGTTAGCAGCTAACTCAAAGGAGAAGAGCACCAGTCGAAAATGTTCACAAACTGGGGTAACGAGGAGGTGTGGGAGCTCCTTAACCTCCAAGCAGAGGTTAAGATCAGGTGCCATATTACAGAGATGGTAAATGATTATTATTGCCATGTTAATGCTACTGTTATTGTTTATAAAGTGCTGCCAATGCGTCCATGTCCCACTAGAGGTCAATGCCTAAAAGGGCTGGTGATGTATAGAACAGCCGTTAATCACAACCTCAACACCAGACCATTTAAGGTCCGCCTGGAGCTCTCAGTCGTATCAAATGATCACCAGCAGCAGATGGAAATCATCCAACTGTCAAGGGACTGCAGAAGTCAATTTAAACCTCAGCTTTCACGCCAACAAGGACAAGACATCCTCAAAGAGCTCAGACAAAAAAAATGAAAATCTGAAAATCAGTTCCAATGACATTTCAACAACAATGAGGCAAGGTTGTGCGAGACAATCGAAAGCCACAGAAGAGATACTAAATCAACCTGTGGTGGGATTCCTTTCTCAACAGATGTTTCCAACGTCAAGACTAAACTTTGAACTTCAAAGTAATTATCATTCAACTTTGTCAAAGTCATTGAGGGTTTTAATTATCATAGCAAAGACTGGGAATCTCGTTTATCCTTGAGAACGGACAGCAAACCACAGAATCATGTTTCATTTTTCCCAAGAAGACAGAAGAAAGACACCCTTAATGAGAGTTACAGGATTCAGAGGCTATCAGTGACGTACGGACTTGGATTCTCTACTCATTGATGCTCATGTGGTATCCGATCAAAAAGTTAAATTAAAATTAAAATTCAGAGCTTCCCATAAACCACAGGTGAGGTATTCATCAATTATAATAAACTGCCTCGTACAGTATCTTTCATGGACACCAAGTGTCTGCCAACCCATTTATATAAACATTTAATATATCTAAACCTCCCCGTCACCCAAATCTTCCCTGTCTCTCCTCCGTCTGCTGCTCCTCATCCCATCCTGCGTCTCTCCCTCCAACTCCAGCAGCTTTTAATTCAAACAGGACATGCTGTTGAAGACTTGGCCTGTAGTACCACCATTGTTCCCCTTTCCCCCCTCAAAAAACAAATGGGGACAGCAGTGAGAAGACGGAGGGAGAGGGGGCGAAAGTGACTGGAATCTCTGCAGAGGAGAGATAGGAGGTGAATAACAAAAGGAGGGAGCACGGCTGTGTGGATGGATGGATGAATGATAGACAAGGAGAGGAGGGAGAGAGGAGAAAGTGGAGCCAAGAATGCTGCTGTGGGGCGATAGTGCCAAGAGAAAGGGATGGGGGAGAGAGAGGAGAGGAAGGAGTGAGAAGGGATGCTGGACTTGTTGCCTCACAATGCTTACAGTCTGGACAAGGAGGAGCAGAAAGCCTGAGAATGAGAGGAAATGATGTAACTGAGCGGGATGACAGAGTGAGCAGTAACAGACAAGGTTCCCAAGTATTTTCTGCCAAAAAAAGACCACACCAAGAACGAGAAGAGCTAAGGGTGCCTTCACACCTGTGGTTCAGTTCATTTGGCAAACCACACCAAGGGAAGAAATGTTGAATTTGAGTTCAGGTCCGGCTGAACCAAGAGGAGGAAACATGACGTGACAATGACTGACAGCTAACTCGTTGATTAGACAGTCATCCTGCATCGTCAGGACCCATGTGGAGAAATCAAATTTCCCAGAAAATTACACAGCACCTTAATGCCTCTGATGTGTATGTTTATGTTTCCTGGTTTTGCAAAGAGCTCACGGAGAAAAACCTGATTGTGAGCATTATTACTCTGCTAATATTAGACTGCACATCGATTGCATGTTATGGATAATGACTGTACAGGACAACAAGGAGGCGTCTTGTACAGTAATGACTGCGAGCTTGTTACGATTTAATGGACTTAATGAAGTTGGACACAATCATGGCAGCTTTAACAACTCCTTAATCAGAGAATATACCCTCGCTGATGTGCAGACGTGTTGCCATGGATACATGTGTGCAGTATATGTAACAGGCTATATGTGGCCTTCCTGCAGATCAAGTTTAGGATTGCTTACAGGTTTCACAACCAGCATATGGATTTATTAGTTTAGCTGAAATCAGGCTGAAAATCATATCTGCTATCAAAAACATCCTGTGGTTGATTCGTTTTCGTTCACACCACGAACAAATCGCACCATTTGAAGTCCGCTTTCAACCAAGACCACTTTAAAAGGTGGGCTGTTTGGTCTGCATCAGGGGCTCGATTGACAGCCTTCACACCAAAAATCCATATCAGTCGGGCCCTAGTCTACAGTCTTTGATTCCGGTCTACTACTGTGCTCTGAGGTTTATTACTGGTTGCAGCCGCCTCACCCACCACTGTGAACTGTAAGCTAAAGCTGGTTTGCCCTCCTTGAATGAACGAAGGTATACACACTGAATGACGCTGACTTATAAAGCTCTTCTTGGCTTGGTTCCTGCCTATTTATGCACTTTTCTTCAGAGAACTAAAAACCATTATGCCTTACGATCTAATAACATTTTGCACCTGTCTGCTCCTCGTGTTCGGACTGAAATGGGGGAAAAAGCATTCAGTTTCTCGGCCCCCTCTGCTTGGAATACTCTCCAATCTGAACCAAAAATACCAGAACTTATTTCACCTGAAGCTTTTCGCACTATCCTTAAAGACAGTGAACAAGAATCTATCAAACAGTGCTTTTGTTCTTAAGCTGTAACTGAAACCATAACTCTCTAGATTTCTATATTTCAATGTTTGTATTTTTTTTATCTGTCTTTACATTTGTAGTATTTATTATGACGTGTGCTGCTGCCTTTCTTGACCCTTGTGAAAGAGGTCTTGATCTCAATGGGTCTTTTATCTGGTTAAATAAAGGTTTAAAAAAAAAAAAGTTAGGAGTTAAAGCCTCCTAAAATGTTCCGTGACTACGTGAAAAGTATGTTCTTGTTTACTCAACACTCTCCCCTGAGTCTCTGAACAGAAAATCCCGCACACTGCTCTTACCCAGCACATGTGTGACTTCCTCCCACCTCTGCCACTCAGCCTCACATCTTTGCTTTCATCTGACCCTTTTTTCTCAGTTAAGGTCAAGTGCGGTTACGATTATCGTGCTTACAGTAGTTACAGTTGTGATTCAGTTATGTCGTAGTTCGATTCTGAATTTAGGTTAACTATATGTAACACACACATGAAGTTAATTTTGTAATGTCAACACCAGGTTCACACTGCTGGCAAACACTTGTGTTTATTCTCAGTTATTAGAGCTGCAGTATTTTATGTGTGTTAATGGTTTGGCTGGTTTGTGTTTATGTTTCCTGTATTTGTCATTTAGTGAGGTCAGTTTGTTTAAGTCACTCCTTCAGTTTGGTTTTGTTTACCTCGTTTGGGGCCCAATTTAAATGCATCTTATTCAAATTTAAAACCTGCATCCTCGTGTCTACCTGCCCGGTCCCTCACAGTCCCTCGGCCAATTATGAGTGAGAAATGGGGATGTCTGTCTGTCAAAGTTGCCTGTATTTTCTGTTACCGCCACTGTGGGACACCTCATGCAAAATGTCTTAAATTCTACACATCATGACTTTAAGCTCAAATCTGCACGTGCTCCTCCTTAGCTTGAACTTTTTCAACCTGTTCTCATTCCCAGGTGGTCAAACATGCTTTCTGGCACCTCACAGTGACACACAGGGCAACCTTCTATATTCACACAGCTGAAACACATCGTAAAATGTGATTAATGTTGTGAAATGGTCACAGTTAGTTTAGGCAACAAAGCTACTTGGTTAGGTTTAGAAAAAAAAGATCAGGTTTTAAGTTAAAATACTTGCATTTATTACCTTACGTAACATGACCTTAACATATCATGTGAGTGACGTCATTGCAAGATGACCATACCGCAGTCTCCTGGGGTACAATCAGATTTTGTCTGACCCATCCCTCTTGACCTTCGTGGACTTCGTGTTAAGTGTTAACTTTCGGAGTTAAGTGGGATTTATACCTCTGCTCGAATCAACGCCGTGCCCATGCCGTAGGCTGACGTGCACCTCCAAGAAATGTAGCTACACGTCGCAGCGACGCAGACCTCCTGTCAGTTTCTGTAAGCTGAAACCATTTCCCTCAGTGGAAACAAAGTTTTTATTTATTTTAATTTCAGACAATAAAGCCTCCACAAAAATAGCATTTTAAGTCTTGTGTGTGATTTATCCTGGCTTCATATGAGTAGAGGAAATCTCTGCTAGCTGCTAGGCTAATTTATACAATGTGAAATGCCATAGGCTTGTGCTAATAACATTAGCATGTTGTATTTGTGGGGAAAATGTGTCCAGATAAAGACAAGTGTTTGTCTGTGAATGCTGCGAGTTATAGTGAAGCTGATTTGTGTACTTGTGTTTGAAACTGTCTCTATTAAGCCATGTTTAATGTGTGTTTAATGTGTGTTTTGTATCAACTAAACTTTACAGCACTTCACAGAAACCTTTGCTGCCAACAAGTGTTTTGGAGGTGTAACTGCAGAGTGACACAGACACACCACATACACGCATAAATGCTCACAACGACGTAGGCGATGCGTGTAGGCTATGGCATAGAGCTGACGTTAAAGAATAAATCTGCCTTAAGTTAAAAGCCAGTGTGTCTCAAAGACACTAAAGGGTGCTTCTGGCGTCAATACCACACAACAAGGGGCGTGACGAAGCATCATGCTCCTCACCGTGTAATGAGAACGAGCTGATTTTGCTTCCTCTTGCTGCTTTGACTGCTTTCTAGCATCAACACTGGTTCCTGTGTGATTCATCAATCAGAGGCAAACTCTACTCTATTAGTTTGTGACCAACTGTACAATACTAACTGTGTCTAAAAGATATTCTCATGGGGGTTGGAACTGTGGTCGAGAACCTTTTCAGGCTGAGAAGGAGGAGAAGGTCCTTGAGCTTTTAAGAGAGCTTCAGAGTTGTGGGAGAAGATCCTGCAGACAGGAAGAGGCTGAAGCAGGAGAGAGGATGTTGAAGGGGTGAAAAAAGTAGATGATTGAAAGGTAACCAGAGTGAGGGGGAAAAAAGGACAAAACGTAGAATAGGAAAACAGAGGAATGGAAATAGACAGTGCGTAGGTGCAAAGACAAGAGACACAGCATGAATACAGGATGTTTTTTGGAGGATGGAAGAAAAAAGAAAAGTGCTGTGATGAAAGATGTGACTTTTCTGGAAAAGTGAGAGGAATTAGATGCAGCGTGTGTGTGTGTGTGTGTGTGTGTGTGTGTGTGTGTGTGTGTGTGTGTGTGTGTGAGGAGTTGGGGGTGCAGCAGCAGCAGCAGGGAGAGATGAGAGACAGAGGCACTTCGGGGGGTGTGCGGATTGCACACACATTCACAAGGCTGCATGTCAGAGATAGCACAACAAAAGAAGGCCCAGCAGATTCAAATTAATATAATTATCAAGTCAGCTATTAATACAAAAGCTTCTTTAGCCCAGGGCGGATTAGCCCACAGGTCAGTGACGCGCAGTGCTGTGGAGAACACACATGTTTGCACTCACACACACAAAGAAGTCAATCAAGCCAAGGCAACCCTTCCACACACACACACACACACACACACACACACACACACACACACACACACACACAAATCCAAACACACAACCTAAACCAGTTAATATTCAGGCATGAAACTGCTTCTTAAATAATAAAAAAGTGTGGTGCAACAGAGTGAGTCGTCATGCTCTCTCTGTTGCTTTAAGTGTAGATTTGAATTCCTAATCCACACACACACACACACACACACACACACACACACACACACACACACACACACACAGTACCAAAAGAGCTTGATAAAGTAGCGACAGGGCAATCTGTCATGGCTGGCTAGCTGGTCACGTAAGGTTAATAGATTCCTTTCTGTCTCACATCCCCTCAGCCTTCATCACCATCATCAGCGGCCCTCTTACCATAGTGGCATATCATCAGCGATAATCTCAAAACAGACAAAATATAAGGCCGCTCTATTAACAGTGACCTGGAAACCAGTCGTATGGCTTTCACATCCAAATGAGCTTCATTTTCTTTGCGGTACTAATAGCTGTGAAGCAGAAAATGTGCTCATACGACTGTGAAGACAAAAAAAGGACTCAGTACTGTCAGTGCATCTGCAAAGTCAATGTCACAGACACATCGTTCCCACTGTGGAGCCGCAGTGAAATTCCACAACGAGTTGGAATGCCTCTGAAACGTCAATGCTCTCATACGTCAATCAAAATCCCATGATTTTCCAGGAATTCCACGACCAGTGAGAACTCACACAGGGCGTAATGGACGAGTGATACAGTAGCCATGGAGCGACTGTGACTCGATGGTTCGATCCCTGGCTCCTCCAGTCTGCAGAAGCAGATGCCTGAACCACCTCAACTGACCCCTTTCGGCGTGAGGGAGCACCTGAAGCTTCCTACAGATGTCCGAGCTCCTCCCCCTATCTCTAAGGCTGAGCCCAAACACCCCACAGATGAAACCCATTCAGACGCTTGTATCTGCGATCTCATTCTTTCTGTCACTACCCAGAGCTCATGACCACAGGTGAGGGTTGGGACGTACATGGCCCAGTATCATTACTCTTGTGTGTCATGCTTAATGATAAAACCAAGCCTGAACTGACTGAAGCTGTCCGCTTCCTGCCAGGTTCAGTGACCTAATCCCTCGTTATAATGAGCACACACTGACAATCCTCACCCCCACCCCACACACACCTGAGAGAGCGCACTGACGCTGTGAGACCGGCACACACACTGACACAGGTAGGCATTTATGAAGAGGTACAGTGCTGTACCATTTTCAGTGGTTGCTCTCCCACCTCCCTGACATTCACTTTTGCATACAGTCTTAACTGCTTTGCCTTTTAAAGCTATGATGCAGAACTACAATTTGCCAAGGGTAGCAATTTAGAGGAGCCTTATGTAAAGGTTAGTTTGTCACTCTAAATCTTCCCCTTTTAAGGCAGCATGGCTGCTGGATAAGAGAGTGTGACTGCCACCTTTTGGACAACTCACGCAACTACAACAGACAGATTTCCCTCTGGTGTTATTACAGAGCTAGAAACTTGTTTTAAAAGGTACATTTATTCTCAGTAGGTCCATCAGAATGGAAATCTGTCACCCTGACAGCATTAACACCATGTGTCATTAGACTGCTACCTTTCACCACACCATCTCCCATTAACACTATTTCAACCCTTCCATTTAGCAGTTAAGCAGTACATGGTTTCTAACGCAGTAGTTCCCAGCTGGTGGGTCCTGGTCCAAAAGTGGGATGCGGGTCCATTCTGAATGAACCGCAGGTGACTCACAAACATGTCAAGTTTGTAAAAAGCACACTTTACTTTTCAGTGCAGGGGATTTCCAGCACAGAACTTTCATTTTGAGTGCAGTTTCCTGCTGTAGAGTGAGTGACTAACAAACAGCTACTTGGCAGAAACGGGAAACTAGCTTGAAGACATGGCCAAACACAAGTGTGATGCTGAATGTAAAAACTGTGTAGACCTTCAACTGATGACTGAGGAGAAATCTGGACCCTGTGGCTCGACCAGTTGGGAACTACTGCTCTAACACATTATAACATATAAACAGCCTACTACCATCTTAAAACAGTAGGCTGACACATGCTAGAGTCCTTATTAACACCAAGAAAATGGAGAACATTACACGGGTCCTTGAATCACTTCACTGGCTTCCTGCGTGTCAGATTATAGATTTTAAAAGTCGTCTATAAAACGCTAAAAATTTCGGGCCTAAATGCATTTCTGTTTAACCTGTATGCTACAAAGCATCCACTCCCCTCGAGTCATCCGGGACATGTTTACTCTGCGTTCCCAGAATCAAAACTAAAGTGGAGCAGCTTTTATGTGTAGTACAAACTCCACCAAAGGTCTGCTGAGACTGTTAACTCATTTAAATCAGAGCTTAAAACATTATTGTTCACTGTGACTTTCCAGTGACATAACTTTTTTGAATGCTGTCTTAATATATTTAATGTATTTCTATGCCTCTGTAAAGCACTTTAAACTGCCTTGTGTCTGAACGGTGTTTTATAAATAAGCTTGCTTTATAAATAGCTACGAGGACATTTTTTAAGTGTTTTCGTAAAGATAGAATAATTCTGAAAAAGTGCTTTCATTTGTAAGACATTTGCTGATTATTCATGTCTGCTTGGAAGCAACTGAATTCCTCCAGTGAAGCCTCAGGCAATAAATAATTGAATATGAGTACGCAATGATAAACATTTATTACATTTTATTATGCTTGTTGTACTTATTGAAGCATTTCTGCAAACTTCTTCTTCGCTCTCTGATGAAGCAGCGAGATCAGGGTTGAATCAAGTACGTGGAACTCAAGTTTCAACACACAGTAATGATATGTTCATGCATGAATCATGTATAATAAAATACAATTACAGCTGTTTTTTACTGTGTTGTCAGTCATTAATTATCTGTTTATACGCCTGTTTGGATGCTTGAAGTTGTGTCAGTTAATTCTGATTAACTGCTCAGCCGGATGAGAAAGATTGTCCAGCTGAGGGTGGTGCCTGGTACCTTCTCATTTACCTGCTAAACAATACACTAAAATATTTCTGAAAACATCTGAGGTGCTAAATAGGCGCTGCAGAGTTGGACAGTTTGATCGAAAACGAGCAGTGATTGACATGATTGGCAGCTGTGTTGGAGAGTCCACAACTCTATGGTCTCACTCCGTAGTTGTCAAAATCCGGCACTTGGGCAGTGACTTGCGCCGTCAAACACCAACAAAAAAAGCTGTCCTTTAATATTGGTATGATATGGCGACATCTGGGGGAAACACGGCGGAACAAAAACAAAAGTTAAGGAGGCAAAAGTCCAAGTAGGTGGGTGGGTTCAACAAACACCGACTTTCACCGGGAGAGCGGTATTCATGTCCTGTAAGGTAGTTAAGCCAAACCACTTTCCTTTTTCCTGAACATAACCATGTGTGTTTGTCGCTGAAGAAAATAAAGAGCCAATTCATGGCGTTGTACCGACGTAGCGCTTTTATTTTTAAAGAGTCTGTAAGCAAACTGTACTTTTCCTGTGAAAATGGAAGTGAATTTTGAAAACAGACAATGCATGTAACGGGCTGAAGTTGACACAGCGTCCCAGGATGTCAACAACCAACACACCCAGGGTACCTTGGACGCCATATCTGGATGTGGGCTACGCCTAAACGCTGATATGTGACGAGGTCGGAGTGAGACTGTGTTGTTTTCAGTGTGCCGCAGCAGATTGTAGCAAACACCATTACAGGCAAATGAAGAAGAAGAATGAAGTGATTTTTGTCTCTGTCTGGTGTAATAATGTCTGAATGCAGCGACAGTTTGAGCAAATATGACAAAAAGTTATTTTCATCAAAGCTACCAACGGCAGCTTTAAATCACTGAGATTCACACACAAGCATATGCCAACCCACCACATCCCACAGTGACATCCCATAATAATGAGATACTGCCATCCCCGCGGTTACCCTGGAGTCTCGTCCCAGGCGTCAGGGCTTCCCTGACATGTGGTGTGGTGGCGCCATAACATGACAAATGACTTTAATAGGAGCAGTCATATTTTAATCCATGATAATTTGGTTAGCCTGCCTGTCTGCATAATTTAATGCCAAAAAACCTGCTGCCTGTCTGACACACACACACACACACACACACACACACACACACACACACACACACACACACTGGTGTGTCAGAGTGTGTGTTGATGTGCACAACTGGTTGTGTGAGATAAATGTGAGATGGGTTTTTGCCTCAGGGATTTGGTTTCCCTTCGCACTGATCACTTATGTTTTCATAAGAGAATCAACACTTCTATTCTTACTCAGATATTTCAGAGTCAGTTTCCCAAAATGCCTTCCTTGAATAGTGATGTGATCTTGTACGTATAATGGATGACCAGACCCTCCCTCGTTTCTAGGACAATTTGCACTTGGTAAATGGATGATTCTTAAATTCTTGTGCTGTGATAAATATTGGTCTTTCTCTAATTTCCTTACAGAAAAATCAATAAAGCTTTATGATGCACTTTAGGTATTGTTGGTAATATTATTTTTTTCTTGGATTGAGCTGACTTAATGTAGCAGAGGCAGCGGTGAATGAAAATGTTTCTCCATAAGCAGAAGATGAAATACACCGCAGCACGCTGCTACGAACAGGTAATGCATAGAAGCTCCTGTTTCCTCCATTAGAAGATGAGAGCTGGATATTAAAACAGATTGTTCCCCGGTGGGACCTGTCACTGTCACTATTGGCCCACTCATCATCTCCTGATAGCGGCTGCTGGCCGGTCAATGGGTGCATTCTTGTGACTTAGGTGTCAAATATTGTCTGGAGAGTTTTGCCACAGTGTAGAATCAGACCATTGTGTTTATGTAGGGAAGTGAGAGCAGTGAATTCCAGCTGCTGCAACACTGAGGACAAATTATCACATGTTGAGAGTCATTTGCAAAATCCAGCAACTGTGTGATGTCATCATGTCAATATGGACCAAAATCTCTGAGGAATATTTCCAGCACCTTGTTGAATCTGTGACACCAAGAATTAAGGCAGCTCTGAAGACAAAGTGGGCGCTGAGTGTACGTTATCTACTCATTTAAAATATCTGGTTTCAGCTGAAAATGATGAATTTCCTTCTTGTTTTCTAACAGCAACCAGCATTTTAATAAAAAGAGTTCAAAATCTCAAAGCCAGGCATCAGGCCGACGTGAGGATGAACAGAAACAAGAGCACAATGAAGAAATAACACCTCAGTTTTCCAGGTGCTTCCCAGAAATTATCATGCATTTTCTCCAGCGAGATAAAACGCATATCAGCTCAATTCTGGTCAGCCTCAATAAACCAAACGACCCCGAGGTAACTGAAGATAAGACAGGGAGTGATATCCTGGGCATGAAACCAATAAAACAGGATTTTACACCCCATGTGAGTTTATGCTTTCTGTATTTCATAATCAAAACACAGCTCCGAGGAACTTAATGTCTCACTTTCTATCTGCTCCATTAACAACAGTGTTTTACATTTCCTCTTTACAGTTAGTCGGTAATGACCAGATTCCCACAGAAGCCTTGCGTGTTGTGCCCTGTCTCATGCACACATGCATAATGCCTGTTCATGGCATGATGTCACATGTCCCTGCTGATATCAGTGAAATCTGCAGCAGAGCAGAACAAACCTCCATTGATGAAGTCGGAGGAGCTTGTAGTTCACTTGCAACAGCGCAGGCCTCTGCGTACAGTTCACACACGTCATGTGTCCAGATGTCTCGATACAGCTGCAGTTCATACTTGACCTGCTTCCATTTGAATTTTTCTGCGAGGTACAAAACACTCTCAACTATTTACCCATGACTCCTAGCTGACCTTTTCAACACTTCAAAGGGGCTCTGTAGAGCCTTCTAGGGCCGACGTCACAATGACGTCAGTTTGTTAGCTGGAGGTGCAGCTGCCTCTCCCCCACAGGGCTGTAGGCTACATGGAGTCTTACAATGTGTTTGTCTTGCTGTGTTATTGGAGCCAGAATAGAAGGAGTCATGGCTCAAAACCTGTTGTAGGGATGAACAAATTTACCAACTGTCCAGTTTGTGCGCTCCAACATTAAGAATGAGTAGTTCTGAATGCACCACTCGTATCATCTTCCTCCACTGTCTAAAACAAACCAACATTCTAGCTAGCACTAGCTAATATGGAGAATTGTTTTTGCCTCCAGCTAAGCCCCGCCCACCAAAAAACATCCTACTGTTCACTAACAGTAAAAGAAATTCAGACGTATGAGTTGTCTGCACACGATTCTCAACATGGAGGTGGAGGAGCTGGCGGCTAATGGTGCTAACTCTATAAACAGCACTTACCAAGGGTTTCAGTGCTGACAGAGGCAGCAGACAGTGAGCGCTACGCTTCCATGATGACGCCATCCTGATGTCAGTACGTCCACAGTGCAAAGCCAGCTGGTGAGATACACACATGGCCTAACATGCAAGCATGGTCTGATTTCCAGTTTGGTCAGTTGGGTTCGGTGAACAAGCTTGAAACAGTTTGATTAAATGCTTATCAGCTGATATTTGTCATTACAGCATGTTCCGGCAAATTAAAAAGTAGCCTACATCAGAAACCTGAGCCACCAGCATCGCAGCGCTAAATCCAATTTGTATGGCAGTAGTAATAATCAATATGACAACATGATTAGTAGGGATGAGTGAGTACAACACGATCTATATCTGTGTCTGTATTTGTTTTATAATAATCTGTATCTGTGCTCCAAGTTGGCGGTGTTAAAAGTGATCAGTAATCAGACGCTGTTATTTCAAGCCTGACACTGATGCGGGTTGATCGGAAGTTGCTTTATTGTGTTGCAGTTTTGAGCTGAACTTTCATCGGGCTGTGTTTATTCTCATCGCTCGCTTTTAAAGAGTCGTGATGGACAAAGAAGAGCTGATTCATGAAGTTGAAATGAGGAATTATGTATATGATAGTTTCATATTTCACTACAAAAAGCTACATAAAGGTGGCACCTTCCTGGAGTGAAACCGCCAACCAGGGCCTTTACACCGGTCCGACTCCAGCAGCCAGACCAGCTTACCATAACCAACCAGAACGAAGCTCAGATCACAAGAGTGTGGCTTCATTCTCTACTCAGGACGCCATTACTCCGTTGTATCTTTAAATTGCAAATTATGTTTTGCTGCTTTATTAATTCTCTAAATGTCACATACAGAACCTTCAATACCTTTTAGCCAATGATTCCAACTCCTTATCCGTCACTTTAAACTCCTCCCTGTGGAACAAGTGTCCCCAGTCAGGAATCACTCCTGTATGTGTCCACGTGTCCCTGAAGTGTCCAGATTCCACTGCAACCACAAATGTGTGGTTGCAGTGGAATGGTTAATGTGCATTTCTGACCAGGACACACTTTAATGCTAAGTGTGAACAAGCCCTCTCCCTCACACATACACACATACACACACACACACACACACACACACACACACACACACACACACACACATACACACAGACGGGTCATGTGAGGGACCTTTGGGGCCTCTTTGTTGGGTCATGTGAGCAGGGGCTCAGCTCTGGCTTGGCCCCACTTCAACACACTGACCCTGCCTCCAGCTTTCAATGACCAAACAGCTGCAAATCCAACATCAGTCAGTTTTTAAAAGCAAAACTACTTCAGATATCTGCAATAGATGGAAACCTATACGCACCGACATAAAGTCCAAGCAGTGTATGTGACTATCAGGGCAAAAAGACAGAGCACTGCAGAGGCTGAGAAAGTGTATTAAGAAACTCTGTCTCTTATCAGTGAGTGTGTGCGGTAGGCGGACGCAGGGAGGACGGTGCAGCAGGGTAAATGATGGCAGTATTGATCTCCAATGCTCTTTTATAGCCCTGTCATGTCAGTTTAGCACCTTGGCAACACCCGCTTTAGAGCTGCATCAATACTGAACTCTGGCACTCAGCAGAAGACAGATAGAAAGAGACAGAGAGAGAGAGAGAGAGAGGGAGACGGAGGACAAATAAATAGAAAGAAGCAAATACAAACTGCAACATCGAGGCGAAGACTTGACCGCTCTGACCTTTAGAGTGAAGTGAAGACAGGACCCCATCACCAGGGTTACGTGTTATGCTGCATTTGTGGTTTCTCTCGACATTTTGATATTTTTGACATGTTTTTGCGAAGGCTCTGTGTCGACATTGAGTACTCTGTAACTGTTATAAACCCAGGCGAGTGCTGCGAGCATCCTCAGCAAAAGGAGCAAGTTTCAGAACTAGTGTTCGACAGCAGGGAGCATGGATGAAGTGGAGCTCTGCAGAGCAGCAGAAGGTCACCTGGGATAACATCCTGTGGGAAGATTTCTAAACCAGGCAGTGCACAATGGCCTACTAAGTCTGGCAAGTCTCAACATCTGGAGCAAGAACGAAATACCATCTTGTGTTTGTGTAGAGGATCCTAAGTAGCTGCCCAGAGGCCCTTGCAGAAGGCTGCTAGCGCTGGTGGCCCGATAAAGTGCTGAAAGCAGTTGCACCACCACCCAAAAAGGACCATTACCTTTGTTAGATAAAAACACCCCACAACTGAGATCAACAACCGGCCTCCTCGCCTCAGCAACCAACCAACACTGAGAGTTGATCTTGGCGAGCCGCTCCAGAACACATCGCCTCAACAACCCTCCGTCCAGACATGGTCATCTTTTCTGATTCAGCCTGGGAGGAACACATGGACAAACCCCAAGAGCGAAAACGCACCAAGTGCCAGGAGCTGACAGAGCAGTGCAGGAGGCAGGACGTTCACTCTGCAGAGTCATTACCAAACTAATCAAGTAACGTGAGTAACGTTAGCGACTGGAATGTTTGCAAAAGCCCAAAAACTAACTGTGTTTAGTTTTTAAATTCATTCACTGAAGTGGATACCGGACATGATTTTTGAAGCTAGCAATCTTTAGTTGAAACATAAGGTCGTCAGCTAACAGCAAACATTCCAGTGTCTAATGCTAGCTTGCAAGCTGCCTCTACGGGGGATTTTGAGGGCTGCAAATTCTGAACATAAATGTTATAAAATCACAGAGAGAGAGAGAGATTGTGGGGGGGTATGGAGGAACATAAAGGTCCAACAACATCGTTAGCATGTTGTAATGGATCTACTGAAGACACTGATGATTTCGCTGCGTCCTCTCGTCCCTTATCTCAGCAGAAACTGCGGGTGTCCCAAGAGGCAGGAGGACGTGTTGTCCTTGTAATCATTCCTTTCAGAGTTGGAGGACATGGCGTCCAGCCTCCTGCTGAGGTAAATACCATTTAAAAAAATCTCAAAGTCAGAACCTCCATGCAGAAACCAGAGCACATTTCTTCAAAGTGTTTCGTGACATCATATCCCAGTTATATTTGTCTCAATCCTGGCTGGGCAGTGGAACTTTCACAGCACAGAGAAACAACTTGCAAGCATGAATTAATTATTATCACAGAGAGACTAATTAAATTTGGGCAAATAATGAAGTATCCTGTGCATCTTGTGTGTATCCTATTATCCACACAAGCACACAAAAATGACTTAATAAAGGCGGTGGGAGTGGCCTGTAACAAAAGGCACATTATTTCTGAAGAGATTCACATGACATGAGTAAAGTTTGCTGAAAAACACACACACACACACCAGATTAAAAGACACACACATATACATATATAGGTGCACCATTCAGCCACACCCCCCTTTTTCATAAGTCATGCGCTGGTTGTTGTAGGGCGACATCACTGGACTAATGGCAGGTGTTTATGAGGTTTGTTGTGTCTGTGAATGCATGAACACATGGATGTATGCACGGTGTGACGGCACCTCTGCACCTGTGTTGTCTCACTCCAGGGCAGCTGCTTTGATTGGGTGCAATTAGTGGAACAGGACACACCTGAGCTCAGTGTGTTTAATGCACACTGAGCTCAGTGTGTTTAATGCACACTTCAGAGATCAGCAGTCAGTGTGAGTTGGCAGACCTCCTCACCACACCTTTACTTTGTGTCGTTTGTTTCTTGCAGCACATTTTCACTCATCCACTCCCTACACGACTGACTCTACAGATTTCATTTAGTTAATAAATCACTTTATTGGATAATTTACCAGTGTACCTCCCTCTTTGTGTCCTATAAAGCTCATTCTCAGGATCATACTTGTACTTATACTGTCTGTGCTGGCACACCTGTATTCACCCTCTGTCTGGGACACTCAGTTTTAGCACCTGTCTCTTTCAGCCCAACTCCCACAATAAAGCCCAGTCTGCTCTGTTTTTGATTTCTTCAGTGGTGTTTAGTGTGTATGTACTGCCATGCCGTGAGCTCCGATGCATTCAATGGGTGGTTATAGACCTATGTAAAACGCCTGGACCAGATATTTAAAGATGACAGGTGACAGGTTGGTTCTGGCACTGAGCTTTACAGGTGTGGGTGGGTGGACTCGGGTTTTTTCTTATGATTACTGTTATCTTTTTATTATTATTATTTTTAATGGTCTTGTTTACTTGTTTATTTGTCCGCATAGTGTTTTGTCAGTTCAATGTAAGTGGCTTTGTTCCTGATGATTTCCTTTTTCATTTTAAATGACAATAAAACCTCAAAAAAGGCACATAGTTGTGTTTTGATTATTTTGTCCACTCTTATTCCTGCATGCTGCAGTTGTTTTGAGAGTGATGAGCCGACACCTGGTGTTGGGTAACATTCACTTAGAATAGCTGGTTTTGAAATCGGCCTCCTCTGATGCTCCAATTCAGTTTGGTGAAGCAGAAAATGAACCTTGTTCGCATTATCTGATAGTCACTAAGTATTGGATTTCAGCTGCTGAAAACAAAACATGCTAACATCTATTACCTCAGCAATGCTCAGCAGTTGTGCTCTTATCGGCACTGAGGTTTAATTAACTTGTTTGGATGTGTGTGAAGTTATGTTCAATTATGGGCTGTTTCGCTGCCTTTTGTTTGTGCGTAGATGTAAATGATAAAACTGAAAGTGTTACAGTAAGTGCTTCAAGTTAATACGTCTAAAATACCCCAACAACACCGCCTGAGTGTGCATATAGAGGAGTGTGTGTGTGTGTGTGTGTGTGTGTGTGTGTGTGTGTGTGTGTGTGTGTGTGTGTGTGTTACTGACCGGTCACAGGAGCAGGCCACCAGCACACTGAGCAGGTTGTAGATGATGAAGGTGAAGATGACGGCTGTGATGGTGCCGCGGGGGATGGCGTAGCTCGGATTCTTCAAGTCACCTGCAAGACAGACAGGTTTAGAGCCTGTTCATACACAGGACAACAGGTCTCACACACACACACACGCACATACACAACTTGCCCTCACTCACCTGACATGTTAGAGCCGGCCATGATGCCGGTGCAGCCGTTAAACATAACGGCGAACACAGTGGCGAAAGTCATCATATTTCCTGTTGTGTAATCCACAGTGTAGTTAGCTGTGGGGAGAGATAACAACAGGTAAGTCACTGTGGTTGTGTTTTTATCAGCACCATCACTCTTCTGAAGGAAAGTTCAATTTGGTTTGTTGGCAGACGCTCCTTTGTACCTCTGTACCTGCTCGCAACCAAACCTCATCCTGTTTTACAGCGTTTGAGAAAAGCAATCTCCACACGTCTTCTCTGCTGCTTCCACAGCGGCAGCTACTCAATCACAGGATGCTGGATCCATTTATGAAACTAGAATCATCGCCCTGCGGTTGTATGTCTCCACATCAGACGAGTTTCTCTTTCAGTTTACATCCATGTCAATAAAAACATGGATGCTTCACACACATCTTCCCCCTGACAGCACAGAGGATCTATAAAAACCTGCACAGTTTCATCACCAAAGATTAGTGTGACCAATTCAGTATCTGACCAAATGTCTCCTCTCCTGTTCCTGAGATATGATGCTGCGTAATGGCCAGAAGTGTTTTTGCAGAAAGTTATGATGTCACAATGAAGTTGACCTTTGACCTTTTTGATACAAAATGCCATCACTTCATTTTCTGTATCCTGTTACACATTTGTGTGAAGTTTTGTCATAATTTGCACATGAATTATTGAGTTACGTCCAAAAAGGTCGAGGTGAGGTCACACTGACCTTTGACCACAAAATTCTAATCAGTTTATTGTTCAGTCCAAGTGGATGTTTGTGCCAAATTTAAAGAAACCCCCTAAGGTGTGTTTAAGGTATCATGTTCACAAAAATGACCAATCAATCCAATCAGTTCATTGTTGAGTCCAAGAAGACATTTGTGCCAAATTTAAAGAAATTCCCACATGATTTTCTTGAGATAACGTATTCATAAGAATGAGACAAACAAGGTCACAGTGACCTTTGACCACCAAAATCTAATCAGTTCGTCCCTGACTCCACGTGAATGTTTGTGCCAAATTTGAAGAAATTCCCTCAAACTGTTCTTGAAATATCATGAGAATGAGTATGAGTATGAGTATGAGACCTTGACCTTTGACCTATGAACACCAAAAACAAATCAGTTCATTGCTGAGTCCAAGTGGACATTTGTGCCAAATTTAAAAAATTTCCCATATGATATTCTTGAGATAACGTGTTCATGAGAATGAGACGAACAAGGTCACAGTGACCTTTGACCTCCAAAATCTAATCAGTTCGTCATTGAGTCCAAGTGAACGTTTGTGCCAAATTTGAAGACATTTCCTCAAGCTGTTCTTGAAATATTATGAGAATGAGACCTTGACGTTTGACCTATGAACACCAAAAACTATTCAGTTCATCGCTGAGTCCAAGAGGACATTTGTGCCAAAATTTGAAGAAATTCCCTCAAGCTGTTCTTGAGATATCACATTTAGAAGAATGAGATAGATGCAAGGTCACAGCGACCTTGACCTTTGACCACCAAAATCAAATCAGTTCATCTTCGAGTCCAGGTTAATGTTTGTGCCAAACATTGTGTGTTTCCTCAAGGCTTTTTTTTTTTTTTTAGATATCACGTTCACGAGAATGAGACAGACAAGGTCACGGTGACCTCTGACCACCAAAAACTAATCATTTCATTGTTAACATCTGTGCCAAAGTATGTATGAATGGACAAACACCCCAAAAACATAATGCCTCTGGCCACGTGTATCATCGGCACGGAGGCATTAAAACAAATCTTCTCTGAGGTTTTTATGGTTGTTTGTGTATAACTGGAAACAAATATCAGATCTACAAAAGAGACTTTTGATCAGCATTCCCAAACCTGTCTAACATGGTTCACAAAATTAACACTTCAGAACTTTCCTCTCTTGTTTTTCCATCAATGAATAACAACATTTATACCCAGGAAAGTTCCACCAACAAGAACAAGGCTCCTAAAAATGACTCTGAATAATCTAACCGCTAATATGAACAGATGTATTTGTAAAGCAGTGAGTGCGATTACACACATTCAGAAACTATGATTAGAGGTTTTATCTGTAAGCATGAGGTAACCCTTTTGTCAAATGTAAAATTACAATTTCAGATGTCCGTGTGTGTGTTTGTGCTCTCCTCAGTCAGACCTCGGGATTATTCAAAGCTTGAATGTGTAATAGTTCTCACGTGAGCCTGAGCGCGTGCCCGAGTTACACCAATTAGCTTAGTAATCATGTGCTTGGACGTAAATCCCCCAAACAGAGTGGAGTGCTTGGATAGATTTCCACAGACATGAACCAGGGAACATGAACAACATCTAATTACAGATCAATCAAAACTTGTGTCCTCTGCCAACAGGGCAGGAAAAGATTGTGTCCTTTTGATACAGCGGGGCAACAACAGAGAGCACTCGCTGCCACCACAGAGGCTCTGGTTATATTGGCAGGAGGGCTCATTACAGCTGTGTAAATGGGTGGGAAGCCAGTGAGGGATCATGTCTTTGTTGCTGCAGTAGTGAGTTGAACAAAGGGGGTTGTGATGTGGTGGAACAGTGTGATGTAACACATGACTCCCTCTTATTTAAAGGAATAGTTGGACATTTTGGGAGATGCTTATTTGCTTTCTTGCCAAAAGTTCATTTATAAGATTGACCATAGTTTCCGCCCTGCTCTTTGACGTGGACGTTGAATGCGTAACAGAAGAAGAAGCCGGTAACAGATTAGTGAAATCGATGTCTTCATATAAAAAGATGTGTTGTGGTTTTATTGGGGTGTTACATGTAAGACTACTTCTTGGCTTTTTCCTGGAGTCTTGACATCAACATGAGGTTGCCTGGCAACAACCAGAGACCCCAGAATGTGGCTGCAAGAGGCTAGAAGCTGGAAAAAACTTGGCCAAATGCCGTAAAGTTGAAACAGACTCAAATTTTACTTACGTAGCCAGTGATCAGAGCAGAAAGACGCCCGCAATAGGTTACTCATTTTGATGTTGTGTTCACACCAAACGTGATGCGAATTTTCGTGTCGTGTTACTCGCGCAGGTTTGAATGCTAAAATATTTTGCGTTGACTCAAGTCATTCGTGCTTGAAATCACTCAGTCGAATGAACTTCAATGAATGAACCTCCACTGGTACGTCCTCAGTGTCATATGTCCCCAGAGGATCTCAATGCTGACGTCAGTCGCTGAAGTTCAGATTTTTCAACTCTTAAGTGTTGCGTCACCCGGCTGTAATTTGCATCTAAATTGCATCTTTACATTGACTTTTCATGTAATTCACTCGTGCAAACTGATTTATGTCCGATGTGATCATCAAATTACAGTCTTGTTATATCAACAAATTTTAAGTATGTATGAACAGCTTGTGTGCGATCCTTCAAAGGAGAGCACTTAGTTGTGTGTGTGCGCACGTGTCTTTTGCGGCAGTAAAGATACCACAGTAATGAAAATCAATAGAAATTCTGCAGATCTTTTGAGCCAGCTAAACGAACGTATTGAAGACAAATACTCAGTGGCTGAGATGGGGAGATTGGCTCTCTCTCCACCACTGCACAACCCTGCAGCTAATCACCACAACACCGCATCTGGTGTGAGTGCAGCCAGAGACATTTGGCGCTCAGTTCCTTCCCCGGGCAGTTAGCAGTAAAAAGAAAAGGGCTGCGGTTTGGGAGGGAAGGCCGCATTCCAAATATATGGGCAGGGGACTCTTTGTGTCCAGATCTGAAATACTACACATCACACTGTACAGTTTATGTCACACAGGTCATGCTGCCATAGGCAAACATTTACTCTAATATGGAAATTCAAAACTTAGTTTGCACATTTGATCATTCATTAATCGCTGTATGGTAGTCATCTTTCAAGGGCTGTTGCAAAACAATAAATCAAAAGAATTTAAGTACATTTCCAATCCTAGTTGAAAGCTGTTCAACACAAGCCTCTGAGGAAAAAATCCTGAGTGCTAAACTCGGCAAAATCTAGTCAAAGCCTTTCATTGTACATGAATTCAGTCAAAATAAGGCATTACTTTCATGTACTGATAAAACTGATCAGTGCTTTACTTATCGTCAGACTACAAACCTACGGCCACCTTACCCCAAAGGTTCCCGAGCAGCGTGTCCAGCTTGAAGCCAGTGAAGTTGGCCGAGGTGGGAAACGGGGGGCCTGTTCTGTTGGCTGTCGGGTTGAACGTTGCAGAGATGGGCAGGACGATGGTACGAGGGCCAACGGCGAAGAAGCTGATGAAGATGGTGCCCAGGACAAACATGACCACCAGGAAGATGAGAAAGGTGGCCTTGGCATAGATGTGGGCTCCCACCAGGCACACCAGCAAGCACAGCAGGGCCACACCAGTGGCGTAGAGCAGAGACCACCAGTAGCCCGATGGCAGGACCTGGTAGGCAGAGGAGGCCAGAGACCCGTCTGGCGGTGGATGAGATGGTAAAGGTGTCGAGGCGGGAGGTCACAGGGGAAAAGATAAGGGGAAAAATATTTACACAGGACACATTGCATAAGCTTCATGCTCTTTTCTAGTAACATCTTGCTTCATATTCACAGTTCGACACATTCACACCTTAGATGTTATCACAATTTTACCACTGACAGCAGCTGAACATGGAACGCATTTCTCACTTGGTACTGCTATGAATGTTGTTCTCAAGAGGGCCCTGCTAGAAAATGAGGCCTTTGAAGCTTCGATCTGAATCAAGGATCACACCTTGTAACTTCAAATTTAATCCAGGGAGTTTAATTCCTCAGATTATTAAGCAGTATTTCTCTTTTTGCTTTAGAACCAACAAGCAGGATTTCAGTTTTGTCTTCCTTTAGCTTTTAAAACAATTATTGCTCATCCATTTATTTATTGCCAAAAGATAAGTAGTACAAATGAAATGCATTTGTGGTTTGCAACATTTTCTTCTGGTGACTGGGCTGGAACTTTCTGGTTTCTTAAGTTGGAAAACAAGTGTTTATCTTGAAGAAGAAAACCTGGTAAACTCACTTAAGAAGTTAGAAAATGTATTGAGCTACATTCCTGGAAAATCAATGATCTGAACACAAACAAATTTTCCCTGTGCAGAGGAACTTGCCCGGCCTCAGCCTTACTCCAAAAATAACTAGACTCACAGTACTATGATGCTTTTGGTGCCGTAATTTGTGAAATAAAGGTCCATGATGGGACGGCATGGCTCTGCAGTGTGTGGCTCACAGCAAGAAGGTTCTGAGCTCAAACCTGTTGGCCAACTGCGTTTCCTCTCACAGTCCAGGTTGGTAGATGGAGTGACCAGTCCCACTGTTATTTGTGTGTCATGTGTTGTAAGTTAATAATTTTTCTAAACTAATACAACGAGGAACGCTGACCTGGCAGCGTTTTAAAAGCTGTTAAAATGAAGCTCACCTTCTGGCACTCCGAATGTGGCCACGATGGCTTCGACCAGACCGAGCACATAGAGGGCGCTGCCACACACGTTAGCAAAGAAGAACATGATGCCGATACTGCCGCCAAACTCTGGCCCCAAAGCTCTGCTGATCATGTCTGAGGGAAGTTAAGGCAAGGTGCACTTTGAAACAGGTGTGTGTGTGTGTTTGTGTCTCTATTCTTATAGAACACAATTAGTGTTCAAACCTCGACATCAGTGACATGATGGAGGTGTTTTTCCTTTTGTTAAGGGCAAACTTCAAGATTATAAAAAGGGTTTAGTCAGGAAAAAAGTCAACACTTTGGCATTTTGGGGAACAAACTTCTTTGCTTTTCAGATGAGGTAACACCACTCTCATGTCTGCAGGGTAAATATCTACATCTAGAGCCAGCTCAGCACCTGAAACACTGTGAACTGCCCTGGTGTGTGAAATGTGCTGTACAAATAAAGCTGCCTTGCCTTTGTTAAACACAAAGACTGGGATCAGGGTGAAACAGTCAGCCTGGGTCCTGAGTCTTTAGAGGAACCTGTAAGGGGGATTTTAATTCTAGTTTTTCAGCCATTTTATTAATATTTTTGAGACATTTTATCAACTTTCCTGGATGTTTTAATACATTTTTTTGGACATTTTATCAAAATTTATTTTTAGCCATTTTAATATTTTTTTCGGCAATTTTATTAATATTGTAACTGACATTTTATTAACATTTTTTCAGCCATTTTATTAATATTTTTTCAGCCATTTTATCAACGTTTTTGGACATTTTAATAGAATTTTTCTAACATTTTATCAACATTTATTTCGGCCATTTTAATATTTTTTCAGCCATTTTATTGATATTTTTTCTGACATTTTATTAACATTTTTTTTTCAGCCATTTTATTAATATTTTTGAGACAGTTTTTCAACTTTTTTGGACATTTTATCAACATTTATTTTCGGCCATTTTAAGCAATTTTCTTAATATTGTTACTGATATTTTTTCAGCCATTTTATTAATATGGTTATTGATATTTTATTAACATTTTTTCAGCTATTTTATTAATATTTTTGAGACATTTTATCAGCTTTTCTGGACATTTTAATACATTTTTCCGGACATTTTATCAACATTTATTTAGGTCATTTTAATATTTTTTCGGCAATTTTATTGATATTTTTTTCTGACATTTTATTAACATTTTTCAGCCATTGTATTAATATTTTTGAGACAGTTTATGGACATTTAAATACATTTTTTTGGACATTTTATCAACATTTATTTTCAGCCATTTTGATGTTTTTTCTGCAATTTTACTAATATTGTTACTGACATTTTATTAACATTTTTTAAGACATTTTATGAATATTTTTGAGACAGTTTATCACCTTTTTCAGCCATTTTAATATTTTTTCGGCAATTTTATTAACAATTTTTTTAGATAAAATTTAATCATGTTTTTCAGACATTTTAACAACATTTTTTCTGATATTTTATAAACATTTTTCAGACATTTTTTATTATTTATTAATGATAATCATTTTATTAATTTCATAATGTGAGCCTCTATGTTGTGCTTCATAGTTGGAGAAGTAATAACCTGTGTAGCACCACTGCGCACTCAGTATGGGAAGCTATTGCATTGTACGCTGTAGCCTGTGATTCAGTAGATGCTGTCACCGTACAGTCTGCAGACATGGAGTGTACCTAAGTTTATCAGATCCATGTTGCACAGTGTAGCTGCACTAAACTTTTACGATTGTTAAAATCTCTCGGTCAGTATGAGGCTTAAGAGAATGATGGAAATGGCGTGTGCTGAGTGAAAGGCAGCACTGATCGGGATCATTTACCAAATTCCTGGCAAAGAAACATACTACTGGCCCCCATTTAAAGTCGTAAACAGTGTCTTATAGTGAAGATAATGAACAAATCAGGCTCCATTCAGTGTCACACACACAGTGCTACACCACCATAAACAAAGACACACTCTGTGTTCATTTAGGTCAGCCAGCCAGCATCTCTACAAATGTTGGCTCTTGATTTCTTAACCATTGACTATTTTACTGGTACTACACTGACTGTCACGTGCACGCCATGTGATGCCATCTGTGTGTGTGAGTGTGTGTAAGGATACAATAGGCCCCTCCAGCATCCAGGGCTCCGTTGGTGGAGATGGCACACACGGACAGCACGGTCATGCAGATGATGAAGTACGCCACCAGGAACATGGCGATAGCCTGGTAGAGTCCGGACTGGCCCACCACGAATCCTGGTCAGACAAAACACAAACACAGTCAGACACTTGGTCAGCTGTTAAAAGCAGAATGTTGACCTGGCGGTAACGTCAGTGTGGTTCAAAAGGGGAAGAGCCCACACCCACAGTGCAGAGGATGTGAGCATTCAGCATGGCACGGACACCACAACCATAAAGACTGTTAATGTGATCCAGTCAAATCAGTGTGGATGATAAGAAATAGATGCATTAGAGGAGTTGGGCTCGTGGCTTTTGGTGAATTCATGTCTGGAAGTATTTTGCGAAGTCAAAAGGAAAGTAACCGATTCACTAAATGACTCAACCCGACATTCCAGTCTCTCTAAAAATGAAACTGGTATCACATGTTGACAGTGCTTCCAGTTTCCTCTCCATGCCCTGCTGTAATGCTGAGCTCTGTGGCTCCTCTATGTGTTACTGATGAGTCAAATTTAATGAACATATCTTTTTTAACAACTCTTTTTAGTGTCTGGTTTGTACCGGGTCAGCCTGTCAAGCATCCAAGTGCTCATAAATCCCTGACGTTTCCCACTCACTGTAACCGTAGAGCAGTCGTTCCCAACCTCTGTCCTTAAGTGACCCCTTTTCCATCATCGAGTAAACAGACGACCCCTGACGAAGTGACAGATTTCACACACACAATAACTGCAGAAGTTTAAGCAGATTATCTGAACACTGCCTCAGAGATGAGTTTTTTTATTTTTAATAATCAAACATACTTATTAGGCTTCCCTTTTTTAAACAAATTTATTGTTTTCTTCTCCCTGACGCCTGTCCATTGTTCTTTTGGCTACTTTAACTGCATACTCTGCTCATGCAAGATGCGGCTGTTCAGCAGAGAGCGAAGACTCCATGAATCCAGCTTGTGTTCAGGTCCTTACCTTGCACTTATCCTGTCAGATTTTTCTCAGTTTAAATTCTGAATAATAATCTGAACTTTAAAAACAACAATTTCATCTATTTTATTTCTTTACAGAGAGGAATGGAATCCTGAGATATCGGCAGATAGAGGCAAATCATACGTGTGTGAAATCACAAGCCCTTTTTAAACAGGAATTGTGAAAAAAATAACAAAATTGAGGAGTGCAGCAAAATGCCGCCTGCCTACTTTTGTTTATACAGAATGTGCCTTTTTCGGGGGCAATGGGGGGCGTGAGCAAGTAACAAAACGTGTAGCTTCACCGTCATCTGACGGTTAATGGCCTCTTCGTTTGCGAGGACAAGGAGGGCGCGCAATTCCTTGTCTCCCCAGTTGCTCATCTTTACTGTGTCTGTCAGGTTTGTGTTTCCCTCTTGCTACTAGCTGCTCGCTAATTCCTGCTATCAGCTGTTTCCTGTTTATCCACCGCCAGTGGCTCGCACGTGCAGCGTCATCAACAGCTCCACCCACAAGTCTTCAACATTCATGGAAAATCGGGCAGTGTAAAAGGGGCTACTGAATCGATGAGTGAACTTCCGCCAGCGTCATACGTATCCAAAGGATCTCAAAGCTAATGGGTATCGCGGTGTAAACTCAAAGCCTATGGCGCTTTCATTCGCATCACGTCCATCGTGCCACTCGCCGGGTAGGATGCCGGGAATTCACATCTAATCCCATCTCTACATGTAACTGACTCACACAAATTGTTTAATACGTGCCCGGTGTGAACACTTTACACCCCTTAAATGAAGAAGTGATGGCAAGAAGGCCCCCTTGAAGCTTTGGTGACCCCTAATGAGGGTCGCAACCCTCAGGTTGTGAGCCAGTGCCATAGGGTTCTGCCCAGGCTGTCTGATACAGAGAACAAGACGCCATTTAATCGTACTCTGTCAGCCAAGGCCAATGGTGCATTCATTAGCTCGTCAGAAGGCTGCTCCTACGACTTCGTATTTTTCATGAGCTTTGAGTTGCGATGCAGAGGAGAAGTGGGAGGAAAACTCATGAGTATTCGGAAGTTCAGCAGGCTGACCCCGTATATATCAGACAGTTAAAAGAGTCATTTGAAAAGATTTGTTCATTAATTTTTGAGCATGACTACACATGAATGCAGCACAAGGCTGAGGAGGTAACTGGGACGCCTGCTACTTGTTCCTCAGAGAGCAGCAGATTATTGGTCAGTGACATTTCGGTAACATCGCCTTGAGCTCACATAGCCTACATACATACAAGCTGGACGCTGGTAATGCACAGGGGAGAGGTTTTGTGGAGCAGGTGTCATTATGTACTAAAACTGAGTGTCACAGAAAAACTGACATTATATTGTGCAGAAGTATCAAAACTCAAAAGGTTCAATACAACGAATCAAGAGACAGATACAGAATCAGAAAGTGGTTGAACATTAGGAACTGTTTCATCAAAGACCAAGTACAAAGAAAAGCTTTGTAACAAAACGAGTTCAAACTCAACGGTTGATTAAAATAACTAAAATATCTCATCTCCATAAGTAAAGTCATGTGCGTCTCCTCAGAGTGTGACAGAAGACATCAGTGTCACTTAACACCGTGTTAGACACACATGTTCCACATTACCAGCCCTTTCTACATCTGTGATCTGTGATTATATTTATTTACATAGTCAACGAGAGTGACAAACCGCGTTATGCTGCTGTTAATGTGACGGGATTTCATCTGCAGAGCTGCTGTGTGTGGGTCACATGATCACACAGGAGCAGAGTCGAATGGAAAAGACATGAAGGCAACAGCAGCGTTCAATTAATATACAGACTTTACTTTGGAAATGTTTGATACAGCAGGTGTTTTTATTTCAAATAAAATAAAATCAGCTGATCACTGGGATACTGTGATAATAATCGTATAAAGACAGTCTGATTGTCCAGCAGCACATGTACATCTCTTCATCCTCATCTATGCTGAGACTTTCACAGCTGATAAATTAAGTTTCACATCCACAGTGAAACTTGGGTAAGTTCCTGTGTAGAGTGGCATGTTACAGTGTGCAACTGCTGCACAGACAGATACTATGTGTGTGCATGTGAGTCTGTGCGTGTGTGTGTGTGTGTGTGTGGTGTGTGTGTGTGTGTGCCCACAGCACAGCAGCTGACATCTCACGAGACCGAGGCAGGCAGGGGAGGGAGGGAGGTGGAAGAGTTAGAGAGTTAGAAAGAACTTGGAGGTGCAACAAGGAGAAAACACACAAGGCCAACACACAAATAACCGGAACTGAGAGATGAGAGGGGAGAAGATAAAGTTACATGGCAAAGGCTGTGGCCTCTTTTTTATGCTTTCACACATGAAATGTGAAACTGCAGATTGCATGGCATGTACGATTAATACCTTCACACATGCATTGTTCACAGGAAAACAGATCTTCTACCTCCTGACGTGGAAGAATCTGACTTATATTAGTCATTTTAAGTCATTTTAGCCTTACACGTCAGATAAAAAGCAGAAATCCCTTCAGTAATGAAGATGGTCCAGTGACTTTACAAAATAAAAACGTAAGAGGACCAGTAGAAACCACTAAGTTAACCTTACCTACAGATAATAACACTTTGACGACAGTGTTACAATTACTGTATTCTGTATTACTTCTATAGTAACAGCCTGCACATCTATACTTATCACTCCATGCTGCTGAAATTTTATCAAACCATGGCTGTATTAGTAGCAGCAGTAGTCATAGTAGTCGAGGAAGTAGATGTAGTAGAAGAAGTAGATGTAGTACAAGTAGCAGTAGAAGTAGCAGAAGTTGTAGTAGTAGAAGATGTAGTAAAAGAAGTAGATGTAGTAGAAGAAGTAGATGTAGTACAAGTAGATGTAGTAGAAGCAGATGTAGTAAAATAAGTAGCAGTAACAGAAGTTGTCATGGTAGAAGAAGCAGATGTAGTAGAAGAAGTAGATGTAGAAGAAGTAGAAGTAGTAGAAGTTGTAGTAGTAGCAGTAAATGTAGCGCTAGCAGTAGTAATAGATATACAAGTAGAAGTCATAGTAGTGGCAGTAGTAGTTAAAGTAGTTGTAGCCGTAGTAGTAGAAATAGTAATAGTAGCAGTAGTTATAGTAGAAGTAGTTGTGGTAGAAGTATTAGTGGTAGCAGTGGTTGTGGTTGTAGCAGTGGTAATAAGAGTGGTAGTAGTAGTGGTTGTGGTAGAAGTAGCAGTAGTAGCAGTACTTCTAGCTGTAGTAGCTGTAGTAGTAGTAGTAGTAGTAGTAGAAGTGCAGGGCTGAAAATTAACACCCGCCAAGCACCAAATGCAGATAGATTTTCCATTTGGTGACTAAATCTCAGAAGGCTATCCGCCACATTGGCGGTAAATGTTTGTACCAAAATTGTCATGTAATAAATTACATATCTAATAGCTATTTGACGGTGGCTAAAGCAGACCGGTGCTCTATTTGTTGTGTGTCGCACTTAAATTGCTCCCCGCTGCATCAAGGAACCTGCAGGCCTACTCGGAGGACGCGCCCACATGTAGGCATAATGCACGCCCAGATCCATGATCAAGCTATCACCACGACATTTACCAGGTGTAAGTAAACAACTGACAAAACGACAAAAACACTGATGAGGACGAAGCTGAAGCTGTAACGTTACAGAAATAAAGAAAGTTTTGTGAGACATGGAGGTTTGGTGATAACGGCGTTTCAAGAGGCTGGCTACACTATGATGAGGTGTAGTCATGAGCTGTAATGTATGTCGGCAATATGCTAAAAAAAAGACGTAACAAATTGTTTGTCATGGAAACTAAACCATAAAGCTGGAGAAAATCCATGACCACGAACGCAGCAAGTGGTAGTGGTGATAGTAATAGGAGTGGCAGTAGCAGTATTAGTGGCAAAAGTAGCAGCAGTTGTTGGTGTAGTGATGTGGTAGTAGCAAAGGAAGATTTCTGTTTTTCATCAGTTGAGATGAAAAACAGAAATCAAATCAGTAACAAAGTTGGTCTGGTTACTTTACAAAAATAAAAACTAAAGAAGGCCAGTAAGAACAGCCTGAGCGTCTGACGCTGATCCCTCCATCCCAGAGTGGAGCATCTCACTGGGCAAATCATTACTTTAACTAAACCTCAAGGAATACGTCCAGCAGTTTTCAGAAAGGGCACATTTCTGCAGCAAACACACTTTGGTTGAGACTGAAACAATTTTGCAGGGGGAAGTATGTTCTGCATAACACTTGAAACTACAGAAAGTCTGCTCAAACATTTTAATCTTGCACAATAAATGTAAATAAGAGCCAGCAGGATTAAAGACCTTGCAGGTTAGATGCTAAAATCTAAAATCACAGCTAGATTAGTGGCACAGTACAGATTGATGATGATTTAATCTCCAGCAAATCAAATCTGGGAACTTCAATATCAAGCAATGCACAGAAAGGTCGCATTGTGACTGCTTCGCACAGGAAACAGGAAATAGGATCCAGGTGTTCAGCGCAGGTGCATGTGAACCCTACAGTTAGTACCTCAAAGCTTTAACAATCCCTCTGCTTCTCAGTCTAAATCTCTCTGAACAGAACTGGATCAATGAGAGACATGATCCGGGATGTTTTAAAGTCAAGCACAATTTTATTTCAAACAAATTGGCTCAGACTGCTCAATAGTGCCATCAGTGGTTATCCAGGAAATTAACTCTTTAAAAGTTGATGCTCCTGATACAAGTTATATCTGATGGATGTCTTGCATGCCGAATCCAACAGTGCCTCCTTATAAATGTTTGAGTCGTGTTATATGCCATGAAAAACAACTGGTAAGCAAGGGAACGTCAAAATGTCACAACCTTGATGGGCTTTGGCGCAGTTCTGCTGTTGAGACATCAGATAACGGTGTGCAGTGATTTACGCACACACCTGTTGCCACCAGCACTCACCTAACCTGAGGAACACCACCACGCTGAACATGGACAGCAGGGTGGGGATCACCACACCGAAGAAGATGGACAGTTTCTTCGGCTGCCGCTGCTGGCTGGACCTCTGCCGGGGGCTGCCCGGGTGCTGTGCCAGGGCCTGGCCGGCCGGAGGGGGCCGCCGCTCGGACTCATTGACGCTGGTGGAGAGGCGGTAGTGGAGAAGAGGAGTCCGCTCTGTCATGGTGAAGCCTGCCTCTTCACAAGCTCCACAACTTCATACAGTGATGTCAGAGACAGCTGTCAATCGAATCTCACTGTTGCGCCGTAATGACACGTTTATATACAGTGTTGCGCCCTGATGCTGCAGGCAGGACGAACAGTAGCTACATAGCAGAGCAGGAAACTGGTGCTTCCGTTATAATAAAAAATAACTTTAAATAAAGCCGAACTGTTAAAGCTCTAAGTAACACAGAGATCAGTCCTCACACTGAGAGTCAGGCAGGCAGGTAAAAGTCCACACAGGCTGCTCATGTCTGCTCCATAGTAGCACAACACCGCTCAACAGAACATCATGTGACGTTCAAAGGTCCATTCACCTCAGTTGCAAGCACTACATCCGGTTATGGCTTTCACAATAAAAGCTATTAACAAGTTTTGTTACAGTTTGTAATGACTGCACAGACTGGACACAAAGAATTCACTTAAATAGGTTTCACGGTGTAACTAATTACCTGTAACTAGTTACATGCAGTGGTGGATAAAATAGGGGAGACCGGGGACGTTTGAAACAGCACCACTTTCACCAAGAAGAAATGACCTATGAGTCTTAACAGAGAGTGGACAAGATCAGGCGTCTGCAGCACGAGGTGGTGTCAACAAGCTGCGGTCATATCGGACAGTTTCCAGCTGCCCTCAGTCCGTACAGGAAGTCACAGAAACACTCACATCCTGTTATAATGTTATCAGACTCATGTCAGTTTGTTCTTAGTTTCCCGTTGTTTTAATTCTGATAGAGTGTCCTATTAAAATGCTTCACAGGCGATCTGTAATTTCTGCTGAGCAGACCTGTCGCCTCGTTAATGTGTTCACTGTGACGACTGAATGTCACCATCGGTCACACAGTGCGTTTTCTGTTAAAGAGTAAACCTTCAAATCAGACAAATGAAACTTAAATCTCTGAAATTCAACAAAAATTAAAAGTGTGTCAACATCTGAACCAACCAGCTGTTAGATCAGGTGAGAGCCAAGCGTTTCCCATCATGCTTTGAGTCTTGCAGTCCCTGGAGAGCAACTGCAGCAACCTCGCTCTCGCGACATTATCGCTGTCTACGTTTATATGACGTCAGAGTAAGTCGGGACGAAGTCGAACACAGAAGTAACCAGCATGCATTGTGCAGAGAATGTGATCAAATCTGCGCAGGCCTGAGTCATCTTGAACAAGCTTAATATATTTTTATTGGATGACCACTTCCTTCCTGACCTTGCAGGTGAAATTCCTAAGGCCGTCAAGCCCTGTCAAATGTACTCAAGTGTTGAAAGTAAAGGTAAAAGTAAAAATAAAAAAGCAGGAGGTCAGATTTTTGAGAATTGGGATTTTATAACTTGAAGGATTTAAAGAACGATTCCAGTTTTCCTTCGCTCCTAATCCGTCATTTGTACGTCTCTCCTTTCCTCCTTTCCCTAATTTGTGATAAGTAACTAAGATGTTTAGAGGAAATGTAGTGGAGTAAAAGTTAAAGCTGAAATAAAATATAAAAACTCCAGTACAGATACTTCCAAACCATACTTAAGTATTGTAACAGAGTATTATTACTTTGGTACAATACACCACCGCTTACATGCATTTATATTACCAAAAAATGTAATTGTAATAAATAAATATGTGCCTTAAATAAAACATTTTTTCTGCTGCTTTGCCTCTTTTCACTGAACAGAAATGCTTCTTTGGTGTAAAAAATTTCCGGACATTTTTCAGCTTTATTGCCCAGTTTAAAACACAGGAATTAATCCAAAAAGTCAGTAAGTGTAATAAGTTATATCACTTTGATGCAGTAATTAAAATAGCTAGATTTACGTATTACATTTTCAGGAAAGTAACTAGTAATCTCTACCTTCTACATTTCAAAAGTTTCCTCTCCAGCACTGCTTTGAACCAGATTTACACAGCAAAGCAAATCCCATTGTTTTTCTTGCCATAATAAATATGCCCATCCCACTTTACATCCTGATCTACAGACACATGTTACAGCCTAAGAAAAACTGAACCATGCGAACATGTACACATCACAGTAAGAGCCGGTGGTCAGACAAACGAGAAACACCAGTGTGTGAGACACAGCGTCAGCTCCCTCAGCTTCCTGTTTGGTCCCGCCTGTCTGTGTGCAGCTTGACACATTTTTCTAACGGTAGGGTTTTCCTGTGTTTTCCTCTCAGCCCACAGTGTTTCCAGCCTGTTGCTCTCAGTCATATGATCAGGCCGGCTGGGCCAATCACAGCACTGCATTCTTTCAGCCTCCTGCACACAGATAACCAGTTGAACTTAATGTGCATTTGATTTGACCTTAAAAATAAAATCAGTGAATGAATGAATAGTCAGTAGCAATATAACAAAATTATACGCAGAAAATTATACTAGAAAAAACATGAATAAACTAGGCTATATATTTTAAAAAAGCTCTCTAAATTAGATTGCTTTGGCTTTTGTATAACCAGTTGCCAACTGTGTGTGTGCAACTTAAAACTAGCAGCTAGCGTGCACTAGGGCTCGTCACATTAACGTGCACTAGGGTGCGTTGTAACCACCTCACGCCACTGACTGCAGCATCAGTTATTAATGTAAACATACACCATGTCCACCTCTTTATAAACCCAACAAAGCTCTTTGTGATTTACTCCACATAAACCTCTCTCCTATTCATTCTGCCCTCTGCCAGTTTGATCAGTTCAGAGGTTTCAAACTTGTTTTAGCTCAGGGGCCACATTCAGCCCAACTGACCTGTGGCTAAGTCCCGCCCTCAAACACAATGAGCCAGTCACAGTGCATATAGCCACATTTGCACATTCTCTGCCTGGACGTCCATTGAAATGCATTACAGAAAGTCAGTTTTGTTTGGTTTTATGAGCTTTTTTTGAGATTTGAAGTTTAAAAATGGTCAACGGTGAGCATGGGGTACATGCAGCTCTGACACAAGGTAATAAAATGATGAATATATCCCTCCAATGCGTAGTTTAGGCCCTTTTGGTTACTTCTCAATGACATCTGATCGTTATGTCCCCAAAAATCATCAGTTGCCTCCTGTGAAGTGACACCTGCCATAGCGCCGCTCACTGAATGTTGATAGTTTGTCCAGGTGAGTGGAGGGTTGCGGGGCTCAGCCATAGGTCAATTGGATTCCAGATGGGCCGGAGCAATAAAACCATCGCACAATAACCTATTAGTACCATCAGCTCAAATAAGCTCCCTTTCTTTTGAAGAATTAAAAGTAGATTCTGGCACCTCTGGATTGGACCCTTTGGCAGGCTGGTTATGTGTGACACCCCTGGATTAGACGGTTCCACAGTCGGATCATTTCACATTTCCATTGCGTTGCTGTGGTACCTAACCCAGCCCAGCTCTCCCTGAACTGCTGGAGCAAATCAAACCAGCAGAAAACACTGATAGCTATTTTCTATATAATGTCAGCAGATTTAGATTCTTTTCAACCCCATATCTCTGCAGCACAGTTCAGTGTAGGGAAACACGTGCAGCTTAAGGATATGTAGACCAAGATCTTTACACACTTGAGATAATAGCGAATACAATAAAGAACATAAAAAGTTCAAGGAAGAAAACATACTAAATATTAAATGTACTTTAATTGTTGTTGTACATGCATTATATTTGTTTTGTGGAACTTCCAGTGGGGAAAAGAAAGTCAGTATTTTTCTTTTTAGCAATAATGGCAACTTGGCTCAATACTTCTGTGATCAGATGATCAGTGCACCATGAAAAAAACATATCAGACCAAAACCGTCAGGTTCCCCCTCTTCTTTCACTTCTGTATTCTCACAGAATGATGCAACAGCTATAACTGTGTAACACTAATAATAAAAGTGGTAATAATAATACAAATAATACAGAATAGTGCAACACTGTAATGGCCCAGCCCCTCCCCCTCCCACACAATGTGAAGTCCTCCCTGGTAAATAAATAACATATTAACACATATAACACAGCCTGCTTTACAGAGTGTGGACGTCTGTCCTCAGCACTACAGTGACACAGAAATAATTAGGCTATATATTAGTGACACACATATAGATATACTTGCATAAAAAAGTCAATACATATACAACATCTATAAAGTAATGCAGTTGTGCACATATTCCCTGTGTTGCAAATCTAAATAACTCAGAGCTGACTTTTGCTGAGTTGAGTCGCTTTATGAAAATCACCACGAGCATCTTTAACTGTTTCTGTCTCGTTTTTGAGGATCTTTTTGCATTGAGAATATTAATTCCTTCTTTTCTGTTTGTCATTTCAAATCTGTGTCAAAGTCCTCCTGGAGGCCACACAAGCCTCCCACAGTCTAGCATGAAGAGATGAGATGCCTGTTTTTGCTTCTGTCCATGACAGCAAATCACAACAGAATCCAACATAGAGCACCTCTTGTTCAGCACCTGCAGAGGGCGCTGCAGGTACAGTTTTGTTCAGTAGAAGTGTTGCCAACAAAGTGCCCCGACACACAGTGCTCATGATAACACTGGTGCAGACAGCATGACAAAGTGATGCTCATTAGTCATTACGCAACACACTACAAATGAGTGTGTGTCTGACGACGAGCCAAGATACAACAACAGTGTTCCAGTCGGACTAGTTTCACCTGAAAGAACCTGAACGCCTGTGAAACTTCCTGGCACCAACAGCTGGCTGCTCAGTGCTTCTGAGTTCACTAATTCATGTGACGATATTGTACCTTTGAATCTAAAGCAGGTCCCCAAAGTGTCAATGGTTCAAGTCCTTTTTTTAATCCAACCACACCAGCAGTGATGGCAGTGTTGGTCTGTCAGCCTCTCAGAATCTCAGAAGGCGGACACTTTAGTCCAGACTGAAATATCTCAACACAACTGGACTGATTTCTGTGGAGCCCACACAGTGACATTTGTGAAAATATATTCATGTATTGCATGGACACAAATGAATGATGCATGGAAACAAGATCCTACTCTGTGGCCACAGCGTTCTTAAGGCCTGGGGGAGATCGGATTAGGTGTTGGCGATGCTTTAATTAGCCATCGGAATAAAATCATTTCACAAAATAAATGATCACAAAAAAAACATCATTAATTATCTTCTTGGAGATGACTGCTTAGATTAACTGGCAGGTGAATCATCAGTAGCTTCAGCTGTTTACAAGCAGGGACAAGACTTAGACTAAGTGTTATTTTAACAAAGGAAAGAGTTATAATCACTTTTGGACGCCTTCTGAGCAAGAGACACTTGATACGGCTGCTCATGCACTGTTAACATGCACATGTTGGAAAGACAAAATGGCTACAAGTGGATGTACAACAGTGCATCCACTTGCAGCCGCCATCATAAAGCTGCAAACTGTCGCCTGACACTTGTCACTGCAGACAGACGGGATGGGCTACAAGTCAAAGCTGAGCTGGCCACAACTTTTTTAACTTTTTTAAGATAGATAGATAGAGCGCCTAGGAAGTGAATTGTGGTGTCACACACTGACGAAAAAAGCTGTCCTTTAACATCGCCATTATACGCTAAAGCAGTGACGTGTGGCATCAGACGCTGATGAAAAAGACGTCCTTTCATGTTGGCATGATACGCGGCCAGTTGCTGTAATAGTTTAGTGGTGCCTGGAGGCGTCGGGGGAAGCCCAGTGAGATGAACAAATAAAAAGGCAGCAAAAGTCTGAGTGGGGTGGGCAAGATTGTTGGTGGATGGGTCAAACAAACACCGACTTTCACCCGGGAGGCTGGTGTTTGCTTCCCGTTAGATTGTGAAGCCAAACCCTGCTCCTTTGTCCTAAACCCAACCATGTGTGTGTTGTTGTACTGACGTAGTGTATTTAAATGTTGATATGTGACGAGATCAGAGTGAGAATGTGTTGCAGTTACCTCATCCACTGCATAATGAACAGCATCACTACAAAACTGACAAACGTCCAACCACGTCTGGAACTTGAACTTTGAATTTTTTTTTCCTTGTTCACAAATGTCACCAGCTGGGCTCCGCACCTTGTTGTTATGGCACTCATCTCAAACTCATACTTCTCTTGGCCTTCAAAACTCCTCACAGGTTGACGCCCGTGTTCATCCTTGTTTCCAGCGTAAATGACAAACCAGCACATGCTCCTTTTTCCTCAAGTCCTTGTCAACACGCAGACCCTCCCAGTCCACAGTGTGCTGGTCCTCTCCTGACACCCTGTAGTGTCCTGGATCAGTCCTCAGGTACACAGCAGCACAGCTCAGCAGCACAAATACTTTCCGTTTCTTAAATTAGCTGCAAGCTGCTGTAATATTGTTAGTCCTGTGTTCTGTTTTGGAGTCATCTTTTAGGAGGTCAGCGGCAAAACGCTCCAGTTTTCCCTGGTGTAGGTTTTCGAACTGCTTTAGCAGTTCGTTAGCGCTGCTCGAGCTGGAACAGTTCTGTGCTGCAGACTGAGATGGTGTCACTGTGTCATCCTGTGAGGACCCAAAAGTAGAATTAATTACATGTAGCCAACACGAGACAAACATGCTTTTCAGAAGCAGCACAGACAGAAGTGAATTAAGGCTGCTGATGGTCTACATTGTTAGCTTACTTTCTTACTTTGTCACATTTGTGTTCAATATATGCGTGAACTCAGATTGACTGATTAGCCTCCTGTAATTATTGCCTCTTTCTCTTATTGTATGGATGAATACAGTTTCAGTTAGTACTTAAGTGAATCATTTGTTATGCATGTTAATGTATGATGTATGAACAATGTATGATAAGTGACCACACTGTGTTTTGAAGCATTAATCTTCATGTCTGTCACCTGTATCTGAACCGCGTTGACGATAGCCAGATAATTTCTGATGTGATGCTCCAGTTTGTCCAACAGTGACGTCAGACATCCAGATGTGGTCTGGTTCTTCATCCCTTGCACTCCGCCTTGAAACACCTGGAGGGCCCCAACCACCTCTGCATGCTTCTGCTGCAGCTGGATACACACGCACACACACATACACACACAAACTGTCACAGTGTTGAAAGATAAAATTGACTTCTTAAATGGGTGCAACAAGGTATTTTAGTGCTATAGATTATTAATATTTAAAGTGGTACTTAGTATTCTTTTGCGACAAGGTTCAGACCATTAAAAATGCCATCATCTCCACAACACCAATAACAACCCTGCAGCCACCCAGACACTTAGAGCTGACTCATTTTGCACCTGTAACTGACAAAACTGTCCAAGAGATCATCACCAGTCTGAGTTCATCTCCATGCTGCCTTGATGTGTTACCCACTAGATTTCTAAAGTCTGTGCTGAGCAGTTTGTTACCACCACTCGCTCACATAGTTAACATGTCACTACAGTCTGGAACATTCCCAAAGGCCTTGAAAACTGCGGTCATTAAGTCTCTCCTAAAGAAGAGCAGTCTTGATGCCACAGTACTGAACAACTACCGGCCCATTTCAAATCTGCCGTTTTTAGGCAAAGTCCTTGAGAAAGTTGTTTACCAACAGCTGACTGACTTTCTCCTAATGAACAACTCCTTTGATGTTTTCCAGTCAGGTTTTAGACCCCATCACAGCACTGAGACCGCTCTTATTAAGCTGACAAATGACATCCGCCTGAACACTGACGCAGGCAAAGTCTCAGTTTTAGTCCTGCTAGATCTGAGTGCTGCTTTTGACACTGTCGATCATGAGATCCTGTTACAGAGATTAGAGGACTGGGTGGGCATCTCTGGCACTGCCCTAAATTGGTTGAAGTCCTATCTAGAAGACAGGAAGTACTTTGTTGAAATTGGTAACTGTGCCTCAGACCACATGGCCTTGACCTGTGGGGTGCCCCAAGGGTCAATCCTGGGACCCCTTCTGTTCAATCTATACATGCTGCCTTTAGGCCAGTTAATACAAAGTAATAATGTGTCCTACCACAATTATGCAGACGACACTCAGATCTATGTGTCACTGACAGCAGGTGAATATGGACCAGTAGATTCACTCTGTCACTGCATCCAACAGGTCAGTATTGTATTGTGATTTTAATGCATTTTCTTCTTCTGTAAAGCACTTTGAATTACTTTGTGTACGAATTGTGCTCTACAAATAAACTTGCCTTGCCTTAAAGTCTGGATCAGTTATTTCACATGTGTGGCTAAATGCTAACGTCAGCATACTGGCATGCTACCAGTCACTGGTGGTTTACTTTGTTAGTCCCTGCTTTTATGAGCATGTCAGCTGGAGAACACTGTTTGAAGCTCCTTGGAAGTCTGTGTTTATATTGGCAAAACTTTTCCCGGCATGTTTTGGCATTATTTATTTTATTTAACTCTTAAATGTTCAGCTCAACCATCATTTTGATTCACTATAGCCTCATAAATGTGTTGAACTTAACCTGATCGAGCAATCTCTACCACTCTGTTTAGGTATGTTATGCTATAAAAATCCATTGGATTTCCGGGTCCATGTCATTGGTCCGACAGCCCATTAGTTCGACATCCCGTTAGTCCGACTGACCAGTCCTGACCTAACCAGACCTTAACCACAGGGCATCATGATGATTTCGGAACGGACTTCAGTTAAACAATGGGTTTAATATGGTTGGAACAATGGGCTGTCAGACCAATGGGCAGTTCCCAGATTTCCACTGTATCTTTAAATGATATTAGTTACCAACAAATAAAGTCACTCCAGACGTGAGGGCTCTGTGCGGTGGAATTTTCAATGGTCGGCATTTTCTTAATTTAAATTAATGATTTAAGTAACTTTCAACAATATAAAGATGTACATACGCCTGGACAGGTCACCAGACTATCACAGGGCTGACACATGGAGACAGGCAACCATTCACACTCACATTCACATACACACACACACACACACACACACACACACACACACACACACATTCAATCGAACTATGGCTAAGCCCCGCCAGTTTTGTTTGGTTTTATGAGCTTTTTCTGAGATTTGAAGTTTAAAAATGGTCAAACGGTGAGCATGGGCTACATGCAGCCCTGACACAAGGTATCCTGAGAGGCTGGACGACCAGCTGTATTTTTTACACTTTAAACCACCAGATTAACAATGATGTCTACATCTGTTCTAAGGTAAGTCAACATTGTGTTTAAGGCAACATATTGTCACTTTGCTGGAAAGAAATATAAAGCTAGCTAACTGCTCAGTGGCACTTTAACTTGTCTTTGATGGTGACGGCAACCAGATGTGGTTCACAAGCGTACACACAAATTTTGGCTTGTAATTTAAGCTTTTCATCGACCTTCTCAACAGTAAAATGATGAATATATCCCTCCAATGCGTAGTTTAGGCCCTTTTGGTTACTTCTCAATGATATCTGATTGTTATGTCCCCAGAAATCATCAATTGCCTCCTGTGAAATGTCGTGTACTGTGACACCTGCCATAGCGCCGCTCACTGAACCCTCTTCCTGTGAGGCCACAATGCTACTACTGCACCACCGTGCACTGTATACCAGCCACACTTCAGACCTGAGCACAGCGACCATGTTTTTAGCTCCACCTTTTAGTACCAGAACTGTGTGCTAGGTACCCCAGCAGAGGGGACCAAACATGGGGACGGTTTGGAACGATTCCTAACATCTACCGTATATGGTAAGTTTCCTTCTCAAAGCAGTTACTGTGTAAAAGACCAACCAAAGTAGTACAAATGAGTCACAGAAACGCACACCCTTTGGTTGCACAGCCAAGACAGAAGAGGAAAAGCAAAAAACTCTCATGCATGCTGTTGGAAGTTACTTGTACGTGATTCCGTAGATGTCAGAAAGTACTCACGGTTTTATTTGCCCACTCTGTTGTGTTAATGAAAACACAGGGTAACTGTACAGGAGAGGGCAGTGTGTTTTCACCCACGCAGGCAGCCTGAGGACAGGAGCAAAGTTTTGTCACACTCATGCATGCACAGAAAATAACAAAAATCAACAAGCACAATGTTAGATTGTTTTCATATGGATGTGTCTATTTGCCATTGCAATTCTTTAAAATTATTTTACTTTAAATAATAATAAATATTAATGCATAATTCCTCACCATGTCTTCCTTCAGCTCCACAGTCTTTCTCTCCATAACTTTCCTGGCTCCAGGTATGCACCAAAAGTCTGTGGGTCTGGCCTGGACTTCAGGTAGATGGCAGGAAATCACTCCTATCAGCAGCAGCAGGAGTCCTAGAGGAGCACATGGCGGGGATGACTGACGGGCTGCCATCTAGCTCCTTTCTGCAGCAGCAGACAGAATTCTACCAGCCTGCATTTCTTTCATTTATATATGTCTGGCCCCCTCCAACTCCTGCTCAGTGAACTAATCGGCTGTATCTCACCTGTTACCATAATATCCCCTTAGCTTGCCAAAATCTCACCCACAAGTTTCCGCCCTGACAAGTGCTTATTTTTTTCCCCACATTTTTTCAAAAATTATTTTCAGAACTAAAGGCTTGAGTTTCGTAACAAATCTGTCGGACAGTCTGATTGCACCGCCTAAAATAGTGGAGTCCCAGGGTCTCTTTTACACTGAAAACAAATGGGAGAGATGGTTGAGATATCCTGTGGCGGGATAGAGGAGATATTGTGCATTTGGAATATCTCTGAATCTCTGCAAGCACTGACAAGTTCCTCTAAATCCATTCTTGATGATGCAATCAGTCATCAATGCAGATGTTAAGTGAAGGTTGCAACTGAATGTTTGAAGTGTTACAGAGGAAGATTATCTGTCCTTGCTTTGCCTTTCCAGAGAATATGAGGTTATTTAAGAGTCACATCTGAGTAAGGAGTGTGGGATGTCCAAATGAATTGAGCCATTATGATACAACTGCAGTCCTGACATGAACATGATTTACAGTAGGTAACATCTTTGATGTCCAAGTGACACATTTACACCTCTGTAAGTATAGATAAACCAAAGTGATGACAGATTTCTTCCACTGTAAATAAGACGTGTGAAACTGGGCATGAGTCCAAGCAGACGACTTACTGCTATGAGCCATAACCCGCTCCTGGGTGCATGGTGTCCCTCAGCTGTGGTCTGTAAACCTGCATCCTTCGTCCATTCAGCTTCACAAAAAGGAGCTCAATACACCGGAAATCAAAAATCAGACTGTATCCAACAGGTAATTCTCCGCGTGAAACACAGGTCTCAGTTCTGGTGAAAACGCCATGGGGCTGCTCTCTCTTGGAATAGTTTGGCAATGGTTTTACAAGCTGGTGTGTCATTAGTGGTGTGTCATCGAGCTTGAATTCATGGCAAGAGCTTTCAGAGCACGCAGGCTTTATATTTGATTAAGCCCAAAGTTAATGTTTGACTCTGGATCCTCAATGCAAATAAGGCAAGAGAGGCACCACGTAGACCCAGATAGTGGTAACCTAGTTACAACATGATGAAACAGACTTGTAGGACTCACTGTCATTATGCTTTTTGCAAGTTAGTTTATACAGTGACGTGCAAAAGTTTGGGCACCCTGCATGGTCAGTGCTCAGTAGCGCCACCTTTGGCAAGTATCACAGCTTCTAAACACTTTGTATCCAGCTCAGAGTCTTTCACTTCTTGTTTGGAGGATTTTCACTCATTCTTCCAGCAAAGGGCTTCTAGCTCTGTCAGATTCTTGGGCCGTCTTCATGCTCTGCTCTTTGAGCTCTATCCACAGATGTCAGCTTTTTTTTACAGATGCTGTGATGTCTGGAATTTAACTGAATCCATTCTTCCCTCTACCTGTGAAATGTTCCCCGTGTCACTGGCTGCAACACAAGCCCACAGCATCATCCATCCACCCCGTGTTTAACAGTCTGTTCTCCAAACATACCTTTGCTCATTGTGTCCAGAAAGTTCTGTTTTACCTTCATCAGTCCACAGGACTTGTTTCCAAAAAGCATCAGGCTTGTTCAGATGTTCCTTTGCAAACTTCTGACGCTGGATTTTGTGGTGAGGACACAGGAAAGGTTTTCTTCTGATGACTCTTCCATGAACTTTTGACCAGGAGGTCCAAACCTTTGCATGGAACTGTATCTGTAGGTTCATATCATATCATTAAAGATGAGCTGTATAATAACAACACCATTATGACACTGCTTTACCAATTAACAAATCTCATTCAGGGCGCCCTATTTAAACTGCTCTGGCCTGCCTACTGTTGCTGCTTCCTCTGCAAGCTGCTGTGCAACCTGCCTCCACCCCAGCTCCTACTTTTCATGTTGTGTCTGACTTATCAATGTCATTTCTGTTTGTCATTGCTGCTGCTCTGTTCTGTTCCCAGGGGTCTTTGCTGCTGCTCTCCCTGCCGTAGGCTTTCCATGTAGGCGCATGGAAGGGCAGGGAGGTGTGCTCTGTCAGCCTTAGGCTTTCTGCATAGGCCCAAAGAAAGGCAGAGAGGCCCCAGAACAATACTGTGAATGGAAATAAAGTTTTCTGTGACTAAAGTGGTCCTGACTGATCCGCTGCTGAAGGGTTACCAGAGCACCATAGTTTGTTGTGTAATGCCATTGACCAAGTATTTGATGAGTTGGGGGTGAGATGTGCACTACAACAAGCTGATAACACAAAACTAACGCATCACCCTAACTGCTGCTGTGGCAAACCTGTTAGCAGAAACAGAGCAATATAAGTGATAATTGGAGCTGTGTTTCCAGCCACTTGGCGTATACGTCCAATATTTATTCATCTATTAGTTTTGTTCCGCCAACTCTTGGAAATGTCTGGCTCTTAAGTTTCTAAATGCTTCACATTGTTAACCAGCTAGTTACTAACTTTCGATGTCTGCTTTTTGGTGCTAAGCTGGTAGCACAAAGTGGGTTTTATCAAAATGTTTTTGTTGATAAATCAAATAAGAGTGGGGTTTGCTCTGAGGCAGAAACACTCTGTAGAGCTCTGGAAATGCTACGGAGAGTCAGGGGTTAATTCCCTGTGAGTGTAAATCACTTTAAACAGTGTCTCGTCTGACCCATCATTCATTGGAAAACAAGCTAGTGCTGTTTTAAGTTGACGTTAAGTGCAAGAAGTTGCTTTGGCAACAACTTGTGTTGTATTTGGCTTGATGCTGTTCTCCACTTGGTAGCAACTATGTTTTTAAAGACACATAAAAGCTTAAACGTTCACAAGTGGGGTATTTACTGGCGTACCGAACATAATGTGAATGGCAGACTGTTTAATATTATTGTGAATATGTATAATCATATCAAATCCTGTGTTTTTATTAAAGGAGAGTTTTTTGTTTGTTTTTTGTTAGTCTGACTGGGCGAATATTTATCCCCAATACTATTTGCCATCTTTATAAATGATCTTGAGGAACACTGTTATATTTGGTCAGACCAGAGATGTGATAACATCAAATGAAGATGGCAGCTGAGCAGAGGGTAAAGGATCAGTTTGAAGTCCAGAGCATGTCTTCGTGTGATTTATATTGTGAATTTAAAGAGGATTTTAAGCTTGAAAAATATTTACTCTGTGAAAACAAGAAGTATAGTCAGGCCATCTGTAACTTTCGAATTTCTAATAATAAACTCCCTAAAATAGCAGGTAGATACAAGGGTCAGGGAAGGAATGAAAGGCGTTGTAATTTGTGTAATGAGAACAGAAACAAGTACTTGCCCATCTATGTTCAAATATATAGCTTTATTGCAGACTGATAACTCAAGAACAATAAACTGGGTGCTTTCTTTAACAATGTTTTGACACTGCAGGCTTGGTTGCCTTGGTTGCAGCTGACTGTTTGCCATTTGTTTTGTTTTGTTTTTTTGTCGTGTTTGTACTCCATATCACAATTGTGGAGAAGGGTTAATAAATATGACTATGACTATGACAATGAAAATTTCTGAAGCTTCCCTCAGACATCTAACCAAAAAAAAAACAATTTAAAAACCTCTTGAGACGGGGCACCAGAGACAAAATTCCACAAAAAGATCCTCAAGAGAAAGGTGTTGTTCCTACTTGTGTCCTACTTATTGCTTACGTCTAAATCCCTGTTGCGTAATACTTTGAGTCTGCTGTTCGCAGGAATTTCCAGGAGACAGAAAGTAAAGTCACAGACAGCTAGGAGGAGTCTCTGCATGCCCCTTTTCCTGCCAACTGTCAGCTTTATTCATTATACCTCATGCCGAAATCACACGTGCCTTTCAAAACATCATCATCACAGTGCTACGTGTTTTCTACCATGCATAGTGTGTGTGAGCCCTCCCTCCCTACGCTGACCTCAGATCTGCCCCTCACATTGCAGACGAGGCGAGGGGACGATGAGCCATCTCCTTCTCACCAGCAGTGAATTACAAAGAGCTGTGACAAATATCTTTCACATTCACATCATGTCGTCCTGAGGGTGGACCACTAATTGATAACCCTCCATAAGGGAGGTGCAGCTGAACAGCAGAGCAGAGCCTCCAGACCAGGAGGGGAAATGTGTGTTACTTTGTCTTGGGTGTCACAGGGATTTTGTCTCGTGCTCGTGGCGGTAATGAGCTCTTTGTTAACATCTAGATGTGTGTGTGTGTGTGTGTGTGTGTGTGTGTGTGTGTGTGTGTGCACAAGGGCTCAATGCAGCACATTATCTCGCAGTTGTGCGTCTCTACGGAAAGAGCCGTTACCATGGCAACACCAAGCAATGAGTACCTTTTAAAAGGCTGGGCTCCTCTGTCTCTCCCTCCCCATTTCCACCACTCTGTCTTTTATCTGCTCTCAGGCCAGTCCACCTTTTTCACCCACAGTAGTCAGCCGGCAGACAGAGAGGTTGGCACTATGGGAGAATTTCTTAGGAACTGTTGAGCAGCTCTTTATATCCTGCAGTGTCTGTTAGAGAAGGGTGAACTTTGTCATTTTGGTCGCAGCAGGATATCTCCACTCACCAGAACATCTCTGTGATTTTCTAGCAGAAGGATGTGTTGACGACAAGATGTCGCCCCCGTGTCTCTGTCCTGGGAGAATGGATCGTTGCTGCCTCTGCACTGACTGAGCTGTGCTCACTAAAGATGTTAGCTGGACTTCATTCATGTTGCTGGGCCTCTATCTTTAGTGTGAAGCTACATTGGACGTCTAAGGAAACATGTGGACAGAGATTTCCTTTCTTTCTTCACAAGACAGGATATGATAAAGTCAAAGAAGCTATGGCATTTTAAAGGATGTATTTAATCGTCAGTGATGTCAGTGAGGACTTTTTATCCTCGGAGAAGACACGGGGAGCAGAAGCAGCTAAATGTGGAGGCAGGGAAGTGTCACAGGGAGGAAGATGAGGAAAGAGACTGTTTGCAGCAGCTCTCCTGTTGTCCTGCCTGCAACCAGGGGTATGACGTCGTCCTGTTCCTGCCGTGCTCTCACACCATGTGCAGTCACTGTGTGGCGGCTGGAGAAGGAGCAGGGTCAGATCAGTCTAACGTCGGCCCGGTGGTCTGCTCTGTGCTGTGCCCGTGCTGTCGTCATCCTGTGGAGCTGCCATGCTGGACATGGTCATCTGCCACTTCCTGTCTCCCAACACATTCCACACTGAGTCCTGCGTGTGTCGACAGGGAGACGGGCACCAGGGAGGGAGCAGCTGAAGGCCGCATTCAGCATGTGCAGGTGAGATATCCAAACTAATGAAAGAGATATCTAACGATTTAAATGTTTTATCTGTCACATGCTCATATAATATGTGCAGTGACATGCAGCGTGGTGTACTGCCAAAAAAAAATTAAAAAACAAATAAGCAAGAAATACAAGTGATGAACAAGTGACGACAAAAACAATTAAAAATATGTAATAAAAGTATTAAAATGCTGAACTGCCTATGTGTATGTGGGCTGTGCAGTTTGTCATTAAAACAAAATTTTCTAAAAATGTTTACTCACTTAAGTGCAAATATATAAAATGAATTAAAGGTAACAAGCCTATTCAGCATTTATATGTAGCAGTATATAATCATATAAGTCTTTATGTATCTGTCAACAACTATAGCTCCACCCGTGCAGACTGTTAAACTGATACTGAATGACAGGATCAGAAAATACATCTATGAAAATATAAAATCTGTTTTCAAATTCTATGTTTTAACTTAACTAAAATGTCCTCATATCTGCTTACGATAAAGATAAATAATTATATACGACTTATAAATGCTAAATGGGGGGTTAATGTTAAGTGTTAACATTTTTTTTTTTTAAAAATCAGTGTAAATTTATATTGGACGTCTGCATTATGTATTTTATGTCAGATGTACCGTATCAATCAATCAACCAATCAATCAATCAATCAATCAAATTTTATTTATATAGCACCTTTCAAAACAAATCAAAGTGCTTTACATTTTGATTGAAAAATACAGAGAATAAAAAAGTAAAATCAGGAAAAGGTCTGGGAAACTAATGCACACAATAATAGAAGATAAAACAAGATCAAAACTACTGTGCTGCTACTAAAAACAATAACTAAATAAATAAATATTTAAAATAACATGCAGGATAAAATATAAGATCAAAGTCAGGAGAATAGCAATAATAAAAAGAAAAAAATACTGAATGAATAAAAACAAAAGTAAAAATAAAAATAAAATACAGAATAACACAAGACATAAAAAAAAATCAGGGAAATAGCAATAACACAAATACAAATTAGAAAGTAATAATAGAATAATTATAAAACAATAGAACTAATTTGGGACACTACATAAAAGCCAGACTAAAGAGAAGTTTTTTAGCCTATGTTTAAAAGTGTCAAACTTTCTTGTCCAGATGATGAACCCAAAAACCAAAATAGGACACAGGGAAACAAAAGGCTGGAACACTACACTAGACACACACAAGGAGCTGAGGTGAACAACACACAGAATACTGTGGTGAGGGGAAGGCTAACGAGACACAGGTGAGACCAATGCTGTCCTGAGAGTTAAACCAGCTGGAGCAGAACAGCATACTGGACATATATATCTCAGTAAAAGGTGTTAATTAATTGGCTTTATGACACAGCTTCTAATTCTCGATTCTATGCTCTGTTATTTCTAAAGAGCAGACTGTTGCTATAAATAACATCATTGCTGGATGCAGTTCTGATCACAGATGCTCAGTAAAAGCAGTAAAACATTTTCAAATCAATAAAATAATTTTGAAATCCACACTATATGTCCATTAATTTATTTTATAACAGAAAACAAGTGTCACACACTCTGGCTCCATTTGCATGTCATTTATTTTGATGATGACCCCTCAGCCTTTGGGTCTTCTTCAAGACCAACAGTCACACTGAGACTGAGACACAGCTGACAGTGGTTACATCAGCAACCTTAACAATCAAAACAGCCATTTAAGACCAAAAACAATTAAAAAAAAATCTGCCTGGAGCCACAAAGCATATTTGATGCTGATGGTAACACTGTGTACTAAGTCTAAATTAGCCTAAATGAGCATTCAAAAATATGTTTCACCACAAGATGGCTCCTCTGCAGTCAGCTATTTATGATTATTTAGTATTTAAACTTTGCAGCATTGGTGATTATAAGCAAACGAATCTGTCCACCCACTATTAAAATCTGCATTTATGGATTTGGAATAAATTGGTAGTCTATAGGGAGGCTCAAGACGAGCTACTGTTGTTGAGGTCTGGCAAAATTTAGAGGAAGAAATTTTTGAAGAAATGTTAAACTTCTTTTTTTAATTAAGTGCATAACCTACACATTTTTACAACTGGAGAATTAAGAATTTCTGTAGGCCTTAGGGTGGTTTCACATTGAACTAGATGGTCTCTGAGTTTTTTATCTCTTTTATATACCATGTGTGGTCGTTCTTTGAAAACAACGCTGAGCTCAGAGTCAGATTCAAGTACATGCCAGTGCTTTGTTTTTATTCCTTTATCTGTTCTGCACCGGGCGGCACAGTGGTGTAGTGGTTAGCACTGTTGCCTCACAGCAAGAGGGTTCCTGGTTCATGCATACCGCCCTTCTGTGCAGAGTCTGCATGTTCTCCCTGTGTCAGTGTGGGTTTCCTCCAGGTGCTCCAGCTTCCTCCCACAGTCCAAACACATGCAGGTTAACTGGTGACTCTAAATTGTCCGTAGGTGTGAATGTGAGTGTGAATGGTTGTCTGTCTCTATGTGTCAGCCCTGTGATAGTCTGGTGACAGTTACAGAATTGAATAGCAAAAAAAAGTGAATAAGCAAAATGTCACACAGTTGCCAGGATCACCATCACAACTGGGAGCAAAAATAAATTCACTTTGGATCAAAGTTTTTCGGACAAATCCTTATGATGTATTCCATGTATCCATACGACTGACACTGCACTTCTGTCTTTAATATCCACCATATTTAGGGACACACACACTGCCGGGATACAGTTGACATGACAACACAGAGCTGTTTACATGGTGAGTAAACTTATGTTTTCACAGGTCGAACCTTTATCTTTATCATCTGTCAACATGGAAACCGACAGTGTTGTAAACATTCTCCGTTTGACCCAGACTCCAGTGCTGCCAGTTCCTCAGTAGCACCAGTGGATGGTGCTGTAGACCTGCGGGAGGAGGAGATGGAGCAGTCAGTCTTTGGTCAGAGATCATACTTGATGCTTTTAATGCTTGAAGGTTTTCTGTGAGGATGAGCAGTGATTTGAGTTGTATAAATAACTATAATAAAGAGCTTTACATATTCTCTTCTTCCACCCTCTGGTCTTTTTCAGGACTAAGTTTTGCTCTGGACGCTTCAACTGTCCCTCCATCGCTCCATCTTTCCAACTCCTCCCTCACTGTCACCTACCAAGGAGGGAGCCCTCCTGGCCTGCCTCCAGACAACAAGGCCAGGAGATCTTTGACCTCTGACCCCGGGGTCACGCCGGCCCTCCCGCAGGTCTGCGCTGATGTTGCCATCACACGAGGACAGTATTACTGGGAGGTGGATGTCTGCAACAGCTCAGTCTACAGGATCGGTAAGAACTCCGTGCAGTTTGTTTTGGTTGGTGCGATGCCAGTGTGCTTATTGCTTCCAGAAAGCCTCACTGTTAGTCAGCAAGACTGTGCTTGTTTAAAGCCACACTCACATGTATACACACATGCACACGTCACCAGGCACAGCTTCATAGTTCATAGTGCCACCAAGTGGTTACACCGTCCAGAGAACACTGATCATTGGTTAAGCAATGTTTGAGAGGTGATTTCCACTTTGAACGTTGAGTCAAATAACTGGAACAAATTGTCCTCGTAACTGCAGCTTGTGTAAAACTTGATCAGTATGGCATTTCAGCAGGTTTTCATTCATATCAAATATGAAAAACTGCCACTTTAAAGCTTTGAAAACGAAACTTTAACCACTGAAAAGATCATATTTCAAATCATGTTTGAGCAGACTGACATTAGACATGATTAAACTGTACTTCAAAACTTCTGGATATGTTTCAATGTGGCCGATAAATTTTATGTTACAAAAAAATATGCCACTACAGTCTACTATAACTGCTCAGTGACTGCCACTTATTAAACACACATTAGTCAGCACACTAGTCATGAACCATTAACAAGTGAAACGCTGTGCATACAGACATCCAGAGACTCTGATTAATATCACCTGAAGCACATTCATGCTCCTATTTTGCCTCACATCATGCGGCGCAACGTTACAATCCTCATCATCAGCTGTTTTAATCATCTGTATTTTACTGTCATTAAAACATAAAGAAAGCTCTTCACTCTTATGACTGCATTAATTAATAAATTCAGTGACAGGACAGTGTGCCAGGAGACAAACAGGAAAACACAACATAACCTGCCATAACCTGCATAGAGGGAAAAAGAAGTGAGACTCTTACATATCTCACGTCTCCAATCACCTCACAAACGTTCTGATGAACAACAGAGGAAGACTAAAAGTCTACAGCCAGGCCAGCAGCTCTGTGAGTCTGTGATCAGGTGCTCAAAGTACTCAGGTGTTCTGAGCTAAATGCTAATATCAGCGTGCTAACATGCTCACAAATACAGTGTTGACATAGTGATGTTTGGCAAGTACAAACGTATCATTTTAATTCAGGGTTCAGTTTAGCCGTCAGCACCTCCCAGTGTGAGGCCATGGTTCTCTCCTGGAAAATGGTGGATTGCCTCGTCTAGGTTGGGAGAGAGTTACTGCCTCAAGCGAGGGAGTTAGGGTGTTGTTCATGAGTGAGGGCAGAATGGAGCGTGAGATGTAGAGACAGTTTGGTTGTTAGAGGTCTCATCTTCTCCAAAACAACTGTCCCTGGTGTTATAACGTGATAAAAACATTGAATAAAAAGTTTTACAAATCAGTGTTTCTCCCATGCTGTTTGGCATGTTAGAGAAGAACAGCTAGCCTAGCACCTGCTGATGCATCCTCACCTTTTTTCTCTGATATCTTAAGATCCAGGTCTTCAGGAGGTTTTTACTGGGAGCTGAATACTCTTAAGTGGTCTCTTCCCTGTTTTATGCTCTTGTCATAGAGGGGCTTCTAAATACAGTGCAAAAACACTAGAACATGAATGGTCGTATCTAGAGCCAGTGTTTGGTTTGTCTGTTCTGGGCTACTGTAGAAACATGGCGGTGCAACATGGTGATCTCCAGAGATGAGGACCCGCACTCTATTAACATATAATTGGCTCACTTTAATCATCGAACATCAGTTCCCATTCAGACATTTCACCTCTAATCCAAAAGGCCTCTTCAGTTCATGAAGTGTTCTTGGATTAGAGGTGAAATGTCTTTAAGAAACTCAAGCAAGTCCAGTTGCCTACATTACAGCATGTATGATCTACCCTGGAAATCCAGAGTTCTCGCCGGAGCCCAATTTGAATTTGCTCAGCGAGTCACTCTGGCAATCAGTAATGATGCTCATTACCTATGCCCATGAAGCCGAGTTGCACCAATCACATGGGTGTATCTGATATAGGCGGGCCAGAGGCGAGCTAAACAGATGATGACAGCGCTGCAACGACGAAGTCCGGAATCAGTCAGTAAACATTGCAAGATGTTGTTTGAAACAGCTTTGGCCGCTACAATGAACGAGTTAGACTTTGCAGGAAGAATTATGGTGACAGGATTTCTAATAAAGAATTTATGAGTTAAAAATCTTTTTTGTAAAGGCTGCTAATCCTTAAATGCGCACAGTGAATATGAAATGCTCCTCTTCTGTCTCTCAGGTGTGAGCTCATTGGATGGTTCTGGTGGCTGGTGGCTTGAAAGGCAGGGCTTGTCCTTCTGTGCAGTGTATGATGGGAGCCGGGAGCCGCTCTGCACTGTCCCACCTCAGATCAAAACCCTCGGGGTCTTCCTCAACATCGGAGGACACGCCCTGAGTTTCCACAACCCTCTGACCCAGGAGCACCTTGTCACACTTCCAACACGGTTCAACCCTGCTGGAGTTCTCCCGGCTCTGGGCCTGGGCCAGGGTCGACTGAGGCTGCGCTGCGGCCTCCCCCCTCCTCCTCATGTGTTCCTCAGTAAGGACTCGGCCTACAGGCGACCCTGTGGGGCTGGTGGAGGCCGGTGGCGCAGGGAGATTCCCTTCCAGTCAGTGAGGAAAGTGATACAGAAGTTTGAGGAGCTGGCTGTGTCAGACTCAGACTCAGGCCTGGTGTCCAGTTTTGGATCGTCCTGCTCCACCTTGGCTTCTTTGCCAGATCTGGGGAATCCTGGGATGTTTCCCTGTGGACAAGCAGGACAGGAAACTGGGGCTGAATAAGAGACTCTTCAATGGGAGCATCAGAAACACGCCCACTGCTCCTCTGAGGGGTTTGATCTTTGACTGTCATTTGAAAGGCTAATTTTTTTTTTATCTTGAAGGACTTTTGGTTGCCTCTTTCCACTCTCTGCGTGACCCCGGACCTGCAATTGACTCTCTCACCAGGACGCAGCCCTTTCTCTCAACCAAACAACCCCCACTGGTTTGGGATCAGGCCAGAAGAGTCCTGTAATGTGAGGTGTGAGGAAAGGGTGGGCTTTAAGCAACGGGACTCCTTGATTTGTCTCTGTGTGACGGTTGTCAGACAGTAGGGGTCCTACACTATTTGTGTGCACATTCCTGAATGTGTGTATGCGGGCACAAGCACTACCCCGAGTGTGTGCATTTGTTCAGTCGCATTTATGTGTGTGTGCGAGCAAGAGGGAACAATGTACGAGCAGCAGGGGTGACATGACGAGGTGTGAGTACAGTGACACCAGCGGTGTTGACAGAGTGGAGAGGACAGGTGGTAACGGAGGTTTGTCCCGCGGCCTGCCTTCGATAGGACAGTAAGGCTGCCCTTTGCTGACCCTTTGAAAACCACAGGACTCCCCAAGACTTCAAAAGGCATGACAGGCAGAAGGAGAACAGAGAGCGAGAAAGAGAAAACAGCATGCATGAATTTAAGACAGCAGGTGATGACCTGGTTAAAAAGAAATGGGCAGAGAGATGGATTCCCAACAGCTTTCATGCCAAGAAGCTCTGAATAGATCAACAGACTCAGGCCACAACATCTGAGAGTTTGTTTTAAGGCGGCACTGTGCTGCTACTTTACATTAGAGGGGATTAGTAATGGAGACACATTAGTTTCAGTGAAGGTCCAGTGTGTAGGATGTAGTGGCATCTATTGGCAGAAGTGGTGCATAATATTCCAGGCTGTTGTCATGCAATGTTTGTACGTTTTCCTACGAAAAGTAACACAACAAAATGTAATGTCGGATGTAATGATGAGCCAGCTATTTGTGCATAACCCATGTGGTTTGGAAGTTTGCGATCATGCAGCAAATGCGCTGACTGAGTGGAGGATTGGTCACAAAGCACAGGACTTTCCCTGGAAGACTGGTGATCAAAAACATATGAACTTTGATTTATTTTAAGGTATATTATCACCATGTTGCTTTTCCTTAACCTAACCACTAACCTTACTTGCCCAAACGTAACCTCTGCAAATTTACCTACATTGCGTAACTTCACATTAAGGATATAACGTCATTCATGGGGTGCTAATTCATAGGACATCATGCGAACTGTTGTATGAGGACACACTGAATACTCTTCACTGTGTTTTCATTAGTTTATGATCACCTGGAAATATGAATTCATGTTTTCATAAGCTGTTTATATCTACAAACACAGCAGCTCCTCTTCCACGAAGTCAGACATCTTGTTCCACAGTAGCCCAGAACAGACAAAGATCACCAGCTCTAGTTAGGGCCATTTGCATTTTCACATTTTAGCCTTGGCCACCATGGTTCTCCTACACACTTGGCACATGGGTGAAGTTTCATTTCTGAAATCTCACCACTAGATGTCACTAAATCCAACACGATCTGATCCCAAGTTGTTGCATATTGCCGCTTTGTCATTGGACTTTCACGTCCAGATATTATGCACTAGGTCTTTCGAGTAAGACCAGGCTGCTGAATCCTACACGCTGGACCTTTAATTGATGAAAGTGACACTTTCAGTCATGATTATATTCGACAGATGTGAGATACAAATGTGTATTTTAACACCCCTTTTTACTGAGGGTTTTCTCTGCAACTAAAACTTCCTCCTGTGCTCCTTCTTCGTCGCTGGCTTTAAGCTCCACACACCCTGGTTTTTGCATGTTAGACACACACTTAGTGTGAGTGATTCTGGCAAAGGAAACAGTGAGAGTATAAACTTTTCCTCATTTTCTCCTCCATTCCCGAGGCTCCAAGCCCTATTTGAGGAACCACTGGTGGCTAACACTTGGCAGGGTCACTGTTCATATTCTCCCTGTGACCACTTATGATTGAGTAATTCAGGCCCTGTTCCCATCTTCTCCTCTCTTGTCAGTTTTTTTTCTTACAGTGACTTTTTGCCTTTTTAGAAGGTGCAAAACCTTAAATCTCATTGTGGGATGAGAAAAAAAGCTCACAATTAAAACAAGCATCAATCAGCAGTAGCAGAGCCCAACAGGGGCCCTTCGGCTCTGAGGAAGAGTAGCAGTGGAGCGGGGCCAACTTTCCATTGAGCATCATTCATTTCATGCATGCACCAAATGAGTGAAGCGGCGGGTCAGACTCAGTAATAAGCGATGAGTCAAAGAGAAGCTTGTCAGACTGTCGCCTCTCAGACCACTCATCAGGATGACTGTGTGTTGATGTTTAATGGTCGAGGTATTTACCGCGCGAGTAAAAAAATGCGTGTGCCGTGACCGCTTTTGGCGCGGCTCTCCCTGCACATCTATCGGCCTTTAGCAATAAAGTGTGTGGAAGCAATTTGACTCTTGTAAACAGAAATGAGAGGGGCGGGATGCAGATTTCAAAGAGCAGAGAGCAGAGACAGGGAGAGAAGGAGACAGAGGGGAGAAGGAGAGGGGGAGTTTTCCAGGAAGGATGGATAAGACTTGAAACGCACCGTGCCATGTGTGCGCATTTGGCTGCGTCTACTGTATGACTCTGAGGCAGATAAGCAAAGTTAGCAGCTAATTGCCCTGTAGATTGCACTGAGGCACAGCAAATCAAACAATAGTAAGAGCAATACAAACTAAAAGAACACAATAACAGATGACAACACAAGATAAGCACAATAAAAATAATCAAATGAGCAGTGTGCTGAGATTAGATGTCACTGATTCAGCAGCCTCAGGTCCTCGGGCAGGGAGCTCCAGATGGATGGATGACCTCCTCAAGATCATGCTGAGAGAGAAAGGCCCTGATTTTGGAGATGATTTTAAATTGGTAGGAAGAGGACTGGACGATGCTTGTAATCTGTTCTTCAAAGGAGAGGTCACTGTCTTTTGGCTGCAGGTGTGACATTTGCAGATCGGAGGCCAAGATGTTTCTGAACATGAGCTGTAACTAAGTAGGCTATATTTACTCGAGTATTTTGATATAGGCTTATAGCTGAATATTTTCATTTTATTTATTCACATCTGGCACTGCACTGTGTTTTTTATTTTCACATTGAATCTGTTTTATTATAATCTTTTTTTATTTGATTCTTTTATGTGTCTTGGTGCCTTCTGATGTGTCACCTATGAAGCACTTTGAACTGCCTCGTTGTTGAAGGGTGTCTCACGTTTCCTGTCTCCTTCTACTACACATTTCAGAATTAAACAGTGTATGCTCTACATTTATTTGACAGCTACATTTAATGTTGCTGATAGTTATTTTACAGATTCACCACACACTTTCAGGATGCTACCTTTGGAACCAAAAGCCCCGATTCCACCGAGCAGTACGGTTCAGTTCGGTACTCATACTATCAGTTTCCACTGTGAAAAGTTGTGGATGGCACCAACAGAACTGTTCCTTAGCGTCCCCATGTTTGGATCTTCAAGCATTTATATGTATTTTTTCGGCGGGATCATGTGAAGGTCATATATTGTAATCCTCACTTCCTGTGGGCTACAGCAACACTAAACCCCTGAGCTTGCCTGAGAAGGACTAAATGCACAAAGCTGCTATTTTTAAATATCCCATGGAGAGAGACTCTCACTGCAGCCTGTTCTATTTTGTTCTGAAAATGTGGGCGTGCAGCCTCGTTCTGTGGACGATAAACCAGGTGCAGACTTCCATCTGTGTCACCGCTGATGAGGAAATACAGCGAGTGCTGGACGGAGCAGTGAGTGACAACAACCCCGCTCACATTTAAGAGACTGTCTGAACAGACCAAGGGTCTAGGTACCATGTCTGAAGGCTTACTGCTGGTTCCAAAGGTGCTGGACTGAAAGGGTTTGGTGGAAACGAGGCTAAAATAGGGATGTTTTCCTGATGAAGTTTAGTCACGAAATGTTGCAGCATTAAAATCATTATTTTTGCAAGTTAGACAGTGTGCGTGAATCTTTTCTACAAGCTTTATTCTTCTCGTCTCTCTCATATGCACCTGTCTGGAAACAGATGTGTGAAGTATTCCTTTGTTTTGAATTAGGACAACTTAAAAACACGAGCAACGTGTTTTGCGATGTGAATATAAAGAAGCCCTGAAGCAGCAGAAACAGATAGCAGGTAACAGAGCTCAAGAAAAGAGGAAGATTATTCAGTCAGATGCAGCTCTGTATCAGGATGACCTTCGGCCAACTTCTTTGAAAATTCAGGGGACAAAGAAAAAGGGATATTGCACATGTCTAAGGGGATATGAGGAATTATATGGAGTCAATACGAATATGAGGGACAACTGAAATGAGCACATCTGAAAATGAATTGAACCCAGTGACACTGCCCTCTAGATTCATGCTGCAAACAATTCAGTGATTCATATATGAAGCAATTAATACCTCTGGGACCAGTTTTCTAGTATGTATGACATTTAAGGCTTAATTTATCCTTAGGTGAGGGACTTACACAGTTGCACAAAATCCCTTAAAAGGTTTCCTTAGTTAAGAAAAAACATTAACTCACTGAACTGAAAGAGGTTTTATGGTGGTAAAGGTTTGTTTGTTTGTGATGCTTGTTATCGTCTCACAGAGTTGTCTTAGAGTTCGATAAAGAAGACAAGAAAACCATATTGGTCCGAGGAGGAAAAGATTAAACTTCTGGAGGAAAACGATCATAGAAAGCACAAACTACAAAGTTAATTTGATCCTCAAATACCAGAGAACAAAAAATGACTGTAGGAAGAAGCTACAAAAATGAATTCAGTCAGATCTAAGGTGTAAAATCAAAAGTGTATCAGTGGGATGCGCCTGGTCACAGAACACTTCTCAGGCCAGGGTGTGTTAGTGTTTTTCATTTATCACCATTAACTCAGTCGTCATCGTCCACAAACTCAGTCATGTTGCAGTTAAGATAAAGTCAAAGGTACCTTGATGTGTTTTTAACCTTGCTTTGACTACAAAGGTCTTTTGTGCAACAGCCTAAGGATTCTTTAATTATAAGACCAAGGCAAAGAGGAAACCATCAATACTTAAGTGAACATTTTAAGAACACTTAAGCGTGTTTAGTGCAATTGATTTAATTTTATTTTGAGGAAACCTTAACTAGGACTTGAAGGAAAATCTTAACTTAAGGTGTGTTGTGCATCTGTCCCCTGTACTTTTACCTCAGTGGGATTTTGGATTATGGACTTGAGTATATATTTCTATTGGTCAGAGGAGGAAAAGTTTACACTATAAAAGATCACCAGAAACTCTGTCATGTTGCAGTTAAGATAAAGTCAGAGGTACCTTAATTCTTTTTTATTTACTTTGCATTGGTAGCTAGGTCTTTTGCACAACAGTCTAGGGATTCCTTAAGTATAAGACAATGACAAGGAGAAAACCAGGAATATGTATGTGAACATTTGAAGGAAACCTTAAAGAGAAGACTTAAGACTTGCAGTTAAGATAGAGTCAGAGGTGCCTAAAGTATTTATTTATTTGTTTTTACTTTGCTTTGGTTCCTAAGGTCAAAGGTACCTTAAGTTTTTTTTTTGTTTTTTTTTTAAATGTTCCTGGCTTTGGTTGCGAATGTATTCTGTGTAACAGTCGAGGGATTCCTTAAGTATAAGACTAAGACGGAGAAAACCATAAATACTTTAGTCAAATACTTAGTCATGCTGCAGTTAAGATAGAGTCTGAGGTACCTCAGGGTTTTTTGTTTGTTTGTTTGTTTGTTTTTAGCTTGCTGTGGTTCCTTAAGTACAGGACCAAGACAAGGGGAAAACCATGAATACTTAAGTGAACATCTTAAAGAAACCTTAAGGAGAAGACTTAAGGGTGTTTTATGCAACTGATTTTATTTTGAGGAAACTTTAACAGGGTCTTGTGTAACTGGCCCCAGTGGATTTTGAATTAAGGACTTTTATTTGTAATGGAGTATATTTTTTTCACATGTAGAAGAATTGCTACTTTAAGTGAAACACTCTGAAAGGGGACATTTTATTTTTATGAACTTTTAATTCTAATGTAGAAGTTTTCCATTGCAGTATTACAATAGTTGGGAAAAAAAACAGAGTGTGACAGTCTCCCGGTTTGGACGCCCTGCAACACACACATCAGGAACAACCATAATCATTATGATTAAATATATTTAACTGATAATAAACTATCTTGTCAGTCTCTTTTTCTCCACAAATTAAACTCTTTATTTGAGGCAAATGACTTGGACTCCTCCCTGTAACCTCGCTCTCCTCTCCCCGAGGTGTCAAAATAAACCAAACACCCCACAACAAGCGTCCCCAGTACATTTGGAGATCTCTTCTGCCCGCTAATTGCCTCCAGTAATTATGTCACACACTCTCCATCATGGATGCAGTGTGGGAGCAGTGCTGCTGAGAGGAGAGAAAAAAGAAAAAGGGGCTCCTCTTTAAAGTTTCGACTGTGTCTGCAAATGGATTCTGTTTGTATGAATAAACATCAGCTCTGCAAGACTCCTCTGTGTTTGCATACTGAGTGACGAGAGGCCCTTTTCCTTTTCCGTCGGAATTAGCGTCACAACTGAGCCTGAGCCGCGTCTTATTACCATCATCATCATCAGCATCAGCATAACACAGGCTGCAGCAGCATCACACGCTTCTTGTTCTGTCGCAGCTTTCTCTCAGCTCCATCCTGCCTTCAGCTCATATGCATCACGGAGATCTCAGCTCCTGCTCTGATTATTCCTGGCGTTAAATACAGTTGAATGAGTTTCCCTCTTCCCAAACCTTCCCTCAGATGTCTGCCTATGATAGAAGAGCCTATGAACGCACACATGAGGCAGGAATGCAACAGGAAATGCACAATTACAGCCGGAGCTTGTATCATGGCTTATCTAAACATGAGTCAGAAATAATTTGGTTTTTGCATTTCCTGCAAATTAATACGGAGGTCACATGTGGGAGGCTCAAGGCTGCTGCTGTGTGTGTGCACGAACATGCATGATCTTTCCTTTTTAACTATTAACAAGAGTAAAATATGTCATGGTAGTTAGTGCAGCAAGCTTCCGTGTGATGGGCAACAGTGTGTGTGTGTGTGTGTGTGTGTGTGTGTGTGTGTGAGTGTGTGAGAAGGAGAAAGAGAAGGAGAGAGTGAGGCACATCTGCCAGGCCATCATAGCTCACTGGCTGGATATTCACACCTCCCAGTCCGACCAGCAAACAGGATGCGGTGCTCTGTGAGTGTGCGCCGTGTAGTCAGACAGATTAAGGAGTGGAGGTGCAGGGTGGAGGAGGAGGAGGAGGAGGAGGGGTGATACTGTTAAACAACCCGCATTTATGACCTGCAGCCGGCGCGTCTGACAAACAAGAGCAAATACACAGTGCGGTGATGGGGAGCTAAGTATCCGTGTGTGTATCCATCCAGCTGCACCATTATGGATGATTTACAGCCGATACCTCGTGCTCCATGTTTCTGTCTCATGCCAGCAGTGTTTCATGTGGAGGCTGCCGTGTTCTCCTCCGAGAGCCTCCTGCACTCTCATGTTATATTATAAAAACAGGAACACTGTGTCTGCTTCTGACTGAGTCCTGGTCGGAGTCGAGTCATAAAGAGCCGTCCACGGTTAATCGATTTTATTGCGCTGTAACCAAATGTTTCGTGACTTTTCAGACATGACTCCAGATGACTTCATTCTCACTCTTCCTTTTCTGTAATCCCCCTCTTCTTCACCTCCCTCCCACACCTCTGCTGGCAGAGACGGTGAGATTTATAAAGGATATGCTTATGGATCAATTCAAGATGAATGTGTTGCAGAAACATCTGTAATTTGTAAAAGCTTATGAGCATAATATGGGCCTATAAATTGATGTTCCACAGCTCAGTGGAGTCAGACATCTGGGACTAAATGCGCAAAATGGAAACAAAATGCATTGCGAGTCATCTCAGTGTCAACATAACATATCCAGAACTATAATAATATATGTCTAATAATATAAATGTGTTTAAATAAATTTGGCTGTATGATGAGGTGTGCATGAATTGTGTGAAGGAGGCTATTCCAATCATTTTGCTTTTTGGAATTTTTAAAACGCCGAACCTCATAAGGAATTCTACCAATTATGTGTTGTCTGCGCACCAGCAGAGGCAAAACTGCGCCAAGCTACTACTTCAAACAATTTTCCAACTCCGTAATGAATATCCTTGAATTCGGCATGACACACACCTTCAGGAATTGCATATTAACATTGTTTCCCAGGCTTTCACCAAAACAGCACAAAGCTCGGAGCGGTGCTGATAGGAGCCTGGAAGAAATGGCCTCATGCGCAGGTTATATCCGATACTGTAACAGTGTATGTCTAATAATATATAAATGTGTGTTTTTTTATGTGGCCTTATGCTAAGATGTGCTACTCCAATCATTTGGAACTTTAAAACGTCGAACTTCATGTGGAAATACAGCGATTAAATGTTGTTTGCGCACCAGCAAAGGTAAAACTGCGCGAAGCTGCAACTTCAATCGGTTTCCCCAACTCCGTGAAGAAAATCCTTAAATTCGGCCTCTGCATACACCTTCAACTACTGTATATTAACAATACTTCCTTTGCCATTCCCAGGGTTTCACCAGCATAACGCTTGGAGCACAAAGGAGGCTTAGAAGACAAGAGTCTGAGAGAAACGGTCTCACGCGCAGGACGGGATCTTGTGTCATAATTTATTTCTCATACATTGTCTTGTAATGAAATAGAGTTTGGAGTCCTCCCAGAGAGTCGGTTTCCAAACATGCACTGGACGCCTCCAATACACAAAAACGCTGCCGTCATTATCCCAGTGGGGCCATAAGCGCTCTGCGTTTTGTTAGCTCCAATAGACAATTTACCATCCAGTCTGCCTAATGAATCACCGTGTGCAGCGCAGAAGAAAAGTGTCGCTTATCACCCTATGATGAAGTGCAAACAGCCCATCATCGACTCCCGTTGCTGCCCAGGGAGGAGGAGGAGGAGGGAGGAGGGAGGAGGGGGGGCGTGAATCTCCACACCCGGATGGAAGTGGCTCCCACCGGCCACATAATGTGACACATGCATAAAAATAACACCTTGCGCTCGCACCTTGGCCTGCACTTTTGGCACAAAACCGATTAGATTTGGCACCTTTTTACGCAATATTTTGGTATAAGGACAGAGCTGAGAGTCTCCTGGGTGTGATCAGCGGCCTGCCTGCAGACTGAGGAGGCCTCAGAGAAATTTAAATGAAAGAAAATGAAGTCTAATATTGTTTTTGTGCCTCTCCAGTGAAGCCCAGAGGCAAACAGCATGAAGAACAGTTTAAGGCACTATTTAGAGCATGTTCTCTACATTACATGTCACAAAGCATAGATGGAGATCCATGAGACGCAACATGATCATCATCATTACATATCATTATCAAACATCCCCTATCAATCACTTGTTCATGCCAAACGTCTCGGCCATGTAATAAACCTGACCTTTGCTGAACTCTGTGAAATAAATCACCCATGAGCAGCACTGCAGTAATGTAAACGCAAAGCACACTGCGTTTGTTCTGGCCCCTGAGGGACCACTACGAGGAGCTGGACTGTTGCTCAACCGCTCCGTTTTGTTTGATGGGAACATTTCCCAGATCTAAACAGGCCCTAATAAATATCACTTGTTGTTGATGCCGTAAAGCTCCACAATGGCCACAGTGAGTTTTAAAGGATTTGAGGTTAAACAGCTCTTGGCACCTGCGTCCGTGTGCAAAGGTCATAATGAATGGGATTTTAAGTAGACACGTCCAGGTAGGCTTTCAGGAGAGCCAAGAGCAACAGTTTGAGGTCTGAGAGAGGGACAGCGCCGGGCCAGGACAAATTGAAACGGGTTGCCTCGAGGTATTCCAGCTATTTTCATTTGTTTCTGTTAAGTCACTTAGGTCCGGGCTCCAAACACACTTGAAAAAATAGACGGCGCAGCAGCAGACGCTCACACATTCCTTACTGTACATGATGTGGAGATTCACACTTGAGCGCTCACGAAGTTTTACCCCAAAGTGTGGAACCAAATGTACTGAGCAGATTTATCACGGCTGCAGGGTGTCCATGCATCTATCCTCCTGAGACCCCGTGTCCTCACATGAGGACGTCACATTTCAGGTTTACTAGGCCCTGCACTCGTCCTTTTTTGTCCCATCCAGTGGTAGTAAGACCTCAATACACTGATCCATGTAAAACAAGACGGCAGCCGTCTCTGCCAAGTCAGTCTGCAGCCGATCTGATACAAATGTGGACAAAGCCTGATCACATTTAATAGTTGGAGCTTGTTTTTTATGATTAATAATATTTGTAGTTTGATACGGCAACAAATTCGACCAATTTTAGGAACAGGAACAAGCTGTGACTGTTAATTATGACGTGCTTGTTTGAAGACACTGAGGAACTGAAGACCACTGAGAACTTAAATGTGTCTCGTTGGAGGACACTTGTCTTGTTAGAGAACACTGGATCTTTATTATCGTCTCCTTTGAGGACACTGGGACTTTATTATTGTTGGCAATATTTAATTTTCATACTCATCAGGTCCAGAGGTGGGTAGTAACTAGTTACATTTACTCAGTTACATTTACTTGAGTAACTTTTTGGATAAATTGTACTTTTCAGAGTAGTTTTAATGCAAAATACTTTTTACTTTCACTTGAGTTTTATTGTTTTAAAGCAACAATACTCTTGCTTGAGTACAGTATTTGGCTACTCTACCACCTCTGAGTACATAATTACATATGTGCAGTATATATAAGAATATATTTGTGTTTCTTGTGCCTTGATTTATGTTATGTTTGTAAAGATTAAACTTATTTTTGTTTTAGTTAAAGGGGTATCGTTTAAAATACATGAATTTGCAGATTGTTATTTTTGATTGATTGATTGCGTTCATGTTCTTATTTTACAAATAAATCAGATGTTATTCAACAGTTACTCAGTACTTGAGTAGTTTTTTCACAAATACTCTTTTACTCTTACTCAAGTAATTATTTGGATGACTACTTTTTACTTTTACTAGAGTAATATTGTTCTAAAGTATCAGTACTCTTACTTGAGCACAATATTTGGCTACTCTACCCACCACTGATCAGGTCCTACTGATCCCAAATAGCTCAGAGAAATTAAAAATGTATATCAAACAACAGTTCAAGTCTCAGGAGGATGTGACAAACAATCAGAAAATAAAAAAATAACAAGGAAACATTTGGCAGCAGTGACCACAACTCCAGCTATAATGTTGATATGAATTTAGCATGTTTGCATCTTACTGACGTCATCAAATAAACTGAGGGAGACCAAGAAAGTTCAGCAGAAAACCAAACCATGAAAAGGTCACCTCAGAACAACATCTGCAGGTCGAGTTAAGTCCTCACCTCACACAGGTTTTCTAACCATCAAGATAAAGCAACACGTGACTCTGCCTAAACATTTAAATGTGTAAATAAAAACAGGGAACTGTGGCAGGAGACATATACTCATGTACACAGCCTCACTCTGCTCCCTGGAATTTTTCTGGGATAAAAACAGTGTTATGGAAGTTTTTGGTAAATGACTCAGACACAGGCTCATTTCCATATCTGAAGCGTTAGTGAATTGATAGAGGCGTCAATTTCCCTTTTCCACCACCCACCCCCACCTCCACCTCCACCCATCATCATCCCCCCTCCTCCTCCTCCTCCTCCTCCTCCCCCCGGCCGGTGGCCGCTTCAAGCTGTCAGGAGAGCAGGCTATAAAACAGAGAGGGACGGGACTGCGAGGAGGCTGCTGGTACTGAGGACAGACACAGCTGGCTATGTCCTGTCTTCGGAAAACTGAAGCTCGGATGATTTAAAACAGGAGACTTTCAAACTAATGACACCGTGAGGAGGAGACTTGGACGCACGGAGGAAAAGTTTCTGTCAGGGTGTGTAGTCAAGTCGCCTTTAAGTCGGCAGTGGCTGTATAAAGAAGTCCACATCGGAAGGTTTGAGGGAAGTATTTCGTGGAGAGACCTGAAGAAGAGGAGGGTTTTTGGGATGCTGGTTCCCCGCGCGCTCCGCTCCTTGCTGTGCGTACTGAGCTGCGCGTGGCTGCACACCGGAGCGGCCTCGCGGCTCAAGTCTCCCTCTCTGCCCATCCAGTCAGAGAGAGAGCCGGTGCCATCCAAAGCCGTGTCAGGTAAGAGACGTCACACATGTATTGAAAACGTATTAACTTTGTTTCCTTTGGCTGCAAGATGGAGCTCACCAGTGTGTGCGGTAGTCCACAAAACACAGCAGCAAAACTCCGCTCAAAAAGGTGTAATTTTTAATTCAGCTAGTCCTGGATATTGTGATTCTGAGAGACTTTAAAGCAACTACACATTTTCAGTTATTTTAGGTGCCAATCTGTAATTCGGCTGCTATCAAACACAATAGCAACACTTACACAACCGTTTAAACCTTCAAAACTAGTCAGCCCTCCTTCGCAAAACGTTACGAGCGAACACGCGCCGAAGGGGGCAGTAGCGAGCTAAGAGCGACAATTAGAAGTCACGATTAAAAAAACGAGTGCTGCCATTTGTCATTACAGTCATGCCGAATTACTTTGAGCACGCTATTACTGTCACCTGGTGAATTTTAAGTATGAGGGGTGCATAGTTTTGCTTACAAAAATAAGAACTCTTTAAATTAGATACTTTTCTGGTGAAGCCTGGCGTGTTGTGGTGCGTGCCGCGCCAGGTTATGACCCCAGTTCAGCCGAGTGAGAGCTGCACGCCAAGTGTCGCAATAGCCCGGCTAGCCTCTCTTTAAAACATGTTAACACATGTATTGTAAAGATAAAAGAGCCTCCTCTTCCTCCTCTGTGAAGGCATACATACCCAAATTTTGTGAATCCCCATTTCCCTTGAATTGTTCTCCAGCGTCTGAGTCTCCTCATGTGTAAACTAGAGGCAAACATCTGAGTCATAACCGCAGTGGATGCCATTTGATTCATGTGTGAAAGCCCCTGCGCTCAGAGCTGCTTGCGGTTTTCATAAGGTAACTAACTGAGGAGTGGAGGACTGTGGGAACTCCACGGTCACCGCCGCCTCGGCGCGTAATTCACTGCTGGAAACTGTAATCAATCGACTTTCCATTACAAGCATTGGCTCCTCGCAGATGATTTATTTCAGCAGAGACACAAGTTGCAGGCAAAGCGAGCGGCTCACAGTTTGGCTCCCTGTAACTGCACTGGACTGTTTAAAGTGTGGAGTCACTTTAATGAAAGAATAATGCGAACCAGGTTGGTAGCAGTGAGAGAGGCAGGCCATCAGGCCGAGTGGAGCTGGCGAGGGGTAACATCCCATCTGTGTGTGTGTGTGTGTGTGTGTGTGTCTGTGTGTGTCTGCTCACAGGCAGTTATCCTAAGCTTGTAGTATAATATAATATCAGTGAGAGCTGTTGTTATTTCTCGTAGCATCAGAACACAGTTCAGTCTCAGTGTATTCACACAGTGATGTGTTCTTTACATAGTTATGGCTCCGCTCCAGCTCCAGATTTCTTGTGAAACAATGTCAACAAAGTGCTGTCCTTCAGCCCATTTTGTCTTTGTAAAAAGGCTTCAGCTGCTGCATAGTGTATCTCAGGGGTTGGCAACCTGTGGCCCCGGAGCCACATGCTGCTCTTCAGACCCTCTCCAGTGGCTCCCTGTGGCTTTGACATAAAATTAACTCTCATTCATAAATTCATTTGTCATTGTCGTCGGCCTCAAGTGATTATTGCAGTCTGTGATTGTAAAATTGAATTAAAAAATGTTTCAATATTTCATCAGCTAAAATGTGCGTCACATGTCTACTTTTTTCAACTTCACACCTGTCTGTTTTCAAAATACACTTCTGTTTTTACAGGTAATGTACAGTTTGCATACAGTCTCTTTCAAAATAAAGCACTGCGTCAGTACAACACCACAAATTGACATTTTTGTTTCACCTTCAAGAACAAACAGTCAGATTTAGGAAAAAAAGAACAGGGTTTGGCTTTGTAATCTTACAGGACACAAACACCTGTCTCCTGGATGAAAGTCCCACTCCCAGTCTCTCTAGCGAGGCTAACTAAGGTTTCCAAATCTAAAATAAGGAAAAGTCTCAGAGGAAAATAGAGGAATTTATACTGTGAGAACAGATTCATTTACTTCACCACCAATGCTGCAAAGTACTAAATAATTATAAATAGCCCACTGCAGGGTAATTACCTTGTAGTAAATCCATAGCAATACCATTATTGTTATACATTTTGTGGCACCAGGCAGATTCTTGGTTTGTTTTTTGGCCAATAATGGCTCCTTTAATGGTAGAAGTTGCCAAACCCTTGGGCTGTCTGATGTGGATGTAAACAAAGTCAGCCTGAAGCCTTTACAGCCAGTGTTTCATTTTATTTCTGATGTTGGGAAACTGTCGCACTATGTAAGGTATCAACTGTAATAATCCCTTTAATATTTATACAGTATGTCTCACTAGGGGTGAAGATCCACGATATGTTATCACTTTTTTTTAAAACTTTTTTTTAGCAGCAAAATTTATCAAGTAAACTGAAATAGCAGTCGACTGTATTGTTCTAGTTGGTTACCAATTTGTATTTGTAATATTAATTATTTACATGATAAAAAATCGATACTTGGCACAGTGTGATGATCCCATACTACGCTGTATTGATTTTCTCCACCCATCCCAACCTCTTACCTCCTTCTGCTTGTGTTTACTGTCACACAGCATGTACAGCACGCTATCAAACTTTATTAAAATGCTTCATCAGATATTTCTCTTAACAGTGAAAGGCTTTGACCTACATTATGTATTTCTGGGAATCTCTGATAATCTTTCAGTGGAAAATTGAATGTCTCCCTCGCCTGCTCATGGATCATTTAGATGAGACAGGATGCGAGGTTCAGTCCCAAAACTCATGAGGCATCCAGCGAGTTTCGGTTCCATCCAACATGCCTGGGCAATGAGCTATGCAAGATTTATTTGTTGTGAAATATAAAAAGGGGTACAGTGGCCCAGTGTGCAGAGCCTGTCATCCTGCATGTCTCACACTTCATAAAAGCCGTGTAGTCGCTCTTAACTTTGTGTAAGTCTGATCTTCAAATGCCTCGACTAAATTCCTCTGTGATTCACTCGAGCACAATTAAAAAGGAAAAACCTTCACACATAATCATAATTTTACTGCGTCTGGTTTGGTGAGAGCCAAACAGTGATCATAACTCCCCGATGTTTGACCTGCAGACAGCCATGTGTAATCAGCAGTGTTTGTGTTACAGGATGCTCATTCGGAGGACGATCTTACTCCCTGGAGGACACATGGCACCCAGACCTGGGGGAGCCCTTCGGTGTCATGCACTGCGTCCAGTGCCACTGCGAGACTGTGAGTTGTGTCTGAGCGCGGCTCCTCTCTACACGTCCTCTGTGCAGTCACAGGTCCAACCAGCTTGCTGTGTGTTTACTAAGCTGACTAACGCGTCTGTGTCTCTGGTGTTCCTCTGGCAGCAAAAGAGTCGTCGTGGCAAGGTGTTTGGGAAAGTAAACTGCAAGAACATCAAACAGGACTGTCCAGACCCAGACTGTGACGATCCCGTCCTGCTGCCAGGCCACTGCTGCAAGACCTGTCCTAAAGGTAATCATCTGCCGATGCAATCTCACCACCTGCTGGCCCTCAAAGCGTCTCAGTCTTCTTTTACGTGTGATCCAGATCCCAGCTCTCTGAAATGCAGGAAACAGTCAGCTGAGAAAACAAGTGAGCTGAAAGTGCTGCAGGGAAAAAGGGAAAATTAATAGCTCTGAGACGAGGTGATCCCACGGTTTTCTTTTCCACGATTTTTGTTTGTTCTTTGTTTAATTCAAACCCTCTCTTTCTTCTTCTCCTCCGTCTTTCCTTGTTGCACTCCCACTTCTTCGCCCGCCACCCCCCCCCTCGGGTCAGCTAGTTAGCCTTCAGAGCAGCTGTTAGCTACAATGAGCAGGTCAATTGATTTCCTATCCAGCCGCATCAAATGGACATTTTCTCTAAGCAGCCACAACTGAGAGTACCACCCATCTACTTAGCCTCATTCACACGTCGCCACTTAACTTGTCTCCACACACTGCTGCACACACAATTAGAGAATTAGAGCTCCCGCATACATGCTCACACACAAACAAACACACACACACACACACACATACGCAGGGCGGGTCGTCATGCTGCACTGTTATTCAGCAGATTGGGTGTTTTTCTATGCTGCGTCTGGAAATGGAATGGAAAGTAAAGGTAAAGCAGCATGTGGACAACACTGTGCTGTGTGTGTGTGTGTGTGTGTGTGTGTGTGTTTGTGTGTGTGTGTGTGTGTGTGTATGTGTTGTGGTCAGGTTTTAAGGAAAAGGTTGAGTGTGTTTGTCTTAGCTTTGGCACCAAAGCGGCTAGTATATTTGTGTAAGTGATGGAAAATGGAGTCTGTGTATGTGTTTGTATGTGTATGTGTATGTGTATGTGTGTGTGAATGTGTGTGCATGTTTGTGTGCGTGTGTGTGTGTGTGTGTGTGTGTGTGTGTGTAATGACTAGTGCACCTGAGGATACAGTGTTGTTAACTTAAGTGGGGCGAAGTGAGAGTGACGCTACCCAGAAGCCCTTGAGCATGCCCAGTGGAGCAAAGGAGCGAGGGAGGAATGATGAGATTTGAGATTTGTGGGTGGTGTGTGTGTGTGTGTGTGTGTGTGTGTGTGTGTGTGTGTGTGTGTGTGTGTGTGTGTGTGTGTGTGAATCAGACACCAAGACAGAAAGCAGACAGTCCAGCTGAGCTCCTCAGAAAACTGCCTCAGAGAAATACAGTTTGTGGCTGACTAAGACCAGTGTGTGGTTTTCTTTCTTAAGATCAAGTTAGTGGGGCTGTAGTTGGCTGAGTGAGCATCGCTGCATGTGTCACTGTGTGTGCGTGTGTGTGTGTGTGTGTGTGTGTGTGTGGAGCAGTTAGGTCTACACATTACATCAAGACGCGCAGCACTTTCTGTGGAACAGCGGGTCATTGTTGGGATCGCACGCCAGTGTCACTCCCAGTTCTCCTTAAGCTCTTCAACTGCAAGAGACTCAGCTGGTTAGTTACCCCTGGCCGAGACAGAGGAAGTGAGGAAGACACGGAGAATGTAGCCGTCAGCATTGAATTGAAATTGGTGTCTGACGTCGTTGCTTATTACCACCTCTCGCCTGTCTGTGTGTAATTCCTACCTGTCTGTCTCAGGCTCCATTTGTCACTTTTTCTCTGGCTGCACATGTTCGCATATTTCACACTCTTCATCCGTCCTGAAAACATAATCAGGGGAAAAAAGGAGGACTGATGCTTTGGTGTCATCTGTGCGCCAGACTTTGAGAACGATGTAGCAGAGTGTTTGGAAATGTTTGGGTTCACTTGGTTTATCTTTGCAAATACTAAAACAGATTCAAAGGCAGACACGAGAAACCAGAATGCCGCTACTGCTAATAGTATTTCTACCACAAAATATAAAGATATTGATTTAAGCCGACATCCAAAGGCTAACACATCTCTACTGGGTGTCAGCAAACCTTTTTAACTCTTGTCTTTTCCTTTTCCAGGTGACGATGACAAGAAACAGACCGACTCTGTGCTGGACAGCTTTGAGTATTTCCATGAGAAGGGAAAAGATAAGGAGGGTGACCTCCATAAATCATACAACGACCGATCCTACCTGAGCTCTGAGGAGCTGGGCGCAGGGGATAGCCGCACTGGTGAGTGCGAGCAGCCACAGACAGGTGGACAGACCACCAACACTGTCAATGAAACCTCCAAAATGTAAATTAAACATGCTTCATTCATGCAGAACTCACACATGCGTGCACACACTCGAAACACAAAGCACAATAAACCCTCCACAAACAGGAATGTTTATCATGGCATGTGTTAGTAATTACCCATCTACTCCTCTCCTCCTGCAGACTTTGTTGCAGTGTTGACAGGAGTGACAGAATCATGGCTGCCCAGCTCCAACGGTGTTGCCAGAGCTCGCTTCTCTCTGACCAGAACTAGCCTGGCCTTCTCCATCACATACCAGAGGTAAGACACACGGCGTGTCACAGCTGAAACGTCTACGTCTGTGATTTGTTTTGTAGCTTTAGTTTGGAGGTGGTGCTCAGCCATAGTAGCATCCCTGCTCCTCCTTTCCTCGGTAAATATATAAAAAAAGTCACAATCAAAGCACTCGCCATTAACAAGTAGTTCACTAGCAAAGACAGCAACATATGTGCGATATAAGAATGGTTTTATTTGGATGTCTGGAGGATCAGAGATCAGCGTATTCTGACGGAACAGTTAGCATGATATCGTTCGCATTTGCACCCCGTGAATGATGTTAGGTCCCTAACGTTCAGCTACATAACTCACGTGAAGTTACGAAGGTTAAGTTTAGGAAAAGAAACATGGTGAGGATGTTCCTTAAAATGAAGTTCACACGGACCCAAACACTCAACTCGAGGTGAAAGTCCCGAGCAAAGGTCTGTTTCTTGTGACCCGTCCACACCCCAACCTGCCTCACTACAAGTGCTTGGAACTGCTTCCTTGTTTACAGCCATCAGCGCATTGTTCACTGGATCCCAGCGTTTCAGAATATGTACAAATTTGGGTGCGTCACTTCTTGTAGGAACAGCGTGCAGGGATGATGGAGAGAGGGTTGAGTTCCATGGGCTGATGGGTGTCAAGGGGAGTATTGAGTACTGATTTACGAACCCGTGGGTCGAGACTCGAGACATGTCTCTGTGAGCTCCTTGCTGTGTAATCTTCCAGGGTTCATATCCAGGACGATCTTGTTGTGAGGCAACAGTGCTAGCGGCTGAGCCACTTTGCTGCCCTGGAGAAGAAGGGTTTGGGGGGGCTCATAAGAACTGAGGGTGCGTTCTGAACCTCCTACTTTTTCGTTTTACTTTCAGTATGCACTGCAGCTACCCTTAAAGAGAACGTGCTGTTGCGTGCAGTATACACACACTACTTCCCCATAATGTTACGCCCTGAACTTTAATTGGAAACAGGGGAGAAAAGGTTGGACACACCTGTAAAGTTCACAGCAGGTGATTCAATTGATGAGGTGCAGGTGATTTGAATTAGTGGGGCAGAGACACGTGGTCTCGCTGCTTAACCTAAGTTATAATCTCTCCATCAGAAGTAGGAAGCTGTAGAAAATGTGTCCATTTTGATCCTCTGTCTTCCCTTCCTTTTCAGAATGGACCGCCCCAGTAAAATAACCTTCCTGGATTCAGACGGGACGACTGCGTTTGAGTACAGAGTCCCCAAGGGACAGTCAGATATGGTAAGACATCACATAAATAGCAAATTGTCCCCTGTTGCTTCCATTAGTGTTGTTTTCATCATGCGTGCTATGTGTGTGTGTGTGTGTGTGTGTGTGTGTGTGTGTGTGTGTGTGTGTGTTTCCCCAGAGAGAGAGAAGTTAAGTACTGGTATGATGAATGCTCTCGCTCCATGACTCTGTGCTCAAACTCTGACTTCTTCTCCCATAACTCACTCTGCAATAATAAACGATAAACACATGCACACACTGTGACACTGGCTCTCTGCTTCACTGCCTCTCTCTAAACATCCTAAACAGAGTCTGATTACAGTAAACATCAACACTCACTCAGTCACTCCGAGAGGCTGCCATCAGGTCAGAGGTTAACAAGACTGAGTTTAATAAAAGGCCAATATTATCCTGATAAATCAGTAAAGTGATATGTTGGTGTAACAGTAGTATCCGTGCGTGCGTGTCCACACACTCCCTCACTACACATCACTTCCTGCCAAAAACACACGTCTCCTCCTTCCATTTCAGGCTCGAACACTCTGTTCAGCGAGGCAGGAGCCCCCCTAAATACAGGTCCCAGAAATTGGTCTATTATTATTTTTAGATAAATGTCAGTGTCAAGCAGCAGAGGACCTCAGAGAAAACACTCCAACACAAGACAGGAACTGAGGGGGGGGGGTCTGCTGGAGCAGAACTTTTAGACAGATTTTTCACATGTTACATCACTGCTAAGCAGGGGGACAGAGAGCATCGCTAATTAAAATGGAGATTACCCCTGAACTGAGAGTTATGAGGTGCCGGCACTCGGCCACATTTCTTCCCTCGGCTCCCAGGGAGACGCAGTGGCTTTATGTTGAAGGTTTGCAGCCAGGGGTCGAGAGTACAGTCACATGGTTTGATGTATCTAGCAGATGTGCTTGAGTTGTCTGTTTGGATATCTGTCTCTCTCTGTGCTGGTTCGATACTGCAGCTCACCTGCCTGTGTTTTTGTTTGTGTGTGCAGATCTGTGGAGTGTGGAAGAACCTGGCGAAGCCCGTAATGCGACAGCTGCAGTCTGAGCAAATACGCGTCAAGATGACCACATTGACGGGGACACGAGAAGAAGTGGAGGGGAAGATCATCAAACACAGGGCGCTGTTTGCTGGTGGGTGTGCATGCATTATTTTTTCCTTTAGACGTGTGTCTTTGCCTTTGTGTTGCAGTGCACAGTAAACTCAATATTTACAAAGCAGCAGAATTGTATATGTTCTCACGTAATCTCAAAAAGCCTCGCATGGATTAATGCAGCTAAAAAGTGTGGGCTTTGTTTACAGACGAGTATTTGTATAGAAGTTGTGTAAGAGAATACAGACACTCATTGTGGTAATGTGCGCGTGTCTTGTGTACAGAGACTTTCAGCTCGACGCTGACATCGGAGGAGGAGAATTCAGGCATGGGAGGCATCGCCATGTTGACGCTGAGTGACACAGAGAACAACCTCCACTTCATTCTCATCCTTCAAGGCCTCATCAAACACAAAGACAAAGGTGAGACGCGAGACACAGACGAATGTGGAGAAAATGTGTGTTTGACAGACAGAACTTTTTCAAAACCCCAAACTGAGATTTTTCATCCCTGCAAGGCCAAATATGTTATCTTTCAACAAAACACCTGCAATTCCTCTGCTGAAAGAAAAAGTTAAGAAAATACCGGGCAAGAATCCTCATTTGGGATCGTTGCCATGTCAGTCTGTCAGTTTCAGCCAATCCCCTCTGCGTTTTTCTTTTTGACAGACATTAATGAGAAACCTGTCTCTCCTCAGAGCCCGTCGTGGTGCCGATCAAAGTCCAGCTTGTGTACCGCCAGCACATCCTGAGGGAGATCCGAGCCAACATCACCTCTCACGTGAGTAACAACGTACATTGTACTCTACTGTACAGACTGCAGTTGGTTGGATCGAGGTCAGAACACCTTCTCACCACAAACAAACCGCACCAGAGTTCGTTTGTAACGGACCGAGACCACCTCTTCAAGAAGGTCTCGGTCCGGTTGTTTTGGTGCACACCTGAGTGTGATTGCTGTGTTCACACCTGCCCAAACGAACCGCACTGAGGGGGCAAACCAACTTGAGTTCAATTCCACCGAACCAGCTCAATATAACAAAAGTACAAGCTTTGACCATCGGCTCATGCTTCTTAAATTCATCTCCTGAGAAACAGCCCTCCTCTTGTCTCAGTCTGATCGTAATTTAAGATTTTAAAATGCTCGTTTCCCTCTCCTGCTGCAGGAATCTTTATTTGTCTGAAACAATCAGCTCTTGAGATAAAAGTACGACCCAAAGGAAACTTGATTGGCTCGCACATGAGCCTGCACAATTTCAAAATGTGTCCCAGTGATCAAATTCAAGTGTCAGTCCTGTATTTGATCTGTTCTCAGCAAAGGAACTCCAGCCGATTTTCTAAAGAGGGGTGGAGATTAGGAGAAACAGATCCAGATTTTGTCATCTCCAAATAAGAAGCGCATTTATTTCTGATGAGGCAAATACAAGACCACTGTTGATCAGCAACATTTTCCTCTGGGACAGCTTGTTGTCCTGAAATCCTCGTAACACCCCTGACCTCCTGTCAACTTCCAAATTTGGCCCCTGGTCTGTGGTTCAGCATGAGCTTTTCACAGCTGATGTCATTAGTAAAAGCTGTGCAGCATTTTGTACAAAACGTTTTTATCCTCACATTTGAAAACTTGAGTGTTTCCCCCAAATTATATGGAAAAACACTCCTGGAATAAGCCAGCATTCGGCCTGTTCAGTGGGAGGTTTGAGGGAAAAGTGTTATCTGGGACAGACGATGAATTAAGGAGCAGGACTGGAAGAGCAGCGGTGTTGCTGTTGGTTAGGAACATATGACACAGCAACACACTCACACTCCTGGTTCCCCTCCACCCCTCCGCTCCGAGACGGATGTGGTTGGTTCACCACATCCTAACGCTGTTGTCGCGGACGCTCTGATCACAGCTAACTACCCTGAGACATGACAAGAAAAATGGATGGAGAGGGAAAAACAAGAGCGGGGAGAAAGTGTGTGAGAGGAACTTTTGCAGGAGACAGATGTGAGCAAAGGATGAGAGACACAGAGGAAAGAGGGGAAGAACGGGGGGGCAGAGAGGATGGACTGCGTACACACTCCTCACACATGTCAGTGGTTAGTGGTCTGTGGGCTGAGATGGATAGAGGGAGGAAGGAGGCAGGAGGAGGAGTGATGAAAGGCGGGTCTGTTTTTAATTCTGCCAGGAATTGCGTGAAGGGCCGATGCGCCTCTTTCAGGCCGAGCGGTGAGAGAGACCGTCCGTGAAAATATGTGAAAAGTTCGAGCTCAGCAACTGGCTCATGACCCCTCCAAGTGTCCTCGAGCGAGACGCTGAAACACAAAACGCTGACTCATTTGCAGTCTAGCTGAGTAACAACAGAGTGCACATCGTTTGTAGCTGAAGATGATACTTGCTTTTATTTGTACGTCTCTGAATACACACACACACACGCACGCACAGGCCAGCCGAACATCTGATTTTTAAATGTGTGAAGTCATTTTTTACAGGACCGGTAATCCTGACAGGGTTATTGCTCCACCTGATTTATGCAGGACCCAAATATATCCCTTTGCACCTCACTTAGCTCTCATTATTCTGCCCATTCAGCTTCCCCAGTATAAGTCACCTTCCCTCTGACCAGCCTCGTCTCTGTTTTGGCTCCTCGCTGTGTGGATTTATGGCACATGTATATTTATATTGAACTGAGGCCCTGAAGCCATAAAAGTAACATTTCTTCAACACGCTCGTACATCTGTCCTATTACTCCAACATTTTTCAGCGTTCTGAACCCCCCCCCTTCAGTCTGCCTGCTCGAAATTAAACTTCACTCAATATGAAACGTGTTAAGGCAATGCGAGCCATATTTTCGCCCAGGGTCTAAGTGTATGCTCGTGAGCGAGGTTGATTTAAAGTCATGTGTTTTTATGTAACAACTGTTTGTGCCCTTAATGGTCTCCGAGTCTGTGATGCGTTTGTGATTGCTGAATTAATCTTATCTGGAGGAGATGGTGCTGCTCTGGGATCTGTTCCACTCTCTCATCTCTGTTTGCTATAAACCGAGGGGATAAGTTCAGTTCAGTTGGCGACATGTCCCCAGTCTGTCTTTGGTCTAAATGCATTGGGGTTTGGTTGCCCTGGTAACATGTCAGTGTTGTACTAACAACATGTCAACATGTCCTAAAAACATAATATAACATTTTCATTTCTGGTGTTGAGAAGGCATCTATTTACATGGAACATGGTTTTATATTTATTCACTCACTGACCCACACGTAGCAGCTCGAGCTAACTGTTTCAATCTGTGCAGGACCCGGACTTCGCCGAGGTGCTGACGGACTTAAACAGCCGGGAACTCTTCTGGTTATCACGTGGTCAACTGGAGATTGCCGCGGCAACTGAGGGTCAGGATGCCAGACAGATCTCTGGCTTCATCACCGGCAGGAAATCATGTGACAGTAAGTGTCCGGCTATCAAACACCTTTACACAGATGAACTGAAACCTTGATATGCCTCCACGCGGGCGATGGTCCATCCGCCGGTCCCCTTCTTGTGAGCTCAAGCAGACCTTGAGGGAATGTCCTCAAATTTGGCACAAACGTCCACTCGGAATCAAGGATGAACTTCAGAATTTGGTGGTCAAGGGTCAAGGTCACTATGACCTTGCAGCTGTCTCATTCTCACACCAAATCAAACACCAAATCTCAAGAAGGCCTTGAGGGAAAAATTTGGCAGAAACGTTCACTTGGACTCACAAATTAACCGATTGGAATTTTACGGTCAAGAGTTAAGGTCACTGTGACCTTGCGTCTGTCTCTTTCTGTTGAGCACAATAGCTGAAGAAGGCTTTGAGGGAATACCCTCAAATTTGGCACAAATGGACTTAATCTCACAAATTAACTGATTGGAATTTGGACGTCAAAAGTCAAAGTTAGAACAAATTATGGCAATATTTTTACACAAATGTCTAGTAGGATAAAATGATGACATTTCATATCCAAAAGGTCAAAGGTCAACTTCACGGCGATTATTCAAGATCCTATCTCAGGAACAGCAGGGGAGACATTTGGTCACTCAGTTGGTGACACTAATCTTTGGTGCCTACTTTGAAACTGTGTGTGTGTGTGTGTGTGTGTGTGTGTGAAGCATCCATGTTTTTAGAGATGGATGTAAACTGTAGAAGCAACTTGACGGCTTCGCGGAGGCATGCAACCGCAAGATGGTTATTCTAGTTTGCTTCATGTCTCTCGTCACGTTATCCCAGCGAGGTGGTACTAAACACTGCAGAGGCAACAAACACAGAGGTTGCTAAGAATGTGTTTTGCGTTGCAGTTGGTTTGTGCGAATCCATCTGTGGCTGTTTTTGTCATTCGCCTCTATAAATACTTCTTCTCTTTCTTTCTGTCTCCGTCCTTTCAAGTCTTATCGCTGGGGGAAAACCATGTTTATAGACCTTCTGTTTGACTTGGTGGCCCACCAAGACTGTGTATGCATGTCTGTCCATATGTGTGTGTGTGTGAGAAAGACACAAAGAAGGAGAGACAGAGGTTTTTGGAATGTTGTGGACGGCCCAATCGTCTCAAACCGTTAAAGCACACACATATGGCCTTTTCATGGGACGCATACTTGAACGTGAGCATTGAACATGGAGGTGCCACTTTGAAACACTTTAGAAGATGCTCTCATTGTCTTAACACGCTCAAAATCAGACACGCAAATATGTAAAAGTCCAAGGTTTACACACCGACAGGCAGAGGTGCTGCCAAGGTCACAGTCTGCTGGTGTTCCAGTGCTGTGATTAACAGCTTGACGTTATGTGTGAAGAATTCAAACCCAACACACTCCTCTCCCTCTCCTTCCTCCTCCTTCTCTTTCCCGCTCTCCTTCTTTCCCTCCACGTCTCGATCCCGTCATCTGCTGTCCTCTTTGTGTATCCTTGGCGTCATTCCTCCTCTCTGGCTTTTTTTTTGTCTTCATGTCATTTTCAAAAATTTTTCTCTCTGCGTTTTTCTCATCCTTCTCTGTTACTCATTCCCTCCTGTCCTCTCGGCTCAATCTTTTTAAGCCCACTGCATTCAACAAGAGTTACCTCATCCTAAGGCTTAACCTTGGGTGGGTTTTGTGTGTGTATGTGTGTGAGTGTGTGTTTGCCAGACAGTGCAACAACATGTAGGTTTTTGGCCGAAGGTCACGCAGGCAATTACACGAACAGACACGCCTCCTGATTAGTGGTTCAATTGAATCTGTCCCCTCAATGACTGTTCCTGGGTGAACACATGACATTAGGGGGATGTGAGTGTGTGTGTGGTTGCAGAACGTGAGGGAATGCAACGCGCCCCCTTTCTCCCCCTGCCTCAAACAACCAGCAAATTTCAACATGACAGAAATCATTGCCTCATCTCGCATGCTGTCAGGCTGGAGTGTAGTTTAGGGGAGACTGAGGGGGAGAGTGATGGTTTAAGATAAGTAATCTGAGCAGGAATGTGCTCTTAAGTGGACTTTTGATATTAATCTGTCTTTGTCTGGCTCAGCTATTCAGAGTGTGATGTCCAGCGGTGATGCACTGACCCCGGGGAAGACAGGAGGTGTGGGATCCGCCATCTTCAACCTCCATGATAACGGCACACTCGACTACCAGGTATGGATTTGTCATCTACATCTTTTTGTTACAGCTGATTATACAAGAAGACAAAAACCTAAATTTTTACTCAGGTTCAAAGTCACTGCTACATCTGCGTTGTAGTTTTTAACCATCTCTCCTTCATCCCCTTCGTCCAGGTCCAGGTCGCAGGTCTCACCAGTGAGTTTGTCGGCCTCACTATCGAGTTGAAGCCGCGGCGGCGGAACAAGCGCTCGGTGCTTTACGACCTGACGCCAGAGTACAACAAGACCACGGGTCAGGCGCAGGGGAGCTGGAGTCGTCTGGAGGCTCGACACATCCACATGCTGCTGCAGAACGAGCTGTTCATCAACGTGGCCACGACTCACAACCAGGAGGGGGAGCTGAGGGGGCAGATCAAGGCCCTGCTCTACAGCGGCCTGGAGGCACCCAGGCATGGTACGGATCGATGGATGCTGGGGAGGGAGAAGGGCAGGGCGGTGGGAGGGAGGTCACGATATTGAAAAGATAGCTTGAAATACGTGGGATTGCTTTCTAGCAGAAAAATATCACTAATGTCAACATCTTCCTCTGTTCCAGAGCTGCCCGTCCCTCTGGCCGGCCACTTTGTGTCACCCCCTGTAAGAACCGGTGCCTCTGGCCACGCCTGGGTGTCAGTGGACAAAGAGTGTCACCTGCATTATGAGATCGTCGTTGCAGGCCTCAGCAAGGCCGACGACCTCACCGTGAACGCCCACCTCCACGGCCTGGCTGAGATCGGAGAATTAGACGACAGCAGCACAACTCACAAGAGGCTGCTGACCGGCTTCTACGGCTCACAGGTACGTCAGCGTACACACACACACACACACATACATACGAGACAAACGTATGCAAATATACACACTCAAACACACTCTCCTATCTCTCCTCCAGGCTCAGGGAGTGCTGAAGGACATCAGTGTTGAGTTACTGCAACACCTGGACCAGGGAACAGCCTTCATCCAGGTCAGCACCAAGACCAACCCCCGAGGAGAAATACGAGGACGGGTACGTGAAGACAAGCTGCACCTTTACATTCAGATGTGGTTCAGTTATTCAGTTTAAGCCAGTGTCTTCTGCTGGATAGAACAGGCCGGGGTTTTCACTCAGGCTTTGAGAGCTGCAAATGTTTCCAAAACAATTTCATGAGTCTCATTCAGTGAAGGGTTTTAGTCTCATTATTACATTCATTGTAGAGGCAATGATGTGAACACACACTGAAGAGACATTTTTGACATTTTTTGGCGTAGCAAGAATTTAAAGATCGCACATTTTCTGATAAAATTATGAATTAGCAACTTAAAATGGTAAAGAAATGCATTTCATTTATTTGTTTATTTGTACAGGGACAATGCACATTAATAAACAATTCTGTAAATGTGCCAGTTTTAGCCGAGTAGCTAGTTTCCAACTGCAGTCCCCAGGCAAGGTGTTTAATGCCAAACCAAATGCAAAACCCACACCTACACCTACAGCACCAACTCTGGACAAGCGTGACAAAACCATTTTCCGCGCTGTTCCATCTGTTTTACCACTACAAGAAAACCATTTTACAGCCATGACACAATAAAATGCCAACAGTGCAAGCAAGTCCACCTTCACATTCATTAGTTCAAGGTCCATGTCGCCAATTTTTTACACTTCAAAATAAAAGCTCTGTGCTGGAAGTTCACTGTGATTAAAAATCAAGTGTGTTTGTCATGTTTGTAGATAACCTGCGGTCCATTCAGAGTGGACCCGCGTCTCACCAGTGTTTTGTGCTCAAACTTTTGCATTGAAATATTGATTTATCATAATGGGGGAACCATGATTGAGAAGGTAGAGCTTGGGTCCACTTCTTGGAAGATCAGCGGTCCGATCCTTAGCTCTTCCAGCCTGCACATCTCAATATCCTTTGGCAAGACAATAAACCCCAAATCGCTCCCAGTGGCTTTGCCTTCATCATGTGAGAAGGTTTAAAACTGAGGAGCAGATGGCAGCTTGTATTGTAGCCTGGGCCAGTAGGTAAATTTGGCATGTAGTGTTAAAGCACTTTGAGAGGTCAGCAGACTAGAAATGCACTATACAATTCATTTATTCATTCATTCATTTTCTGTGACAGCTTATCCTATATGGGGTTGTGGGTAGCTGGAGCCTATTCCAGCTGACATTGGGCGATAAGTGGGGTTCACCAGACTATCACAGGACTGACCACTATACTTTTGAAAGTTTGACTTGCCCCCTGTCACCATCTGTTGGCTGTATCTATGCCAACATAAAGGACGTGGAAGTATGAGGGCAGTGACGTTTACAATGTATGAAACAGACGTATCTATTTTCGTACATAAGTATTAATGAGCCTTAAGATGTGAGACCAAGGAAAAAAGATCACTTTGTAGCTCCTAACCTGAGATGCACCAGTCAAATATATTTGTTTACATTAAAAGTCAGTGTAATTTAGCTTTTGCTGCACCCTCACCCCCTGTTGGCAGTAACAACACAACAATAAACTCTTGCATGGAAAAACACAATAAAGTAAAATAAGTGATTAGATTATGAAAGAAGAGCAGTCGAGTCCTCGGGGTCTCCTTTAACCATCTGCGTGTTTACGTGTCCATGTGATCGCTCTCTCAGCAGCTGACTCAGACACACACTTTCACTGGCAGGTGCTGTCTGCCTGGAGACACTTTGTTGAAGAAAGTAAAAGTTTTATTGGGGTTCAGAAATGCTCACAAACGTAGATCTCAGTCGCCCACAAACCTCTTTGCAGCTCCGCAGGTGTAGTGTAGTTCTTTAGGCTAACAAAGAAAGTGATCACACACACACACACACACAACAGAAGGGTCCAGCTGTTTTAATAGCAAACAGGTCCAACACATAAACAGCCATCTGCTTGAAACGCTCCATTTAGGAACAATTAACAAATCAGCTTGAGACCAGCCTTGAGTCAGGTGTGGCCAACTAGTCTCTAACGTCCTAACCACCCGTTATCTTTCTTTCCTCCCTCTGCTTCTTTCATTTCCCCCTTTTATCTCAACACATTTCACCCACAACCACCTCTTTACACTGTACTCTTGTTTTCCTTTTATGTCCTCCACCTCTGTCTCTCCCTTCTTTCTCTTCTCCGCACATTTCCTGTCTCCAGGTCCACGTGCCCAACAACTGTGAGCTGGGGACCAGGGCGGACGTGGAGGAGGCTGAGTTTGACGACCTCTTTGTGAAGGACCCCGAGGAGCTGAAGAAAGACCCCCATACCTGCTTCTTCGAGAACCAGCACCAGGCTCACGGCTCCCGCTGGACTCCCAATTACGACAAGTGTGTCTCCTGCAGCTGCCAGGTAAAGACATCAAACACAGAGGGAGCAATTAAATGTGTTTGCTAAAAGAGCTCTTTGATGGTTTAATCAACTCGGAGGCATGCTCTGGCACTCATTGGAAGAGAGGCTGGGAGTTTGTTTGCAGAGTTCATGTTAGGACTGGATATTGTTTGTCATTTTGTGTCTAATATAAAACATACTCCTCGTCTTTGTTGTGCAGAAGCGAACTGTGATCTGTGATCCGGTCATCTGTCCGGTGTTGACCTGCACCCGCACCATTCAGCCTCAGGACAAATGCTGCCCGATCTGTGATGGTAAGACGGACACGTTTTGGTTTTAAATGAGGTGCATGAATATGTAACATTATGTTTTATAGCAGTAGTGCTGCTTTGAGTCTCAGGTTGTGAGCAGATTTTATTCTTTTGGGTGAATTCCCACCGTGCTCCTGACAGAAATCATAAAGTTGAAAACTAATTCCGTTTTTATGTCTCCATTTCCTTTTTCCTGTGCAGAGAGGAAGGAGCCCAAGGATATGAAAGTTCCAGAGAGGGTGGACGAACATCCTGAGGGTAGGTACTACCTCTCCTGTCTCTGACTGACGCGTCTTTTTTAAATTATTTTTTCCTCTAAAAGCTTTTTTGTGTTGTTTCTACATGTCTTAACACTGTCTTCCTTTCATTGCATTTCAATTTCATGTAGACTTTTTCTCGCTGACTGGAACATTTTTCCTTTCTCTCAGGTTGCTACTTTGAAGGAGACCAGAAGATGCACGCCCCAGGAACCACGTGGCATCCCTTTGTACCTCCCTTTGGCTACATTAAATGTGCCGTCTGTACTTGCAAGGTAAATATACACCACTAAACCCGTTCACATCTGGCTGGATTTACTTTCCAAAATCCCTTAATGGATCATTTATCTAGAGTCCAAAGAAACTGAGACATAAATGCATTTCTCATAAGTTCGACCTCAGGGAATGTTCAGACTTTTTAACTATCTGTGTGGAAAAAGAAACAAGTCAGCTGCATTTTATGCTGGAATAAAAATAACTGCTGCTAACCTGCTAATGCTGCATTACGTCCGTAGGGATCTTCAGGGGAGGTGCACTGTGAGAAGGTGACATGTCCGGTGTTGACCTGCAGTCATCCCGTAAGACGTAATCCCTCCGACTGCTGTAAGGAGTGTCCGGAGGAGGAGAAGACGGCTGCAGGCCTGGAGCACGGCGACATGATGCAAGCAGATGGCCCGAGGCACTGCAAATTTGGCAAGAACTATTACCAGAACAGTGACAACTGGCATCCCTGGGTGCCACCGGTGGGGGAAATGAAGTGCATTAACTGCTGGTGTGATGTAAGTAATGAGGGTCCTGAGAAATATGAGCCTAGAGTAAATATTATTTCTTTGCTGACATGTCACTTAAATACAGTAAAGTTGTTGGTTATGAGGACGGCTGGAAGGAAACTCATTAAAAGTTAATTAATTATATTAATGTTTTGGAGTGGAATATGAAACCACAATCTTTTTATTACAGCACTTAAATGATGAATCACAGTTCACAGAGAGTTCAGACTAAGTTGTTCAAACATAAAATACGAGCGCTCTGATCATGATGATCTAAAGCCTGGACTCTGGCAGGGCTGTTGTACTTTTGTCTAATTAGAGTTTAAAGCTGCTACGTTTATATGATCAACTGGCCAAATGACTGAGCAGTATGAAACTCACAGAGAATTATCGCCAACTGTGCCGTTTCCTCCGAACTACGGAGCCTTTTAGCATCCTTCGCCTCATTGTTTTGGTTTTACAGCCTGCAGCTTTACTGGTTTGGCTCACACTCGCCGCTCTCATCAACAGTTTCCAGACACAGCAGGCAGATTTTTTTAGTGAAGAGTCTCTGATAAACACATTGTGCACCACCTGCCCAGTATCGGCACAGCACAGACTGTGTGATGGAGCCTCTGCGAAGTCTTTGCTTTATACACAGAACCAAACAACATAAAGCTGCCCCAAGGTAAAATTTTAGTATGGTTGGCAACGCTTTCTAAACAATAACAATGGCATAACACTGCAATATAAATAATTTACCATCCTTGTAATATCGCGGTTGATGTGGCCCTCTGCTCGGAGTGTAAGGAGCTCCCAGACCTCAGTCAGTACGTTTACATGCACAGTGAAGTGGAGCTACAGTTGCAGCTCGACGAGGACATTTAACTACTACTGTCCTTGTCCCAGTATACAAGCACGGGAGGGGTAATGATTTATTGAGTATTGAGTAGTATGTGTGACTCCTACGATAGGTGGAGATATGCCCCCTTTCAGCTTGTTAGTATTGGACCTTTTTCCTGTTGACCTATTACTTCACAGACCAAAGTTAGCTACGGTTAGCTAGCAGCTAACTGCTACCATGGTGGACAACTTTACAGCCCTGTACGTTTCGTCCGTCCAAAAAGTCACGACTCTGGATGTAGATTTCTCCATGTTGTTACTGGCTTCTTCTTCTCTTACACATTTAATGCTATTCGACTTCTGAGTCAAAGCCCGGGGCGGAAACTGTGGAGCATGCTCAGAGCACCTCGGCCAGTTTGGGTCTGATTCAATTTAGTACGATTTCAGTCGGACTAACATGTTTACATTTATTTTAAATGTCAAGTTGAAGTCAGACTAACACAATGAATCCATTTTCTCTGATGTCATGTAAACGCACTGCTCCACAGTCTGTGGCTGCTGTTCTTCTTCTTCGAGTTAGCTGCTAACTGTTTCTAGCTGCATTATGAATCTCCCGACAGTGGGTCGTATGCATAACACATCTTTAAATCAGATGATGTGACGCTGTCACTATTTCAGCTTACGGCTTAAAGGCGAGACAACTGTGTCCCCTGTTCAGAGATGGTTCCTTTTATAAAGAGCGGCAAGGTGGAATAACAGCGCAACATTCCCGCCATGAACAGGCAGTGTAAAAGGGGCTAAAGTTAGCAACTAGCTGGTCAACATAGGGAAGCATCTAGCTGCAAAACAGCCAGATACTTTTGTCAGAAGTTGGTGGAGAAAAAGCAGAGCTAAAACAGAGTGAAGATGGGACTACAAATAAATGCTAATTTTGCTCTGTCTTCTGGATGTGTAAACAGGCAGCTGTTTGCTAACATGTTGGCTATATCAACTCAAAACAATGCTAATATGTCAGTGTTGTGCTCACAGCTTGTTGTGATACATTCAGGTCACACCACCTTGTGCTGTCTCCTCATCAACCCTCCATATTCCTCTCTTATTCTCCACAGCATGGTGTGACGAAGTGTCAGAGGAAGCAGTGTCCAGTACTGACCTGCACCAACATCACCCGCAAAGAGGGCGCGTGCTGTCCTGAATGCCTTGGTAAGCAAGGAACACACACGTATACAAACCAGTGACAGCAAAGACGATTGGTGAAATATACAGTTATTTAAAAAGTCTCCTCTGGTTTCATTGTCTTGATGATGATGCTTCAAACACGGCATAGATATAATGTGATTTTCCTGCTCTCCATAGATTCCAAAGAGGAAGAGGCCGTGACGATGAAAGCTCCAGACAAAAGGCGAACCCAGAGACAATGATCTGTGTGGACCCACACGAACCTCCCTGATGGACCCAAACCCAGAGCTGCACACTGGGTCTCCCCTCCCTCCCTCCCCCCTCACCTCACCTCACACCCACCCTGTTATCAGCTTCAGGATTGTAATGAACAGAGAGGAGCAGAGACGGAGACAAAACAGAATTTCTCTAAAGACTCGTTGAGTGAAGGGATGAAGCTACGAAGAGGACCAACTGGACTTTACAAACCTTTCGCCTTCTGCTTCCTGCCGTCCGTTTTTGCTGGAATTTCTTTTTTGCTCAGTTTTCCAAACAGGACAAGCAGTATATATGTAGAAATACAACACGGCTGATGAATGGGATCCTGCCGCCGTTGGTCCGGCTGTCGTCGCGAGTTGTATTTCATCGACAGGGCTTCTTTTTGAAGTACAGCCATAGCTACTGTACTGTAGCTCTCCCTGCTCTCACTGGATGGAGGAAAGTGTTACTTAAATTTGACTGAATGTGTGTGTCTGTGAGCGTGACTGTGTGTGTGTGTTTTACCATTAAAGAATACGACCATTTGGCAGTACAGAAACAGTAAACTTCCTGGGTGGCAAAGCAGGGTTAAAAAACAGTTTGGAAACTCGGAAACAGTGCCATACCCCATCTTTTCTGCAACTTTGATTCGCTGTAATATTTCCACTCAGTCACGCAGCCTGAAATGGTTCAGCTGGTTGTTATTTCAGTGTCATACTAATAAGAGCTTTGCCTTCACCTCTCGTTGATCTCATTGCTTCTCTGCTTCGGTTGTTTCTATTTCTGTTTCGAATTAAGTAATATTTTATGAATTTTCTATCATTGTCGTTTATGAACATGGAATATGGTTTGTATTTTGTATTTATTGAATGGTGTGGAGACAAAATAAACAGATGTTTGTTGGTAAATGAGGGAATACCTGTGGGTTTGTTTTGGACGCTTCGGCCAACTGGCTCCCCCCCTAATAACCCCTCCCTTGTTTCCGTTTTTGAGTTTATATCTTGGGTTTTCATCTGGAGTCTTTGGGTTTTTAGTTTTCCGCTTTGTTCCTTTTTTTCTGCTTCTTTCTCTTCGTGTTTTTCTTTCTTCTGTTTTTTACTTGCGGAGCTGTGATCACAGAGGATGACGAGCCAGATTGACCCGACTCATCTTTCACTTTCCTTCTGTCAATTTTTTTCCTGTTACGTTCTTTCTATCCTTGTTGTATCCTGTCTCTACCTCCTCTCTTCCTCACCCTTTCATTTCCTGTTGTCTTTTCACTATTCTTTTCTAGGGTGTAAAAAAATCTTTCCTTTCTTGCCTTTTCTTTCCTCCTGCTCTCCTTTTCTTTCCTTTCCTCCTCAGACAGTGACCACATGTGCTCAGCAAGGTTTTGTCCCTTATGTACCTCCCCATATACACACACACACACACACACACACACACACACACACACACGGTGCAGACAGACTGAAACATAAACACATATTCACAGATGTACACATGTACAAACTCTTGAATCGGGAACACACACACTGCCAAAGGGCAAGCAGAATCTTTTCCAACACACACACACACACACACACACACACACACACACACACACACACACACACACACACACACACACACTACTGCACTCTGCTGGCCAAATCCAGGTACTGCACCAAAAGTTGCCTCCTAAAAACCAGCTGGTGGATAGAGCTTCTGAGGGCACCTGTTGACCTCCCCGAGGCAAAGAGCAGTGTGTGTAAGTGTGTGTGTGTTTACACACTAAAGGCATGTTGTAAAGTCATCATCGGGCCAACAGGGAGAGGTGTGTGTGTGTGTGTGTGTGTGTGTGTGTGTGTAGGGGGGGTTTCAAAGCCGGATGGTGGAGGTCAAAGGTTAAGCATTCTGAGGTACGGTCTGTGGTGGCCTATGAAGGAGCGTGAGACGTGTACCAGCCTGAGACATGCATCTGCACATGGTCGTGTGTGTGTGTGTGTGTGTGTGTGTGTGTGTGTGTGTGTGTTTGTTATCACATACAGACAAGTCCAAAGAAATGATAGAAACCAAACAGCTAACAGGAATTAGCCCATAGCTATGTTCCCTCTACGTCTCCAATGATTTCTCTTAAGAAAATAAACATTTTTGCTTCAGGCTTCTTTTAGTTGCCCAAAATTATTAAATCATTTTCAACATGTCAGAGATGCAACACGAAATGTTCGTTGATAAGAACAGGCTGCTCTCCCTACGGCTTCTTCTCCGTCTCTCACTGACACCTCCTTGGATATCTGTTTAGTCTATTACTGATGTGAAACATTTGACCAGCGCTGTGATGAGTTATTCGTCTTATTTATCACTATAATTAAATTTAAATCAGAGCCACATGTGATGAACTGGACTCTGATGGCTTTTCGTCTTTGTTGTTGAAGAAAAACATCACGCTGTTTTATTTAACAGGCTGCTTTGTTTTTATTTCGTTACTGTTTTTTGTATTGACAGTCCAAGTTTGTAATTATGTTTTGGATGCAAAAAAAAACACTGGATCCCAAAAGTCACTGGAGTTTGGCCGACACACAGTCCTGCTGATATCTCCCTCGTTAACCAAAAATGAACTCCAATGCGGAAACAAACAACATAAAAAGTCTACGTTTTAGAAGCGCTGGTAGGCAGGTTATTTGACGCTCCTACAGAGTCGCGCTAGCTGTACTCCCCTGTTTCCAGTCTTTATGCTAAGCTAAGCTAACAGCTGCTGGCTGCAGCTCCATTAAAGTCCACTCTCATTGAAGGTGAATCTCAGCGCAGATTATTCTAGTGGAAAAATCTAAAAGCTGATTTCATGGGCTCTCATGGAAGTTTGCACACCAGGGCGGGAACTTTTTAAAAAAGTTTCCGCCCAGACATTGACCCCCGCGGAATTTGCCGGCGGAACTACACAGCCGGGCCAATGAAATTGTTTGTTTATAGTGATAGGTTGATGAACCTCGTTTCACAGCACGCTGCCCTTTTTGATAAAAGATGGGATGATGCTACCCGCCAAGAATTTGGAGTTTGTTTGAGTCTGTTTATTTTTATCATCAACACCTTTACTTAACCGGGAAGTCCCATTGAAAATGTCTTTTACAAGAGAGACCTGGTTGAAAATCCACAATAAAACAACTATTTAAACCTCTCAAAAAAACAAGCACAGCACATTCTTAATGATGCCCTTAAATTCATCAGTGGATATAAATGTTTCGAATTATAGATGTTTTTGAAGATTGTTGGGTGTCCAAGGTGCAGAGTAGGAGAGTGCAGTTTTCCCCAGGTCCGTTAAAACTCGGGTTCGTTAAAAAGCAACCACCTGGAGGAGCGTAGCTGGAAACTACCACACAGAAGGGAGCAAAGGTCAGCTGGAAGTTTGCCCAGTATTGCTTTATAAATGAAAATATAGCAGTGCTGCTGTCTGTGAGTGGTCAGTGACATCCAACCCACCAAATCACAAAGATCTTTAACTATGGATAGAAACTTTATCTCATCATGACCCATCAAGCTGCATAGATGCATGTTTATTTGTCATCCCTGTGTTTCCTGTCATTTTGGTAACCATTGTCTCGTCTCGTTTCATATCCCACGTCCTGCCAAGTTTCCCTCCTTTGTGATCTGCTGCCCCGCCCTGATGTGTTTCATCTGTGTCTCATTGTCTCACTTGTCTGAGTTTATTTAGTCCCTGTCTTTCCCTCCTTTGATGTCGGATCATCTTCACCTTTGAGTAAGACTTCCAGCGTCTCCCCAGTGTTCCTTGTGTGTGTGTTGATTTGGACACTTTGCCTGTGTGACTGACTGTCCCTGCACCAATCTGAGCCTGATTAAGGACCCTGAACGAGTTTGTGCTTCGTGAGTCCTTCTCCAGTTTGTGCTTGACGTATCTGACCATTGTGTGAGCACAACGTCCATCACGCCAGGCTCAAAACGTCTTTTTCTTTATATGTTTTTTTACTTCTTTAGGCTGCACAAATACATGAAACTATGTATCATCATCATCATCATTTGATTTTACACACACAGCTTTAGGTGCAACCTTGACACATCATCAGTGATGTAACCTGAGGTCATCAGGTGTTTCAACATCACACACCTTCGCCCAGGTGACCCAGCCAGGGTTGATCCGACCCCGGCCTGTGTTTAGGTGGCTTGTGTGGTCCACAGATCAGCCCTTTTGATCTACAGCCATCCTCACACCCTCCCAGCAGCATCAGTGATGATCCTGATGGCTCTCGTGCTGTGCAGTCCTCAGCAACTTAGGGCCCTGTAGAGCGACTGGCCGGCAAATCCTCTGCAACCTCAGTGTGGTAGCATCATGTCTTCCATCCGTGGCTTTGGTATTTGCTTGTGAGCTCCTCATACTAAAAACAAATGAAGAATAATGCACATGGTGTTGTGAGAGTTTAAGCGAAGGTAAGAGAGAAAAGGTTGGTTTAGGAGAAGATGAGGGGAATAATAAAATGAGATGAGGAGGAGGAGAAGAGATCGCTCCGTTGTGTTAGTGTGATTTATCTTTATTTTTGATTCACACTGCTGAGAGAAACTGGGGAATAAACTGTGTGTGTGTGTGTGTGTGTGTGTGTGTGTGTGTGTGTGTGTGTGTGTTGCTAGAGAAAGATAAGGCCAAGCGAAGTCCCTGACAAATAAATTTCAGAAAGTCTAAGTCTTGTTGGCATTTTTTCATTTTCATACACCACAGCTCCTTCAGTAGCACGTGTCAGCAAAACCACAGTTTGAAATATACTGAAGGCATCTGACGATAGAGGATACACAGACACTGACACACACTCACACACGAGGCCACATTTGTTCTATATAGACAGCAGAGGTTTAGCGTGAACAGGTGTGACAGTGTTACAGTCATCAGAGGGCCTCGTCATTTTCTCTCAAGAAGCTTCACCATTGTTATTCCACACTGTCTCACAACATCAACTGTTGATCCAAAGTTGTATAATTGCCTAGAGTTGGTTCGTGTTCTCACGGCAGCATTTACAAGAGGACCAGATCAAATGTCTTGTGTGAGAAAGCTGCTCTTGATTGGTCAGAATTTCCATGTGGGAAAAATCCAGGAAGTAAAGCAAACGTTGAAGAAGAGAACACTTGCAAGATAAATGTGACACTTTCTAATGTCACAATGGAGGGACAACTACGCAGGTTGATTTTAGCGCTGCTCATCGTGGACTATATTGCTGTCATTGTTCATTTTAGTCAAACCATACAGTTTGAAAACGAGGCGCGGCTCCAACTAGAAAACAATGTTTTGATGCATTGGATGTGCTGAATGTGCATATTAAGGCAGTACAGGAGGAGGTGCACATTAATAATCCTCCAGGACTGTAACATGCTCATGTTTAACCCAAACAATGTGTCATGTGACTGCAGTTGCTTCACATCCAGACTGAGACCACCTCTTCAAGAAGGTTCCACTGGTACCATCCACAGCTTTTCACAGTGGAAACACGCAAAATGCGTAATGAACTGGACTGAACCGGACTGCTTTACATACTGTTCCTTTAAATGTGAGTCTTTTCCGGTTTCTTTACTCTTCTATGAAAGTAAACTGAATATCTCTTTGAGGACGTCATCCTGGACTTTGGCAAATGACATTTTCACCATTTTCAAAAAAAATCTATAGCCGAACAACTAATGAATTGATTGAGTAATAAAATAATGAACATATGAAGCAACAATTAAATAGTAGTTGCAGCAACACTGGTAAATCCTTCGATAAGACCTGGAAGCCTTTTATGGAGTTTTTGTTTTATTTTTACTTTTTTTAAATTTAATTTAATTTAATTTAATTTAATTTAATTAATTTAACCTTTTATTTTTAATTTAATTTTATTATTCATTATATATATTTTATGATGATTAGCATTTTCTATGTGCGTCTGATGTTTGATTTAAATATTTATTTTATTACTGTCACTTTAAGTTACTGTGGGATAGGTTTATGTATCTGGAAGATTAGGGTAAGATTTAACTGACATCTTTAATATGTCGTTGTATACTGGCCATAAATCTGATAAAAGTTTGTTAAGTGACCCAGCAGCAGGCAGCAGAGTTAATTTTTAGATTTCATTATTAAGAAATCAAAACTAAATCTACTTTAACTGACATCAAACACGGCCGGGATTCGCTGAGACACTCTGTTCATTATCAGGCTGGAGAGGCAGAGAGGGAAGGCCCATCAATATTTCATCACTGCTGCCCTCTGCTGTGAGCAGCTGAACTCACATCTTAAATCACAGCATTAAAATGAGGATTTACAGCGTTTAACCGAGCATATACACACACAAGCCCTATACAGCATCATAAAATGCTTCTTTAGGCCTGTACACTCACTGCTGCTCTCCTTATAGCACCACGCTGAACCTCCTCAGCTCTGCGATGGCCTGAAAAAACCTCTCAGCCTCTGAATTTCCACAGTTTACGCGCTCCGCTGGTGCAGTCGCAGGGGTAAATACCTTGCTCAAGGGCATTACAGCAGTAATTGCTGAAGGAAAAAAGAAACAAAGTTCTCCTCCCCGTGCAGACCTTTACAGCCCGGCCAGCTGTCGAACCTCCAGGCTGCTCAGGAATACACAAACAGGTCCAGGTGCATCTGGGAGACGACCGAGAAAAAAAAAAAGTTGCACAAAACCAGGTTTTATCATATCAAAAGGATTCTGACTGTAATTTTCTTGGAAACTCACCTTGTTGTTGAGCCTGTGCCTGAAGCAACGAATCACCCTCTGGGGTTAAGGATGAAAGCAAAGCACTTGATGCTTTATACATGGCCAAATATTATATATTGAAAAAAAAACCTCTGGTGAAATGCTTTGTTTTACAGAGGACAAAAGTTTGCTCTTTGACTTTCTCCTTTTGTTTAACTTGAGTTTTATTCCAACAGCAGCCTCTGGCCTTCTCTAAAATATAACACAAACACATCTACACTGCTAAAATGAATATGCCAACATTTCGGTGTGTTTTTTTTAATCCAGCCCTCAGTGGGTTGATGGTTTTGGTTTCCACTGACTGTTGTTGCGTCATTTTGCTCGCAACAAATTACACAGTGTACATCAGTAAAGATTTTCAACTTGAATAATTCGTTCATCAAGATCTGATGTGTGATTTACGTGTTCCTTTAATTGTTTTGAGCAGTGTAAACAGGATTAAAAAATAATAAAAATTAAACACACTTTATTGGCTCCAAGTGTCCGAGCTCTCACTCACCTCCCATGTGCAGTTACAAATTGTTTTCCAAGCAGCTCCAAGTTTTCTACCAGTGGACCCGTCTCTGTCTCATGCAGTTTCAAATCCAGCTTGAGGACACCTAAGCCAGGCAGCAGACCTCAGACTTTATACTCTAAGGTAATTGGCGGCTAGTTTCTCCCCTCAGAAGGCCACTGGCTGAGATTAATGCGCTACACGTCCTGTGATGTTTCTGTGGTTACATCAGCCGGCCTGTCAGAGGTACCATCCAAGCTGTTCTTCAACTTGACCATCTCAGATGAAAGTACTTCACATGAAGCATGTTTCAGGAATCTATATTTTTTCTTATTCTGTTCTTCTCTGACAGTAAAGGTCACGTCTTGTGATGTTTGTCTCTTGAAAAAAGGAGTGTGAAATCTGCGAGGCATCGCTGGGTTTTCGTTGATCCGAGGAGCTCGGTTGTCATTGTGATGAAGCTCAGGCGCAGTCCATTGTAATTGCCAGGAGTTAATACAGCTCCCTTTCACACACACACATATATATTTGCAATTCAGTTAATGCCATCGTCCTCACCCTCTCTGCATCACTTCACTCTTTCAATACTTAAAGAGTTCACCTCCTCAATTTTTTACGCAAAAGGGCAAAAATTATTAACTGAAGTTTATCAGCGAGTGTCTCTGAAAAATAGATGAACCTATCATCTTTCATTATTTAATCAGTGCAGCGATGGAGAGAATTAAATTTGAGACTCTGCAGCACTGAAAGGTTTGAAATTATTCAGCACCTATCAGTCTCTGAGTCCTGAGAGAGTCCTGCTGTGTGTTGTGTTCAGTGGTTACGTCATGTTATATTATTATGTTATTTAATGTCATGTTGTTCCATGTTATCACATTATGTTGTCATGTCGTGACCCGTGAGGTTAGGGGAGTAGGGTGCTGTATTGTGTCATCTAAAGTTGCCTTCTTGTTCTCAGTGTCCACGTCAGCGTCCCTGGGCAGTGGGTCACGACTACTGACCTGTTGCATACTCAGGTACGTTCTTACTCGCACTTCAGTTGTTATTTGCGACTGTTTGTCTTTCACAGACAGAAAAGCCACTGAACCAGCACTGCAATGAATACGTTAAAAGACTTTTGATGATAAATTGCATAAAAACACCAAAAGAGTTCAGCTTCCTCAGCGAGTGAATTCTTTGATGTCGATGTTCTCATCAAATTAAAGTTGAGTCAAACACTGTTCCTAAATATTAGATGTGTGAACAATTTTGTACATCTTCACTGTGTATGATGCTGGCTTTCAGTTTGACGCTTCACTTCCTGACATCTATAATTCATTCTTTAGGTTTTGTCACATTTAGGTCGAGGAAGTTGCATCACACCATTTGTAATGTCACCTGGCAGGACATCTGGAAGTGGAACCCCCAGAGAATCAAGTTCTTGATCCAGGGGGTCTACGATGTCCTCCCCAGCCCATCTAACCTGTACGCATGGGGCGAAGTAGAGACACCAGCATGCCCGCTGTGTTCCAAGAAAGAAACCCTCGAGCACATCCCGAGTAGCTGCTCCAGGGCACTGAGCGAGGGGCGCTATCATCGGAGACACGATCAGGTCCTGAAGTCCAGGAGTTTGTCAATCAGAATCAGAAATACTTTACTGATCCCCGCGGGGAAATTATTTGTGTTACAGGTGCTGCTTGCAAGAGAGGAAAGATACGTGAAAATATAAGAAATTTAACAAGAGTATTTACAAATATATAGCTAAAATAAACAGGATGAATGCAGCTAAGGCACAGCCGTGGTCAGATTGGTGGCCCTGTGGAAGAGACAGGAGGGAAAATGTGAGGAAACATTTTAGCATGATCCTCCAGAGATCCTCCTTGGGTGTCTTGAACTCCATGTCGGCTGCCACGTCATTGTCTGGCTGCAAAGTTTCATTGCTGCAGTCATTGACTTTCAAAATATAAGGACGTGCAGCTTGATTAAAGTGATTTAGATGTCAAAATGTTCCACACATACTCCACATCCTTTTACTTTGTTTTATTCTGAACATAATATAAAAGGGTTTTTGCTCTCACAGCCGGCCGGCATGTGTAGTTCATTTTTTCCCCGTGCATATACACATACTGAAGGCTGCCTGTGGGCACCAGACCCAGTGCAGGACTCTGGTGCACAGTTCTTACAGCCACAGGAGCTCTTTTTCTGCCTCACACTCTCACACAGGTCGTGGCCTTTGGGAGCTTCAGGGAGCAGAAAAAGACAGATAGTATGTTATATCTTTCCTTGAGGAGACAGTCTTTTCCACAGTAGGTGCAACAAGATACAGAATACCAAATCCTTCTGCTGGTTGCACAATTTCCGCCACTCGCAGCAGGCTGTAGCTGGAGACGCTGCTTTCTGACAGCTGTGGAGACATGCTGTATATGCAGCCAACGCACAAGAATGGTAGATTACCCTTCTCCATTTTCTCTGTGCAGGAAGCAGAACTAGTCACATAAATGCAACAGACTGAAGCACAAAAGGTTTCCACTTACTCCATAATCTGCTGGTGGCCTAAACCAGAGCTGCAGTGGAAGGTAAACACAGCTTAACACGCCTTGAGAGGCACATTTCCTGATGTGAAGACCTTTCCTCTCTCACGTCTCAGTCGAATCTTGCAACAGAAAATTCCTCTTTTACCATCACAACAAATCACTGGTGGAATCACTTCCTCCTTGCTCAATGAAAGCAGGATGTTTATGACTAAGAAGAGCAGTTATTGGCCATAATGGTGCAACCTCGCGCCATGTTTCCTCTGCCAGCTGGATATGGCATCATTCATCATTTCCTGCAGGGTTTATAGCAGCTTGTAACTCCGCTGCGGCCTCTTCAGTGACAGCAGGGCCAGATATGGTAATGTCAGCCCATCATTACTCCTACTACCTCTATTACTGACGCTGTCATTATCTGCAGCCTGAGCACAGAGGTGGGGAAGGCCAGGGGCCGGACGGCTGGGGTCGCCTTGTCCATTCATCTCGCCAACACACTGCTGACATCTGCGGAGACAGAAGGAGGGAAACTCATGGCACCAATGCTGAACACAAGGAGATTAGAGATGCATTTGTTTTTTCTCTGTTCTGCTCTGTTTCTCTATCAGTCGTCTGTGTCTCCCAAATGTGTTCTCACAGAACAAACGCCTTTAAAGCTTATCTTCAGAGAGAGCTGATGATTTGATTCTGTATCAGACAGAACATGTAGCCTACTAGATCATGGTCTCCAGACTGATGAGGTCTGCTCACACAAGATATTAATACTGACCTAAACTCATTGTTTTCTTGTTTTGATAAACTAAATGTGATTTCACATAAGTAATATTATATCTCAAATTTAAAATGTCTGAAAACTCAGGGGTGGGCAAATATATTAAATGCCACTCAAATGAGTACATACCAACCAAGAGGAGACTCAATATTACAACAAAGAGACACCAAAAAACCACAAAGACATTCAAAGGAACTGCAAAGAGGCACAGAGACACAAAAATCGCCACAGAGACACAAAATGACTACAAAGAGACACAAATTACAACAGAGTCACTAAGATACAAAAAAAGCCACAGAGACATCAAATGACAAAAAATGACTACAAAGAGGCACAAAACAACCACAAAGAGACAAACAGTGTACAAAGAGACACAAAGAGACACAAAACAATCAAAAAGAGACATAAAACAGCCACAAAGAGACACAGAGACAAAAACAACTACAAAGAGACAAAAATGACAACAAAGACACAAAACAACCACAAAGAGACTCAAAACAACCACAAAGAGACACAAACAGCCACAAAGAGAAACAAAACAACCACAAAGACACTCAAAACAACCACAAAGAGACACAAACAGCCACAAAGAGACACACGTTACAACAAAGAGACACAAAGAGACAAAAATGACTACAAAGAGACACAAAACAACCACAAAGAGACATAAACAGTCCACAAAGAGACACAAAACAGCCACAGAGTCACACATTACAACAAAGAGACACAAAGAGTCAAAAACAAATACAAAGACACACAAAACAACCACAGAGAGACATATAAAGACTACAAGGAGACATAAAACAACCACAACAGAGACACACATTACAATGAAGAGACACAGAGACACAAAAGGCAAAAAACAACTACAAAGAGACACAGAGACAAAAACAACTACAAAAAGACATAAAACAGCCACACAGAGACACAAAATGACAAAAAAGAGACATTAAACGGCCACAATAAGACACAAATTACAACAGAGACACAAAACGACTGCAAAGAGACCCAAGATGTCTACAAAGAGACACAAAATGACCAAATAGAGACACAAAATCACTTCAGTAAGACACAAAATGACGTCAAAGACACAAAAAACAAACTCCAAAAGACACAACATTACATCTAATAGACACAAAACCACAATAAGATGCATAACGACTACAAAGAGAAGCTAAACCACCATATCTGTGCTCCATGCCTCCACCGCAGCCCTCGTTTGGGCCACCAGCAGATTACGGGCTGAATGAACGTCACATGCTTCAGTCTGTCGCACTGCTGTGACTAGTTCTGCTTCCTGCACAGAGAAAATGGAAAAAGGTAATCTAGCAGTCCAGGCCTCTGGCTGCATATACAGCATGTCTCCTCAGATGCCAACAGGCAAAAACACCTCCGGTCCCCTTTTCTGGAAATGGAGACCACCACCCGGTCTGCCCCTCCACAGGCACCGTACCCAGCCTCAACGCAGCACTGAACTTTCACTTCATTTGTGAATGAAATAAATAGCAATAATATTAGTGATAATAACTCGAGTGACTTCATGAATAAGACTTTTAAAAGCGCAAAGTTCCACTGCAGCAAAAGAAGAGGAGACGCACAGTAAGACACACTAGCACTACAGTCTCCATTAAGACCTACAGCTCGTTAAGTCTCCTCACAAACAAACAGACCTCCTATATCCTAATGAGAGCCGTAGCATGGCAGCACTTAAACACACAGTGAGCTTAATGGAGAGAGATGTTTGTTGTTGCTGCTGCTGCCCCCCCCCCCCCAGAGCCGCCATCTTCATCACGTACGAAAGGCCAAGAGCTCCGTGACCTTTCCCTAGGCACATATTACACTTACTATTCAAACTGCTCAATACCCAAAGCCCAAACGTGCTGCACTCTATTACTGCGGAAGGGCTCTGTCACGTCTCCTGTGCTTATCGAACCGTGCAGACAGAGAAAATTTGGTCATATCTCCCTCTGGCAGGGGAGAGAAGTAGAAAAGAACTCAAATATGTTTTATCTTTCTATACATATCATTAGCTCAGGGTTGTACAGATACAGCCTTAAAGTCGGAGGTGCAGAGTTTATTTTGGTGTTGTGAGGTATCGTAAGTATAGGATTGTTTTTTAGTTTAATATGCATTATATATTTCTGCAGTCTCAGAGCAAAGGGCGCAGTCGTCACCCCCCAGTGCTGCTGTATATGTTAATGCTGCTCATCAAAGCTCTTAATTAAATGCAAATAAGCGGAGAAAATATAACGTACTGCAGAAAGCTGATTGTAAAAGTCAACAGTCAGTGAGTCAAAGACAAAGAGAGTCTCAATCAGGTGCTGTAAATGAGACCTGAGCACAGAGAGACACAATGGAGACGCTTCCTGTTCATTTCTCTAACCTGTCAACCTGAGACGCCCCATTCTGAGCGATTCAGCCTCTAATTAGTGCTTATAGATTCCAGATTCCAATAAGCCCTCGTGCCCTGATAAATTTTGCAGCACAGCGTTTCTGTGACTTTCTGAGAGCACAGGTGAATCAGCTGTGGGATCTGATCCATGTGCTAATTGAGTGGGATTGCGAGGGGGCAGCTCAGGGGTGTCGCAAATTACTTTATTGACTTCTCGGCGCTCTCTGCTTCATGTCTGGAGAACGGCTGTATGAGGAGAGCCTGGTACCACAGTGTAACGGCTCCACAGACAATTAGTGCTGCAGCCTCACGTCATCTGTCAGACATTCACACTGCTGGAGTCCAAACTGCTCGTCTGCTCAGTCCTGCCTCTTGGTATCTGTAACTGCGGCATCAAGCTACAATAACATATCATGAAGTATCTCACAAAAAAGATGTTTTTGGCAGAAATACAGACGAGGAAATGTTGTGTTGTGCATATTTATTTTCTAACACTGGGTTGTACTTGGACTGTAAACAAACTGGATTGATTTCTGATTTATTTAATGGGGTGATAAATAGACTTGGGATAGTTGTGTATTAATCATAAATAAATGTGGGAATTTGTTGTAATAATATACGAATTAAACAAATAAATGTAGGAAAGAGGAAGGGACATAAGTTTTACTCTCCCTACTCCTTTTCGGACACTGTTTTCTTTGTCTTGTTGGTTTTTTATTGTGTTTTTTATTATTTTGGTTTGAAATAAAGTCATTCATTCATTCAAGCTCTCTGTTCTCACAAAGCACAGTTACTATATTGGCGGCATGTTTACCACTCAGAAATCAGTTTAACACAGATGTAAACATGAGCAGGCTTTTCATTTCTATACTGCTGACAAATGATTGTCGCTAAAAGATTTTTTAACTGTATCTTCTGCACACTCATGCTAACACTAGGACTCCATGTGCTGGTTGAAAACTTTGTCTCAGGCTGACTGATGTTTTCAAGGGATTCATTTTCAAACAAGAATCCTGTAAAATGCTTTAGTGTGCACCTACTCACATAATAATATAACCTTTATTTATATAGCACTTTTCAAAACATATGTTACAAAGTGCTTTACAGAAGGCTTTTCGGTAAAAATGTGTTTTTCGAAGAGATTTAAAAGAGATCACTGAATCAGCTGACCTTATTTCCTCAGGCAATTTGTTCCATAGTTTTGGTGCCCAGACTGAAAATGCTCTGTCCCCCTTAGTTTTCAGTCTGGACTCTGGGACGCACAAAAGGCCTTTGCCTGAGGAACGTAAAGTGAGAGTAGGAGCATATGATGTTAAAAGGTTGTGATATAACTAGGACTGAGACCGTTGAGACATTTCAAAGTGATCAATAGAATCTTAAAATCAATTCTACAACGTACTGGCAGCCAGTGCAGAGATGCTAAAATAGGTGTGTTTTTTTTAGTTCTGGTTAAAAGCCTTGCTGCAGAGTTCTGCACCATTTGTAGTCTGTCCAGAGATTTCTGACTTAGACAGGTAAAAAGGCTGTTACAAAAATCGAGCTGTGAAGAAATAAAAGCATGCAAAATGGTCTCAGTGTCTTTAACGGTTAAAAAGGAACCGATCTTTGAAATATTTCTGAGCTGATAAAGACATGATTGCACTAATTTTCTGATGTGATATTCGAAGGTAAGATTACTGTCAAACCTGATGCCGAGGTTCCTTGCAGTGGGCTTGACGTTTTCCCGCTAGGGACCCAATAGACGGCATCAGCTGATCCTGACTGTGCTGCGTGCAATCCAACAACCAAAACCTCAGTTTTTGCCTCATTCAACTGGAGGAAATTCTCCGACATCCAGTTTTTTATATCCACAATACAATTTTTCATAGTACTCAACATCCCAGGATCAGTGGTTTTAACTGGTAGATACAGCTGTGTATCATCTGCATAAAAATGGAACTGGACCCCATGTCTTTGTATTATGTGCCCCACGGGAAGCATGTATAACTTGATATAACTCTGAAACACGACATCTTCCAGACTAAAAGTCAGCATTGTCACCAGTCACGGATCCATGAAAAAGACATGGAGATAAAGGAGCAGCAGTGTTTGCAGATTTCAGTTAGTTCTGTGTGCATTCTCATAAATACAGGGATTGGTTTATTTAGAAAGAAAAGTACACATACATCAACCAACCCTTTAGTCTGGCAGGACCTATAAGTTTGTGAAATATAACAGGTAAGGTTGCCATTTGTGGAATGAATGAATTAATGAATGAACTTATTTATATAGCACCTTTCATGCACAGAACGCAGACAAAGAATTAAAACCATACAATTATAAAAATACTCACTCAGTGAGAAATGAGAAGAATAAATCACTTACCCTATCAAGTAATTTATTAAAAACATAAATAAATATTGAAACAAAGAGCTGTTAGTTACAGGCTATATTCAAAAGATATTTTGAGTTGTCATTTAAAACTGTCCACTGAGCAGCAGGTCTAATATTTAAAGGCAGGGTGTTCCATACTTTTGGGGCGTAGTAGGTAAAAGAAGCATCCCCAGAGGCTTTTGTAGTGATGTCAGGAGCAGATGAAAGAGCAGCTGTGGAGGATCTCAGGGTTCGTGGAGGGACATAAGATGAGAAGGGTTTTAAAATCAATCCTAAAAGATACTGGGAGCCAGTGTAGGTCGTGTTCTATGGGAGTTGTATGGTCTGTCTTTTTAGTTTTTGTTAAAACCCTGGCAGCAGCAGCATCCTGAATGGTCTGTCAAGACAGTCAAGACAACTGGAAACAAAAGCATGAACAAGCTTCTCAGCATCTTGCTGGCTCAGTTGAGGTTGTACCTTAACTGTACTGTGGAAATGATAAAGGTTTCGTGTCTGTGTGCCCAGTTTTGTGGTACATTAAAGCAGACCAAAAACCTGAATGCGTTCTATTATGTGAAAAAAACTTTCTGTTTCAACATCGCTGTGGTTTATGTCTGGTCAGGTTGACACACAAAAAACAATTGGTTATGGTGTCATGATCCTGGGTTATTGTTTATATTCTGTCATCTTATGGACTTTGTTTTGGGGTGTTCTGTCTTGTTTCATGTTATTCATTCATTTTGAATCTGCTTCCTGTTTTATTTTGTAGATTCTCTCCTCATGTGTCATGTCTGGTTCTACTTCCTGTTTTTGTGTGTTTTCCCGCCTGTTTCCTGTCACACCTGTCTTGTTAGTCCTTCCCTGTTCCCAGAGTCTTCCTTTCACACCTGTTGTGTATTAGTCTTGTTAGCTCCACTCTAGTTTTCCCTCCACACCCTTGCTGTCAGCCAATCTCCATTTCCGTCCTTCGTCCTGTGGCCTCCTCCAGCTGTGTCTCGTTCTGGTGATGAGTTTTTCTGTGTATATATACCTGTGTGTTTCACTTTGTTCTTGCTCAGTTTGTCTGTGTTCATGATGTTGTTCCCCGCTCTGTTTTCTGCCTGGTGTCTTGTTTTCTGTTTTGGGTTTCTTCACTTAGTTCATCATGTTATCCCGTTTAATTTTGGGTCTTCTTACCTTCCTGTTTTGGGTGCTCCATTAAAGCTTTGTTCCAGATCCACTTGTCAACTGCTCTGCATTTGGGTCCCTTTCTGAACTGATACATGACATGTGGTTGGGAAAAGATCATGTTTTGGGGAACAATTCCTGCAGAAAACTCTGCAAACAACAACCTCTTATTGTCACCAAAAAGCTGCTGGAAGCAGCAACGATTTGTTACATCCCAACTGGTTCTGTTGGCCGTTGGTCTCCAACAGAGGTCTGCAGCTTGTCAGGTGTCTCATTTGAGTCATGTGGCATTTCTTTGAGCACTGATACGTTACTGTAAAAACTAACAGGCTCGTTGGAGATGAGCCAGGCCTGCACAGATCTGATCCCTGCTGATCTCTGCACAATGTATGCTGGTTAGATTTGTGTCTGACTTCATTGCGACTTGCTCTGACGTCATACAAAAGTGGACAACGATAAAAATGGTGACATATACGATATATGGCCTTAAAATGGCAAACCATCCCATAGCATGCAGTGGGGCCCGTCCTAACAACCGTACGCCACTGATTTGTTGAGCAGATGTTTCTCAAATCCAAGAGTTCATTATTTCCTATAATGAGCCTTTCTCTAAAGTTTCTGCTGTAATGCAGCCCACACTGCTGGACAATATAAATGACAGTGTAGATGCCAGCGGAGTGAGCCAAACACTATTTATGCTAATGTATTTAAATTATTGTTGTAATGATTTATTGATGCCAAACTTGTACATGTGACCAGCTCAGAAGTGCAGAGGTTTTGTTCTGGGACAACTCTCTGGGACTCATTTCACCCCGTGCTATAAAACCTAATGCTTTCTTAATCGCAGTGCAACTACAAAATTTAGGAACGTCATGAAGTTTACAGCCAAGATAAAAAGTCAGCCTGGTGCATTTTGAGTTTTCTCTCTTTATGGGAAAAAGAGAAGCAGCCCGACCTGCAGCGTTTGGGTATTATATCCCTTTCAGGCCACCGTCACATTCATCTTCTTTTTCTTTCACTTCCCCAAACGCTTTGCTGAGGTGTTATTTTTGACCACATTGCCTGTAGCAGAGTGTCACACTTAGAAATATATAAAACCACTGTAGTGTGCTGATTTTAAACTCAGCTCTCATGAGCTGTTTGATGTCCCCATGTCGCCCGCTGCTCTGTAGATACGTCTCAACCCAGAGAGCCATTACATAAAGGCTTTATATTAGAGGAGCAGATTTTATTCTGCTGCAGCTGAGATGAAAACTTGTAATCAGAAACAACCTCCCAGAAAGGTTTATTGATCCAGAGTCGGGTTCTCTGGGCATTTTAATGTGACAGAGGCCTTTAATAGGCTCAAAGGTTCTCTATACTGTGCTCAAACAACTCCACATGGACCTTTAGAGCTGCTGGAGTCAACTGTTTAAGAATGCATGAAATGCCACAAACAAAAGTCTGAGCTGTAATGGTGCTGACTCTGTCACGTAATGAGACTCCCTTTATAAACTGCTTTAATGTTGTAACTTACGGCTTTGTTTGTTTGTAAATCATTTACTAATGTTCTATAGATCAGTAAAGCATTAATAAGGTTGTGGAAAGTTGTCGTGCCGAGTGTTTCTGTGTATTTAATAAGGCAGGCAGTGATAATTCAAGGTAATCCAGGCCATTCTTGTCCACTCATGGTTGCAGTGCATGCCATTATCATAATGTGCTTATCCAAACTCACACCATTTCTCTCTGCCTGTAATTCTTGCCATTCTGTGCAGTGGACATTTCTTACATTAAAGAGGCAACAGACAGCATCTTTTCCTAAATATATCATGATGAAAATAATGTGGGTTTCACAGGGTAGTGGCCACAGTAAAATCAGACAATCAGCGTTTACATAGGTTACTTAGTGGCTTTGCAATCTTTGCAATAAGCTTCTGCCACCGGTGCCGAAATTTAGCAGAAAAAATCTGCTTTACGGCAGGAAACGCGTCATGTATTGCCAAACTGGTCGGTCAGCCAATCAGGGCCTGGAGCTGGTCCTTATGAGGAGTTGGGCATGAGATAGTTGAGTCACGAGCACAATGGCAGACGGACAAAGTTTGGAGACAAGTGAAAAACGGCCTAGCAAAAGAAAAGGAGCTCCTCTGTGTGAGGAGGCAAAGAAGAGCAAAAAGGAGAGTGATAAAAGAAGAGGAAAAACAAGAGTAAACCTCAGTCAGGCGTTCAAGAGATGGAGGGAGCTCCGTGACCAAAGAGGCTTCAGAACCAGTGTCCAGCTAGCTTTCTTTCTAATGGACAACGATGTGAAGGGTTTGTCATACATCAAGTCTGCAGTCATAAATGTTAATTAAACAGCATAAGCAGGTGTACATGTTAATTAGATCATACAATATCGATTTTAGTTTATGTAAGTGGTCAAAAAAGACAATGGGAACATTCATAACCTGGGCTGGATTAACCAGAAGGGCAACAGGACAATGCCCAGGGGCCCAAGACCTCTGATGGGCCCAGGTAAAATACAGTAGATCCTGTTTTACAGTTTTAGGTTAACTTGTATGCTGGTGCAGCTTGTAACCTCCTCACAATGTGCCAGCTGATGGACAGACCCTCCCCTATTTGGCCTGCCCCTCTCATGAAGTTGACGCAAAATTTAAAAGGTCAAAGTTGCACCAAATCAACATCAAGCTGACGTGGCTGACATTGTCCAACATCAGGTAGCTTGCAAAATGGAGAAGCCTGGAGGGCAGCAGAAGTGGGAGTGCCAAACAAAAACTAAAAAAGGATAGAGACATCAGAAAGGTGACGAATTTGATATACTAGTCCAGACCCACTGAGTGCACAGTCACCCATGTACAGTTTCACATGGTGTGTGTTTGGAATATAGGTCATAGGAAATTGCAGATTAAATAGTCAACTGAACCCATTAAGAAGAGCAATGTATTCAGACAGAGTTTTTGAAAAACAAGGGACAGACAGAATGACACACTGACAGTTTCCGTGATTATGTACAGCATACATACCATGACTTAGTCATACCAAACATTAGAAAACACCAACATTGGTCCACAGGGGGAGCCACAGCCATCGGTCGCATTTTAGCCATTTTGAAGCATTTTTCTGTTGTTATAGCGCCACCCAGTTGCCAATTAGAGCTAAATTTCTCCAGTCAGCTTGAGGCGTCCTGTTCTACATATCTACCAAGTTTAGTAAAAATCCATATGGCGGTTAGGCCTAGATAAGAAATGAGCTCTCTAGCGCCCCCATTTTGTTTGATGGGGTCAATAATGGAGGGGTCCCCTCAGATTATGTGTGGTCATACGCCTACAAAGTTGCGTGGTGATGGGTGAAACCCTTGAGATGTTATACACCTTTATGTGATGAGCCACGCCCTCCGCAATATTCATTGCCTTATAGAAGCTCAGTTTTAGGAAGTTTTCCAACTTTTGCCAAGAGGGAACTTTAGATATTGGTCCCTAGATTATGTTCACCCAGTTTCATGCAGATCGCTCAAACTTCCTAGGAAGAGATCCATTTGAAGTGTTTTTCAAAACATTCAAAATGGCAGAAAATCTATATAAGCGGAAGTTATGGGTTCTTGAGGCAAATGTGTTCCTCATGAGGAGAGACATCTCTGTGCAAAGTTTCATGTCTCTACCACATACGGGGCATGAGATATGCCCATTCAAAGTTTGACATTTCAATGGGTTGCTATAGCGCCCCCCTTTGGCCAATTGATGTAATATTGCTTCATTGGCATCCTGCCATGACCCTCTACCACTGTGCCAAATTTCACATGGATTGACCAAGTCAGTGAGGAGAAAAACAGACAGAGTTTTTGTCATTATATAGTACGATATACAGAGCAGGTAGTTTATCTGCTGCTAAGGTGGCTGCTAGCGACAAAGACAGCTCAGCTAGCGATGGTATTCCTTCCTCCATCAGACCAGCCAACGTTAGAAGTCCGGCATAGCTAGTAATGGATCGTCTGTTGGACAGCAAGAAGGCCCAAAGTGCGAACACTGAGGACATTAGTGATGTATCACCTGTTGGGACTGCTGAGTTCTTGAGAGTAACAGACTTTAGACATTTCCAAATGTTTATGTTGCACAATGAATGTTTTCAACCTGGTCTGTCTGAAATTGTGAGAATGAGAGAACATTTTCTGTTAAACATGAGCTGAAGACTCATTAGATGAACTCGATAGGGGTCCTGATGTTGAGGATGCTGTACACCAGTTTGCATATTCAAAGTCAAGACAGACGTCTGTTTGCCAAATGAGACTGAGCCATAACAAGACTGAGACTGTGTGTCAGTTAAACATGCTGTTCTCCTTGTTAAGGAGTAAAGACTGTGTATTATTTCCACATTCATGCTGGTGCTGATGTGCTCTCATACACGTCGTGATATATGTGAGTGGGTAGTAGTCTAACATTCACAGTCCCCAGTGAAGTGTTAATGTGGCTCCGCTCATAACCACGCATTTATTTCAATTTATAAAGACTGATAGTTTGGTGAACTGCCTTCTCCAAGCCAGCGTTCAAACAATCCATTCAGTCAGACAACCAGTCAGCAGCTTCAGCAGCCACAGCTTTATGACACAGTGGCAAAGAGAGACACTTTTTAAAAGCTCATACGACACCTCAGGGACTCTTAAGTCAGCTGGAAGAAGGTTCTAATGTTAAACACCATGTTACACTGCACATCATCACAAACACAACTTTCCCAGCGCGAACATTGTTGGCAGCAGCAGCGTGCTGTGTGACACTTCTCTGCAGCAGGCCCTGGAAAGCTTGCAAGCCAAAGAGGGTAAAATTAATGCAGCAAAATAGAGAAATCCTGAAGGAAAACTTAAGTGACACTTGTGGAGATTTGTTTTGCAGCAAGACAACCATAAAACCAAAGAAACAAACAAGAACGCTGGTGGCCTGGAGTGAGTCAGTATCCGGGTCTCAAATAAAATCATGATCCTCAAGCAAAAATTAGGACACTGATGTTCAAAGTTTATACAGATCTGTTTACTTGTTTTTAATTCCTGCCAAAGGGTACGGGAGTAATTACTTATTACAGACACAGCTGATATAAAACATTAGTTAAAGGTCCAGTGTGTAAGGTTAAGGGGGATTTAGTGGTATCTAGCAGTGAGGACTGCAGATTGCAATCAGGTTAAACTTCTCTGGGGTCAAATTCTTTAAGTGTTAAGGAGTTTTTACCAGGAGCTGAAGCCTCTTCCTCTCTGAAGCAAATAGATCAGGTGATTAAACGACCCAGTGTCACTCTGAAGTTGTCAAAATCCGGTGCTTGGACACTGACGAAAAAAGCCGTCCTTTCACGTTGTCATGATGCACAGATGGTTGCTGTTACAGGTGGAAACGCAGCAGGACAAGAACGAAAGTTAAGGCAGCAAAAGATGAAGTACGGCGGGTGGGCAGGCAGGTCGTGGGGGTGATGGATGGGTCCAACAACCACCAGCTTTCATCCGTGAGACTGGCACTTACTTCCCGTCAACTTATAAAGTAAACCCTGTTCTCTTTTCCTAAACCCAACCATGTGTGTGTTGGCAAAACGTAACCCCGTGCATTTTTTGTTGAAGGGAGAAAAGAAGCATCAGTGTTGTTCCGATATAGTGCTTTTATTTTGAAAGAGACTGTATGCAAACTGTATGTCGATATGTGACGAGGTCACAGTGAGGATGTGTCAGATTTAAGCTGGTTAAGACATTGAGTGAAGCGATTTCATGTTACGTATGTTTCTCCTACACTGTTTGGCACATCGCAGTGGGGCCATGTTGCCCAGCACCTGCAAATGTGTGCTCACCTTATTCCTGATCCAGATATTCAGGAAGTTTTTACCAGCAGCCAAATTATACAGAGAGGCCACAAACACACCCCGTGATTTAAACTGAGAAAACATTGAATGAAACAGTTTCATGTTACAAATTAATGTTTCTGTGATGGTGACTGTCACGTCGGAGACAGCCCACACCTAGCACCGACCTCACCAGAGGGTCCTCAGTGCCATATAATTACATTACTAAAGTCACGATACATATTATTGAGATTTTAAATATGTTGTGATAAGCTGAGTATTACAATAAAATATATTGTGATTTATCACCTTTTTTCAACTGTAAATGATGTCATCAAAGGGAACTTTACCAACATCTGTTTTAACTAATAAAGTATAGTTTTCAGTCTGTTCATCTCACCTCAGCCATTTTTAATAAAAAAAAATATTGATACTCAGCACTGTGTGACGATACAATACTGCTACACAAAAATATCACAATACTATGCTGTATCGATTTTTTTTGCTCACCTTTTTTTCCTCTGATAACTTCAGATCCCGACATGCAGGAGCTTCCAACAAGGAGCTGAAATGTCAGAGGTCTCTTCCTCTCCAAAACAAACAGATCTGGTAATTTTAAATCAGTAAAAACACTGAATAAAACATTTTAATGTTAATAAAAGAGCTAGTATTTGGTTTGTCTGCTCTGGGCTACCATAGAAACATGGTGGTGCAACATGGTGAGCAGCAGCTCCCTATGTAGGTATAAACAGCTCATTAAAGTAATGAAAACATGGTTCTTATTTTCAGGTGATTAAACACAAAATAAACATACTTATTATATTATATTATATTATATTATATTATATTTAATTTCTGCCAATTTATCCCTCTACGCACTGCACACTGGGCCTTTAATCATTCAGTAAAGTTAAATAAAACTGTAAGTTACAGTTCACAAACTCTTTATAAAGGGTGTCTTGTGCCATTTACTTTTTCTGTCGCCTCCTAAATTAAAAGCAATCAGACCAAATTCATGCAATTTAATTTCTAATTGTTCTTAAATGTGGGAATTTCCTGTTGTTGGTATTTGAATTGGATTTAAACTCTCAGTGGCGCAGCAGTGCTCACATTACTGTGATTACATCGCGCCATATTACACCACACAACTTATTCAATTACTGCTGTGGGCGAGCTGGCGTGTTGACTCATGACCAGACGTGAATTAGATTTGGATTCAAACTGGTTTGTTTCTTGGATCCTCTCTGTATAAACTCGCACCTTGACGCGCGCGTCTCAGACAGATGTTCCCCACATCTGTGATCTCCGAAACTGAATCCACTCAAACCTCCCACAGGTAGCCTCCTCTCTCTCCCATCCAGCTCCCTGCATCGTCTGCCTGCACCCCCCGCCACACACACACACACAGAGCAGTGCGCACACTAACCCCTCCACCGCACCCGGTGTGTCCAGTCCGCTCCAGTCAGAGGGAGCCCGGCTCAGCTCTGCACATCTGGAGCAGCGGCGGGGAACCGGGGGTGATGCGCGGGAATTCAGCGGTGTTTTGGCGCGGCAGCACCCGCATTGCAACACAGGAGCGATGGTGAGGAGCGGCTGTTGCATGTGTGAGGAGCATCTCTCGCCTCTTTGCATTCTTCTACTTGTTTCATCACAACCAGCATGAACAGACACACACACGCACACACACACACACACACACACACACACACACACACACACACACACACACACACACACACACACTGACAGTGCGCGTGCCATTTTTTATTTATTTCTCTGCTGACAGGATTACAGGGAGGGTCTGTGTGCTTTTCTTTCTACACTAAATGCGTCTTGGAAGTTGGGCTGTTGCAGCCAATGGGATCTCTCCCCAGCCTGACACCGGTGGCAGCCTGAGACAACAGGATCCAGACCGGGCCAGTTGGCGCCATCTACAAGTCTTTACAGCAGCAGACAAGTTCCTGTGGAGGAGAAACTGTTGCCTTGAATCAAACTTTGTCTTTGAACTTGCGGGATTTTGACCTGTCCGACGCCTCCTCCTGCTCCCGACACCCCCTCACCTCCTCCTCCTCCTCCTCCTCCGCCCTCAGCGCGCCGCGCGGAGGGTGAGAGATGGAGAGCTTCAGGTGACTGACCGCGCGCCGCCGCTGCAGGACGCCTACTGGGGATTTACTGAACCTACTGGGGACACCCAGGGGCCCCGGGCAGGATGGTGGGTAGGCTGCGCACTGCGCGTCCGCATGTCTCACTAGTGTGTGTGTGTGTGTGTGTGTGTGTGTGTGTGCGCGCCTTTCCACTGTCCTTAATGTCGCCTCTCGCTCAGCCTCCTCACCCCATCCTCACCTCCTACCATTCCATCCTACCACGTGCACGCGCGCCCATGCGCACGCACGTGTCCCGGTGGCGGTCACGGTTCTGCTCGTCACGAGATGCGCGCCATAATGTGCACATCAGCTGCGGGCTCTTTGAGCGGCTCCGCGCCTCACGCACATTATCTGGGTTTAAATGGGCGAGAGATCATGTGCCTGAATCTGTCAGGAAACGGAACTCTGCTCTTAACTGGGAAGCTTGCATCTTCAGTCATGCCTCCATACACACACACACACACACACACACACACACACACACACACACTGTTGACACAATGCTGAACCGGCCAGAGGCACCAGTTGCCTTTGATTTGGTTAAAGTAGAATCAAAGGCGCAGCGCTGGCCTGCAGCACCGAGCATCGACACTCCACAGGCCCTGGTACTGAGGAACTCTTTGTATGATGAGCATCATGAGGACCATGACTATGGCTGGATTGTCCCACTAGGGGGCCCAGAGCAACCGTGTTGCGTGGCATTCCCAATTGGAGTGTTACAAGAGAAACAAGATGACAACACACAGCCAGGAACCATCCATCTGTGATGCTCTGTGTGTTCCTCTTAAACTGTTAAATGAGGTGTTGTAAATGATCATTTTGCATTTTTAGTTTTCCCCAATTTGCCTCATCTACATCTGAGATCACTGGTTTCCTACAGACAGCTGTGTCTCCCACAGTGGACTCACCATGACTTGTTGCATCCAGCTGAGTTTCACCTCCCAGCCTAGTTTGACAGTAGTGACAGTGGCTGTTACACTCAAACAGTGAGAGCTGTGTCTCCTCCTCTCAACAGGTGTTGTGGCTGAACTGCATGTGAATTTTCTATTCTTCATACGTCTACTAATTTTGTGGTTGTGTTCTGTTTTTATAAAGACCTGTCTGCACATTTCTATTGATAAAACCTCCAGTGTGTTGTGGACATACTGTTTATAGATGGAACTTCAAGTTGTCTTTTGATGAACTCAGAGACTATGGGTAGAAAAAAAACAGGATTTAAAACATGCTTCTTGGCTCAGTTCAATTTAATGGAACTTTATTTACCCCGAAGGAAATTCTTGTGCCAGAGAATGTTTAAAATTAGAGTAACAATAATTAACATCAGGCTCCTGGGTCAGGGTCACTCACTGGGCCCAGTTTTAAAAACAACAGAGCAAAAGCAAAATATTCAAAATATACAAGATTAGAAGATACAAAGTGTTTTCAAGGAGCTAAAGCAAAAACCAAGGCCTAATAGAGAAACAAGAGAAGTAAGTACAAGAGTTACTAAACCGGAACTAAAATGATGTCAAAATGTACATACAGTAACAGTGCACCTAATGTATGCAAACTAACATATTTATAATGTTTGGTTATTTATGAAAAATTAACCCGTCATGCCTTAAAATGGGTTAGCTGTAACGCTACACTTTGCTCATCAACACACAAACCTCTGCTTGTGAACAGTAACAGATAATGGGGATGCACAATATTGGATTTTTTGCCAATATTCGATATGCCGATATGTAGCAACTCATTTGGCTGTTTACTGATACAGATATCGATATATCCACATTTTTCCCACCTAATTTTAGTGATCATCAGTTCTCCTCTGGAGTGGAATTAATATATACATGCATACTCTTATCGTGACGAGCCACCAGCAGATGGAGACATGAAATACTTTTCATTGTATGTGATATTTATTCGCTGTGCAGATTAACAAAAGGCATTTTGGCCAGTTCAGATGGACGTCGATATCAGTATGAACCTTTGCTTGACTGCATTATCAAACAGTAAATGATGTGTCCATAATGTTCGATGGGGAACAAGGTTCCTGATCACCAGCTTTTGAGTTGAGGTAAAAGGGAAACTTGCAAATCACTGATACATAGCATTTTGCTTTAGCGTTATGGAAAGCTCCATCCTGCAAACTGACAGGATCAGTTACTTAAGCCCTTTTTATTAAACAGGAATTGTGCAAATTTGCAGGAAAGCCCAACAAGTCTTTTTTCAGCATTGGCAGTATAAAAACAAAATCAGGGAGTGCAGCAAAATGCCGCCTGCTTACTTTTGTTTATACAGAATGTGCCTTTTTCGGGGCAATGGGGGGCGTGAGCAAGTAACAAAACGTGTAGCTCAGCGTGTGACGTAAACAGTGACGTGGGAGGGAAGCCGCAGCTGGTCAGGCAACGATTCTCTTGTAAGTCGGCCCGTTTTTCACCGTCCCCGTCATCTGACGGTTAATGTCCTCTTCGTTTGCGAGGACAAGGAGGGCGCAGAATTCCTTGTCTCCCCAGTTGCTCATCTTTACAGTGTCTGTCAGGTTTGTGTTTCCCTCTTGCTACTAGCTGCACTTGTTGTGGTGGTATGATACGCTGCTGGATGGCATCAGTTTGAAACGCTGCTGGTGACGATGTAATTTAAGGAGCTGGAAAGTCCCTATAGGGCTTCTTGGGACTTCCACCCAAGAGCCTGGTGTAAGCTTACCCCATGAAGGCAGAGCCAAACCATGATGTTGATTTCGCTTGACTGAATTATCAAACAGTGAATGATGTGTGTCACGTTCGATCGAGGTTCAAGCAGACCTCAGACTGTCACCGGGAGCATGGAGTTCACTTCCCGTATGAATGCAGTACCAAACCAGAGCCAATGTTTTTCCAAACCTAACCACATTCTTCTGTTGCCTAAACCCAACCATGTGCCTTTGTTGACCTCCCGGCGTTGTTTGCAGCGTACCGAAACAGACACAGGTGCAAACCTAGCCTGTAGTATGCAGACCTGAAAGTCCACTGACAAAGCGGTGCTATGTGAAGACTTGGGATAAGAGTGTGTTGTAAACTCACACTGGACCGTGACTCCTGAACTGAACCATGACTTCCTTGTGCTGTTACACTCCCGCTCTGAAGTGTCCTTGCTGGGAAGGAGATTATTTTAGAGGGAGAATAATTAAAGAGATAAAAGGGGAAGTATTATTAAAGGAGCATTATATATTTAATTCTCTTTGAGTCAAGATGTAAACAAGTATGTCAAAATAATGATAGTGCTACCATGAGACAGTGAGTTGAGTAGGTGACTGCTGCCATTTTGTCTCATAGTTTGATGACTGTTTCAGACCATCTGTGAGGGGCTTACTCAGATGTATCCGCTTATATAATTGAAAAGATCGACTTTCTTTTATGAAACTTTTTCCAATTACATTTCACACATACCTTCAGAGGTAGTAAGTGCATTGTGCTTGAGCGTCTCAGTCAGATCACCTATAGGGAATCTGTGTGTGTCTTTGTCCTGCTGTGCTCTTCAGTAACTGATTGAAAGCAGGTTCATATGGGGAATACGTTACTCTTGCTTGTGTTGTACACTCAGCAGAGGCTTTCTCAGCTCCGCTGTAAAACTACTACATTTACTTCCAATCTCGCGGCTCTTTAAACACATTCCATTTATGCTGTAGTTGACATCGAAGTGTGAAACAATTAGGTGAGGCAGAAACTGAGCTGCAGGTCTGCAGGGCATTTCAAGCATGAAGTCCAACATATCCACGAGACTAATAGAGCTGTCGACCACCAAATAAACACTGAGTGTATTCGCGGACGCTGCTGCCCAAGGCATGTAATGGATTTATCTTTAAAGATCACCACTCAAGGGACAGCATCAGACTTGCTGAGACAGGGAGAGAGGAAGGTGTGCGGCAGGGGTGGAGGCAAATGGAAGCGGGTGGAATGTCAGAGAGCGGTTGGATTGCTCCCAGTATTTAATATTGATCTTTGAATCTTGCTTCCACTTTGATGGCCTGAGAATGAGCCAGAGTGTTGCTGGATGTTGGGAGATGTGAAGGGAGGAGATCAAACAGCCTGTTTTGTTTTCAAATCTTGTTCAAATGAAACGACTTTTGCTAACGGAGAAGCAGTTTTAATGAAGTTCCAGTCTGTGGGTGGAGCTTTGGAAATCAGGGCTTAATTGAGATTGCCTTGAATCCATGTCGCTCTAAAGAGTTTATGTGTGTGTGTTCATGCGTGTGTCTTTGCATTGGTGTGTGCGTGCTGTGCAATGGTACTAAAATTGTTGTTCAATTTGTGCTGGATAATCATTTCCTTTGATTGTACAGTCAGTGGAGCACGGATCAGATGGGTCGCAGTGCTGAGCAAATGACTGGTTTTCTGTTGATGGGACACTGATGGTGAAGTAATGTCATGCAGCAGAGAGACACAACAAAAATAAGTACTGAGTATGGTGCATCATGGTCAGTACTTTCAGCATATAACTCTTTTAGAAACCGTTCTGAATTGATAGCCGAAAAATATTTGTGTCCAGGTAGCAACTGTGAATGCCTTTACAAGTCATCTCAACTCTGACCCTCTTGACACCCTGCATCAAACTGCATTTTGGTTTATTAGGCTGAAGTCAGATTGTGTTTGACCACATGAAAGTACACATGCAATTGTACCCAAAACGCATTGAGGACAGATTGTGATCCAATCGGCCAGACGTCCTAAGAGGTGGTCAGGGATCAACCTTTGCAAAGTTACAAAGGTTAGGTTTAGGAAAAGGAACATGGCTGCAAACACCTGTCTCCTGTCCGGGGCAAAAGTGCTGTATTTTGTCAACCCTGTCTCGCTCCAAAGATGTCTAAATCCGGCACTTGGGCAGTGACTAGCGGTGTCAGACACTGATGAACAAAGCCATCGCATGGGGTCAAAAATGGCAGCATATTAACTGTCATAGTGGAAGAAGACTGACTGGTCTGACAAGTGTGATTCACTCTACAATGTGAATCATGACTTTGGCCCACAGGCCCTCACATTTATACGGGCATTATACATCATTATTCACACCTGAATTGTGACCTGCACACACACACACACACACACACCCTCTGTCCACATCCATATCCAAAGACAACAATATTGTAGTTATGGTTTCACATCATAGTCTAATAAGCATAAAATTAATCTGATTTCCCTTTTGTTTGTTTGCTGCTTGCTGTCACTGTAAGGGAACGGCGCCCAAATGCATGACTCAGACACAAACTCTTGATACAGAGTCACGGTCTTTAGTTGCTAAAAATAAGTGTGGTGCACAGAAGGTCAATCAAAGAGCAGCCAAACAAATAAGGCCGGGAGATGGCAAAGACAAGGTGAGGAAAACAGGCAAAAACACTGTGAAAAACAGTTTTGAGTTACCTGCATGTTTTCTGGATTGTGGAATGCTAACAAGCTGGTGCATACCTGTGCTTAAAGAGTGTTTCATAAAGCTGAGGGACACTGAAGGATTGGGTGATTATTATTTGTAGCTGTATTTACACATTCACTGTGTTCTGATCCTGTTGTGCGTTCAGGCCCGGGACTATACACAGTATTCAAGCTAGCTATCGGCCAATGTTGGCATCCAGAAGTTGACTGTTCGAGCCAATAATGGCAAGAGTTCTGCAACCAGGATGATTCATATAAATCCTGAAAATGTCACACAGTTTCTAAAAACGATTCATGAAGCAATCAGGTTTCACTGTGTCAAAAACTGGTGTATTCACCATTCACTGACTTTCAGCGCCAGACACCAACAAAAAACCGCCCTTCCATGTCAGCATGATGTGCAGCCGGTTGTCGTTATTGTGTAATTTCACCTGGCAGCATCGGGGAAACGCAGCAGGACAACAACGAAACTTAAGGTGGCAGAAGTCTGAGTAGAGCGAGCAGGAGGGGTGTGGATGGGTCCAACAACCACCGACCATCAGCCGGGACGCCAGTGTTCACTTCATGCAAGACTGTAAAGCCAAACCCTTTTCTTTTTCCTAAAGCCAACCACATGCTTTTGTTGCCGAAACCCAAACGGGTGCGAGATTTGGCAAAATATAACAATGTGTGGTTATTGTTGAAGGGAAAAACATCAATCCATGGTGTTGTACTGACGTAGTGCTTTTATTTTGAAGGAGACTGTATGCAAACTGTACATTTCCTTTGAAAACAGAAGTGTATTTTGAAAACAGACAATGCATGTAACAGGCTGAAGTTGACACGGCGTCCCAGAACGTCAACAACCAACACACCCACGGTACCTTGGACGTCGTATGTGGACGTGGAAAGTCCATGACTAAATGTGGACATGTGACGAGGTCACAGTGAGAATGTGTTCAAGAATTCAAGGTACTTTTCCAATAGAGTCACCTTACACCAAGAACAAGAAGCTTTATGGACCAAGAACTGCAGGTGACGCATGAGCACTAAATCATAGACCAGACATTAGACTGAGTCCAGACGGTCTTTTCAACATTACATTGCCAAAGCAAACAAGCCAAGTGTCCACAGTCTGGTCAGAGATGAAGGACACCACAAGATGTCCTTGTTAATACACAGAGAAACGATAATATTGTCACAGCAAAAATATGACATAATGGAACTTCAGATATTAAAATGTGATGATTATGAAGTTGAGCAGACTAGTTTAATTATGTCGTCAGACAATGTGGGCAACAGCAATAAAACACCAATTTGTGCTAAAACTGGAGGAGCTGGCTGCACGAAATGTGACTGTACTTCACAATCTGAAGGACAGACGGGAAAGTGGAGGAATTATAATCTTAATATTTCTGCAAACTATCACATCTGATGCATTTTTGTCTCCTTGGCTTTGGCTTCATTGCACATGTTCGCAGTCATAATGTAAGTACGTGGAAGTTGAACTACAAAACCCTGGATATCAGCTGATCCTTGACATGTACTATCATGGAGAGGAGGCGTTTGGTTTGATAGAAATAGTGGTCAAAAAAGCATTTGCTTCACATTAACAAAGGATCAAGTGACTACAGGATGTGTAATGTGCAAGGGGCACCCATGCTGATGAGCCTGTGGAGGTCTTTAGCAACTGTTAACTGATTGTTTTGGTTTTACAGCTGATATCTTCACAGGCAGCTGTTATCTCAGCCCAGTCGCCAGAAGAAAATGTTGCAGGCTACGTGACGAGGCGCCTGCCAAGCTGCAGGCCGCTGTTTGAGAACAACAAACAACAAAACTGTTTTCTAACAACTCATTGCCACAGCTTTTTATCCAACAAATGTGGGTGTTCTTTAGCAACATGTTGCTAAAGCTGAGTATTATAAGCCAAAACAGCACATTCTCACTCTGACCTTGTCACATACTGAGGTTTGGTCATGGACTTTTCACTTCGAGAAATGACGTCCAAAGTACCCTGGGTGTACAATAACGGCAACTGGCCACCACTCAGACTGACGTGAATGGACGGCTTTTTTCATTGGTTTCTGATGCTGGAGGTCACTGACCAAGTGCCGATATTCAACAACTTTCGAGTGCTGTCCGTCAACAACTACCTGCTGCGTTTGCTGTGCAGAGCGGTGCTGCTCCGCCGGACAGCAGGAGCCGGAACGCAGCACAGCCGCAGCCGGTGGAAGCACACACATTGACTAGAATTAAAACCTATTGGCTCCGCTGCCGTCCCGGAGCGCAGATGCAACCAACACGCATCCAGTGGAATTTGGGGGTAAGGGCATCGTCATCCAGGGGGCGCCACAAATGGGGGAAGGAAAAAAAAGTTTATCTTTTACTATTTTTTTTTACTAATACTATTACTACTACAACAACATGACTACACAGCAAAGCCTACTAAATAATACAATTTCTGGGTTGTTAAGCTTGTTAAGCTAGCTGCTAGCAGTTAGCAGCTAGTTACCGTTACCTTTGAGCAGCTGGTGGCCCAGCAAACAGTTGACGGAGGTTGCATTGATTTGCACTGTGAAGCGTTCAGGCTCTATTCAGTAAGAATGAGTACTGGGTGAAGGTAGATTATGACATTCACATGATGTGTTAATGCTGCTGCTTGAAGGAGAAGTTTGTTGGATGTGTGCATCGAGGGGAGACTTGTCTAGGGCGCCAAATGTGCTCGGGCCGCCACTGTGTTAACCACAGCATTGTTGAAACGTAAAGTTTCAGCATATTTGCTACATATTAAGATACAAATGTTTGGTTTGTACGGTTTGGAAAAATGTACAATGCCGACACTTTTTTCTGGTGATTGGGTTGGTTATCAGAACAAAAAGTTTCAGACACTAACTGTACATTACCTCAACTCAGCACCAAGCAGCAGCAGACAGACAGAGCTGGTGGACATAGTGGATTATTAAGCAGCTAAAGAGCCAAACATTCTCCTTGAGGAGCTGCTGCAGACTAAAACTGAGCTAAAAGTAGAGTGAATACCAGACTTACATTCTCCTGGTGGTCAGAAACATGACTCCAAATGAAAGCTGTTGCTCTGCTGAATGTGTAAACAGCAAGGCTTTCCAAATGAAGACTTTCAAAGTCCAGTCAGTGGCTACCTCCAGGTGATGCATGGCCTTGGAGGTGGTGGTGAGGGGGTTGGCTTAACTGATTTTACTTGTCATGTTCTTGTGGTTCATGCTTTTTCTTGACTCTGTTTTTCATTTTATAAACACTAAACATTATTAGTGATGTTTTCTTCCAGTGCATCATGCCAGCAGTCATGAGAAATATTCACTCATCTACCCAGTTACAGCAGCTCAGTGTGCTGCAGAGCAGCTGCTCACACTCACCTACTGTAACAGCCACCGTGAGCCTCATGGTTAAATGCCTTTATGATCATCTGTGAGGTGAGAATATCAGATTTCCACACAGTTGGAGAAAGACAAAGTGCTCATCCTGGTCATAGTTCAGTTCTAAAGTCCTCCCGCTCCATGGAGCGCCTGTCCTTCCTGGCTGCTGACGGCGCTGTCAGCCAGAGACAGCAGGTTGTGCCAGCGTCTGGTCTCATTCAGAAGTAGCTCAGCCAACTTTGCTGCAGTCAGCACCGGAGCAGCGAACAGAAGGGAGTCGCACTGTGTCTCTATTTCCACCACAGTTGCTTTTGTCGTTGGATCATTTTTAAGACAAGTCTCAGTATGTAAAAATTTGCAGTCGGCCACGCTGTCGCCCTGCGCTGCTCTGTGTGCAACAACACAGCAAAGGAAGAGCAGTGATTGGATAGAAAATATGTGGTCAGCTCAGGAGCTTCTCTGATGATTCAAACCATCAGTGTTTAAACAGGTAACAACTTAAGGTGCTAAAATATTGATGCTGTGTGTATAGTTTGATGTGCTGCCTCCAGGTGGCTGAAAATATGAGTCAATACACTTACCTGCATTCTGCTGGCCTGAAAATTACTTTATTTCTAACACATCCTTTCAGGCTTTGTGGTGACGAAATTCATAATAACGCAGAGAGCTGTACAGGCTGCTGACCACCTCACCATCGGCTCCCGGTAAAAACCTCCTGAACAATGACCACTCAAAGAATTCTAACCAGGATAAGTTCAGCTGTTTGCTATTTGTAATCCTCACCTCTAGATGCCACTAAATCCCTCTGCACACTGTTCCTGTAAGTAATAACAACATACATTATAGATTCTAACATGCAGAGTTATGTTCACGACAGTAAACTTTTAAATGCATTTCTCTGTCAGTGTTAGTTTCATAGTTAGGTCCTTTTGTTGTTTGTTATCTTTATGATTATTTTATTCGCTTAAACAACTCCTGTTGTTATTGCATCTATTCAACTGGTCATCAATCACTTAAACACGCTGTCATCCGTCATCGCAGCTTCTGACAGCTGTCAAAATAAGCTGTCACTGAGCTGTCATCTGTCTGCGGCTCAGTCGATGTGACGTATCTTCCGCTGCGCAGAGGATTGTGGGTCAGAATAGCCTGAAAAGTATGTTGGATTCATAGACTGTATAAATAACTGGCTTGCATATTGCAAAAAAAAGTTTTAGCATTGAACATACTGTATTAGGACACACAAAATCTTTTGGGGGATATTAAATAGTATGGTAGTATGAGTATCGGAACGCACCGCATATTTAATGCTCCCTCAAGTACCCTAAGGCCTGGAGTACATCCCGCTTAAGCTCATTGATCGTTGCCACAGATAGCTCTGTAGTCAATATATCTACAGCACAGTATATGCACCACAGCATTGATCTAAAATATTGGCTTTGTAATTCCAAATCAGGGATTCATTAAGTAGAGAGCAGCCAAGGCAAACCAGGAGAGAGAGAGAGCACACAGACAGACAGACAGGCAGACAAGAGCAGCGTTACGGTGACATTTCAGTGTGCCAGAATCTGTTCCCCGTCACCTGAGGCATCTTCAGACCCGTGGCTTCCCATCACCCACATCCCAAACCCATTCGTTTTTAAAAAATGAGCCGGTGCCCACAGCTCCTTCCTTCCCCTCCTCACTCTCTCTTTGCCTCAAGACAGAAATCAAAAAGAGGCAACACCTCCACCTCAGCGCCGAGACAGTGGGTGGAAGAAAGAGTGAATGAGAGGCAGAGGAGTGTGACCTGGTAAAAAACATGACCCCCCAGCTCCACCACCCCAGCTGCCACATTTTATGGAGCATGTTTAATTTTTAAACACTACTCACTCCTGAATCACCAGGATTACCGTCGAATGGGCTCAGTGTGAGTGGTTTTAATTAAGATTCTTTAAGTCTGTGAGGGATGCTCCTCAGTGTTTGCAGCAGCAGGTTGTTTTTTGTGAGTGCTTCATCAGGTCCAGGCTGTCAGTAAGTTAGCAAGTCCTCAGGTGCAACAATCATCACTCAGATGGGATTTCGGGGGGGCAAGCACGAAGATGTATGAGTAAAACAAACAACTCAACTTCCAGAATATGAATGACTGTCTTGTAAACATCAGTGCAGGTGTTGCAGAGCAGTGAGGCTCTTTTCTCTGGAGAGGCAGACGTGCACACAATTCAGATATAATACAAGGCTGTCATACCTGGATACACAGAGAGGATGCTTCTCGGCTGACCTGACTCATTCTTACACACACACACACACACACACACACACACACACACACACACACACACGCACGCACACGCACTCTTCCTGATAAATCAGAGAATCTTCAATTCTCGTAATTGAATCATCTCAAGGTTTTTAATCCCAGCAGAGAGCAGTCAGCACGTACACCCAAGGTCACTATCAGATGCACAGATGCTCCAAACTACAGTGAGTGCACACAGTCAGCTGGAGGCACGTTCACATGCTCAGCAGTCACCTGTTCGCCGTGCCAGCGCTGCGCACTCACTGAAACAGGTGCAGGGAATGACAAGACATATTCTTCTTCTTCACTAAGCAGCAGCAAGACACAGCAGATTGAAGTCTCCGTTACGGTCTTTGTCTTTGCAAATGACTTAGACCCAGATTCTGCTGACGCACGTTCTTGAGTATTTAACTGATTAAATGGCTTAAGTAGATTTACCTAAACAAACAGAAATGCTGCCGAGAGGACTTCCTGCTGAATACAGTGAAACCACGAGGTTTACTTGTTGTGGATGCCAGTGACATCAGAGAGGGAAACTGAAATGGAAAATTGCGCTGCAGTTTAAGTGGCAAGTTGATATGATACGTTTGATGGCAGACTAAAATCTCTTTGTTAAGTAAATATTGCTAAAAATGTGAAGGATGGTGTTCACTGAATCTACTCCCAACACTGCCCGTAGACTAATCACAGGAGGAAGTGCGGGCGGATGCTCAGATTCAGCTGGCACAAGCCCCAGCACCACAGTTCACTGCGCTGGGTCTAATCTGTGTAACCACAGCAATAAAAAGTTTGCTCATCTGACAGGGAGTTTGCACCAGTGTTAATTTCATTGACAAAAACTATGATGAAAATTTTTGTCAACAAGACGATGACGGGCTAAAAATAGATCTTGATAATAAAAACTAACACGAAATCTATGTTTCATTTTGACTGATGAGATGAGACGTGACGAAAATGTTAGTGGTGGACTATCAGCTGTTGAGAGCCAAGGGCACATTTTCGTCTCAAGACTAAGATTAAGACAAAATCTAAAATAGTTGTCAAAATAAACACTGATTTACCCTGAACTGGCTGAATTCTAATTACTACTGAGCAGCTAAAGGTTTATCATCAGACCGTCCACCTTTGTCTGCTGTGGCTTTGTTTTTCTCGAAACAAATGAGATGTCACCTTGTTATAGATCACCACAAAAAAAGTGGCAACATCCTTTCACCTCCGCATTTGAGTTGTATCAGTGCAGACATTAAAAAAATTGATTAAAACATTTTGTGAAGCGAAATCTTGATTCTTTAAGGGATAGTGCACCCCAAAATGAAAATTCAGCCATTATCTACTCACCCATGTGCTGATGGAGGCTCAGGTGAAGGTTTAGAGTCCTCACAACACTTGCAGCTCCACCTAATGGAGGCTGACGGCGCCCCAGATTCAAACGTCCAAAAACACATAATTGGAGTTGTGTTGCTACCTCCTCTCCCCTTGGATCTCTGCAAGTGATGTGAGGACTCTAAAACTTCACCTGAGCCTCCCTCAGCATATGGGTGAGTAGATAATGGCTGAATTTTCATTTTTGGGTGCACTATCCCTTTAAGTGAAGCCATTTTCCCCCAGCTGTACTAATGAGTGGCTGAAGTTGGTGGTATCTACAATGTGTAATGGCCTCAGTGTGTTGGGTTCGATCTATGTGTACTGACTCACACTGTTCTTCATCTGAGTTCTCCCTGGAGACTCAGACTGTCGATACACATTCCTCAGCCCAGCCCCAAGAGGCTGATCCCAGCCCACTGTTGATTCTCTGTGCTCACTTTGAGCTACAGTAGACTTAAGTAGTTGTACAATACAATACAATCCACATTTGGTCATGGACTCTCTATGTGGAGGTATAATGTCCCAAGGTACCCTGGGTGTGCTGGTTGTTGACGTTCTGGGACGCCGTGTCAACTTCAGCCTGTTACATGCATTGTCTGTTTTCAGAATACACTTCTGTTTTCCGAGGAAATGTACAGTTTGCATACAGTCTCTTTCAAAATAAACCTATGAAATTGGGACAACACTGCAAATTGACTTTTTTTTTCCTTCAAGAAAACATGCGTGATTACATTTTGTCAACGCACACATGGTTGGGTTTAGTAAAAAGAACAGGGTCTGGTGTTACAGTTGTACCTGAAGTGAACGCTGGCCCCCGGGTGAAAGTTAGTGGTTGTTGGACCCATCGACTCAGACTTTCACCCCCTTAACTTAGGTTGTTGTCTCGCCATCGGTGTCTGACACAGGAAGTCACTGACCAAGCAAAGATATTCGACAACTTCAGATTGAGACCAGGTTGTATCTAATGAAACCAGACAGTCTAAGACATCCTGTAGTACCAACCATCAGACACCATTAGTGGCTTCTTTTTTTTAAGATTATTTTTGTGGGCTGTTTTTGCCTTTAATGACAGGACAGGGAGTGAAATGGGGAGACAGAGCGAGAGAAGGGACTGACATGCAGCAAAGGGCTGGATTTGAACCTAAAGTCTGATAAATGTCCTTAAGTGTCGTCAAGCATTATAATTGAAACATGGCGGACTTCAATGACCACCTGAGACAACTGTTTCAAGTGATATTTCTGAGCAGTATAAAACTTTCAGTCTTACTCAAAAACTTCCATGATCTCATGAGAAGTTTCGGCGTGTGGCACACCCTGTGTTAATGGAGCGGAACAACACACCCTGTCTTGTAACAATTGTTGCCAGAAGGAAGTATGTTTACAGTCAACATCGAGTCCTCAACCCTCATTCCACGTCTCCAAGTCCACTTCCTCAACACGTGTCCACAGATCAAGGGGAATGGGAGCTTATAAATCATGATACAACTCATATCACCATGGATATTATCTAGTAGCCTAAAGATATCAGTTAACTGACAAACAGGACATTGTCTACTTGTGGCATTTACCATTACAAATGTGTTTCTCCCAGTACAGACAGATGATGCACCTTCTCCTTAAGTTTCTGCTCGTAAAGATTTTTCAGGCTTCAAACTGTCTCTGACACTTCCACACAATGTGACGTGTAGGGGCTGTTCAGGGAGAAGACATGGTGGCATAGCTCCCTGGGCCATGATTTTTGATGATGAGTATATGAGAAACAACTCCTGCATTAGTTGCTGTTTAAGTGGTTTAACCATACAGCATGTTGTTAGAAAGCTACGCTCCTCTTGGTGCCATTCATGCGGATCATTTCAAGATCCAACCACCACAGCAGGCTCAGTAAATGCTTCTGTCCGACAAAAACAAACAAACAGTTCTAATTCACCTATGAAGCTGAATGACCTATGAAGGAAGCTTACGTAGCTCCCTTTGTATTTCTCACACACTGCCAACAGTCCAGATGATCTAAATCAAGTCAAATATTTAGTTCAAATACATCATCACATCCACAGATATCCACAAACTGCTGTTGCATCGTCTCAAACGCTCATAAATCTCCACACATCATCCATAATTTCTTCCTTCTGCATGTAAACAAACTCCTGACCTTTTGATTGACACCTCACTTGAGCCAATAGGAGCTTCCAATGCTGTTGCTGTGGTCTTGATAGCCAACCAGGGCCTGAGCTGAAGGAACACATTTCCTGTAGTTTAGGGGTATTTAAAGAGCCAGTGATTGGCCCACCTCACCTGAGTTCTTGTAGTCAAGGACACTCTGAAGCTCCACAGCAGTTTCCAAACACTTATTGTCACCACATACTGTTACAAATGTACAGAAACGATAAACAAATGGCTATTAAATTATGTTGTCTCAAGGCAAAAAAAGCAGTCTACAGGGGCGGCTGTGGCTCAAAGGTGTAGCCAGTCGTCCACCAATCAGGAGTTCTTGAGTCGATCCCCGGCTCCTCCAGTCTGCATGTTGAAGTACCCTTGAGCAAGATACTCAACCCCAAACTGCTCCCGATGGTTGTTCCATTGGTGTATGAGTGTGTTAAAATCTGAGTAGCAGGTGGCACCTTGTATGGTAGCCTTGGCCACCAGTGAATAAATGTGTCTGTGAATGGGTGAATGTGACTCGTACTCATCGTCCTCCGCTTATCCGGGTCACGGGAGCAGCAGCCTCAGCAAAGGAGCCCAGACAGTCCTCTCCCCAGCCACTTCCCTCAGCTCTTCTGAGGGAACCCCGAGGCGTTCCCAGGCCAGCCGGGATACAAGTGCAGGTCCATTTATCATTTTAGGTTTTCTCGAAATGTTTTTTATACACAGTAAGCTCCTAAATAGACATTTCTTTCTGTGCTGATTAGTTTTTCACTCATATTCACACATTCACATAGCCCTTATTAAAGAGCGCCTGGACAAAACCCGTGAAACATGGTTTGTGTTAAAGGTTTAACTACGTTTGTCACATAACAATAAGTTGTGATGTGATGTTTACTTTACGTGGTTAAAAAAAACCTCAAAGGTGAGTTTTGGTATCACACAGGACACAAACAGCAGTATACTGGGTGAAAGTCCTGTGTGTGATTGACCCATCCACCTCCCCTCCATCCTGTCCTGCTCAGACACTAAAGCTCTTTCTAATACATTATAGTTGCAGATGGGTTTACACTAGAGTGAGTTGAAGGCTTGCTGTGTCCACAGACTGTCTAAATAATGGACATAGCTACCGTGACTTCATCTACTGGTTTGTGGAAGGCTGTTTTGAAGCTTCCAGTTTGGTATTTCAGCTGTTGTCGTTTTGGGAGCCAGAAGTGACCATATTTGGACAAGAGAGATGGATCTGACTCCGCAGAGAGGGAGGCCTCCGTGTTTGAGACGGGAGCGTGTGGCGGGTGGTCGGACGCTCCCAGAGAGGGGAGAGGGAGAAATATAACAACATAAGGTAAAATAGGAAACACCTGTCTCCCTCTTTTATTTTATTTTCAGCGTTTCAGGCGTAAAAGTTCCGCCATTGTTGTTTCTTCTTCATGTCTCACTAGAGCTACGTATCGGGTAGCGACAGCAACACTGCCCCCACGTGTCCGGTGGTACTGCTCCGTTTGGCCCGTATCCGTAAGCTTTATGGAAACGTGCAGAAATACAGACGAAATGAACGTGGAGCACGGACAGAAGGCTCCATCTGTATCCGGATCCGTATTTAACGTTGAGCATAAATGGGCCGTTACAGACTGCGGGTCTACAGCCTGTCAATCAAGCCGGGTTGTCCTTAAATATGCGTCATTTTGGACCTCAATAAAATGTACATAAGTGAGTTATATAAAAATTCACCCCTGTACATTTGTCACAAATGTTGAAATTAGCTGTAGTGACCAAAACTATTCATTGTAACAGGCTGTAAACATGTTTATTTCTGCTGTAAAGTTGGACAATTTAACATGGTGGTCTATGGGATTGACTCTGTTTTGGAGCCAGCCTCAAGTGGCCATTCAATGAACTGCAGTTTTTTTGCACTTCCACATAAGCTTCATCTCTCAGCCTCAGAGGTTGTGTCTTGGGTGCATCTCATACAGACACAACAGGATGCTTTGTGCACCAATATAAGAGGCTGTGGGCAACTGACCAGGCAGCCATGTTTGACGCAGACAAGCACAGACAGTGTTGATTTTTTGCATCAATCTAAAGTAGTGTACGCAAGTCAAGCAAACTATTTAGGTAAAGGTTTAGGTTAGGCTGCTGCATGCTCCAGGTAAGGGTAGGTTTCCAGTGAATGATGAAGACTGTGCATGTGTGACACACAAACAAGTTTTAAAGCAACAGAAAGTTAATGAAGAGATGTGGAGGCAGACATGATGATAAAAGGAGGAAACCGAGACGACAGACACAGCGTTTTCATCCTTTTATCTCTGAGCAGTCTGCAATTGATTTTCAAGGTTCTTGGAAAGACAGTGGCCCTCATTCATCAAACTATCAGACTCTGCTTGTTACACTGCCAAACTTCATATTTATCAATTCAATCTACGCCGGAGCTGTAAACAAAGATCTGACTGTATGTACTGAGAACGTCTCACTGCTCATTTCAAACACTTTGCGCACTGCACACAGGAGACTGTTGGAGTCACATAATGATAAAGATTACCTGCACGCTTTGTGACAGAAAAATATATCTTTCGAGCATAATGGCTTTCATTAAAGAGGTCAAGACTCACATAATTAGTGTTCATCACCTTTAAATGATGACCACTTAAACCCTCTGTTTCTTTAATCTGATGAGGAAAGCTTCTAATGGATTATTTGAGACATAAAGTTAAACGTTCACTCTCATTTAGAGGGTTTATATGTGCTTTTATTTCTTAGGTGCAGCAGACTGAACTCATTAAAAGGTGTCTGAGGCTCCTATTCTTCTTTCCTTATTCTTTGTTTATAACAGGACACAGACGCACTGAATACACGATCAGATTCATTTTGAAACATTTTCATATAGACAGTTACAGAAACCAGAAGCTATAGATTGAATTAGAGCATCGTTTCGGGACATTTACTGCATCCTTTGTGGACTGAGTCAGATGTTCTGCCTTTAATACAAATCCATGAGTCATAGTACAGCAATATTCCTCTATATCAGGTAGACCTGGGATTCTTGCTGAAGGAGCTGAACCTGTTGGTAAATATAACTTGCCTTAAGGGACGGGTTCACGGGCCTGTTCATACTGGCCATTAAAGGATGCTTTCCAATGTACTTTCAGTGTAAGTGATCAGATACAAAGGTTATGTACTGCTTCTGAGTTCATCAGATAAAGTGGAAACTTTCTTTTCTTGTGTGTTCCTGCACTGTGAAAAGTAGTGTACACTCACAAAGTAATATATCCCATCATGCATTGCGCCAAAGGAATGGACAGACTGTATGCAATGTACAACAAGGCAGACGAGAGGAGATAAGGCCCTGACACACCGAGCTGACAGCTGGCTGTTGGTCAAAGTCGGGCTGTCAGTGAGCGTCTGTCGCCCTAGTTTTTGCAGTGTGTCCCGCACTGTCGGCACTTCGATGTCGGTAGCTTTTTGGCTGATGAGCATGTTGAATCAGCGACGGACTTTGTCGGTGAGAGAGGTCACTCTGATTGGCTGTTCAGGTTTTATTTCCTCACCCCAGTAGCGAGTGAATCTGCCTGTAGTGAAACCGGGGCTAACCGGTGCTTCCTCCTCAGGCTCCACTTCACTCAGCTGCCCCACAGACCCGCTGCTTCTTCCCACTTTAACCTGAATAACAAACCGGAGCTAGCTGGGAGCGGCTAGCGGAGCGTTAGCCGCAGCATGACCGGAGGGCAGCACAGCCAGTTAGCCTCCGCTAGTCTCTGAGCTAGCCCCGGCTCTCCATTTGGATCCAACCGGAGCACCGAGCCCTGGTTTGTTATTCAGGTTAAAGTGGGAAGAAGCAGCGGGTTTATCGGGCAGCTGAGTGAAGTGGAGCCTGCGGAGGAAACACCGGGACCGTCTGGATGTAATAGTCCGTGGAGGTGCTGCGGTGCTCGGCTGCACAGATAGGAAACCCCTCGGCTGACAGGATGTACCACTCTCTCACTCTGCTACTTTGTTTATCTCATGCATTCCTCGGACTTCCGGTTTCCCTTTTTGCGTTATTTCCTCTCACGCAGGCGCAGAACGTACGTGCTACTTGGCTGTCAGATGTAGTCTTTGTAGTGTGTTCAAATGCTGACACAGGGCGATGTGAGGCGACGTAGACGACACAACAGTTGGCTTTCGTCGCCGCTACTTCTTTGATGTCGGTTTGTTGTGTCCGCACCTATAGAGCAGCTCAACTACATCTTGCTGTACATGCTAACGTCTGCATGCTAACATGCTGATATTAAGCAGGTATAATGTTTACCATGCTCACTATCTTAGTCTAGCTGTTAGGATACATCATCTGGAAACCCTGAATGTCTACAACGCATTTTCTGCCGATGTATCTGACAGATGTTGAGATGTTTTACTGGATAAGGGGAAACACTGACCTGCTGGTGGCACTAGAGGAAGAGTCAGGGGATCCCCCACAGTATATGAAATTTAATTCCAATCCATCCAATTGTTATTGATATTTTTCAGTCTGGGCCAAATGGGTGGAATTTCAGCTTGAGCCTCATATAAACTAAAGATAAACTTTTAAATGCCTTTTTGCACAAACCAAGGACTGTGGAATTTCCAACACTTACATTGAAAGGCCTGTATGAGACAGAGACCTGAAAATTGTGATTCCATCCTTTAAACTGTCTTTTTCTTCCCCCTTCTTTTAAACAAACACTCACAGTGAATCCTTTGAATTCATTGTAAATGGCCATTATTAACATGCATGACAGACCTTTTCAAATTTGTTGACAGTTCTTCTAAAGCTCTGGCTGCACTTGTGTCGACTCTCTTGTCATTTCTGTTCTAATTGCTCTCAATGTTTTATTGATATTACTGTACACGCTCTATCAGAAAAACATATTCTTCCTCTTCGTTGTGGAAAATATAAATGTTATAAAAATAACAGTTTCTGGTCCAAGATTTTAACAATTGCTGAATGAGCCTCGACATCCTGGAGCTGGTTGTCGCTCTGCTGCAGCTCTCCAGAGCCTCCAGATGGTCATTCTGCTGTTGCTGATTCTTCTGCCTGATCATGGTCTGAATTATTCATTCTCATAGAGGGCTGTGGTTCCCATGGGTCCTGTTACACAAAAAGTTTTAAAAATAACCTCATCAAAAGTGTTGTGTAGCATTCTGTTGTCTGGTATCCTGTGAATTCACAAATTTGATTTTAAAAACCATATTAATCACCTCCTTTTCTGTGCACAAGCCAGAAAATGACCTATCCAAAATAAAATGGCTGCTCCTCTCTTTTTAATTGCAGTCATGATCTACTGGGGGGAACTTTTTGGAGTGATGGCAGTAAACCAAATTTACAGAGGCTTCTCTGTGGTAAGACATGGAAATAAAAGCTATTACTTTTTTAATTAACTTTTTTGTTCGCTGGTGTTATATATATACTCCTGATACAAAATAAGAATCCAAGCATCTGTTGTCACAGTGATATTGGCATCTTAAAACCCTCGTCCTACCATCTGGGGCACTTGCAGAGATACAGTGGCATGCAAATACTTAAAGTTTAAAAAATAAATTTCGATTTTGAAGCAAGATTAGTGTATTATTTTTGTTTTGTACACTTTTTTTAGGTTAAAAAAAAGGAAAGTAGCATCATGCAAAAGTCTGGGCACTCCAAGACATTTGAGCTCTCAGACAACATTTCCCAGGGTCTCAGACCTTAATGAGCTTGTTCGTGCTCTGGCTTGTTCACAGTCATCGTTGGGAAAGGCCAGGTGATGCTGATTTCAAAGCTTTATAAATACTCTGACTCCTGAAAGCTTGTCCCAACAATCAGCAGCCATGGGCTCCTCTAAACAGCTGCCTAGCACTCTGGAAACTAAAAGACCTGATGAAGACTAGAAGAAGACAGCAAAGTGTTTTCAGGGAGCTGTTTCCTCAGTTGGTCATGTCAGTAAGAAATGGCAGTTAACAGGAACTGTGGAGGTCAAGCTGAAAACTTTGTGAGAGAGCTGCTCGTAGGATTGTTAGAAAGGCAAATCAAAACCCCTGTTTGACTGCAAAAGACCTGCAGGAAGATTTCTCAGACTCTACTGAGCACCGACCATGCAGGATGCCCAAACTTTTGCTTCAGGCCCTTTTTTCCTTTTCTGTTATTTTGAAACTGTAAAACATTGAAATCAAAAAGAATTCTTGCTTAAAATATTAAAGAAATGTTTTATCTTTAACTTCATGTCTTTTGGAGATCAGTTCATCTTCTACTTAACTACTCACAGTAAATAAACGTTTGAACAGGGGAGCCCAAACATTTGCATGTCACTGTATACTTTTTGTCATATCCCAGAGGTGCTTTACTCCGTCATTTCAGTTTTGGACTTTGTCCATCAGTTTGTTCCCAGCGTCTTCTTATCATTGTTTCCTGTTTCTGTTTTAATTTGTGCTTTGCAAAAGTACAAATGTATTGGGGTCCTGGGGTTCCCCTGCCCCAAAGCATCCAATTCCATCGATACCACTTTAATAGAGGAAACTATTTATTGAGGTCATGTTTGCCACGGGTCCTAATTATAAGTGTCACACACTATCAGCGGGGGTGGGAGAACTCATTAGTCAGTTCAGGTCAGTCATTTTAAAGGAGACAGACATAGACACAGTTCTGTCGCCGAACCTAAATATTGCTTCTCTCGGAGGTGAGATGAGGTTCAAAGCCATAGATACATCATTTCATAATAAAAATGGCTCATGACTATTAAATTCGATTCATCAGTCAACTCCAACTCCACCTGCTGCTGTGGACGTCCAAAGCTCGGCTCGAAAATTTACTTTAAAAAGGTGTCGCCTTTGGTCCTGAGACACAGGAAGGTGGGAAGTGTTTGCTCCCCTGTCACACGTCAGTGTGCCGTAGCATTAGACAGAATGTGTGCTGTAACTGACGGTAGCTCGTGGTGTTCATAGTTCTATGTAAACATTAATTTTACATTATGTGCACATTGAACATTTTAATTTAAATTGCATTTATTTAACCTACATTTTGACAGAGACCGTGGTCTCTATCTACTTTTGTACTGACAGGAAAATAAGTGTGAATGACTGCAGGTTTATTCCAGCTATTTTGTACGAAGGTTTAAAATGACCCCAGTTGTTTTCTCCATATTAATATAACACAAATCAGGCTTACGTGGAAAACTAAATTATACCAGAACCAAAGGACGAGAAGAAGCTTTTACAAACTAATGAGGATTGTGCTTGATAAAAGCTGTGATTTGTATTAAAGAGAAGTATATATTTTCAAACAGTAACCTTCCTAAAATATTAATAATTTTTTGTGAGATTGAATTAATTACATAATTAATGATGTTTGGAGAAGAAGTTTCTTACAGTATTGCTCATCCGTGGTGTCTTCAGGGACTCCAGTCAGTAGTTCTTGTATGTAAAAGATGGTGGCAGGATGAGGGTTAAGCAGGGCGGAGAGTACGCACATGCAAAAATCTTTTGCAGTTGCCGGATCCAAAAATGAACATAAAGCAAGAACCAGACAGGAGATCCGCACACTGCATTAAAAGCTCCCAGGAATTTTAATTGTGCAACGTTATGGTCTAACAGAGATCTTGATCTCTTGACTACTGACTGGAGTCCCTGATCTCTGTTATGGTCTAACAGAGATCTTTGTCCGCCATTTTGAAATCCATCCAAAAATCACATTTTCAAAATGCCTGATGAAGATCTCTGTTCGATCAAAACATTGCACAATTAAAAGTCCTGGGAGCTTTTTATATAGTGTGCGGCTCTGTAGTCCCTCCTATCTCATAATATCTGTGTTTAGTGTTGTTCATACATATATTTAAGTAAGCAGGAGCTGTGACAAGTTCTCATTTCACTCCATCTTTTGGAGTTTTGTGTCATCTCTTAACACTGTGTTAACTTACAAGTAGTCAGACATGAATGTTTCTTTTGTCTGTTTAATCAGCTCTTCACAGGACTAAAGCTGCAATGCTAAGTGATTTTATCGCAGGTCTTGATTAAAAAAACAACAACACAATAAGTTGATTGAGGTGAATTTCTAATATTGGGATAGTCATGCATGCAAGTTTCTTTAAAAGTTATTGAAGAAAAAAAAATACATGGATTTGGAAGGCATGTTTCTTTCTTACTTAAAATCTTCAAAATATATCTCCAAAAATTTTCACCAAAATTTGGAAGGAATGTGTCCCATAAAATCAGCAAAATTTATCTATCAAAAATGATACCAAGACTTGGAAAATTGCCATAATTTTAATGGCATATTTTCTTTACAAATTCCACAAAAATTCCAACAATTAACGCCAAAATTTGGAAAATCACCAAAATTTGTAAGGCACGTTTTCTTCAAAAATCTCTAAAATTTATTTCCAAATATTGCCAAAATTAAAAGAAAAAAAAAAACAAACATCAAAATTGGTAAGGCATGCTTTCTTTATATATATCAGTGGTAAAATAAATGCATCATTCAGCCATTTAAATTTGTATGTTCCTCCCCTAGGCCAAAATAAAAAGTCCCTCACCCTGCCTCCCCCTTTCTGCATTTGAATTTCCTGAGAAAACCTAATATTCTTAATATGATGAGCAAGACACACATACTAAAGGTGCACACACAGAAATGCCTACAGAAAGCACACACGCTTATATGAATACAAATGTGTATAACTGCAGACATGTGGTCACACAGGCAGCTCAGAGGAAGATGTGTGAGCTGCTGGATGTTGGAATCCATAATTGATGATAAGGCCGTTAATGTGTAATGGCCTCAGTGTGTTGGGTTCGATCTATGTGTACTGACGCTGCCCGGACTCACACTATTCTTCATCTGAGTTCACCCTGGAGACTCAGACTGTCGATACACATTCCTCAGCCCAACTTCAGAGGGCTGATCCCAGCCCACTGTTGATTCTCTGTGCTCAATTTGAGCTGTAATAGACTGACGTAGTAGCACAATATAGTTATGATGTGTCTGGTCAGAACTCTTATATTGAATATGTTATATAATACATATAATATTTGATGCCTCTTTCACACACTTTGACCTGTCACATTCAGATAAGATCTGGTGTAAATGGTGAAGGTAACGATGTCTGAATTCAATTTAGTTGCTTCAGTTTCAGGGTCCTGGTGTCGTTGTTGGGTGCTCTGTAGAAAACAACATACAATATTTACTTTTCAGAAAATGTATTTGCCTGGAACCAGATGAACCTGCGAGGTTTTATTTGCTCCGGCAGATGCTTCCAGTCTCCTGTTCAGACGAGTTTCCAGCCGGCCGACCTCAGATGGGTTGGGTCAACCACAACCAATTATCTAATATGTGTGGTTCAGCTGATGACTGAATCATCCTCCTGAATATTACTATCTGACCTGTTGGAAGTAGCTATCTGAGTTATGAAATGATTCTCTGCACCCAGTTCCTCTGTCTTATTGCAGCTGTGTCCCACTGCCACATTTTCTTCACTGTCTCTTGGTCAAACATCTCTAAAGACTCAAAAATGCAGAAAATCAAACCTGTTCCAAAAATTTTAATGATGGACGAAAGTTAAGTCGTATATATTTTTAGACGTGCAACAATTTCAGACGAAAGAAATGGACTCAGTGTGCAAAGGTTGCGATTTTGGTCAGGCAGTGTCAGGCTAGAGTTGTATGTCACTATGACAGAAATCAAATGATGTGGACTAAGACCACACCAGCTCTCATAGCTGTTCAACAAAAGTTACAGCAGTCAACCCTCCATGTTGAGCTTCAACATACAGTTCAACAGTTCATATATCATGATTACAGGATTATCTACGTATAACAGTACATGACTTTTCATAGGAATGAGTACGACCAGTGAATGAGAGCCTGTGCTGTTCTGTGTGTGTGTGTGTGTGTTTCTGTGTACCTACTGTATCTGCGGTATCTGTACACAGCGTATCTGTCAAAAGGGATCAGTGTTGCAGTGTTGCACAGGAGGAGATGCCGCTGAGCCCGACTGTTACAGTCACAGAACATCACTGGCTCATTCTCCTCCGCTGCAAATGCTCGTCTGACAATATTTTCAACAGCTTTTTGAACTTTGATGCACATCAAAAACCACAAATAGCTGCAGGGTATCTGTGAGTTCTCTACATGGTGCGAGGAAGAGGAGGAGGAGGAGGAGGAGGAGGAGGAGGAGGAGGGAGCCTCGGAGATGGCAAGTTTGATTTGACTGCAGACATACACATTAGACCACACAGACAGAAAAATTAAAGTGTCAAGGCTGAAACAAACAACGTGACATGCTTTAGCAGAGAGTAGAGGCATGAAGAGTACACACACACCCACACTATGCATACACACAAACACACACTAACCAGGAATAAACATATTAACTAGTGGAGGAGGGATTCAAACTGTTTAAGGTCAGGAAAGGTCAAAAGTGGACTGAGCTAAGCAGTGGAGAGGAAGAATATTAATGGTTAAAGCAAAGTGTGTGTTTGTGTGTGTGTAGGTGTACTGAGGGATAACACACGAGTAGAACAAATATGAAAACAAGACCCACTATCTAGAAAGGAGTGGGATGATATAAATAAAAACTTGCTAAAAGCAGATTCTGCAGTGAGACATGTGGTTAGAGTTAAAAGAAAGGCTTTTTAATTGGTTTACCACACATGAGCCACTTGAGAGGGAAACAGGAACAAAGCCTGAAGGGAGAATCGCACTCAGAAAAATGTTTGACCTTTTTAAGAAGCCGATGAACTTCCACAAATGTGTGAAGACATGTAGTAAACAGCTTTTATATACATGTAAATAAAAGTACATTTCTAATTCCCGTAATTAAAAGAGATTAGAGAGTTGCTCTTTGTATTCAAAATAAAAACTTCTGTGTTACGTTGCAGCACGTTCGCACTGTGACCTCGTCACATATCAACTTTGGTCATGGACTTTCCGCATCCACAAATGGCGTCCAAGGTACCCTGGGTGTGTTGGTTGTTGATGTTCTGGGATGCCGTGTCAACTTCAGCCTGTTACATGCATTGTCTGTTTTCAAAATACACTTCTGTTTTCGCAGGAAATGTACAGTTTGCATACAGCCTCTTTCAAAATAAAAGCACCAACACTCGCATGTGGTTGGGTTCAGGAAAAAAAAAACAGGGTTTGGCTTTACAGGAAGTGAACAAGTCCCACCCTCCTCACTCGGACTTCCACTGCCTTAACTTTCGTTCTTGTCCTGCCATGTTTCCTCCCGACACTGCCAGGTACGGTTAAGCAGCGGCATATCACATCGGCTTATGTAAATGTGAGAGGCCAGCTTTTTTCAGCTGTGTCTGATGCAGGAAGTCACTGACCAAGCGGCAGTTTTCGACGACTTCAGAGTGAGACCGGCTTGTATGTGGGATCCCCTTTTCATTTTTGGGATCCTCAAAACGAACGCCCTTAAATGAACCGCTCACAACCCACCCTCTTAGTTAATGTTACAATGCCTGTCAGGTTCTTTGTTCTTGCACGGCACACACGGAGTTTACAGTGAAAACAGTGACAGATTTACCGCCTGAAATCTAACATTAGCACCATCAGTTGAAAACTTATAACAGTCAGTACGTTTACATGCACAGTTACAGCACGACTAGGACATTTACTTGGACTACTGTCCTTGTCCCAGTATACAAGCACAGGAGGGAATCCATTTATTGTATGTGCACATCTATGGATGTAGATTTCTCCATGTTGTTACCAGCTTCTTCTTCTTCTGTTTCACATTTAATGCTATTCGACTTCTGAGTCAAAGTCCAGGGTGGAAACTGTGGAGCATGCTCAGAGCGCCTCGGCCAGTTTGGGTCTGATTGACTGTATACATGCAGGAGGAATCCACCTCACGATCACATTATCTGGGTGTGTTAGTCCCACTTTGAGAAATTAGATTTAGTACAATTTCAGTCGGACTAAAGGCCCTGACACACCAAGCCGATGGCCGGCTGTTGTCCAAAGTCGGGCCGTCGGTGAGCATCTGTCACCTTAGTTTTTGCTGTGTGTCCTGCAAACCGGAGCTACTGTAGCGGAGCGTTAGCCGCAGCATGACCATGGAGGTGCTGCGGTGCTCGGCTGCACAGATAGGAAACCCCTCGGCTGACAGGATGTACCACTCTCTCACTCCGCTCTCTCTCGCGCAGGCGCAGAACGTACGTGCCACTTGGCCGTCGCATGCAGTCCGTGTAGTGTGTTCAAATGCAACTGACACAGGGCGACGTGAGGCGACGTAGACGACGCAACTGTTGGCTTTCGTCGCCGCTAGTTCTTTGACAGAACTTAGATTGTGTTTTTGTGTTTTTAATTTGGAGAAAGATTTTTTTATCACAGTGCCTCTGTGGACTTTTTGTTTGTTTGAGAATGAAGGCAGGCAACAAGAGGGAGGTTTGATTTATGTTTTATTGAGAGAGATTTTGATAGAACATTTTAATGTTAATTTGGAAAGGTATTCATACTGTTGCATTTGGCACATCAGTGACAGAAATAGTTGTGTGAAACTTCTAGTGAGACAATGTCATGTCAAGTTTTGCAGCAAAATCAATTAATTCCAATCGAGCTGCAATCAGAGGATCTGCTTTAGGAGGTGAATGTAATTAATGCAAATGTTTCAAAGCTATTCAACCATCCGACAGGCACATCAGATGGAGAATGGTTGGTGCCTTCACACTCTGACCTGCTTTAGACTGGACAGACACACTGTTTAATTCAACCCTTACACTTGTGTTCTTGTACTATTGGCTTTGAAACTCTTAACTCTAACAAACTCTTGAGATGTAAAATATAACCCTCGCTACAGCCCTGTGGACACCACTTCAACATGTGGAGAAACCCAAAGCTTGACAGGCTTGTCGTGCCCGTAATGGCCACTGTGGGTAACGTCCATCTTCCACTGAGGCAAAGATAATCTGCTGTCATGGTTGTGTGCCAAGTCTTGTGACAGTGAAAGGAAAAAAGGCTCGCTGATATAATTCCTGAAAAGTGCAGTGTTATGATAAGCTTCATTTGTCCTGGTGAAGTGAAAAGCCGGACTTTGACAGGTCTGGTTCGTGTGATTATGAAAACCATTTTCCAGCACAGTGAAAATGACAAGCTGAAATATTGGGAATTTAACACTGCCATTACAGTCTGTATAAACACCGTCAGACTGTGCTGCCTCCTCTCATCCGAGATATGTGGCATCAGTGTGTTTTCCACCGCTCCAGGACATTTGCTTTGCCCTTTACTGGACTAAACTGAGGGGTGTGTCCTGGAAAACTTCCTCCTTTGGTAAAATTACACAGTTTGGGTGAGCACAGGGTGAAGTGGGCCCGATTCTCTGCATTTTGATGTACACCCAGCAGTGAAAGGTCCTCTCAAGACAGAGAACAAAATCAGCTGAAAACAAAATAGGGAAACATGTTTTGAATCTGTAATGTAACCCTGTTGCATAAACGTTTATTTATGACCAAAACCAAACTTACGAGCTTCTTTCCAGAGCTTTTAACTGCATTTCATGGTTACCTCCAACAGCAGGAATGTGCTCAGCTCATTTCAGTCCATTCATATCTTTGAGAAATGGGGGTTTTATTTAGTCATGATGATAACTGAGCAAATTCACTCGGATGAGGAAGGTTGTCAGATGGGTTTAAAGGCCCAGGAATACTAACCTAACATCAAAGACTTAGTGGCGACAGAGGCTGACTGTTGTTACGTCAGCGAAAACAGAAACAACTGAGCCTCCTACCTGCCTGTCAAACAGCAATCAACCCAAGACAGTCCAGATTTGAATGCAGCCCTGCGAGGATCAGATGTGAAGTCTGGTGGCTGGTGGCTGCTTGCTCCACTGCCGTTCAGCAGCTGACTAGAGGAGCTAGCTGCTAACAGCCACCGCTGCAACTAACAAACTCCACAGATCCATTCAGCGGCTCCACCATCCACAGTCAGACACACACGGCTGCTTATTTACTGCTGAATTACAGCTCACAACTCGCACTAATGGCTGACGCTGCTCGGCTGTGAGTGTGTTTTTGCTGGCTAGGGAAACATCCTGGTACAGACTATTTACTGGAGTTTACCAGCCTGACGCTCATGCCGCATTTAAAGATAGTTACAAGCACAGCTGTTCTCGGCTTTCAATGTCCGATAGTCCAACATGAACATTTTCATCACATCTACGAAAATGAAACATAGACTTGGTCTTAGTTTTTACTATCAAGATGTGTTTCTAACTCATCACCATCTTGATTCTGTCCCGGAAAATAGGTTGTTGACAAAAAGTTTCTGTCATACTTTTGTCAACAAAATGAACACTGGTTTCGATCTCATGTCCTCTTGACTTTACTCATTTGCTCACATCCCTCACACACGTTTCTTTTCTCGTCGAGGAGCTGGACTGCCAGTCACAGTGATTTCTGTCACCATCTCTGACGCTGGTTCAACATGCTGACCAGTGCCTACGGTATGGAACACACCTAGAGAGACAGATGCTCACTGGTGGTCAGACATTGCAACTGTTAAGTCTTTCAAACTGACATAGTCTTAGACGGCATTAATTCTATGTCAAGTAAACAGAATGGGAAACTGACAGTAGGCTGGTAATGGCCTAAAGATTGGAGAAGTTCTTTGAAGTTCCTGTGGTCAAGAAGAGTAGTTTGGCTTGAAATGGAAATGAGTGACTCCCTCATCCTCGCAGTGACTACAGTGCAGTGTAGCCTATGTAACATCCTGCACATACAGTGCAGCACATATAGTTCCTCCACCATGAGTGACAGTAATAGGGTGAGATTGCACAGTGCAGCTTGTGAATGTGAGAGTGTTACTATGAATAGCTGCTGTTGTGGTGCCCTACAGTATGTTTGAGGTTTGGTTGAGTTTAACCCACTAAAACTACGTGGTTACGGTCAGGAAGAGCCCGTGGTAAAGATCCAGGGAAACCAGAGTTGGTATGAGGCAGGATGTGAATGGATGAAATCACATGCTGTGTTTTAAGTGTGTAAGAAAACAGCAATAACTGAGCACAGTCTGTGATTGTGACTGATTTGAGACATTTTGAAGCGATACTTGAATGTAAGAAAAGTAAAGTAAGCAGAGGTGGAAGAAGAAACTGCGTTCTGCAAATACTTGTAAGAACAATATTTGTGTGCTGCATGTTTTGCACATCAACACTTTGATTTCTTACTCAAGTAAAAGTATATAAGTATAATCAGAAACATGTTCTGATAGATATATATTGCTTGTTCATTAGAACTCATGCATTCAGGTGTAGGTGGTGTTTTAATGTTACAGCCAGGCACGTGCACAGATGGACCCCAGCTGGTGCTCATGCACCTGCCCTTTTGCCCTCTGACTAGATAAGTGCCCTTTTTGCAAAACATGTTTTTCTATTTCTCTTAATAATTTTATATTTTAGTTTTTAAATTTGGTCCATGGCATCAACTCTTAGTTAAATGTGTGTAATAACTGCATCTGTGTCAAGCTGCTGCTCCTAACTCTTCAGCTTCCCTTGTGGCAGCTGCATGCAAACTGAGCACCCTGCACAGCAGCATCACGTCTCCCTGACCTGCCTGCAGGAACAGACCGGTAACCACAGTGTTTGCCCTGTGCCTCGGCATTGTTTTATCACTGCTGTGAAATTAAACCGCAATTAAAACATCTTAATACAGTCAGTCTAATTTAGGCAATAACCCACGATTAACGAAGAGTGAGCATGTCTGGCATAAAATCACACCACACATCTCCCTCCAACTCTCTGCCAGATTCATGTTCACCAGCTGCCCTGTGCGAGCGGAGACGGAGGCCAAATCTTTTTCAATAAAAACTCAACCTGAAATAAAGTTTACAAGTCTGAAGTTGCTTCTCTGATAATTAATGCCAAAAAAAATGAAATGCAGTTTGGGGCTGTGCCGTGTAAAGAGCGCAGAGGAGAGGAGGAGGAGTGCAGGGCTGCATGTTTCTGTTCTCTGGGTTTCTTAAACAATATTTAAAGCTGATGATTATAAGAATTAGTGCCTGAGAGGCAGGAAAGGATTGAAGAGTAAAGTGAGGAGAGGAGAGAATTAGGAGAACCTAATTAGCCTAATTGTTGCACGCTGACAAAACAAACTTTGAGGTATTGTAAAATATATCAGATTAACTCTCATAATTTCTATATCGTAATCTTAAAATTCAGGGAGAACTAGAAAATATTTTTTCATGCAGTAAATGAACTGTGTGGGAATAGTAAGTTTACCAATTACACATAGTATTTAAATGTTTAATTGTCACTGCACAGAAAACTGAAAATCCTCAGTACTTTAATTAGAAAGTACAGTGCATTTAGAATCTGCTGTGTGCATTTGGACAAGAGAAGATCCCACGATTTTATGCGTGTTGCATCAGATGGTTGCAGCTCTGCTGATTGAAACACACACAGTGTAGTCGAAAAATAACCGTGACCGGCCACACATCATGCCAACCTGAGAGGACAGCTTTTTTTCGTCAGTCTGTAGCACTTTTTAGACAGGAAATGTGCAAATTTGCAGGAAAGCCCAATCAGTCTTTTTTCAGCATTGGCAGTATAAAAACAAAATCAGGGAGTGCAGCAAAATGCTGCCTGCCTACTTTTGTTTATACAGAATGCACCTTTTTCGGGGCAATGGGGGGCGTGAGCAAGTAACAAAACGTGTAGCTCAGCGTGTGACGTAAACAGTGACGTGGGAGGGAAGCCGCAGCTGGTCAGTCCTTCGGCGATTCTCTCGTAAGTTGTCCTTCGTTCTCATCTTTACAGTGTCTGTCAGGTTTGCGTTTCCCTGCTATCAGCTGTTTCCTGTTTATCCACCGCCAGTGGCTTGCACATGCGGCGTCATCAACAGCTCCTCCCACAAGTCTTCAACAGCCCCTTGCATTGCGGAAGGCCGCCTCGGTCTGTTTAAACTAAAATAGTTCCTCCAATATGTCTACCCTACGAGGCGGAAAATTGGGCACCTCGGATCAACTCGCCAATCCGGCTCTGTGTGTATAAACGCTCGCAGCTTGCCGGCAAAACGGCCCAACATTCGCAGAAATCTGGCAGTGTGAAAGCGGCTAATGACTCTAAAAGGAAATCTGAAACTACTGCATGAGGGTCTTTGGAGCACAGCCATGTTGTTGTCAGACCTTTGATGTACATTGCTAATGCTACACTTCGATTGGCCAGTCTGTGTTCGAGGCTTGAGGGGCCATCAGTAAAAGTATATTCTTGTCATTCTCTCAAAAGGTGTGACAACTTTGTAATTATTTTTTTTTAAAAACATGCGTTATAAACATATGGTATTAATTTCTGCAAAGTCTGAATAATTCAATGTATTCTTACAATCAATAGTATGATAAATCTAATGCCACTGTATATTTTCTAAAGGAGTTATTTTATATGTTTTCAATGACAATATTTTGGATAATCCTATAAATTTAGGGTGATACTGCAAAAACTGATAGTTTGACTAAGTGAAATCTAAGCACAGGGACAGGTGTGGACACGGACCACCTCACTTTGATCATGTCATTCATTCATCTTAAAAAATATTTATATTCTTTTTAATCTTTCTGTGGTTGACACATTTCCAGAGAGAGATGTGTAAATAAAAATACAAACTGTTGAAAGTGCACTTGTACTGTAAATAGACATGTCGAGCCTTTGGCAGAGGCTCATGATTAAATGGAGTGTGTTGGTGTTTGTCTGGTTGATATAAAGTCATCTTGAATAATTTGCATGTGGTTAGTTTCCACCACTGAAAGCCAGCAGGGTACAAGAAAGACACAGACTGTGTCCGTGACTACCAGCGAGCAGACAGAGCTGCTGGAGGATGTCAGATGGGTCTTCCACAGAAATCCAAAGAGGATTAGAAATAGTGAACTGTGGTGGGCTTTTCATCCAGCCAGACTGATCCGTCGTGTCAACACAGGCCATGTGAAAAGAGCTAATCTGGCCCACAGCGGGACGGTCACAGCTGAGCGCCTCCTCTCACAAAAGGTGCTGGCCTACCTGAGTCTCTGTCACACACACTCACACACAGGTGCAGAGCTGAAAGGCCTTTTAGCGGTGTCAACGCTGCGGCCTCTCCCTCTCGCTGACCTTCATTCTCCAATTACCATTCCAGGAATAAGTAGATCCTGTTGTGCAACACACTCCATCACTTACTCAGTGTTTGAATTAGATAATAGTTTGTTGACTCTGGAATACTGAACGTCCTGTATTATATTATGGTAACTTTCCTCCTGCATAAGAATTTACGACTTGATAAACACGTGTGGGACACACAGACGTGACACATGTTAGGCATACACAGGCGTACATGCTTCTTTGTCTTCTATGTGAAGACAAACAAACACATAAACGGCTTATTAAAGAGAAATGATCATCAATCCATCCCATTGCTGTGTTGTCAGTTGCCTAATTTGCCATTCTGTAGGTGTGTTTACCCCTGGTGTCTGTCACACTCGGAGGCTTCCAGCAAACAAGCTGTCACACAGTCAAACAAAAGCCATTAGCTTTTGTATTAGAGCTGCTGATGGATTGCATTAGCCTTAATATGGATGTGACAAACACCGCTTTATGCATTCAATAGAGGAAAATAACAGTGAAAGCAAAGGAAGATGAGCTTTATGTTTGTGCGTCTCAGGGCTGTAGTACTTGAGTCTGGTATCAACAACACTTACCTAAACTCTATGTACTTTTCCGTCTCTCATTTTGACTCGTCTTTGTCTCTTTATCCTCCCCATAAAAAATAAAAGTCACTAATTCATTCTCCTTTCCCTGTGCCGCCATCCTCTAATACCGCATCTGTGTGAACCAGCCCTCAAACACTGATTAGTTTAAGACCAAAAGTCTGTGTTATCCGAAGAAATTCACAAAGCAATTTATTTCACATTAGAATGCAAATGTATTTTCTTGAGCTTGTTCTAAACCTTCTGTGAAAGGTCCAGTGTGAAGGATTTAGAGGGATATACTATATTTTTAAATTATTTTTAGTGCATAATCACTTGAAAATAGGAATCGTTGTGTTTTCGTTACCTTTGAATGAGACGTTTATATATACAAACGGTGCAAGTCTTTGTCCAACAAGTTCCCCGTGTTGTTTCTACAGTGACACAGAGACAACCCAAACACTGGCTCTTAACAGGGCTGTGTTTTTGCAATTTTGCGTTGGCCACTATAGTTCTCCTACACACTTGGCACATGGAATAAGTTTCAGTTGGTGGCAATCTGCAACCTCACCACTAGATGACACTAGATCCTACACACTGGACCTTTAATATCAAAACTTGCATATCAAGTGTTTGGGATGATTGTGCCGTTGCACTTAACAACATAGTCTCACTCCAAATACCGCAGCTTGGTCAGTGACTTCTGGTGTCAGACACGGACAAAAAAGCTGTCCTTTCATGTTGGCATGATACGCAGCTGGTTGACATGGTGTCAGGGGGAAACATGGCTGGGCAACAGAAGTTGAGAAAGGCGAAAGTCTGAGTCATAGTCCCTTTAATGGCTAATATGAACAGGAGGACTGGTTGAAGAAAGAAAAACCTGTTTCATTGTTTAAATGAAAAACTGTGAACCTGCCCTTTAAATACTGACGTGGCATATGTACATTCCACAGTGGCCCCGGGAAAAGCTCCTACACTGTGGTAATAGATAGAGAATCCACCGTGCGCATTTTGTGCAAAGCAAAGAAAAGTAACAAAAACTGAATCTTGCACTGAAACTTTGGGATAAAAAATTAATTCTGCTCACTCAGACTGCTGAAGGCTACACTTCAGGATGCATTGCTGCACAGAGAGAAGGCTGTAGATTTTGTCCCCCATTTCTTACATTGTGGTTGCTCTACTACACAGGCAGTATGGAAAAGAGGAAAGATAAGGGATACGTACGCTGCACATCAAACAATATGCCCCTATTATTTTCACTGTACAACCCCATGCTGGTGGCAGCTGTGTGCGCTGATGCTCCTAGACACACACACCACTGTCCTATTTCCAGGCTTGCAATCACCAGAATTAAATGCATTTCCCCCACTCACTCTCTGCTTCTACTTACCCGTAGAAGCTCTTATTCTCTGCTCCTACGGCAGCTTGATTCCTCTCCTCACCATGTATAGAGTAATAACTCTGTAGCTGCTGCTGTGTCTCATGTGTAGAGCTTAGATTCTCTGCCCAAGCCTGAGCCCGACCAGTAATTTCCCACCGCAATCCTCGGGCTCAGACAGGTCGGGCTCCTCATCATAGACCTAGGCTATGGGACCAACTACTTATCACACCTGGGGGGAGGACTGCGGCCCCCCCTTGATGGCGTCACTGGCCGCACATGTGAGCTGTCAACGGTGACAACATGTGTGTTGGCTTCGTCAAGTGTATCAAGTATATGGCATCAAAAAGACAGGGACCTCGACACTTAAGAGGCACATGACGAAGGCTTGCCATGGAAAGAAAGACAGGAGTCAGTGTGACGTGTCTGGTGTGTGCTAGGGGCGGTGCTTAACGTGCATCACATGACATGTCACGCCACAGCAGGGCTGGTTTGTTTTCAGCTTTACGGTCACTCATACCACCTTCAATATACACATGGCATGTGAGTAATGTGTTGAGATAGATAGAATAAAGTCAGAATTTATCCTATAAAATTAACTCACAAGCCCTTTTTAAACAGGAATTGTGCAAATTTGCAGGAAAGCCCAATCAGTCTTTTTTCAGCATTGGCAGAATAAAAACAAAATCAGGGAGTGCAGCAAAATGCCGCCTGCCTACTTTTGTTTATACAGAATGCGCCTTTTTTGGGGCAATGGGGGGCGTGAGCAAGTAACAAAACATGTAGCTCAGCGTGTGACGTAAACAGTGACGTGGGAGGGAAGCCGCGGCTGGTCAGGCGGCGATTCTCTCGTAAGTTGGCCCGTCCTTCACCGTCCCCGTCATCTGACGGTTAATGGCCTCTTCGTTTGCGAGGACAAGGAGGGCGCGCAATTCCTTGTCTCCCCAGCTGCTCATCTTTACAGTGTCTGTCAGGTTTGTGTTTCCCTCTTGCTACTAGCTGCTCGCTAATTCCTGCTATCAGCTGTTTCCTGTTTATCCACCGCCAGTGGCTCGCACGTGCAGTGTCATCAACAGCTCCTCCCACAAGTCTTCAACAGCTCCTCCCGTTGCAAAAGGCCGCCTCGCTCTGTTTAAACTAAAAGGGTTCCTCCAATATGTCTACCCTACAAGGAGGAAAATTGGGCACCTCGGATCAACTCGCCAATCCGACTCTGTGTGTCTAAATGCTTGCAGCTTGCCGGCAAAACGGCCCACTGATGTAATCCTGCTGGTGTCATCGATCTGTGAGTGCACTGAGGTCACAGCGCTCCACAGCGGTTTACAGCTGACTCTCGGATGAGGCTCAGCATCTCCAAGTCTGAGGCCATGACACCAGCTCAGGAGTAACCAACTGTCCTTAACTGAGCGTCTCAGGTTCTGGTTTGTGAGTGAAGCTGGATACAGAGAGACTGCACAACTGTATTCAGTCAGCACTAGCTGCTGTAATTTCTCCCACAACTCTTTCATGTGGATGAGGCTTGTTGATAGTGCAGATAAAGTGTATGTCCCCACCCCTGCCTGTGATTGCAAGCTTTGAGTGGTGTCTCCAAAATCGTGATTGTGGATACAAGTGGCTGTTTTTGTTGTGCATGATGTCTTGAGTTGTCTGATCAGGACAGCTCCCTCCTTGTCACCTCTCTGTGGAAGTTTTCTGGACAAGTTCAATAGGAGGAGCACCTGGGCAGAGCCACAGCACGCTGGAGGAATTACAGAACCCCTGTGGCCCGGGAACGCCTCAGGATACCCTAAAAAAAAAAAAAGCTGGAGGATGTGGCTGCAGAGAAAGTTTTGTCAGCCTGCTGCCATCACGACCCGGAGCTGCAAAATGAATGTGTTGATCGTCAGTGCGTCTGCTTATCATGCACCTCCAGTCATTTTCCATTGTGAGGAAGCAGAGCTATCATGAGTTCAAAGAATGCGAGCCTTTGTTTAACCTCGAGCAGAGCAGTTCCACTAGACATGGGGTTAAACTACAAAGGCTGGCACTTTCAAACAAGATTCACACAAAGCAGAGCTGTTCTAATGATTAACCTACTAAGTCCAACACACACACACACACACACACACACACATTCTGTTGAAGTGGAAAACGTCTTTGTGGGCTCAAGTGTTTTTGTAGAGCTCCATGTCAGGTTGAACTCCCCGCTGACAGCTATGTATATGTTCCCTGTATTTGTTTCCCATCACTGCAAAAGAACATCAAACACTTCAGTTTCTCAGTATCAAGTATCTCAAGACTAATTAAATCAAGCATGTGTCTGACGCCATCCTCTGCCCATGATCAGCAGTTAGAATCTTGAGAAGAGCCAACGTCTGATTGTCTAAAAGTTTGGAAGACACAGAGGAAGATGAGCAGAAGTTTTCTTTCCACTGATCAGCTCTGGATTCATCTCAGATCAATATAGTTTTCCTGATTCTTACTTCAAGGTGTAATCTTACAAAGAAGTTGACACCCTGATGATGATGAAAAGTTAAAGGGCAACTTTGGTATTTTTCAACCTGGACCTCATTTTCTCGTGTTTTTGTGTCCAGGTGACTGATGGCAACAATAGTTTTTTAACTGGTCCAGTTTTAAGTGAGTCTGCTGCAGCTGGCAGCAGGATGCAGTGTTACCACTTGTGGCAGTTGTGCACCGTCAATTTACGTCCACTGAATGTGCTTGTTTTATCACTGACAGGCTCAGATTGTTACTGTAAGTGTCTGACATCAACATCATGAAAAGAATCACTACAGAGTGAGGTCTTTGGTGTTCAACCAGAAGCAGCCTCAAAATCGCTGTCGCTAAAGGTGCGGACACACCAAACTGGCATCAAAGAACTAGCGGCGACGAAAGCCAACTGTTACGTCGTCTACGTGGCCTCACGTCGCCCTGAGTCAGTTGCATTGAACACACTACACGGACTACATCCGACGGCCAAGTAGCACGTACGTTCTGCGCCTGCGTGAGAGAGAGCAGAGTGAGAGAGTGGTACATCCTGTCAGCCGAGGGGTTTCCTATCTGTGCAGCCGAGCACCGCAGCACCTCCACGGACTATTACATCAGGACGGTCCCGGTGTTTCCTCCGCAGGCTCCACTTCACTCAGCTGCCCGATAAACCCGCTGCTTCTTCCCACTTTAACCTGAATAACAAACCAGGGCTCGGTGCTCCGGTTGGATCCAACGGAGAGCCGGGGCTAGCTCAGAGACTAGCGGAGGCTAACTGGCTGTGCTTCGCTCTGGTCATGCTGCGGCTAACGCTCCGCTAGCCGCTCCCAGCTAGCTCCGGTTTGTTATTCAGGTTAAAGTGGGAAGAAGCAGCGGGTCTGAGGGGCAGCTGAGTGAAGTGGAGCCTGAGGAGGAAGCACCGGTTAGCCCCGATTTCCCTACAGGCAGATTCACTCGCTACAGGGGCGAGGAAATAAAACCTGAACAGCCAATCAGAGTGATCTCTCTCACCGACAAACTCCACTGCCGATTCAACGTGCTCAATTGGCCGAAAAGCCGCCGACGCTGAAGTGCTGACGGTGCGGGACACACTGCAAAAACTAGGGCGGCAGATGCTCACTGACGGCCTGACTTTGGTCGACAGCCGACTGTCAGCTTGCTGCGTCAGGGCCTTAAGGCCACCAGACTCCCTTTAAATAATCAGTAATTTTATTATCATAAAACACTCTTCATTCAAAGTCCACAAGAACAATATAAAACTCACTAGAGCCATCTTGGCTCATCTTTCCACTGCCCCAACAATCACCAACTCTGGTTTGATTGAATTAAGCCCTTTATTCATCCAGTTAGATGTGAAAATATGCTGCGTCTGTATGCGCTAAAATTACTGTTTATTTAAATGGAGTCTGGTGGGTTTCAAACAAAAAGGATCTCACTCTTAACAACAAAAGTCTATCTCTGTAGGGATACTTTCCATAATGTTGTTGGACACTTACAATAATAACCTGAGCCTGTCCGTGGCAAAAAAACACAACACCTTGTTGACACAGAGTGAGAGTGTGCAGTTACCCAAAGTGATTACATTGCAGCCTGTTTCGCTGCTGCCAGCTGCAGACCTCTCACTCAACACTGGACCACATACAAAGACTTTTGTTGCCACTAACATCTGGGAAAACAGGGTCTAGCTTGAAAAATACCAAAGTACCCCTGTAAGGAATTTCCAAAGCTGTTACACTTCACCCTGAGGTGGGGAGGGAACATACCCGTGTGTCCAATCGCTGTTGAGACATTTCATTCAAAACCAAAAGTGTCAGCTGCTCGTGGTGCCTAAAATGAAAAATCAAGGGATGACCAAAATCATTAGGACAAATCATCTGGGAACAGCTCCTCATTTTGTGCCAATGCATCCTGTAGATGTCGGACATTGAACTGGATAAGTGAAACTTTGATATCCTGCTGGCACTGGATGAAAAGTTAGACTCCCCAGAGTCAGTGGCCTTTATTCTCTTTATATCTGTCTGTGGTCTCTGTGAAAATCTGAACAAACTTTTATGGCAAACCGTCCAATAGATGTTGAGATAATGTATTCTGGACTGAACTTACTGTGCAACACTGTGCTTTATAACTTACCTCAGCGTTTCCCAAAGTGGGGTGTGGGCTCACAAATGGCACTCTCCAACATCCACCTACAACTTTCACTGCTGTCAGTGACTAATGTTGCCTGAGAGATGGGAGACCATCATTTTTGCAGGCACAAATTATAGAGGCAGTGTACATTAGCACAAAAATTGGTCACACTTTATAACAACCATGATCATTAAATGGTAAACTGATAGATAAGCGGCTGGTGTGTAGGATTTAGGGGGAGGTGTTGGCAGAAAGAGAGTATAATATAATAAGTATGTTTTCTTTAGTGTATAATCACCTTAAATTGTGTTTTTGTAAAAAGTGTTTGGTGGAAACGGGGCTTTAGAATGAGCTGTTCTTATCTACACAGGGAGCAGGTCCTCGTCTATGGAGATCGCCATGTTGCACCGCCATGTTTCTGCAGCAGCCTAAAACGGACAAACCAAACCCTGGCTCAAGACAGGGCCGTACCTTTTTTGCATTTTTGCATTGGTCAGCGAAGTTAGCAGCAGTGTTTGTTTTGGAGAGGAAGAGACCTCTGTGCATAATTCAGCTCCCAGTAAAAACCTCTTGAACATCTGGATCAGACATAGGGCCATTCATGTTTTCACGTCGGCCACTGCAGGAAGAAGCCTAACCGCAGTGAGAGTTACACTGATTTGTAACATGAAACTGCTTCATTCAGTGTTTTTACCAGTTTTAATCACCGGGTCTGTTTGTTTTGGAGAGAAAGAGACTTCTGTGGATAATTCAGCTGCTGTCAAAAACCTCCCAAACAATGAACACTGAGGGAATTCAAACCAGGACAAATTTCAGCTGGTTGCAATGTGCAAACCTTGCCACTAGATGTCATTATTTCCCCTTAAATCTGACACACTGGACCTTAAATAGTTATTTGTAACCCTTTTTAATGGTTAATAATTGGTTTGTAAACCATCTGTACCTATCTCTTCGTATTTTTTTAGAAGTATCTGTACTTAACTTGAGTTTCAATATTTCTGTCAACTTTCTCTTTTACTCCACTACATTTCTAAAATTAAATGTGGACTTTTACTGCAGTGCATTTCCCCTGAGCATCTTTGTGACTTAAAAAGGGAAGGAAGGGAGGAAGGGATGGATGGATGAATGAACGTGAGGGAAGGAAAAAATGGATTTTTGTGTTAAGTAGTGAAGAAGACCTTGTCCTTCTTCAAGTGTAGTGTACGCTTCAGTTTAAGGCAGCGTGCATGTTATGAAGACATAAACTCCAAGCTTTTTATTAGCAACACCTATTTGTACTTTTGCTTTGAATACATGAGCACAGTTAATATCATAAAATTACTGCTGATACTTAAGTACAGTAAATATCAGATACTTTAAGACTTTAAACTGCCTGGTGTGGAGCCAGAAATGATCTGGAGAGTAAAGGCAACAGCGGTGCCAGAGGTAATGGGAGCACTGGGGGCTGTGATCCCCAAACTGGGAGAGTGGCTCCAGCAGATTCCAGGTACAACATCTGAGGTCTCTGTCCAACAGAGTGCAGTCCTAGGAACAGCTAAGACACTGGGGAGAACCCTCAAAGGACCCGAGCTTGAGGAGGACACAGGGTGATTTGGGTCTTCCTCAAGGAGTCAACGAAAATGAAAATATTCTGACTTTTCTAAATCAGAACAGAAACAGCTCAACCCAGTCTCACTCCGAAGTCATCGAACGCCACTGCTTGGTCTGTGACATCTGGCGTCAGATGAAAAGAGCTATCTCTTCAGGTCAGCACGATATGCCGCCAGTCGCTGTTATTGTTTAATGGCACGCGGCGGCGTCCTGGCCGTGTCAGAGGCAGGGACCTGAGCTTGAGGATGACACACCACCCCTCGTAGTATTTACACATACATATATTAGGGCTGTCAAGCGATTAAAAAAACGGATCTAATAATTATGTGCTCTTTGATAAATTAACCTAAACTAATCACATACATCAATTTTTACTGTGAAAGTATTTTTAAAAATTTCTGGTCTGCAGTCTACTGTAATCCCTTTTGTAAAGGAGTTACTTACTCGGTCGAGTGTGACTTGGCGAGGCTGACTGCTAGTGCTAGCAGCGACGGCTGTGTTAGCTCAGACCTCGGGGTTTGTGGCTAAATGTTTTGTGTTGAGATGATATTTTAGGGTTGCAGTTCTCCGGTGGTACGAAAAAGTCCTTCCTGCAGAATCTGCAGAGAACGATGCTCCTATCAACAGATCCATTGGGTTGTTTTTTCAATGTAAATGTTTGCGTCCATCATGTGACAAAGTTAGTGTGGCCTCCAGTGACGCACCAGGTCAAAGGTCACCGTGGAACGTGATTAATCAGCGCTTATTTTTTTTAACACATTATGAAGTCTGTGATTAATTAATCAAAATGAATGAGTTATTTTGACAGTCTTACTATATATTTATAGTAAAATATGGGTGAAATCTTGTCCTCAGGGACACTGGTTGAGTCTCGATTGATTGTCTTTGTGATGCTTTATGTGTAGAGCACTTTGAATGACCTTGTTGCTTACATGTAAATAACTAAATAAACTTGCCGTCAGGGCCCAGAAGAGGATTGAGCCATTTAAAAGTTTGTCGTATTATTTTATATCATATTATGAATTTAATGATATCATGAGAGTGCTTTTCAGATAAAAAAAAAAAAACAGTGTCAACACACACAATGAATTCATTAACCATTATCTAATAAAAAGGCTATATCAAGTTAATCATCAACATGCAGAGGTGTGTGTGTGGGATCAATCCACCTGGACTCAGGTAACTCAACATTTCATATTGATAGTTATTATATATATATATTATAGTTGTTTATCTGTATGCACAAACACTCACAAACAACATATTGACACACACACGTGTTTACAGTGGAAGCTTTAATGCAGAGTTTAATTCCTGCTGGTTTGATTGACAGCAGCTCCAGATGGGAGGGTCGACTCCACTTCAAACCTTCCTAAGTCCCGCCTCACAGTGTGGATCTCGCTGAGGACTTGAGGCTATAAAATGAAGGAACTTACTGTAAGCGGGACGCACTCTGTAGTTGGAGTTCCCTTTGTGAACTCCTACACAGACACTAAAGTCACTCCAATGCTTTAATCGGCGCTCACACACACACATATCGCCGCCGGGTTCCTCTCACTTGAAGCCGAAAACACTTCATCAAGTCGCCGGGTCGAGCCAGAGCAGAGCCATGGCAGGGGACGGGTCAGACCAGCGGGCGCTGCAGTATGAACAAACGCTGGTAAGTTTGACCTGTTGCCAGTGTGAACTTTGTCCACTGCTCACACACCGCGCAGTGTTGGAGAGAGCAGCCAGGCTCCATTGACAGATCTGTCAACTTAATGTGTCCAACCCTGCACATCTGGTGGGAGCTTAACAGCGATCGGTGTGAAGTGTGCTTTAAAAGTTGCATTTTAACCACAATAAATACATGCTGGTGTGAAATATGTTTGCCGAATGAAGCACTGTGCCTCTGTGAGTCTAGAAGTTTCTACTTGAGTGTGTGTTTTTGCCCGCAACTAGGTGTTAAACTAGAAAATGACATATCTCAAAGGAGGTTCGGCCCCCTGTGCGCTCACGTGAAAGTGACCGAGGCTTGTGGTGTCGGAAGCCGCTGCGAGTGGTGTGTGTAAGTGCCCTTTGGTGTCCTTGTGTGTGGCGACACAAGCAAGGACACGTTTCTGAGTTGTCTGTCCGCTCACGCTGGAGGTCCTCAGCACTTAGCTTCACAACAGTAAAGAGGCTTATTAACAAAACATCTGGATTTCGTTATCTTGCTACAGGTAGTCCTCCCCCGTGCGGCCAAACTCCACTGTCAAAATTACATAATCTTAAAAAAAAGCCGTGTATATTAACATAAACGCATATTGGAAAATCATTTGTGCTTGACTTGAATGTCAATTATGTGCTAATGAATTCGGCTTAGAAACATTTAATACTGTGCATATAAATACCAGCTTTCCCAGCCATTTCCACACACCTCCTTGGTGCAACCTGGAGACACCATGGCTTTTAAAGTTGTATTTTTAGGACGTGAAGTGTTGTTTGGTGCTTGATAGCTCAGCCGACTCCACAGTGGGATGTTGATGTGTGTAAAATCACTGGAGGCACGTTTTGGAAGATGTGCATATTTGCTAAAAAGCAAAGTGCCTCTTCCTTAACAGATTTTTGAATGGAATTTCCTTCATAAAATGTGCATTCAGATCCCTGATTTGGCAGCAAGTCACTCTGCCTGCTGTCGTGACATAAAATATCTACTACATGCACGAGGGTGATGTCATCTGCACACAAACAGCACACTGTTGGAGTTACTGTATGTGTAGGCTGCGCTGATATCAGCCAGCAACATCCAACAATAGATCAATTCATTGTGTGCACACACACACACGCATGATATGTTGCAGGATGTGATGCTTGCACAGTTCTGCAGGTGTCCATCGCCATGCTGGCTAACCTTTATGCAGAGCACTGAGTGTCAACAGTGAGTGGATGTGAGCTTAGACTTTAAAAGTTACTGCACGCTTCATAATCATTACCTAAGGTCATTTCCTTTTTTATCTTGCATAACATGCAGGCAGTTGCTGGGATGTGTTCAGTCGGTGGTCGGCAGGAGGTTTACAAGATGTAGCAGCTGAATGGTTTGATATTGGACCTGCTTTATACAGCAGGGGGCTCTCAAACATTTACATGTCACAGGCCTTCACACAGATACACATCAGAGCCTGTGGACCACCGCTCAACACGTCTGTGTGTCAGGGCTGATTTAGACTAATATTCAGCAGTGAACTTGGGAGATAAGTGACAAAAACAAATGATTACACTCTTACACATTGTCTAACAGGTGTCGTGAGCTATAAATTAGAGCATTTACACGATGCATGGTTTTGCTCCTGCAGCCAGGTGTCCAGATCCCTCTATGAGGAGACTGAATCTGCAGTGTGCCCCTTGTGATGATAAGAGGTGGGGTTTGGACCGTTTGTATAAGTGTGTAAATGTCCAGTTGAACTTTTCCTGGCAAACTTGTGTCAAGCCTAAACAATCTGCTATTTGAGGAGACAAGTTTTATAGGCCAACTGGAGCCATTCAGTGGCAGCGAGGCTTTAAATTAAGAAGAGCCACAACTGTAACACTTCTTTGGGCCTCTGTTTCCTTCTCTTGAAAAAGTTTCTTTGTCCGCCTCTCTGTGTGCTGTTAATCTTTGTGTGTGTGTGCGTTTGTGTGTGAGAGATTACACAACGTGCGACCCGCTGATTCAGCGCTGGACGCTCTGTCACCCTGGCGGGTCTCGTGCTCTGCGGCTCTGAAAGGAACATGCAAGCAGCTCTTTCTCTGCAGAAAGAAAACACCTCCATCCTCACCACCTCTCCTGTTAATCTGAGCTCCCTCTGCTGTGGACGACTGTTACATGAACAAGATTGTGGAAGCGTCTAAATAGAATCAAATAAAAATAGCTACAGTGTGAGAATAACATAAATGAGTCCTCTCTCTGCCCCCCATCTCCTCGCCGTGGGTTGTAGTAACATGGTGTCTTTGTGTGATATTGGCAGTCATGGTGGTTGTGTGGGTTTGTTGTGGGCAGTGGATGCTCAAAGAGGCCAGTGTAGTTTGGCTGTGAGAGGGGCTGAAAGGCTGGCTGCAGAAATGTTGGCGGGGCCACGAGTAAGGAGCACTTAGAAAATAAAAACCAGCCTCAACATATTGTCTGTTAACATCAGACTGATGCATCGGTGTGGATGTGTGTGAGGATGATTTGTGCAGGATATGGTGGAGTATTCGTGCAAAATACACAATGCATGCTGCAGTGTTGCTCACCTTTATACACAGATGCTTTTACATTATTCTCCCTGATTCTAGTGTCCCACAGTCATCTCTTTGAGAGGCTTTTTCAAGAATAAAAAGGAAAAAAAAAGTTTTGGAAACACGTCACTTAAAGAGCCGAACATCTCAACAAACAGCAGCTACAATCCGAACATGTTAGTGTCGGCATTCAACAGTGAATATAAGTGTTGACTTAATGCTCTAAACATACGGCCTGAGACCAGAACCAGCTTACCAAAGGGTCCAATCCAGCCCGTTGGATGACTTTGCACACCTCATACTGATGCACCTGTGAATGCTAAGGAGGAATTTAAAAAGTGAGTAGTAGGGATGTTACTGGCGACTAATTTCCCTATCGACTAAACAAAAATTTTAATTAAGACTAGTCGACTAGTCTAAAAAACGGTCTCGGCACGGTGCATTCAGGCTCAACATATTCTGTTAACTTCCTGAAGCCTTTACCCTCAACAAAGTTAAGTGGAAGCGTATCTTGCGAAGTCATTGTCGTGATGATCTGCATTATCTTCTCAGACCCGACGGGATCACAGCGTCTCTGGGTGAACGATGTCAAATCGGTCCGAGTGTGGCATCCGTGCAGGTTAATCTTCAAATGCGTGAGTTGGATGTGGGTGTGCGTTGCTCCAGTCGAGTGACTATATAACAGTTTATTTTCTGGCAAAGACGCGCTGGTCTTGTGAGAGAACGTCTCTCCAATTTCCCACCGTGCTGTTTTAAAACTCCAGTCTACTCGAGCATTACCGCCGGGAGGGGCGCTGCTGTGTGACGGCTCTGTAGCACCCACTAGTGGTGTGCAGCTGCATGACAGTTAAGCGGCCTCGTACATGAATAAAACACTAATTGGTTTAACGGACTGATATTTCTGGTGCCGACTAGCGAGGGGGCGCACGTTTTTTAAGACGTCTAATCGAGTTCTTTTTTTTACAGTAGAGTGCAGCTTTCTGACTTTCTGTGGTCATATTTAAAGATAGTGAACATTGTGCAAAATATTGTCAAGCAGCAGCTGCTGTACAAAAGAATCTGTCTCAGAACAACATTAGTGGGACCCTGCTGCTGAGGCGCTGACAACACTTCAGATTGTTAACGGTTCTTAAAGCAGGGGGTGGCTTAACCTGCATCTTCAACAGCTTCCACTTTAGTGGGAAATAATAAAAAAAATGTAATGGAAGTGAATGTGACTGAATGTGGAAAAACTGAGACATACTGTTGAATTTACACATTTTTCTGAGGATGTCATCAGCTGTTCATCACTAGTTTTGTAAATGGATGGAACGTTTTCGGACTTCTTTACATTAAAAACATGAACCTTTTAATGGGTTGTTATTTATAGGTTGTTATGTAATGGTTATATTGGTCTGGCCCATTGGAAATCAAACTGAGCTGTATGTGGCCCCTGAACTAAAATCAGTTTGACACCCCTGCTCTTAAGAGGCTTGGCTGAGTTAAAACGTACGATTCAGACTCTAAAACACTCGCTGTAGGAAACCACCATAAATCACAGTTTACTTATAGATCGAGATTTAAGAGGTTTATTGTCATGTGCACGGCAAGAACACAGTGATTTACTCCGTACAATAAAATAATTCATTGCCCGTCTCCCTTCACACAGAACAATAATAAAATTAGAATAAAAGTTAGATTTTAAAGAAAAATAATCAATGAAATAGATCAGTGGAAACAAAGAATGTAGTGAAAACCCTGAGTGTAAATGTAAAGAGCACTAAGCCTCATGCAAACATTGCATTAAATCGGATCAAGTTGTAGCCGTGAGTGTGATGGGAGTGGTGTGATGGACGTGTGAAGCGACTGTGGTCGGGGTGTGCTCTGTCCTCGATGATGGTGTTGTAAATGTCTGGAATGAATGGGAAGGCTTATCTATGAATCATTAGTAACAGTGCTGTGTCGATGATGATAAAACAGATGTTGAGGAAAATCTTCTAACTATTGAAATTCAGTGTTTTTGCTGGCAATAAGAAACATGGCAAACATCAGTTAAACTGGTCTCAGCTTCAGTGGTGATTTTAGGTTAGTGTAAATTCACTGTCACCGTCTGTGTTGCCGCAACTTTATCTTTATGTCATTAAATAATAAATGGACCGTCTTGTGATCAAAGGTGACGTTTATTAGGTGCTGGACAGTAGCGTGACAGGAGTTTTCCAAAGCAATGAAAAGCAATATATGTCAGTATTGCTCCAATTTAAATGCAAAACTATGTGCACATGCAACACCATTTGGTCCAGTGGTTCCCAACTGGTGCAGCCACGAGGTCCAGATTTCACCGTAGACACTCGTTCTGCAGCAGGAAACAGCACTTCAAAATAAAAGCTTGTGCCGGAGAGAAACTGTGCTTCAAAAAAGTGTGGGTTTTTTTGTCCCACTTTTGAACCTTGGCCCACCATTTGGAACCACTGATGGAGAGTTTGAGCTTGTGTCCTGCTTTTTTTGCATCGTAAAGTTATATTGTTTATTGTTTTGTCCCAGTTTGAGTCTGCAACAAAAGATTTGTTCCACAGATGCTTGTACTCAACCTCTGGACGGTATTTACCACAGTCAGGTGTCTGTACTGAGAGTGAGCTGGCATGTCAGATAGCAGCATTACCAGAGACGTGCAGTAATGTCAGTTGATGCGAGTTAAACAGTGGCAACAGTCTTTGGTCCAGTATGCTCTTTAATGGTTCACAGGATAATCAAAATGATCCCAGTATGAGATGTAAATGATATGACAGGCTCTTAAAGTGACACTGCACTAATCAACATCATGATCAACATCACTCAGCCTGTGAAAACAGTCGTATAATGTGAATAAACTCTGATGACATCATCACGGTTATCTTCAGCTCAGTTATGACAACAAACTGGTGATAACAGAAAGACTGTGGTGCGGACTGGAGGAAGTTTTAGAGACCTAGATAGGCCAACTAGTGATGCAATCATGGTGCATTATGGGAACTGCAAGACTGGAATCAGAATCAGAATCAGAAATACTTTATTGATCTCGGAGGGGAAATTGTGATTCGTTACAGCTGCTGCGATGTAAAGGACAGAGAGTTGTAAGAAGTAAGAATTAGAGTAAGATAACAACGTGGAGAAATCTACATCCAGAGGTGTGCAACGCACAGAGCTGTAAAGATGTCCACCATGGTACCAGTTAGCTGCTAATCGTAACGAACTTGTTTGGTCTGTGACGTAATAGGTCAACTGGAAAAAGGTCCAATACTAATAAGCTGAAGGGGGCATATCTCCACCTATCGTAGAGGAGTCGCACATAAATCACTTCCCCTCTTGTGCTTGTATACTGGCACAAAGACAGTTGTCCAGTTAAATGTCCTCATCGAGCTGTAACTGTGGCTCAACTTAACTGCGCATGTGAACGTACTGATCGTTGCGGCTCTATTTTGGAGCTTAATCCATTCGGCATTTAAAGTCTCCACTTCTCGAAACAGAACTTTGAGTCCCGCAGCTTCATGGAAGTGCTGCACAGCTTTGGTTTCTCACTTGTGTTCGTTAGACCTGATGCTGTCCATATGAGCTGGGCTAACCTGATTAGCATGCTGTAGCTAAGTGACAACAGTGGCACACTCCCAAAGCGCTCTGGGTGGAACACGAGGCCTACTTTAAAGAAGTTGTGTGCATGCCAAGATGTAATTAGGCACTATCAAAGGCATATTAGACATACCAAACCAACAGAGGGTGCATACAAAAATGTTTGAGCGGATTAACATACAGTTACACAGCTATAAATCTCTGTTACCTGCGGCAACAAGTTGGCAATACTGACAACAACACCTGACCCTCAGGTGACACTGCAGCTCAGGAGGGTCTGGTTTCCTGCTTTATACGGAATCACAGCGCTGCAACATCAGAATGAGCCAATCGTGTCTGAGATTATGAGACATCCTGCAAAGTGGATGTACAGTGTGTGTGTGTGTGTGTGTGTGTGTGTGTGTGTGAGAGCCTGGGGCATTGTTTTGTCTCTATGTCCTGCTGGTGTCATTATGCCTGTGACGCCGCCTCATTCCTGGGAGTCTTGATACGATCATGCGTTTGGTGTTCCTCCTCTTCATCCCATCCCTGGCGAACAGACGGCGGATTGTCACGCCTCGGCTGTGATGGCTCGTTATTGTTATTACCAGCCAGGCCGTGTGATTGTGCTGGGTAATGGTGTGTGTTTGTGTGTCTGTGCAGGGTCACATGGTGACACGCTCTGTCTGGAGGCTTATTGCTCGTGTGTGTGTGTGTGTCCCTGCGTGTTGTGTGTGTAGAGCTCTGATAAGAGTCATAAGGTGGGAGATAAGGTGATCAGCAAACAGGGAGTCAAAGGACAAGCACTGATTTGATCGTGTCTGCATCCTGTAAAACATCTAACTCCATGTTCAACTCACCTCTTGGCCGAGTCAGACGCTGTATTACAAGTGCGTACCCGACAGAAGTGTTGGCACTTGGTACAGGCTATTTCATGTGACACAAGACTTCTGGTTTCTGATGGAGAGTGTGTTGATATCTCATATTGTTTGTAGATGTTTTGCACAGAGCAACAGGGAAGTGAAAGTGTCGGGTGGAGGAATATGGAAACGTAATAATTTGGGAGTGCACATTTCCCCCTGTGTGTGTGTGTGTGTGTGTGCACGGGTGTGTGTGAGTGTTGCGGCCATCTGTCTTGCTGCGACACGGAGTAATTTGTAACCCTGTGTTATTCGCCTTGCTGTGGTAATTAGGCTTTATGTAGCCACATCCGTTTGATGTCTGCCCGCTCGCAGTCTTAGTGGAAATTTCCCGATTTGCTCGCCCTCTCCTCTCCTCTGTTTCCCTTCATCACGCCTTGTGGGTAAAGTCTTTTTTATTTTTACAAGACAGGTCAACAACTCCTTGACCCCGCGCTTTTGGTGTTTGGAGAAAAGGCTGCTTGCATAACATTTGTTCAGAGCCGAGTTGTGAATAGGCCGACTCGAGCAGCAGATAAGCATCAAAAGCCTCTAACGGTTTTTCTCCGGGTTACAAAAGATCAACCTTTGCTTTTTTGTTTTGTTTTTTCTTTTCCCGAAATGACAAATCCACCTCTATTCATCCTCTGGGCAAACAGCCATGATGGATTTCCTCAGCGAGGACTCGATGTGTGCAGAGATCTGGAGGTCTAAACACAAACATTTGCACAAAGGCAAAAGAATGAAGCCTCCAAATGAGGAACTGTTTGTAATAACTGTGATTTCTGCAAACACTCCACGAGACAGGAGAAATGTTGGCTGGGTGTGTGCAGGTGAAATCAAAGGTGGAATGTGTGTGTGACGGTGTTTGTTCTCAGATGCATTGATCACTCAGACCGGCTCGTGTTGATGATTAACCGCAGAGAGACGGAGAAAGGCAGTGAGAGAATGAGCGCGACGGGTCAATAGATCAACAGAGGAGCTCGTTTTCAAGTGTTGAGGCGTGTCTCTGGATTAGCACCATACAATTATTTCTTCCCCCTTTGTGTCCTTAACAAACATGGAGTAGAGAACAGATGGACAACAGAGATCTGTGGCGAGTGTTGGTTCAGTGCTAACCCTCAGTACAGCTGATTAATAGCTGAGTTCAGGCAATGAAAGGTCAATACAGGGCTTCAAGTATAAAGACGAGCAGAGAATGAGATGCGTCATGGAAAACACAGAGTACAGTGAGTCTGAAGGTTCATGTTCGATGCAGAAAATCAACTCTACAACTTTGCTGCTGCCTAGTTTTTGAAGGAAAACCACATTGTTAACAGCTAGCGGTTGATTGCATATTGAAAACCAGCTCGTAGTGACACAAAGATGCACCTTCTCATCATTATTTTTAATTAATCAAAGTGTTTTGTCCTTGAAATGTCGGGAAATATTAAAACATGCTCATCACATTTTCCTTAAGCCCCCCATGATGTCATCAGATGTCTCACTTTGAACAAATCATGTCTTATCAAAAAGGCCTTAAAATACACCCTTTCGAGGATGAATATGTATTTTTAAAGGATTTATATGTATGAAATAAATATGATTTGTACAATATTTGGATATGCTTTTTTATGTTTTTACTTCTAAACTTGCCCCGTGCAGAAAACACCTGTGTCCCAAACAATAAAAAAATGTGTTTAAAATCAAAAGCTAACAGTACGCACTAATAACAAAGGTGTAAAAACATACGACTATAAGCATCTTTATTTTAAGATATATTTTTGTGACAACGCTGTGTCTCAGATTTTGTTTTCAACTCTGTCAGATTTCTGCAAAAACATAATTTGATTAGACAAGGACTCGTGTCTCACTTCCTGGTCTCCAAAAAAACCCTATGCATTTAAAAAAAAAAAAATAATAAAAAAATTAATATTCTCTTTGATATTTTTGTCACATACAGGTCAGCAGTGATGATTGTTGGGTAACATGTTGTCTCATGTCAAGTCTTTGATTATATGACAAGATCATGTGACAAGACGATATCTGGTAGGTAGTATTTGCACATTTGACTTTATTTAACTTTATTATAACAGTAATTATTTTATGAATTAATTGGTTATTTAACTTATCAAGACTGATCAGCTGAGCACATCTGTAAATCCAGTGAGCAGCCGTGTGTTTAAAACATAAAAGCAGCAGTAAGAAAACGAGAGAAACAAACATAGCAAAGCTCCCGAGGTTAGATTCCTTTGGCTTTTATTATGAACAGTTGCCAGTGGTGTGTGTGTGTGTGTGTGTGTGTGTGTGTGTGTGTGTGTGTGTGTGTGTGTGTGTGTGTGTGTGTGCCTTTATAACTAGTAACGAGCGTGCACTGCAGCCTGTCGTATCTACCTTATGCCACTGGATCAGGAAGCTGCGTAATGGCTGTAAAATGTTTGTGACAATGAAAAAGTGAGACAGTTTTTCTGTCTTTAAACTGAAGCGAGCTGAACTTTGTCACATCTGGTTGTTTGCTTCACTGAAAATAGTCCATGATGTTGATGTCATGTTACTGAATGACTCCCAGGATGAGTGTCAACTGAAACATATATGTGCTTCCTCTTTTCCTTATATTTAAATAAGAGGAACTGAATTGTTTTTAGTTTTGTGTGGGTTTACTGTTAAAGAAAAAAAAGTGATAAATTGAGATCATTAAGATTTGGAGCCTAGCCCTGTTTCTATTGATCTTCTGTCTATTGGATTCTGTATTATGTGTTTAATTTAAAATATTTGATTGTGTTATATCAATTGTTTTGCTGTAATAAACATTCTCCTTTTGAAATGATTTATATATTTTTACTAGAGATTACATCAACAGAAAAATGACTTTAAGCGCAAATCAAATCAAATTTATTTATTTAGCACATTTAAAAATAATCACAGTTGACCAACAAGTTAAAAGAAATATATATAATTTAAATAGGCACAATTTAATAAAAAAAAAAGAAAGAAAATAAAATGAATATTTTCCAGTTTCTCCCCTGTACTGACTGTCTTTCTCAAAAATGTGCGAACATATGCATCACGTGTGACTCCCGTCAAACTCATACTGTCAGTCATAATCTGAAGACACAGACACACACACACACACACACACACACACACACACACTGTATAATGGGAGACCTTTCCCATAAAGGCACTTATTCATTTCTGAATATAATGAAAATGAAATAAACTGCAGGCAGAATGGTCAACAAGGTAAAACATAAATTATTCTAAATCCAGTTCACCTCTTTTTCTCAAAGAGTTAGAAGAATAGAAAAATAAGAATGAAGTGCTTACTGTTGCCACCACATCAGCATTTCACTTTTGACTTTGTGTTTCATGTCCACATTTCCCCTTGAAAAGCAAACGCTGTGAGATGCAGCAGCATTTCCATTTATATGGGAAACTCTGTGGACGGTCTGTTCCTTTGTCATTTCACACTTTCTCATACTGTCGACACACAGATGGGCAGAAACTACTGTACAATATGCCGCTCTTACTTTCTGAGATGGTTATGAAGGTGATGTACAGGAACCTCGTTAATATGAGGTCAGATAAGGTGAACATGTCGCTATCACTACAGAGTCGCCACTTATCTGATGGAAGCTGAACCCTGCTCAGCATTTTTTCCTATCATTTGTTGAAGGGCGCAGTTTCTACTGGGAAAGATCAAATATTTAATTTTCTCTCTATATATACATATATAATACATACAAGTCACAGCTGAGCAGCTAATTTCTGGTTTAATGGTGCGGCTCTTCTCAGCTTTCTAAATGTTATTGGACTAATGGAACTAAATCCTGAAAAATGAGTCACTTTGTGGTGGTTTTGGTGCTCAAATAAAGTGTATCCACTGATTAACAAACGTCTCTTTCACAATGCACGTCTATAGCAAAAAGTCTTTTCGGGCCAAATGGCATCACATGGACCTGCAGTTTGGCCACTGTGTCAAATCAGCGTCAAAGCCTGGCGCTGTTCCTGGGTGTTTAATTAAAAGGCAGATAATTATGAAAAATGTCCAGAGTTCATAATGATGGTGTTTGTCTTGACCCAACAGCCAAAAGATTTTCAGTTCACAACGATATAAAACAGAGAAAAACACCAACTTCTTTCAATTTTTAAATGCAACAACAACAAAATATTTGTATTTTTTGCTTTATAAATGACACAATTGACCAAACAAATTGTCGCTGATCAATTTTCTGTGCACGACCTGATTAACCTTTAAAAACCAGGAGCAACATCACTTTTCTTGTGCTGCTTTCAGGCGCCTTTCACATGTATTTAAACCTTTGAACTCTGAGCACATTGGTGTGATTTCAAAAACATGAGAATGAAGGTAATGAGCAAGTTGGGAAGAAATGTCCCACAAATTGCACAAAAATAATAGATTTAGTAAATTATATATATTAAAAAAAACTAGGCAAGACAGAAAAAAGCTCGGGAAATTCAATATTTATAATAATAAATCTTATTATGTTACAGATTTATTATATATTTTTTAAACAGTCTTTCCAGGTCATTTCATTGTTTTTTTGTTTTTAACTTTTTTTCTGTTTTTTCAAATTTTTTGGGTCATTTCTTATTGAGTTGCTCATCACCTTCTTCCAATGTTCTCAAAAGAAATCACACCAGTTAGCTCAGGTTTCAAAGGGTTAACTGAACTAACTGCTTGGGCACTAGTCATGATCCGTTTATTTAATAGGATGGAAAAGCCTCTGACGCTCTGGAGATTCAAAGTCATCAGCTTGTTCCAGGTTTCATGGAGTATGTGCCAAAATCCAGAGTTACGGACCGATTCAGTTCATATTCAGTGCTGTTGGAAATAAAATAATGTCATTTTAACAGAGTGGCACAGAGTGGCATATCATAAATAACATGGCTAAACAAAGAGCAGAAGGTATAAAAGAGAAGTGTGTGATTAAATATGATTGAGTACAAAGTTAAGATACTGAAAGACATAGTATAATGGAGCATAGTTTTTGTGAGTCTTAAGTTTTGCTTCTTTCTGTAGCTGGTTATTGATTACTGGGCTTTCTTCTTAATAAAAAGAGGAACACACACACACACACACTGGAGCAGCATCACCTCACAGTGCAGACACATCATTCACACAGGTGAAGGACGTTTAAACAGAAGGTGTCTGCGCTGTGGAACCTCTTTACCAGCTGAGGTGAATGTGGCTGTTTCAGTTTTCATATTTGAGTCTGGATCTTTTTGTCACGGCACACAGTTGACACATAAACAAGGTCACCTTTATCAAAAAGGTGTTTGATGTTAAAGGATCTCTGTAAACATGGGAAATCTGTGAGCAAACACACACTCCAACACACACAGCTGATAGTGAACTGAACATCCGCTGATGTGTCAACTCTGACTTTCATGTGTTATCGTGGCACGCTGTCACCTTGAGGTGACCTGGCTGTGTGTCCACTGACTGTCCACCTGTTTGAAACCAGCGGAGCTTGGAGAGAACGAGGGCCAACACTGACAGTGATGAGAGAAAAAGTGTCTGTTGTTTATTTTAAAACGACTGCTTGAAGATGAGACGAGCAGAGTGACAGACGAAAGTTTTCAGACACTTGGTTGAGAGTTTAGGTTTGGTTTCAGAAGTGGAAGGTCTCAAAAACAGTGTTTAATATCTGCTATATGTAGCGGATATTTTTAAACTTTACATTTCAGTGTTCCATTATATGTTGTCACAATGCTGTGGTTAACATGTGGTCATGTTTAGGCACATACACCACTTGGTTAGAGTTGGGGAAAACATGTTTTTGGCTCCAAAAAGCCAGTCTGGTTGCAACAATCACAGTGAGAAATGTCCTGAACTCTTGTTTTGCACTACTTGTTTGCTGGTCTCAGACGGTGGTCTGCAGCTCACGCCAAGGTCTCAAACCATCCACCATCTCCTTCTCCTCCTGATGAGAAACTCAGCTCATGTATGTGTAATCTGAAGTATGTCACTTTAGAAATGTCCTGTACAATACAACATTTTATTGGCATGAACTGAATTTAATTAAGGGGATGATGAGGCTGGAAACAGGGCAGTGGCGTAAAATGCCGTGGGGCACCAAGTCCAGGAGCGCTGACGCACATCTGTTTACCGCTGGTATGCGGTTGTACATTGACAGTTTTTGAGGTGTGGTGTTTGCTGCCGGTGTGTTTTGGCCTTAAGATTCTAGCGTGCCTGAGCTACGGGCCAATGATGCAGAAGATTCAGGTAATTTAATACCCAGGAAGTCAAAGTTTTTCAGCTTCCCTCAACACAGATCTTCAGGTCTGTTGAGGCAAGCCAGTCCAGTGTTTCATCGTCCAGTTCAATTGCCTGTTGTTTGGGGCAGCTGGTTTATAAATGTTCCACAGTTTGTAGTGGTCCCTCCATCTTGTCTTGACCCCGACAGCCTTGGAGGTATCAGATGGTGTCATATGGAGCAGTTCTCAGGCATGTGTGGCAAAGGGGAGCCAGGACTTGAGATGCAAGCGATGTGGTGTCTCCGTAGTGATCTTGTGGAGAAGGTGGAATTCACTCGTCTGTGCCTTTCAAGCGAGGGCCAGCGTGGCTGCTTCCAGTCTGACCTCTGCTGGAGCGATACCTGCGAGGACAGGCAGTTGTTTTTTGGGGGTTGCTCGTAGACATTCGCAGCTTTCAAAGATTATTTTTAGACTTGTGACCATGATACGTACTGAGCGGTTCAGACATTAACTTGTCAGTGCCCTCCTGTGGACAAACAATTTTCTGTACTGTAATTTCGTGTTACTTATCCGCCTGCAGTAAGATGATATCAGTCAACATAACAGCAGGGTCGATTTATCGGTCGGGTTCTATGATATGATGCAATTTCTGGAAACTATTTAGAATTGAATACTAGAAATTGCAGTTTCAGTTTAATATATGAGGATCAATCCTAACTTTACCATCCTGTACACAGTGCCTCATTTAGTGTCGGTTGTGTGTGACTGCAGGGATAAACTGGCTGATTACTGCTCATGCAGATGTTTGTCACAACAAAAAGAGGATCTGGCGTGATGCTCAGAGCGATTCATGGCCCAGCGATCAGCCCAGCTGTCTGTATCATCACCATGCTGTGGTCAGACCGGATGAGCTCCGGTGTGGCTGGTCCTTATCTGCTGTCACTACTGATCTTCCACATTGTGGCTGACTGCCTCAGTGTTTACGCATCCATCAGCACATTTTTCACTGTTGAATATCCACATTGATTAGTCACCAGCTCTGATCAAGCAGAGTGTCAGAAGGTCAACATCATGACACCAACAGACATTATACGCTTATTTTTTGCTCCTTATCAGGTTGAGGGGAACTATATGCTATATTCTCCCACAGCTGCACTTGCACAATGCAGCCGTCGTCATGAATGACGTAAATAGCAAGTTATGCTGATGACACGCTTGTGTCAATAAAGAGCTTCTAAAGCCGTAGAATCCTATGATGCACTCTTACACACAGGGTTTTCCAACTAAGAGCTGTTTTATTGGGTGAGAGTTGTAAATGATCCCACAAAATATTGTTTGTGTTCAGAAATATCAGCAAGTGTTTAAAAAATGTACACTGCTTCAGTGTTGACCCAGAATTGTCTTGAATGTCCTCACATAAACCAGTTGCTACTTTCTGTGGGCGCTGCTCCTCCAGCCAAGGGGGACTAAAAAAATATTTTAAAGGCATATGATAATTGATGTTAGACATCTGATATCAGTCATACAAGTGATGCCCTTTTTTCCTACACCACACAGATTAAAGGGCTTGTAAATTACAGAATCATGTGAATGACAACTATTAAAAAATGAAGTGTTACCAAGAGTAACAGCTTTATTTGCCTTTTAGATTTTTTCTTCAAGTTCTAAATAACAGTTTCATTGTTATTCCTTCACTGCTGTTTACTGCTCCGGCAACCATCATGTTTTTGGGGTTTGCATCCATGCCATTCTTGTGGTATCTCAAGAACAGATTGAGGGAATTTCCTCAAATTTGGCACAAACGTCCACTTGGACTCAACAATGAATTGGTTAGAATTTGGTGGTCAAAGGTCACTGTAAACTCACGACCCGTCCACTCTCGTCAACGTGATGCCTCAGGACATTTCAGGGAATTTCCTCAGATTAAGGCCAGATGTCTTTGATTCAAGGATAAGCTGCTAAGACTTTGGTGAACAAAGGTCACTGTGACCTCACACAACATTTTTGGCCATAACACATGAATTCATGCGCCAATATGACAAAATTTCACACAAATATCTCAGGCAGCCCCCTGGAAGTTGGAGACTAAGTCATCATCATCAGTTGGAGACCCCTCAGTCAACTCAAAGTGCTTCAGGTTTTTTGTTTTTGGTTTACTCATTTAATTTTGCTAGTCACTGTGCTGTGCAGTGTATTTTCTGTGATGTTTTGCTGTGGAGTGAGCGCTCTTGACTTTCACGCTACGCTTTGCTCTGAGATGACATTATCATCTCTCTTCTACTTGGAAGTGTTGAATTTACAGCTCATAGATTAAGTCGACACAGTCTGTGGCTTTTGTTTGATATCTAGCGTCGGCAAAAAATGTTATTGCGCGTTCCCAACCAGTCTTTAGCACAGTCACCCTGAAGTCCCACTCAGCCCGTTCAAACTTTAAAACTTTACGTCACGCAAAAGAAACTTGTTGAAACTTTAAACAATAATTTATTGTACAAAACGGGGGAAACAAACGTTGACAAAAACGGTTCCATGATTCATATTAAATTCAAAAGATAACGAAAAAACAGCTACAAGTTAGAGGGAGTAGTGATAAAGTGGTAAAACTTGGCATTGATCCACAGCCTCAGACGGATGCGCTCAAGTGTGCCGTGCGCACAAGCTCCGTTGGTAGGCTATATTATATTTTCACATTTTTAACAATGCAATTTAAAAGTTTTGATTTTTTATTGATAACCTACATTTACCAACAACAAAAAGACTACATTTAGCACCAAAAAAATATGTAAAAAAAATAAAATAAATAATAATAATAATGATGATGATAATGATGATGATGATGATGATAATAATGATAAAAATATAAAAAAAACAAATATCGAATACCAAAGTTTCATAACGAATACCTACCCATAGAAACAAATATTCGAATATCCGAATATTTGGGTACAGCCCTAGTTCACAGCACCGCAGCTTTTCTCCGCAACGTTCTAAATGGTTTCATCTCGTCGCAAATCTTTGGTCTGACCTGGGCTTAAAAGATAAACATAGAGAGAGAGAAATACATATGGAAATAGACAAAGTGATTAAGTGATGATCCAAAAGGTCAGAGGTCAACTTTACTGTGGCATCGTAATGGCCATTATTTGACGGCGTAACTTGAGATGAGAGGCGAAGATTTTGAATTCTGATCTTGAGTGTCCACCTTGAAACTGCTGATTGTGAAGATCTTCTGTTCTGCTGGGTTGGATGGGTTACCTGTGAGTCCGGACAGACATGGACTTAAAGTACAGCTTGATGTGTTGGTGGAGGCATAAAACAATGTGGCGGTAATTTTAGTTGATACAGTTGATGTGCGTTTCAAACATGGCGTTCCTTCACCCCTGTGTGTTTCCTGTGAAATCAGTGTCCTGTACAAGATTCATCTCCAGCTTTGTCCTCAGTTCATCAACCCGTGAATTACAGTGGCTCCCTCCCTCGCCTGCCTGCCTGCCTCCTAATTGCTGTTAGTTTGCTGTTGATGGAGTGTAATTAAACAGACGCTTGGCAGTGTTTAGCTGCTGATAGAGTTGATCAGCGCTGCTTTTGGCAGCCGAGGCTCGACGGGCCTGGCTCTGACTGATTGTAAGGCGAGATGGAAGGTGCTTTGATGCACCAAACACTGGTTATCAGCAGGCATTACAGCGCTCTGACACCATACAAGCTAGCACGTGCACGTCCTTGTGTAGCCCACGCATGTTTCTCTCTAATAGGCACTTGGCCTTTTCCTTACTCGCAGCTCTTGAGCGAGTGCACGCAGGCAGGTGTGAGGTACACTCACAACACATTTCCCACCTGTGTCTTTTTAACCTTGCTGAGCTCTGCCACAGTCACTCGTGCTACTCATCGTGTGGCTGAGATGAGGAGAGTTGAGCTGGTGCTAATGAAGCCTGGCCTGAGCAGCTAATCAGGGCATGGCGGATTAATCACTTTCCACCTCTGTCTCCATCGCTGTCTCTCTGTTTCTCTGGATTAAATATGAAGTTTTATGGCATCTTGTGTGTCTTTCTGAGCCTTACCTCCCTTGTTGGTCTCTCTTTTGCCATCCTCCGACCTCACACTCGTGCTCACACGCTTCGTTGACCTTCACTTTCCACTCCTGGATTATTTAGGACTACGTGTGACTTGGCTGATAAGATGATGCTGATGTGGAGTTTCTCTTAAGATTGCAGTGTGCCTCGAGTCATAGCTGAGCACCTTGTTGAGCAAGTGTACTGAAATGTTTAAGGTGTTTGCGAAGACCGTATCATGCACAAACCTAGGTTTTGATAGTATCCCAGGAAAAACTAAAATGGGAAACAAGAAGCGAGGGATGGGTATCGTTAAGATTTTATCGATACTCTTATCAGGTGTTTTTCATTTCTAAATAATTGCTTTTTAGACATGACAATAAGTGCAGTTTAGGCTAGTTTTATCAGGCACTATAAGTCATTCCTCCTGTCCTCTGTCCTCCTGTCCTCTGTCCTCCTGTCCTGCTCCCTCTCTGCTGATGTGATTCACTGTGTGCAGGTAACATTAGCACTGGTAGAGAGAGGGGGCTGTTTGTCTCAGCCAGCAGCTAAGTTTAAAAGTATCTGCCCAATTTTAAGATAAGTGTCAAACTAAGCTAAACGTGTACATGTAGTTTACATACAGACAGCAGCCATTTTAGCTTATTTATAACAATTCGCTCATGGCTGAACTGGTGGGCTGTCCTTGTGTGTTGGCTGCAGTCGATGAGAGACTGTGGACATGTTTACATGTTCATACTTGCTGAACACATGCATTGATAAATTATTAGCATCTTACTCGCTAAGGTTTTATTGCACTTATAGTCACTTGTGTAGTTGCCAACAAGTTGCCCCAGAACAGAGCAAAAGTGAGAGGCTGCATGTTAAAAGGTATTGATTAAAAGAATTGATAATGTTGCTTATCAATACGGTTTCTGATAATGTAGCCCCGGGGCTTGTTTAATACTTGGTTTCAGCACCCATCCCAACAGAACGCTCCATATAACTCCAGAACATGTCTGAGAATCATCACATTTTGAAGTTATATTCAGCACCAAAACAATCCAGTGATATCTGTGAGTAAGGATGCACGACAATATCAGCATGTCATCGATATCAGCAGGTATTTGCTTCAACATGAACAGATCAGGTATAATGTCTGCTGTTGCAACACAATTATTCTACAGCATCAACAGAGAGCACCCACGTGCATGATTTGGTCTGAGGTGGCACATAAAACTGTGCACAGCATGTGAGATTATGACGATTACAGTATCCAAAGTCTCTGATCTGTCAGCTTTAGATTCCACAGAACGCAGCCTCGGTTGGTTTTAGATTAAAAGTTGGCTGAAATGAAACGCAGATATCTGAGAACAGAAGCCAGAGATACAGATCTCATGATATATGTGTTTTATTATCAGGGTTTTATCAATCTGTCTGGAACTGATTGCTTTTCATACATTTTATCAACCCTGTCAAGCAAAATATTTCAGACTTGCCAGAGTTATGTATCCAAAATTTATACTTCATCTAAATGTACTCTGTAGAAGTTAAATGGAAAGGGACCTTAAAACCGATGTGATGTTGCCATCAGACAGATGTGGCACATGCCGGCACTCTATAGCTATAATCCAGTTAAATTATTTACATTAAGGGCATTTGAGACAAACAGTGTTAAAGGGATACTGTGTTTCCTGCAGAATTTGGTGGGATAGTTGATCAATCTGATCTGACTGCGCCTGGTGTTCTGCTGCTCCGTCTGTGCCCAGAGTGCGCTTTGCACTGTGAGAATGTGGAGATGAACGGTCCAGCTCCAAAAATAGAAAATCAAAACGAGATGGCCAATGTCTTAATTATGTTGGGCTCTCAGGAATAGAGGAATATTCGGGAAAGCCTGGGATACTTTGCAGATTTTCCACCTGGTCTATGTGTCACCGTGGTGTGAGGAGTGTGTGCAGATGAACGGTGTTAAGGCACCTCCTGTGCCGACAGCTCTTGGGGCTCCACACCCGTCCACCAGTTGAAATCATCATTACATGCTTCGTGTCATCTGCCAGGTTTTTGCTCACGGCATGGGCAGGGAGTGCCCAGCGGTGCTGGCATTGGGAGCACCTTTTGTGTAGGATTTAGCAACAGCTAGTGGTGAAGATTATCAGATTGCAACCAGCTGAAACTTCTCCCATGTGCCAAGTGTGAACTCTTGGCTCGAATTCCTTGAGTGTTTATTGTTCAGGAGGGTTTTACCTGGAGCTGAATTATCCACAAAGGTCTTTTCTTCTCCTAAACAAGCAGCCCAGGGGGCTCATTTATAAACATTGCGTACGCACAAAATGAGTCTTGAAAGAGGCGTGAGCCACTTCACACAGAAAAGTAGTGATCTATAAAAACAACTATTGTTGTCACAGTACCAAAATTGGGACCCATGGTACGATCCCGGTGACAGTATCATGGTTCTGACATGGTTCGACGGAGCCTCCGCCGTATTCCTGTCTGTGACCCCCCTTCAACCCACAACCGGCAGGATTCGCCTTTCGTTGAAATCTGTACTCGCACAGCGTGCTCCTGAACGATTTCTTTTGCTCGCACAAAACTATTTTAAGTCGCAAATGCAGTAAAATGCTCGCACCGTAGAGCTCTGTGGAAAACAAATCACTGTAGCATATATAAACAAATCTGACCTACAAGTAAAAAGAAATAAATAATAACATTCACTGCTTAAAGATACTCAATAGCTCAGCTAATACCTGAAATGTCACTGGAAAACGCGACGTTATTGGCCAGCGCATGGACACTCACCCTCTTGCGATCTTGCGGTGGTGTTTTAATACCGTGGTCTACAGTTGGTACCAGTGTACCGTGCAACACTAAAAACAACCATGATGGGAGAAACTTTGAGCCAGGCTTACGAACATTTTGGAGACGGGAAATTAGCGATGCAGATGTAGAAAATAGTTGAATATTTTTTGGTACACGCCATTTTTGGCTTTTGTTCGCATGTAAATTTTTGGTATGGATCCTCTACATTTGTTTTGTAAATGGGACCCCGGGTGATTTAAACCGGTAAAAACACTGAATAAAACAGTTTGTCACTAATCAGTGTTTCTCTGTTGCTGTTAGGTTCGTCGCAGACGGGCCGCCAGCCCAACACCTGCTAATATGTGCTCACCTTTTATCTCTCATAACTTAAGATACCGATACCGCACACACCACACACACCGATGACACAGTACATGGTTGAAAGTCTGCAAAGTGTCCCTTTAATGTCACAGTGTGTGAATGTCGACCACGACAATGTACTGATCAATCCCATCGCTGTTCTTTTCAGTTCTTCTCTCTGTGTAGTCGTTCCAGGAACCGGAGCCACGATGTGTCTAACTCTGAGCCTCCAGGAGAGCTGTAGTATTGGCAGAGTGTGTGTGTGAGACTCTACTGTATGTGTGTGTGTGTGTGTGTTTTGAATGGATAGATGGTGTAATGCGATGTGACAGCAGGCAGGAAAAGGAGAGATTAAGTTCAAGAGTTGGCCTGCTCACTTTAACGGCTCAGCTAGTAAAAGACCCCCTTTTACACACACCAACGGACGCTAAAAACACACACAGACACAGACACACACAGACACGCACACACACACACACACACACACACACACACACACACACACGCACGCACGCACGCCTTCTGTCTTTATTCACTGAACAAGCTCTGTGTTGTGTACAGACATACAGCGTTATCTGTGTTTATGTTACTCATTAATGCTCATAGATGGCAGGGCTGACTGCCAGCGTGTGTGTGTGTGTCATATTTCAATTTAATCTTAAGATGTAATGGCACTTTTACAACTTGTGAAATGGATTTTTAAAAAGACTTTCCACTTCATTTTCTCAGCGTTCTGGCATGTGTAAAAAGAGCTCCTACTGAGATGCTCCTGCTTAATCTAGCATCACGTCACGATGGGGCGTAGCTCCGGCACCTCCTCACACTGTGACTGTGTGGTGCAACTTCTTTCTACTTTTTCTACCATCTAATGTCATTTTCCCTCCTCTGTCCCTCTCTCCTGTAGTGTTTGTGCATGTGCTTCCTGGCTACTGTTGTTTCCGTCTCTGCAAGCAGATTCCACAACATTCTTTTCCCTCGAGAGTATGACTGCGTGCCTTTGAACCCCCTCTGCACCCTCGCCACAACATACGATTAGTCTTCCTACACACGCCAAACACGGGAGCGCACGGACCCGCTCGATGCTCCCAGGGGCATGCGGACACACACATGCAGAAACAGCGCATACAACATACAGCATCAAAGACATTAAACACACACACTCCTACACTTTGTTTGAAGCTCTGCCCATTGGGTCCCAGTTGCAGTGGGAGTGTGTGACTGGATTGTTAACTGGTGTGTTTTGGAGCTGATCCACCTTTCACCCATCAATCTCCTCCTCCACCTCCCCCCGTCTTCTTTCTCCCTCTTCTCGCCCACTTCTTCCCCTTTTTCTCTTTTCATTAATAACTTTTCTGTGTGTACAGTTTTTCACTTGTCAGCAGCTCTTCTCCAGCACCGAACTGTGAACTCTGTCTCCCCTTCTGTCATTTCTTATCACATCATCAGCATCATCATCACAGCATTCAGCAGCCCAGTTTTAATCTTCATGTCCACAAGTTGAGGAGAGAAAAGTGATTTTATATGATAATACAAAAAGAAGAGACGTGAAACTTAAAGCTTAATGTGGCGACGTGTAATCTTTAGTAATGTGGTGGGAAAAAAATGGGCAAACTGTTTGTTTTGTGGTGAGTTTGAGGAACAACACAGTAAATATAGTGTGTATGTAACCAATAATTATTTTAATTTTTGATAAATCTATTGACTATTTTTTAAATTATTTTAAAAACATCAAACAAAATAAACAATATTTGAAATGATTTAGATTATTTTTTAATTATTTATAGTTTACAGACAGAAAACAATGGCAAGAAACATCTTTCATTGACAATGTTATAAGTCAAAAGCATAAGAGACCAAACACAGAAATGCCAACGCTGTCAAATACACTGACTTCACTTCACATCACAACAGACTGTATGGGTTGTAGCTGCTGCTGCAGGAGTGTGAGCTCGTTGCCAGTGACATTTGTGAGAGTCCACAAGGCTGCAGACACACAGTGACAGGGCTAACTGTTAGCATCGGGTTAAACGACAGAGCAGAGCCAGTGCAGTGTTGGTGCAAGTTGCTTGGGATGTCAGCCACTGGTGCAGTGTTAACTTGTGCTAACCACGAAGATGTTTTACCTGACAGCTCGCTGGAAGAAAAGTGGCTCCAAAGAGGTGGCAGATGGGTCAGACTCCTGATGCATTGAGGATCGAATGCAGGCGTCATTTGACAGGAGAAGTTTTGAGACTGCTTGGTACTGTGTTATTTTGGCTGATACCTTAAAGGTATCAAGTACTTATACCCAGTCCTAGTTCACTGCAGGTCTAATGTTTATCCTGCTGTTGTTGCAGCTCGGGCTCTATAGGCTCCTTCGAGGTCAATATTGATAATACAATAAACCAGTAGCTGATATTTTTCCTGCAGTATTGAGTCGACCTTTAACGTATCCAAACAAATCACACACTGTCGGTCTTTGCTCCAGAGTCAGACGCTGTCACAGTAGAAAGTCCTCTCTGCAGTTTGCTCTGTATCTAACAGAGTCCTGATCAGCCAGCAGGAGCCATATGTGGAGGTGTGATAGAGGAGGAAACGTTCCCCCAGCTGCTAATGTAGCAAATATGTAGGTGTGTTGTTGATTTCTCACAAGGTCAGATCCTCTTTGTCTTCATGGCTCAATTTTCAGAGTATGCAGAATACCTATTCAGCGGTTCTTATGGTAATATATTCATTTGGGATGGACCTTGTGCTCGTCATGTACAGAAATGCCTCTCCTCTCCTCATAGATCTGTTCTTGGCACTTAGAGCATTGGATTTGCTGAATCTGACCAAAAAGCCACATTAAATCAGGTCAGAGTGGCGTATTGACTGTGGCGAGGTGTTCAGGGAGAAACAATGGAGTCGGATGTTTCACAATAACGATATCTGACTTGTATTAAAGGTTTAGAATCAGCAAATATGATAAGTAGCAGACACAGTAGCAGAGACAGCTCGTCTCCTGATGTCTGGAGCTGGTGTGGCTGCACAGTGTTATCATGTACCGATCTCTGACCTGTCTGGCTCGAGCACACAAAGCGTGAGGCGTGTGTGTGTCGTGATGCAGAGCCCCCCTAACCAGGATAGATGTGGCTTTGAGGATCAGTATAAAAGAGTTCAGGAGAGTGAGAACACATTTGGCATTCAGATCTGTGTTGAAACCCGAAGTGTGTGTGTGTATCGCAGTCACATGGCGGCTCGTGTACACCTCTCCCATTCAGTCCCAGACCCTTCTTATCTCACATCCAGCGCTATCTCGGCAGCATTATTTAAATACTTAAACTCAGAAAGCCCAAGTCTCCAACCTATTTATTTCATCTGATGAGGAGAGCTTCAGACAGCCCGGGCCTGTGGAAGGCATACTGAGTGAGCGCAAACCCTCTTACAGAATATCAACGGCTGCATCTCTCCTCTGACACCTTTCACCCCCAAATCCCCCACCGTATGAAATCACGTTTTAGTCACCAGAGATCCAAAGATGAGAACAAAATCTAATTCTTTGCAAACTCTGTGGCAGCATTTTCTCCTCACAGTTATTTCCTACAAAAGAGGAGCAGACTGTTTTTCTCTGTTGTGAGTTTTGAGTTTATTTTTTTCTCATTATCAGACTTCAGATCAGCTTCACGCTCCAGTGATGACAGACTCTAATTAAATTTGTGTGGAATTCCCTGCATGTTGTGTTTATGTCCACACTATAAAAAATAATCAAAATACCTAGAAATTTCAACGTAACAAACTTCAATAAAATTCAAAGTTAGGCAGTTGAACCCTTTTAACCCGTTTTCTTTCGAAAACAAGGGATAAAAAGGCATTGAGCAGCTTGGTAAGAAATGTCCCACAAATTGCAAGAAAATAAAAATAAATTCATTGCATAAAAAGATTAAAAAATATATATATTATAATTATTATTATCATATTTTTGTATTATGTAACATAATTATTATATTTTTAGGCATTCTTCCCAGGTCCTTGTTTTTTTAATTTAATTTATTTATTTTTACTAATTTTATTTATTTTTATTTTTTTTATTTTTACTTATTTCTTGCTAATTTTTTGGATCACTTCTTCTTTTGCGGCTCGTTGACTTCTTCCCATGTTTTTAAAAGAATTAAAAAAAAAACAAAAAATCAAGCCAATTTGCTCAAGTCTCAAAAAGCTAACATAACTTTTTGATATTTTTCCAACTTGGAATTTACATTTATGTAAACTTTCTCTAAATTTGAGGAACTTAAATTAATTTGCTTACATTTAAAGTTACACTTGATAACCTTTATAAAATTAACCTTGTGTCATATTTGCTTCATTTGTCACTATATGTACTGCCTCTCATTTGCTAGAATCAGACTGCGGCGGGGCAGCAACAACCAATCAGAGCCGAGGAGTCTCTGACACAATGATCAATCATGCAAATCACTGCTTGTTAACTGCGGTCAAACTGTAAAACTCGGCAGCGCAGATCAAACATGAATCAAGATTATGTAACTGCATTGCCTGTTTCTCACCTCAGATTTTTTCAGAAACATATTTTAGTGACTGTTTAGCTGTAAAATGAGAAAGTTGGTCCTCACAAATATTCTGATTTCAAAGCTAAACAGTGTCTAAAAAATGTTCCTGAGAACATTTATTACCAGTAAAAGAGGCAACATTTCCAGTGTTCCACAAGTGAAGAACACAAGTTCGCCATTAGTCTGTAGCCAGAGCTCAGGATTACTTACTCACTTACGTTGAAGTGAGAGACTGTCTCTGTCTGTTGACACAAATGACATCTTTCCATAAACTGCTGATGTAAACGAACAATGTTTAATCTATATTTAGGACAAAGTGTTTTTACAAAGCAGGTTTGTTATGTGTGTGCGTATGATGCTGGTGTGAACAAGCAGCTTCTCCTCTTCCCTCCACACCTGACAGTGAAGTCATTCACCCAGTCATCCTCCTCTCCTCCCCTGTTCTCCAGGGAAAGAGGGACACAAGTAGGAGGACTGGTACTCAGGGGCTGTGTGGGCACCCACTGGTGTTGCGATGACACCTGCGCGGCAGCAGGCGGGTTGATGTAATGCGCTCTGTCTTCACTTTCACACGGGAGAGAGTACATTATGGGAGAATGAGGAGCATTGTGCTGGCGAGACTGCAGTGCCACCTGATGCCACCTAAGGGTGACTCGGCTGAGACGTTGAACAAAGGGTGGTGATCAGAAAGGTGAGGGTGAGTGACACAGGTGGGTGCAGGGACAAAAAGAGGAGAGGAGAGGGATGACGAAATCCAGTTGACTGATGACTTTGCAGACTGGTGTCTGTCGTCAGTATTCTATATTCCACACTGTCTTAGTGACACATGTACGAACAGTTACTGTGAGGTGAAAAGTACACCCCCACACCGGCAGCGGCTAGTTGTGCATTGGAGCTCCTGGATGCACCACCCTGCAGCACTTTATGCCACTGTCCTATTCAGCCTTGCCGCCCCAAGAATTAAACAGATTTGTCCCCCACACACTCTCTGCTTTTACATACCAGCTCCTGTAGCAGCTATTTTTCTCTGCTCCTCTAGCAGCTGGACTCCTCTCCTCACCATGGATGTATAAAGAGAACTGTATAGCTGTTGCTGTGTGTCGCGTGTGACAAAGAACGGATGAGGAGAGACTGTTTGTTGCAGTCAAGAAATATCCCGAGCTAAACGACCCACAATCCCGTCATTATAAAGACACTGGCCAAAAAGGTGTTGCTCTGGATATCGGCTCTTCAGGTGAGGAATCGACTTTAATTAGTGGCTGTCCACACAGGATTTTAAGCTAATGTATAGGTTTAGGAAGCACAGAACTTTAAAAGTAGTGATAACTCAATTGCTGACGAACTGCACGACGCATCCAGCTCTCTGTGCTGACCCTGCAGCTCCTTATGACGGACATCATTAAACATGTTGACAGAACGTTAAACCTGACAGTCGTCTAAAAACCTGTGACTATGAAGAAGAGTCATCATGTCCACCCAGCTCTGCTCTGCTCCTCCTGCTCCCCTCTCTGTCTCTCTCTCTGTGTGTTCGTACAGTAGCACCAGTATCACTCCATTTTATTTTTACCGCAGGTGGGTGTTTGTTTTTCTAAGTGTGTATGGCACCTACGGCTGTGCTCACTCTCCCATAGCCAGTCCTGCTCCCTGCGACGTGTGTGTGTGTTCCCAATCTCTGAGGCAGGACAGATGTGAGAGTGTAGGAGGCATCTCAAATTGCCTCTCTGTCTTTGTTCTTCACCCCCTCCGTCTCTGTTTTCTCCCGGTCCAGGTGAGACACACCGAGGCTAAATAACTGATATGGAGCTTTTGGTCCCTGCGTGTGTGTGTTTGTGTGTGTGTGTGTGTGTGTGTGTGATGAAGAGGAGGAATGTTTGAGACCACAGATCTTCTGTCGGACTGAAACCTCAGCCTGTGCAGGCAGAAACACTGTTGCATTTGCGCATCTGCATCCAAATAACTCCCCTGTGTGTTTTACTGGGTTGTTATGCAGCGGCAATTAGCATTTATGTGTGTGTGTGTGTGTGTGTGTGTGTGTGTGTGTGTGTGTGTGTGTGTGTGTGCGTGCACTAGATAGTGTGTGTAACTCTGCAGCATACCTGGTGTGTGATGTATTAACCATAAAATGCCGATCAGGCCTGTAGCACGCTTGATTGAGTCAGAGGTGGGGGGTGCTTTTTCTTTCTCCTTCACTCTATGATATTCATATTAAAGCTGGATCGATAGGTCTTACATTTAGCTTTCCTCACCCCCCCACTGTCTTCCTCACCTCCTCTTGCTTCTATCCCTCCATCCTCCCCTCGGTTCACCCCTCCATCTCCCGTCCACGCTCAAAAAGTGTGTGTGCGGGCTTGTCCTCCCACATCCTGGTGCCAGTGCTGAGAGCTCACACACATCGATCTCTCTCTAATAAGTTGGCCCAAGCCTCAGCAATTTTGCACCCCCACCCTCCAAACACACACACACACACACACACACACACGCACACGAGGAGGTAGACAGAGAGGAAAACCTGTTGGGGTTTTGCCTCCACAAAGTGCAGCAGGGGCCACGTCACGGTGCACTGCGCTAGGCTCAGGCATGTGAGAGCTGTGACCAATACACACCGACAGCCGCGTGCTATTTGCGTGCATACACACACACACACACACACACACGCGCGCATAATCATTTTTGAGATGCAGCAACTGTCTGATACATTGTCTGGCTTCACTGTGCTGCAGTTTGAAAAACACAAGCTGTGATATGAGGCGTAATAACACACACACACACACATACACACACACACATGCACACAGTCTAAACTCCTACAACCTTGGAGGCACCTTGCTGATGATGCAATGTTTCTGTGTTCAATGTGAGACACACACACACACACACACACACACTGATATAAATGTGGACATTGGTCTGTATCGTGTTTGGCAGCGGATCGACTGATATAGATTAGCCAGGGTTAATATCTCACTGTTTGTACCCGTGCAGCAACATCACCTCACCACACAGACTTGGCAGCTAACCGTGTTTTAAATCATGGACACACACACACACACACACACACAGACACACACACACATAACACACACCGCCTAACCCTTACGGCGGGAGCATGGTCTTAAATCCTTGTAACTGTTGCACATCTACTGATATATACAGTGTATATACCTACAGCCCAGGTGCCCTTGAGCAAGACCATTGATCCCAAACAGATCTGACTGTGGTCGTAATGAGCAGCTTCCAGGTGTGAGTGTATAATCAGGGTGAGGATCCAGCAGGGAGTTCCTGACAGTGAAAGTGATAAACAGATAAACCATGCATATTATCTGCCTCAGTAAACACACCTCAGCTCTGTGGGCCTTTACCATAGATTTCCTTTAGTTTTTTTTTTCCGTTTCATTAGCCAAGTTAAACTGCAAATAGGCTGATTTTTGGTGTTTGTGTTATCCTCCGGTGTGTTTTTGAATCTCTTTTCAATCGCAGGTCGCATTAAAAAGGTCTTAAAAATTAATTTTTTTTGCTGAGTGGGAGCAGCAAGTCCCTAATCAGGGATGCGCTCGCCGTAGACGTCCTGTCAGTGGTATTTTAAAAAGTACATTTGACATCAGATGAGTAGTGAGAGCGTCAGAGCAGATCTTTTCACCAGCCCGCTCTGGTGTGTACTCAAGTTTCCCTCCAAATTGGATTTACAAAGAATCTGCATGCAGTTGAATCTGTTTTCATCCTCTAATATGCAAATAATAGGAGCATTTCACATCATGATTAACAGTTGGCGGCACTAGCTGTGTGCCATTTAGTAATTGCAAAAGATGAAACAATTAAAGAGCTCTGCTCAAACTTGAAACAAATAAAAATGATGTGGAACGCGAGTGAAATATAACGTTTCTGTTCATTTCATGTGTTGATATGAGGAAGTCTGCAGCCTCCTTCTGAATTGAATCCAGTCCTGCCATAATACAGTTCATCCTATCGATTGGTATGAATGCCTAGGATGACCTCACCCCCAACACTTCATAGATTCATACACACAGATTAACCCTGTGTTGGACTCTGCATTGAACTCTGAACAGGAAAAACACTGGTGGATTAGCTTTTGACATGATAACGGTAGCATGTAGAGGATGTTGTAATCTGCCTGCCTTATAAGTTATGTAAGAAAGGTGATGCTCAGGTGCCTTTGGTCACATCTGGGGCACAGTACCCCCACGTGATTCACCAGTCAAACAGCTGTTAATGATTGAGTTCAGTATTGACACACACACAGGTTCAGATGTAATCCAATTGCCTTGTATGTCATCTTCAGGTCACGTCAGTCCGATCATAAAAGTCGATATGCTGGCAGGACAGAGAGAAGTGGGTTATGTTTGTTTAGATAAGATCTTATTGTCAGCACCTTCAGCTCATCTCCACTGGGTATATAGATAAAGTAATGTTGCCGTAAGGAAAACACGCTCAGTTTCCCCCAAATTGTTGAAGACTTTGTGTTAAACCAAGTTCCTAACTCTTCAGAGTGATCACTGTGAATCTCACACATTCTGAACTAAGTAGGGGTGAAACTTTGCCAGGGACCTCTGAAGATGGCTTCAGTAATTTGACTGATTCGTCTGGCATCATGACGTGAAACAGCGGTTTCTTTGTTGAAATTAAAATACTCGTTAAAACCAAATGAGCATGCCTGGGGGGAAACAGTTAGCTAATGAGTGGCACAAGCAAGACGAATGAAGTTATCCAGTGTTGGCATGCGGTGTGCGAATATCCGAAATTTTCATGAAGGAGCCGACGAGTTCTAACAACGTGTTTCCCATAGAATTAGATTCTGTGTGTGGTGGTAGCTGACGCTGGGGAATTCGGAGGTATTTGCAGGTTCTTGAACACAGTGCAGCAGAACTTTTCTTTTTTCTTCTCAGCAGCAGTTTGTTTTAGACCCAGTTTTACTTTGACTGCCAGTATGGTGCAGTTAACAAACGAATGGTACACGTATTCCAGCAGCGCTACTAATGCTCCAAAAATAGAAACTAAAAATGTGGTGGCAGATGTCAGCCTGTTACATGCATTGTCGTCTTTCAAAATACACTTCCATTTTCACAGTCTCTTTCAAAATAAAAGCACTACGTCAGCACAACACTGCGAACTTTTTCCCTTTAACAACTAAGGCACGAGGTTGGGTTTAGGGAAAACAGAACAGGGTTTGGCTTTACAGTTTTACGGGAAGCAAACACCAGCTTCCTGTGTAAAAGTTGGTATTCGATGGACCCATGCATCACCCCTCCCACCAACCCTACTCGGACTTTTGCCAACTTAACTTTCCATACTGTCCTGCTGCGTTTCCCTCTGATGCTACTGGCTACGTTTCTTGCTTATGGCGTCCCAAGCACTGCATTTTTAATGCCTTTGGAGCGAGACTGAAAGCTGTTGTAAATGAACATGTCTCCTCAATATCACCCGACATTGTAGTTTGTTTTTACTTTGCTCCGTTCCAGTCTTAAGACCCTGGCAAAACCAGTGTGTTGGCATAGCTACGCGCCAGTGTGGACTTAAAATAACATTAGATTGAAGCAGATACTTAAGTCTCTAGTGACGGGTTAGGGGAAATTGAACCTGCCTCCCCCACTGAAACCAGTTAGAGTGGATGCAATGTCTGACTGACGATGGAAGCAGAGTGTAATGTGTTGACAGTTCTGATATCAGGAAAGGGTGGAGAGAGATTTGGAGACAGAAAAAACATTCAGTTTACTAGTTTGGAATGAGATGGAGGTAAACAAGGTAATCATGAGTCTGCTGATACACTCACACACACACACCCTTTGAACTCAATAAAACTAGACCAGTACACTCTTGTCCAGCATCCTAAGTGTTTGTTGGTGCATCAGTTTGAGCCAACAAGCTTAAATACCATGGTATTACTGTCTCTAGGCTGACTGCTGTAAGTGTCAGTATTAGGCACAGAAGTGCTACTATTCCCTGTGGGCCAAAGTTGCCAGTGTGTGTGTGTGTGTGTGTGTGTGTGTGTGTGTGTGTGTGTTAGGTTGTTTGTGAACTCTATTGATCGCCTCTTGTTCCTTTTAGCACAAGATGACTCCACTAAGCCTTTATACAAGGTCCCCGCTGACCACATCACTACACACACACACACACACACACACACACACACACACACACACACACACACACAAATTATGTTAATTTCATATTCAGTTGTTGCCAACAATGAATCATTTTATCTTTTGCTTAGCACCAGATTATGTATGCATATGTGGCTGCACTGTCAAAACAGCCTGTAATCGCTTATTTATATTCTGCTCCATGCAGCGAGAATCACACACACACGCACACACACACACACACACACACACACACACACACACACACACATTCATTCACATACAAAACACACACACACACACACACCACAGAGTATCAGCAACAATCAGTAATGCAAGTAGCTATGGCCTGTGTGAGGGGCTGGCTAAATCAAACAAGATTGATTAAATCAGTCAGCTAGGTGTGTGTGTGTGTGTGTGTGTGCGTGTCTGTGTGTGCACACACTTTTACCAGTGACACCCACTTGCTTTAAGATAGATGGGCATCATTAACCTTAAATTAATGACAACACACACACACACTGCATTCCCTCCCTCTCACTCGTCTCTCTCCTCCAGTTGAAATATATTCACAAGAAATCTCACACCCTGCGGTGAGACAGCGGCGCAGCGACAGCCGTGTGTGAGGCAGGTGAACATGTTTAATACAGTAAGAGCACAATCCAACCGGCACAGTAGGTTGTTTTCAAGAGCAGGCCACAGCTGAATAGATAAGATGCTGGAAAGCGCCTTAACTCCTGATGGTGACGATAGGAAGTTGGGGTGTTGTAGGAAAAGATAAACAGCTCCTGCTACACTTGAGAGTTGGTTACAATTTCTGTATTTTGTTCGGCAGTCAGGAAAGTTCATGGATGTTGTTGTGGCAAAGATGCATCCTACGCTATCCCTTCAGGCCATGGAGCCAAAATGTTGACACGTTTCTTTTATCCTAACATTAAAAGAAGATGAAATAAAATAAAGGCTTTTAAGACCATTTAGACCTCATTAGGTCTCTTCTATCCTCAGGCATGTCAGGAACAAGCTTCCATGAGTCAGACAGAACAGCCTCACAAGCTTCTTTCTATTTCCTCTGTATTTGGATGTTTACTCCCCTCTGACATTGGTTCTCAGGATTGTACATCATTTCTTTGGACTTATAAAGAGAAGTGGATAGAGTGCCAGAGGCAGGACTCCCTTTATTGGTATCAAAGTTGCTCAGTGGTGCATGAAGCCGAATACGGTCAACTGCCATGTATAAAAGTACCTGGATGATGATGAAGATAAACAGGGAGTGCAGCACTGGGTCTAGACACTGGGTGTTAATGATAGTAAAAATTAGGCACTTCTCCTGCAACCTGGTGTCACTCCAAAGTCGTCAAAAACCTTCCCTGTCTGGTGCCAGATACAGATGAAATTCATGATTGAGGGTAGAATGGAGCGTGAGATGGATTGGATTTACTGCTCTATCTACGTCCCAACCCTCACCTATGGTCATGAGCTTTGTGTAGTGACCGAAAGAATGAGAGCGGCTGAAATGAGTTTTCTCCGTGGCTCAGCCTTAGAGATAGGGTGAGGCACTCAGACATCCAGAGGGAGCTCGGAGTAGAGCCGCTGCTCCTCCACGCTGAAAGGGGTCAGTTGAGGTGGTTCGGGCTCTGATCAGGATGGGAAGTGTTGCTGGGGAGAGGGACGTCTGGGGTGCTTTGCTCAGCCTGCTGCCCCGCGAACTGGCCCCAGATAAGCGGATGAAAATGGATGGATGGACGGATGTTAATTCAAAACATGTTTTTGTCTCGTAATAGTCTAGTCTAGTGCTTCTTTTGTGGAGCAATTTATACTTTGACAAAAGAAGTTCAATCAAAGTGGATGGTGCAAAATATAATCAAAAATAGTAAGAGCAGGTTTGTTTTTCCCGCCTCTTGTGTTTTGGTTAATACACTTGTCTTCAGTCGAGCCTCAGGAATCATTACAAAGCTCATAAACACCTCAGCTTCCTGTTACCTGCATATGTGTCAAGGACATGTGTGCGCCCGTACATGCTTATGTAACCATGCAGATAGCATGCATGTACACTTAATGCCTAACAGCCTGGCAGCTCAGACATGTGACAAGATAACTGGAGTTTACAGTAAACCCACCAATGTAGGAAAAAAATCCCCCTTTCTCTCTTAAGACTTTTATTAAGGGCAGAACTCAGGGGGTTAGTGTGTGTGGTGCCCTTTCGCAAGTATTATTCACTTGGATCAGTGGAGCAGCAGTGGGGGTTTTGAAGGGGATCTCAGTGTGATTGTGTGTTAGAGTGTGTGTGTTCCAGTAAAAGCAGCAGGATTGAAGGTACCTGGGGTCCCACGGAGCAGAGCCTGGACAAAGAGTCGTCTCAACCCCTGAAAACGTGAAATATTCTGTAGATGAGGTCTTTCTTTCCTGAAGTGACATCAGCTCTCTGTGTTCTTCTTGGTATAGACAGCGAGTCAGGGCAGATCCTGTAGACTGTGCAGATTTCTACATTTCATCGTGGGAATGGTCCAGGACTTTGGTGCGCTCTAAAATTTCTTTACTACTGAATGGAGACATTCATGATTAGGGATGGGAACCTGGTATTAAATTATTAAAGACCACAGTATTGATAAGCTTGGAGCTTATCAATACTGTGGTCTTTAATAATTTAACAGTTGCTGTGGGTTGAGAAATTCTAAAGATATAGTTCATGTTCATCAGCACAGAGGCCCTGCTCTCAGTAACAATGGCGGAGAGTACGTATGGTTATACGCCACAAGAGTTGATGGTGACACTTATCTGCTGTGAGGGTCGAAGGACAGACGGATGTCGTATGTTGTGAAACCCTTTGACCCTTTGTGATATGGTGCTTTATGAATGAAATTGAAAATTGAATTTCAGTTCTAAACAATGCTGTAGCAGAATGTTAATTTATATACTTCACTTACATAAATAGAAAATGAAGCAACGTTAATTGTGTTTTTAATTTGTTTAAATTTTTTCTCTTGAAAAATCCCAAAAGAACCGGTATGAGTACGGTTAACCCGTGCTTGGAACGACCTTCTTCAAATTTGAAACAAGTGTTCATTGATAGTGTGCCTACAGCCCCACAGTGTCATTTACATGTTCATGTGATATTAAAAATAAGACCTGTGTTATCACAAACGAGATGACATGGCACACGCCTAACAGACATCCATGACTCACAAAGGATAAATACATCAGTGAACCGCTGACTTTTCATCCCGTGCCATCAGAGAGCGTGAGATATCTCAACATCCACAAGACATTAATAGTTCACAGACGATGTGTGCTAATAACTTTGGTGATCCCCAGATTGTTCCTCACATGCCACTGTGAGGTTTGTGGTTTTAAGGAAAATGTCGCTACAGCTATTAGTTGTGTTGTCATGAAATGTGGTTCGGACATTAACAATTAGAATAACTTTGGGGATGCTTTGGCCTTTCTCGCAGGGCTATGACTGTTTTGGATTTGTTAGAAGTCTGTTTCTATCACAGCACAGTCTGAATGCACTGCATACAGATTATGGAAGAAGAGTAGGTAGGTGGTGAATGTGGCTGATCCTGCAGCTCAGTGTTTGTCAGTCAGTAGCATGGTTGCATATTATTAGACAACTGAGAACAGAGTTGGACAGAGAGAGCAGAGAGGAAGCTCAGAGGTCACCATGTTTGTGATATTGGAAGTCATCAACAACTCAAAGCCTTCACTACCTGAAACACACACATTCTGTACATTTACGACCTCGAGTGTCAGCTCCTCTCTGTCTCTGCTGAACAACCACTATGTGACCGAACCAGTCATGTAACTGTCCTTCTGTACAGCTGCAGCAAGCTGACCTGTCGCTACACTGACGCTGACCTCAGAGTCTGATCTGGAACCAGTTCAGTCACGTATTGCACCTCAGCTGAAGGGACAGAGCTCTGCACAGTGTTGGAGAGATGACTTTCACCAAAAACTGAGCATGTCGTAGCGGACAAATCACTCATTAGTCCGTGTCCTGCCTGGTGCTCTTAGAAGTATTTGGTGTTAACCTTCAGTCCTCGGGCAGTTGTGATGTGACCAGACTGTCTGGCTGCATATTTTGGGGATTTTCTGGCATCACTGGGTGAATATTTCCATCAGAGTGAGACTAAAACGTCAGCTCCTACAATGGCCGAGTTGACCTGTGATTTTTACATAGAGCAGTAACTTAAAACATATATAAGTCCACAGCAGTGGGTTTTTTTAGCCATTAACTTCCATCAAACCTTTGTTAGCGCTGGCGCAGCTCAGATCAGGTTGCAGATTCATGATATCTGCAGCAGAAGGCTCTGTCTCTGCTCTCAGCTGTGGAGCTGCGTCATGTAATACAGTTATAGTGAAGATGCTATCATGTTTTTTCTCTTTAATATTCTCCAGCCATCTCTGATGCAGTGACGTAATTGGTCAGCTAAGTGGATTTAGCGAGGCACCAGAGTGGAGCGTTTTCACTGACACTTGTCCAAGAGCTTTAGCTGGGTAGTTATTTGGGAGATTGAGGGCCAGTTGGGGGCCAGTTGGAGGCCAGTTGGGGGCCAGTTGGGGGCCAGTTGGGGGCCATGCAGCACTGATGCCAGATCAATATATGATCGGCTGGGTTATGAAATACAGATTAGACTGGCCTGTTTCTGACTTTACTGGATGTTACACCGCAGACACTGCTCTTATTGCTCCAGTGTGAGATTTGTTTACACGCACTGACACACACACCTAATGGATCTGCTAGTTGAATCATCCCAGTCCTCTCACTCTTCTTCTCCTGAACACTTGGTCTCACTCTCACTTCTGTTTCTCTTAAAGCTTCCTGTGTTGTGTGTGTGTGTGTGTGTGTGTGTGTGTGTGTAGCTGCGTGTGTGAGTAAATTTGATGGAGCTAATCTCGTCTCACGTGTTGGAGCTGAGGCAGTTAATTCTTCAGTGAAACAGGGTAAAAATCACTGTGTTTGTGTTTGTGTGTTACAAACAGCACTAGGCCTCATTGGTCCCTGTGTGTGTGTGTGTGTGTGTGTGTGTGTGTGTGTGTGTGTGTGTGTGTGTGTGTTGGTGGTAATAAGCAGAACTCTCATCTTCATTTTCATTTCATAAACCCTCTTCGTCTCTGCACTTTGTCCTGTGAGACTCTGGTTTGTTTTCCAAAACACTGTTTTCAGTCCACAGTGAATTCAGACGTTGATTAATATCACTGAGTTCATAAAGTTGTGTATCAGCTCAGAAAAGGAACTCTTCTTCTTCTTCTTCTTCTTCTTCTTCTTCCTCTTCTTCTTCTTCCTCTTCTTCTTCTTCTTCTACTCCTTCTTCTTCTTCTTCTTCTTCTACTCCTCATCTTCCATCCTCTTCTCATTCTTCTCCATTTCATCTTTATTGTCCTCCTCCTTCTTCTCTCCATCCTTCGTCCTCTAATTCTTCTTCTCACTCACTCATTTCTTCTTCTTCTTCTTCTTCTTTCATCTTCTCCCCCTCCTACTCCTCTTCTTCTCACCCTTTGTCTTCTAATTCTTCTTCTTACTCACTTATTTCTCTTCTCATCCTTCTCATCCTTCTTATTCTTTCTTATTCTTCTCTTTATCTTCTTCCTCCTCTTCTTCTACTCCTCATCTTCCATCCTCTTCTCATTCCTCTTTTCATCTCTATTGTTCTTCTTCTTCTTCTTCTTCGTTGTCTTATCCTTCTTCTGCTCATCTTCTGTCCCTTTCTCATTCTTCTCCATGTCATCTTTATTGTCCTCCTCCTTCTTCTCCTTCTTCTTCTCTCCATCCTTTGTCCTCTAATTCTTCTTCTCAGTCACTCGTTTCTTCTTCTACTTTCATCTTCTCCCCCTCCTCCTCCTCCTTCTCTTCTTCTCACTCTTCATCTTCTAATTCTTCCTCTCACTCACTTATTTCTCTTCTCATCCTTCTTATTCTTCTCTTTCGTCTTCTTCCTCCTCCTTGTTCTCCTTCTCTCCATCCTTTGTCTTCTAATTCTTCATCTCACTCAGTCATTTCTTCTTCTTCTACTTTCATCTTCTCCCCCTCCTACTCCTCCTCCTCCTTTTCTTGTTCTCACCCTTCATCTTCTAATTCTTCTTCTCACTCACTTACTTTTCCTCTCTTTCATCCCTCTTATTCTCCCCATCCTTGTTCCTCCTCATCCTTCCTCTGTTCAGTCTTCCTCTCCCCATCGTTTGTCTTCTTATTTTATTTTTCATTCCTTCTTCTTTTCTCATCCTCATCTGTCTTCTTTTTCTGTTTTCTTCCTCATTTTTCTGTCCTTCTCTTCCTGTTCTTGTTCCTCTTCTCCCTCCTCCTTTCCTCCTCACCGTCTCTCTTCCTACCTGCTCTACCTTTCCCTCTCCTCCCTCTTGTTGTTTTTTCTTCCCCTTCTTCTTATCCCAATTTTCCTTTTTCAGTCCCACCTTCTCGTCCTCCCGCTATTTTCTCTTCTAGGTCTTCGTCCCTGCCACTGTTAATGTCACCAGTTGATTCTTGATTTGCAGAACACACTCTGATTATAACCTGCAGGTATTAAATCTTCAAATAGCAGTGAAATCTATTTCAGTAATTTAAACATCAGACCAGTCACTGTGTTTTTAATTCCAAATATGTGATGTGTATTAGATGAGAGCAGACACGCAAGAAAACACACAGGCAGCGTGAGAAAAAGTTATTACAATAATTGGAGCAGTGGGTGGAGAGGGTGGTGTGATTCAGGGGTGTGCTGATGGCTGCAGGTTTGTCTCTCTTACACACACACACACACGCACACACACATACACACACACACACACACACACACACACACACACACACACACACACACACACACACACTGGTTGATTGGATACTGTCTCAGGCAACCTTTATTCCATTACAGATATTGACACAAAAGTGGCCCACCTGGCAGTAAGCTGTGCTCCTCCTCCACCTCCTCCTCTTTATCCTCCTAGTGTCTGTCTGAGGAGTGTTTGTGTGTGTGTGTGTGTGTGTGTGTGTGTGTGTGTGTCACTGTAGTCGCTGATTTTCTGAGCGTTCATTGAGCCTTTATTATTCTATTAGTCATCCTCTCACCTGGGTCTTTATCTGACTCTCATGTCTCTGTTATTTCTCTCTCTCTCTCTGTGGAGTTTTGTTTTTGTTACGACTCTCATATTTCGGGCTCTGTCTCTCTGCATAATGCTTTCTCATGCTCTCTCCACCTCCACCTCGCACCACGTGATCTATCACATCTTGTCTTTTGTCTGTCTTCCAGTCGTGGTCCCATCACTTTCTCAGGCCAGTTATTGTCACAGCTGTGTTTTCTCAGATGTCAGCGATGAGTTTACTGGACAGTGCGTCCTCGGCCCTCGTGTGTTTATGTGTTGTTGTACGCGTGTGTGTTTCGGGGCCGGTACGGGGCAGTGCCATGGCGGTGCCTTCCCACGTCCCGACGGAGCACGTGTGAGAGGGAGAAAGGAAGGGAGGGAGAGAAACACTGGGAGTCATTGTGCACATGTCTCTGTCTCCCTCCTCTCCACCCTCGGTCTCACCCCTTCTCTCACTGGGACTCCATTGTCTCTTCTGTTACTGTTGCCTCACTTCATCTTCGATTCAGTACCGTCATCTGAAAATGAGAAAGAAGCAAAGATGTATCTCCCCACGCTCCCTGGCTGTGTGATGATTGGACAGTTTGGATGGACCTAACAAGAACTTTGAAGTTGTCAGCGTGGATGTTTTTCATTACTGTCTGACAGGATATAGAAGGGAAGATTAAAATCATCACAGTGCACACTGCCTTAATTTTCCAACAGCGTCAGCGCCGTCGTGAGCATTTATACTTGTGCAGTGGTGTGTCTGTGTCACTCTGCAGTTACACCTGCAAAACACTGGTTGGCGATGAGGTTTCTGTGAAGTGCTGTAAAGTTTAGTTGATTTAAAACACACATTAAACACACATTAAACATGACTTAATAGAGACGATTTCAAACACAAGTACACAAATCCACTTCACTATAACTCGCAGCATTCACAGACAAACACTTGTCTTTATCTGGACACATTTCCCCCACAAATACAACATGCTAACATTATTAGCACAAGCCTATGGCATTTTACATTGTATAAATTAGCCTAGCAACTGTCAGACTTTTTCCTCTGCTCACATGAAGCCAGGGACAACAGCAACATTTAACAAAGGTAACGTTACAATATTTTGTCACTGCTCACCCCTGAGGTTGTGTGAGTGTGTGTGAATGAGCAGGCACATCCATTTTTTTGTAATTATTTAGGGTTGCAGGTTGGCTGCAACTGATCCAGCAGACGCTGAGCTAAGTCAGGGTTCACCCTGGACAGGTCACCAGACAATTACAGGACTGAGACACAGAGACAACCATTCACATTCACGTCACATCTACGGGCAATAACACGGGAAGAGCTGAATGCAGCCACCCACCAGAGGGCTTGAACCCCTCTTGCTGTGAGGCAACAGTGCCAACCACTGCACAACCGTGCTGCCCTGAATGGGTGAATGAAAGACAAATTGTGAAGCACTTTGCCATTTATGATAGAAAAAACACCATATGGGTGCAGTCAATCTAACTTTCTGATGGATTGCGTTTTGGCATGTGCTTTATGGAAATATTTTGTTATTTCTGCTGTAACCTTGATGTTTTATGTGCTGTAAACTGTGAAGGCCGACGGCGCCAAGAAGTGCAAAGTGTGATCCCTGCCTGTTGACAACCACAGAGGACCTCTATGAGCGTGTAACCGAAGAAAGAGCAGGAAGAGTTTAACACATTACACAGAATTTGATCAACTACCACAGACAGTCCTCTTAAATGTGGGCGGGGTTGTTGTCACTCACTGCTCCGTCCAGCACTCGCTGTATTTCCTCATCAGCGGTGACACAGATGGAAGTCTGCACCTGGTTTATTGTCCACAGAACGAGGCTGCACGCCCACATTTGCAGAACAAAATGAAACAGGCTGCAGTGAGAGTCTCTCTCCATGGGATATTTAAAAATAGCAGCTTTGTGCATTTAGTCCTTCTCAGGCAAGCTCAGGGGTTTAGTGTTGCTGCAGCCAACAGGAATGACGCTCTGTGACGCTTTTCTCCTATTTTAAACACTTGAAGATCCACCCATTACTAAAAGTGATGGTCAAAGCTGTCACAGTGAAATTTAAGGTGTGCTGATGGATTCACGTCATCAACTCATGCATTGAGTAACATTACAAGTTAATGTTCCACCTTAAAAGTCGCTGGCAGTCGGCCCAGTGAATGAAGTTATTTTTTCTCAGACTCCAGCTGCTGTGAGAGGCAGCAAAACATCCTTTCATTTTATAGTTACAGTTTACTGATAAAACTCTCCACAGTATGAACAGTGGTCAGAAGTGACCGTCCTCTGACCAATCAGACTGCAGTGTTCACAGCTTCACCTTTTAGTAGCAGATCTGTGTGCTAGGTGCCCCAACAGAGGGGGGACCAAACATGGGGACGCTAAGGAACGAGTCCATTGGTACCATCCACAACTTTTTTCAGTGGAAACTGAAATAATGTGCACAGAACTGAAGTGAACCACACTGCTGGGTGGAAACAGGGCTTTACTCCCACTATATCACTTGTCACTGGTCTGCTACTAGCTCCCATTAGGCTAATTAGCTACAGTACAGTGGCAGTATTTACAAGGAGTATGCCAACCACAGACAAAACATTATTGTTAACAGTACTATAAATGCCTCCAATGCCGCCTAAAATGCTTGACTGGGTATGTGTGAGGACTCAAGTCACTGCTGCGATCTGTTAATTTATTAATAAACTGTAACCCCCAAGGCTGTTGCTGTCATGACAATGGCCTCCATTTAGTCACCATAGTAGCTTTCCACTCAGAGCTTCCATGTGAGCGCCATTTTCTAGAGACTTGATTAAATAATAAATCCAATGATGAACGCCTTTTAACGCCATTTAACCGTTTGAAAGGAGCCATTGTTGTGGTTAGCCATCAGCTGAAGCCTAGGCTAACTAGGGCAAGATGTTTTACATGATTTATTGGGTCGTCATTCAATTAGAGGCTGTGTTGCTTTGTGTAACAGCATCGATCCCAGAGGCCATGCCCAATGGAATAACAAAACATTCACCCCATCAAAGTATCAGTGGATCTGTGCTGTTTGGGTGGATCGTTGATACAAGCAACCAAAATGAGTTTCCTCTGTGGGGTGTCTAGGTTCAGCCTAGCAGTAGAGCCACTGCTTCTTGGCGTCGAAAGGGGTCAGTTGAGGTGGTTTGGGCATCTGGGCACGTCCCACTGGTAGGAGGCCCCGGGGCAGACCCAGAACACACTGGAGGGATTATATATCTCATCTGGACTCGGAACATCTTGGGGTTCTCCAGGAGGAGCTGGAAAGTGTCGCTGGGGAGAGGGACGCCTGGGGTGCTTTGCTCAGCCTGCTGCCCCCGTGGCGCGGCCTTGGGTAAGTGGTTTAAAATGGAGGGATTGAGTTTTACTTTATAATCTCAAGTGAAATGGACTGAAAATGACAAAAAAAGACACGTTATTATTTTGGTTGCTAGAAAATACGATCGGCCGGTGGATTATCCGTCCCCTCGGCCGGTGAGTCAAGAAGTAAACTTCTGACAGTCTGCATGTCGTGATCTTTGAATGTGAGCTGTGTTGAGCTCAGTGTGGCTTGAGTCACAGTACACTGCCATCAGCCGTGTCACCTTAAAGTCCCCTAATGGGAATCTGTCCACCAGAGCGTCATCTCCACTGACATGACACCCTGCAGCTCTCTGCATTGTCCTCATTCTGAATCCGTGTGTGTGTGTGTGTGTGTGTGTGTGTGTGGGATGGAAGGTAAAGACATGTCGTAGAGAGAGGCATGGGATGGAGGAAAGAAAACATACTGTGAGAAACAGCATTATGGGAATATTTTCTTTGAAATGTTTCTAAAGTAATGGACCACAGTTATTGGATAATATGCTTTTGTTGTTATTTTCATATCAGATGTCTGACCGCAGATCCCAGTGGGGTGTGAAAGATATTTTTCTCAGCAGTCTCCAAACCATCTGTGAAGTTTTTCTCACTCTGCTTTTAGAAGCTGCCGAAACACTTGAAGCTATTTCATAATGAGACTTTAGTTAACTTTTGTATTCTTAAACTGGTTTTTGTCTGAACGTCCTTTTTAAAGGTTTTTTCACTCCCTCAGTATCAACAGATTGTGTCGACCATGTTTAATTAGATTGTGTTGTCTGAACCTTTGAAGTCATGCGAACTCTCCTGTTTATTCTTTGTTGAACAGACGTCTTCTAATAAGGTCCAATTCAACATGGTCTCACTACGAAGTTTTCAAAATCTGGCGCCTGGGCAGTGACTGCTGGCATCAGACACGGATGAAAAATGCCGTCTTTTAGCATTGGCATGATGCGCAACCCATAGTTTAATGGTGTCTGGCTCCATCAGGGGATACGCGACCGGACAGGAATGAAGGTTAAGGTGGCAAAAGTTCGAACTCATAGGGTGGGTGGGAGTGGTGGTGGATGGGTCCAACAAACACCGACCCTTACTTGGGAGAGCTGGGTTCACGTCCTGTAAGATTCTGTTCTTTCTTCCTAAACCTAACAACTTGCCTTAGTGGTTGAACGAAAAAGAAGTCAAGTTAATACACACAGTTGAGTCGAGCTACGCTTATAGCTAAATGAGACCGTTTAACTGGCCTACTGTTCTTGTCCCGGTATACAAGCACGGGAGGGGAAACGATTTATTGAGCCAAGTGTGTGCGACTCCTCTACGATAGGTGGAGATATGCCCCCTTTCAGCTTGTTAGTATTGGGCCTTTTTCTGTTGACCTATTACGTCACAGACCAAACAATGGACAAACAAGTTAGCTACAGTTAGCTAGCTGCTAAGTGGTACCATGGTGGACAACTTTACAGCTCTGTACGTTTGGTCCGTCAAAAAAAGTCACAGCTCTGGGTGTAGATTTCTCCATGTTGTTACCGGCTTCTTCTTCGGTTACACATTCAGTTTGGGTCTGATTGACTCATACATGCAGGAGGAATTCAACTCCCAGTCACATTATCTGGGTGTGTTAGTCCCACTTTGAGAAATTCGATTTATTACGATTTTAGTTGGACTAACATCTTTACACATAGTTGAAAAGTCTGGTTTTAACCGGACAAACACAATAAATCAATTTTCTCTGATGTCATGTAAACACACTGAGTTACAAGGCCTCACGCTTTGCTGGCTCTGATCGGTTTGGGTACGTTCCCATTCTGTTGCTGTGGTTTTAGGGTCTGTGTGTCATTTTGTGTAATATTCAGGTGGACTTGGCAGAGTCTTTGTCATCTCGAATCATGCAGTACATCATGAGAATGTGATTTTTAAAGCAAGTTTAGGGGGAAACTACATGTATTGTTTCTCCTTTTTCCTCTTCCTTTTTCCCCCTTCACTGATATTTTGGCTTTTGTGCTCCATGTGTTGACCTTTCTAATGCTGTATCTATGGGTTTTTTATTCAGTGTGGTTATGTAGATGTGGTTTTTATCTTGTGTGTTTAGGCCTGTGTTGTTGTCTTTTTATTGCTGTTGTGGAAATACCAGCTGCCCCTCTGGGGACAAATAAAGGTCTTGAATCTCTTCAACCGTGGCTGCTCATCAGTGGGTTGCACACCACTGTTGTTGTTCTCTATTTGGTTCTGTTCAGGTTGACTACATTTTGGATCTCGTCTTATAATCCCCTGGATCGTCTGTCTTTCTTTGAAAATCAATTCATGCATTTTACCGGAAGGCCAAAGCTGCAAACCTGAGGATATTAAAGGATTTCCAGACACAGCTCAAAATGCTAATCATTTATCTACAAGTTTACAGAACAGTGAAACCATTTTTATATGAAACACAATAAGCTACGGACACAAAATAACACTTTTTATGATGACATGTCAAACTTGTTAGCAAACAGCCTGTATCCACCTGACGACTTTAAGTCCAGTATTCACTTCCTTTGTGCACTGGTTTGTTCTCCTTCATCCTCTGAGGGAATATCTGGCTCTTACCTGATACAGCTAATCGCTTGCTTACATATGATGTCAGCAAGTTGTCACAAGCCACCTCTTGGTCTGCGACTTTCGGCATCAGACACACCGAGGGAAAAAGCCGTCCTTTCACATAGGCATATGTGACTGGTCGGCATCATAGCTTATTGATGCCTGGCAGCGTCAGTGCCAAATATCAATTTGCGACGAGGTCGGATTAGAACGTGTCGACCAAAACAGTGAAGCTGCTGGAAAACAAAACAATAACTGTGTAACTGCAGAGCTGGAAGATGAGAGTATAACAGCAACACTGTCTACATTACATGCATTAACCTGATCATTTGTCAATATAAACTCAGCTGTAAAGTTATGCAGCAGTTAGAAAAACAGATCAATATAAGCATTGGCATGCAGAAGCCTGTGTGCAGCTTTAAACCCTGGAAGGAGAGTGATGGAAGTGAAGTGTTTGGAAAGAGCAGGGGTGCGATTTGCCAGCGGAGCTGAATGTGCCCAAGTAAATATGGGTTTTCTTAATGAGGCAACAGGAGAATGCACCTGCTGCTCACACACACACTCACACAGTCCACAGGTGAATATCAGTGCTCTGCTCAGGCTGGGGCTTTTCTTGTGGTAGTGGTCAAGACGTGGTAATAATACCAATGTGCAGCTGCCTGCCTGCCGTTGGAACTGATTACTGGAGCGGCAGAACGAGGCAGCAATGAACGGAGGCAGGAAGCAGGAGAGAGATTCATGCTGTCACTGTAGTACGGCATCAGTGCTCCTCTGTCTGCACACAACTGATATAGAGAGGAGAGAAATTAGAGGAATAAGTTAGAGTGCGTAGTTTGTCCTCTGGGAGACTGAAGCTTATTGGACTGAATAATCTTATTAATTTAACTGGAACTCTGGAGCATAATTAATATGTATACGGCACAAGCGGGAGTAAAAGTACGAGACTATTGTAGGATAAATGTGCTGGCACTTTGTTGTGTGCATTAGTGTGCGTGTGTGTGTGTGTGTGTGTACTGTAATTCACTGCATTTCCCCGCCTTCCCTTTTGCGCTAACATCAGGCAGGTGTGAAGGCTCTATCATTAATCACCAGCCGTTCCTCCACCGTTCACAGCTGCACTCTTTCATTCTTCCTCTCTCCCCTTCCCTCCATCTTTTTTTCCCCCTTCCTTTCCCTGAATCCTCCCTCCTCCCGGTTAAAATCTAAATTCAGCTCACATTGTGGGATGGATTCTGTAAATGGTGCCAGCTGCCCCCCCTCTTCACACACATTAACCCATTCTCCTTTTCCTCTCCGTTTTCTTTACCTTTCTGTGCGATCTGTCCGTCAGTGCCGCAACACTTTTCTCAGACACCTCCTGCAGCTTTTCCTGCCTCTTATTTCTCCGTCATCCATCCCTCCATCCATCCCACCTTCTTTTCATCCGTCTGTTTGGCCAGCTCTGGGTCAGTGTGAGAGAGGCCCGGAGGGTTGGCATGGCAGCCTGGCACAAGCACTCAAGACTCTCTATTAGCCCCCCGGCGTGCCCCACAGGAGGATTGTGAAACCTTTATTTACTGTACATCCTTCCACGTCTCACTCCATCAGCCTTTTTCTTTTTAGCTCTCTTTTAAGTGCTCTTTTTGAATCTATTTTACAGTCCCGCTGTTCAGGAGGGTAAATTTGGGATCAGGGCCTGTGCTTAAACTTTTAAGAGTAAAAGTTGTGTAAAGCCTTTTGGGTCTCCAGAGGGAGCTGTGTGGAGTCTGATAACCTGCTTGAGGATGGCAGCTCAAGGCTGCATTAGCTGCTGCTATCGCCGATCAAACTGTCAGCGGTGAAGTTTTTAGGTAATGTAGGTGCCAGGTTTTGACAAGGAAGGAGAATATGTGGAATAAAAGACATCTCTGGTTCTTCTGAATCAAACCTTTGATTGATCAAAAATGTAGGCATGTGATAATAAACCGATGGAGCTCTCTTTTAGGAGCTACTCTGCAGTGATCACATGTATAATCGTGTTCACAGAGCAGAAATAGCCGATCAGTATCAAGGACTTTTTCTAGTATACCTCCAGCTTTGTTATTGTTTGCACTCCTGACAAAAACGTGCAGCATCCTGTCTGAATTCTGAATTATTTATATTGTTTTGGCTAACGCATTGCTCATGATGACCCTTGATATTTTGTGTGGTGGCTTTAGACGTGTACTCAGTTTTCTGCAGTCACGTCTACTGGACCAAGTCCCAAGCCATTTTAACATAGTGGCCAAAAGATGAATAACAACAACCAGATTTGTCCAGCGATGCCACTGGGCCCCAAAAGACTTTGTCCCATAGACTGACATTGTAAAAGAGACGTCTGTAAATCAGTGGATACAATTTTTGTGTGTCACACCGCCATTAAATGATTTGTTTCATGACTGGAATTTGATCCATTCAATCCAATAATTTCAAAAGTCTAGAAGAGCCGCACAAGTAAATCATTTCGTCCCCATTCAAGTTAGCAGGGCGCTAAACCAGAAGTTAGCTGCTCGGCTGCCGAAAGTCACTAGCGTGCTTGGTTTATGGGTCACTTGATGTGGAAGGTTTGGGTATTTTCGTACAGCAGAAATAGTTTTTTTGACTTCATGCACCACTAAGCAACTTTCATAGGAACGAACAGGGTCCTGCCTCCAGCGCTCTTTCCAGTTATCTTTAAAATTAAAGATAAAGTCCCACTGATTGTCACACACACCTGAGTGTGTGAAATTTGTTCTTCGCATTTGACGCGTCCCCTGAGGGAGCGGTGAGCAGCAGTGGTGCCTAACCACTGGTGTGGTGGTGATCTAACCCCCCGATTCCAACCCCTGATGCTGAGTGCCAAGTAGGGAGGCACTGGGTCCCATTTTTATAGTCTTTGATATGACCCGGTTGGGGATCGAACCCACAACCTCCCAGTCTCAGGATGGACACTCTAACGCTAGGCCACTCAGCTTTATACATCCACGGTCTGGATGCTGTTCTCAATGTGGAGGTGGCTGAACTGGGAGCTAGCTGCGGAAAAGCTCCTTTCATGTTGGCATGATGTGAGACCAGTCGCTGTTATTGTTTAACAGCACCTGGCGACATCAGGGGAACGTGGTGGCAAAACAATGAAGGCTAAGATGGCGGAAGTCCAGGTAGGGTGGACGGATCCATCAACCACAGGCTTTCACCTGGGAAGCCGGTGTTTGCTTCCCATAAGATTGTAAAGCTACACCTTGTTCTTTTTTCCCTAAACCCAACCACGAGCATGTGTTGGCTTAACGTAACAGAAGAAAGTTAATGTGAGAATCCTTTACTTTTATGAAGGTCCAAAGTTTCACTTTTAGCAGTGTGATAACTGTGAGCCAGATCTGTCTTGATCATAGTTTGAAACGAGGCTGTAGCTGAAGGGGACATTGTAATTATTGTTGCTCCTGAAGTTCAGATGTGTTGGAGTTCCCCCAAAATATGCCACACTTGAAGTGGAAAATCCAGCCTTTGTGATAAGACAAAGGTGCTGCAGTGTTCACCAACATTCTGTGAGCCTGAAAAACCTCAGTGGACTCAGTGTTTCTCCAACAATTTTGTCCTCGTTAGAGTGAAAAAGTCTTCACACCATCACATTCCTCCCTCTGTCCCACACAGGCTCGTTCCTCGGCCTTTCTTCCCTCAGTGCCTCACACAGTACCTCTTTTAGATTAATTGCGCAATGATTCCTTCCAATTCTCTTCCTCCTTCCTTCCCACAGCGTGCTGACACAATCCCTCACACACATTAAAACAACAGCAGGAAAAGGTGTGCGCAGAGCTCCCTCCTCTACCTGTTATTGTATGGATGGATGTTTTCAAAAGGAAGGTTGACGGACGAGAACGAGCCTCGCCTTATCTGCTTTTTGTCTCTTTTCACTGCAGCGCTCTGAATCTTTGAGTGATAAAAAATCAATGGTGTTTTTCCATTTTCTTCACACACACACACACTCAGAAGTGGACACACATGCACACACACATGCTGTCAGGGATCTCATTAGCTGAAGTGAGTGGTGGCATGCTGGGCTCGAACGGTGAGGCTCCTGGTCATTTAGGGTTGACTGCTTGGACTGTAGCCAGCTGTGTGTGTGTGTGTGTGTGTGTGTTGCAAGCTTTTGAGTCCGGTTCGTGTATATTTTAGGCTCTTGTTACATCATTTGGGGTCCCCACCACGGGTTTGCCTGATTTGTATGTAGTTGGCATTGAACCACACGCAATGGCACACAAGACAGCGCACACACACACACACACACACACACACACACACACACACACACAAGCTCCCTCTTTTTCCAGTAGCCCCACATTACCTTTGCACTACTGTATCCCTTTAGTTGTTTTTTTTCAGCTACCCCTGGTACTGTCTGTGTCTGTCTCTGTCTCTGTCTCTGTGTCCATGTGTCCACTGTAACTATGGCTTCCTTGGTAGTCAGTTCACTCATTAACCATTCAGTGGCTAAACCAGAGGAAGGTGTGGCTCCGTCTGAGCTCATTGATTGGCTCCTGGAGACAATCAGGACCTTTGTCTCTACAGTCTTTCTCTGTCCTCTTCTCCTTGACTTGTTTTTTTCCCTCTCTGAACTTTTCTTATCATTAAGACATGATGTCCTCTTCTTATCCCCTCCTGCTGCTCCTGCTGCTGCTGTTGTTGTGGTTTTTATCCTTGTGCCCATCTCGGAATCGTAAACGATTGTGCCAGAGAGATCCCCTGGGTGTAGAGAAAAGTCTATGACTCATGAGGTTTGGCAAACTTTTACAAATGCAACCAACAAAAGTTAAGTTCCTGAACAGTTTACGTGTCCATGAGCTTTTAGTCACCTTTTATCTCTAACATCATCCATGGATCCATCTATGAAAATGTCAAAAGAAAGACAGAACTAGTGGATTTAGATTTATTCACCCTTCCTTCCAACACCTTGAATATTCAGACACAGGGATGGCAAGCAACTGCTACAAGCAATTTGCTTACAAAAGCATGCTCTTTTTATTAATGGGAGCGCTGTGTATTTACACTGTGTTACAAATGCCAGCAGCGTGATGAGGCGCTGAGCATTTATTCTACTCTGTTACAAAAGTTGAGCCACCCTAAATCGCCACAGGACAATTCCTTCACCTCGACAGCCCTAATGTTATCTCTCACACAGGTGACAAGTTCATTCCTCCTCCAAACTGCACTTCTAAGAATTTCTGCACGACTTTATTGCAGGGATGCATAACTTGCATTTTCGGGTGCCACATTTACAAAATGACCGGATGCCAGGGGCCGGTCACAGCAGCCCTGCATAGGTCAGGTGTACGCAGGACTTGAGGACATTCGAGGCCCAAACCTCTGTCAGGGGTCTGGAGAACCCTCCCCTGCCATTTTTTATGAACAAGCTCTACTTTGATTATTCTTTTTTGCACCCTGGAACCTTATCTCCATTGACAGTACAAAACATGTATTTCCATTGTGAGTTAGAGCAGCAGTTTACAACTGGTCTAACAGTGGGTTGTGGGCCCATCCTGAATGGACCGCAAGTGATTTGCAAACATGTCAAGTTTGTAGTTCAGTGAATTTTAGGCATAGAGCTTTTATTTTGAAATGCTGTTTCCTGCTGTAGAGTGGGTGAATAACACATAGATACTTGACAGAGGCAGCAAACGCAAATATGACGCTGAGAGTATTAAACTGTGTGGACCTTAAACTAATGAGTAAGGAGAAATCTGGACCGGTTGGGAACAACTAAGTTAGAGAATGGTTGGGGGGCACCTGGCATCTGTTTGCGAGCTAGATTTTACTCATGGGCTGTAAGTTGAGTAGCGCTGCTCTATTGCATCAAAAAAAAAAACAGGTCAAGGGCAGAGGTGGGCCTTTCCTCACCCCTATCTCACCTGTTAGCTCACCTATTTTGAGCATCATTAAACAAGGTCACTTGACCCTTGAGACGTATTTATGGCTTCATCTTGGCAAAACTGTCACTTGTTAATTGCAGGTTCGTCAGTGAGTCATTGACTTGTTTCTTCCATGTTAAAGGTTTAAAGTGGAGTTCTTGGTTGGAAACGCCTCATGGCCTTGCAGCGAGTAACATGGTGGATCTTGCTTTATTGTCTCTCCTTGTTCTTCCAGCGACTAATACCCTTCATATCGATGCTGGAATTATTTGTCACCCATGCTCCCGCCTTTGTCCCCGCGGCCAGGACAATGAGTCCAGGACAACCCATTCAGCTGGGATCAATTAAGCCAGGCAGGCAGGCTAAGCCGAGCGCCCGTTTCTGACTATGCTCAACATAATGATAGGCTTTCAACCAGTAATGCCTTTGTTCTGGATGGGTCTGTTTGTTTTCTTCCTCTGCTCAGATGCAAGTTTGAAGGGGGTGCATCTCAGAAGGTCTATTTCTGCTCTCTTGTTTTCGGGTCTTTTGAGTTTCCGCTGCGTTTGAAGTCTCCTTAGTTAATTAAAACTTAGGGTTGGCGATCAAGAATGTGGCCAAGAATGCCATCCAGAATGGCATTTTGGGTAAAACAGTGGTTGGCATTTGATGTCAGAAACCCCAAATCGCTCCCCAAATGTTTCCCTTCTCAATTTTCCCTCTGTTTACCACTGTTTGTGTTCATTCCTTTCCTGCTCCTATATTGGACTCTTTCATGCATCTGGTAAGGTATTTTGAGGCTTGTCAGTCAATTACTCCTCTCTGCTGAGTGGGGATTGGTATTGACAAATGGTTTTGAATTGGAACCAGCACAACGTTTTGAGAACGGGGATTCATCTTTTCTTTGCCTTTTGATCTTGCTTATCGAGCGAAGTTTGGTCCTGCTGTGCTTGGGTCTGCGTTACTGGTTAAAAAAGTGTCAACATGTGCAACTAATGCTCAGAGGTATAGCTAAGCATGACAAATGGCATTAATGAAAATGTAGACACAGATTCACATTATTGTAGATGTTCTTAGGCCACGTTCACACTCCAAGTGTCAGTGCTTAATGCTATTTGTTTGGCTGTTTGCATTATTTTTTGAATGTAGTCATGGTCTTGAAGTGACCTGCATGCGCAAAAGAACATTACATGCCACACTCTGTCATACAGGAGTAAACATGGAGGCCGCTGAAGTCAGCGTTTATGGTCTCATTTCTAAGTTGTTGTGCAGAGGAAGCCAGCAAATTTGATGATAAGAAGAAAACGAGGACCAGGATGTGGAGAAACAAGAGTCCAATTTTAAATGTTGTCTTTTTGTGCAGCACTGGCTGCTACGTCTGTACGGAGGTGTGTGTGGATGCAGAGTTGCCGCCAAGGGTGATGTGTTAGTGATGTGAACGGCTTCATTGAAAAAAGTTTCTTTCAAAATTTTAGTATGTTCTGAGCTACTTTTAACTATATCTGTCAGTACCAAGAGAGGGGATGACATGCAGCAGAGGGACATAGATCAGAATTGAACCTACAACCTTTGGGGCAAGGACTCGGCCTTAAACATGGGGGGTCTGTTCTACCAGGTGATCTGACCTTTTGGTGTCTGTTCTTACGTGTTTAATGGTGCAGGTGGGAAACATGGTTCAGTGAGAACTGGAACTGATCGGCATAATCTTAATCAGAATTGATGATCTCTTAATACCCAATATTGCCAAGCAACGTCCACTGCTGACTCCGGGATCTCAACTCAGAGCTTTTTGCCAGCTCATACAGTAACTTCCTGACAGACACTGGGACGCCCCTCCTTGCTCTGCTCTCTTGCCCCCCCAGAAAATTCCATCATCTTTTTCCTGGTTCAGTTAAGCCACCTATTTCAAGCACAGATCCTTTGATAAGCCTGAGTCAGGCAGTTTCACTGAAAGAGCAGTTTGTATCTAATGTGGTGGAGAGTGATTTTTATATCAGCTCTGCAGAGGTATACTCAGGTCAAGTGGCCAACTTAATAACAGGCAGGAGGTCTCGAACGTGGCTTGGGACTAAAGATACACAGTTGTGGTTAATTAACTTGTACAAAGAACATTAGAGGCACACTGTTTGCTTCTGATATTCAGAAAACAACAAATGCTCACACCTTCACAGCAAGACGCTGACTAAAGTGCTCAAATTATGCAGAATGGTGCAGGTGATGTATTTCAAACGCTGTGGTTGGCCTCAGGCTAACCTGACGCACCAGATGGTTTGTTATACAGAACCATATGAGAGGCAATCATTGGAAACTGTTTGGAAAAAAAGGCAGATACTCTGTAAAAAATACTTGGCAGGTGATTGGCTGAACCATCTGTTTATCCCTGTCTGTTACCCAGTTGGCAGAACAGTGAAAACATCCATCCTTTCAATGAGGGAACACTCTCCACTTCTGATACAACTGAGACTATTGCAGTATCTACGCTAACCTTAGGAGCCGCCATTGTTGTCATCACATTCACCTAAACCGCACCTGTAGCTGATAGTAGCTCCTCGCAGGATGCTGACTGGTCCAAACCAGTGGTGGTTTAGACACAAATGCAATATTATAATAAGCCTGACAAAGTGAATCTTTGTGTGAGAATCAAGCTGTTGTGCAAGGAGAGCCTCAGGCAGCCCTGCCATGGTCAAAGGCAGATCATCACTTACCTGGCTCTGGCGTGAACACACGCTGTTCCAAATTTCTCCGTCCAATTTTTGTCTCCCTTAATAAATTTGTTTGAAGAACAGTATTATATTCAAAATGAAAATGCTACTTGAGTCTTTGAACAGAAAATCCCGCACGCTGCTCTTGCTCAGCTTCGCAGTTTATTAGTAACACTAACCTTTCGGTCCTCCTTGACCTTCATCAAGAGTATTCAGCACCATTATTTCAAGCATTGAGCCTAAATAGAAACAGCTCCACCCATTACACAGGTGTACACAGGTGTGGGGGAACTAATCAGCTGTGGGTGTGTTTCTCAATAACAGCCTGTGCACCTTACGTCATACATCCTGCAAACGAAAGAACAAGGGAACAAGAAGAACATGGGAAAAGCCTAGAAAACTCAAGCTCCTTTCACAATTAAGGCCCTTCTAAATTTAAAATCTGTCTGTCTGACTGTGTCGAGATGGACAGAAACATTCCTGCAAGCTAACATGAGAGTGACAGCCCATCACTTCTTTACTTTAAAGGCTTCAGTTGAACATTGTTGTGTGAAGTGATGTCTGAAGGCCAAAGTGTTTGTATTTGTTGCAAATAGCCACACAGGAAAGTGGAAGAAAACCCTTTTGTCACAGAGAGGGGATGGGCTGGAGGATGGAGGGGGAATTGTGGTGCACAATTTCTCTCCTTGGAGGCATTCATGGTGGTGCACTCAATACGAACAAAAAGTATCAGAAGGAGCTGTGTGAAGAATGAAAAAGAACCCGAGGGTGAAGTTCAATCCCTGCGTACTGTCGCCTCTGCACACCTGGCCAATTGCTGCATAAAATGGGCATGGTTGTTTGATTTCCTGCTTCAGAAAGTTCTGGAAGCGTTTGGACACAGAACCCCCAAACTGAGAGTCACTTTTGGAGGTTTTAGACGCTAGTGCACCATCCAACAATCACCTTATTGGAAGCACACTGCGTCTTGACGTAGAGACTTCTGCAGAAATATTGGTTTCAGACTTGTTCTCTGTGATTATGTAATGACATTGAGAAATGGTGTTGATCAGTCACGTCTGGCCTGATCCATTCAATAGTCAGCACTGATGCTGATACCAGTGACGGACACTGCTGGAATTTTTTTGACCCTTGTGTTGCTATTGGCAAAGCTTGACAAATACCAAGCATGTTTGATATTGCAGGATTTGCACACGGCCGGGTTGCAGTGCCTGGAAATCACAGTTGGTTGTTACAAGGCTGCGTCAAACATGTATTCTTTCTGTGTGACCTGAACCCTTCCGGTCTGAATTAGTAACTGCCCTTTATTTAGGTTAATGTCCTCGATGCTCTTTTTTTAAATGACAGTTCTACAGTTTAAAGCCCTGTACTGCCGTCGGTCAACCTGCTGTGATCGCTGACCCCAGTACAGCAGCAGTGAACTAAGCTTTATGATGCGTGTGGCCGGCTAAAAATAGCCAGCAGGCCTCCTGTTTGTGTGCATGGCAGACGGTGTTTGCAAGGTGCCAAGTGCATCTCTGTCATCATTCATGGTTTAGCATTGTGTGTGGGAGAGTGGGTGTGTGTTATCTAAACACTTCCTTTTGTCAGATCATAGGGGCCACATTCCAAGACCAGCGTCTGTTTTATCTTGACATGCACGGAAATATTGTAAATCTGGACATTAAGACAGAAGTAGCAGTGTACCTTTTGCTTTGCTGTGTAAACACAGCTAAACCAGTCTCACCATTGCAAGGTCATAGCAGTATTATGTCACTACCACCTGCTTCAGAGGCGTTAAGAAAAGGTAGCCTGTAGAAGTTCAAAGTCTCTGATTGTTTATGCCATACTGGGGCCAAATAATGACCCATTTTTAAGCCATGGACTGTGATGTCACCCACTGGTTTTTCTTGGATTTTTGGAGCCTTAAGAGGGTTGAGCTAGCGAGCTAGCTTGGTTAGCATTGTGCATTTACAGTTACATTACGTTTACTTATAATGCTAATGTTGATTTTTGCTGGTGAAAAAGTAGCTACGCAATTAACTATGTGTAACTTCATAACATTTAGCCTCAATGTGTGAGTCATATAAAACCTAAACCCTGTATAGTTGTCATGAACCAGTAAATAAGCTCAGACATCAAAGTCGCTGGACATTTTTTTCTCCAGCTACAGGATGAATCCTACTAACTTTGCACAACCAACAGGTTAACTTTGTGATTCAGAGAGAAACGTTTACACAGCTGTTAGATGGAAGACCATGCAATATGGTCCAGACAGCCATGGTCTTTGTATTCTTCACCATCACTTGGTCAGAATTGTTTTCTGCAAAACCTCAATGTTGCCATCATTTATTTCTTTGTCACCTTTTTACTTGGTTTATTTTCTGAGGCCATAAAGTGTGTGATTAGCTCCAGGCTCCAGCACTATAGGCGCTGCACTGCAGGTGTGTGACCAGGAAGTTGATCCAGGTGTGCAGGAATGCAAATTTCAGATTAACATGATTGTTTGAATACAAAGTCTGTAATTTTGTCTTCTCTTCATTTGTCAATAAAGATGTAGACATATTGTTGTCAGTCAGTTGCTGGTTTGAACCCAGGGTGGGGGAGCCCTGTGCAGAGTCTGCATGTTCTCCCTGCGTCAGCGTGGGTTTCCTCCAGGTGCTCTAGCTTCCTCCCACAGTCCAAAGACATGCAGGTTAATTGGTGACTCTAAATTGTCCGTAGGTGTGAATGTGAGTGTGAATGGTTGTCTGTCTCTATGTGTCAGCCCTGTGATAGTCTGGTGACCTGTCCAGGGTGAACCCTGCCTCTCACCCAGTGTCAGCTGGGTTAGACTCCCCCCCCCCCCCCGACCCTAACAGGATAAGCAGTTACGGAAAATGAATGAATTGTTATCAGTCAACTCTTTCAACCATGATATTAAGATTTGTTTCAAGTCACATTGTTGTTGACACCAACACCTCCACCACAAACAGCCCCGGCAGCAACTCAAACAACAAAGCAAGAAAGAATTTAAAGCTTGCACATCATCTGATTTCAATAGAGGATACACTGAAGACTTGCAAGTGCAGCTGAAAATGTGCCCGACAGAATTTATTCCATTTCAAAAACTGCAGATTTGTTCCAGTGTTGGATCAGTTCAGTATGACCAAATGTAGCCTGACACACTCTCTGGGCCTTCTCTCTTGCATAGACTCTTATGAAGTTAGATAGTCTTGCATTACGCATTTAGGGATGAGGCTACAGTGCTATATATTCCAATCCCTGTTCGCCCCTTCACTGTGGACTTCATGAGTGCACCACAGGGTTTGGACTTTGAAGAGTTACGGCTGTAATCGAGGAGGTTCAACTGCACTGTGTGCAAAGCTTTGTCACAGTTGGATCAGTTTTGCAGGACTGATTGAATAGTAGGTTTTCTGCATGAATTCAGAATGGCCGACAAATGTCCTGCTGCAAATCAAATTCTTTTAACGTGGATTTTTTTCATGAAATCCCAGGAAAAAGTACCTGCAGACATTTTGATTCAGAACTTATTAGTCATGAAGCTGCAGTAAAGTGAAGTGCAGAACAGTCTGTGCTGTAAACATCCCTCACCTGCATTTATCTATGGTGATATTTGATTGTTTTTAATACTAATAACTGACGCATCAGCACCTCTCACACTGCTGAGATCCATCTTGATGACCTTGATTGACCTGTCGAGGAGAATTTAAATACCTTGTTGCGCTGTGACTGGCGGCCAAGAGGAAATCATTAATGCCCCCTTTCCTTTCTGCCACTCAGGAGCTTCAATGAAGGGGGAGCTGAAGTCTGGGCCGTGTACAAAACTTGGCACTTCCTGTCTGTTGTAGTGCTGACTTTACTTCTTTTGTATGTGTGTATTTGTGTGTGTTTATGGCAATGTCTGTTTGTGTGTGTGGGTTGTTGCGCTGAGGTCACAGTTAAGGTTGAAGTTTGACCAGTTTGGAGCCAGTGAGAAGTTATTCGGTTCACTGCTGAGTCTGTGAGGGCGTGTGTGTGTGTGTGTGTGTGTGTGTGTTTCCTTAAAGTAAATAGACAAGTTTTATCTTTTTCAGGGGGGTTACTTTTGCAGACTAAGAGACAGCTCTCTGTGCTGTACAACATTCCTCCACACAGACGTGTTGGCTGACCTCTGACCTTAAGAAGGGGCGAGCAGGGCCCCAGACTTAATCAAAATATAATATCTAATATAACATAATTAGGGCTGTCAAAATAATGCGATCATTTTGGTTAATTAATCACAGAAAAAATAACGCGTAAGAGAAATTAACACTGATTAATCTCATTTTGTGGTGCTCTGTGACCGGGTGCATCTTTGTCATGTGATTAAGGCAGACGAGATGAAGCTGCTGAACTGTTGATAGGAGCTCCATTCTCTGCAGGCTCTGCTGTAGGTAACAGAGAACTTCAAGCCTGAAATCTCACCTCAACACAAAGCATTTAGCAGTGAACCTGGGCTAGCACAGCCTCTGATGCCAACGCTAGTCAGTCTATCAAACCACACTCAACCAGGTGTTCAGACGCAATCTGAGACAGTTGGCAGCACCAGTGCTACCAGTGGAAAAGTTAGTGTGGAGCCTGATTGCCCAGAGGTCCTCCAGGTCATGATGAGGTGAAAGAAAAGTCAGTGAACACTGTACTGTATCTGTCTTTGCTGCTGCCTCTCTCCTAACACACCAGCCTCTTTATCCCCTTGTTTCTTTCACTAACTCACTTCATTCACATAGTGTCCATATTTGATGAGTGGAAAAGATGCAGAACCAACACTGTGGTTGTTTAAATGTCAGCTCAATGAATTGCAGATTTAGAAACCTGCAAAATAAATGTTACCCCATCTCTGCTTGTTGGTAGGACGAGTGAAATGTGTGTGTATGTTGAATATTGGGGGTGGCGTTAGCTGAGTCCATAGGGACATGGCTTGGGAACTGGAGGGTCCCAGTATGGACCAAGTATGGAGCATTGGCTGGCTGCTGGAGAGGTACAAGCTCACCTCCTGGGCACTGTCGAGCAAGGCACTGAACCCCCAACTGCTTGGTGGGTGCCTGTAATGCATGTGTAAGTCCTGTTTGTGCATGTGTGTATTTCAGGCTTGTGTTTGTATACCAACAGAGTGACAAAAATTACATTTCCCCTTGGGAATTAATAAAGTATATTAAAAAGAATACTGATGCTAATGACCTTACTGTGTCGCTTTCCAGATGTATGGGCGCTACACCCAGGAGCTCGGGGTGTACGCCAAAGAGGAGGCCGCTCGGCTGAGGGAGAGCGGGCAGAGGCGATCGGTCAGCGACCGAAGCCGGACACTGGACCTGCTGGAGTACGACAAAGGACGCTGTGCCAAGTGTCGCAGTAAGTTTAATACCACAGGGTCCACACTGAGACTGACGGACAACAGGTCCACTTGGATGGAAACTAAGTCTGTCAGTAGACATTGTTTCCATAAGATTATTAATATTTATTAAGATCCAGCTGCTGTGATCTAAGCCAAATGTCGTTAATTCTTTTGTATGTAACTTCAGAAATTTAGAATATTCCTCTCGTCTGGATCAAAAACGCATCATTCAGTACAAAGTCGATTTCAAGCTTGTAGACAGCAGGGCTGAACCACGTCAACGGTTTACATTGTGATTCTCCCATCACAGAAAATCTTCAGTCTTAAGCAAGCTGCTGTCGCTGTGGCTTGTTCATGATCATTTTCTCATATCAGGAAAATATTGAAATATAACATTCGTACGCTTTTTGATATTTATGAATATGCTGCAGCTCTGTGGGGTGAATATTGATGCAGTCCATTCGTACTGTAGAAGCCGATTCATCAGTCACATCATTGATTAAAAAATTCAAATACTGCCCAGCCCTGGTGGGGCTGAACCTCTTTTATTGCCTCCGAGAAGCATTTTATAACGTCTCTCCTTGGGATTACACTCAAATAGCTCAACAGGAAGCCTTCACAATTCTGTATGGACCATAAAAATGAGGGGAGGAAGCCATAAATGCTGTAAATCAGCAAGATTAATGTCTTCAACCACTTTAGAAACGATAAAATTTGGGGAATTTTTTCACTGTCTAATAATATTTATGTGAATGCCTAAGGTACCATACTACGTAACAAGGACTCACACGCTATTGCAATTCAGCACACTAGCTAGAGACCATTGTATTCCCCGTATCACTTGATATGTGGCAATATCACAAGTGGAGCAGCTGAAACTGGCCTCAACTTCAAAGGATCTGTTGTATCAACAAGCCTTTTCACACTCTCAGATTCAAGGGATATTAATGTAGGACAGAGACACATCACACTTCATTACCATCAGACATAATCGGCCTACAGCCGTAGTTTTTCCCTTTAAGTCTTAATACAGTTTGCCTTTTAGCCAGCAGCTTTTCATCCACTGTGATCTCACAGAAATACGTGAAAAAATCATGACTTCTTACACCGCATTGCGTGGTGGCGGCACGGTTGGGTTGACGCACCAAAGCTAGTTGGTTAGGCTGAGATATCGATTGTGTTTTCTGCTAAAATAACTACATTTGTTACGTACAGGAATTAAGGGACGGTACACATGCTGCGTCTTTAACTGCATGGAAAACACGAGGTCAGGCGCTGGGTGCTACTATTATGTGCCAGCTTTCAAGAGCGCGCCGGCAGGTTGCATCTGAGGTTGCTAAGCAACTATAAAAAGCACCGTATCATAGCCTATTGACTTGAAATCCTGAGCGCAGAGCTGATCTTCTGCCACTGTTTGTGTGTCGGCCTGTTGTCTGTGGGACAGATGTAAAAGCTCTGGCAGCTCTGCACTAAAAGTCAACTTCTCGTCCAGATTTATCACAGACTGATCTTTACAGAAGAAGAGAAAGATATCTGTCAGCTATGATTGGTTGGTCCTCATCACGTGACATAAGCTGCATGGTGCACGGTGCGCGCTGCTGTGTTCCAAAAGTTCTTCTCAGGGCTCAGTCATCGCACCCTAAAAAACTGGAGCTGGGGAACACGTGTGCCATGATAGCATCAGTTTGGCGTTTCAGAGCACCTGCTACGCATCTACATTGAAAACGCAGCATGTGTCTGGCCCCTAAGAACATCATAACTTACCATAAATTTGTCCCGTTACATGACATAACTCTGTAAAGGACATAAGTAGGTACAGTTAAAATAAGATGTTTCACAAGGGACACAGACAGTGGCCTCCTGGGTGAAAGTCCTGTGTTTCTTTGGCTGATACACCACCCTATGTGGACTATCTTGGGCTGCCACTTCAAAGTTGGATATCTGAGTCGTCACTTGGAGACCCCCCATTTATTTTTTCCTTGGCAAGTCAGTGTGCTGTGCAGTGCACTTCTGGGGACGTTTTGGTTGCCAAATTTTGCCGTGGAGTGAGCGCTGCTGACTTTCACGGTACTTTTTGGTCCAGACATCTGCAGACACAATGCAGCAGCACAGAGGAGGAGAAACTCTCCACTATAAGGCTCCAGCTCACAGATACTTCATTTGACACGGACTCTGGCTTTTGTTGCGCATTTCTGACCAGTCATTCGCGGTGTTACATTGTTTACCATAGTACGTGAAACTGCTGTCACACCGAGCGTCACACTGAGCCTCGATCAAACTTTAAAACTTTACATGAAAAAAAAAGAAAAAGAATCGTCAAATATTCCAATCTAATTTCACTGTCGGGTACAGCCCCGCTTTATACTACCTGTGGGTTCATAACATTGACCACTGCCCATCACATGATGTCACTGAGCCAGAAAACGTGTATCCACCATGACAAAGGATCCTAATTGATATCCGTTGGCACTGTTTCCGTAGTAGTGGCATGTTGTGTGTTAGAATTACAAGCTGGCACCAAAAGATTGCGATGTTAAGAGGTTGTGGTCATTTTATATATTTCTGTGAGATCAGGCTGTTTCTTTACACCTCATCATGCACGACGTACGGGACACGTTCATTGTGTTTCAGTCAGTAACAGGAACAAAGAGCACTGTGCTACTAAACAGGTCCGGAGCGTTTCCCTGAGCCCTGTAGGTGTGTTTTAATGTCCCTGTACATCATATGTCACTGTAGTCTGAGCAGCAGTCCACTGATTGGATAACTGCTGAGAACGATTTCCCTGGAGCACCTCTAATGGGACTAAAGCACTGGATGTCTCTCTTTACATCCCAGCCACAGTGATAACTTTTAGGATTAGATTAAAAGAAGTGGTAACAGTATACGCTCCATATAGCAGCCTGAACCATCTGAAGCATCACTGCCCAAAGGGGGAACATCCTCTGAAATGCTGGATATGTAATTCTGGAAGCACTTTGCTGGTCTAAAATACACTTACTGCCTTACTGCTTCTTGCTCAGGGAGCATTGATCATGTTGGACAGTGGGACAGAAAGGAAAGCAGGAGAAATGCTGCAGTGCTCAACAACGGCCACAACAACAATTCTTTACTGTGAATGAATTTCTCATTTTAATGCATCGGTGGATCCATGTGAAAATCCCCCACCTTTCTCTGTGCACTGTTGGCGGTGATGATAATTGTGTGTGTGCGTGTGTGTGTGTGTGTGTGTGTGTGTGAGAGAGAGAGATTAGATAAGAGTGTGAATAGGACACCTAAGAGGATAAAACAGGCTGTAAACACAAGTAAGGAATGTCATTCAGATGCATGTGGAAGACTGCAGAAGGCATTTTACTTTACATCACACACACTCATTTCGACACACACACATCAGTTGTGTTAGTGTGTGTGTGTGTGTTTGTGGTCAAGCTTTGTTGAGCAGTGTGTCTTGGTGACCTGTTGGGACTTGCTGATGGATATCACCATGCTGGCTTTGTCTCTGTGTCCTTTCTCTTTTGAAAGTCTGTCTCTTTCTTTCACCCTCTGCTATTTTTCCTGTCTTCAATCATAATTTTACTTAAAGACAACAGAGACAATCCAAACACTGTGCATCTTGGTTTTATATCTGTTTCCAGATTTTCTTTTAAAGGGGAACTGCAACAATTTGCAGGTGTTGGGCAGTACTATGACATAAACACTGTGTGAAGGTTCAAATGGCAGCTGTGGTATTTCTCAAGCTGGGGCCAATTGTCCAACCTGGTCTCGTTCAGAAGTCGTTGAAATCCAGCACTCGTGCAGTGACTTGCAGCGTCAGACCCTGACAAAAAATATGTCCTTTTACGTAAGCATGATGCGTGACTTGTCACCGTTATAGTTTAATGGCAATTGGCGGCGTCAGGGGGAAACGAGGCGGGACGAGAATGAAAGTAAAAGGGATAGTGCACCCAAACATGAAAATTCAGCCATTATCTACTCACCCATATGTCGAGGGAGGCTCAGGTGAAGTTTCAGAGTCCTCACATCACTTGCAGAGATCCAAGGGGAGAGGAGGTAGCAACACAACTCCACCTAATGGAGGCTGACGGCGCCCCAGATTCAAACGTCCAAAAACACATAATTGAAACCACAAAATATCTCCATACTGCTCGTCCGTAGTGATCCAAGTGTCCTGAAGCCCCGACATAAAAAGCTGTTTGGAAAAACACTTTCAGTTGACTTAGATGGAGGGTTTGTAACTGCCCCAACTGATTACATTGCACCTTTTTTGATGCTACGTACCAGCTGCAGCCCTCTCACTCAATACTGGACCAGCTTCAAAAACGTTTGTTCCCATTACTCACTGAGACACAAATACCTGGGAAAACAGGGTCGAGGTTAACTAACGCTGAAGACTGAAAGTATGTTACAAAGAATTAAGCTTACTGGACTGGTGAATCCAGCTCCTCATACCTGCTTGTGACCACAGGCTACATGAGCCTCTAGTGGCACGCCCTATGCAAATCTCCCACCAAATTGTCAGCAGTCAGGTTGCATTGTGGGAAATGTAGACACCAGGTTTTTGACAAGTAAGAAGAATGCATGCAATGAAGAAGGTGATATCTCTGCTGCTGCTGCAGCGATTTTTGTAAATGTCCACCATTAGTCTAACAATGTTCAGGAGTGTGATGCTCACTCAGTGGAGCACACGTAAAGACAACATCAGCAAAAAATAAGGCTGAGAGACAAAGAACAAAAACGTGCCAAACCAGTCTGGACAGGACACATCACTAAACATATACTGCACATTTACAGTAACTTAACAAGAACACAAAGACAGCAGTGTAACAGAGCAGCCTGGAGCAGGCAGTAGTTTTAGATTAGACTGGGACAGACTTGAGTAACTGGATGACACGTAAAGGCCTTAATGTCACTTCACTGCACAGTCTTTCAGTGTTTAATCTTTTCTTTGACTGACCCTCCAACTGTGTGTTTGAGCTTCTTGAAGGATCAGTACACAGTCTTTCAATTCTGTCTTACAACAATAGTCAGGAGCTTCTATAAGGCAATGAATATTGCGGAGGGCGTGGCTCATCACATAAAGGTGTATAACATCTCAAGGGTTTCACCCATCACCACGCAACTTTGTAGGCATATGACCACACATAATCTGAGGGGACCCCTCCATTATTGACCCCATATGGCTATGGACTATAGAACACTGAAACAATAAATACATTAGAATGTATTTGTACAGGGAGTGAGGACAATGGACATGAGAAGTGAACCTCTTAATGGTCAGTATGAACAGGAGGAGTGATTATAGCAAACAAAACCTCCATCAGTGGAGCAGGAAGGCTTGAAAAATAGTGAGCCTTTGCTTTAAAGCTGTAGTTACTTTTATAAACAAAACAAAACAAAAGTCAATCAGGAGACACAGAAGAATGAAGTAAAGATAATGTTTAATACACAATATGAGTGTACAGATTAACAGATTTAACAGAAGCTGTTGGGGCTTGGACAGCAGAGGGAGATATATTGTGATTGAGGGACATCTGAGCGGCAGCAGGATAAATCCCTCCATGGAGACCAGACACTGGTGGTGGCTGATGACTCTGAGGCTGATGAATGCTTAAAGACTAGGAGGTGATGGGGAGGTGGAGGACGCACACAACTGCAGCAAGAAAGATCCATATTTTAAATGAGGAGCAGTAAGATGAAACGCTGACAAGAGAAGGTGCGTCACGTTGCTGTTAGTTGATTGTGAATCAGTCGTTGAACAGCTGATGACTCAGTCGACAGCCCTGCACAATGACGCAGAGAGAGAGTGAGCGAGCATGTGTGCAAGGAGTGAATAGGGTGAGAAAGAAACTTACAGCCTGAGCATGAAGTGTTGTCTACCTGACTGAACTTTCACCAGAGCTTCATTCCTCTCCTCAAGTGTTTTCAGAAACATATATTAGTGCACTGTTGAGCAGTGTTGTCACACAAATTGATGTTAACACCTGTTTAGAGGAGTTAGGTTAGCTTCTGTCACAGTGGGGGCTCATTTTGGCTAACCTGATATTTCCCCTGTGTTCATGAAGGAGGAGAGATTAAAGTTGCTGAACCAAGTCACTGCCGAAGTGCTGCTGAGCATGTTGGTAACATGTTCCCTTGAGCAGCTGCCTGCTGTGTGTAAACGGAGCTCCCTCTGCTGTTTGAAAGCGCTCAATGCACCCAGCTCTAATCTCTCACATGCTCCAGTCCTAAATGCTGCAGATCTGTGTGTGTGTGTGTGTGTGTGTGTGTGTGTGTGTGTGTGTGTGGGTGGGTGCGCCTGTGTGTGTCCTCTGCTCTCATCTCGATGATGAGTTTTGCTGTTGTTTCACTGGAAGCTGATGAGTCAGCTATCCATCTCCCTCTTCCTCCTTCTCTCATCCTCTTTGGAAGGATCAGGACACCAAAACGCCAGGGATGGAATTGATTTGTCCCTCAGCAGGTAGCTTCAAGCACAGGAGATTTGATCTGGATTGCACTGCGGCCGCACACACACACACACACACACACACACACACACACACACTTTCTCTCTCTGCAGGAGAAAAAGGCAAATATAAACACACACACACAGTGAGGTAAAGGCATAAAACCAGAGGTGACTGGCTGAAAATATATGTAAATACTAAGTGACACACACACACACACACATTCTTCGTCAGTGCTGCTGTGGGTTATGATTGCAGCTGCTTTGGGGGACGCTCGCTCTCGCTTACGTACAGACCCCAAATATAAAGTATTCCCTGCTGAGATCGGCACAATCTCTCCCTTTATTATTGCTCACACATTCTCTTTTGTTATTTATATTTTATACACACACACACACACACACACACACATTTTCCTTTTTATTTGCTGGTGTTTAATGATGCTGCATTGTGCAGCCGGCAGCAGAATCTCCAGCCTATCATCTGCACTCTCTGGCCCTGAAGGAGCTGTCATCATTCTAACTGTGTGTTAACTGTGTGTGTGTGTGTGTGTGTGTGTGTGTGTTGTGTGTGTGTGTGTGTGTCTGATATGCCAGTACGACTCCTCCAACAGCCAGGCAGTCCCAGCAGCTCCAGGCATTGTTCGCAGGGAAATGTAATGACAGCAGTGCAGTTCCAACAACAGGAAGCGTCTCTGTAATTACGGCCAGGAATGCAGCAGACAGAGCGTGTTTCAGTCACAAGATGCTGCCGGCAGTTCAGTGTACTGTACAGCCTGTTAATAGGTGTACTATATCAGCGTTAATGTTGCAGTATGAAACATGTGGCACTTGTAGGATTTCAAATTTTTTAAGTTTTTGGGACCTGGTGTGAACCCAACAGGAAGAGAAGAATCTGACTAGATTTGAGTTGATATGAGACGAAACATCGTTTCTTGGGGTTAATTTTGTTGATGAAAGAACTCGCAGGTCCAATAGCCATTTAACTTTTTCGTAAAAACAGATACTAACACAAAAGTGTCTAAGACAGTGTATTTGGACAGTAGTGGTTAGGGGTGGGAATCTTTAGGCACCTCACGATTCAATTCTGATTCTGAGGGCAATGACTTCGATTATAAAATGATTCTCGATTATAAAACGAGCCAATAAAACAATTTACACTAGATATTGAAAAACATTATTATAATAAAACTGGGAATACATATCCAGTGCATTCAAACTGTATTACTTACTGTGGTTGAGATGACTACACTGCACCAGTCTCCTCCGGTCCATCTTCCTCATCCACAAATCTCAACGGGACTCTCCTGTCCCTCGCCAACCTCCTCGACATTTCTCCTCCAGTATTTACAAAACTATAACGGACTATAACTATCTATGAACTATAAAAACACAAACTATTGCAAAAAAAGACGAACAATGGCAACACTACAAACTATGGTGAAAACATGACGAAAACACAGCAAAAAACACCCAAAAACACGTCATAAAAAAACTCAAAAGCTCTCAAAAAACCACAAATACTATAATTTACAACATTAAATATTATTTATAAAGAAAACGCCACCCAAACTCACCAAAACGCTGCTAAAACACAGCTAAATCACTCCAGCTCCGCTTCTCAGCTTTCAGAATCCGTCCATGCACATCGATGCTCGCATCGTTCAAGACAAAGATCAATGCATCTAAAAATCGATTTTTTTTTCCCCCGACCCCTAGTAGTGGTAGATTAAAGGAAGACTTCACCCTCCAAGTGATCTTTTGTTTAGCAGTTATCTTAAACGTGCGATATGTAATTTTCTGCCGCTAAGGGGTCTCAAACCAAAACAATAACAGAAGACGAAGTTGGATGACGTCACAAAGTAGCGTGGGATCATGGGAGTTGTAGTCATATAACACATACAGATCTTACTTGGCTTTACAGTTAGTGATGGCTTCTCCCTCTCTGCTGCTCTCTTGCTCAGCGCGTCTTATGTTTAGCTATTCCTCTGCCTCTTTTATAAATGCAGTCCATTTACCGGCATCAGCTCAGCATTATAGAAACCTATCGTTAACGTTAGATGTTGTGGTTAGCCAGCCTCCGCTACGCAGCGCTGGTGCCCCGGCGGGCAGCAGTGCTTGCAATACACTGGTGGAAATTATTAATATTTTGATAACATCAGCCAGATGTTTGCTTACCTGTCTTGTAGAACACACACGAGGTCGGCGTTGAATTGTAGTCCTAGATGTTCACGAAGCTCCCTCCATCTCGGAAAGGCCACACCAATATTTATCCTGGATTTAGCTCTCATCCCAAATTCTTCTGGCTTCGCTTGATTGACCCGTACGTTTCTGTTTTACCGGCTTGTTTACCGGGACAGCTTTGGTGTCAGAAGGTGCAGCAACTGTCATTGCATAACCATGATCCATGACGAGTTAGCTTAGCCTAGCAACAGTAACGTTCATTCTCTGACGTCTCATCTGGTCTGCTTCTTCTTCTTCTCCTTCATTTAATGGCTATGGTAACTGGAGTTACGTCGCCATTGACATGCGACCTAATGACACGGCACATAACTTTTATTAATATTTTATATTTATCTGGGTTTGGAAAATTGTTGGAAACATTTCTGATAATCAAAGCAACTAACTAACAACTAAACAAAATATATAATGCTGGTTTAGTAGTTTTTAGACATTTTTATGTGGAAAAACTACATATTATACCTTTAAGTTGCGTTGAATTCTGTCTGAACGAAGAATCCAAAAAACAGAAAACTTTTAATGAGTTGAAGTCATAGCGTTTAACAACCTCAAAACTATGTCAAAACATCTTTATGCAAACTCTCTCACCAACCCAGTCTCACTCCGAAGCAGCCGAAATCTAGCGCTTGCTCAGTGACTTGTGGCATCAGACATATACAAAATGTCGACATGATACGTGACTGTCAGAGTTTAAAGGCGCCCAGCAGCATCGGGGAAACACGGCAGGACAAGAACGCAAGTTAAGGCTGCAATAGTCCAAGTAGGGTGGGTGGTCGGGGTGGTGGATGGGTCCAACAAACGCCAACTTTCACCTGGGAGAGCAGTGTTTGTGTCCTGTGAGATCATAAAGCCAAACCCTGTTCTTTGTTCCTAAACACAACCACGTGCTTTTGTTGCCTGAAGCCATCCATGTGTGTTTGTTGAAGGGGGGAAAAAAAGTCAATATTTATTTGGAAAGTGACTGTATGTAAACATTAAATTTCCTGTGAAAACTGAAGTGTTAAAACAAGAGAATGTCCCAGAACGTCAACAAACAATGTACCCAGGACAGTCTGCACGTAGTATGTGGATGTGGAAAGTCCATGACCAAAACGTCAATATGTGACGAGGTCGGAGTGAGAATGTGTTGGACTTTCTGGTACTTCATCCACCACTGAATACAGCACATGAGATAATAGGTGTTAGGATTGCAGTGATATACTGGTTTCAAGGCATGATGTAAAAGATGACGATGATCATACCGTGAACATTTATGCTGTTGGGGAAAAAAATGCAGCAGGACGGAAAATCTCACTTTTATTTTAGTTACTTTTTAAAGGGAGACTTTTTACACATGCTTTCATTAATAACAAAATGTTTGTATGTGTATTAAAAAGCTCTTTCAACGTCAAAAACTTGTTATAGACCGGAGGAGCACAAAAATATGACAGAAAAAAAGTCTAAAGATTTAAATCAAAGGCAGGACTCCTGAGGGGCTGTTTCAGTCTGCTGGATGAGTCACAAATCACCTCACCTGTTCGTGCTGTTTGGAAAAGGAAAAGTTTACTGGCTCTGACTTTCTCTTCACTTATCTACCTCTGAGGTCTCTCTGGCTTATCCGCAGCTTAAAAAAAGCACTGCAGTGCTGGAGCCCAATATAACACCTTTTAGAATTTATTCATTTTAGCTTTTAACTGTTGACTTTCAAAGCTTGACTGGTTCTCCTCCTACAGCTACGGTCCTCATCTATCATTCCCTTATGAGGCAGAGCCCAGTCGTGCATCATCAGCCTGGGCACCTTTGGCCTTTCCAAGGCTGTGGAAAAGCTGAGTGGATCTTTTTGTAAGGAGCTGTACGTTTGCTCAAGATCAGCCAATCGGACTTGTTCTGAATCACCATTTAAAAGATGGACATTTATGTGAGTCTGGTTCTTTAGGTAATTTAACAAAGCTGCTTTACCTGCAGTTTTCTACCTGCAGTCAGTGTGTCAGCGGGAGCAGTGTGCACACTAGATTTGCTGTGAGGTTTCTGAACTGAAACCAGAAAGTGTCTTCAGGATGTAATGCTTCAGAGGTAGAGGTTAAATTAATCTTATAAGACCTTTTGATTTATCCTTTTGTTAGTAGAAAGAGTTGATGTTGAGCTGCCATCAACAAGTGTTTTGATTAAAGTTGGCACATTGTGCCATTTTTGCATGCAGTTTTCATCAGATTATACTTTAAAGGTGAATTTATATTTGCACCCTGCACCATTGTGAGCATTTATACTTGTGCGGTGGTGCATCTGTGTCACTCTGCAGTTACACCTCCAAAACACTAGTCGGCTTGTCGGTTTCTGTGAAATGCTGTAAAGTTTAGTTGATTCAAAACACACATTAAACACACATTAAACACACATTAAACATGGCTTAACAGAGACAATGTCAAACACAAGTACACAAGTCAGCTTCACTTTAACTCGCAGCATTCACAGACAAACACTTGTCTTTATCTGGACACATTTTCCCCACAAATATAACATGCTAATGTTATTAGTATATTGTATAAATTAGCCTAGCGACTAGCAGAGATTTCCTCTGCTCATATGAAGCCAGGATAAATCACACACAAGACTTAAAATGCTATTTTAGTGGAGGCTTTACTGTCTTCACAATTTATTGTTTCTTATCTGTGAAATTAAAGTAAATAGAAGCTTTGTTTCCACTGAGGGAAATGGTTTCAGCTTAAACAGAAACAGACAGGAAGCCTGCGTCACCACGACGTGTAGTCACGTTTCTGGTGAGGTGCACGTCAGGCTACGCCATACGAACAGCGTTGCTTCGATGCTGAAGTATAAGTCCGGCTGCAAAAACACACACACACACAAAAAAACATAGAATGATAAACATAACATTTTTGTAGGCGGAGTGTTTAGGTTAGATCAAAGCACTCAAACATTTACCTTCCTGGTGATCAGCACAGCTGGGTGATGCTGTTGAATGTGTTGATGTTAATGTTACAACAGTGGAGCAAAGCCAATGCAGCATCCTCATCTTACACAAGTCTCTCTCCAGTGCTGTTCAGCTGGCTGGGAGCCTGTTGGCGGTCGGTCTAGCTCTGGTGTTTCATTTGCTCTCTCCATAGTGTGACAGACTCGTACGGCAACCTGCTTGTTGTGCTGACCTCAGGAGATGTTGTCAGTGGTGTACAGCTACAAGTTTCTGGGTGTAACTCGTACTTGTGAACTTGAATTCCACACTGAGTGCAACAGTCTACATACTGTGTATTCTGTACGCAGCAGACCGTGACCCCTGTTCTGTAACGGCTGGGTACGAATACACGGACTGTTTCGTTACAGCCTTAGTAATTACACAAATTCCCAGAGTGGTCCGAGGTTATGTTGAGTCTGCTATACCTCTGATTTAAAGAAATGTCAGCCTGCCAGGCTATCTATAGAAACAATGTTAACATATAACACAGGGAACTGAATGTTCCAGTCGCTGTTGTTCACTCTGTCATTTGAAGTGGTTTTTATACAGGACTTCCTGCTGTGACTGGCCATGTTTAAAAGGGCATTTTGTTTGCATTGGCATCGACGATGTTGCTTCTTTCACCCAGCCAGAACAAAGTGGTTTGAACAGACAAACAGAGTGAGTGACCGGTTGACATTGCTGTTGGTAGAGTTCTGTGCTGCTGCTAAAAATATCTAAATTTTACAAGGGTTGCCAACTATTTTCAGGAGTAAATATGTCCACTCTTCAGGGGGGCACTTTGATCACAAAACGTCAGATGGGTAACGCAGGCGGAACAGCTCGGACCTGTCGAGTCGGGTCACCTGTCGTCAGCGGTGGTGGAAGTACTCCAATCTTTTACTTTAGTGAAATACAAGTTTAATGAGCTAAATGTACTTTAAGTATTAAAAGTTAAAGCACACATCCTGCTGAAAAAAAAGATCCTTGCAAATGATAATGTGTGACAAGTGTGAAGCGTTTTACTGTTGAGTTTGTAAAGGTGAAGCTGGTTTTATATACCTTATATACAGCTCAGTATTTTAGTCCAGTGTTTCCCAGCCAGGGGGTCACAAGATAAATCTGAGGTGTCATCAGATAAAAAACAGGGACAAGTTCATATTCCTTATCTTTATTCTTTATTGAAAATAAAGACATTTTTGACTTCTTTAGGCCTCTAACTCTAAAGTTTAACTATGTGAGATGTGGAATTACTGACACCTTGCAAACATCTAAAACATGACACAAGTAAAAAATGTGGGGAATGGATTTTGGACACAGTCGTCCCCTGTCCTCCTCCGAAACTGGTCTGCAGTCTATTCTGTGAGGGAGTGAGTGAGTCGGTCACAGGTCGACTTATTCAGTTTGCGTCTGAACGCCTGGTAAAGTGTGGCTTGACGCGGCTGACAGCCAGCGCTAGCATCTGCTAAATGCTTTGCGTTGAGGCGATATTTCAGACTGTGAGTTACGAAAATTCCTGACAGCAGAACCTGCAGAGAACGATGCTCCTATCAACAGTTCCATCTGGGTGTTTTTTAAAAGTAAATGTTCCCTTCACGGGGCCGAGCAGCGTCGTCCCGTCTGACTCCATCAGGTGACGATGACACTGTGGACACAATTATTTTGACAGCCTTAAATATAACACTTAAATAGACTTACTTAGTTACTTTCCACTATACGTCAGTGCTTTTTTAGCATGTCCACTTTCTGCCCCATTATCGTCCTTAAAATTTGGGATAATTGTCCCAATTTTGAATTTTGTTTATACAGAAATTCCTTTAGTTAACATCCTCTATTTACATAGCTGCCCATACACAGATTGAAACATTTTACATTTATATGTATCATTTATTTAACCAGGTACAAGTCTCATTAAGATTTAAAATCAAATTTTCAAGAGCGACCTGGACAAGAGGGCAGCATAAACAACAATAAACACAAGCAGATGAGTTCAGCTGTCGAACACCACAAACAGGTTGGCACAAAATCCACTTGCAGGGCAACACAAAAAAGTTAAATACATACAAATATGCATGTTTCTAAAATAATTTCAGTGAGAATTTGAGCAGCAATCACACTCATCAAGGTGCTTTTTTTCTCAACACGTTAAATTGACTTATATCCCCCCGTAGTGATCCGCTCAGATAGTTTCAGCTCCTTCTGTGAATCATTCCAGGAAGAACGAGCAGCGTATTTCAAAGCTTTTATTCCAATTTCTGTTCGAATTTTGCAGACCAACATCAGTAACATATTGTAAGAGTGCACGCCATATTGTTTTTACACATGTACGTACACAGATGAGAAGGAACCAGCCCAAGCAGAGATTTACTTTTGAAAACCAACTGAATGCTAAATTCAGCAGCAGCATACAATGTAGTGATGAACAAGGTTTCCACAGCCAGTAGGTTTACAGTATCTAACATCTTCCAGCTGTGCTCAGGTGCATTCACAAAGACCAGATCACCGTAGTCCAGAAATCAAGAGAAACAGGATTTATTCCTGAAGAAGAAACTTTAATTAAAGTTTCAGCTTGGAAACAAAGTTTGAATGTAATACCTAGATACTTTATATGTTGTGACCGTGTCAGAAAACTATGAGCAGCAACGCTTGATGTGTTTTGACACCCACAGTGCCTCCATCATTTGGAGACCATAAACTGGAAAACAAGCGGCGCAAGAATGAGCATACGGTGTTTTCACTGACTGTTGGCTGTTCAACCAGCCAGTGTGGTCCTTTGGGACAGCCTGTCACTGTGTCAGCTGGCCAGCAGGGTGCAGCATTGAGCTTCACAGCAGCACGTTCGGAGGGAAGCTGGAGGTAGAGGAGTGTGGGTAGAAAGACGGGGACCTCAGAGAGGGAGTGTGATCCTGGCAGCCCTCTCTGATGTGTGTGTTTGTGCTCAGGTGTGTAATCTCTGGACGTCAGGGAGCATCTCCTCAACCTGAGTCTGCCTGCTTGTGCACCGTGCACCGATTGGACACGTGTTTATTCCTCCATAATCTATCAAGTATTTTTTGCCGTTGCGATGTAAATGCTGGGGTGAATTCAGCCCTGATATGATATCGTTACGTGGCCATCAAAGAAAATCAGCTCTATTAGATCATCGCAGGTGAAACAATTGAATTTCCTGTGGATGTTATTGTTCTCTGAAGGTTGATAGCATAAAGATACGGCGTCTAACTTGAGACTGACCGTTTCAAATTGAATCCCTGCAGCAGACAGGGTTAAAAGGTGAGGATTACACAAGCAGTGTGATTACTTTGCTGTGTGTGTGTGTGTGTGTGTGTGTGTGTGTGTGTGTGTGTGTGTGTGTGTGTGTGTGTGCAGTGTAACGAATTCTGTTAAAGGAGCTCAGCCATGAGAACGGACATAAAAAATTTAGCTGACAAGAGGAACTTGCCCTGACACACACACACACACACACACACACACACACACACACACACACACACACACACACACACACACACAGCACTGTGCAGCAGTAGAAGGTAACTCACAGTGATGCACCAATTCAATTCCCAGTCAAGCTTTATTTATCCACAGATGTGACTTAGTGATCTGATGGCAGTTGCCATTGCAGATTTACATCAAGCTCCTTTTTCCCTCTCATTTTCTGTTTCTCTATGTCTTTTTCTCTCTGTCACTTTTTCTCAGTTTTCTTCGATAATTTGCCTAAAATTAATAAAATAAAAGATCATGTGTTCACCGTGTAATGAAAGAGAAACAACGGGAAACATTCAGATAATGAAATATCTATTTTTATCTCTCCATCCCAATCTGTCGCTCTGTCTTTGTCCCTGTTGCTGTGGGAAGAAGGGGGGGGGGTCACCTCTAGCTTTTGTAACCGTGTGTGTGTGTGTGTGTGTGTGTGTGTCTGTGTGTGTGTGTGTGTGTGTGTGTGTGTGTGTGTGTGTGTGTGTGTGTGTGTGTGCATGTAGTAGGAACAGTCAGGCTTCAGGCGGCTGTCATTCACTTTCGCTGCTGATGTCACGGGCTCCCACATGGGCTCCCACATGGGCTCCCAGAAGACACACACACACACACACACACACACACACACACACACACACACACACACAGTGCCAGCAGCTGTGTCCACAATATGATGAAATATACACAGCTGTCGTTTTCTTTTTCTTCCCCCCCTCCATCTCTCTGTGTTTCTTCCCTCCGTCCACCTGCACCGCTATGTCATTTAATTGGATCCAAGATACACACACACACACACACACACACAGGATTTTGCTTCAACAGGTGTGATGTCAGCAGGAGCACAGCATGGCGCCACATGTTGCTATGGTGACTGGCAGGCGCCTAGCGACCAACAGTTGCTCACATGCTCTCGTCTTCTGTCCTTTCTTTCCCTTTTCTTTGCTTTCCTTTTTTTTTTTACCTTTTGCTTTCCTTGTCTCCTCCTCCTCGTCCTCCTCTCCTTCACTTTCTTCCTCTCCTTCACTTTCTTCCTCCTGCCTATCTCCTCCCACTCGTGCATCCACTGGCGGTGTAAAAGCTGGATTGAAATGGCAGAGCAGAACACGGCCTGATAGGCTGATGGCAGGTCCAGGTGGGGAATGGACACATTTGTCACGGGACACACACACGTGCACGCATGCGCACACGGACGTACATGTACAGTTTGATGCTCGTCAACCAATGACACTTCCCCTGTTGGCGCTTTGCTGACCTGTGTGGGACGCAGGCATTTTGTGTGCATCTGTGTTTGCTTGTGTGTTTAAGTATGTGAGTTTGTAAGTCAACATGAGTGCACCTGCAAGTGTGTGTGTGTGTGTTCCCAGCCTTCTAATCCCTCCTGACATGTTGCCACAGCTGTTTAGCAAGCATTAGAAAAACACACTCAGAATTAAAATTTTGAATTACCTTTTATTTGACTGAAACAAACAACATTACCCAATAATGATCCAAACACACTCGATTAAACAAGAATTATATATTAACCTGACAGAATATTAGAGGAGAATTAAGTAATGAAGAGGAGAACAAAAAAATGGAAGGAAAGGTTTTCTCTTCTCTCTCAGATGTTCTTAACGCCGTCAGTTTCAGTTGTCAGGTGCAGTGTTTCACGTGGAGGCAGAGCGTTAAAAGATTCACTCCTGGCCTTGCCGTCTGCCTCTTCATCAATAGTCATGCCGCTCACACACACCCACAGTGCTGCTCTGCTGGTTGTACCGTCCTCTGTAAACTGAAGTAAACACAAATCAAACATGGTGGGTGCCCACATTTATAAGGACCAGGTGGGTGCTGTCAATTTGAGGTGAGTCACTTTACAGCAAAACAGCAGTGTTTACTTTGGTAGAGGCAGAATCCAAACTAGAGGCCAGCGTGTGACGGGATCACTCCAGCCACGATACAGCGATCTGCAAATTTAAGTGGATGGGCACTTTCCTACTTCCTGCACCCCTACCTCTGCCATCCTTGCCTGGTCCACACCCATCTTCATTTCAATGTTAAGTAAACACTTGGAAAGTTTTGTGACTGCATATTGAAGGGTTGCGACAGTATTGCCAACCTGGTCTCACTCTGAAGTCTCAAAATCCAGTGTGTAGGCAGTGACTTGTGGCGTCAGATACCGACGAACAAAGCCGTCCTTTAACGTCAGCATGATACGCGACCAGTCGCCGTTACAGTTAAATGCCACTCCGCAACATCAGGAACTGGGCGGGACAAGAACGAAAGTTAAGGCAGCAAAAGTCCAAGTGGGGTGGGTGGGAATGGTGCTGTATGGGTCCAACAAACATCGACTTTCACTCAGGAGGCCGGTGTTTGCATCCCGTAAAATTATAAAGCCAAACCCTGTTCTTTTTTCTTGTGAAAAGCAGAAGTGTATTTTGAAAACAGACAATGCATGTAACAGGCTGAAGTTGACACAGCGTCCCAGAACGTCAACAGCCAACACACCCAGGGTACCTTGCACGTCATATGTGGACGTTGAAAGTCCATGACTAAATGTTGATATGTGACGAGGTCGGACTGAGAATGTATCGGGATGTCAGCCATGGGTGTAAAGTGGTGCAGCCAATGGCCCCTTGCCTACTTTCTACCCTCTCAATCCGGCATCTTGCATGGTCGGGACATTATTCCGTGTAAATCTGTCCACAGACAGACAGACAGAAAAACGTTTATGTTTACGTTTGACGTAACTCGCGTTGCAATAGATTTAAAGGGAAAGCATCGCCTCAGGTACAGGTTGCATTTTCCGATACCCGATCCATCTATTTTGATATCGGGGCCGATATTTGATCCAGATATTTGATCGGTGCATCCCTAATTTGGTCATGAATTTTCCACATGGAGACACGACGTCCAAGGTACCCTGGGTGATGATCTGGGACGCCACGTTAACTTCTCCATCTGTTTTCAAAATACTTCTGTTTTCACAGGAAATGTACAGTTTGCATACAGTCTCTTTCAAAATAAAGGCACTACATCAGTACAATGCTTTATGATCTTACAGGAATTGAACACCACTCTCCCAGGTGAAAGTCAGTGGTTGTTGGACCTCTCCTGCTCACCCTAGTCGGACTTTCGGCACCTTAACTTTCGTTCTTGTCCTGCTGCGGCTCTCCCTGACGCGACTGGTGTTGGTGTCTGATGCCAGAAGTCACTGCCCAAGCGCTGGCTTGTGATGACTTCAGAGTGAGACTGAGTTGCTCTCGTCCTTGTTTTTTGTCATGTGGGTCATAAAATGCCCAAATAGATACTTGACAACGAAATAATGTTCTCTCCTCTGATTCATTAATGAACACCGTTCCATTGCATCCATAACTCTAGTGCCACAACTTAAAGTGTGAATCCACTTGATAATCACACTTTGAGTTATGCACCCACGGACATTATAATGTTCTCCCTCCACACAGCTGAGAGCTGCTGGATATATTTTCTACCTGTGGCTCCAAACACTTAAAGTTTCTAAATTATAGCTGTGATCAAGTTAATGTACCGGAGACTGTCTGATTGGATACGGGTTATGACACAACTCAGCATGGACTGCATTCACCAAAGCCACAAGTTCACCTGCAAATGATGGAAGAACACACACCATTTACATGCTCTCGCTAAAACACACACACACACGCGCAGGCACGCTTTGTACATGAGCAACGTGAGTGTGTCCCCGGCCAGTGTGTGTGCTGGACAACACACTGACGCACTGTGGGAGTGTGCAGACGTCATTCACATTTAGCCACCAGCCAAGTCCAGGAAGTAACACAACTGACTCACACACACACATATACACACTGTGGTACACTGTTGCTTGTGTGTGCTGTGTTTGATGGTGTGTATTCATGTGTGTGTGTGTGTGTGTGTGTGTGAGAGAGAGAGAGACAGAGAGGGAGAGGGAGGGAACTTTCACTTTAATATATCAAGTAACCAAGGAGACCTGGGCCACTGATCAATATTTGATTCAGTGCCACTCGAGCAGAATGTGTGTGTTCGTGTGTGTGTGTGTGTGTGTGTGTGTGTAGTGATCTCGGGCTTCACTTGTCTATTGCTTTTACTACAGAGGTTGTGGCACTGGTCCAATGTGTGTGTCAGCAGAGAGAGTGGTCACCCGCCACAGCGCGAGCTCACATTGATTTTGCCGTCTCTGGGACGGAGAATTGAGCAAAGACGGCAGCCGTAATAGGCAGAGCCGGGAACATTAAAGTGGTTAAATCATATTTAATATTCACACACCTGTCCCGAGGTCCCAGACATTTTCCCAAATTTGCATTCCTGTGGTTTTTACAACTTAGAATCAGAGTTGGAACGCGGCCAAACGAAGACATTTAATTCCATCAGTAGCAGTGTGTGAGACGGGCTCTGAACAGCTGAGGGATGCTGTTGTCTTCAGTGTCACTGCTGGTCAGCACAGACACAAAGACTGGTTGCCTTCTTTAAGATTTTATATTTTGTGATGTTTTATTCTTAAACCTAAAATGCCTGAAACCCCCTTTTTTTGTCTCAATTATCTGTTTGAGCAACAGGTTCTACACTGTAAAACCTTTACAGGAATTCAATAGAATCAACTGATCTTTTATTATTTGCTGAACAGATTTTTTTTTTATTTGAGGTGAGAGGAGGAAGAATTTTTTCATTTGCCATCACAAGAATACAGTCGAAATGTCAAGGATAAAGTCAAACTTTAAGTCATGTGAGGTTTATCTCTTTTTTTTGTATTGCAAGATTAAAGTCAAAAAAAGTTGAAAAACCATTTCAAGAATGTTTTTTAGAAAAAGATTGATAAAACATTTTGAGAGAAAGTTGAAAACACATTTCAAGAAGTAAAAATAAAAACATTTAACCTCTTGCACTCCACCACCATTTTGTAGCAAAAACGCCTAAAATGACATTCCCAAATTAAAATGACCGTAGCATCTGAACCGCTCTGACTACATGCATGCATGAGGTCTTGCCAAGCAAACTCTCTGAGGTTTCTTGTGAAAGAACCAGAAACAGGTGATAGGTGATACAGAGACAGAGTAATGGGCCTCTGAAGTCAGTAAAAAGTTGAAGATTTTGCCTAAAATAAAATAAAAACTTATTTTCAGGATGAATAACTGTCTGTGGCTTCATCTGAGCAGGTAAATGACACTGTGGGGCTGTAGGCACATTATTAATGAACACTTGTTTCAAATTTGAAGAAGACTGCTCACAGTATGACCATTCTACAGTGTTTTTACCATGAAAAGATCCAGGCGGAGCTCCACATGACTTCAAAACAGCACTATCAGTGATCAAACAACACTCAGCCAGCTTCAGACATTGTACCTTATTGAAATCAGGTGTGATTATGATAGCTGATGTTGTTTATGACACAGAAACACCATAAAACATCACCAAATAAAGCCATATGAAACGTGAAAGTTAGGATCCCACTTTCTAGATGGTATATCTCAGCCAAAAATAGTGGTAGGAGTGAGACTCTTACCTTTTATAAACCAGCTAAGTCCTGCTAACAGCTCCACATAAGATCGCTTTAACCTTTCCCCTCGAAAACCGGCATGACATGACTTGTCACCACGCATCATGATTTTGGACTTTGTGTGTTTAGGCTGCTCTGGTGCGAAATACATAGTAAATAAAAGAAAAACGATGTTATTTTTGAAAAGTCAAGAGCTTCCTGAATCCGGCGATACCAAACATCACATGGTTTGATGACATAGTGCGTCTGGGAGATACCATTTAACAGAGGAGGAGGGGAGCAAGGATGGAAAGGAAAAGGTTGAAAAAACATTTTGCGGGAAAAAAGTAAAAACAAACAAACAAAAAAACCTTTAGAGATTAAAGAATTAAGTTGATAAACCATTTTAGAAAAAAAGGGGGGAAAATTTTTCGAGGAAAAAGTCGAAAAACCATTTCCAGAATAAAGAATAAAGTTGAAAACCATTTTGAGGGAAAAAAGTTGAGATAACCTTTAGAGAATAAAGAATTGAAAGTTGTAAGTAAGCTCATAAAACATTTTGAGAGAAAGTTGAAAAACCATTTTGGGAATGAAGTGAATACTGAGAATAAATTTGGCATTTCAAGATTAAAGCTGAACCTATGAAAATAAATCAAACCACTAGTGTTGGCCGCACGACTGCCTCTACAAAATGCCTTGTGTAGATGAACTGGTGAAATTGTATTTCTGAGTCAGTTTTAGCAACAAGGAAGTTATTTCTCTTTTAACCCATAAACAAAGTGTGGTAATGAATATCAGGATGTTGAAGACATCATGCAAAGAATGTTTAGATGATGATACCCCGCAAACTTAGAAGAGGTGGACACATTTGTGCAAACTGAAATAAATGGTACTGGACCGCAACACAGAGAGGATGTGTATATACTATATATGCTGTGTATATGCTCAGCGGCAACACTGATAGTATTTCTCAGTTTGCACAGAGTAGTTTGAAGAAACACATTATTCAGTTTCCATGACCTCTTCTCTGCACATACTGTACCTGTCTCAGCTCAGCAGCAAGGAAAAGAAGCGGCAAGCCGACTTTTCCAGCAGTGATACTGTCACTGAGGGACTCTGAGGGTTTCCAAAGTCATCAAGATTCTAAATCTGCTGGGGGCAGTTTTAGAGAGTAATAATGCACCCAGGTTGAGTTTCTGTCCACCTACTGGATGATCAAGACTGCAGGACAGAAAAGGTTGAAGAATGGGGAGTGCAGGGGGAATTCAGGGTTGGGCAGTAGAGAGGAGGAAGAGGAGGGTGGAGTGTGAGCTGCTCTTTCAGCAGTATAATAAACTGGTAAAGACAGGAAGAAAATAAAACTTGATAGTTATAGCTTATTGGTTATTTTGCAATTTGGTTATTTGTCAGTGTCTAGAGATCTGAGGATACCTTACTTTACTCTGAACACAGTCAGTTAATAGAAACACTAAAAGCACATTTATTTCTTAATTAGCCACAGTTTGAGGTGAGTTCGTCCACAGAGGTGCTCCAGCTTTATAAATCAATAAGCTGTGTGTGAGCTGTTGACAGTTTTTACTGCATCTGTAACCACGCAGGCCACACTTTTATTAATGCCGTCATTAATTTTTATGTGTGTGGATTTTGGTATCAACATTGGGCTTTTACAGCCGACTCCTCTCACTGTAAAATCGATGGTTATTAGACACCAAAGGTTCAAAGAAGAAGTCAGAGTCTAACTTTCTTGGTTACTTTGCAGCTTTTCTTATTTGTTTCGATCTTGCGTGATCATTTCTGCTCTCTGGTTTCTAGTTTCTTCTCACAGGTACCTTCTTCTCTCTGATCCTCTGACTCTCTTTCCCGTCTTTGTTTCTTTGCATCCACTTTCTTCCTCCAGCTGCCTTTTTCTCCAACTCTCCTGCAATCTCTTCCTCGTCTCCTTTCCCTTTTTGTCTCCCTCCTTTATACTCAAATGACCTCTTCCCTTCCTTCTCCGCTCTGCTTTTTCCTACCACTCCACTCTTTTCACTTCTCCCTCTGTCTGCAATCCATCACCTCCTCCTCCTCTCCCCCTCTTTTCCACTGGGTATAATCTGAAGTGTGTGTGTGTGTGTGTGTGTGTTGTTGGTGTTTCCCTCTCCCTCCATCCATCTGAGCCCCAGGTTCTGAGTTATTGCTCTCTAATCATCGCTGAGCCCAGAGCCGATCCACAACACTCACACACACGTTTTTTTTTCCATAGTTTTGCAGGTTTGTATCCTGGCTTGGATGAGATCAAAAAACTTTTTATCTTTTCGTCATCCTCATAAAAAGCTGGATTTCTATGGGAGAAACAAGTGTATTAATGTTTAATCATCAGTTCGTCCTTAGAGGATTTTAGAATCGAACATCATCCAGTTGTTTGTCACCTTATATGATGGATATGATTCTGTTTGACTGGTGACATTTAGTGCGCTGATCAATACTGCACCGACTATTGAAAGACCTTTTAGATAAGGTATTTATTTAGGGAGGTATTTGCTGTTTGTGATCATATAAAATTGTTTAGTAGTTACTGCTGCTACACTTGTCAAGCTTTTCATTCCTGCACAGCTTCAAAGTGTACTGTGATATAAAAGTTGACGATTATCATACTGTGTACATTTGCTTATCTACAATATTGGGTAAAAAAAAAAACCAAGGAGAATCTTCCGTTTTATTTCAGTTATTTTAAAAGGTGAGACTTTTTACACAAACTTCCATTAACAATCACAGTAATAAAACATTTGTTCAACAGCATTATAGTATTCTAGATTTTTTAAAAAAATATATTAAAATGTTATTCAATCTAAAATAACCCTTTGTGGTTTAATGTTTTCACACAGTATGTTCCAATTTGACAAGAGAAAACGATTGAGGATGACGAACAGCAGATGAGTTTGCTGAGCGTAAACCTGAGTCAGCTGGAGCTGCTTTAGTGTAAACTTCCCAAACTAAATGAGGAGCAGGACACGGCTGCTAACGTTAGCCTGGACTGTAATATGCTCCCAGAGTGTTGGTGTTCAGCGTGACCCACCTGAAACCCCACATGATGTCGTTACATAGTGACAGGCCTCTTGTGTTTGGAAACAGCGCTGGGTTACCACTGAAGGAAGTAGGCGAGTGAGCTGTGCATGCTGATGTTTGCATCTTGCATTCAACACCAATCAATGACTATATAAGAAAGATGGACGACATGACAGCTCCCCAAAAGTGGAGCCGAAAAACATCCTGATTGCTGTCTGGTGACTGGCTGCAGTGTAGGTCATAAACCCCGCCCCCCTCTACGCTAGCTTAACAGACATGGGACAAACTAAAAGATCACAGTACACTTCAAAAAAAATATTTTTTTAAGATGGTTTCTGTCAGTTTAAAACACGCTGCTGTTAATGTTTGTGATGAGTTTGATTTTAGTTAGTCATCTGATGCTGCCAGGCAGCGTGCTCGTGATTGGTCGGACGAGTGTATCGGCAAAAACTCTAACTCCGAGACTGCTACTGCGCAGACTTTGGCTCCTAATGATGTCACCAGCGCAAGATGGCAGCAGCTGCATCTGGGATATTTTGGCTTCATTTTTGTACACGTGGAGGACGTGGAGAGGCTTCGTCCAGCTTTATATGCAGTCTACAGCCTCAATGCAAACTGTGTTAGCTTATCTAAACTATGATAACTAAGCTATGATTGGATGATGGATGTTCTTGGGTTGGTTCAGTCAATTTTCAAATATAAATATTAGCTGGTGGCAGCTCTCGTCCATTAAAACAATACTGGTGTATGTTCCTCTCTGTGATCTCCACGAGTGCTAAATCACACCCACACTTATTATTACACCGCCTGTCTTTTATTTCCTCCTCTCCCTTAATATTTCCTTCTCTTCCATCTTATTCTCGCCCTCCTTATCTCTCCCTGCCCTCCTCCCCCTCGTCATCTCATCACCGCTCTTCCAACAGTTATCCCTCCCCATCGGGGGAGTTTGCATCCTCCATCGCTGCTCCATCCCTCTCCTCTCTCCTCTCTCCTCTCTCCTCTCTCCTCTGCTGCTCGTTCATTTGTCGTGCTGCTGAGTTTGCACAGCGCTGACATCAATCACAAACTAATAATGTTATGTAGAAAAATGGATAAATAGAGATATTTTTTTACACTGAGGGAAGGAAAACTTGTATAAGATGAAGGATTGTGTGGGGAGGAAACTTTGCATCCATAAAATGAAAACACACACACGCACACACACACACACACACACACACACACACACACACACACACACACACACAGGGACACTGCTTGTGTTTAACTATGTTGTGTGGTTTATTTGTCCTCAGGGTCAGGGTATCCGTATGTTCTGGAAGCTCCAGCCCAGGACTTTATCTCTGGTAAACAAGCAAGCAAAAAAGTGTCCGTATCATTCCCCAGTCTGCCCCTTCATTTACCAACTACCCCTCGATCCTCACGCCCCGCCGTGCCTAAGCTAATACTGCTGCATAACCACTCCATCATTAATCTTTAATAAATGGCCAGTAAGTGTTGCTTCAACTTTATTAAGTGCTTGAGAAATGTCTCCCCGGCTTTGCGACATATTAATGTGAAAGAAAATCTAACGGCTGGTCTCTGCAGATTCAACCAAGAGTGTGTGTTTGTGTGTCCGAGGGCAGAGAAAGCATAAGTCTGATGATCCTGCAGTCTGCAAAGTAACGCCCACAAATATACACACACACAAACACTCACTCACCTCGTGGCTTCATATTAATCAACAGCCAACATGAAAAATATCTCTGTGTGCATATTATTCCCATTCCACTGTGTTTCTCGTGCCAGAAAAGACTAACTCTCGCAGCCTGGCCTTATTATAGCTAGCCTCGGGCTCTAATGGAAAGTAATAAAGAGCTCTGAACATCTTAGTTTAGCTGCGTGTTTTGTGTGTGTGTGTGTGTGTGTGTGTGTGTGTGTGTAAGAGAGAGAAAGAGAGATAGGGGAGATGAATGGTTCTGATTAGGCAGTGCAAGCTGCGGACAAGCCTGATGATCAATGTCTCTCTTTTGTTCTGCCGCTTAAGAACAGATGAATGTCACACACACGCACAAATGCATGTACGTTTTTTTATCAACTGTGTGCAGTGTGTGTGTCTGCAACTTTTAATACTTTCTGTTTCAAGATTGATGATGTGTTTGCTTCAGAATACACACACACACACACACACACACACAGGTAGTAATCTTCCATGCACAATACATGTGTGTGTTTCCGTCAGTTTAAAGGACAGCAGTCGCACGTGCAATGGAAATGCTCTGAAATTGGTTACGGCAGGGTATGAAAGTGTAAATCAGCGCGCTTGTGTGTCTGCAGAGGACTGCAGAACGGAAGTGCTGACTCGGCACCAGCAGAGAGTGGGTGGTTGGGGGTGGAGGGGAGGATGGAGGGGGCTGCACGGGCAAAGTAAAGAGAGAGAAAGAGGAATGAACGGATGCAGAGCGGAAATGGAAAGATGATTTAAAGGAGAAGGAGGACCTGGACGTAGGAGGAGTGCAGAGTGAGGAGAAACAAAAAGAGAGAGAGGAAGGAGGGAAGGAAATAAAAAGAAAGAGATGGAGGGGGGTTGATGGCGGAGGTCTGGGGACTGGACGATAAAATCAATTGAGACGGAATAAGAGAGGCAGATGAGAGGGAAAGAGAGGAGCGGTGTGGAGAGTTAGCAGCAGGTCCCTTGGCTTTTGGTTCACCAGGCTTTCATCCAGGAAATGAAACGACTTACCTCTCCCCTGTGTGATCGCGCTGAACACACACAAATGAACAAACACACATTTAAACCACATGCACACCAACTGACTCACACACACTTAAGTTGATGGACTGTTATTGTCATCATCAGTGCCACCATCTGCCTTTCTTGACTCTGCATGTGTGTGTCTGTCCATAGTGTGTGTGTGTGTGTGTGTGTGTGTGTGTGTGTGTGTTGCCACTGGAGAAATCATGTCACTGCTTTCTCAATCACATCATCCAGGGCTAATTTGGTTCATCATCGCTGTCATCATCACCAGTGTTTGACTGTTGCTTAATTGAGAATCATAAAACAGAAGCATCTAATCATTAGTTCAAACACTCGGTCGCTCTCTCAGCCTGTTTTTTTTTTAATGCCAAGTAAACATGTTTCAGCTCTTTGAAGTTTATTTCAAAGGGACCTGTAATGCTCATTTTCAGGTTCATGTATTTTGGGTTTCTACCAGAACATGTTCACATACTTTCATGTTCAAATAACACGTTATTTTCCTCAAACTGTCTGAGCTGGAACTCTTGTAATTAAACCCCAGTCTGAAACAAACCATTTTAGTGCTGGTGTATTTAAGCCCGACTCCTGAAAAAGTCCAGTCTGCTCTGACTGGTCAGCATCTCTGGGTCTTCCATTTTTCAGCACCTCTGAATTGGTATCGCAGATGGGGAACGACTGTAATGGAGAAAAGCGGCACTTTCTGCCACGAAAAATCACCAATAGAAGCTTTGAAACACAACCGGAGATGTTCCAGCAGGAATATGATCCGAAATAATGAAGAAATAAACAACATTAGCACCAAGATCACACGTTAACATTGTACCTGCAGCCGGGGGAATGACTGTAATGGAGAAAAGCGGCACTTTCTCCTGTTAACAGTTCACCATAAAAGCCTCCAAACACTAATATTTAAATGTATTATCTGTCCATTTGGCCCGGCTGATGTTATTCACCACTATTAACTTTTATATTGCTTTGTTATATAAATCTACAGAGGTGCTACAGATCTTTGAGATCATGTAGAAACAGTCAGTACGTTTACATGCACAGTGAACTCGTGCTACGGTTAAAGCTCAACTACACTATTTAACTGGACTACTGTCTTTATCGGAGAATACAAGCATGAGAGGGGAATTGATTCTTTACCAAAGTATGTGCGACTCCTCTATGATAGGTGGAGATATGCCCCCTTTCAGCTTGTTAGTATTGGACCTTTTTCCTGTTGACCTATTACGTCACAGACCAAACAATGGACAAACAAGTTAGCTACGGTTAGCTAGCTGCTAACTGCTACCATGGTGGACAACTTTACCGCTCTGTACGTTTCAGCCATCCAAAAATGCACAGCTCTGTCGATTTCTGTGATGTAGATTCTCCATGTTGTTATCAGCTTCTTCTTCTGTTACACATTTAATACTATTGGATTTCCAGGTCAAAGCCCGGAAAACTGTGGAGCATGCTCAGAGCTCCTCGGCCAGTTTGGGTCAGATTGACTGTATACATGCTGGAGGAATTCAACTCACATCACACTATCTGGGTGTGTCAGTGCGACTTTGAGAAATTTGATTTAGTACGATTTCAATCAGACTAATATGTTTACATTTTTAAAGTCCACTTTACACAATAAATTCATACTGAGTGTCACATTCCCATCGTTTGCCCACCAGAGGAAGTTGACGATTTAACTTTTGGACTGTAAAAATCTATCAAAAATGTTTGTTCGTATAAAAAAATTGTTCTGTAAAAAAACCCCGAATGGTCGGAGATGTCATAGTTGGAGTTTTAAGGCCCCAAATATTGCTACTGATTAAAAAAAAGTCAACATTGGTGGGGCTTTATTTATTTTTAGCTACATAAAAATAAACTGTCTCAGTAGGCTATGATTTGCCAAGTGTATGTCCTCACCTGACCTCTTATAAAATCCCCAGACCTTCAACTTCTTATAACCCTTTGCTTAATTCCATCACTAATATGGGTGACAAATCCAGTTCTTCCTTAAAGACCCCATGAAATGAAAACTTTAGCCTCCTGGAAGACAGGATTTTTCCAGAAATGTGACCTCAACATGCATTAATATATGTGTAAATGAAATCCACATATTTTAAGAAGTCTGTCATTCTGTGACTGGTTTTCTAGTGGTTTATAGTTTAGAATGATCCCTTAGATGATCACTTAGAACAATCCAATCTGACGTCAGATATGTTCCTAATTATTTAATTGTTTTAAGTACAACAATACTCAAACCTGTCTCACTAACTCAGTCTCACTCCAAAGTTGTCGAAAACCAGCGCTTGGCCATTGACTTCTGGTGCCACTGATGAAAAAAGACGTCCTTTCACGGCGGCAGGATACGTGGCCCATTGCCGTTGGTGTTCAACAGCGTCTAGCGGCGTCAGGGAGAAACGCAGCGGGACAACATTATTAAGGTGGTGGAAGTCCATGTAGGGCAGGTGGGAGGATTGCGAGATGGGTCCAACAACCACCAGCTTTCACCCGTGAGGCCGGTGTTTGCTTCCTGTAAGATTCTAAAGCCAGACCCTGTTCTTTTTTTCCTAAACCCAACCACGAGCATTTGTTGTTGTTAAAGAAAAAAAAAACTTCAATTCACGGAGTTGTACCGATGTAGTGCTTTTATTTTGAAAGGAACTGTATGCAAACTGTACATTTCCTGTGAAAACAGAAGTGTATTTTGAAAACAGACAATGCATGTAACAGGCTGAAGTTGACACGGCGTCCCAGAGCGTCAACAACCAACACACCCAGGGTACATTGGACGTTATATGTGGACGTGGAAAGTCCATGACCTAACGTTGACATGTGATGAGGTCACAGTGAGAATGTGTTGGTCTCACGCTGACAGGCGCACATCATTTTGGGAGAATTTTTTACTATATGTATTTGTTGGCACAGGCCACCCCAGTCCAAATCTAAACACTGCACACTGGCACAAAATATCATCCATCAGAGTCCTCAACTCACCAGATATTGGTACACAGTTTCAACGGCCACTGCACTCAGTTACTGCACTACTGACCTCTCCACTTCCTGTTTCATTCCTGTTTTATTATTGATTCATTTCAAACCATTGGTTCCAGGAGAGGAGGTTGCCATGACAGCCAAGTTCGGGGTCAGAAACCAGGAGTCAGCATGTGATTGGCTGGCTCTGCTGAGACAGGAGAGAGGGGTGACCTCATGGAGAGAGAGCAAAATAAATCCAGTCGCCTTAAGACCCTAATGCATCTATTAAAGTTGATGTTGGGGCCATAGTATTGATCTTTAATGTGTGTGTGCTGGGTTTAAGATGACAATCTGTATTGATTGAAGAGCTGGAAGTTGTTGGAAAAAGTTAAGCGCTCAGAACGACAAAAAAAGGTCTGTTATATTCAGATACATTATAAGGCTCCTAGCCTTCACCCGCCAGTAGTGTGTGGATCAATGTGCACTTCCATTCTAAGATCTAAGCCAGGGCTCAGCTGCCTCAGCCTCTAGTGGATGCTGCATCAGGACAAAATGCTCAGCACAGAACAAGAATGCAAACACACATACCGCTGATACAGAAGCATTTTTTACCAATATATATTTTGGAGGATATTTTAAGCTCTAGTGTGCAGCAACAACTTAAAAAACTGAAATTGCCAAAGCACACTGAGCAAACACTGATGCAGAAAAAGTGTATTGGAGTATCGGAGCAAACCGTTCAGTACAAGCAGGACACGATGTCAAGCTCAGCTCACATCCCAGCTACATCAGCTGATCTCAAGCAGCCAGTCAACTGATGGATCAGCTGATTGATGAAGGGAGTCAGCTGATAGATCACATGATTCCTTTTATGCAACCGACTGGTAAATCTCATTCATGGCGCCCTATTTAAACTGCTCTGGCCTGCCTACTGCTGCTGCTTCCTCTGCAAGCTGCTTGCAACCTGCCTCCACCCCAGCTCCTCCTTTTCATGCTGTGTCTGACTTATCAATGTCATTTCTGTTTGTCATTGATGCTGCTCTGTTCTGTTCCCGGGGGTCTTTGCTGCTGCTCTCCCTGCCTTAGGCTTTCCATGTAGGCACATGGAAGGGCAGAAACGTGTGCTCTCTATGCCTTAGGCTTTCTGCGCAGGCCCAAGGAAGGGCAGAGAATGTCATTGGAAAAACCACAAGTAACGTCACCTGACCTCAGACTTTAGCCTCAGGTGACTTCTGCCCTAAAACAGAAACCTCATTTGCTTCTTGGAATAAATCCAAGCTCTGCACCATTAACAACAAGCCCACTTGATGACATCTGATGACTCTTCTCTTCTTTACCCTGCGCTGCTTTTAAATGCAGAAAAATATCCCAGTTGAGCTTGTGTGTTTTTGTGTTACTCCCATAAGAAATGTAATACATACATCACACACTCTCCAGAAGCGATTAAAGAGGAATGCCAAGGCCGCTTTTGCATAATAACTCTGGTGATTGTGCTGGCCTGTTTGTGTGTGTGGATGTGTGTGTGCGTGCGTATACACCATTACACCTCATTAAGCAGACATTGTACTGCAGCCATAAGACGGGTGTCACAACCGTCGTTACTCGACGAGCAAACGGAGTGATTGAGTGCGAGACGAGGCGCTTTGCCTGCTCGCCCGGGACCAACGCCGACGCCGCTACAGCACATTTACATAAACATCACCTCCTTTTACATCTCATTAGCATAGACAACACATTAACATGAAGGAAGGAGCGGAGGAGGGATAGACAGATTAATGAATGGAGGATTTGGGAGGAGGGGAGGGGAGAGCAGGGAGATGCTACAGTTAGAGGGAGCCTAGAGAATGGAGATGGCCATATTAAGCACTAGGAGAAACATTTACAGATGCATTTTGGTTTTATTACTCTAACAACGTTTCTGTTCTGTCTTAAGGGGCCAATTTGTCTTGTTAGTTTTTACCCTTTTCTTCTTCCACTTAACTCCAATCTCTCCTGCGATGCCTTTTCCTTTCTCTTCTCCCCTTTTTCTCTGCACAAACAGCTCATTTCCAGAATCTGTTCATTTCAATGGGATTGCAGTGATAAGGGCGAGGTAAATCCGCTCTGAGCTTTTGTGTGTGTGTGTGTGTGTGTGTGTGTGTGTGTGTGTGTGTGTGTGTGTGTGTATCAACTCCAACAACTTTAATTAGCTAATTTGTTTCATTGACCAGTTGCAAACCATCTAGATTGTGCTGAACTTTGAGGGAACTTAGAGCCAGAAGGTTCGAAGACAGACAGAGCAGTCGTACAAGCTCTTTCACATTATCCACGTCTATATAAACATGTGCTGCCATGACGTGTGTGTGTGTGTGTGTGTGGACTGTATGGCCCTGTTTACACTCATCATTAACATGCATCTTGGGTGATCGGATCCGAAGTGGACAGCCGTAGGTCATGTTTACACGAAAACGATCCACTGAAAACAGAATCGTTTCTCATTTTTGTTTTGAAAAAAAATTCTGCGTTTTAGACGACAACGTTTTGATAACAATCGCCGTGCACACGGATCCGCAAAAAACACCAAAAATGCTGCAGTATACATGCCAGGCCAGTAGTTGGCGGTGTGACGCTTACGCTTCCTTCTACAGAGCGGCGATGTATAAACAAACAAAATGGCAACCGCACAAACGTTTGTCTGGACGGATGACGAGGTGGAGTTGCTACAGCCCTAGTAGAGATGGTTTCTAATGCCCAGTGTGAACAGACAGAGGTGTCCACTTGTGATTGAATTACCCAAGATGCACATTAATACCTGGTGTAAACACAGCCTACGTTACAAATGTGAGTCCTGAGTTAACTGTCAACTTTTGGTAAAATTACAGTGGCAGTTTAGTGCCAGTATGTTATAAACCAGCTAGCATGTAGCTTGCCAACTACCACTACTACAACTACAGCTACCTCCTATTTTGGGAGAAGGCGTCAATGATTGCTGCGCCACTTTCTGGGTTTGAATGGGACCAGTTTATCACTTGGCCAATCTTGGCTGTAGACAAGAAATCAAATGCTGCTGCTTGAGTCAGTTGCTCATTTAAAATATGATGATGGTTAGTGCTTGAGCGCAGCTAGTGAAGATATTTATTTGTGTTATCTTTTGTCAGGTGCCTAATCTAACTGAGCAGACATTGCAGCAAGAGACACTCAGTCTGACAGCTGGATTTTTAGTGTAAATTTGTCGTTTCATCTTTTTCTAAGTGGTCAATTAACTGCCATATTATAACTAGTTAACTGTGTATTAAACTGGATGCTTAGGCTACAACTTGGTTTGATTGGCCTGAAACACAGAATGACATTTCATCCAGTGTAGCTTTTAGCTAATATTGGTGTGAAAACCTGACTGATAAAAGTTAAAATATATTGACACCAGCTATCCAAATTTGTGATCCAAACTTTGTGGCATCAACCTCAGAAACTCTTTGACCTTCTCTCTGTTCTACACTGTACACACAGTATATACTGTATTATGCATACAGCATCTGGCCCCTCCCTCTGTCGGCCAAAGTTCCCGTTTAAAACGCAGAAGAGCTGAATGAACAGATTCGCCTACCTATATTAATTCTGATCTAATTAAGACGGCGGTTTCAAACACAGCCAGGCATTTCTAATTGAATCTCCCACTTATGCATGAAGCTACATATTAAATGGGGGAGCACATACACAAAATGGGGGTTGGCCTCATCGGCATGACTGTGCAAAATGGAGGCATTAAGTGTAGGCTCTTACCCTTTACACCCAGATATAGCTGTCAGCTTGCATAACAAACAAGGGGCTGATTTGAATAATTGGGTTTTATGTGGGAGAGGTTGCAGCAAATCTGCGCTGGTAGTGATTTTAGTTTAAATGTGTGTGTGTGTGTGTGTGTGTGTGTGTGTGTGTGTACTCTGCCCACCTCCTGCCCTCATTCTCAGCACAATCACACTACAGTTAAATTAATATGTTGGTTGATACTTTTATGTTTATATTCTTTTGGATATGGCAAATTTAAGCAAATTCAGGACACAGATCATTTGAAAGCACAACATGTTGATCAGATATTATACAAGTATAACTCTGATGATGTCATCAGGGTCATTTCTGCTTGGGCTTGGAGATACAAATTTATAAAAGCTGAAGTTTGGAGTTTAAAAGACCTGGTTGTTTACCAGGCAGAGACGGTCTGATTAGAGACTGTCAGGTTGCATTGTGGGAAGAGCAGGATCCTGGGGCCGGTTGCACAAAGCACCTTAAGTTTGCGCTTATAAGGTTTAGTTTTCCTTAGCTGAGGAAGTTACTTAAGGATATTGCACAGAATCTCTTAAAAGGTTTCCTTAGTCAAGGAAAGGCATTATACAACAGTATAATTGTTCTGTTTTCATGGAGACCATTTGTTTGCTTGCACTTGTACTTGTGATAGCTTACCTGTTATCGCTAACTATTACATTTAATCTTATCTAATTATTCTGCACACTTTTGGGAAGCCGGCATCATGAAGTGCACTTTTATCTCATCCTCCTCCTGTTTGGTTGGGAACTTCACAGCAGTGTTCACAAATGCTTGAGGGCATTAAAACCCGGTTAATAAGGCGGCACACTGTTGACTTGTGTACATGAAATGCCCTGACAATAACTAATGGAAAGATCCTGTTGCTTAAAACTGCAGAGCGGTCATTAACTGTAACAGAGCTGGAGGAGCGCAGTTTCGGAAGGTTGAGTGATCTAACTTCAGGCGTAAACCCTAAATTTACCTCCAGTAAAATTTATAGTGCAAAATCACTTATTCGTCATTAAGGGTGTCCATCGGGTTCTCGTGGTTGCAAACCACTCTTCCTAGGATGCCCTGATTTTCCTCGTTTATCTCCATCAGTGTTGCCAGATGGGAAATGAAGAAATATCGCACTGTCGCTTTAGAATTATTGTATTTTAACCCAAACTATCGTATGTACTAAAACGCTGACTAATGGCTAAAAAATGTCTTTTATTATTTCCACCAAATGATCAGCTGATCACAGAGCAATGTTGTATTCAGCCAGAAATCCTGCTAGCTTCATTTCGGCTGTCTTGACCCAGCAACAGGTTGAAGCCATCCCTTAAACATAGGGTCTGACTCCCAGGCAGGATGTTAAAGCTGCTGTGCCAAACGGGGTTGCTTTGTTTTCTTACCAGTGTCTGTGTCTGTGCTGCCGGAGTCTTTTCTTTTATTACGTTTTTCCTCCGTTTTTCCAGCGGCTCCTTTAGGTTTGTTGCAGTGCCAGTGCCGCTGAGCAAACAAACATGAGCTTAGAGCTGCTGATGTGATTGGCAGTGAGTGATGTGTGGGTGTTCGTGGGCGGCATGGAAATGCCAAAATTATCGTATATCTGGCATTTTTAAAAAGTATTTAGCGTGTATCATATAGGCCCTAAAACTATGGTATAAATACGATAATTATCATATATCTGGCAACACTGATCTCCATAAACTCACCATGTGGTTAAGATGCAGTCAGAGGTACCTTGTGCTTTTTTCCTTACTGTGGTTGCTAAGGTACTCTGGGCAATGGTTTAACAAACTTAAAGCAAAAGTAAAAGACCAAAATAAGGAGAAAAACTTAGGGAAACCTTAAGGAGAGGACTTAAGGATGCTTTGTGCAACCAATTTTATTTGAAGGAAACCTTAATTTGGATTTAAAGGAAACTCTTAAAGTGCTTTATGCACCCGGCCCCAGTGCTCTGGAGCCTGAACAACAGTAGTTTAATATATCTCAGCTTTATAGAAGTGCAGTACGAAATTTTTGTGGAATGGCCCTTTAAATTTGTATCATCATTAAATCGATGACATCATGTGGTTTGAGTCCAATAATAGTAATAAAACTGTTCTGCAGGAGCCAAAATAAACACGAGCACACGTGCGCACACTCACCCACAGTTTCTTAATGCCAAGCCGAGGAACTAGATGCACTGTGTATCCAAGGCAACCTAAATTAGTCTCAGCAGGTATGTGGGCATTATGTCTCTTGCCGAGGAGAGAGTGAGCAAGCGGGAAGGCAAGACTGAAAAGAAAGGCTGTAGAGGGAGAGAGAGGTGAGGGTGCAAAGAAAGAAACAGTGCAGAGAGGAGGAGTGAAGGGCAGCAGATAAGGCCCGAGAGGGAGAGGAGAAGATGAGAGGTGAAGTCAGAGGTTGAATGCGATTAGCAGAAGGCAGAAGAAGAAGGAGGAGGAGGAAGAGAGGAGAGGGAGCGAGGGATGATTGGATCAGGGAGGGGAGGGATGAAAGAGAGGGGAGAGTGGCGCAGAGGGTGAGTCAGAAGGCAATGAGAGTGATTGGGAACTAGCATGCTGCTTATTGCATGCCACCAAGAATAAAGTCAGCAACCAGTCTGCAGGGTCTGTGTGTGTGTGTGTGTGTGTGTGTGTGTGTGTGTGTGTGTGTGTGAGAGAGAGAGAGAGAGAGAGAGAGAGAGAGAGCACTGCAGAAAAAGCTATTAAGCAATAACAGCACAGACAGAGCTAACTAAATTACATTTCCAAAAAGACAAGAATACACTTGCTGCCAGACACACACACACACACACACACACACACACACACACACACACGCGTGCACGCACGTGTTGAAGTGCAGAGGAATCATGTCTGCACACATGCATGTTCTCACACACACACACACACACACACACACACACTAACACTCATTTACATTGACTAGTGTGTGCATGACAGAAGGGGTCCAAGAACACAGACGGCCCGTGGGTGAGATGACGCACAAGCGCACACACAGACGCACAGACGCACACACATGCTCACACACAATCTAAATATACATGTACAAAGCCTGTTTCTCAGAATTGTCACATAACTGTCTGCGGAGCGATGGCAAGCAAAGGCGAATCGATGAGTGTGTGACTGTGGATGTGTTTGTCACAGCTTTTGCCAGCGTGTGCGTGTTAGACGGCTCCTGGAGGTGTTGATTGGGGACTGCGTGCATGTGTGTGTTGGTGTGTATCTGCATGTTCCTCTCTCCATCCCTGCAGCATTTCTCATTCACCTCTCGCTCTCTGTCTCTTTGTGTCACCCCCCTGTCTGTCAGTCCAACAGATGTGTCAGTCTCGCCTCCACTTTGAACATGAATTTGTTCTTGTGTTGTACAGATGCTTTTTGCATCTAAAATAGTTTTTTTTTTTTCTTTTAAATTTACATTTCAGCCATTTATCTATTAGATATAATCTGTAAGTCTCTGGTGCATCGTTGGCTTTGGTGCATGTCTATCAGTCTAGATAGTTTTGGTGTGAGTTGCAGAGTGTTGGAGATATTGTCCGTAGAGATGTCTGCCTTCTCTCTAATATAATGGACTTAGATGGCACTCATCTTATTTAAAAAAAACTCAACAGCAATGTCTCTTTCCAGAAATCATGACCTGGTTACTCGAGATAATCCACTGACCTTGTTGTGAGCAGTTTCATGTGGGAACTATTTTCTTTCTACAGAATAACACCCACCAATGGAATCATTGCACAGAAGGACGTGTGCGTCTACTCACGGACGAGATGCCCGTGACAGCGTGAGATGTAAACATTAATGGCCTCCTCCTCGGCTAAGCTGTAACGTTAGCTAGCTGAGTGGTGCTAGGTGAGCAGTAGACGCACGCTTCCTTCTGCATGGTGATGCAGTTGGTGAGTGTAGTTTGATCAACCTGGTCTCACTCCAAAGTTGTTGAAAACCGGTGCGTGGTCAGTGACTTCCAGTGTCAGACACTGACAAAAAAAGCCGTCCTTTCATGTTGGCATGATGCGTGGCTGGTCCCCATTATCCCGTAACGACGTCCGGTGGCATCAGGGGAAATGCGGCCAGTCAACAACATAAGTTAAGGGGGCGAAAGCCCAAGTAAGGCAGACAGAAGGGCTGATGGATGGGTCTAACAACCACTGACTTTCACAACACTGTTCTTCTATCTCAAACTCAACCAGGCGCTTGTGATGTTGATGGGAAAAAAACGCCAATTCACAGTGTTGCACTGACGTAGTACATTTATTTTGAAAGAGACTGTATATAAACTTTACACTTCCTGTGCAAACAGAAGTGTATTTTGACGTTTATTTTGGTTTTGTATTTGCACGTCATATCTGGACATGGAACGTCGATGACCAAATGTTGATATGGGACGAGGTCGGAGTGAAAATGTGTCCCTAAATATTTCCTACATGAAACTGCTCACAACAAGGTCTGTGGATTATCTTGAGTAACCGCGTCATAAATTGAGGAAAGAGACATTACTGTTAAGTTTTTCAAAAGCATTTTTTGGGACTCTAAGCACCACAAGCTGAGTTTCATCTAGTTCCATGATATCGAAGAAGGCAGACATCTCTACGGCTGATATACCCAACACTTTGCAACTTACACAAAAACAATCTAGATGATAAACAGCACTACAGGTAAAAGGAAAAAAAGTATTATTGATTTGGGGAGTCTGTTACTAAAATAGTTCCAATTTGCCACCAACTAATGATACTAATGCACTTCAGGGATGGTAAACCCTTTCTTTTCTGCCATACGTGATGTAAAGGATCAGTTCCCCAAAATACTAAATGAGGACAAAGAGATTCTTGGAAGATAAAGCATGAAGATTAGTCGTCATTAACAGAAAGCCTCGTTCTGGACATCTTGTAAAAATACTTGCCGTGTTATTAAAAAGTGGATGGATATTCTCGGGTATACTGAAATAAAAAGGTTAGTGAAATTAAACAAAGTTTGAGTGTTACATAAACATGTCCTCACTGTGCTGGAGGATGGAGATTAAAGGCAAAACAGAGAGGAAGAAACAAAAATAGTGTATGTGTGTGTTGTGAGTGTTATCAGTGTGAGGGGCGCCCTGCTGCTCCTACAGTAAGTGTTATTTCTCTGCAGAGGAGAGAAGGGAAACAAGGACAGGCCTGACAGAGAGGGAGGGAGGAGGAGGAGGAGGAGGAGGAGGAGGAGGAGGCAAACTGTGGTGCGAACGAAAGGCATTATGAGTTCTGGTGTGTGCGGACACTTCTTAATGTGTCACCGTCAAACTAATGTTTTGTTCCAGCAAATAGTCACAATTAGTAACTGTGTGTGTGTGTGTGTGTGTGTGTGTCTCCGAGCGAGTGTTGTGCAGCGTGTTGAATCAGTTTCCTGTTGCTTACAGGTGAGTATAGCCGCAGTTTCATATGTGTGTGTGTGTGTGTTTTGCTTTGCAGCGCCTCCATTTGCTGCAACCTTTGTGCTGCGCTTTTAATAAACATTTAGTGTAGCAGATCAGTGTCGTCCATGTTGTCTTCAGCCTGTTGCCCCATTAGGTAACATGTTCTTAACACAAGTGACAACAGTCTGTCACGTTCTGTCATAACATAGTGATGTGTAGTAGCCTCTGCTCCACGTAGCTGTCACGGTTAAAAGTGAAAAAGTTTTTTCTTGGGTTCTACATGAAAACTGGCTGTCATTCCATCCCAGCTTTAATAAAAAACAAAAAGTATATTTATAGATATATATTTAAGGAATACCTATAAGTTATGGCCTGTTTCTGTCGTGTAAAAATACAGTTTCGATGAAATCATCGTGTTATAAAAATAACGTAAAAACTTTATGTTCACTTTACACAAAAACTCCTCCCTTGTGAGCTTGACATAATACTATAATGTTACGTCAACAATTTTTGAATTTTGAGTAAATTTGACTAAAATCTATAAAGCCAATTTTGCCTGATTAGTTTAAGGCCAATAATTAACACTATCGTTGTGCACTTAACATATTGTGACGTGTTGGGCTTAATGGGCGGATTTTCCCAGCATGCTGTGAGACGATGTGTTTAAAGCCATTAGCCTAAGAAAACTTCTTTTAAATGTGTTCTAAATCACTCACATTGCCCATTTTTATAAAGTGCATACATAGTAATAGTTGGATGAAATTAAAGCAGCTGTGCAGAACTTTACTTTTTCGTTGATTATAGTGCCCCCTTTGGTCAAAGCAGTAAGACACCCGCAGCCTGGTGTCATTAAATCTCGACTGCGACCGGCAATTACCGCATGCATTTGTTTTGGAGAGCGAGAGGAGACTCATAAATGTTCTGGTGCAGCTCTGAATTTCTTACAAACTGAGGACAAGTGCCTGCTGTATATTTGTGTTCATGGTCACAGTCACAGATCATTTTGTGGCGTTTGTTGTATCGTTACTAGACAAAAGCGGTTCACATCAGCTAACGTTACATTTAGCTTGCTTATAACGTTCATGTCGTCATATATTGAAGTGAAACAACGTCTAACAAGTTGCGGTATATTCTCTAAATAAAAACAAAAATGACAAACCTGTCGATTAGGAAAAGGGCCAACTCAGGATCAGTTTTAAACCTTTCAAATCCCTCAGTTCTCTCCACTTGGTGAATGCCCGACCGAGGTTGACACGCGTTTGGGCTCGAGTCCTATCACTGTCCCGTTTAGCCTTCTTCTGTTCTTCTGTTCTTTTTCTTTGAGACGGTGCTTCTTCTTTATCCGCCATGAAATCGACAGTACAACCAAGTCCTTATAGATACATCTGGTAAAACTGTTCAGCAATGCCCGTTGCGTACTGTTTACTCGAATAACACTCTCTGTAAACATGGCTCCTTCTTCTTCTGTGGTTTGATGGCTGCGGGCCGCTGCAGGTGTGCAGACTTACTTCTGCCTCCGGGTGCCGTATTCTGGTTTGCTGACTTCCACTGTGTCCGACCCGACTGAGGCTACGCTATATAGCCATATAGAGAAAGGCTTTTTTGTCACTGTTGTGTTCAAATAAATATGCGGATCTCCAAGGGGGGGTGATACGAACTAGGGACAGTTTTATAAATGGTAAAAAGTTCTGCACAGCTGCTTTAAAAAAGAAAGTACTCAGTGTTTTTTGTTCATAAGACATTGAATTAAATGCTACAACAACAGCAACAACAAAAAGAAAAGTAATGTTTAACTGACATCAAATTCCTGTCAGTCAAGAGTCATGTGATGCATTTATTTTGTGTGTGGTGTACTCAAAACTTTTATGTTCCTGTGCTGTAATAAACAAAAGCTTTGAATGCAAGCGGTTTCTAAAATGTTTAAATTGAGTGAGTGAAACTGTGTTTACAGTGCAAATTAGATGGATAGACCAATAGATGGATGGATAAATAGATTGATCGATCGATAGATCAATAGACAGATGATGGATAGATGGACGAAAACTGCGTTATCTTGCATGAATTTTATGAGGACATTAATATATTCACAGCCTTAAAACTTTCACATAAAAAAATCCACTTGCATGAATAACATAATCTGAGTAATCCATACTGTAAAAATGAAACCTGGTCAAATAAAACAACAAAAATGCAATCTGCATACCTCTGCACGGCCGTAGTTAGGTATGACAAAAAATATTTTATTGTTATTGTAAGTTTGGCAAATTGACCCTTTAGCCTTAGTTCTGACACTACAGCCTTTCCAAAAAGAATTTGCTTTCTGGTCTCATAGTTTTCTGTAATTTCCTAGAAAGGATCTGATATGACTCTCAGAAAGGACGGTGTAATTAATGTAATAAATATAATAAGTAATTAATGTGGAAGTGGAGACACTGGTATTGGTATTAATATAACTGCATAATTAGCCAAACATGCAAAAACATGATGTCTGTCTGCAGGCAAGCATTCAGTCCGACATGTACAGAGAGAGTTCTGTTTCAAATAACAAACTAAAAGTGCATGAATACTTCTTTGGGTTTAAATAGAGCGGTTCATTTTAAAGAAAACTCCTCTGAAAGTCAGTTACAGCTTGTAAACTTGTAAACAGGTAAACTCTAATGACAGTCTCAGAGTTTTGTCTCTATTTTTCCCGTAATAAGTGTCAAACACAGTTAGTAACGCACAACCTTCCTGGAAATGATTAGGACATTACCGAGCCATAAAATAAAGTGTTGCCGAGCTCTTTCATTCCTACAGTGTCTTTGTGTCAGTGTGTGTCTGTGTGTGTGCACTTTAGATCAATCTCCCTGTTCATCCATCCATCACGTATCAGACACCGCTGATTGAATTTGAGGGGAAATTATAGTTCTCACCATTTTCAGATTGCATTGACTCACCTGCGGGGGTGTTGCAGCTACTGCTAATCAAAGCAAAGTAAAACAGTATTTAGGATTGAGTGGATTATTTGGCAGCGACGTGTTTTCTGCTGCTCAGCATTTCAAAAAGCTGTTCGATGGAAACACAGCGACTGTTGTTGCCAAAGCTGATGGATTCAATACTGTCTGCACTCTCCAAACCTCAGTGCCAGCTCCTGGGTGATGTAGTTGCAGCGCATGTTTTTGTCGTCTCTGACATGTTATGTTGTCTTCCTGCCAGTCTGCACGTTCGCTGTCAGAAGTTCCTGATCTCGCGGGTCGGGGAGGACTGGATCTTCCTCATCCTGCTGGGACTCCTCATGGCCCTGGTCAGCTGGGTGGTGGACTTCTGCATCGCCATCTGTCTACAAGGTGAGGATCAGGGGGAGGGAGGAGGGATTGGATTTTGTACCTATAGGATGGAGTATGAGAGATGTCGACAGACGAGGAGGAGATAAAGACAGGTGAAAGAATGTATCGTTAGAAACACAGAGAGCAGGAGTTATTTCTGACAAACGATGCATTGATCCAGATGGTGAGGAAGGGATAGAAGGGTGGAGGATAGAAGACGCAAGGGTCAACTTTAGTTATTAAAGCTGGGGGAGGCAGAAATCTGAAAATGCAGAAAAAGAGGCAGAATTTGAAAACACACCCTCCACCTGCAGCTCTCCTCTTCATTCATTTCCTGTAACCCCTTATCCTGTTAGGGCTCACGGGTGTGCTGGGGTGCACCCTGGATAGGTCACTAGACTATCATATATTTTGTTATTTGATATTGATTTTTTTTTTTTTTTTTTTTTTGACATTTTATTAATATTTTTCAGAAGTTGTACCAACTTACTTTTTTTTACTTTTACTGTACTGTTTTTTTGTACATTTTTAAACAGTATTTTCGGACAGTTTAATAATATTTTTCTGACATTTTATTGATATTTTCTAGACATGTCAGTAATTTTTTACAGACATTTTAATTTTATTTTTCTGACATTTTATAATCTTTTTTGTACATTTTTAAACAATATTTTTGGACAATTAAATAATATTTTTCTGACATTTTATAAACTTTTTTGTACATTTTTTAAACATTTTCAGACAATTTTGTATTGATGTTTTTTGGACATTTTTTCGGACAATTTATTAATATTTTTCTGACATTTTATTGATAATTTTAGATATGTTAGTAATTTTTTTTAGACATTTTAATTTAATTATTCTGACATTTTATAAACTTTTTTTGTACATTTTTAAACAATATTTTTGGACAATTTAATATTTTTCTGACATTTTATTGATATTTTTCATACGTTAGAAATTTTTTTTTTCCGGCATTTTATATATATTCTTCTGAAATTTAATCAGCATTTTTTTTCAGACATTTTATCAATATTCTTTGGACATTGTACCAATTTACTTTCAGACATTTTGTTAACATTTATTTGGACATTTTATCAGTATTTTTTCGAATTTTTTTATAATCAACATTTTTTTCTGACATTCACACTCACATTCTCACCTACGGACAGTTTAGAGTCACCAATTAACCTGCATGTCTTTGGACTGTGGGAGGAAGCTGGAGCACCTGGAGGAAACCCACGCTGACACAGGGAGAACATGCAAACAACAGAGAGAGAGGCTCCCCCACCCCTGTTGCTGTGAGGCAACAATGCCAACCACTGCACCACCATGCCGCCATGATTTACTTCCATCTCTGAAACGCTTTGCCGATATTGAAAAGTGTTTTATGACGTTTTTTTCTCAGACTCTCTTTTGATAAGTCTGTCTTCTTTTTTTGGGATGCTTTGCAATTGTTGCTAATACCGTTTCAGCAACTTTCTCTGCAGGATTCTCCTCCACTGACTTTCACGTGAACTCACATCTACCTCTGCAGAACAGCCAATAAGATCACCTTTTCTCTGAAATGACCTGTCACTGGCCAAAGTCTCTCGTCACTGGCTAGACTTTCTAAGCCTAACAACAGAGCCAAGAGGAGGTCCAAAAGTTTTCCCTCAGTCCACTTGAATTGTAATATCCTCAAAGTATATTATGGGATATTTGCCCAATGAAGCCAAAATGAAATTGTCTACCTCAGCTTTAAGTGCCTTGACAGCGAAGAGCTTTCTCTCAGATTGATTTCATTTAGCTGGAAAAAGATATGAGCCATCCAACATTTTTCTACTGCAGAGAGTTCTGGAAGATAAACTCTTGAGACATCTGTCTAACACTGCAATTAAACGGGATACTTTTGAACCATCTTGGCTCAACAGGAGCTTGTAAATGGAGAGACTGTATTTAGGATTGAGCCCCTGGGACAAGCATTGGAAATTAAAGCAGGAGATGTCAATGTGTTGCCTGTGGTGACTGGAAAGGAGAGTAAGGCAAGAGGGATACAGGCTTCAGAGGGCAGGAGGAGCTGTGTGTTTGAAGAGGAAATGGAGATAGTTGGGGAGGGAAGAGAGAAGAGGGACAAAGGCAGGAATACAGGAAGCAAAGGTGAGTGATTGAAGACAGGGAGAATTCAAGGTGGATTGTGGGATGGCACCAATCAGAGAGAGAGGGATTTACCAGGGAGTCACACAGACAAACTGTAAATTTATCTCCTGCACAATGTAAAGATGTTGCTTGTGTACAGAGCATGTAGACATTCTTTCCTACTGTGTGTATTTGGCTGTGGTTTACATGTCTGCCCTGGTTGTGTGTGTGTGTGTGTGTCCACAGCACAGAAGTGGATGTATGGTGGTCTGGACAGCAACGTGTTCCTGCAGTACCTGGCCTGGGTCACCTACCCTGTGGTCCTCATCACCTTCTCCGCCGGCTTCACACAGATTCTCGCCCCACAGGCTGTTGGTACGACCGACACACACAACACAGAATACACACACATGTAGCACATACATAAAGCACATATACATATACAACACATGAAGACATTTAAAGAGGGCCAATAGAATCACATTAAAGTATCTCACACAGTAAGTTGATTAAATGATTTTGCAATCACCAAAAATGAATCAACAAGAATTATTAAATAATGACTCGTCATTTATCACAGATATTTGTTGTTTTCTGCAGTTTCATGTTATTGTAAAATAAATATTTTGTTTTTTCACTGTTAAGTCAGAGAAAACAAGCAACTTGGAGATGTCACCTTGGCTTTATTGGACATTTTCCAGTATCTATATATTTTGTGGACTGACAGATAATAACAGATGCTAAAATGTGTATGAAAACCTTAATTATACCTCAAAGACAATGAGAAGGGTGAGACGTGTAAAGCCTCTTACAGACTGTGAGATTTAAGTTTAGTACAGCTTCTTTATGCGGCATGAATTTAATAAACTTGGGTACGACATCAAGTTTGATGTATGCAGACTGTGCGAGCATCACTGAATTACAGGCTACGACGGACGATGGAATAGCTTCCGTACCGAGTGCACAAGGATGTTGCACGGGTTATTGCTTCTCTAACTGTGAAGGGCAACATAGAGGATCACATTAAAAAAAATGATAAAATGATTATTATAATTAATAAAATATCTGAAAAATGTTGATAATTTTTTTGATAAAATGTCCAAAAAATATTGTTAAATTGTCTGAAAAATATTTTAGAATGTACAAAAAAAGTTTATATAATGTCAGCAAAATATTATTAAAATGGCCAAAAAAATGTTACTGAAATGTCAAAAAACTGTCAACAAAATGTCTGAAAATAAGTTGGTAAATCTGAGTAAAATGTCCAAAAAAAATTTAATAAAATGTCCAGAAAATATAGATAGAATGTCTGGACAAAAATTAAAAAGGTCCAAAACATATTAATAAAATGTCCCAAAAAAGTATTAAATTGCCTGAAAACAAAACAAAAAAATGTTTAAAGGATGTACAAAAAATATTTAGAAAATGTCAGAAAAAAACATGTTATTGTCCAAGTTGGTAAAGTGTCAGAAAAATATTAATAAAATATCTGAAAAAAAAAGTATTAGTAAAATGTCGCCCCCAAAATAAGTGAAATTATAAATTGATTAAATGTCAGAAAAATATGATTAAATTGAAACAAGCTAAAGTTTTGTGGGCACTATGTGCTGCGGTGTATATTTAGGCTGCCTTTGATTGCAAGGCTGTGACAACAGCCATCTTTGAACCTCTTTTATTGTGCGACATACAGTAGGTCCACTGTATTAGAGCCACGACCAAAGATATCGCCACGTTTCTTTCATGTTGGTCATCTTTCGTCAGGGGCGGCCCAGAATCACTCAGTGTGTAACAGGCTCAAGTAAGCTCCAGCTCAGTTTGCCTCTCAAATCTTCAGGTGTGATTTTGGATCCTCTGCTTTTTGCGGATGCAACAGAAAGGGCCCACCCACAGGACGCGGTACTGGTCATGCTGACACTGTAAAAACTATACACCTTCCTGATCTATTCAGTTTCTGTCCTCCATCCTCTCTATCTGAAAACTGTGAATCAAAATGAAACCCAAAGAGCTTCTCCAGCTTCCAGAGTGATGTCACCCTGTACTGTAAAGAACTCCTCAACACATTAAACACCTGTGTGTAAATTCTAGCCGCTACAGCGTAACGCCTCTGTGACACACTGTAAATCCCCTCTGCGCCTCTTTAGGCTCAGCCCCTGAAGGCTCTACGTCTCCCCCCACAGGCATCCTCCACTAGCTCTGCGCACAATTCAGAGCTGTGGCAGACTCTAAAAAACAGGTTAGGTTTGTCTGAATTCAGCGCAGCACTCCGTCAGGTGCCTGAAGTAATTTGTGCTGCAGGTCGAACAGAGACTTCACTGTCACTCTCAGTAAGAGAGGCTGAAGAGATGGGTGTGCTCCTCAGAGTCTGAGGTAACCTCTGCTATCAGTGAGACACACCTCCTTCTCCCTTTCACTCCTCACCTCCCTGAATCACTCTCTCAGACTGTGTCAGAAGTGGAGCAGTCTTTTTTTTCCCTTACTATGAAAAAGAAGCCAGAAAGAGTCTCATTCATAAAGCTCTGTAGTGCCGCACAGTGAACACACATGACGTGATAATATGGTTCGTCAGAGGCAGCAGTTTACAGTCATTTCCTACACACATGCTGCAGAATGGAACACACCAAAACATTCATAAATCTAACATATAATAAGCAGAAGTTTCCATCTGCAGGAGTGTTTTACTTCACAAAAGGTCATCGGAATTTGGCAAGTAATTAATACGTCTATCAGCAGCATTTCAATTAAGAAAATTATATTCTTCTGAGGTTTCTCTGAAATTAAAAAAGTCTGTTTTTGCAAAAACAAAAAGCCCATTTCCACCCTGCATTAATTATCCAGTCAGAGAGTCAAAATTAAATCAGAAAGCTGTGGCAGCTAAATGTTAATTATTCCAGAGGCAAAGTTATTTTAAATTAACACACGTGAGGTTTATTTAGAAGTGATAGTTTGAATGCTTGGATGAGAAGACTGATATCACTCTCATGTCTCATATCACAGCCTGCAGCTGGCAGCTTAGCTTAGCATAAAGACTGGAAAGTAAAGTCTGATAAAGTATTTTCTCCTCCTTTACTTTTCTTACTTTATTCTTCTTTCTTTTTGTGTTCTTTCAACACATTCTCACTACGACCTCGTCACACACTGAAGTGCTTGGTCATGGACTTTCCACGTCCACATATGACGTGCAAGGCACCACGAGTGTGTTGGTTGTTGACGTTCTGGGACGCCGAGTCAAGTTCTCCTTTTGCAAGACACATGTCTGTTTTCACAGGAAATTTAAGATTTACATACAGTCTCTTTCAAAATAAAAGCATTTTGTAAGTACAAAACCACGAATTGATGCTATTTTCCTTCAACAAGAAACACCTTTTGCCACCTTAACTTTCATTCTTGTCCCGCTGCGTTTCCCCCTGACACTGCTGGCAGCGTCAAACTATAACAGCGACCAGCCGCGTATCATGCCGACGTTAAATGGCGCCTTGTTTCGTTGGTTTCTGATGCCACAAGTCACCGCCCAAGCACTGGATTTCAACGACTTCAGTGTGCTTGTTCTTTTGTTTCTCTCCTTCTTGTACTCAGAGCCGCTGTTTTCGCATTTTTTGTAGGAGGATTTGCACTGCAGCCTAAGGCACTTGCAGACTTAGCTGAGTTTGTGGGCACGTTCCCAGGAAATCTGGGAGCCTCCGGGAAGTAACTGCTCCTGGCTGAGAAATAGACCCACACACAACTCCCCATGAAACTGCAACCTGGCTTTCTTTCACTCTGGTTTTTGTACAGTTGAAACAATCAAGATATAACGTGTTGATCAGTGAGATTTGGAGGTGCTGGAGGAGAGATGTTGTAACCTTTAACGTAGCCAGGCCAGTTCTTTCAGCCAGTCTTCTGACAGTAGCTTCATATTCATCACACAGATATGAGTGATACATCTTCTCATCTCATCTGCAGGTTCAGGTATTCCAGAGATGAAGACCATCCTGAGAGGAGTTGTGCTGAAGGAATACCTCACCTTCAAAACTTTTGTGGCCAAAGTCATCGGCCTCACCTGCGCTGGGCAGCGGCATGCCCCTGGGCAAGGAGGTAATACACACACACACACACACACACACACACACACACACACACACACACACACACACACACACGTATATCAGCTTCACCCTCTCTATGGGGCTCAAAATGCATATGTGTACTTTACCTGTGTGTGTGCATGTACTCTTGAGTGGAGCTTCCCTCAGGATGGGAAGATGCACTTTTCTGGGACATCATGTGACGCATGCACACACACACACACACACACACACACACACGCAGAGCACAAGCTGACAACCATGTCAATCAATACGTGACTCACAAGATGAGAGGAAATAAAAGCTGCTCAAATATGTGTTGATGAAAAACTCGAGTTAAAATGACTCATACATGCTTTCATGTTTTTGAAAAAAAAAACAGTTCCCAACTTCTCCTCTTTACGTCGGCGGTGGCAGCTCAACTCAATAGCTGACCCACATTCAACAGTTATGTTGTTTGCTGACACAGTTTCCGTGATTCACAGTAATAAAAATTTGTTTGTGATAAAATACAGAGTCCAGACTGGCACCAAGCTGCCATTAAGTTTACACAACATCCATCCACTGAATGTTAGCACAGAATACCAGCTGTCTGCTGCTTCAATTCAAGTCATTGTTACTCATCAGAAACTCATGTAGGTCAAAGTGAAGAGCAGGGACACTGCTGGAGCAGGTTATAAAACTTACTCACCAACCCAATCACCAGGATAAATGTCGGCCATGGACGTTGAAACACTGTTGTTAACATGTAGTTAGGTTTAGGTACAAAAAACACTCATGGTTATGGTTCAGAAAATGTCGTATTTTGGCTTAAAATACCTGTTTTTAGTGGCACAATCCAGGAAATGCGGTGATGTCTCTGTGCAAAAGATCACTGCTGTTCACGGCACTATCTTAGCAGTGAACACGGTAATGGCAGTACAAAACAAGCCATGTTCTTGGCATCATCTCAGCAGAAAAAGCAGCAGTGTCTTTAAAAACAATCTTCTTTTCATTGCACTATCCCGGCATCAAACACACTGGTATCTTGGTAAAAATCAACTGCTTTCATGACACTCTCCCAGCAGGAAATGCAGTGATGTCTCCGTAAAAATCAACCACTCTTCGTGGCACTATCTCGGCAGAAAAGGTAGCAATATCTTAATACAAATGAAACACTTCGCACATCTATTAAATAAGAAAGATGCGTTGGAGAGAGAAGACCGAAAAGTTGCAAAAGGACTCCCGCTCACCTGATGAAGGTCTAGTATGGAAACATCGCAAATAAGTTATATATTGCAAGTTAAACAGTGTGTGGGAGTCCTTTAGCAGCAATATCTTAAAGTAAAAGATATTGGCATAATTATGGCAGGAAATGCAGCGATGTCTCTGTAAAAATCAGCTGCTTTTCATGGTACATCTTGGTAGTGAACATAGTGATGTCTGTAGAAAAAGCAATTATGTCTTAAAAAAACATCTTTTTTTGCACTATCCCAGCAATAAACACAGTGATATCTAGGTAAAAATAACATCTTCTTTTCATGACACTGTCTCTGCAGAAATGCAGAAATATTGCAGTAAAAAACAGCCATTTTTCTTGGCGTAATGGCGGGAGCAAATGTAGTAATGTCTCGGTAAAAATCAACCGCTTTTCATGGCAGTGATGTCTCCGTGAAGAACAACCACTTTTCGTTCCCTGGAGGAGACACGGCAATGGTCCCTAAAATGGTCTGCAGCTTGGCAGGCGTCTCGTGTAAGCCTAGATCACAACATTTACCATCCTCTCCACCTCCTCATGAGAAAGTCAGCTCATATACTACGTCACTTTATAGATGCTGATATGTTTGATTCGTTTAAAGGTGTCTGTAGTTTGCAGAAACACTTAATGCCAACATCTTCTTGTGGCGACTGGTCTGGATTAAACCGTATTGCGCATCAGAATCAGTGCAGCTAACATGCTACAATACATGAACTTCCCACTGATGCACAACCCTTCCCACTCATTCACATTCCTGTTGCCTATATATATCCTGCAGCGTGCGATTCATAAATGGCACACGATGGGGTCGATATGTTTAGGGTCACGTTGAGAGCAACGAAATCTGGAGAAGAAAAAAAACATTGCAGAGACAGAAGGCAGCAGCGAACAGATTTGACTCCGGACCTTGTGGAAACCCAACGGGAGGGAGAATAATGTTTTTCTGGAGATTTCAGGATCCTCTCCCTACAGTAGCGCTGCAGCTGTTGTTTATGTCTTGAGGACAGTGTGTGTGTGTGTGTGTGTGTGTGTGTGTGTGTGTAATGTAGATTACATCACTATCTTTCAGCGTTTTTTCCCAAAAACATTTTCAGGGAAGTGTGGCATCCCCCAAAAGGCTGCCTAGCCTGAAGACATACTCAGAGGAGAATATATTCTCTCCTCTTACACACACACACACACACACACACACACACACACACACACACACACTCACACACTCACACACACACACACACACACGCCTCAGGCCCTTTTGGTTGCATACTACTGCAGCAGCAGCCTCCACAGTTTGGATTCAGCGCAGGGCTCTCACTTCCTTCAAAGTGACCACGATCTCACTTTTAATCCTGTTGGTTCCACTTTGAACTTCATCCCCAGAATTTTTAATGTTCACTGTAAACTTTGTTGTTGTTGGTGGCGTGTTGTCAGAGAGTTGTCAGGTGCCCTCTCATGTGGTGCACAATAAGGAGAGAGCTTCTTAACTTAACATGTGAACCTGTTTTCTTTCCTGTCAGGGTCCGTTCGTCCACATCGCCAGTCTGTGTGCTGCTCTCCTCAGCAAGTTCATGTCTCTGTTTGGAGGAATCTACGAGGTACGTCTTATTCACGTACATATTCTCCTACATTTTCTGTCACTGTCTTCATTTTGCCCAACTGCTCAATTGATTTGATTGTGTTTTCCTGGTTTCACTTAATTGGAACATTTCATTATTTTTCCATAAGTGCTCTACACGCCATACTCAACTCTCCAACACCTTGTTTTTGTCTCATCTCCTCCACTTCTCCTCACACTGACTGTGGTATTTGAGTGTTTGTGAGATGATCTGAGTTGATAATAATATTGATGCACTCATCTGAGACACCTTCAGTTATTACCATGCATTTAAAAGCAGGCTGTTCATGGGCTGTAACCTGAAAGATAAACCTGTTTTTTGCTTAACATACTTAACATACTGTTATTTACATGTCCAGCAGTAACTGAACATTAGCCTTCATTTAGAGTCTTGTTTTGTGTCCACCTGATGAATGTCAGTCCAATATTTACTCTCTTTTAGCTCTGTTTTGGTCCCTACCAATGTCAGAGGGAAATATCTGTCTCTTTAGCTGCTAAATGTTCCACTACGTTCACCAGCTGCTCTCTGCCTGTGTCTGTCTGAGGATGTTGGTGTACAGTTGGTTTTTAGTGCTTTTTCACTGAGCACAGCTGCCTGCTGCGACTGAAAACATCATGTTGTGGGCCAGGCACGATTTAACGCTTTAATTCATCTCAAGCTGTCTATGACACAACCAAATCCAGCAAACCTTCACACAAGGCTGAGGCACCATCCTGCCCTGTGTGCTGGCTGAGGATCCCTCCAACATCTCCTCAGCAGCTGCCCCAAAGTCGTGGCTGATGGTCATTACCACTGGCGCCATGACCGGGTTGCAGAAACAGTCACCACAGCCATTCAGTCCAGTAGACACCACTCCAGGCAAAAACCATCTCCTTCCTCAAGGCTGGAGAGAAGCTCCTGATCACAGACAAGACCGGACCAACTGTCCACAGTCTGAGCAGAGCTGCATTGAAGGGGGCCGTACAAACCATTACTGAAGCTGCAGAGAAAGCAACTTGGTGGCTTTGGATTAAGAGGGCAGGCTGTGGATTGCTGCTGCCGGGGTGCAATCTGGGACTTGATCAACCCCAGATGGGTCACCTGGGTGAGGCGGTCTGATGTTGAAAGACCCGAAACCTCCTATAACCCCCAGGAACATCACTGATGATGCATCCCAGCGCATTCCTAGAGATGCTTCTTGAAACCTGCATCAATTTATTGATCATTAAAAATACATCAGAAAAGCCGGCGGTAATATATTCAGGCAGTGCTCACAGAATAAGTGATAAAGAGGAAGAGGTCGAGAGCAGGGAGAGTTGACATTTCATCATGTGTTTGAGGGAGAGTGGAAGATCGAGGAAAAGGCCTGAGAAAATGGAAGATGTTGACAGCAGGTGAACTGCCAGAGAAATGGAGGGGAAGAAGATCGGAGAGGATAAATGGGAATAAAGATGAGTGGAGGAACAAAAACAACTCTGGTGTTTTGTTGTGAGAGCTCAGATTTCAGACTTTGGTCCAGTTTGATGCCTCAGAGCAAAAGAAACATGAAACATGAGCTTTAACACCTGACAGTGGGTGTCCTTATTTGTCCCTCCTTCATTAGTTCAGTTAAAAAGTGAAAAACAAAGAGACTAGATGCACATTTTTTCCTCGGGAATCGATTTCTTTCTTCCCATGTTGAGTCAACAACCAATAATGACTCATTTTATAAATGTTTAATCAGTATCGTATTTGTCAGCAAGTGAGATTTTTCATCTCCTAAACTAACTTGGCCGCCCAGAGAGAATTGGAGCGAGAGAAAGCAAAGAAAGAAAGCGTCATTAATTTCTTCTTCATTATCTCCTGCATCTTTTCCTTTTCCTTCTTCTCCATCTTGTCTCCGTTGGGATCGGTGTCAGGGATCTGAAGGAAGGCAAAGAAATTCTTGACTCTCATTTCTCACTTTTCTGAAGATGTGAGCACGTCTCTTGGGAGATGTGATGGCGGGAAGATCGGAGGGTTTGAAAAGAGCACAGAGGGCTGTGAGACAGACAGCGTCCACTATGTACATGTAGATGATGCACAAGTGATCTGGAGTTGTGATCCATGTTCATGTGGAGGATGGAGGAAGAAGTGTAAATGATATGAACCTTCGAAATAGCCATCTTGGAAAAATGTGGGATAAATCAGAAAGTTTAGTTTCATTGGACATAATGTGAAGAAATGCAAGAATCTCACATCCGTTTAAGGCCAGGGGTGTAAGATTTATGTGTCTGTATTTATTGCACCTTTGTGTTGAAACTTATTGGACGGACATTACGAACACTGGTGAGAAAATAAACACGATGATAAACAGCATTGGGAAAGATTCAGAGTAGTTTCTGAGTAAATGTCCAAACAATCCAGCCAATGATCAGCCAGTAGGGGCTAATGTATCCATCCGCCTGTCTACCTTTTTATCTTCTGTGCTCATCGTCATCCACGTTGTCTCTCTCTACCCCTCTGGAACTCTTTCCTGCTCTCCCCTCCCCTCTTGAGTGTTGTGCTGCATTTTATTGCATATTAATGCTGAGAGTGTGTGTGCGTGTGTGTGAAGTGTCCCTCTGCAGCAGTATCTGGTCCTCCTCTCCAGAGTTTGAAGTACAGTATGCTAATGTAGCGTGTGGGCTGTAACAGCCAGCTTTTTGTTTCACGTGCTTTTAGAGAGCTTGTTGTACTTTAACGGGGGAAAAAAAAAGTGCATGAGTAAATGAAGCGCACACAGAGAACACCAAACACGCTGCCTCAGATATAATGTTATTATCAGAACTGTGAATGTTGATCGGATGTAAATGTTGACTTTGCTAATTAAGTTGAATAAAATAAAATATCAGTTCAATTTTATGATGATGCAGATTTAGTTATGGCAGTAAAAAAAATTCATATTCATGGTTTCTTTATGGCCTAACTTTGTCTCTTACTCTCATGCTTCCTGAAGGAGCCCAGTCTTATAAGCATAAAGGTAACTCAGTTGCACATTTCCCAGCATGCCCCACTGTCCATGTCCCATCTTCTCACCTGTTGCAGTCTTGTCCATGTTTTTCATACTGAAAAAAGTTACTACAGTTAATATTTATTCTAGTATCCAGTGTCCGGACCAGGACCGTGAATATAAACAGTGCAGGCAGTGCCGCACCAGGGCCCTTGAAATGGGGGCCCACAGAGTGACTATCAGTGTGTTGGCTGAAGAATGGGCCCTTATGAGTGACTGCCAACTCGGAAATTTGGCTCTGTCATTAAACTAAAAACAGTGCCATTTGCTATATATGGCCTTATAAAAAGAAAAACCCATCTTCATAATTTTTCCCAGTTTTTTCTTTTCTTTTGTAAAATCGCCAGTCGTATGTAAAATACAATGATATGCTTATTCCAAGTAAACTATAATAAAGTATTAAAATTGTTGAATAAAATCAAAAATGTCTAATTTTCTTTGATTTTTTTTGTGTTATACAGATATGCAGTGATAATTGCAGGGTAATATGTATTTTAATGTTATCCATATCCAATAGCATAGACTAGGGCCCGTCATAATAGTGTGCACTGGGGCCCAAGTGAAGTGTGGTCACTCCTCATATCATTGACAGGTTTGACTTTGGAACGGGCCGTTCCAGAAGTGTACCTTAGAACATCCTGCTGGCTACAGCACCGCTGGCCTGATAGTGTGAAGAACCTGAGCATTAATGCGCTGAGCGTCGATCGATTTGAGATCTAAAACTAATTGAAATCGCCTGAAGGGTTTTCCAAGACGGAGGCAACTTCTGTGAAGGACGCCACGTGTAAATATCTCTGTGTGGGCTTCACTCCAGATTTAGTGCATCTTACCCCTCGTCTGGATGACACTCAAAAGACAGCTCATCGAATACTCGATAGTCTCGGGGCTCATACGTTGGCTTCAAGTCGGGGACGAGGCCGGTGGGCAAAAATTACCTTGTACTTTGGAAAAATTAAAGACCTATTTCTGTAATTAACTGATACATTTGCATCTTAGGCTAAGTAGGGGCTCACGGCGGCAACCAGACACCACACAGAGAATCTAGCCGAATTCACTCCTTGAGAGCTACAGGCCTGCTGGCATACATAGTCTATTTGATCCATGAGCTCTGCGATGGCAGATTAAAGGCTGTGTCGTCACTGGCAGGACGTTCTCAGTTACACTTCTGTAATGGCCTGTTTCAAAGTCGCACCTGTCAATGATGCAAGGAGCCACCACGCTTCACACTCATCATAACTGCCTCTTGCTACTGGTCCGGACTGTGGTGTTTAAAACCTTAAAGGTGCAGTGTGTAGGATATCTGGGGACCTTTTGGCCGACATGGTATATAATATTCATATTTTTGTTTTCATTAGTGTAAAATCACCTGAAACCAAGAATTGTTGTGTTTTTGTGTCTGCCGCTGTAGTTCTCTCACATGCTTGGCACGCCGAGAGGTTTCAGTCAGTTGCAGTCTGCAACCTCACCACTAGATGCCACTAAATCCTGCACAGTAGACCTTTAAATGAAAGTTTTCCCTGTTTGTTCCCTCCATCATTTCATCACATACTGTGCGTTCCATAGAAAAAAGTCATAATTAACCTTGTTTGCAGTTTGAGGTGTCCTGTCAACAGTTTCACAGACGTCTCTTTTATAATGTCGATCTGTGCGGAAAATGCTTTTTGAGCCGTGGACATTTTTTTTGCTGCAATACCGCCAGAAAAAACTGGAACCAAGGCTGAACGGGGTTCCTGGGGGCCTGCTTTGATCCGGTCATCCACCTCCACTGCATCCCTGCACAAACTTTGCCGCTATTGATACTAGATCACCTGACGTCCTCCTTTTTTCTATCATAATCACTACGGCCACTTGAGGTCGATGCTTAACAAGAAACACAAATATGGATCATAATAATCAGCTTGCACAGACTACCTATTTGGCGTTTTTCTTTTTAGGTGAGAGCGGGTTGAATTACTCTATCCTTGTGCGCTCTCATGAAAATGTTAATTAAAAGGGATTTAAACTTTGAAGAAGTGGAAATATTCCACCCTACTGGCATTTTGTTAAAATATTCATTCCAGATTAACATGTTCTGCAGTGTAAGCTGTATTTGAAAATGTCTCTTGACCACCCTTTATATTCCTCTCTGAACATATTACTGCGTGAGGAGTGTGTGTGTGTGTGTAAGCTGCAGCACAGCATGCTTATCAAAAGCTCCACACTGTAAATTTGCAAGAGCAGGATAAGTGACTGAGAGTACAGTCAAAGGGAAACACACACACACACACACACACTAACCTCTCTTTATCACTGCCATGCTGCTTGAAGGAAGCCAGTCTCATAGGATTGCAGGTAAGATCAGTAATGTAAACAGGAAAACTCAATTTCCCAGGATGCTGTGGGATTCCTTTGCCCTTCAGTCATGCGGCACAGTGTTATCACTTGTTCTTTTCCCATCTGTCTCACTGTGGTTACACTGCAACTCCTCATCTGATGGGAGCATCAAATCACTCCTTAAAGAGAATTCTGGAGGGTTTTGGTTTGAAGCGTGCAGTTTGAGATTTTATTTAAGAGCTTTTTAAGCATGAAACAACTTTATCAACTTCTTTCTTCTATATATATTTTTTTTTGGTTACGTGAACTTTTTTTGCTTCACCGACTCTTGATGGAACAGCTCTGCACTGAGCCGTCATTTAGTGTCAAAGTCAGTTTTCTCAGAAGTTTAAAGAGACTGTCAGCATGTCTGTTCACTGTATTATAATTCCTTATAAAACCTTTTATGTGTGCTATCAGCTGGCTCCACGTATTAAAGACTGACTGACTGACATGTGACGGCACCATGTGTATCTGTGTGTGTTTCAGAATGAGTCAAGGAACATAGAGATGCTGGCAGCGGCCTGTGCTGTGGGAGTAGGCTGCTGTTTTGCTGCCCCCATAGGAGGTGAGTCTTAAGAGAATAATATATAATAACACAAGGTGTCATTATAGATGATATCAGCTGCACATCACGTAACATACAATAACACAGAGACAGCTTTATGTCACTCAGTATAGTGAAGGCAATATCTGTCTGTACGTCTTATATCAACCCATGTTAAAATGATGTACATGCTGGTACAGATCTCACAACACGACTTTGTGTGAGTGATGTAATTTATTTAACTGCGAGCAGATTTCTCTCCGCCTGTGCTGCTTCAGTCATTTTACAGCACCGTCTGTTGCGACATATTGGTGTCACCATCAGATTTTAGGGATCAAAAACAAATACTTCACTTTAATACAACCAAAAACACGTCTGAGAGACGACGCTGGTGAGCAGAGTTAGCTGTGTGCGGCTCTTTAAACTAAAGAAGACCATGTTAGTAGAGACGTAACACAGAGTCACACAGGCTCTGCATGTCCAGAAATGTCAGTTTAACTTATTTAAGGTTCTGCATGTTCATATTTTAAATGTCATCTACATAAACCTTGCACTTCTTGGGTAACAACACCATCATTTCTACATTACATAACTATCTGTGCAGTGTGTTATTAAAGGGACTGTTTGGATGTTTTTAAGTGGAGTTGTATGAGGTAATTTTACATCACTGAACACAGGAGCTGCTGGTCTGCTGCTGCCTCCATCACTTAGTTGGTGTTATTGTTCAGCTGTGGTGTTTTAGAGGGTTAGTTTAGATTCACCAAAGTCACACAACAACACAAACATAACTGAACATGGCAGCGGTACACTGAGGCCGTCAATGGCTTCCATGTCAGAACTAAGCAGGACCTTTTAAGGTGGTTAACATGAGTTTTGCCACTTTACCCGTCCCCAGCAGTACAAAGCTTAGCTTCCATGGCAGCTTCGTCATGCCTGCTTCTACTAACAGACTAACATCTTCTGAATATGATACACTCACTATGGAAAAGGACCTACAGTATTGCTTTCATCATGCCAGACTGTGACCAATAAAATTCAACGTTTAAATGGTATGCAATATGTGTTTGTGTGTGTTCCAGGTGTCTTGTTCAGTATTGAAGTAACATCCACGTTCTTTGCGGTGAGGAACTATTGGAGAGGTTTCTTTGCTGCTACCTTCAGTGCCTTCATCTTCAGAGTACTGGCTGTTTGGAACAGAGACGAAGGTACAGTAAGGCCGATTTGCACTCAAAATACTGTTGATGGAAGTACGAAGAAATAATTTAAGATACTTTTACAATACACTAAATTCCAAAAAGTCTGACAAACAACTAAGACTGAGGTCCAAAACTGAAGAATCCAAGTGAAACTCAAGATCTTAATGATAAAAATAAGGCTGATGAAGGCGTCATTTATCAGATGTACTCAGCTCTCACTTAGCAAAACACTCGGCCTTTCCACCAGCAGGCAACCCAAAGATGGAAATGTGTTCCTGCTAGAGTTGAAACCTAAGTTCAGTTCCCAGAAGCAGCTTATTAAAGTCTCAGCCAATCACGCGGCCCCAGGATTTCCTCTTCCTTGTTAGCCCAAGTTTTTGACAACCGTTTCTCCAACCGTCTGTTTACAAGACTGGGCTCTGGCTAGGTTAGTTTAGGAGTTGTGGTCAGCGCCTCCACAATGAGCTGAACTTTTTGTTTACTTCCCACTCGTTATCTCCCATTAGGGACAAAAGTTTGACTGCCGAAACACTTGTACAGTGCACTACATCCACATTGCAGGAGCCTAGACCTTGTCTTGGACCTCGTCTTATGGTTTGGGTGATTGTTTTGGCAGCGAGCTGTTCTCTATCCTGACTCTGGCTGTACCTTTTCTCTCTCCAGAGACCATCACAGCCCTTTTTAAAACCCGTTTCCGGCTAGACTTTCCTTCGACCTCCAGGAGCTTCCTGCCTTCGCTGTCATTGGGTGAGTCTTTAGTGGTGAAAGGTCCATTTATGATTTTACAAATAGGTATTGTCAGAGGTTGGAAACATATTTGTTAAAAATATATTTATATTATAGAATAAAAAAAAAAAAAAAATGTATTCAAAACCATCACTTTCAAACCATCATTTTAATTTAAAATTTATAAGCCCTTTAAAAATAATCTCTTAAGAGACAGTGGTGCAAAATTACTATTGTCAACAGATCCTGAGATGAACAAAGGTTTGGTCTGCCATCAAACTCCACAAAAACTTCAAATAAATTCAAACCCTGAGTCATTGTTCTGCGTATCCGGCTGTTCTGACAGGTATTCCCATTTACAGCACTACAGCACAGATTCAGATATTATTCAGGAGCTGCGCTCACTGTGGCTTGTGAAGGTGTTACTTCAGGGAAGCCTGCAGGAGTCACCTAACATGGATAATTCAGCCGGCAACAGTTGCTAGCGCACTGAGGGATGTCTTATTTTATCCTGCCTTAGCCTGAGGGCTGCGTCGTGGCTGTGAATGAGACCAGGAGCTCCTGGAAAGAAGCTGGTGCAGAGATGGGAGGATTGCTCCCTCGCTCTTGCGTAACTCTGCGTAGGCCCTCGAAAAGAAGAAAATCCCTTTCTTCATTTCTCTCTGGGCTTCTGTTCTTTATCTGTTGCCTTTTCTGAGGTGTAAACACACGTTGTTGCGTCAGTGAATACAGTACATTTAACACTACTTCCAAAGCAGGCCGCAGAGTGCTTAGCCCCAGTTTTACACTGTGCTTTAGTGTGTGTTCTGTGTGTGTATGTGAAGAGGGGACAGTGTGCCGGTGCATCCATGTAGTTTCCATCTTCCCCTGCCAATAGCTGTCAAGCAAGGAAAGTCGGTCAGTGTCTCAGTCAACTAGGCCAGAAAGAGTTTGCGCTGTGCTACATGCTGCCAAGGGCACGTCTTTGAAGAGACACACACTATTCTACTTACTGTTTACACCTTCAGGCCTTGAAGTGAGGATCACTGAGACACAAGGAGACTGAAATACGTCCTGTGAAAACATGCAAATACATGCAGTGTAGTGATTATATAAGTGTATGTGTTGATACATATTTAGCTAAAGGTGTGAGGACCATTTAATGACAGCCCTCACATCACAACCCAGTGGGCAATTCTGCAGCGGCCTCATTGTGCTGTGTTGTATTTTGTATTGTGGTTGCAACAAATTAATTTCCGGTTTTAAAAAGAAGTGACCTTAAAGGTGCCCTGTGGAGCTTTCACATATAAACAACAGAACTGAGCTTACGTTCAGTATTTCTCAACAAAAGCACACACTTGTTCACGAGTGAGAATAGAGCATGAGATGGATCAGCGGTGTGGCACGGCGTCTGCAGTGATGCGGGCGCTGCGCCAGACCATCGTGGTGAAGAGGGAGCTGAGCCAGAAGGCAAAGCTTTTGATTTACTGGTCCATCTACGTCCCAACCCTCACCTATGGTCGTGAGCTCTGGTTAGTGACTGAAAGAACGTGGATACAAGCGGCTGAGAAGAGTTTCCTCTGCAGGGTGTCTGGGCTCAGCCTTAGAGATAGGGGGAGGAGCTCGGAGTAGAGCCGCTGCTCCTTCGTGTCTAAAGGGGTCAGTTGAGGGGGGTCTGGGGTGCTTTGCTCAGCCTGCTGCCCCTATGACTCGGCCCCAGATAAGCAGTTCAAAATGGAGGGATGGAGAAAAGCAGGACACAATCAGCAGCCGTGTGTATCTTATTGCCTTTTTTTGTTTGTGCATTTGTTCAAATGCTATGAGAGTATGAGATGCAGTACAAACGAAACAGGGACACTCGTGGTCAAAACTCCACAAGGTACCTTCAAGCATAAGGTTTGTAATATTCTGTACTTCTGTTTAGTGTCAACAAATCTCATGAAAAGACCAAAACAACTAAAGTATTCATCGGTCCCTCATAACCTCAACTGTCTGGCACTGTCAGCCCAGAGCCCAGTGGTTCACACTGAAGATGTAAATCTGAGCAAATGGGTCTGAAATATGTAGTAATCATTATCTGGTGTATTGTACATGTACCACACCCTGCAGTTCTTCAGTATCTGCACCAGTCTGTCTGAGACACTTTCACCCGATCATCCCCGTAACCCTGCCTGACCTCACGTAGCATCCTAACCCTCGGTCTAATCTGTACCAGAACCCACCAGGGTTTGGTACGTTGGTACATTTGGTCCCTTTCAGGGTGCGACTACAAAGAACACATGCAGTGTTTTCCTCGGCTGCACCACAGGGGCAAAGACTCCCTCATCATCCTGTTCATTATTTATTCAGAGGTATTTGACGGAATTAATAATGCAGCAAGATAAATTTATAAGCATTAGGTTGTCTGCGTAGCTGTCTGAGTCTATTCTTTCTGCCCCTACCTCTCGCTCCTTTCTTTCCCTCTTACTGTCACAAAGAGGACTCCCACTGAGCTTTTAAATGCATGCTTATGTAAACCTCTTCTTGTGCTTTGACTCCCCCACACATCCCCGTTTCACTGTGTGCTCGCTCCCTCTCACTCCCTCTGTTGTAATTCCCTCTTCATTTTTCATCTCCAGTATGTTTCCCCTTTAATGTTTGTCTTTGTTTCTCTCTGCTGTTTATTTTCTGCATCCTCAGCTTCCTGTATCCCTCCTACATGTTTTGTAAATGTTCTTTTTCCTCCCTTTAATTTACATAACAGTATGTCTCACATAGTGTGTGGATTGTATCAACTATGAATATGATTCAGCTGCATCACTTGCACCTACAGTGCTGCACAGTATCACTGACATCCACCTCCACTGTAGTAATTGCTATAGTATAATAGTTGCCAAATGCTCTGGGAACGAGTTGTGATCATTGATGTTTCTTTAAGCTTGGAGTAATTTGTTGCATCCAGTTTCAATTTGATTGCACAGAATTCATTTTTATGCCAAGTAGGAAAATGTCTCCAACTCTCATCCTCCGTATGTGTGTGTGTGTTTGTGTGTGTATTGTCGCTGCAGTATTGCCAGTGGTTTCGGTGGGGCTTTGTTCGTCTACCTGAACCGACTGATCGTTCAGTTCATCAGGAAACAGAAGGCCATCAACAGATTCCTCATGAAAAAGTGAGTGTAACCAATTGTAGAAAGTAACTAAGTACTTTACTCAAGCACCATTCTGTGGTATGTTTTACTGTCATACATTTACTTGTGTGCTGTAGTTATTTCAGATTATAAGATATGATTGTTTTTTTCTTATTTTTGTCTCTCTTTAATTCTCTGCCTGTCTTCTCCCTCTTCCTCATTCTCTCTGTCAGGCGGCTGCTGTATCCAGCGCTGGTCACTTTACTTGTTTCCACTCTAACATTTCCCCCTGGCTTTGGACAGTTTATGGCTGGGAAGGTAGGTTCTGTTCACCCACTCAGCACATGCTATTATTTTTTTATACACACTGCACTGCAGCCATTACTGTAAATCAAAACTGTGGATGGAAGGTTGTGGCATTATGGGCTTGTCAAGCATATGATATATCTGTAATGCATTCAGCCTGCACCAAAACACAGTGGGCCCTGCCTACAGCCCAGCTCAGACCAAAGATTCACAACGAGACAAAACTGTTTTAGGAAGTTGCAGAGTCACCTGTTTCAACAGTTGACTTGTAGTGAAGTCCACTGGTCAAGTCAAAATTACCACAGGTGATGTGTTTGCTTGCTGCAGCAGGTGCTCCGTCCCCACTGAGCCCTCTGTTTCTGTCTTAACCATGTGCCGATGTCGGATGGTGGGACGCTGCTGCTGCTGGCTGTCTGTGTGTATTAACACAGTCCATCTGATGCTTGTTTTGTTTCAGTTTTTCACCATTTCATCACTACTACAAACTATCACTATCCTTATTCAGGTTTTAAGAAGCTACAAATTATATTCAGCCACAAAATAAGTTTGAAAAGCTGCAAATCAGAACAGAAGTACAGAGATTTGTTGCATCGAGATGATACACCGTCTCATCTAGTTACATTGGTGTGAACCAGCAGGTTTTTAGAACGTTGCAGAACAGCGTATTGCAACTAGTTGCCTGTTTCAACTCATCTCATTGTGAATCTTTGGTCTGAACTGGGCTTAACATCCTGCACAAAGTGGCACACAGCACAGTGGAATTGTCATCGCTAGTTTCAGACCAATCATTTTCATAGCCAGCAAATGAACTTTAGCTCATCTGTGCACCCACGGGCATGTGGATCCAAAATGATGTCTGGTCAGGTGCATTGTTGGCACGTTGCTGCTGAAGTCCAGATTTTTCAACTGTCGTGAGAAAGTGTATGACGAGAAATCAGCTACTTGCTTAATTCATGCTGCCTATTTTGCATATTTTGCATCATTGCATCGCATCCATCATGCCACCCAGCAGGGATTCACATCTAATCGCACCTTTGCATTGGCTTTATACAGTATGTAATTCACTTGTGCAAACTGTCTCATGCCCAGTGTGAACACAACATCAGACTTTCCCATCTATCAAAGGCAAAAAGCAAAAAAAAAAGATCTTTGAAAAAAAAAAAGAAACGAGCCATTCAGCTTGTCTCATGTCCTGACTTTGTACAATGAAGCTGATGTCATCAGCGCCCCCAGTCTTGATTAACATTTCCTCCATGATACAACGCTTCGGTCGTGGTCTTCATGCAGCCTGACGGAGCAGCTGTGTAATTGAAGCACTTTAGATCATTATATTGTTTCATAACAGCCTGTAATGTTCAGGTGTGTGTGATTGTTTTTAATGATCACAGCCCAGGTTACAGCATGTGTCTATGTGCATCGTCTGTGTGCACGGTAGGCTTGGATGAGCGTCCTGTACGATGACTCATATGTGTGTGTGTGTGTGTGTGTGTGTGTGTGTGTGTTCTCTCCAATTTTGCCCTCTTCATCTGTCTAATTATCAGAATTAGAAAAGGAATATTCTCTGCATCCTCGGGCACACACACACACACACACAGACACACACACACACACACGCCGCTGTCTCAGTGTTGGTTCCTAATGAGCGGGTGAGTCAGGCTTCTGAGGCTCTAAATCTGCCTACACTGACCCTCTCCTCTCAAAGCCCATCTCCCTGGAGCGCACTCACTCAGAATTCTGTATCTTAAATCCTTCTGTCTTGCTCTCATACTCCTCAGTCATCATTTCTCTGGCAGGAGGTGACATTATCACCACCAGTGTCTCTGGCTATCCGGGCTTTTAAACTGTGACAGATAATTTGTCGCCTTACACTCCCTGCCTGCTATCTTAAATCTTCAATGACGTCTTTTTAAGACACTTCCAGCGCACCATCTCTGCTCTGTCACGCTGTACACTTTGAAGTATTTTTATTTCTGAGTCAAAATATATACATTTACATCTCGATTTGGATGCAGAGAATGTTTTGATGCTATTTAGGCTCAGAGGAAAGGTGAACATCCTACATCAAGTAACATTTTAGTGTCTTCTCAAAAGCAAATCTGTTGGAGTGGTAGCAATGAGTGTCTATTAACAGGCAGCTACACGCACAGAACATGAGAGAACAGCACATATTAACCACAAGCCGCCTGGATAGAGCAATGACGTGATGGTAGAGCACCTTTCTGAGCGTACAGTATGATGAATTTATAGTAATGGTGGGCCATTTTACAATAGATTTGGATCAATTTTCCAATGAGTGGATTCATCAAGTGATGCCACTGGGTCCAAAATGACTTTTCCCTCAGATGAGATAGACCTCAGTCCGATAACATTTGGAAAATGTTGAAGAGATGCAGGATTAAATGATTTTATTACTGTTTTTTGGCCTCTAGCACCACTGAGGAGCTTTTATAGGAATGAAAGCGGGCCCACTTCCAGCACTGTATCCAGGTGTCTTTATACATCCATTCCTTACCCACTGATTTGTCGACTGCCATTTTGAAGCACCGAGTTCGGCATTTTGGCTCGTCGCCATCTTGGATTTTTTAATTGGCCATATTTGGACAAAGGGGTGGAGCTGTGAAAGAGTGAGCAGTGGATCTAACCAACACATTCTCACTCCGACCTCGTCACAAGTCGATGTTTGGTCATGGACTTCCCACGTCCGCATATGACGTCCCAGGTACCCTGGGTGTGTTGGTTGTTGACGCTCTGGGACGCCGTGTCAACTTCAGCCTGTTACATTTCAAAATACATGTCCATTTTTACAGAAAACGAGCAGTTTGCTTACAGTCTGTTTCATTCAAATAAACACAAGAAGTTTGTGCTCTAGAGAAAGGATCAGTGTTCAGTGAATAACCTCCAAAGCCCTTTGATAAGCTAATATGGCAAGGCTTAACTATACAGAGCAGTGATAACTAACACGTCTTTGGGGTCATCGGGTGGGAACCTCCTTTCACCAGTGTTTCGTCTAGTTGGTCCCACGACACCTCCAGGAGGCTAGACAGTGATCTCTGGCGTCCCAGAGACTCACTGCTCCCCACACCAACCCAACAACCTCCTTTACCTTACTGACACATGGCTTTCTCAGCCCAAACAGCACTGCCACCTTCAACAAACCCAGGCTCTGTACATGCGAGCTCCAGGTAGAGACAGTGTCGATACTACCTATCCTAACACATTCACCGTACTCTAAAGCACTATGTCGGTACAACAGCGCCGATCGATGTTTTGTTCCTTCAGCAACAAACACACGTAATTGGGTTTAGGAAAAAAAGAACTGGGTTTGGTTCAACAATAACCGTTCAACAATAACAGCGACCAGCCAAGTTGCCAACATGAAAGGACAGTTTTTTCCTTGGTGTCTGACGCCTGAAGTCACTGACCAAGTGGTGGTATTCTACGACTTTAGAGTGAGATTAGATTGCTCCGACTTATAGACTGTGGACTTCGCCGACAGCCACTTATACTGTCACTCAAAGTGGCCACACTCTCAATAATACATAACTTTAAGGCTTAATAAAACTTTAAGAGACTACATATATACAAATGCACCCCCTGCACAGTTTAACGAGCTTAGAAAATAGCTACAGAGGCCAAAATCATTTTTGTACCAGGCTATAAAAATATTTATTTCTGCTGTAAAGTTGGACATTTCAACATGGGGATCTATGGGGACTGACTCGCTTCTGGAGCTTCAAGTGGCCGTTAACACTTGAATGCTGGCTTCAGTTTTCAGCTCTGGAAGTTGCTGCTTGCCCTCAGCCCAGTGGAAATTACACCCTCAGCCAAAGCATTTGTTAGACACTGTAACAGTCGTCACAAGGTCACATTTAGTCCCCCTGTGTTTGCATATGTTGATGATCTCACTTCCTGTGGCCTTTAGCTGACCCAGAAGGAGTCTCTGGTGACATTACTGGACAACCGCACGTGGGCCAAACAAGGCATCGCTGAGGAGTTTGACTACATCGGACACTCTCAAGCCTGGAAACACCCGCAGGTCAACGTCTTCGTCACCCTGGTCCTCTTCATCGTCATGAAGGTAGGAGAGAAAACAAAATGTCCTGATAACTATGCATGACAGTCAGTTTATCACCTTTAATCTGTATCTTCCACGTCATCAAATGCCTTCCTCACTTCCCTCTGGCTAGTTTCCTTCTTTAATTTCACCTCCGTACATTTGATATCATTGTGTGCTGGTACAGTATGTGAAGTCCACACGTACAGTGTGCTGCGGGTGGCTACAGTGGCATTACAGATAAAGGAAGGTCACAAGAAGATTGTGACTTGAAAATGAAGGTATTATAAATGGGAGGGTTTTGCCCTTTTTTTATTCAATACTGGACCTGGCCTAATGGGAAAGTGTTGGAAGCGAGCCCATCTCCACTTGTCACTGGTAAAGAACAAAGAGAGACCATGTTGAAAAAATGTTGGAAAGTGGCCTGTCTCTCAGAGACTGTGTTATAAAGTTATGTTCCCGGGAGGCCATTTAAAGTTTGGGTCCACTTTGATGTCGTATTGCAGAATCAAAGAGCCGATGGGATCCATAGGAACAGAGCAGATCTTTATACCTCAGTCACTTGATGGCAGATGTCATTGTGAGTGATCGGAGCTCAGCCTGCCTGTTTGATAATGAAGGTCAAATTAAAGGATTTGAATAAAAGGAACTGAATCCATCCTGTAGACAATACAGCTCTTATGAGGACGGTATCATGTGACATATACATTTAAACTCAATCTCCTACTTAAACCTTTCTGCTTTGATAATCCATGGATATTTTAAGTATAATAAGATAAAGTAAAACTTCTGCATTGGCCCCAAGTAACTACTAGTAGGGGAGAATCCATACAGCAAAGTATTGTGATATTTTTTTACAATAAATGTTCCTAACAGAGCTTTTTCCAACAAAAAACATGAGATTATGTATATGTTTAATAATGCTGTAAATGTCAATAAATCTGAGGTGAAATACACCAGTGGTTCCCAACCGGTCCAGCCCCGGGGTCCAGATTTCTCCTTAGTCATTAGTTCAAGGTTCACAGAGATTAATACATTCATGTTGTACAGCTAGTTTACCTTCTCCCTCAAGTAGCTGTCTGTAAGTCACTCATTCTGTGCCAGAAATTCATGTATTCATTCATTCATATCCCAGCTGACACTGGGTGAGTCATTTGGGGAACATTCAGAATGGACCCACAACCCACCAGTTGGGAACCACTGAATTAGACAGCCAATAACATCCATATAAAATCTCAGCTAATGGTAATTTTGGCTGAGTAAATAGCACAAGGGGAATTGGGAAATGCAGTTCACAAATCAGTTTCTGGCTCAACTTCCCCAGGCCTCGGTGGAGGAAAAAAACAATCACTGTTATATGAGGTGTTGGACCCAAGTTGCTGCACCTTTGGCCTCAGGGGGAAAGAACAAGCTGAACAGTTACTGTATATGTTTTCGTGTATATAAAATCTTGCCACCCGTCGTCCTGTTTCTCCTCTGGCCTCAGAGGCCAAACAGAAGTTTGGGAGCTCAGATGAACTCAGCTCTCCTGCTGCTGCTCAGGGCGGCTGGAGGAGGGTGCTGCTCGTGTTGTGATTAGATTGGCTTTTTTATGTAACCTTTACTTATTTGTGCTGCGCTGTTCAGCTGAAATGAAATGTCCTCTCCAAATACAAAAAACAGAGGTTGTAAATCTCCTCTCACTGCATCAAGAGCTGCGTCAGAGAGTGTGCGGGGCTGTGAACTTCATACCAGTAAAGCACGCTGAGAGAGCCCTGGAAAAGTGCGAGTGGGTGCAGAAGAGAATGAAGCTGGGTCATGTGGTCGTGTGTGTGTGTGTGTGTGTGTGTGTAGGTGAGTTTGCTGCAGTTAAAGGTTAGAGAAAGCATTTTGAAATCTGGTTTTCTAAACTAAGGCTGTTACTGTACTTGACATTCACACAACACTCATAAGCACTGTAGTTTTGTCAACTTGAAGCTAAAAAGGTAGTAAAGAAGGAATCATAAACACATTTGTAAATTCACATATGATAAAGAGAAATACCATAAATACCCCCGAGGAACATGTTCACAATCTGAGCATAGTGTTAGTTCAGGCAGGACACAATGTCAGGCTCAGCTCACATCCCAGCTACATCAGCTGATCTCAAGCAGCCCAATCAACTGATGGATCAGCTGATTGATGAAGGGAGTCAGCTGATAAATCACATGATTCCTTTCTATGCAACCAATTAACAAATCTCATTCAGGGCGCCCTATTTAAACTGCTCTGGCCTGCCTACTGTTGCTGCTTCCTCTGCAAGCTGCTTTGCAACCTGCCTCCACCCCAGCTCCTCCTTTTCATGCTGTGTCTGACTTATCAGTGTCATTTCTGTTTGTCATTGATGCTGCTCTGTTCTGTTCCCGGGGGTCTTTGCTGCTGCTCTCCCTGCCTTAGGCTTTCCATGTAGGCGCATGGAAGGGCAGGGGTTTACTCTCTCTGCCTCAAGCTTTCCTCGTATGTTCATGGAAGGGCAAAGAGGTGTGCTCTCTCTCTCTCTGCCTTAGGCTTTCCATGTAGGCATGTGGTAGGGCAGGGGAGTTTGTTCTCTCAGCCTCAAGCTTTTCTTGTGTGCGTGTGGAAGAGCAGAGAGGCGTGTGCTCTCTCTCTCTCTTAGCCTCAAGCTTTCCTCATATGCGCGTGGAAGGGCAGTGAGGTTTACTCTCTCTCTCTCTCTGCCTTAGGCTTTCTGCGCAGGCCGGTGGAAAGCCCCACAACAGAGCCATACCACCAAATATAATACTGCAAATGGAAATTATGTTTTCGTTGACTGAAGTGTTCCCGACTAAATTAATAAGGAGGATAGGTCGGAGCAGGAGGAAGGTTATGTGTTGTTTTAGCTGAAGAGAGCGTAACCAAGTTTTTGTAAGTAAAAATTCATATTTAAATTTAAAAATTAAATTTGTTGGGTTGAAAAAAATACTTTTAACAATTTTATTCTAATTTAATTTTGTCAATTTATAATTCCGCCTCTGTTCTGCAATTTAATGGCTTTGTGAAAAACAACTGTACTACAAGCCTTCTTTTATGACAAAAATAGTTAATGTGAATGCATAAAGATAAAGCAGTTAAATAACTCTGCTGTAGATAGCCACGAATAACTTTGGAAAGAAGCAGTGTCCACAGTTAAGTCGAGCAGAACTACAGCCAGACAACCTTGGCTGCAGACTGTGGTGTTAAACACAGTGAAACGAGTATCCAACACTGACCAGAAGCTCCGGTGTCAAAGTTATGTAAGCACAGAACTGATGGTGTGACAGTCTGTTCTGCAGTAATGGCAGAAACTGACTCACATTATCATTGTTCCTGAGCAGTACAATAGAGAACGTCTCTCTCAGCCTTTTGTCTGTCACGTATCGCAAAAAAACATGACTGTCAAAAACCAGTATTGATTACTTTATAAAGCCAAGTCCACAGAATCCACTCTTCTCATTGGAACTTAGCTGTCTCCTTTTTCAGTTCTGTGTGTGTGTGTGTGTGTGTGTCCCTATCTGTCTGCTGTCCTTTAATGAAATGGTCTGATGGCTTTCAGCGTCATTCCTCTCAGCGTGACGTCTAACCTCTGCGTTTGTGTGTGTCCGTTTCCATCGTCTGTGGATGTATAGGGTAACTAAAGACGAATGCAGGGTTTCCAGAATGTGACATGGAGGTGAGGTGTGTACAGTAGAAGGACAAAAACACACACACACACTTTTTAAACTTTAATCACCCACCTGCACAAACGTTATCGAGCTGCTCTCAGCATCTATCTGTGGGCATGCACTGACTCACGTCCTCTCTCTCTCTCTCTTACACACACACACACACACACACACACACACACACACAGCATTCAAAGTGAGGCTGTAATGGCTCTGTCTAATTACAGCCTTTGGTTTTTCCTGGATTCAGCATGGTGATTTTCAAAGGGGAGATTGCTCTCTCCCTCTCCTTCTTGGTAATGAATGGTTCTTTTATTCGACATGGCAGCCATCTTGTCTTGTTGCTCCTTTTCATGCCCAAACTTCAGGAAGACTCTCGTTCCAGCTGCTAAAATTTTGTAAGTAAGGTGCATGGAAAGAGTCTAGTGCCAGGAAGTCTATATTGGCAGGTCAGCAAATTAAAATTCTATAAATACTTTAATTACACATGTTCTGGTGCAGTACGGAGCAAAGTATGTGCAAGTCAGTGAGAAGAAATGTTGCTCTTAAAGTTCACTGCAGCTGTTGTGAAGAAGACGAGTGTTAGCCGAGTGCTGTGAGGAAGTTTCTGTGTATTTGTAACTTTTCAGCACACCTAGAAACACACACTCACACACACACTCACACACACACACAAACCTGCAAACTAATTTGGCATGCTTTGTAGTTAAATGCTATTTTTAGTGGTGTGCAATTACGCACATCAACAGCTCCGGGTGAAGACTGCGTTTATTAATACAGGTGTGTTTCTGCGTCCTACAGCCTGAGCGAGTCCTCTGTTCTCTGTCAGTGTGTCGGTGTGAGTGTGTGCGTGTACATCAGAGTGACAGAGAGCTGGCGGGACTGTAATTGGAGTGGGAATAGAAGAAGGGCCCCTGAGGGTCCCCTGAGGCCCCCAGGCGATAGACTGTCCTCTCAATGTGACACACACACAAGCATAGAGGGCTCCCAGATGAATGACAAATTAAATCGACTATAAATGTCCTGGATACTGCGTCATAACTGATACCCTTGACCTGAGTATCCTTCACTTCTCCCTCCGATACCTCACTTCTGCTCTCCTGTTTTTGTTTTCTCTCACGCTGTTCTTTTTAGCCTCTTGCTCACCTTAGTCATCAGAATTTAGCCTTCGACTTAAACGTTAAAACATGACGAACAACAATAAATCAAGATGAATCAAGACCCAGGGGGGAAGAGGTGCAGTAATAGGTGTTAAGCTGTACTGCGCAGGCTTTGACCGATGAGTTATACAACTCTATTACCCATGTGTTTGTATGGAAGTCAGTAACAGATTACTTTTTTAAAGGCAACTGACCATCGGCTAAACCCCTGAAGTATGGGGCTGTATCAAAGGAGAACACCACCTTAATTAAGAGCTCCACATCTGATTTCCATGGCCGAGGAAAATTCAATTAGAATGTGGGAACACAAGCTACTCTATCAAAGCCAGAAACTGTAGTGTTCCCAGTTTGGAAACAGAAGATCTAGTTTAGATTTGGGAGAACATTGTTAATGTTCGCTAAAATGGATTTTCTTAGATCATAGTAACACCATGTTTGAATTTTGAAAATTGGCGTAGTTCCCCTGTAAGAGCAATATTCCATATCAACCAGGTAGGGCTGTAGTCTCCTGGTCGGCTAGTCGATTATTTGGTCGCTATGCTCTCGTCCGACCAAATTCTCATGGGTTGAATAATGCTTTGTGACTCTGGAAAGTTCAACATGTATTAACAGTAATAAGGGAAGTGGGCCGAGACTATTATTATTATTATTATTTATTATTATTATTGTTGTCCAAAATGATGTCCTTAGTCTTCCAGCCTCTGGCCTAATACTCCCACTGAGAGATTAAAAAATTTGAGTTAAACAGATGATAAGACGTGCTCATGTGTCCTTCAGTAAAATCTGAAGAAATTCAGGTTGAGGATTTCCCATCGGTAATCAGTGCAGTACTGATCAATTATATGATAAGTCTGTAATTAATATAACTCTACCATATCTATTAGTTATCTGTTTGCTTTAATGAAAGGCCAGTGTTCACCTGAACTAAACCTGCAGCTCGAGGCCTGACGGTTTGTTTCCTCCTCAGTGTTACAGCAGGAGCAGGTGCTGCAGGTCAGTCGTACAGACGCTCATGTCTTTACATATTAGAATTATAACCTCAAGTGTGAAATTGCAATGAAAGAAATGTATTCGCCTTAATTTAAATTATGCAGAAATATCATAAAGCCAAGGCTATTTGCATTCCTGTGGTTCCCCATGGTCCCTCACTGAGGGTTAAACTGTTTCCTGTTGTCTTCCAAACGTTCTGCTCAAGAGTCAGAACCTCTGAGAAGTCGCAGAGGGAAGCTCGTCTTTGTCTGGTACATGTCTACTGAATTTATGTTGTTTTTATTTGGTTTAATGAGTGCATGGTGTAAATGTATTTCTAGTTTACAATGCAAGTCAGGGCAACATGCTGATTACATATACAGGCAACACGCTCCAGTAGAATATGTCAAAGCAAACCCAATGAAAGGTCCAAAAACAGTCGCTCATTTTCTGATTGGTCGTACCTCTGAAGTTAAGATATGGGTAAATTAAGGCAACTTAAAAGGGTTCAGGTCATACTGTATCTAAAAGAAAAATTACTATCATTGTTAAAGGATGATGTTTAATGTGCCCGATCGCCGTCTATCACCTCAACAATGTTACGCCTCTTTTTAACTTACTGCAAGATTACTGTCAGGAAAGTATTAACACTGGTCAGTTTGTGTTAGAGTAAACTACCAATGCTGTCATTTTCCTCTGAGTACAGTCTCCTACTTGCTTGTCATCTCCACATCAAATCACAAATGTCAGTTGGTCTGAAACCTCTAAGCTTCTTTTTCGATTCCCAAGGGTCGTTATCAACAGCTGTAGACTTGCAACCAGAGCGCGGAAACGCGACTGAGGTGACATTAAAAATGGCATTATCACGTATCTTGCTTAAAGTGGGAGGGCTCATCAAGTTGTTAGTCATTGTATGAAACTACCTTTTATCAGATAAACTAATCTGAGGCAGGCTGGAAAACTGTCCGAGCAGGAGTGGACCAGGTGTATCTGCCAGAGCAAATAAAACGTGATCTTCCAGTTCCCAGGCTAGTCTGCCACCATAGCAACACACGCTCACTCCGAGCTCGGTGTTTAAACAATAATGGCGACCGGCTGCTTATCATGCTGACGTGAAAGGATGGCTTTTTTGTCAGTGTCTGACGCTTGAAGTTACTGATCAAGAGCCGTTTTTTGACGACTCAGGAGTGAGACTGGGTTGACCATGAGCTGAGGACAAACTGCCAGTTCGATGCGCATCAAGTGCCACCCCAAGCACACACTGGGCACGTTGTGCTGCAGCTCATCAGCAGCTGACCAGACAAAGTCATTACTACTTTTACTGAAAGATCTGTCTTCCACCTCTGTATCAGCTTAAAATAATGTGTGGACACCCACTAATTAAAGTTCATTTCTCACCTGGAGAGCCGATCTCCAGAGCTATGACTCGCCAGGAAGTCCTGTCTTCTTGCCCATTGTCTTTATGATGATGGGGATTGTGAGCCGACTGTTGAAGATGAAATAAGGGCACTGGAATGGTATCACACAACAGTCAGACATGAAGATGCAGCATTTTCTTTTTCATACTCCACTGGTTTTTCTCACCTCTCAAACTCAGCCTTAATTGGCCGTTTTTGGTCTCTATTCAGAGTCAGTCACTAGCTGTAGGACAAAATGGAGACGTGTACAAACATGAGTCATAATACCCAACAGTCTTTAATAATGAAAGAGTCTGGACTGGTTTGAAAGGAAAGAATATGCTGATATGTCGGTTGTGACCACCCTGAACTTGCACAGCTGAACACTGGCAATAATTAAAGTTTAAAAACTTAAAGTTGTGTGTTGTCTTCAGCCGTGGGCACGAAAAACAAAATATCCTCAACAGCAGAATTTGTCCTTTTTACAGTTAGAAGTAGCAGCTTTATCCTTAATAATAAATGTGTGATTTTCTCCAGTGAAATTCATGACACCTGTTGTATGAGTCATTTACTGACAGACTGCCACTGGGACAAACACTTGTCGAGCTATGTAACTTTAATGTCTGGGTGTGAATGAAGTTCAAACGTACCAAAGTCTGCTTAAATTAGACTAAAACCAGCCACTTTATTAGGTACAACTGCTTTAAAACTTGGTGGCGTAGATTCAACAATTTGCTGGAAACATTCCTCAGAGATGTTGGTCCATATTGACATGATGACATCACACAGTTGCTGCACATCCATGATGAGAATCTCCCGTTCCAGCACATCCCAATGGTGCTCTGTTGGACTGAGATCTGGTGACTGTGAGAGAGATGGTTGTGCTGGACATCCCGTCTTGCACCAACAACCATGCCACGTTCAAATTCACTTAAATCACCTTTCTTCATCATTCTGATGCTCCGTTTGAATTTCAGCAGCTCGTCTTCACCATGTCTACATGACTAAATGCACTGAGTTGCTGCCACGTGATTGGCTAATGTGTTAATGAGCAGTTGAACAGGTGTACCTAATAAAATGGCGAGTTCTCTCACTCCAAGTATTTTTGGCGAGCAAACACATTACTAATGTCAACTCATGAAGTCTGAGTCACATATATTGACAGAGTTTAATAATTTTTTCTTCTAAAATAGTTTAGCCCTGAAGCAGCTCTATAACTTATAAGTCTCATTAAATCCACTGTCAAAATCCATGCGGTTCATTAAGTAATTTTTAATTGGATTTTAATGTAGAAGGTTTTCACGTTTCACTTCCGTCACTTTTCTCCTCTCCTTTTACTTTCACTTTTCTTAAGCACCACCAGTGTTTTAAACCAACAACACAATCAATCCTTTGCTTGCTTCTGTTGCCTGAAGGCTTCTGCTTCCTGTGACGGTTTATCAAAGACCCCCCTCAGTTTGAGGTCGGAGATCCTCATAAATTTTGATGGTCATGCACTACCTCAGTGAGATGTACACTTAGGTTACATTCGATTAGATTACATGAAACATTAATGATACCTCGGGGGAAAGTGAGTCATAGGTGCTTCAAAGAATTGGATATCTTAATAGCTACTGTGAGAGGACATAGCAGTAGAGCAAATAAAGGGTGTATAGAAATATGTCCGGAAATGCTCGTATGTTTCATCAGAAACAATCAACTCTCAATAATAGGATTGTGCTATATCACAGAAAACTGCTCAATCTATATATAATGTTCTTTATTTGTATTATCACAGTGCTGAAGGAGCTGAATCAAGGATACAATGACACATTTTACATCCATGTCTTTATGAAAGCTGCAGTATAATGTGTAAAAGTGGATGATTTGATGGGATGGTGTTGGCCTATCAGTTTATTTGCTTCAATATCCAAATACAATGTGAATGATTTCCAAAATAGCACAATGATAATACAATGTAAAATACAATATAGTTTGGATTGATCTAAACTTTGGTTCAAACTATTAAAATGACATGGTTTGGGTACCTCAGCAGTACAAAAGACATACAGCATGAATGGAGAGGCTGCGTGCTCACTGTTTTGATATTTATTTATTTTAGACATGCAAAAGACATGAACATACAACAAGCAGACAGAAATATTCACAGATAATGAAAAGCATAATGTAGACGCAAATTGTCAGTTTATAGTTTGTCTAAAAAAGGAAGTATAAACTTATCAAACCCCGCCTCTTCTCCTGAAGTCATTGAGTGAAAAGGAACGACAACTTCCTTATGGAGAAAAACCTTTACCTCAGACTTTTCTAAATATACAGTTTTTATTACCATTTAACTTTGTCACACAAAAATAACCACATAAATCTGTTATATTAATCACAAATGTATATCTTACAAAATAAAAACCCTTATCGGTGGATTATATAAATATATAAATGTTCCACAACTTACAAATATAAACCAGTGTAAATGTATGATAGATATACTGCCAATTATTTTTTTTTACAAAAAAAAAAAAAATATATATATATATATATATATATAATATTATATATATATATATATATATATATGTTATATTATATTTTATTTTTATTTTATTTTAATTTGTTTAACAGGGACAGTGCACAGCTACTTAGCTGCACCGGAGTTAGCTATAAGCTAATTTTGATCTGTAGTGCCTGGGCAGGAAACAGAGAATAATTTCTCTGCTAAAAGACACTATTATATAAAAAACACAGTTACATATTCATGACACAACAGCTTCAGCAATAACAACAGCAACAACAATACAACTATATATCTTAATCAACTTGTCCCACTTTCTTTCTAAATTTCATAAATTAATATATAAAATATAAATGTATATTTTTTTCCAGTATAAATGTATATGTCACAAATATATATACTGTTGTTAACAGAAAAATATATAAGTAGAGAAACTAAGCAGTAAATCTTGTGAACAGCTGATGAATTTCAAACCCCTTCTACAACCCTGTACCTGCTGAATATCATGTTTTTATACTTTATTTTAAATTGATAAATTAAAAAAAAAAGTATAAAAAATCAAGTATAGTTATATATATATATATATATATAGGAGGATATTGATTTAATTTCTAAAGCTTACTTCGTGCCTAAAATGCAACACAAAGTTCACCACATATATTTATAGCTTGAATCTGTGTGTTTGTGAGCGTCAGTGGGGCTTTTGGTTCATTCAGCTTCTAATACTTGGAATTAAACATTTCAGCAGTGTGTTATGGATCCAGATTTCCAGCCAGAGGCAGTTGTGTTAAGTGGCTATTAGTCCGTCTCCTTGGCAACTAGAGCCACCTGGAGGAGGGCCTATGGGCAACTGTAAATTCACAGACAGTCATCACACCAGTCTGGTTGCCATGGTTGAGGTCCTAAGAGGGCAGCGAAGGGACTGCAGCCAGCAACCTGTCACACTCACCTGTGTGCCAGTGTGTGTGTGTGTGTGTGTGTGTGTGTGTGTGTGTGTGTGTCTGTTTTATTATGTAAACACGCAGCTGGTTCAGATTACAGTTCTTTACATTCAGTGACGCTGATGGAAAGGTGTCTGTAAGGATCCTCTTCCTCCCGTCTGTGTTAGGTAAGAACATCATTGTGTCCGATTACAGAGCACCCAGGGATATACTAGCTTGACCTTAAAATGCTTTTAATTGGAACATGTTCAAGTTCTGGTAAAGACCCAAAATGACCACACGTTAAAGAGGAGAAAACTGAGCTGTTCCTCCCGGTGGGGTTAGGAGGGATTTGAGGAGAGACACAGAGGAAGAGACGAGACAAAAATGCAGCGTGAGGTGAAATTAACAGGTGTATGCACGTGTCCTAAACTACCAGGAAAGCTTGTTATCGTAATTTGGCACATAAATCGACTCCAGACTGTAGAGACTCTCAGCTGCCAGGCTTTTAACTCCAGTTTCAGTCTCTCCTCACTGGTTCTGGTACGTTTTTGAATAGATTTTAATATTTAACTGATTACTGAGGCTCCTCATAGTCTCTCCCAGCTTTAACTCTGACCTCTTAGTACTGTCTCACCAGGACGTATTTCAGGTCCTCGGGCAGCAGAGGTTTTTGGTTGGTTCCAGAGGCTCAGTTGAAAACTAAAAGTGACAGAGCATTTGCTGTGATCTTTTTAAGTCTGAATTCTGGACCAACTGGAGTTTATGATGAGGGAGACCACAGAGGACAGAACTGAGACTGAACAAGGATAGCAGCGCTCTGAGGTGTATGTGATGGGTGAGGATGATTAATATTTCGTAGATGAAAGTATGCGGACCAAGTAACATTATTGATGTGAGCCTCAGAGGACAATGTGCTGTCCAGGCAATAATCGAGGCAGGTGGAAATAAAGGTGAGGACGACTTTCTCCAGGTCAGAAGTACAGAGAATTGATCGGAGTCTGGAGATGTTGTGCAGCTGCATGTAACTTAGTTTCAATACTTGAATGATTTGTTTGTAAAACTTCAATTCTGAATCAAATATGACTCCAAGATATTTAACGTGTGATTTAACAGAGGGAGGCAATGGGCCAAGATGAGGAGAAATAATGCTGAGAAAAAGTGCTGTGGTGTGAGTTAAATAACTTCACTTCAGTCAGGACCACTTTAGTCAAAGAAAACTTTATTTCCATTTGCAGTATAATACTTGGCGGTATGTCTCTGCCCTTCCATGCGCCTACAAGGAAAGCCTAAGGCAGGGAGAGCGCAGCAAAGACCCCCGAGAACAGAACAGAGCAGCATCAATGACAAACAGAAATGACATTGATAAGTCAGACACAGCATGAAAAGGAGGAGCTGGGGTGGAGGCAGGTTGCAAAGCAGCTTGCAGAGGAAGCAGCAGCAGTAGGCAGGCCAGAGCAGTTTAAATAGGGCGCGCTGAATGAGATTTGCCAATTGGTTGCATAGAAAGGAATCATGTGATCTGTCAGCTGACTCCCTTCATCAATCAGCTGATCCATTAGTCGATGTAGCTGGTATGTGAGCTGATCTTGGCATCGTGTCCTGCCTGAACTAAAGCTGTGCTTAATTTTTGCTCTGATTGAGCTGGAGGAAAGTTGCAGCCATCCAGGATCTGTAAAAACAAAACAACATGAGATAATTTACAGTTTGATTTTGTGACAAATTTTCACATTTGCTGCCTTTAAGTTGTCTTATTTGATGAACTGCCTCAATGAAGAACATGTCATTCTCAGTTAGACAAAAAAAAACAGATGTCTAAGTAGTTAATGCCTTATAACAGAAAGCGTGACTACATATGAGCAATTATTGTTTTTTTAGTGCAACTTTCCTAAAATAATTCATCCTGTTGACAGTTTACTCTATTTTTTTAGCAATTATGTAATTCAGCAGTTGTCACTTGGAGTTTCAGGAGCCCTATAAAAATGATTTTTGCACACATTTCATATGGCCGCTATTACACTCGGCTGTGATCTACTGTACTTCAGAGCCCTCAGTGAACAGTTCAGATGACAGCTGCTCTTAGTTACTGTGGCGTTCATGGCCAGCTGTAAATTTACAACTAGATTAAATTGCATTGTTCTCTGCTCAGTGTGGTTTTTAAAATTGTATGACGATCTGTCCCACTGCTACACAGGGACACACACACACTCACACACTCCACAGAGTTCGTGGCCTCTGTAATAAAGTTAAGCCTATGTTATGAGCTCTCAGATCCGTTAAACCTTTCTAGCTCTTATTAGTTTTACTGGCCGAGTGGAAGAGATAGAATAAAAGGAAGAGATGAAGATGAAGACGATCCAAGACAAGAATTATTCCCGTGACTGTACTATTTTCCCTTTGAGGCCTATTTTGTGCATTCAACTGGTTGTGTGTCTGTTACTCTCTGGCGCCCGGCCGCGTTCAGCTCTGATTCTCGTCACTGAGTCAGTGTCATGATGTGTGCGTGGGCGTGTGTGAACACCTACGCACGTATGCGTGTGTACTTGCAGTGCAGGGTGTGAAAACGGCGGCGGTGTAGGGTTACAGAAGAAGATCCATTACTTCACCATGGCAGCCGGCCTTAATTACAGCTAACTATAGACAGAGCGGAGGGAGCGGAGAAGAGAGAACGGGAGAGAGAGCGGGAGGCAGGGAGGGATGGAGAGAGAGAGAGAGAGACGGCGCAATGAGTGTAATTAAAAAGTCTATTTGAAACCATGAGATTATTACAGTGATGAGGTTTGTGTAATGACTTGTACAATGCTCAGAATCATACTTCTTGTTTTATGCATTCAAACACAGAATGTCACAAATTCTTAACTGCTGACAAACCGGCACAGTCCAAGTGAATAGTTCTGAGTAGTATCTGCCTAAATGAAGTTTGGAGGACTGAAATGAAAAAGATGTGAGTTTGGATTTTAAATCAATAAGAGGTCTTTTACAGGAAAACATTGCACTCATTTTCTTACAGAGAGTTAGATGAGAGGATCGATACCACTCTCATGTTTGTATGTGAAAGATGAAGCTACAGCTAAGAGCTAGTTAGCTTAGCTTAGCATTAATACTGTAAGCAGGAGGAAACAATTAGCCTGCTGCTTGCGTCTTAGGGATAACATTGAGCCTCATTCACTAATATGTGTGAAGAAACGTTCTTACTCTGCACATGAAATAAGTGCAAACTCACCGTCTGATTCATGACACATGAACACTGGCCAGGTTTGTTCTTACCACACTGTGCATGTTGGTGAATCAGAATCATTCTAAATTGACAAGCTCGTGCCTGCTGTCTGTGATCAGCACACTGCCACGCCCTTATGTCTTCATATAAGGAAATATATTTGCCCAGAGGTGTATTGTGGAGAAAGCAGTCAAATTGTTTCTATGCATATATTAAAGGGATAGTGCACCCAAAAATGAAAATTCAGCCACTATCTACTCACCCATATGCCGAGGGAGGCTCAGGTGAAGTTTTAGAGTCCTCACATCACTTGCAGAGATCCAAGGGGAGAGGAGGTAGCAACACAACTCCACCTAATGGAGGCTGACGGCGCCCCAGATTCAAACGTCCAAAAACACATAATTGAAACCACAAAATATCTCCATACTGCTCGTCTGTAGTGATCCAAGTGTCCTGAAGCCCCGACATAAAAAGTTGTTTGGAAAAACGTCATTTGAACTCTGTTTTTAGCCTCATTGTAGCCTGTAGCTCTGACTGCCTCTCTGGGCACTGCGCTCACGTGTGTGCGGGGCTTCAGGACACTTGGATCACTACAGACGAGCAGTATGGAGATATTTTGTGGTTTCAGTTATGTGTTTTTGGACGTTTGAATCTGGGGCGCTGTCAGCCTCCATTAGGTGGAGTTGTGTTGCTACCTCCTCTCCTCTTGGATCTCCGCAAGTGTTGTGAGGACTCTAAAACTTCACCTGAGCCTCCCTCGACATATGGGTGAGTAGATAATAGCTGAATTTTCATTTTTTGGGTGCACTATCCCTTTAAGGCTCGTACACACCAGTGTCAGGCCGTCAGTGAGCATCTGTGAATATGGAGGCTGATAAGCCGTTCGCCACTCTCTGCAAACGTATTTAAACATGTCAGTCTCTGATGCGCCCTCTCCTGACGGCATGATTGGAGGAAGCGGAGGAAACCGGGTTGATAAAGTAGTAGAGATATTTATTACAAATACTACTGACAGGTTGTAAAATATCATAACCAGGAAATGGTTGAGTAAAGAGTCTCCAACAGCCTCTGAATGGAAGAAATAGTTGAGGAAATATATGTCATGGAACAGCTCAGTGTTTCTCTGAGACGTGCCACTAAAAATGTGAAAAATATTGGAAAAAATCAAAATTTTGTTTGACTTTGAAATGATCTTTTATTTGTATGTGTGATTTGTTTAGTGAATTTTGATTTGTTCCCCTCGGTGTTGAGGCATGCAGAGCCAACTATAACTCATGAATGAGTGGGAGATTTCTCCTTCCTTAAAAGTGCCCTGGCTTTCAAGGAATCAAAGTTAGGGATCATGGGGACCTTTGTGATCTTGGGAGAAGGTTATTTTCATGTTGAGCATTTCACCGTTACCTATGATGTCCCTGCCTGATGTTCTTGGTTTTGTCTGCTTCTTTCTTTTCGTAAGAAAAAAAATGATACTTATACATTGGTCTTGACAATCCTGTCTGACATCATGCAGACAGTAAGGTTGAGGTGCACTTCAGGACACGGTGACATCACTGAGTGTGGTTACAGGTGCAACAAAGCACATTCACACCCAAACACACTCATCAGTTTTTTCAGCCTGGCGTTAAGTGACTCTTTAGGGAGTCTCCACATCGAGCATGAGGCAAAATGTTGCCTCACATTAGTCAAATTTGTCTGCTGGGTTGTTTTTGCAGTTTGTCTTTATTTAACCCAGAGGAGCCGTAAAACTTTGGCGTAAGTGTGCAGTGTTCTTTCAAGTTAATGATGAGACAATGATCATGTACTTAAAATCGGCTCAGTCAGTGTTGTCCACCTCCGATGTCGAGGATATAATGATTGATCATATATTTACTGTAGGAGTGATAGATATCAGATGGGCTGCACGGAGCTGAAAGTGAATTTTAATGAGACGACTAATGAGTCCACACTGTGCGACTGTTATAATAATAATTACAGCTTTAATACCGTCTCATGAATCTTTCCTAAAATAAGCATGACAGCATTTTAAGCATCACACTCTGCTTTAACTTAGGTACACACACACACACACACACACACCTGACGATAATGCTCACACATTGTCAGTGGTGACATTTTCCTTTTTGTTTGCCTTTCCTAATTAGCAGTCTCTTCCGCTCGCCTGGCACAGTGTCGGCCAATCGGCGGAGCCCGCTCATTACCCAGGGTTCATTTCAGGGTCTTTGTCAAATGAAGAGTGAAAGTGACAGCTCAATCTAACCTCAGCAATAAGCTCCGCATGGCCGCCTCCTCACTGCTTGTAGATGATTCAACTTGGCTATCATCTAGGGGCACACAGGATGGCACTCTGAAGCTAATTGAAATGCCACCCTGTTCTTTCTTTTCATGTCTCCTCTTTCTTCGTCTCCCTCTTTTTTCTCTCCTAGTTCTGGATGTCTGCCCTGGCCACCACCATCCCAGTGCCCTGCGGAGCCTTCATGCCAGTATTTGTCATTGGTAAGAAGCATCTGGTCCTGTGCGTGTGTGTGTGTGTGTGTGTGCGTTAGAGCAGAAACATAGATGCATCTGTGAGAGGGAATTTCTTGCTGAGAAGTGCATGAGTAGATTGATACCACTCGTGTGTGAGAGGGGGATCAATCTTGTTGCCTAACTTGTGGCCCAAACAAAAGAACATCGAACTTTTTCTTTCACTTTAGAGAAGTGATAAACTCTACTTTTAAAATGTGCTTTTTTAAATATATATATATATAATCATGAAAGTTATTTTCATGGTAACCAATGCTAATTTGATTTGTCCAACTGTAAATGAGATGTTTAAAGGCAAAGTAGAATATTTGTTGAGCTCAAATTTTTGTCTATTTGTCCATTTTTTTTAGTTTAAAGTGCAAACATTTTATTTTTTGATTCTGAAGTGATCCAAAAATATTCAGATTAAATCACAATGTTCACTTGTGAGGGTAGAATGGATCATGACATGGGTCGGCCGTTTGGTGCAGCGTCTGCAGTGATGACGGCACTGTGCGAGACTGTCGTGGTGAAGAGGGAGCTGAGCTAGAAGGCAAAGCTTTCGATATACTGGTCCATCTACATCCCAACCCTCACCTGTGGTCATGAGGGTAGTGATCAAAAGAATGAAATTGCAGGTACAAGCGGCTGAAATGACTCTCCTCCGTGTGGTGTCTGGGCTCAGCCTTAGAGATGGGATAAGGAGCTCGGACATCCAGAGGGAGCTCGGAGTAGAGCCGCTGCTCCTTCACGTCGAACTTTGTCAGTTGATGTGATTCGAATATCTGATCAGGATCCTCCTGGGCGCCTCCTGTTAGAGGTGTTCCAGGCACGTCTCACTGGCAGGAGACCCAGAACACACTGGAGGGATTACATATCTCGTCTGGCCTGGGAACACCTTTGAATCCACCAGAGTAGAGCTTAGTTCGGCCCCAAAAAATCCAGCCCAACCCCACCTGAGCCTGTGCATGTTCTGTCCGAGCCCGGCCCGGCCCTTTAACTGTAATTACGAGCCCGAGCCCGTTTTAAACCCAACATTCTTTACGGATACGAACGTGGACATTGAAGGCTGACTCTCGTCTTTCTTTCCATGGCAAGCCTTCGTCATGTGCCTCTTAATTTTCGAAGTCCCTGTCTTTTTGTTGTCATATACCAGCATCGTGCTGCACTTGGTACACTCGATGAAGCCGACACGCACGTTGTCACCGCCGACAACTCACTAGTGGAGAGGGATGTGTGGAGTACTTTGCTCAGCCTGCTACCCCTGCGACTCAGCTTCAGTTGAAAATGAAATGCATTACCTTTCTAATTACCAAATAAGGCTATGTAATTTGTATTCAGTAACTGATTACATTTCCAAGTAATCTGCCCCGACCCTGCTAGTACGTCTGCAACCATTCACAAGAGAGGGAATAAATTTATTGTTGTTGTCAGTGTTATTTTCTGAGGAGGAAATAGAGCTGCCACTTTACAGCAGTAACACAGTGTTAGTGTTACTTATTGTTCCCAGTGTTAAACCCAGCACTGATTGTAGTCTGTGTTCTTTTCACACGTCTGTGTGTGTATCAGGGGCAGCCTTTGGTCGTCTGGTTGGAGAGAGCATGGCAGCCTGGTTCCCAGATGGCATTAACACAGATGGCACCATCTACCCCATAGTGCCAGGAGGCTACGCTGTCGTGGGTAAGTTAAAGACATATTCATGGCACATATCACTCTCTGTGTTAACACTTTCCTGACTAATCTCCGTAGTATTTTTAGTTATTTATTTTTTGTTTTCTTAAAAGCCGTTTTCAGCTTCATTTGTCAAATTCAATCCATTAATATTGGGGACATTTTGTGGCAGTTTTGGGACCTCCACAAAATTATTTGTCGCTCATAATCCATAAAATCTTTCCAGGATGGTAACTGTGCAAACATTTTTTACCACTTCTCATTAGTTTCTGTAAATCATCAGCCACTCACTTGAGTACAATAGTTAACTCCTCCTGCCATCGCTCATAGAGAAGAAATCAGGATAAATATTTCCTACAGCCCTCAATATGGACCCTGATTAAAACAGACAGGGGTTATGATCACACTCCAACATTCGAGACAGAATAGTTACATTGACAAGATCACCACACAAGCTTTAACAAAACAAGTCTCTGAAGCAGCTCAGACACCAGCTGACTGAACCACAAACTTTCACAGCTCATAGTGCTGCTGTCCAGGCTTCATATCCTGCTTACAAGTTTGGAAGCTGACAATGCAACTTGTTGCGTAATTCAAAACTTGTGCTAAGAAATCTCCAATTTAATCTTTGAGTTATTTCTCATTTCTCCTCTAAATGTTTTCTTTTTTCTTCGTCTTTAATAAAGTGTTAGGGCTCTTCTTAAGTTTGTCTGCCAGATCATAAAAACATCCAAATCCAGTGTCCGACTTATTTCAGATATTTTATCAAGATGTTTTTGTCCAATAACAGAAAAAAAACCTGAATGTATTTCATGTCTTGCAAACACCAGCTGCCCCCTCATGACCACGTCACTTCCATCTCTAATGAAGTTGCGTGTCTAATGAGATGCAGCGCTGCGAGTCCCTCCGCTGTGCTACTTGTTGACAGCCGTGCTGATTATGCTACTGTTTCAGGTTTGCGGCGGCTGTTTTTCTGGGCTGCTGGCGGTGTTGTTGTTGTGGTGCACTGTAGCTGATGACTCAGCCCTTCACAGGCCTGACACTCTGATGAGCCTCTTTCGTCTCACAGCGGAGCCTCGCTTGAAGGACTAAATGTCGGGCCGGGCAGAAGGAGCAGGAGCGTTTCTGTGAGGACGATAGGCAGACATACACAGGCTTAATTAAGTTACGAGAAAGAACAATGAAACCATCCTTTGTAGATTCTCTCACCCACCATCTGTTTCTCTCTCTCCTCTCGCTTTTCACTTTATTTTAAATGCTTTCATTCTCTACTGTTTTTTTTTTTTTTTTTACCTTATTTATTGGAGTGGATTCATGCAGTTTTTATATTTCACAACACGTTGTTGAGGGGAAAAAGGAAATATAGAGGTTCTCTTTTGTATTGAACCACCTGAATAAGTTGATTTTCGCCTTATGGGCATCAGTATAGGAGAAGATTGTGTGGAGGGGAATATGACTTTGTTTTGCTGGGCTGAGATAAAGGAGAAAGTGCTGCGTCTGGTTCAGGAAATTGATAACAGGATGATGATGATTGTAGAGATGTGGTTTTGTGGTTTGGATCTATGATGCTGTATGTGCAGTATATTGTGTGTGTGATAGTACTGAAAAGATTTAGAGAAATGTCGATAGTGTGTATTCTTTTATGGCGGTAACCTTAATCCAAGATTTTGTCTGACATTTATCAACCTATCAGTGACCGTCCCATTGTGGTGAATCTTACAGCTGTGTCTGAAGTTATGCCGTCATTTGGTCACAGGAGGCGGCAGTATGTGCAGTGGTTAGCATTGTTGCCTCACAGAAACCCGTGAACCCCAGGGTGAGGAGCCCTTCTGTGCAGTTTGCATGTTCTCCCTGTGTCAGCGTGGGTTTCCTCCAGGTGCTCCAGCTTCCTCCCACAGTCCAGAGACATGCAGGTTAACTGGTGACTCTAATTTTAGTGTGAATGGTTGTCTGTCTCTATGTGTCAGCCCTGTGATAGTCTGGTGACCTGTCTAGTGTCAGCTGGGATAGGCTCCACCCCCCGCGACCCCCAACAGGATAAGCAGTTATGGAAAATGAATGAGTGTTCACCAGAAAGGATAGCGCAAACAAATTAAATGTGTGTAGTGAAGAGGCAGTGGTTGATGAATTACTCAGATTTTTTACTTGAAAGGACACTTTGTCAATTTTCGACCAGTTTTATATCATAACAACGTGGGCAGTAAGTGATAAACTTCCCTCCTTCTTGCCAGCACCCAGATCTATTTGCTCATTTGCCTTTGACGGTCATCAGGCTGATTTTCGCCAGCTCTGGGACTGTCGCTCAAACTACAGACTGTACTTAGACATTTTCCTATGCCAGCCACCACGGACACAACGAGTATAGAAGCGTTTGAAGAGACAGAGACACCCCTGTTTCTCTCTTTCTTAAACTCAGATCAAACATCCACTACTGGCTAAGCTACTTTCTACAATGTAACATGCCATAGGCTTGTGCTAACAACATTAGCATGTTGTGTTTGTGGGGAAAATGTTTCCAGATAAAGGCAAGTACAAGTGACCACAATGTGAAGCACTCCATTTGTCCGATCTACTTTTGTCTAAATGAGTGACAGGATGTTCAGTATGTGACATTTCTCCAGTATGAAGCTAGGGCTGACCTGCCTGCAGCCCGTGAGCGCACGCTATATTAAATAATAGGGCACTCAGACAGCATCAAACAACGTCAAATACGTCCACTAAAAGTGCATTTTTTTCCACACAGATAGGCTCAGATTGTTAGTATAATTATCCGACGACACAACGGAAAGGAGAAATGAACGTCTGTGTTTACCTTTAGCTGGATTCAGACATGTTCCTCTGCCTGTTGCTGCTCCCTCTCTCTCCTTGTCTGCTCTTCAGCTTCAATGAGCTCTGCGTCTGTGTACGTCCGTGTACTCCGTGTTCAAATAAATACGGGCGGTCATCAAATTCAAATGGTTCATCCAGATCCAGCTGGTTAAAATCTGGTAAAACATTCAGACATGTTTGTTGTGGCAAGTCAAAACACTCACTCACATCTCGCGAGATTTGAGCTGTTGCAGGAAGTTACCGCTGGAGTAACCTTAGAAACCCGAGGAGTTACTCTGTAATTTTTACCCGATTTTGACCAACTGTAAGGTCACTCCAGCAGTAACTGCAACAACTCAAATCTCGCGAGACCAGCTGCCGTAAAACACCAAAGAAGAAGAATCTCATGTAAAATACACGGTATATTTGTAAAGACACCACCAACAGTAGCCATCAGATAAATGTTGTTAATTTAAAGTAGCATAAAAACAGAAACATTTGAGGAAAACACAAGTAAATCCAAACTATACTTTATTACAGGACTTGACTCAAAGTTATTTTTCCCTCACTGTGTAGAGGTAATATCTCAGACTGCAGTTTATTTTTAACGTGAGAACAAAATGTGTTTTGACTACAGTCATTCTTGGCACTGTCCTCTCCTGCTCAGACTGTTTCTCTTTTCAGGCTTTAGTAGCTCTGTTGGGAAGTGAGGTTTGAAAATTAAAGAAATATCAAAAACTGAAGTCGTTGGTATTGTTTAACATCCTCTCTTTTATATATGGGATAGTAAAAGTATGATTTACTGCTCTTTGAAGTCACAGTAATATTAAACAGTTTTTTCATTTTGATGGATGACGCCCCTGAAACCCCCTCAAGGACCCCCTTTATTTAGCACCAGACCCCACCTTGAAAACCACTGATCTGAACAATTGCTTCTCTGCTGTACCTCTCTGTTCTTCTGCTCACCCGACTGTCCTCTCCCTCCACCCCAAAGGTGCGGCGGCCTTGTCCGGAGCGGTCACCCACACTGTTTCCACCGCAGTCATCGTGTTCGAGCTGACGGGCCAGATCTCCCACATCCTGCCGGTGATGATAGCGGTGATCCTGGCCAACGCCGTGGCCCAGTCCCTGCAGCCCTCCCTGTACGACTCCATCATCAGGATCAAGAAGCTGCCCTACCTCCCAGAGCTGGGCTGGGGACACCACGAGTACGTACAGCAGCACACCAACATCATCACCGCAGTACATTACATATATGTGTTTCAGCAGCAAGTATTAAAACAAAAGGGGTTTTCAATATTAAAGCCGCTACAAGGAGTTTTTAACTGGTTATGAAACAGTCTTGAATAGATACTGATGTCTCTATAAGACCATCATCGAGAGCTATTTCTTTATAGTTCTTCCACATGCCCAGCCCGTACAGTTGTTTTCCACAGCCCCATTGATTCTTGATCAAGGCTCAGGTTGCCCCGGTGCATCTTATAACCGGGAACTAGTCAGGCCCATGGTAACTACCTTAAGCGACTGCTTGCATGTAATGTAGTGAGTATGGTAATATATATAATTTTAACTGAAGCACAGCATATCAGCTATGATCTCTATCTAAAGCCGGGTCGGTTTTTTTGACTGTTGTTGAAAGTTTTTGTTTGTTTGCTCTGCAGCGGCTCATTTCTTTCATTGTGGAAGTTTAATTAGACACATAATGGCTCACTGTGTAAATGTTGCCGGTCTTAATCTAATGTGTTAATAGGTAAAGCTGAGTACACAGTGAGCCTTAATGCCTCTGAATATTGCTTTTAATTTAGGTGTTTGAACTCCACATAGCACACCATCTTTCCTTCCTTCCGGGTACACCAGGACTCACAGGGAGGAATTTGCTTTAAAAAAAGACAAGCGAGGGTGGAAGTGCCTGGCTCAATGGTTCACCGTTACATGGCTTTTAAGTGCTTTCACTCCCATTAATATTTTATACCAACCACACAATACTGAATGGGATTACCAGCTGCTTCATGTCCTCAGAGCTCAGTGAAACCACGCAGAAGCACTTTTCGTTTAATTGTTTGGAGACGATTATTATTATGGATGTTGGCAAATCATTAGGTGGAGATAATAGTTTGGATGCGTCATCCACAAATTTGAAGTAATGAGGAAACATTTTATTTCATAGTCCATCTGTTCATCAGTTTCTGTGGTCATCCCCTGAAGAGTTTTGTCTCTGTCTGCTACTTGAGTCTTTCACTTTCTACATCAGGACCTCAGTTGACCCACACTATCCATCTCTTCGTTATCTATTCCTTTGTTCCTCTATCTCTGCTGCTCTCCACTCCTCTGTCTCTCCCTATTATCCTCTGCGACCTTATGGCCTCTCCATCTCGCCCTCGCTCTCCTGTCCTGCCTGTGTGTCTGAGAGAATGAGGAGGAGAGAGGAAGCTGTGTGTGTTATGTCAGACATGTTTTCAGTGAGCGGTTTGCATAGTTGGTTATTATCTTTACTTATTATATAATATAGACAACACTAATCATTACAAGGTGTGTTAATAGTTCTTGCTTTAAAGGATAGTCTGCTTTTAATGCAACTTGGATCATGTTTTGATAGATTTCTGACATTTTAGACAAACTTTTCAATGAAAGTGCAAAACTTGTGAGAGCTTCTGGACTCGCAGGTAGGAAATGTGTCCAGGAAAACATGTTGCATGTTTGCAGCAGTAATGTTGAGCAGTTAACGTGATTACATGAAGTAAGATCCATCATCAGGCCCAACTTCTGGAGGGATTTTGGGGTTTCTCCTTATCCGCTGTGAGGCTCCAAGGACAGAGGGATGTCATATGCTGTAAAGCCGTCTGAGGCAAATTGTGATTTGTGATATTGAGCTTTATGAATAAAATTAAATTGAATTGAACTTTTATGGGACCGCTACTGCACTTAGACTGTATCGTGACCATTGTCACATTCAGAGCTCCCGTCATCTGAGCTAGTTTAGCATTCTCATGCTCCAGCTCTGCTTTTAAATTACCAGATTCATAAATGGCACACAAAAACAAACAAACAAATCATCCATAGCCTTAGGTACATTTTCCATTGTAATTGCATTAACAGGCTCAGTCTGGCCCTGATCTGTGCAGGTGCAGGGCAGGTAGGGTATTCAAATTGAATTGGACTCTGGTCAGGAGATTTAAAATGTCCTCGCATTGTTAAAGGCAAACTCCAGTGGGGTACAAAAGTTAGGGTACAAAAGGGTGGACAGAAGTTAAGCAAACATTTTATAAACTTTATAAACCATTTTGAAGATGACACGCCGCCATGAGTGTTCAGAACAAAAACATCCTGCACAAAAATGAGAAATTACTAAACAAGCAGCCAACTAGGCTTCAAAATAGGTGTCTAACTACATCCATTATTCTGGATGGGTGGAGACCTTTGGAAATAGCAATGCAGAAAAACCTTACTCACTTCCTGATTGGCTCTTATCAGTCACGACATGTCGGGCCAAAACATTACAGCTATGTCTACATACCTCTTGTGATTATATCCTTCTTGTGTGGGAAACGTTACTCCTCTGGAGATACCTGCGCACCAGTGTAGCTGGGTTAGAAGGTCCATAGGTTAGGATCAGTTCAAAAAGGCCCTCAAAGTGCGAAAAAAATAAATAAAGAACGGAAGCTAAAGAGTAAGTTAAAACACCAGCAGACGCATCAGTCCAGTGCACACTGCATGACTCTGATATGTTGCTGCATTTGCGAGGCAACAACTCCCACACTGTTTTCTGCCACCTTGATTGCTTTATGTTGTGATCACACCGGGCGCAAATGAAACAATTCATGCTAGTGAATTACATGTACAGTCAATGTAAAGACGCGATTAGACGCCAGTTCCCACTGGGCGGTGCAATGGATATGGAAATACATAAATTAAGCAGTGTGAAAGACGCGAGTTGCTGAATTTCGCGTCATACACTTATTCGTGAGAGTTGAAAAATCTGAACTCCTGTGCCGCAATAGCCAATCAGCAGTGAAATCCTCCTGGGACGTTTGACGCCGAGGACGTACTGTCAAATGTTTATTGATCGATTCAGTGATTTCATGCATGTATGATGTTATGAGAGTTATTTACGTGTATGAAGTGAGTCAACACAGAATATTCTAGCATTCTAGCCAACTTGCATGAATAATTATAGTAATAAAAATACAAATTTGATGACTGGTCACGTTATACACATTTTCAGGCATTATATCATTAACTCTTAAACGGAGCTAAAACACACGTGTAGGCAGAGGTCATTTTTGTTTCAAGATAGTTTACAACCTGTGAACAGAGTTTGTTTTAGCAATGCTGCAGTGTTTCCAAGTCACAGAAGAGTTCAATATTAGCATAACTCACTAAAAAATTAGATTATTATCCTTTACCAGTCATGTAAATGTATCTCTGCGTGTCTGTTAAATCTCATGAATTATTAATAATCAAAGCTTTAACATACTCTAGTGGATTGAATTAGAAATGTAATCAGAAAAACATGAGAAATCGTCTGTGTGTTTGTTTGTCATCACAACACGAGACCATCATTAATCGTCAACACACAAGCAAATCATTTAAACTTAATGATAAACACAAAGTTTCCAAATGTTAAAAAGTTGCCGGGGCATAAATATGATTGAGAAACTGTCAGAAAGCCTCCCGTGTGTTTGTGTGAGACAGACAGATAGCGTTTGAGTGTGTGTGTGTATGCGCGCATGCCAAGTGAGAATAAATCATAACACGACCATCTATCATCAAAAAAAATATCAAATTATCTCAACATAATGACACGCGATACAAAATGTTCAAAGTCGGCGAGGCATAAAGATGATTGAGAAACTGTCAGGAGTCTCCTCGGTTTGTTTGTGTGTGTGCTAGTGTGTAAATATGTAGTCCACACACACAAACACCCACACAAAAATATAATCTCCTTGAATCATCTATATTTAATAACATACACACTATGAACTTGAGTCACTGTGCAGAACGCTCCAACCTCCCTCCATACTTCATTCACTTTTTCGCCCTTTCTGCCTCTCGCAACAAACTCAATCACCAGGCCTTTGTGTGTGAGTGTGTGTGTGTGTGTGTGTGTGTGTGTGTGTTACTGCAGCATACAACAGCGGAGGAGGGGCGGCGGGGAGGGACATGGGGAGGGGGGTGAGACTGCAGGTACAGTTGCCCCTTCCGAACTGAATGTGTTTGTCACTGAAACTGGAAATTATCCATCTCACACCAACGCAGCCGTCCACCCACACACACACACACACACACACACACACACACAAACACTTGTGTAACGCCTGCTGTGCAACACACACACATATGACGGCATGTGCATTTGCTCGCACACCCACACAGACATGGAAAGAATTGGATTTCTTATCTTTTATTTATGTATAGCTTTTGCAGATCTCAACACACACACACACACACACACACACACACACACACACACACACACACACACTACAGGCATGCTGTTACACACTTCTCTCCTCTGAGCACATACGAAAACCTTTTTCCGCCTCTTCTCTCCCCCTTTCATTCAGACCAGTGTCTTGTCTTCCCTCTTGACGGATCCATCTTCAGCGTTGAAGTGGCATTTAAAAAAAAGTGTGGGAACAATTACATAACGTCACTGTGCATGTGTGTGTGTGTGTGCGTGTGTGTATGCGTTCTCTCTCTGTCACTGTACGTTTCCTAGCATTTTATAATGGCCAATTATAGTTTGTTGAATTGTTCTCCGTCCACTGTCGTCTCTGCTTGTCTGACAGGGAGCAAAGCCACAGGAGATGATCATATTTTCCCTGGATCCTTACAAGCATCCTTTTATTGGCTTTCACACCTTCCCTTACATATACCCCCGCTCTCCTTCTCTCGCTTACACACACACACACACACACACACACACACACACACACACACACACACACACACACACACACATATACATCAACACCCAGAGCATATCCACTCTGCTCTGGACAATATGGATGATCTGTAAGCCTGGATTTATAACTCTATAAGTCTGTTTATCACGGCCCAAATCTATAAGCTAAGGCTTAAAGCGAGATACCTCAAACTGATCAGATGAATTGCCAGGCCTTGCAGGGACGAAGGTTCAATTAAGAAGAAACCAATCAGATTTCATCAACTGCCTTTGATATCCCAGGGGAAATTAGTCTTGGCAGCGGTTGTGGCCAGTTCAGAGGCATGCATTACGTTATTCTCTCAGATCATTTAGCAAATGAAAAGAGGCTGCCAATGCATCAGAGAGAGGAAGTGTTCTTTAAGGGTGATGTTTTTCAAAGGCTCTTTTTATGTATATATTACTGTACATTCAATAGGCAGACTGAATAAACATAGTCGTAATTCAACCTTTATCCAGTTCAGAACCTTTATCCAGTTCAGTAAATCTGTATGATTTACTGCTGCATAAAGTATGTGCTTGGTAGATATGTCATGTAGGGAAATATCCTCTGATACCCAACAAGTATTATATTTTCCATTTTGGGTTTGTCAAGAAAAAACAGACAAGGAACTGGAGAGTTAGTCTGAGCAATAAGTCAGTGTGACTAAAGAAGACAAAGATCAACAGGTACAACTCTTTAATGCTGACCACCGGGACTTTGGCCTGCACTGTGTGACTGACAGGTGATCTCACAGGTTTGCAGCCACCAACCCCAGCTCCTCCTTTTCATGCTGTGTCTGACTTATCAATGTCATTTCTGTTTGTCATTGATGCTGCTCTGTTCTCTTCCTGAGGGGTCTTTGCTGCTGTCCTTGCCTTAAGGTTTTCCATGTATGCATATGGAAGGGCAGAGAGCGCACTCTCTCTCTCTCTCTCTCTCTCTCTCTCTCTCTCTCTCTCTCTCTCTCTCTCTCTCCCCCTCTCTCTGTATGCACATGGAAGGGCAGAGAGGTCCCAGAACATAGCAATACTGCAAATAGAAATTAAAGTGGTCCTGACTGATTTCTAAATATTGCAAATTTTCTCTCTGTCCTGTAGAGGTAACTAGCCATGTAGATAGATCCACGACCAAGACCACATTACAATCAAGGTAAATGGAATTCCATTTGTGCAGCAAAAATGTCTTTCCCGAAAGAGTGTCCCCATTAGTGTGGAAAATCTCTTGAGCGTACTTAAGACTTTTCATTGGGAATTAGTTGACAAATATATCAAAACCTAGACAATTAAACACAATACTGTTTGCATGGTTAGTACACAGGCCGGTATCCCTATTTAGTACTTTGTTGCCCACTCAAAGCCTCTTGCCAGAAAACCACAAAGTATGCCGAAAAGTAAAGGGGTCTATATTCTTCAAACAAAATGCTTCTCAGGTCATTAAACTACATATAAAACTCCTTCCCTCCACAGCTTTCTGACACTGACAGGATAGGGGCTATGTCTGTCAACTTTTGTAACTGTAACCTACTGTCCATTAAGCTCACCCACTTCATGTAGTCAGGCGTGCAGTAACGAGAACTTTAACCTCTTTTTCAAACTGTTAAACGAGTACAATATCATGGATGCTTTTAAGGAAAAGAACATGTGCCATTTTCCTCATTTCTACAATCTACTCACCTTTGGAGTGTGACTAGTTGGAACAGGTTTGACGATATGTATAATAAACCAGTTCTTTCAAGCACACCCCAGACTTTGGGGTGTGGAGGTCAGGTAGGTGGAGGGACATGTAGCGAATTTGACTTAATCGCGTAAGGCTAATGTGGAAGCATAAGTAAAGGTCTAAAGCCGTGCCAGAAAGCTCGCGACCTCGCTCCTTTTGTCTCAAACGGACTTTCTTTGTCTTCCATTACATATCAAAAACTCAAATACTCAGAGGTCAAAAAAATCACTGGAGACACGTAGAATCAGATGCAACTGAGTTTAATGTGCTCGCAGGCAACAAACACATCACAACTCAATGAGTCAAGCTCCGGAGCAGGACTGGAATTTCTTTGTGCGCACTCGCTTTTTATTGTGAAAATTTCTTCTGAGTTGTCTTTTTTCCTTCACCCTTCCCACTTGGCGCTGATCATAACGGTGTCACATTTCTGCTGAGTTTACACTTTTTTAGTCCTTCCCCCTGTAGAGTCATATCAGGACAAGCTGCAATTCCCCTAACTTTCCACTAGTGTTTTCTGAGCCCATCCTCTGCTATTTTTAGAAATGATTCACAGTGAATCTTAGGTACTTCTCCAACACAATGCTTAAGTGCTCAATGAGTGTGTGTGTGTGTGTGTGTGTGTGTGTCATAAGAATACTTTAAATGTTAAACCAGTGTGTGATTTGTCAGTTGTACAGATTACATTGCTTCAACACATATCTTTAAAGGTCAACTTAAAGGTACAGTATAAACACTACAGTAAATATTACACTACACTAACATTCCTGAATCCAACCACATTCTGGTTTCCACATGCGGGTAGTGTAGAAGGAACCTTCAGTACACCCTTGGATATAGAAAACAAGGTTGTCATGGAGCGTAATCTGGGGTTTCGCCTCATCTTCTAGTTTCCTATATTCTTGTCTGACAATAGGTTTAAGATGTCGTTATTTTGTAATTTTGGTAATATGGGTGAACTGACCCTGTATTGCTACTAGTAGGGAGCATGATAGATTATTTAGTAATGTGTTACAGCACCACGTGAGGACCTAAAGAGAACCTTTCTGTGCGGTTATTTTCATCTTAATGAAAGTAAGTATGATTGACAACCTCAATCGCCACTGCATTGCTGCTCAGCTTTCACACTGGTAATGTTGTTCTGTAGCCTAGCACACTTGTGTCATCGTCTATAAGACATTTGTTTATGTCATCGCTAATCCTAAACCAATACAACAGAGTGGATTCATGATGCAGATCATGGATCCATTCCCTGGGACGGTACACAGTGTCCATATGAATCAAACGAACTTGACTCTGGGGTCAAGTGTACTCGGATCCAGGCCCGAGTCCCTGATGTGACAGGCATTGTTGTAGCACAGCTTTCTATTGTTGCCTCTTCCCGGTGCTGTATACAGGCCTGGACAAACTTTGTACTCTGCTGTATTGAAGCAGAGATGGGGGTGGATGGTCATCAAATTAACTTTGTATTCCAAGAGAGGTCAGCGTATTGAGTTGTCACCACAACAAGGAGCGGAGGCTTGGCCGGAGCCTGTGGCCTGGCACGGCTGCGGGGCTTGGCAGCGGAAACCATCGAGCGGCTGCTGTCGTGTTTGCAGGTTTTGGCAAGCTTGAGCAGGAAGAGAAAGCTGAGTGTTTATGACTGGTGTACTGGGGCGTTCGATTCTGCTGAGGCAAGATCTGCTCACACAATGTCACCCACTTCCCCGTGCTACACACATGGCCGAGCTGTAACCGCCGCTTACATCCGCATGACGTGTCGACAGTGTATGGTGTTATTGGATTGACCGGTCAGCTGAAGGAAGGATGTGCTGTCAGCGTCGGCTATGAAGGGGAGAGGGTATAGAGTAATATATTTTTTATGAAAACTGCACTTACCAAGCTGAAACTGTAGCTCACTGACTTCAGTGGAGTGATAAATCACCAGAAAATGTATCACCAAAGCATTATAGTCAATGTCAGTTTCCTAAAAAAAAAAACAAAGTATACATTCAGAAATGTTATTTGATTCTTTATTGAATCCATTTTTCTTCCTCTTCTTGCCTTTTTTTAAACTTACCTCCATCCCTTTTATCTGTAACCACTTGATAAATTCCTCTCATCTCCCTCTTCCTCCTCCTCACCGCCATTTATTTTTCTCTTTTCCCTTTTCTCCTCTCAGGAAGTATAACATTCGTGTGGAGGACATCATGGTGCGGGACGTGCGTTACATCACCCTGAACTGCTGCTACAGAGACCTGCATAACGTCCTGCTGACCGGACACCTCAAGACTCTGGCACTGGTGGAATCAGCTGGTGAGACATAAACACACGTGCACATGCTGTACATACAGAGGAGTATTGTACTGATTATTTGCGACAATTTCAAACATTAAATGCTGTATATCATGATACTTACATGAAATAGTAACTCACCACAGTTTCCCTCTATGTACTATATTAGCACTATTCGCAGTTTACATCTAATATTTACAATACATACACACTCATTTCCAACATGACTAATTCCTAATGCTGACTCATCACTACACTAATCTTTCTGCACGCAGAACCACACGTTACTGTATCAGTTCAGTGCAACTGTGCCCAATCATAAACATGGACTGCTCTGTGCAGGGTCTGATGTACTCTACCTTATGTTTACTACTTTTCATCATTAAGGTTTGGAGACAAAGAGGTCGATAATGAGCACCTGGTCAGATTAAATCGAAATCATCAGCTCATTGTTTTCCATCTCACAAGTCTCTACAACCTTGTTAATAACAGCACGCAGCTGCTTTCAGTAGATAAATCCACTGTACACAACCTAACCAGCACCAAACAGCAGACTTCATAGCAGCTAATCAATCAGGTATTTCATGCTGGAGTTGGTGGAGACCAAAGTAGAGCTAAAAGGAGCATGAACTTATATTCACCAGGTGGGCAGAAACTACAAAAGAGTTACAAAAGAAAGAAAGTTACGCTTATGACATCTCTGTGTCTGCTAGACGTTTGGATAGTAGTATACAGTAGTATGTCAATGATGTGTTTACAGCTTGTTTTGCTATTCCAAGGTAGCTGTGAAATATCTCCGGTGTTAATTTTGTTGACAAAAACTATCGTCAAAGACCTTTTTTTTTTTCATGACAAAAACAAGACGGTTATGAACTTAAAATAGATCTTGATAATAAAAACTAAGCTGAAATCCATGATTAGTTTAGTCACATAAAAAGTAATGTTTAGTTTTAATCACCAAACCGAACCTCCAGAGTAATATGTTGCAGAGGAAGAAAGAATTCAGGCTTTAACCAAGTTATTTTTCTGCATCTTAACAGTCAGATGGATAAGTCAGAGTTTACAGTGAACCTGTACTTGCTACCTCTAAACTCTGTTGCTACTCTAAAACTCTAAAAAAGTCTAAAAAGACATGACAGTTTCTGATACAGGAATTAGCCTCACTGGATTAAAGATTTAAAAAACACATAGAAAACATGACTGAAACTTGACTAAGATGTCATTAATTTTTGTCAACTAAAACTAAGCTAAAACTATGAAGGATAAAAATGACTAAAATGTGGCTAAAACTAATGAGTATTTTCATCTCAAGACTGAGACCAAATCTCAAATAGCTGTCAAAATGAGCCCTGAATAGCTCATGATGCAGCTTTAGATGTTTTTAATCATTCAGAAACACATTCAAGCCTTTATTTCTCCACAAAACTGTCTATATACAGTATGAGTGCTTAAGGTGTGATGCAGATAAAGAAATTTGGAGCAGGAAGTCAACCATCCACTCTCACAGAGGCTTTCTATTCAACTTCTTAAACTTGTAACTGTGTCAGATCTCACATTTAACCCTCATCTGCATTGTATGTAAATGTGAAGGATTTAGAGAAGAGTGAAGCCAGTGCACGAGTGCCTTACAGCTGCATTCTGTCTGTTGGCCAGCAGGGGGCGACTCCAATGGCTGCAAAAAGAAGCCTTGTTGTATACAAGTTTATATGAACTTCTCACTCAGTCTATTACCACAGAATACATTTTCCTAATGAGTTATTGATCTCAGTTGGTACTTTTTCTTCAATACAGCATGATGTCCATTTTGTAAACTATGGTGCTATTTAGAGTAAAATAGACAAAAAAGCAGGTGATGCCTTAAAGCGGTCTCAACCGCAATGAACTGATTGAGTTCTGAGATAGATCCACCCCTCGCTCCTCCACAGCTCCACACTCTTGTCCAAATACGGTCACATCTGGCTCAGAAAAAGAAGATGGCGGCGGCCAAAATGCCAAAATCAGGGCTTCAAAACGATAGTCCATAAACCAGTTGGTGGCTACGTCCACCTCTGTTACACACTGTGCTGACCACCATCAGCTTGTTGGATTAAATAAAAGGAGACACAAAAACAAGTTGGGGAAACAGACTTTCCTGCCATTTTATTAAGTTTAGAAGTTTGAGACAGTTCAGCTTGAATGGATTTTACAATTTACAACTTCACTGGAATATTCCCTAAAGAGTGGCTTTGATTGGATTAAAAAGGAAGAAGCAGAAAATAGTGTTTTGTCCCAAATACTCACAAAGAAATGTGGAAACAGTCATACAATTTAAAAAATAAATAAATAAATTACCGTGTGAATACAGCGTGCTGAGCTCATCACTGTGTCTGATGTAACATTGATGTCTGTGCTCGATATCAGATGTTGTTGGACTGAGCGTCCCTGCCAGTCTGTACCATAAACAAATTCCAGCGACCTTGGTGTCGTACTCATTAAAGTGATTGATTGATTGACAAACTTTCCTGGGCACAGCCTGCTGATGTCACGGCACTCACCACCTCACTGAAGTGCAAATTCGGTATTCCAACGCCGTCTCAATTATGCAGTCGTGCAGGAACAATTAGCTGCGGCATAATCAGCACGCACTGTCACAAAGGCAATTACTTAAAGCAAGCAAGCTGCCACCCACCCACCCGCACACACACACACACACACACACACACATATACGCTCACACACTCGCTAGTTAATACACAGTCGCTGCATTCTGGGCTCCTGTTATGTAACTCAGCTGAGCTCTCTGCAGTGCTGCAACATGTGTTAGGAATCTCCTGCAGTCTGCTCACTCTTCCCTCCTGAAACAAGTTTTACTGTCTCCTCTCATCCCTCTTGTCCCTCTCTATTTCCTTCCTGCTTCTCACCTGCCCATTTTATTTTTCTACCTACTCTGTCTTTCACAACACTCCCTCTCCTCCTCCACCTTCCTCCTTATTGTTTCTCCTTCTCCTCACCTCCTTTCTGTGCCTTGTCTCACAGAGTCCATGATCCTGCTGGGCTCCATCGAGCGTGCCCAGCTCCAGGCGCTGCTCTCCATGCAGCTCGGCCGCCCCAGACGGCTAGAGTACATCAGGGAACGAGCCCTCGAGGAGAAGAAACGCATGTCGGTTGTGTCAAACACAGGCAGCGATGACAGCACCCACCGGGCCAGTCAGGAGGTCCGCTTCCAGGTCAGAGGTCACAGTGAAAACGCCTTGGGCCTGATTGACTGTTTACACATTGCTCATGGTACAAAATGAAACACAGGCTCTGAAACTGGAAACTGTGCTGACTGCTGGTTGGCCTACAAACTTGTCAGCCCAGAAAAATTGGACGTAAACTGTCAGAAATCTTCCAGCTGTTCAAAGAAAAGTCACAGGCAGAAATCCCTGCAAAATCTAAGACGGCAAAGAAAAGCAAAGCTGCAAGGTTAGACAGTGAGGTGACTATTACTTAAAATAACACGAAAAGGAAGCACCACCTACACAAACTCAAACTCCACCACTGATTGCTAAGTGAGACAGAATAAAAAGCTTTCTCCAGATGCTCAGTCTAACTGAAGTAAATGTGGATATCAAGGGATGTGGATGTACTAAAACAAAGGGTTAGGGCTCTGTAGGCACTGGGGTGCTTTGGACTATACACTGATTTCGTGTTTGAAACATGAGAATGTTTGGCAGGTAAAATGTTGATGATGTTTTACAATCTAATGAGTTTGGTAACATTTGCTGATCAGCACCAAAAGCCCAGCTGAGGATGGAAATGTTTTTTAGTTTTGCAGGCATGAGGTCATAAACCAAAGTAGTAGAAAAACTTTGACCTGATGGTGGCGCTAGATGCAAAGTTTAGGAACCACCAATAAACAGTTACAATTCATCCTGGTGGAAACATAAATGTCTGCACCAAATGTCACGGCAATCTGTCCAACAGCTAATGAGATATTTCAGTCTGGACCAAAGTGGCCGACTGACCAACCGATCAGCTAAACTAACTTTGTAGGACTTGTACATCTTTTATGCTCAGCACGGAGATCAAATTAAACCCAGACTGGACTGTTTGTGACATCTCCTTTATTAAATATCCACCAGAGGAACAAACCCAGTATTAATTTAACAAAACCTTGAAGTTTTGACAGTAAAAGTTTATTTTAGGAAAACAAACACGGAAGAGAAGAATGAGTCTAACAAAACAAACATCACAGGGTCTGTTTCAGAGTCATTCATCTGTTGCACTGAAAGAGAAGTTTGGAATAAGAAGAACTGTGAGGGTGAAAAATGTTGGTTTAATTTAGAAACACGCTGCGCAGGTGTGTGTACTTTTCAGCTATCTTTCTGAGAACCAATTAAGTTTTATGCTGAACATTTAGATTAAGGACACTCTTTGAAAATGAGGACATTTTGATTGTTCCTCACCTTCGTACAGTTTAAATTTCAAATTTCCAGCCAAGCAACAACACAAAAAAACATTGAAGATGTACCGTAACATGTAGAAATATCCGAACACCTACACACTGACAAGAAGTAGAGAGCAGTTCATGTAGTTTAAAATCTCTTTGGAGATTATTCCAAGTGAGAGGAGCAGAGCACATAAAGGCTTTCTTTGTCAGCTCAGTCTGTGCACTGAGAACAGACAAGAAGGTTAGGTTAGGTTAAGGTTTGGGTAAGAGCTGCATGATTTGCAAAAAACATATGTCAAATATTTTGACATATTGCAATTGTTTAATTGAAGGAGCAGCGGCTCTACTCTGAGCTCCCTCCGGATGTCTGAGCTCCTCAGCCTATCTCTAAGGCTGAGCCCAGACACCCCACGGAGCATCTCAGTTTGGTCGCTTGTTTCTGCAACCTCATTCTTTCGGTCACTACCCAGAGCTCATGACCACAGGTGAGGGTTGTGACATAGATGGACCTGTGAATTGAAAGCTTTGCTTCTGGCTCAGCTCCCTCTTCACCACGACGGTCCAGCACAGTGCTTACATCACTGCAGACGTCACACCATACCGCCGATCTATCACTCACGAACAAGACCCCGAGATGGTTGAAGTCCTTCATTTGGGATGGTACTCACTCACTCACAACCAGGGCCTCAGACTGGGAGGTGCTGACTGGCATCCCGCCCACTTCACACTCAGCTGCAAACCGCCATAGTGCCTGCTGGAGGTCACGATGTGATGAAGCCAACAGAACCACATCATCTGCAAAAAGCAGAGATACAATTCTGACTCCTTGAGATTCTGTCCATCATAATATTTTGATTAATAGCGCAGCCCTAGGAAGGCGCAGGGGTTGCGGTTAGGTATTTACGTGTGATGGTTGGTTGTGATGGTCAGAGGTAACTGGTTAGGGAACGTGTTATGTCAATGACCGTCCTCAGATGTGTAGAAGTACAGGGCTGTGTAAGACAAAGACAGAGAAGAGAAACATGATTTAAGGTAGATGTCTAGATTGGTTCCAGGTCCTGGGCCGTAGTGCTCGAAATGACAATTTATCTCTTTTTTTCTGTCTTCATTTCTCTTTCATCAGTTTGCAGTGAGTGGTTAGGTGGAACGCCCTCAGGCGTGGATGAGGTTATGGGAGGAAGGTGTGTGTGTGCGTGTGTGTGTGTGTGTGTGTGTGAGATGTTCATACCTTCTCTCGATTCTCTTTTTGTCTCTGACGTCATGTCCTCTTTTTCCAACTTTCTCCATTTCTTTCTGTGCTGCTTTCATCAACGCCTGAAAAAATGACAGGTATCTCTGTATTAAACATCCTGATAGCTGACTATTATTTTTGGATGATAGCTGTTCTTAGTTTTTGTCATAGTGCTCTGAAACAGCATAATATACTAGCCGTCAAGCAAAAAAAATAAATGTTAAGTGGGGTTTTTTTGTTTGTTTTTTGCGAGTTAACAATGGCTGACCCACCTCTGTTACTCACATAAGGCGGAAACTCAAAAACACTCGTGTGTTCTTTTGTTGATTGCTGTTTAAATAAAAGATAAATCCGAAGACTGAATAAATAAAACATGGGAAGTGTATTACAGAGACTCCAGTTAGCAGATGTACAATATTAAATTAAAATGATCAGCCCCGTATATCAGGAATATTAATGACTTTACAAATGGATAACTTCACAGAATTACAGCTGAATATATTTGGAGCGAGTTTCACTCAGGCATTTGATCTGCGAAACATTTTGCAGCTGAAACCAGACTGTTCACTCGCTTCAGAAAGACATTAACATAACCCAGCAAAAATATTTTGTAGGTCATGGAAATGCCAGCGTGGAGAGTCATTGAAGTCATGAAATTTTACATCAAGGCTAACATGAGAACCCTTATTTTAGCTCTCAACTCCCACTGGTTTCACTCCTTTGTTTTTTTCTTCTTCTCCATGTTTCCCCCTTTTGATTTGCCTCCATCTCATCACTCCGAAGCACCACATTCATTTGTCTAATGAGTCTACAGAAAGAGAAAAAGGGGGGTTGATTGGGGGGTTTATACGTTATGAGTGCTGTTTCTCACGTGTCTGTGTTTGTGTGTGTGTGTGTGTGTGTGTGTGTGTGTGTGTGTGCGCAGATCTCTACTGAGGAGTCCTCCTTCAGCCCTACTCGTCCAGTCCCTCAGAAGCCCCTCAAACCTGCACTGAAGAGACCCTCTGTGGTGGAGCGACCAACTGAGATCCCCACCAGTAAGAAAAACACACACACACACACACACACACACACACACACACACACACACACACATAGGGGAGAGTTTCCAAACATGAGACAGAAGAGGCAATCAAAAAGGAAAAGAATAGGCGATATAATAGATCCAGAAGGAGTGTGGGTAATGGCCTCTCTGTTTCTAAACTCACATAACACTAATTGCAGCTCTTCCTCTCACTCTCTTCATTCTCCATCTCTTAGATGATGAAAAATCTATTTTAGGATTCACTGACTACAACTGTCTGTACCGGATAGTGTTTACATGTATGTTTGAAATGTGTGGTAGAGGTTAGTGTTCTAATGTAGTGGGATCTGGTTCCAGATTTCAGTGTGAGTGTGACAAAACGATCTCTGACCTTAATTGTTTCTGTAAGGTGGTACAGGAATAAGTGCCTGTGAAACTGATCTAGTGATGCGTTGCTGTCTCGTGTTGGGACTTGGAAGGAGAGAAGTAAGTACCGTTTCCCTCGGATGCAGCCGGGTGCCGTTGGCGACCCGTTGTATATAGGAATGTCACGATAACAAAAATTCAGTAGTTGGTGCCGATACCAGTAAAATTACATGATACTCGATAATTGGTAAAAATAAAATTCCTAAGATCCCATGTACAAGAAATACTTTATTAAAATATTTGCATATAAAATAACATTTCTATCAACACATTGATATTACTTATATTTTTTTCTTTTTCTCTTTACTTATTTTTTGTTGTAAACAACATTGATCAACATCTGCAATAAACTCAATAAACTATTTAAATATTTACTATTTAAATCAGCTGACAGCGTTTGAGCCAACCACAAGAATGTGTGGAATTTCGTTGGTTTCATTTATTGTTTGTCCTGTCCAGGTGCAAACAGCGTTTTTTCATGACCGTGGTCCAGTTGTGGAAAACTCAAACGTCCCAGTACAATAAATCAAATGCATCCCAACCGCTGTGTTTTGGCAGTAGACGCACATGCGCAGTCACGTGCTACTGAGAGTGAAATCCTGATGGTTAGCTCACATACAGCTTGTTCGAGCTGTTCTCTGTGTTGTTGAAATTAAACAAAATAACACGGAACGTACTGTATCTGCTTATTATGCTACTGATTTTAATTGGTATATTTTTTGATGAACTGAATGACATTTAACGGAGTGTTGCACGTCTCGTAGGCTGGGCTCATAGGAGACCACCGGACTCTCTCCCAGGGGAGGGGCTGGGGGAGAGAGGGAGATGTCTGGACAAAGCTCCGCACGGAGCACGAACGGTTCAGAAGCAATTCGAAATGAGTTAAAAGCAATTAATAAACAAATAAAGTGGTGTTTAAACTGCATATGTTGCTAGCAGATCTATTTTCTGGCCTAAAGTGCAGCCGTGACTGGTTCTGAATGTGAGCTTTAGCAGGTAGCCGCTCTCTCCTCTTCCTCATCACCCCCTCGCTCTGAATGTGGGCAAGGACTGTAACGCTATATGGCGTATGCTGCCCCCATCAGTTCGGTAAGAGTCATAGCACCGATTCTTACGCTGGAATCGTTTTTGCCGGTTTTTCAAAAAGAGTATCGCCATTTGTTTGTCCTTTCTAGGCTACATGGAGGAGTCCATGGATGAGGACCTGCTCCTTATCTAGACAGAAACAGCTCATTCCATGAAATAAAAACACAAACATACTTATATTCAGTTTTTGCCAATATGTTCATACTTAAATATCGTGTGTGTTCATGAGCATGTGTGTGGAATAAAGTCTGACAGTGTAATGTGAGAACCACAGGAGCAGAGGAGTCAGACTGTGAAGGAGCTCAGTACAGTTTCATGTGTTTCCCTGTTTTTCCCTCAGGCTGTGACACCTGCTGTCACCTGGCTGTGACACACTCTGACAGACAGTTCACTGTGTGGCAATGTCAGATTTCTCTCCCAAGGAAACATTGAGTTTAGTTGTGGTCTGAGAGTGTGTCAAACTCCTGGTGTTAGACTCTTGTGTCTCTCCAGGCTGCAGTGGAGCTTCTGCTCGTCAGCAGAACAGACGAGTGTGTTTTCTCTGGTTCATTAGTGAGGCCAGGGTCACTCTGCATACACTCTGCATTTATTTGTGTCTTTTTTTAGTTTCTGGTAACTCACAGGTCCAGATTATTTGTTTGAGTCTTGTTCAATAGCTCCATGTTGTGCTGAGTTTAAGTGCTGAGGATATGTACCGTTTTTCCACTTAAAGTAGTAATCAACCTGAAACCTGTGGCTTCCTGTGACCTGAATCTTTTGAGACATTGGTTCTGCACTCTTTCTGTGTTCCTACTGTATTTTATAAAACATTAATTTCAGAAAAAAAAAACAACAGGACCAACTGTGTGTCATTTTTACATGCTGATTGGTAGGTTAGGGGTTATTTGTGGTTGTTGGACAGACAACTAATTATTTTTATTGTTGAAAAAAAATGTTTATTAATCATTTTGTCTATAAAATGTAAATGATTTTTCTTTTAATGTTAAAAAGTATTGAAAATACCTGTCCTAGTTTTCCAAAGCCAAAGATGGTGTGTTACATTGTTTTGTTTGTCAGAAAACAGCCCAAAAAGTGCTTTGCAGAGCAACAGAAAAGAAAATATATAAAAGGTAAAATTCATTACTAAATAATTTACAATTTTAAAAATCACCATTTAAAATAGCAAAAGTGCAGAAAGAGGTGCAGATTATTAAAAATTATTTGAAATTGAGTTTAAAAATACATTTATAACCATTACAGGGCGGAGTGGGCAGTGTAAAAAATGAATGTTTTTAGCTTAGAGTCGGTGCTGTCTAACATAATCCTGAGGTTTTTGGTGATCGGAGCCTTAGAACGCCGTTTTCAGGGACTTATTTAACTCCAATGTCTGTTAGCGGTGTAAACAACAGACACAAAACAGAAACAACAGCTCGTAATGAAAAAGTGGCAGAAAACAGACAAATGGCAAAAAAAAAAAAAGAATCATCAATAGCATGATGTTGCTATGCTAACTCTTTGCTGGCTTACAGCACGTCACTTCAGCATTTCTATTGGTGATGTGAATGTGAACAAACCAAAAAAGTCCTTAAAAGCATGAAGTTCTTGAGGAGCTCTTTGGTGGGCAGTTCCTCTCTGAGAGCGCCAGGACTGTTCATTTCGAAAATGACTTATAGCAGCATGTTATGTTAAGATGCTGCATTTAATGAGGGCTACGAGAGGAGGTAATCGCACTTGTCCTTGCATTTTCAAAACTTTTTACCACCAGCAAGTCTGATGTTGTGTTCACACACGATACGAATTTTTACTTACTCACTTGCATGAGTTTGAATATATAGAATAGTTTGTGTTGACTTGCTTCATACACCCAAATAACTCGGGTTGTGTAGTGGTTCGAGCACTCGTCTCCCCCGTGGAAGGTCCAGGGTTCGAATCCTGCTGGGGTCGACGTCAGCAAAGGCATGCGGTCGCAAGAGGTTCCCACCGCTGAATCAAATAGGATCAGATTCCTTGAGGAGGCATCAGGATAAGAGAGTAACTCCATAATCTGAATTAAGTTCTCAATGAGGGCCCATCATAGACGGGAGGTTCCAGACATGTAATGGCCAAATTGATGAACGAATATCTGCCGGTATGTCCTCGATGACACACGTCCACGGAGGATCTCAGTGCTGATTGGCTCTCGCAGCACAATTGGTCGCTAAAGTTCAGATTTTTCAACTTTTGGAAATAAATGTATGACGTGAAATCCTGCAGAAATTTGCGTCTAATCGCGTCTTTACATCGCCAACATTTCAAATGGAATTCCAGTGAGAAACAGCAGCCGGTCACAGACAGATTTTTTTTGCAGAAGACACAGCTGTTTTTGTAATTCTCGTTTAGACAGGACCTATAAAATGGGGTCTGCAAACAGAAGGCACATCAGCACCTTACAGACAGACAACAACGATATCTGATTGTTTCACTGTTTTTGAATCTCTGTCTGTCTTTCAGGTCCACAGGATAATTCGGGCATTGCTTTAAAGAACCTGTTCTGCGCCAGCCCAGACACAGAAGGCCTGGAGGTGAGAGAGCCATGTCCTCAAATACACCCAAAAACACGCACACACACACTCACACACACACACACAAAGAGTGGCTCACATCCTGTCGCTCACACATTGTGCACACCCACACAGTCCTATGCTATCTCTCACATACAGTCCTTCACGCTCTACAGTACAGCACCTCCCACACAAACAGAACAACACATACACAGAACACACACACACAGTATCTCAGTCAGCTTCAATATAAAACCTTTTTCACTTTGTCTCAGCCTTGCATCCTGCAAGGCTTTAAAAAATCTCCTCACTCCCCACCACCCTACTAATGACTTGTTTCAAAGAAATAAGTAAGTATGTCAGTGAAGTTTGGTCAAACTGACGTTGCAAAAGCAAGTTTGTTTGCAAAGTCAAAGTGACGCTGAGGTTGTTGTTAACGTTGTGTGCTTGTCTCTGGTCGCCGGGAAGAAAAAAACGTGGAGCGCCCCACATCTCCTGAGCACAGGAGGCCGTCCAAACGAGTCCGGATATCCGTAGTGGTAAGAGCCACCGATCAGGGCTACCCAAATGCCTGGAATCCGCCCGGCAACAGGTTCATCAGCCAATCAACCGATTATCACCCCACCATCCCATTCCAGGGCTAATCCCAAATGCCGATGGACTGAGATCTGGGCCAGGCTCAGCCAAAGCCAGTCTGTGCCATCGTGCCAAAAAGTGTTGAACACCCTCCTCCTTGTATAACCTGTAACCTCACGACTGACCTGTCACTGCCTCTAGTTGCTTACGTGATTGGCTAAGGCTAGGATCCATTCAGCTTAACCTCTTTTCATTGGTTTAATGGTCAGTTGAGGTTACGGAGAACACTTGACACCTGAAACACCATGCTTGTGATAACTGGTCCTTAAAGTCACTGGGTCTCGTTCATGAAATGTTAGCAGAATGAATTTGCGTGTAAACTGTTCGCAGAAGGAAACTCACCTGTATTTCACCATTTATCAATATGTTAGCTGCTCCGATCTTTTCATAAGTATTAACACAGTCTACACCTGCTTCTGACTTCTCGTAGTGCGCGTGTAATAAGGACTGACTGAAATATTGCTTGTCATTATTAGAAATTACAGTTTTAATTGGTATTGTGCTCTGTTGTGTTCACAATACGTAGAGGCCTTTGAAACAAGTTAAACATGACAAAAGATTTGAAATAAAACACATTTAGATAAATGATCAGCAGATTTAAGTTTCAGATTAGGGTTCTTAAGAAAGTGAATAAGTTATTTAAATCGACTTAATACAAAATTGGAAAACGCTGTTTGCTGAATAAATGGAATAACAAATCAGCGTGCTCCTCCTCCTCTTTACGCACTGCAGCCCCAAACTGCATGTCATTTTTGTTTAATTAAATTGTCAGAGCGGCAACATGAGAGACGTAAACATTAATTTATATTTAAGTTTTGTTTAATAAGACTTGCAGACATGGGAGACCAATTAGGCGTCTGTCTCTGCTCACACCGGGCAGTTGGCGAAGCTGAACTTGGGTGAGAGTTGGAGGTAGACAGTTTGGCTTTACTCCTATCTGACTTGTTGTGAAACTTTACTGTGGGTTCATGCAGACATTAGACGACCTGCATTAGGATGTTTTAACAGTAGTTTAATTAACAACAGTGACAAACAATGCTGAGGACAAACTGACAGAGAGGTCTGTCTGATGATGCAAGCAAGGTGCTCGTCTGCAGCAGAGAGCTGTCAGTGGGAGGAGCCTCTGTAGCTGTTTTGGTTATTCTGTGTGTACTTTTTGCATCAAGTTTCATATCAAACCATTTTAATTTTAGCTTTTTGGATGGTTCTTACAACAGAGGACACAGAGTTAACAGCATTCATTACCTCCCTCCAGGCCTTTGATTTACCTGTCCCTGTCACGCCACTACTAACAGATCAACTCCACCTAAAATAAAATAACTTTAGGAAATTGGAAAAGTTTTTCCATTTTTTTCTCTCTCTTTCTCTATTTGCTCCATGTTCGCAAGTCGACAGGATGCACCTATCCATAGTGATTATCACCTCTACACACATGCCTACGATTAAATCCCAGTTTCCCACAGTGCTCATGAATCCGCTGTAGATTTTTAGTACCAAGGTTTTGCATCCGCACATCGACTCACAGATTTATTAACATTTCATGAATGAGACCCATCATGTGAAGATTTTTAAAACTCCTGACTTTTGCTTCTGTTAGTGTTCGGATCAAATAAGATGCTGTAGGAGAGAGCAATGCACAGCACTGCTAAATGTGCATCAGATTTCAATGGAAGTGTCTCAATTTTCTCCAAACAAACATACCTCAAATGTTGTGTGATTGACAAAACGACAACTATATAAGATTTTTGTAGGGGATGGCATATTAGGACAACAACATGGGTACATATAATCTGAATGACAGAGTTAATGATATGTAATATTTGGAGTTTTTAAGGAAAACATCATGTCTGGGGCCCCAGGAGCCGCCCTCCTGCTCCGCCTCTGTTCTCATTTTAAATCAAGTTGTGGTCAAGTGGTCTACAAGGATGAGGTTGTTCAACCAAGCATGTCGTGTTGTCCATCATCAGCTGTGTCACCCGAGGTGTCCAATCAGTGACGGCCTCACAGGGCAGGCCTTGTCCCTGGAGTGACCCAGAATCCATCGCATTTGTTGTAATTGATGAAAGAAACTGTGGTGTTTTATGTGTTTGATGTGCAGTCGGGGGGGAAGCACCGTGTTGGGGCCAGTTTCTCTGTGCATGCAGCGTTTAATATCCAGATAAGAGCGTCATATCTCTTCATTAGCAACAGGCAGGTGTTTGAATGACAGCGCTCCAGCAATAGCTGTGCTGAAATGATGATGCATGAGAAGGTATTGGAAAATATCACCACAAACTGGGATGTAGCCCACTGTCCAATTACCAGCGACCGCATCCCCTCCAGCAGCGGTGCATGTCAGTCAATGAAACAAGAGTCTGATTGTGAATTGAGAAAAATGATTCCACGATAGAACATCCAGCGCTGCATGACAAATTATCAGATGTCAATTTCTGAAAATCAAACACGATTAAGCATTACATAATCACACACGCAGACACAACACGTTCACACATTTGATCTTTGTCCATTTGTCAGCATCAATGATTTATTCCTAATCTATCTTTACGTACATGAAGTTCACAAATCAGCATGAGACTGTCTTTCACTCATCACATATAATTTCATTTCATTCACTAGGAGCCACCAACCAGCTTAAAGAGTTTATTTGGGGTGAGCATTTAACCACACTTCTTCTCAGCATGTCTAATACAGTCCAGTATTACGATGCAAGGCTACACTAACACACACAGTGGGTGTTCGTCTTGATGATGTTTCACACTGTTCGATGAAGTCACAGCTGTTAAATATCGCCGAGTTTTTCTACTGATTCAGTGCAACCATCCAGACCTTAGAGAAACATAAGCTACTACAGTTTAGTCTAGAACAACACAAAGGTATGTTCACGTCACACTTAAAGGGATAGTGCACCCAAAAATGAAAATGCAGCCATTATCTACTCACCCATATGCCGAGGGAGGCTCAGGTGAAGTTTTAGAGTCCTCACATCACTTGCAGAGATCCAAGGGGAGAGGAGGTAGCAACACAACTCCACCTAATGGAGGCTGACGGCGCCCCAGATTCAAACATCCAAAAACACATAATTGAAACCACAAAATATCTCCATACTGCTCGTCTGTAGTGATCCAAGTGTCCTGAAGCCCCGACATAAAAAGTTGTTCGGAAAAATGTCATTGGAAGTTGCGAACGAGACCAGCAAAAGCATGTGTAGATATGTCGAACAGGACGCCTCAAGGTGACTGGAGAAATTTAACTCTTAACTGGCAACTGGGTGGCGCTATAACAACAGAAAAATGGCTAAAATGTGACCGATCGCTGTGGCTGCAATCATACTATCAAACTCACAAACACTCTGTCTGAATACATTGCTCTTCTTAATACGTTCAGTTGACTATTTAATCTGCAATTTCCTATGACCTGTATCCCAAACACACACCATGTGAAACTGTACGTGGGGAACTGTGCACTCAGTGGGTATGGACAAGTATAGATATGATACAAGAACACACTCCTCTTCCCTCTGATTCTCAGTCATTATTGTGTCACTGTAACTCTATTAGCGCTATTAATGATTTATTCTTGAGGCACTTAAGGAGCGCCATTAGTTTCACGTGTCTGACAATTATTGAAGTCTGTACACATTTTCAATCATTCACAAGCACAGAGCGGTGTCAGATCATTCGTCATCTATCGCTCCGGGGCTCGTGTGTAAACCTCTGGTATACAGCTGATAAATTACACTGTGAAGTCTTAATCTTGTTGATAAGTAAGGAAAAACACTGACAGCATTGTGTTCTCAGATCGTGCCCAGCTCCTGCCAATTTTGACCAGTCACAGCTGTGAAATACCATGACAAAAAAATGGTCCCAAAATTCAATACTTCAGTTTCTTAACACAATCAGTCTGCGCAATTACACAGCAGAAGTCAGACACGCCTTGAGGTACTCAACAAAAAGTTTGGCATTAGTAACAGCGGAGGTGCGCTGGGAGTGTTTTTCATTTGGTGGTGTAAAATATGAACCCTCAGGTGTGCATTTCACACCATGACACCGCAGCGCTCGTGTTGAGTTGTGTGGCAGCGAAAGACCACAGAGACTGTATCAAACCGGAGGAAGTGAATGACGCAACTCATTTCTTCAACTGGAGTAATGAAACAGATGAATCAAAACAAAATGTAGTAGTTTCACACATTTACAGCAGAAGCACTGCTCATTACATGCTCCGTCTGTTTTGAGGCAACGTCTGTGCAAGAGCTCAGCGTGTTTGCACTCTGCCAGTTAATAATCACATTGATTGTCCCGACAGGGCGCGATATTAAAGGTCAGAATTTAGAGAAAAAAAACTTTCAAAAGCAATAACTGTTACACCACAGGTTTCATTTTAGGGAAATTCAAAAGGGATAAAGCATGTCGTTACTGAGTCACCGCAGCATGCTGTATTATTCGTCAGAAGAGGTCGTGTTATTGGGCCTATTAGTCCTGACGTACATTACATCTATTTACAGTGAGGGTTAGGGGACACCCAGGAGCCCTGACAAAGCAGACGAACACAGAGTTTATCTGATCATATCCATCTGATTCTTTACCCCAGAAATTTCCTTCCTCATACAGATTAGAAATTATTTCTACTGCAGTGGACACAAGAGCTATGAGAGTAAATTTAAGAAGGCCGTCTACAGTAGATCAAATAAAATCTGGTGTGAAGTTGCAAAGATGCAGTCATATACATTCTGTCTTTCGGTCACCTCAATCCAAACTTCTTGGGACAATTTATACTTCTAATATATACTACTTATCTACCATAAAACTTCAATTAAAAGCCTAGTCCCCCAAGAAACATTAGAGGACAGAGGAGTATAAGCAACAAAGGCACACAACCAAAATTGAAACAGGAATGATGCACAATTTAAGCAAACAGTAGCCAGACGCCATGTTGACGTGATATATATTGTCATTTTTAGGTGCAGTGGTCATGTATTTGGTATTTCTAGAAATTCTTAAAGGAGTTTATATTGTGCAGATATATTACAAAAATCAGCTGACACTAATACAATTTTCTTTACTAAATATTATTATTTTTAAGACAGTAGACTAAATGAATAAAATTAAAATGAAAGAAAATTTGTATTTCCCACTAGAAATGCCAGATCAACATGTAGGGATTAGATTAGTTTAGATACCACTGACTAATATGCATCTAAACACACACACATATATACATCGCATTTGTCAAACGGGGTGTTTTATTTTGAAATTTGTTTTATTCTGAAAGTTGACCGGATGCTGTTGTTGTTCTTTTGTTTGACTTCCTGCCCGCTTAACACATTCGCTTGCGGGTCACGCAGAAAATAGACCAGACACTGAAATGATCGCTGCAGGGCCGGTGTGGATGACACAATCGGTTAACATGGGCGCCGAAAGGAAACTGCCTTCACTTCGAGGCTATTCACAGCACTTCCGCGTCCGGTGTGGCGTAAGGCTGAGCCCAGACACCCTACAGAGGGAACTCGTTGTGGCTGCTTGTATCTGTAATCTCATTCTTTCGGTCACTACCCAGAGCTCATGACCATAGGTGAGGGTTGGGACGTAGATGGACCAGTAAATCAAAAGCTTTGTCTTCTGGCTCAGCTTCATCTTTACCATGATGGTCTGGCGCAGCGCCCACATCACTGCAGACCCAGCAGCAAACTGCCAAGTGTAAAGTCAAATGAAGACAATTATTATTTATATAATGCTAAATCATAAAGGTTATCTCAAGATACTTGTCGTATAAAGCAGGTCTAGACCATAGGACAAAACAGTTCAAACAAAGTCCCACCAAGAGCAAGCACTGCTTATGTTCCTCTTCTTCCTCCTGGCAAAGAAAAACTTCCCTTTAAACCTCGAGCAGACCAAGACTCTATGGAGGGCGGCCATTTGCCTCCGCTACAGTTAAAATTCTAGCTATAGCCATGGATGTATTCAGTACTGTCTAGATGCAGAGAAATTATCTTGCAGGTAAATACAGTACGGTCACTTGCTTTGTTTCACTTTGGTATTTATTGAGAGTATCTTATACTGAGGCTGATTTTAAACACTTAGAAATGCTCGTATACTGTGTTGGTGATACAGATAACTGCATCAGGCTTTATTGCAGCCACACACACCTTCATCCCCTGATCAAACCTGTTTTTAATAAGAAAGAGACAACAGCTACAGGAAATATTTTAGATTACACACATGGGGCACAGATCTGTCTCCTAAAACAGTCGGCATGGAAGCGCAGTTATAAAGTTTATAAGGTTTTATTCCAGCACTTTTATCCCCTGCATACACTGGAAGTTTTTATTACAATGAAGATCAGCCTCAGTGGAAACCTTTTATTTCCTGGGACGAAACGGAAATCTGCGGCTCGATGGCCCAACTATACATTCTTATAGTGTGTAGCATTAATTGGTGGACACCAGTCAAGTTTGTAATGGCCCTCATCTGCCACTGTGGGCTGTAATTTAATAAAGTAGTGATCTGTTAAGTGTACCCATGAGGAGCATACTGTATGGTCAGCGCTGAGACAGATGGTACATTAGTAGCGCAGTGAATTTTGGGATGTGTTAAGTGGGCCTAGAAGCATGGTAGTCATTACTGCCTTGCAGTGAGCTAATTAGTAATGAACCCCTGGAGCAGTTGGTGTGTGTGCATTTACAGTGCGCTCAGCCTGTGGGCTCGTCCCCCTCTGTCATCAGGAGTTATTATTACCATTCAGCAGTGTATAAGTGCATGTGGCAGAGTGTGACACCGATTGCAGGGACGCTCTGAACCCAACGAGGCTCTGTAGGCCTGAGCAGGAATACGGACAAACAAATGTCTCAGTTTTTTCTCCCGAGACTTCTGAGCAACACCCCCGCGGCAGAGGAGAGATCAAGTTATTACTCTGCCCCTCCCTTTCTTTCAGCTCGCAGTTCTTCGCTCTTTCTTTGTTTCTGGTTGTGGTTTAATCTCCGCAGCTCTGCTTCACGCTCTTCGTCCATCTTTACGACTTTTTCAAAGCCCTCCTCCCTTTTTCTGTATCTCTGTCATCTGTCCGCCTCCCCCACACCACCACCACCTCCACCACCCTCTCCTTCCATCTAGGCTGTGAAATATTGATGCAGGGTAAATGACATCAGTAGTCTGTTGCAGAGAAATGATGCCACCCAGCCTCTCGGTCTCTCCTGGCTGTTTTTCTCATTATTTTTCCTCCACTCTTGCGTCTTCGTAATGCCTCCATGCTTTATTTATGATGGTTTGTGGGCTTGGCTTTTTGGCACCTTGCCTCGCGCTCTTTGTTTCTTTGAGTTTCTTGATTTTTCTTTTGTTTCTTAAGATTTCTGAGGATTTTGCGTGTTTCTTTCTTACATGGGAACATACATGATGCAAGACAGAGAAGACAAGTTGCATTTAGTGTTGGAAGAGGAAAATATGTCCCTGAATAATGGTGTATGTGCGCGTATACGTGTGTGTGTGTAATGAGCTTCCCTACCTAAATTCAATTCTGAGTAGCTGTTTGGTTGTTCACACTCCACTGCATCAGCATCACCTACTGTGAAGAGCAGGAGAACAGGGCCCAGGGACAAACACGAGAGAAAAAACTGGTCACAACCTTTTTTGTGTATGTGTGTGTGTGTGTGTGTGTGTGTGTGGAATAGATATGCACATTATCAGTCGTCCACCTTTGACAGCAATCAAAGAAAATGATAGAGTAGTTTAGTAAGCGAGCAGCAGATCTTAGAGCCAGCTACAGCTTTGTCGCCTGCTTTCTGTAAAGAATATAAACATGGACATAAAAAGCAAAGAATAAATGACTTTAGAGGACTGATTTAATCTCGTCAATCTTTGATCAACTGCTGTGACGTGCTCAGCCAGCATTATTAAGAAAAATAGCTGCAGAATTTCACAGTTATCAGCAACGCAGGGAGATAATGATAAGTCACTTTGACATCTGGAGCCTCGTCTGCCGAGCCCGATTCCACACATTAATGTGTTGTTGGCAACCAGCTGCACAAATTGTAGGCACTTTATGTTATAAATGGCTGATGTGCAGTTCAGAGGGACGTGCATTGTCTTTCTTTCCATTGTTCAGAACACAGGGAAAATATGTCTCAGTGTCATCAGCATAAAAATGGAAGCCGATGTTTTGAATGTGCACCAGCTGTTCGAACGTTGGCCTCATTGTAGCGTATGTGTTTACTAAATGGAGATTTACACATCACTAAATTAAAACAGACTGTACCACAAACTGGCCCCTACAGTTAGTTGTCAACCGGGTCTCAGTTCAAAGTAGTTGAATACTGGTGCTTGGTCAATGACTGCCGGTGTCGGATACAGATGAAAAAAGCAACAACAACCAACTTTCACCTGCAAGGCCTGTGTTCACTTTCCATTTGAATGTTAAGTCAAACCCTGTTCTTTTGTTGATATGTCATGAGGTCGGGTACATCATATCTCATCATGGACAGAGACGTAGCCTCAATGTACAAGTATGTAAGTGGAGAGTAAGGCAAGGGTCACACAGGAAGTGTTTAAGCAGCTAGAGGCGGCTTTTTGTAATTGTTTTTAATGAGAATGAATGAATTTTGCTTGCTGTTTTTGCGTTGTGATGCGCCTCACATGTTTTTGCCAGAGCACTCTGAACTCCTCAAGTTGAAAAATCATCTCACGTGTCACGTCATCTCTGCTTTGTTCCCCATTCTCCAGTGGGATGATTTGTGACACGGGCCTTCAGTGGTGGTCTCGAAAACAAGTTTACAGTTGGTAAACATGGAGAAACTGGTTGTGCTCAGTAGCTTGGCATCACCAATGTCATCCCGAGTCATCCTAAAATATGCCTGGAAACAGACATCATGGAGGCGAAGCTCCTGGACCACCTGGTGATACTGCCCGTGATCCACCCTCTTTTTTAGATCACACAGATCTCAGTTTCCCCTGAGCCCAAGAAACTATTTGCTCACTGCCTCCCACCATCAACCACAGCTACAGCAAGTACCCTCTGCCTATGATGACAGGCAGTACTAAGCAAGAGGTTATTTGACACAGGGAGTTAGTTATTAAAACCATTAGGGTCACGTGTTTGCACTGTCAGAACAGGTTCAGTAAAAAAAGAAGTTGTAAGTTGGTGAACAAACACTGACTCCATTAAAATCGTCCTTCAGGTATCTGATAGGAAGAATACTCAGGGGACAGGATGAAGTTTTCATTTCCTGAATCATTTCAGACAACACAGGAGAGATACACGGGAGAGAGGATGAACTTATCAGGAGAAGATGAGTGTGACGTACGGGCTGTAATTTGTTTTGTGAATTGATTTGTTGCTGCATATCAGATTCCTTTAGGGTGAAGAATTCGTCGCAGGTTTCAAAGCATCAGTGGGAGGACTCACAATATTAACAGGAACTCTGGGCAGATTTCACATGCCAATGATCCTGGGTGTGTTTTCTAAACAATGAGGGTGATCACTGCCACAGTGCGAGGGATCATTAATATAAACTACCCACCATTTCACAACTTTGCCCAAAGCTGCTGAGACTGTGTCACAACACGGCATCAGTATTGCTGGCACCACTGTAATTTGCACAAAGTCATTAATGATGTTATTTCACAACTGTGTTAAAGTCTCTGCAATCTAATCAGATACAAGGATAAGGCAATAATAGAATCTGAAAGCAATAAGCAAACTAAGCATCAGCAGCAAGGAAATCAGCACTTAAATGCCTGCACATGAGCGATAAGTAATTATTGTTGCAGTGTTTTTCTATTGCAGCATTTAGAGTGGTGCAGGCAGTAGTTAGAGAAACACCAGACATCACTGAGCACAAGCACGAGAGATAAACTTGATAGCAGCTTTTGTCATCACTGTACCGATTGAAATAGCTATTCAGAGTGTAGAGTCCTGATGATAGTATTGTCAGTTAAGATGCAATATGCCATGTCGAGATGTGCCAGAGATGGACCTTCTTCAGAGTTGGTTGTTCCTAAGATGGCAGCGGTGACGTCTCGCAGACCGCAGCCAACCCTCAATGACCCCCGTTCTCTCACCAAACAAGCCGTGTGTTGCAAGACTCTCCTCCGTTCTGTCTGCAGGAGACCAGAGAGAGAGGTGTATTTAAAAGTCTCTGTGTGTCCAGCTCTCAGTACGTCTGTAGTTTCTAACCAGAGCACGTGAGCGGAGCGGGTGAAAATTTCCGCTCCTCGCTCACAGACGTGTCACTTTGCGCTGCTTGTCCGCTCCGCTTGGTTCTGCGTATTCTTCACTCCGCTCCATCATAAATTTTATCCTGCTGCACTCGCTCACCACTCCGCTCAAAAAAGCTGTGTCATACTACCCTAACCTGTAATCTTCTATTCACAAATAAAACATGAGCTTGGTAGATTCTCCGGGGAAGCCCTCTCGCCTCTCCCCGCAGTTAGGGACCGTTCTCCAAGGTACCGCTGCTTCTCTTCTCAGTTTCTTTTCTGAAGTACACAGTAAACTCCATAGTTTTGAAAGAAAATAGTGGGGGTGTGCGCAGGTGCAAAGATGCATTCTGGGTGGCTGGCTTTTAGCTATGTCAAAAAACGTTGGATGTATATCCATTAAATTAGATAGAAGACATTCATGGTCCCCAGCAGTTGAAGTGTGTAAACTTTGATCTCCTGACCTGATGATCGTGTTTGTCCAAATCTTTATAACCAAATACATGCTAAACTAGTGGCATTCCCACTAGCCTTAACTGTACTTTGTCCAGAGACGTCCCTCTCCCGAGCAACATCTTCCAACCCCTCCTTGGGTGTCCCGAGATGCACCTCAGGAGCCCGAGGCCTCCTACCAATTCAATGTGCTTGGAAAACTGTACTTTGTGTGTCCTGTTAAATCGCAAATGTAGCATGCAAACACACTATTTAACATGGTAAACATTATACCTGCAAAACATTGCAAGCGTCATCATTGTGAGGATGTTAACAGTTAGTTCAAATCACCAGTGAGCTTTAATCCAGCTTCACAGATCCACTGGCATGGCTTGTCTGCTTTTAAATTTAGTTACCAAAGAAACAGTCCCAAAAACAAACTGTCCACAAAGAGCCCTGTGGATTATCCTGAGTAACCAGGACATTGCTTTTCACTTGGTCTTTCAAATGCTTTTTTAAAATGCTTTAGGCAGCACAGATAAAATTCAATACAGCAGAGATGATGGATCCTGGATAGAACTGCACATGGGATTTTTAAAGAATATTGACACTAGCCTTTCAGAGTTTGGTAATCTTTTGTTATAGCTGATGTGTGAGTCCTTGTGTGCCTCACAGCCTGGCTTCATAACATAGAGACTTTCTGAAGTGACCTTTTAAAGCAAAGGCAGATTTTGGATTGAGATTAGAAGACAAAGATGATAAGCCTTCCCTTCAGCAAAACTGGAAGTGTAAAGAAAGCCTCACCAGCACCTCTTCTATCTACTGTGGACTGAAGAAAGTTTCCTGAAGGGGAGGCTGTCTTTTATCCAGAATTTCCACAATCAAAAAACTCTTCGCCGTATGCTTTAGCCGAATACATAATCCCACAGTGTGTGTGTGTCTGTGTGTGTGTGTGTGTGTGTGTGTGTGTGTGTGTGTGTGTGTGTGTGGTGTGTGTGTGTGTGTGTGGGATACAGCAGTCCTTGGTGGTAGATTTTTGTGTATCCCCTGCTGACCTAGTCTTGGATGGCTGCCACTGATTGGCTGATCGGCTCGCTGGGTGGAAGAAAAGATGGATAGCTGCAGGGGGAGGGAGGGAAAGGAAGAGCAACGAACCTTTCTAATCTTTGTCTGGTCATGGAAAAACGGCGTAGCAAGCACTACAGCTTCATCGGCCTATTGTCAGCACTCTGGAGCCTCTGCACCCACACACGCACACACATGCTCATTCAAATCTCATTTGAATTTGCCCACACAGTTGCTCTGATTTCACTGTCAGTCACATGCAGACTCACAAAGTTTACTCTCCTGCTTCCCATACATACACACACACACACACACACACACTTCTGCCTCACTCATGTGTCCAGAGGCAGAGATTTGCCGTCTTAATAGAGCAGCTAATCTTTCTGAAAGCACCTATTTTGCATGCACAGTCCAACCTCTCCCTCTGTCTCAAGAAAAAAGTACCTTCTTCTGCAAACACACACACACATGCACACACACCGGAGTGATTTGATCTCTCTATTAGCCTTTCGTTTACATTTTACCCCTGGAACACCAGTGTGTCTTGGCGACATTCAGAGTGCCCTTGTGACAAGCAGAATGATCAGTGAGACAGCAGAGATAAAGTGCTGTAGGTGTGTGTGTTTGTTTGAGTGTGTGTGCGTGTTTGTTTTGTCTCATCAACTCCAGGCACGTCTGGCCTCTGCTTGCATAATGCTACAGTAGGGCACCTCTTTCTACCCCGCGGCAACAGTTGCTAGGGTTACCGACAGGTCGGCCACCGCAGCGATGAGGATAAATGAGCTCAGGGCTCCCATCAGCCCCTGGGTCACACTCGCTCTGCACACACACACACACACACACACACACGCACACACACGTACTCCTGCATTCAATCCTGAGAAAGTAAATACCTGTACTCAAGCACATGACTAAACACTTTGAAATCGTATTTCACAGCCCGTCACACACACACCCTGTGGTAACATTCTCACACACTCACTTGTTTATTTCCATTTCCCAGCTTGCTACAGTGTTCTCAGCCTTCCTTAAAGCACAGGGTTGCTAGTTTGACTCCAGCTCGTCAAACAGCATCTGCAGCGTCAGCCTGTCAGTTATGAGCCGTGAGCTCCGAGCACGCCACAGATCCATCATTATAATGATCATCTGCTCTGACATCTCATACATCACATCCCCCGCACTCATTAAATGTACTGTAGTCGCTCCTTTAGTCACACATCCCATTTCTGTCCATCTGTCTCAAGGCGGCGGCGCTGTATCACACTTATGATGTGATGCATGGGTGATTATGTGTTTTCAATATGTCATCTTACCTCCTGTGCACTGTTGAAAAGTATAAATAAGTGTTTATTGTGATAACAACCGATTGGACACCATTGTTTACCTACCATTCGTTTACCATTCCTTCACTGTTTGTGTTTATGTGTTGTACATGCTGTGTTTCTTCATTTCACTGCTGTGTTCACTGAATATCTTTGTTTTCTGTACTGACTGCTCCCCTGTTATTTTTCTTGTCTACAGGACGACGTAGATGTGGAGGATGACATGACTATTAGAGAGGTAAGACACACAGCCAATCACACAACAGATACATATATATATATATATATATATATATATATACACACACACACACACCAAGCAACCAATCAGAAAACAGCTTTAAGCCAAAGGAACCAGGCCAGTGTTTGTCTGAACTGCAACAAGTGGTGACATAGTGCAAACCATTTTTTTAAACATATTTTTCTTGTTATACAGCATTGCAAAAGAAAAGCATACATATGCACAGGTACACACATATACAGATATTTACGTACATACAGAAACTTTAAAGAAACAGGCAGTTGCACAAGATAAAAACCCAATCCTAGTGCAATATTATATTTGGTGGTGTGGATCTGTTCTGGGGCCTCTCTGCCTTTCCTAGTTCTACACAGAAAGCCTAAGGCGGAGATATTACACCTATCTGCCCTTCCACTTGCATATGAGGAAAGCCGGGGCAGAGAGAGCAAACCTCTCTGCCCTTCCATGCGCCTACATGGAAAGCCTAAGGCAGGGAGCAGCAGTATCAAAGACCCCCGAGAACAGAACAGAGCAGCATCAATGACAAACAGAAATGACACTGATAAGTCAGACACAGCATGAAAAGGAGGAGCTGGGGTGGAGGCAGGTTGCAAAGCAGCTTGCAGAGGAAGCAGCAACAGTAGGCAGGCCAGAGCAGTTTAAATAGGGCGCCCTGAATGAGATTTGCCAATTGGTTGCATAGAGAGGAATCATGTGATCTATCAGCTGACTCGCTTCATCAATCAGCTGCTCCATCAGTTGATTGTGCTGCTTGTGATCAGCTGATGTAGCTGGGATGTAAGCTGAGCTTGACATCGTGTCCTGCCTGAACGGAGTTATCAATAAAGTCGGGGTTTTAGAGTCTAGCTTTTAGTTTAGATCCTAAAAAAAAATATTTTCCTCTCCTGCTATGCTGGCAGTGAAGCTGGGTGAATTTTCATCTAAATAAATCTGACAGCGATTTAAAGATCGAACTCCAATAAGTGAACAAATTAGGACACAGCCAGAATGAGTGTGTTCAGGATGCAGGAGAAAGTCTGCACCTGTCGCAAGTGGAGTCAGCATCTGACTTTTGAGTGCTGAAGTCGATGCAGCACCTTAAACTGAATGAGGCCACGCTGTGCACAGACTGAGGCCATGTGGATCCCCTCGAGGGCTCTTCCACACTGCTCCAATGTCACATAGACCTCAGATATCCAAGTGATGGGTGTTGTAAATTTGAAAGAAAGAAAGAAAGAAAAGAAAAGATATTGCACCCGTTTTGGTGGACTTTGTTTTAATATAACTACGAACTACGAGTCTGAAGAAATTATTTGATTATTATTCATATTATCATCGTTATTTTATATTGAAAGTTCTCACGTCCTATACAAGTACAGTAGCGTGGAGTACCTGCTTCAGTTAAAGGGTTTAGTTTTTCGAAGTCTCTGCTTTCATTGGGAGTACGACTCAGCCTGTGAAAACAGTTGTTTATTGTCTCCTGTGGTGCTGCAGGGGCTTTGTCAAGTCTGAGAAAATAACCTTAATGATGTCAAAGTGATGTCATCAAAGTTAGCTCAGCGTGGGCTCAGAGACTATAAATTTATAACAGAAAGCCTGCGGTACAAACTGGGTTTCAAAAATGTGAGTGTTTACCAGCAGGGAGAGTTTAACAGAACATTATTGAGTTTAGTTGTGGGAAGTGTAGGATCAAGAAGCTTGATCAATGCTAGAGACTAAACGTCGGGATATTTCAGCCTCTGCTCGTAAAGTTTCATTTTGCAAACTGTCTCCTGTGAGCCCCCTGGTTTTACCAGTGTGCAATGCTGATTTAACACCAATGCACAGCAGAGGTTATCTAATGTCACTTTTCATGTAGAGAAGGTCAAAACCACGCTCTTTAATTCATAGAGACTCAACCCTCCCAAGTAAGCAAGGCAAAGCTGTGGAGGAAAAATTGAGCAGAACCAGGCTCTGGGTGGGCAGCTGTCTGCCTCTACTGGTTTCAAAATGTGGCTCGAGCCAATTCAGATTAGAAAATGTCACCCAGTGCAACAGTGTGGTTCACTGATGTTCACTGTCTTTAATAGTTTTTGTTTTTACATCTATTGTTGGTTTCGGTTGGCAGTAACAAAAAACGTAGATTTTGATCAGTCTTATCCTTTATATCAGCTGTCAAATACACTGGATTCTTGGTATGCACATCAGTCTTCAAAAACCTATATTTGCTTAACTCGGATCTAAGCTTGCACTTGATGACATCACACCAAGACAGACCCGGCTTTTCAGTTTCCTCAATATCCCCAGACGGGCCGATTACCCTGGAGTCTTATATTTTTGGATATGACATCATTCATAATTCATCCATCAACAGCACCTCTCATTTCCTCTCTGTCAGCCGCACATTCCTCACACTTTCTCCCTCCATCTCCTCTTTTTTCTCTCGGTATCACTCATCGTTCACCTCTCATACGTCTGCCGTGTCATCGCTTCTCGCTATGTCTCCCTTCCTTGTCCGCCATTCACCTTCCTCACCCTCCATGGTGGTAGGCCTCGTTTGATTTATGGAGTCATTCAGTGCGGTGCCCGGTCCATTGATTGTCTATCAGAGGGAGGTGATTTGTCAGTAGGTGGTGCGGGGTTATTTGATGCCTTTGCCTTCTGATTAGTGACTGACACCAGATATAAAGACGTCAGCTGTTAACAGCATATATTACGCCGTCACTCCACGTTCTATTGTCAGACAGTCAAAGAAATAAAAGTTTTGTCAACAAAGCCAGGCTATAAGACTCAGGGGTCAATATTTTATTGAAGATTAAAGTCATGTCAGTGTCATCTACACTCCTACTGTTCCTCAGTGATGTTTATCTCTCATCCCCAAACTCCCTCCACCTCTGTGTGTTTTGCAGATTGCAGAGTGGGAGGAGAAGCAGCTTGATGAGCAGGTCAATTTCAACAACTGCAAGATCGACCCCGCCCCGTTCCAGCTGGTGGAGCGCACCTCACTGCATAAGGTCTGATTGTAAATGCAGCTGTTGTTCAACCTCTGTGTGTGTGTGTGTCTCATACTGGAGTACAAATCCTTGCTGCTATGTGTGTCTTTACTGCTGTGTTTCAGTTTATCCACAGTTATGAAAAAAATAATAAGGACCTCTGAATTCAGAGTGATTCCTGATGCACAACAGTTGCTTCAATTATGGAAACAGACAGAGCATGCATCAATATTTATTATTTGGTTTTAGCAGACGGAAGTTTGTTTGTATGGTACCTCTCAACAACAAGAGAATTCAAAGTGCTTTATATGAGTTATAAAAGGCATTAAGACAAAAATTCAAAGAATTCACAAGCTGAAAAAAAACATTCAGGATCTGGAAAATAGTTAAATAAAATAGTAGATAAAATAGGATAAAACAATAAAACAACAACTCAATAAAACAGGAGATGAAAATTATAATTGCAGGGCAGGATATGCATGAGTACTCCCAAATTTAATTTGTAAGGAAGCACTGGTTAACAGAAACATTTCAAAGCCTTGATTTAAAAGAACTGACAGTTGGAGTAAAACCTCCAGTTTTTGGAAGTTGTGCTTTTTGCTCATTGCTGCACAGGAAGTCCATGTATAGATCTGAGAACTGGAGGGTTATGTTCCACTTTTTGAACTTGTTGAGAACCGTAGATCCTGTGTTTTACATCTGCTGCAGCTGTCTGACTTTCCATTTCTAAATCCAGATTTGTTCGATGCACTTAATCTGCAATCATATGGGACTGAAGTCATGTGGTGACTTCGTTATATAAATCTGTGTGTCGTCTGCATAAGTGTAGCATTATATTTTGACATTGTCCATTGTCTGAGTTGAATAGAAGAGGACCGAGAATAGAGCCCTGAGGGATTCCACATCATTTTTGGCTCAGTGTGTAATTACTAACTGACCAAAAGTAGACACCGATCCTTCAAATAGAGTTTATGTGATCACAATGAAAGTCAGCAGTTAAGAAATGTTCTTATACAGTACAAACAAACATCTTATTGACACACTAAGACATACAGAATGGACTGTGTTGGAGATGTGTAGAGGATATGTCTAAATGCACAGCTGACTTCTAGAGGTTTAATCTTCACAGACATCCAGCCCTTTAAACCCAACCTCTTTTGAGGAGTGTTTCACCCAATTTAAAACAAATGGACCTTTTCAATTATTGCAGACAGGGAAACACCATATTTTTAAGGTATCAGTTGTAAGCTCTGTCATGATTTGTACCCAGATTATTTTTACGTCAGGACATTCTTCTTGAATATTGGTGGAATCCATCAATACTACTACTATATATTACATATTTGTGTAACTTTTAATACTCCCAGCTGCCCATTAAAGTTGATACTGGTTGACATATCCCCAGTTTGGAGAAGAGGACAGGAGTACCTCAACATACTGCTGTGGTTGAGGTCACCAACATATTTTAGCCACCAGGCACTACTACTTGAAACAGGCAGCTACTTGCAATGCGCCGTTCTGCAATGTTCTAATAACCCACCGGTTCACACCAATGCAACTAGATGAGACGGTGTATCATCTCTAGTCAACAACTCTCTGTACTTCTGTTCTGATTTGCAGCTTTTCAGACTTATTTTGTGGATGAATATAATTTGTAGCTTCATAAATCTGAATGATGATAGTGATAGTGAGATACTGGCTACAGTGATGAAACAAAACCAGCATCAGATGGACTGTATTCATAATCAATACACATAATAATAATATTACAAATAATACGCATAATAATACAAATAACCAGCGCCAATTCATCAGTCAGTGAGAATGTGTGTGTATAAGTACATACAGCCAGCAGCAGCAGCGACTCACCGTTTGACACCGGCACACCATGAGGATAGAAACAGAGGAGATGAAGCACCTCCTGCAGCAAGCCAACACACCATCTGTGGTCATTTTGACTTGACCAGCAGACCTCACTACAAGCTGATTGGCTGTTGACACAGGCGAAGTGCTTTAAAACCAGCCACTGGCGATTTGACCAGCTGAATGTCAGGTGACACCATCAGCTGACTTGAGTCAGGCTCAGACCGGCCGGTTCACACTGCTGCAACTTTTCTCTGCAACGTTCTAAAACGGCTTCGTCGAGATGTGAATCTTTGGTCTGAACTGGACTTTAGGTTTTAATGTATTGTCTGTGTTATCATAAATGAATATTGCCTATCACATTAGGAGCAAAAACAAAATTTTGGATCACCACCAAAAACAATCCGCAGATTCCATTTGGGCCTGTATATTACTAACATCTTCATGTCTGAAGGTTTTCCTTAACACTAAAGACATTATGTCATGTACAGTCAGTGTTGGTATGAGGCCATCTCAACACAAACAGACTTGGAAATTAAACTGCCACCGGTTCCAATGCTCCGGATACTCTCTGTGCTCCTGTGGTGTGTAGTGACATTGAGGGAGCATGTAAACAACCCAAAAGAACACACACACACACTCAAGCCAATTCTTCCCCCATTGTGTGAAGGAGAGAGTGAAAGTGCAATATAAGGAAAGGAGCTTCAGCTCTTTAGAGCTTGTGTTGATTTAGTTTTCTACTGCAGCACCCTGAAAGAGACTCTGTCTCCAGCACACACACACAGACACACATGTTGAAACCCTGACTTCCTACCTAAGCATACACACACAAACACACACACAGGCTTTTTCTGGCTTGCCAGCGGCTGTGGCAGTGCCTAATGTCCCCCATTCATAATGCTACCCTCTCTCTCTCGTCCTGCGGGCTCTGTGTGAATACTCTTTAAACATTTAAGAGAGGGATCCTGCACCAATCCATCTCGCTCCCTTCCCTCCACTGCACACTGCCAAAAGCCAATACCACGCACAATCTCCTTCAGCATATTAAACACTGCCTGCCACCACTGCCGCTGCTGTACGCAGGCACACGCGTGTGTGTATGTGTGTGTGTGTGTCAGTGGAGTTATACTCTCTACATCTTGCCCTGCTCTCTTGCTCAGCCTCTCTGGATCTGGCTACTATTTATCTAATGCTGTTTACTGTTGTTGTTGTTGTGTGTTCGTGTGCAGGCCCTTTTGTAATGGACAAATGTGTTCCTTGGGTGATTTTCATGACAATATGTCTCTGCAGTCAGTGTGGTCTGGGTTTTTGGCATGCGGCCGCTGACTATTCCATATATTATTTACAAACTAAATATCATAGTTAAAACAATTTACAAACAAGTTTTTGTTTTTTTTATGAGCTCAAGATCGAAGAACTAGTGGTGACTAATTGCGTCCCTTTACAGCGTCTGTGTATCGGCCAGAAAACTGTACTAGAACCCACCAACACATTCTTACTGTGACCTCGTCACATATCAACATGTGGTCATGGGCTTTCCACATCGAGACATGATGTGCAAGGTACCCTGGGTGCGTTAGTTGTTGACGTTCTGAGACGCCGTGTCAACTTGCCTGTAACGTGCTTTGTCTGTTTTCCTTCAACAACCAATGCACGTGGTTATGTTTTGCCAATACGTGCATGTGGTTGTGTTGCCCATTCAACATGTTGAACCGGCTGACAAGTGCCAGTGGTGCAGAACATACCGCAAAAACTAGGGAGATGAAGTTGATTTGTGGATTTTCAGAGTGACAGCAGCATTTCTTCAGGAAAACACAATGCTGTTGAGTTTGTTTTTAAAAAATAGTTATTTTTGGGAAATACCCTTAATCTCTTCCTTGCCGAAAGTTAAAGGAAAGTAGTATTTCCTGAATTCTTCTTATTTGGTGTTGCTCTTAAAGTGTGCAATGAGATTAAATATCTCAGCCAATACATTAGACCTTTTTAAACAGGAGTTGTGCAAATTTGCAGGAAAGCCCAATCAGTATTTTTTCAGCATTGGCAGCATAAAAACAAAATCGGGGAGTGCAGCAAAATGCCGCCTACCTACTTTTGTTGATACAGAATGTGCCTTTTTCGGGGCAATGGGGGGCGTGAGCAAGTGACAAAACGTGTAGCTTCACCGTCCCCGTCATCTGACGGTTAATGTCCTCTTCGTTTGCGAGGACAAGGAGGGCGCGCAATTCCTTGTCTCGCCAGTTGCTCATCTTTACAGTGTCTGTCAGGTTTGTGTTTCCCTCTTGCTACTAGCTGCTCATTCCTGCTATCAGCTGCTTCCTGTTTATCCACTGCCAGTGGGTAGCACGTGCGGCGTCATCAACAGCTCCTCCCACAAGTCATCAACAGCCCCTCCCGTTGCAGAAGGCCGCCTCGTTCTGTTTAAACTAAAAGGGTTCCACCAATATGTCTACCCTACGAGGTGGAAAATTGGGCACCTCGGATCAACTCACCATTCTGCCTTTGTGTGTCAAAATGGCCCAACATTCACGGAAAATCTGGCAGTGTCAAAGGAGCTATAGTCAATAATTTATGTGATGATAAAGCTATCCACAGACAGTGTCACAAGTTGTATGCGCAAGTTAGTTTGCTTGTTCGTAAATTTAGCATGTCTTTAGTTACTGTGATAGCTCTTTATAGAGCATTTTGCCCACTTGTGTTTGAGCTCGCGTTTGCTTAGAGTCTCTAATGTCTCACTCTACTGTGGTGATGATAAATTGATTGTAAAAGGCTATTTGCAGCGTCTTTAATCAGTGAATTACAGTTTGAATAGATGTGAATGGGCTGAATTGGTGGTAAACTGACCCCAGAGAAGCTGCTGTAACCTCCTGTGGGGAACTTTTACAGATTACATTACGACTGGCCCCAGCCTTAAAACACTTCACAGTCTTTGTCTTGGCACAGCGTCCGTTTGTTTGGCACAGCAGGATCCATTTCAGACGTCCCAAATGCCCATTCTGGCTAAGCAAAAGTCTCATTAACCACTAAAAGGGTCTAGAACAGAAAGTCCAGTTGGCATCAGTCCCATAACCTTCCTAATACACCACCGATCCAGTTTTTGACCTCTTGCTAGTTTTGCTTTTAGCTGCACGTAGCCACACTCCTCCACGGTAACTCTAGTCATGGAGATAAGATTAAATGAAACTTTAATGATCCTCATGGGGAAATTGAGTCATCGCATCAGCAAATACAGTACTAATAGGGCAGAGAGTATAAATAGAGTGAAACAGGGTCAGAGAAACAGGCAAGACCTACATTTCCAAATATTAAAAGCTGAAAAACAAAGTCAAAATGTAAGAATTAGGACATTTTTGACACTAATAGCACGTAATGACAGCTTCTTTATTCACAGAACAATTTAGCACTGTGGGTTTTGTTATTAGGACTGCATAGAAAATAGTTGTTTTTTAAAAGACAAATTGCTGTCATGAATCACAAACACACAGCTACAATTATGATTATACCGATGGTCTGACCAGTTGGCAGTGCATTGTGGGGAAGATATTAAACACATTACACTAGTGTGGGTTATTTAAGAGAGAAAATGTTTGAATTTGTAAGTTAGAGATCTGTAACTTTACTCGTGTAAATTATGAAACTGACTTAAGCTCTATTATGAAAAACTGGACTTGGCATGTTTACCCATTTTATACAAACACTTTGACATCTCCAACCTGGGTTTGACCCCATTCATGAGACAGCTGTGCCAGGTTAATGTGGGATGTGCTGGAACGGGAGATTCTCATCATGGATGTGCAGCAACTGTGTGATGTCATCTTGTCAATATGGACCAAAGTCTCTGAGGAATGTTTCCAGCACCTTGTTGAATCTGTGACACCAAGACTTAAGGCAGCTCTGAAGACAAAACGGGGTCCAACCCGGTACTAGGAAGGTGTACCTAATAAAGTGGCAGTGAGTGTAGTAAAAACTGTACAAGCAGTTACTCAGCGATTGAAATGGTGACTTTTTTTCTTTTTGAAAATAAGCAATTAGAACACTCTGAATGTTTCCGTGTCACATTTCCCCCGGTGATTGTATCCCATTTAGTGGAACATTTGACTAGTTGAATGAATCCATTGTGAATGAACTTGTCAGTGTTGGATAATTGAAGTCAGTGGTGCATTTCCTTAACTGTTCTCCGTTTTCTATTTAAAGCAGGAACCCAGCACAGTGTTGTCTCCAGTTCGTACTGTTTCTTTTTTTTTTTGGAGTTTCATTAATTGTTCCCAACCATCTCTTGTGTTTTCCTGCAGACCCACACCATCTTCTCCCTGCTGGGCCTCGACCACGCCTACGTCACCAGTATCGGGCGTCTCATTGGGGTGGTTTCCCTGAAAGAGGTAAGAATCTTTTCACAGGTCATTTTGGGGTGTTTGACTTTAATGCCTCTGCACCGGCGACAGCTGTGGCTGGAGGTGTTTTGTTTTTGGGTTGTCCCATTCTCATGTATCGTCTTCGTCTTTAAATTTGGCACAAATGTCCACTTGGACTCAACAATAAACTGATTATGGTGGTCAAAGGTCGCTTTGGCAGCAACTCAACACTCTGTGGCTCGTCTCTCGCTGGCCATTTGGGCAGAGCTCCACAAGATGCCCAAGAAAACTCCTGCGCCTTTATGGACAAATTCTTCACCACAGTTACTTTGACCTTGCATCTGTCTTGCTCTTGTAGGTGGCAGTGTTTGGCTCATTACTCTAAAAATGTCATATGTTACTCATTAGTCATTACTCTTTTCAAAAGTAATAATATTTCTTTACTTATTTCTCCCTGCCAACAGTAATTCGTTACTGTACTTGTTATTACTTATCCGTCACACCCTATTAAACTTGTAGTTGCGAATGTCCCCAAAATTCAGATGTGTGCCGCTGTGTGAATGTCAGGGTGTAGCTGAGGCTAGATCGCGCATTTTTTTTTTACCTGGGGGTCGTCAGTTACCCGTGATTGTTTTTTGCTTAAGCCTCTGCCCGAATTTTCATCCACCACATATCCAACCACAAGCTTCATTACTTCTTTGTGGCTGCAGCTGTGCATGCGTAAAATCCAGTTTTCGTTGTTTAGCCAGTGTAGAGCTACAGCAGACCTCCACAGCGAAGGAGGGCTCACCCTTAGTGGGGTCTATTTCCTGGAGCTTTACGTTGTTGCGCTGTCATCGTAGTAGGTGTTTCAGACCGGAGCTTTGAGGACGTGTTTTTCACAGTGGAAAGAGTTTTAGCACCACTACCTGCAGCCATGATGTTCCTGTCATCTTTCCTCCCGACAAAATCAAAGTAAAGGGAATATTTCCAGCTGCTGAGGTAAAAAGCGTTTCCATTTGTGACGTGCCTGTGCAGTGCGACAATTACGAAAATGAGTCCACTAATGTGATTGTTGTATTTGTAGTGATGTGGTAACAAAAGTAACGTTGTAAAGAGCTGTTTGGTTTTGGGGTAACTGTGATGTTATTACTGAAATTTTATTAGTAAGTAGTTACACTCCTCGTCATTGTAATAAAGGGTTAATATTATGTGCCTGACACTGGAGGTGGTCAGTCTAGTTTGGTGTATTCTGCAGCATTTTTCATATTTGTCGTGCAGATTTTGTCACAGAATTCAGTGTTAAATGATTTCATAGCACTGGCATCAAAACTCATTGTTGCTGTGTTTTTTAATCTAACGAAAATAGTCGTGACTGTCATCATTTACACAGGCAGCATATTCACTGCTTTCATAATTGTAAAATCACTGTCAATATCATCAGGAGTGTTGTCACCATGCTGCGCACACACACACACACAAATAGGCATTTCAGTCAACATTAAGGATTCCTCCTCCCTCTGCCTGTTATGTACTGTGACAGACAAAAGGCTGCTTAATATTGCTGTCTCTATCTATTGTCTCTCTGTCTGTTCTCTGCCCCCCCCTCTCTCTTTCCATCTCCTGCCTCACAAACAACTGAAAACCCCTCGCTCTTTGTGAATTGGCCAGGAAGCGGTGAGAGGATTGTTGCTAAGTGCAGTGCTGCTTGCCTGTCCCTGACATTTAGGCTTTTTTGTTCTGCGTTCCACCAGCAGACAAAAACTCAGCCAAAGCAGATAAAGCCCAGCCTCTCCCAGTCTGCCTGTCTGTCACACCGACACGCTGTTACCTCACAGCCTCGCTGGTCCGCATGGAAGAGAGGAATCTGAGGGATGTTTGTGTGTGTGATCATAGTGCATTATTTACACCCTACAGCGTGCGGACACTATTCTTTTCAGTGCTGCTTCACTTAAAGTAAGAAAAAAGATGGGATGAAAGAGGCTGTAGAGAATTGCAGCAAACTTTCATGCAGCTCCAATATGTTCAGGAGAATAGATTGTTTTTTTGAACTTTAAAATGTATGGACCACTTTTTATTAGAGGCCATACAAACCCAATGTGTTCTAAATAGTAAAAACACAGTGTAGTTATGTATTTCTCTCTCAAAAAACGAAAATGTAAATCAGTTCAGTCAGGACCACTTTAGCCAAAGAAAATATTATTTTTTATTTATTATTATTATTATTATTATTTATTATTTATTTATTTATTTATTTATTTATTTATATCCATTTGCAGTATTATATTTGGCAGTATGGCTCTGTTCTAGGGCCTCACTGACTCTCCTAAGACTCTGGTATGACCCAGCCGGGGATCGAACCCACAACCTTGCAGACACTCTACCACTAGGCCACTGAGCTGGTCTGTTAATAAGTTAGACACAGCATGAAAAGGAGGACCTGGGGTGGAGGCAGGTTGCAACTGATATAGGCCAGTAAGTAAATTGTTGCATTCATTTTGTACTCGGAGGTCAGAAGTGGGAATGACGTCACCTCCGAACTGACAACAGTTTTTGCATTCTAGCTGACAGTGGAAAAGTCGGAAAAAAACATGGACACCCACAAGAAAGCCTTTGTTGCCCTCGCACTTTCGGAGTATAGACAGCTTCAAAACCATCATGCACCAACTGATGAACGCCGCAGATGAGGCTGACCTAATGTAAAACAAATAAGATAAAATTGCTATAAACACTACTTTAGCAGAGTGTTTACTCACTATGTATGTGACCGGCAGCCATCTTGAATTCCTAAGTTGGGGTTGATGCGGTTGCTCCAAGTTTCCGAGTTGGAAAGCCGATCTCAGGGTGCGTTCAAGTTTAAACTTCCGAATGGGAACTGGGAATTTCCGACCTCCGAGTACAAAACGAACGCACAAAGAATCCCAGTTAAGGGTAAAACCATAGACCTTTTCATGGGTCCACTCTTGGCCTTGGGTGAGGGTCATCTGTACCCTTTGACTAGAGATCTTTCAAGAATTGTCTTGGAATTAACAGACATAAAATAAAGCATTATCATTTTAACATCGTAACTTCTTTGGATGGTGCTCAAAAAAATAAAGCCCAAATGCTGTGGCTGACTGTGGTTGCACCTTGTTACTGTAAACATGTACAACACACAAGCAAAAATCAAGGCTAACTTCCTGTGCTCACTTGACACTACCAAAAATGTTGCTAGTGTACTTTCATTCGACCAGACCATGACCTTTGGTAATACCTAAAGTAACTGCCTCTGCTCTGCCAGTCTCAGCCACTCTGATTTCCTGTAATAAATTGTCCATTTTTATGAACATTTCTGAAAGGCAGCCTGCGGTATGTTCTGTGGCAGAAGCAAGTCTAGCCCTATAGAGTGGACCGTCTTTGATTTACTTTCATTTCTGTCGTGCGTAGGTGGCGTGGGGAGCCGCAGAGATTTAATAAATATGCAGTCATTTCCGCCTCGCTCGTCTCCTCTCATTCTATGAAATGTTTCAGCAAACAGCAGCATAAGTCAAAGTCACTCTGACCTCACTCACCCGTGCACGCTACCCTCTGACTATGATCTTCCCCTCAATTTCATTTTGGGAAAAAGGTCCCAGTGCAAAATAGAAAATGGCTTGTGTGCCTGTGCATCAGATTGTAAACTACTGACATGATCTTTCTCTGTAGAGCGAGGCAAGTACAGTGTTGGGGTTAGCACTTCTATTTCCAGAGGGACACCCACGCCGAAACTGTATGCAGCTCAGCATAATAACCCACAGCACAATTTAAGCACAAAGAGCACAAAATGTGACATGTCCCAAACCCGACTCTTAGCAGGTCTTGAGTACTAAACTACACTCTAGTGCTACTCAAACCAGACAGTACGCACACTAAATACAGATTGTGTGTACCATTGATGCACAGTATTCTCCTACAATGCGATGCTCAAAAGAAATTCAGAAAAGAAAAGGAAAAGAAATTGTGGGTGGTGTGAAACTGCTCCCAAAAGCTGTAACAAAACAAAAAAAAATCAGATTCTGGCACTAATAGGAATATTAAAAGCAACTGTTCTGTCAGTGGGGTGAGTTGATTGCATTTTTTTTTTACCCTTTGCAGTTTTGCTTGAGGTATTTGCAGGAAGTAAGTGTCAGTATCCTACAGCGAGACAAAATAAGACACATTGCTGTACTCGTGTCAAGAAAATGAAACATTGTCTATTTTTTTTGTAATAAGATGATAATGGAATCAGTCATCTATGAAATATCCTGTTGCTGCTGGTCGTGTTTTGTGTCCCATTTTAAGCATCAGAGTCCAGGATGTTTGAATTTCGGACAACTTTTAGTAGAAGCATTAAAGAAGTGGTCGAGCTGGAGAGCAATGTATATAAAGCTAAAGAAAGGACTGAAAGCAGCACATACACTACACTGCTGTTTAGTGAGATTGTTTTAGTGCTCTACAGAAACGTATGTCATCAGATATAATGAAAAAAAAAAAAGCTAGTGCGGTGTGCCTGACGTTTTACAACCTCCAAAACACTGTCTTTGTGATCGAGGCCTAAGGTATAAAAATCACATGCAGCTACAGTGGGGTGTTACCTGTATGCCTGCCCAGACTTGACCTCTTTGCTCTCTCCACTATAACTGTTTTGTCTTTCTCCATCCAGCTTCGCAAGGCCATCGAGGGCTCTGTGACAGTGAAGGGTGTGAAGGTGCGTCCTCCTCTGGCCAGTTTCCGGGGACAGCGGCACCAGCAGCAGCGAGAACGAAGCCACCGAGCTCCACAAGCTGTGGGATCGCCACAAGAGCATGTCGCTGCCCCGCGAACACACCCCCTCCGAGTCCGACGAGAAATCCCAGTGAGGGAAAGCAGAGGAGGAGGAGGAGCAAGAAGAGCAGGTGGAGGAAGAGGAGGAGGCATTGAGGTCTTTAATCTCCCAAAGCCACAAACATGCAAAAATCCTCAGGGCTTCGGATCAATATTTAATTCTGGAAAGAGTCCTACTGCTAGCCTCTTCGCAACTCCTCATTTCTCTCCTCATCTACTCCTCTTTCTCTCCACCATCCACTTTGCTTCACGGACCCACCAGTGCGCTCTCCAGGAGTCCTGCACTGACCAAGCCAGACACTCCACGGGGGAGAGGAACACAATTCAACCTGTGCCCTGCTCTCCATTAACCCTCGGGAACCCACAGCAGAGTGAATGTGGATTTTGCAGGGGGGACTGGGAATGGGTTGAAATCTTTAAAAAGGGATTTTTTTTTTAGCAGACTTTGTTGTTGGTTCTGTATCTTTAGAGTTGAGATCAAAGTTTGGACCTGCAAAAGTTATCTTCTGAGTCTTCCACTTGAGTAGAGAAATTCAGCAGTGATGACAAGGAAGAGTAACGTGTGCTTGTACTGTAAGTGTGTGTGAGAAAGAGGTGAGAAATTGTGAGTGTGCATGAAGAGGGAGGGAGGTAGCAAACGACTATTTCTTATATGACTTTTTTTTTTATTATTGCCTTCAGAACACATTTCGGTCTTTGTTTTCCAGCTTGAATACTTTGATTTCTGACTGATCAGGTGGTCTGGGTCTAACTGGAATTTGCCATGGCGCCATTTCTTTGTAAATCACACTACAGTTTGTCCCACTGACAAGCACTGGACTAAGGGGACAGATGCCTTAGCTTTCGGATTTTTTTTCTTGTTTCCATTATACCTCTTTTCCTCGGTCTTCCCATCTCTTCACTGCGAGTCTTAATGGTCAGGTTGAGAGTAAAGTCTATGCAAGCAGACATGCCTGTTGGCAGTGGCGGAAGCACCTGTAGCCCTTTTCATAACGTACACTCCTTACATTACAAAGACACATAGAAAGACACACACAAACAAGGCCGCGGCGATGCACTCGGAGAGTCGAGGTTTTTCTGCTTATCTAAATATAGCTCTTTAATAACCGTTCCAGAGGAGGTTGAGGCGGATGGAGAGGGCAGGAAGCGAGGGAGGGAGGAAGAACAGGGAGCAAATGGATGGCTGAAAGAATGAAGACATCATTACCTAACCAGCTGCTCTGGGCCCTCTCATCAATCTGTCTTTGATCGCCATGTTGGCTAACCTCCATTACTATCAGAGTCACAGACGCCCCCCCACCAGCTATATGATGTAATGTTCCAGGGATGAGGCAATGTATGTGAGCAGAACCCGCCTGATTATTGCATAAAGATAGCTTAAGAGAACGAGAGCATGATCCAGTGAGATTAACTGGAGTAAAAACACTTCAGGAAATCCCTAACTGACCAACAGTAAATGGTCGAAGAAGTAGTTTAACCTTTAAAATGTACCTTGTTTACCACTATAAGTCCAAATCATTACTAAATTATCGCTCCAGCTACTCGCTGACCGATTGAACCTGGAACAGGAGCCATGAATGATTAATGGCAGCATGGTTTCTGATTCAGCAAGCAGTCCGACATGACGGATAATGTATAAGTACTGTGAATTTAATAATTCATGTCTGCCATAATGCTTAAGGCTTGTCAGCTTGCTCTCTGCTCATCGACAGAAAAGCATTGATTTGTTTTCCCTTTCCTCCATCCCTCCGTCTTTTCCACTACTGACCCCCAAATACGTCCCTTAAGAAACACTCTTTTTTTTATTTCTCCACCAGGCCAGGATGCCCACTACTACCTACAGAATCTGCTCTACTGTTTGGATGCCTTAAATACGCACTCATACCCAACTTCTTGATGGTTTTCTAGCATTCGATGCGTTGCATGGATTTTATTTTTGGCGGTGTCTTGTCTTGCTGCACGCCACTGAAAGTAAAAATACACACAGTGAAACAGCACGGCTTTGCATGACGGAGCGCATGTGAGATTTGTTTTATATGATCAAAATGTACCAAAAACAAAAGAAGCTTGACGGACATGAATAACGGGACTAGTGAATGACGTTGTGTCTCAGTATGTTTGCCATCTTGTGCCTGTTTGTTATGTGTCTTTACAGTATCTTGTTTTATACTTAAAGTGTCAGTTCACTTTGATTGGCATCTTCCATTCACCCGTTGAGTTTACACGTCGCCTGATTTTGAACTGGGGAAGGGGTCTTTGCAAAGTTAAGCTCAGAAATTAATATATTTAACATCATTCCTGTAATATAAAATCATAATTTAATGTCTTAACCAATCTTAAATTGTTGTTGACTACTCTCTTTTGAAAGATTTGGGAGGCTTCTTTTATTATATTTGTTGTTTTTTGTATTTGTTCATTTGTTTTTCCACATTTGATGATTTAAAAATTTGATTTTAATGCTGTCTTTTATGTTGTTTAACTGTTTGACATGCTGTCTGAAACATTTCTACTAAGAAGTTTATTTGTAAAGTGCAAATAACATTAGAGGGGTAAAGGCTTGCAGTGGCTGCCGGTGAAGTTAGCGTCAAAGGGACCAGCATGTGGTCTGTTGGTGACATGTTCATTCCACAAGTGCCTGCATCGACTCCTCTTCTTTATCAACGGGCTTCAGCTATCCACCCTTAAGTGTTTGGATCTGTTTTCTAGTCCTGTAGACGAGGCACTTTTCACACAAGTACACAAATATGTAAGGGGGCTGGATGATGTGTCAGCGGGGTGTGCAGTTATCACCATGGCAATCTGTCATCGTCGTCGTCACCGCCCCGCCCTCCACACCCCTCAACCCGCCCCCATCTGCTCGCCCCCGGGACGGACTGAGATCCACTCGTCTGATTTGGTTCTGTTCATTTGTTTGTGCTTTTCATCGATTTTCATTACTCTGCCTTCTGCCAGAGCCTTCCCCTCTGCAGACACTTCAGAACGTTTCATCTCATTTGCTACCAGACAGATATAAACCGAGGTAGATGCATATTTATTAGTCTGTATTAATCAAAGTAGAAGTTGTAAAAAAGATTTGTTTTTCCATTCTTTCTATGGATGATCTACTTGTAGGTAATCAATTTGTGCAATAACTGTTGTTCATCTCACTTTGTAACCCAGTTTTAATTGATGACATGAATGCAAGATAACCTTATTTTTGTAAAGAAACCTGAAAAGTGTAAAAAGATGTATGTATATGAGGAGAACTGACGCTCACACAGGAGCTTGTGTGTGATAAAGATACGATATTTGAGTGACGGTTCAAGGGGGAGGGTTTCCCAAAAGCTTCGATACAAGCTGTCAGAATCTCAGCAGATCTGCATTGAGATATTTAAGGACACTGTTTGCACCTCCAGGTGTTGATCAGCCTTTGTTCAAAAAGAGAAATGGCTTAGACTCCTCATTTTGGCTTTTGGAAACCCTTCCCGTCTGGTCTTAACAGGCTCTGTGGTGAATCCTGCTGCATGAACTGTAGCTGGCGCTCTCATACAAGCCCCTCCCTCTTAAGCACTGATGTGAGTCAGTTTTATCATGCTCCCCTCTCTCCTTCAGTCTGATGGGTTTTGATAAGACCAGATCCTCACATCAGCTGTTGAGAGTTATCTTTTATCCACTCCTTAGGGCTCTTAGGGACTGCACATTGTCCTGGAGGCCTCCACTACGGCAAACCCCAAGGGCCAAACCAGACTGAACTGAACAGAATCTAGAGCTATTTTTCACACAGAAAAATGAAACATTGTTTTGTATATCAGGGATGAATAAATGAGATTTTAACAAACACGTCGTGTTGAAGATTACTTTCTGTTTTATATCTCCCAGGACTGTTGTTCTGCAGCTGTCTGTCTGTCTCTCCCCACTAACAGCTGGGAAGCACCTGGAGTGTTGTTTTTGTGTTCTGCTGTCACTCCCAGTGGGGAGGCAAACGCAGTAATGCCACAATAATGTTCACATTAGTTCATGTTATCCCAAATCTTTTTATAGCACAGGGAGTCAAAGAATTCACACAACATTTGTTCCTAACCCGACGTTTTGATCTCACTGTATGAGCATCTTTATACCTCATTATTCAATCTGCTCCAATCTTGCTCAGTGAGTAAAGCATCTACTCAGGTGTATCGGGGAACACATCTCTTGTCAAAGCTTATTTCTTCGCAACAATTGAGGTTCTTTTTTTAAGGAAAATACACAGAAATACAGCTTTAGTTCAAACAAACAAATTAAGCTTGAACAGAGAAAAGCATCATTTTCACATTAACTTAGAAACTGCTGATTGGAGTGTGTACAAGGTGCATGTTTTCTGTATCTACCAGTGACATAGTGTAGGTTCAGCGTTCACAATGAATTGCACACAAGACTTAAAATGCTATTTTTGTGGAGGCTTTATTGCCTTTACAATTTATTGTTTCTTATCTGTGAAATTAAAGTAAATAAAAGCTTAATTTTTACACTGAGGGGAAATGGTTTCAGCTTACAGAGACAGAGAGGAGGTCTGCCATGACGACCATGTTTAAAACTTGCAAGCATTTATGTTATCAGCTATTTTTCAGTGAGAGCAGAATTGGTCGTGTGAGGGTTAAAAATAGTTTGCATTGATTTCACATTTAATCTGTTGCATTTGCAATTAATTAATTTGAACGACGGACGCAAGTCACCCATGTTGTTTTGTGCAAAATTGGATATATCAGGTTTCCAAGTGATGTTTACAAGTTAGAATCTGGTAACGTTAGATATAGTAATGTTAGATATAGTAATTCTAACAACAGTATCACATGATCTGTTGCAGGCTGGTGAGTATAATGGTGCATTCATACACTACTTTCTCTCTACATCTTTGTAAACTCGTAAAGTCAGAACAGTTAGGACCAGGTTCCATGACCATGTCCTTCAGAGCATCCAGCCATGAATCAGGACACACAGAATACTCCCAGCCTGAGGGTTTGGTACCAGCCTAGCAGAGTGAGGTTGGGAGGGGCAGGTGAACTGGCTCTGCTCAGCAGTGATGCCCTTCTCCTAAAATACCTCATTATGCAATTTGGGTCCTCCAGCACGTGAGCCTTAATGTTTGTTACAGCTGCTGAAGTGTTGCAGCTTTGAAAACTCCCAAAATATCAAAGTTAGTCAAGTGCAGCACTTCAGTGTCGGTAATACAGCTCTAAATGCACCTAAAATGGTGTTCCTGGTTGTGCTGTCCCATGGGGAGTGTTAACTGCAACAGTTGGCTCCATAATGATCTGCAACCACACACTTTTTTTTCACAGTCTCAGTTTTGTGACTATGCGTTTGTTTCTTTTTCAGTGTTTCTTTCTCTCCCCCTCCGTCTGGTGCGTCCTCATTCACATCACCCACAAAATACACACACGCTACACACACACTCCTTGTTGTGTTGTTTTACTTTGTGTGAATGAGAGGAAAGCATCTGGACTGTAATGGGTGAAGAGTGCATTGGTAAAGGCTTAATGAGCTAAATGAGTTCATTCGTTAAGTAGGCTGCAGCTCCGTCCCTCGGTGAGTTTCAGGTGGGAGCACGATACCTTCCCTGGAGACAGAGTGAGCTGTGCCTACATGTGTGTGTGTGTGTGTGTGTGTGTGTGTTGTGGTGATCATTTGTTTAATATGCTGTTGTGTTTCTAATCCATAATCCCCTCCAGTTTAACTACCAGTTAACAGCAGCAGTGATGTGACACCAACACCGTGACATCCTGTAACACAACCAGGTGTATGTACCTGTGTGTGTGACTGTGTGCCTATCTGAGTGTGTACAAGTTTTCCAACCAGACAAAACACGGCTGCAGTTGCTCATCTGTATTGCGATGAATGAGGTTAGAAACACTCGAGTGGCGTTGAGCCCTGTTGAGCAGAGCGCCATCTGTCCGTGCTGACGCGGCCCACGTTCTGATGAATATTAAATAAAGGTGTCACTCGAAAAAGTCTTCCTGCCTCCCAGTAACTGCTGCAGTGTAGGAAGTGCTTGTCTCACTTGGAGACTGATTGATGTAATCGCTGGTAAGAGGTGCAGACGGGCCTCTGGAGAAGACAGCGCTCTGTTCGGAGTGTGAGCGTGTTATTTCATCAATGTGACATCTTCTAACAAGGAAAGAGAAATATCAGAAAAGTAGATCAAGAACATTTCTGGTGTTTGTCAGTCTGGAGTTTTACACAAAGATGCAATGAGGAACATTTGAATTGTTACTGAGGGTAATATTACGAATGAATTAAGGGACGACTCATTAATACAATACAGTGTGGGGGGGTTTCAAACTGAGGGTGCATGTTTTAAAATATATGACCTGTGTTTACTTTGTTTAAATCTGCATGACCAAAAGAGTGCATTTTAAAAAGGGTTGTTTATATGATTAACACACAAAGAATAACAGTTACGGCTCATATTTAGCTTCTTCTAAATCACTCTTATGATGGCCTGTAACTCCACTCTCATCAACCTTATTTCCTTTTGCTATTTCAATTTAATACCTGTAATAAATTTTCTGTGGCTCACAGGTAGAACAGGTCCTCCACTAATCGGAAGATCGGTGATTCAATCCCAGGCTCCTCCTCTCTGCATGTCGAAATATCATTGGGCAAAATGCTGTGTATCCTACTGGCTAGTTAATCACTGGCAACATCATCCCAACCCAGAGTAGCAGTTACGTCGTCCTGAAGGCACAGTGCCCACTCTCTGATTCCCCCTCACATTAAAACTGGTAGCTCTGTAATCACTGTTGCTGTTGTTATCAATGTTGACGCTGTTAGCACCGTTAGCTGTTAGCCACCGGCTAGCCACCTCCGTGTTGAGAGCCATGTGCAGGCAATCCTGGCTCAGACTCAAAATCATAAACATCCTCTGAATGTCACACACACAGCATCTTTAAAGGATAACTTTGGTATTTTTCAACCTGGGCCCTATTTCCCCATGTGTATGTCTGCGTATGATTCAAAGGTACAACTCATTCTAAAATTGCTTAAGTATTGAGGGAGGCAGATGCAACTGGGAACCACGAATCAAGCTAAAATGGTAACGGGGGCAAATTCGGCCCGTATAAGTTTGCGTATTAAAAGTGCTTCTTTTCGCCACTGACCGGTTCAGATCACCAGTCTTTATGCATGTAATACTGATACCTAGAATTGTCTCCAAGACACACATTTACTGTTGCATACTTTGCCCTCGTATATATCGTACCCTGTTTTCTTCCGGCAACAAGCAAAGCTCTCGTGAGATGACGTCACAGCCGGAAGGAGGTGAAGGGTCAGGGAAACGCTTCGTATGCTATTTGCAGAGATAGCACTGGCGGTCTGAGCCGGTCAGTGGCGAAAAAAAGCACTTTTAATGCGCAAACTTATACGGGACTCATTTGTCCCCGTATCTACCTCGCGGCTGCCGCCTCCCTCAATACTGAACCAATTTTAGAACGAGTTGTACCTATGAATCATACACACACATACACATGGGAAATATGAAAGGAAAAATACGTAAGTTATCCTTTAACCCTTTAAAACCTGAGCAGCTTGGATGGGGAGGAGGAAACGACCGATGAAAGAATTTTTTTTGCAGTTTGTGGGACATTCCTTACCAAGTTGCTCACTGACTTTTTCCCAAATTGTACCAATATGCCCAGGATAAAAAGGTTTAAATACTTGCAAAAGGCGTCTGAAAGCAGCACGAGAAAATTGATGTCACTCCAGGTTTCAGATGGATAAGTGATTGTGTTGTTGCAGAAGGACACATTTAATTATGTCTTGCCTCTGTTTGAGTAATTTGTTGTTATTGTTTTATGCCACTGTGTCAGTGTTTTGTGTGTGTGTGTACACTGTCAATATGGTTTGATATGTTTAAGGTTAGGGAATCATGGACCCCCACAGGTAGGGAGAGGACGCAGACACAGGTAGAGGTGATGAGTGGTGACAGGCATGAGATTTCATTTTGCATGTGTTCAAAGCCTACGGTCAGTCCAATTATCTCAATTGGCCCGGGACAAGTGTCTGGTTGTTGTCAGAGCCAATGCTGCTAACATCCGCCCATTTATTCCTGACGAGAAACACTCTGCAGACTGAAATCTGCTGACTCAAGATTTAAATTAAAGTTTAAGGTGTTTCAGGTCAAATAAATTCACTCTGAGTGTTGGACTGTGTGGGCTGATCACATCTCAGTTTGATTCAAATCCAGCCAGACAGCGATTTAACTTCTAACAGCTTCCTCTGTCTGGCTCCTGTGACCATAGATGAAGTGGGGAGAACATCACATTAAACAAAATACCATTATGATTAACAAAAGTTTATTATAGACTGTTTGTAACAACATTTATTGCATGTCCGAAAAAGACTTAGTTTGCAATTGGAATTTACAGGATGAAAATAAAAAACTAAGATAAATTCCATAGTTTAAATTAATGATAAATATTAAATGAGCAAATGGACAAAAATAACTAAATACGTACAGATCATTCATTTGAATTCCAGTGTCAGCTTGATAGGTCTACCTCACTTACAACATTTCATTAAAATTATACTTTAACAGCTGAGAACTATAAAAAAAAAAACTATGAGGCCACAAGTCAAAGGTGAGCTTCAGTGCAGTAGGTGGGGACACCTGAGGGCTCCAGCCCACCCAGCGCTGTGGTCCGGCGGACCCTCACCACAAGGGTACCATCAGGGTTAAGGGTCCCACTGACAGACAACGGGTCCATATCCTCCGGAAACAGGGACTTGTGGGTAAATGTGTCACTGACACTTCCATCATCGAGTACCTGAAGGACACAAACAGAAGGTTAAAGAAAGATGGAGCTGTGGATGGAGGCATTTATCTGTAGATGGAGGGGACAGCTGTTGGAGGGGGGTAAACAGAGGGAGGAAAAGATGATGAAAAGAAAGGTCGTCGAGCACTGGAGCACTGGAGGACGGGAGGGGAAAGTGAGAAGAGCAACAGGGTGAAGAGAGGCGCGAGGGCGAGAAAAGAGGGTGAGAAGCAGTGATGGGGAGAAGGGCGGAGAGGTCAGCGCTGCTCAGCTGGTGGAGAACGAGAGAAAAGGGAGGAAAGGAGGAGAGAAATGAACACTGACTAGTTCTCTCTGAAGATTTTTCTCCTCTGTTACGGGCCTGTAAGGGGAGTTGAACGGTCGTGGGTTTTTGCCAATTTGTGTGCTGACCCCTGTTAAAGTGATCTTCCTGCACCGCAGCAGAGGCTCTCTCTCCTTCCTCCACTCACCCACAATTTAAACATGATTAATGTCAAACTGTGAGGGTGGAGGGTAAGAGAGGAGAGACAAGCAAGCTGCAGCTTCTCTGGAGAACTGGCAGAACATGCCTGAGTCTGAGATGATGGAGGTGACACAGTTTGATCCTGTGTGTATTGTAGATCTGATCAGTCACTGTTTGTTTATGAGAAAACACTAATATTAAACTCTGCACTGACGGGCTCCCCCACCTCGAGGTTTAAACCCCACCACGCTGGGTTCGAGCCAGGAACCCTCTTGCTGTGAAGTGACAATGCTAACCACTGTCCCGCCGTGCCATGGTGATATTTCCACTACAGATTAATTTAGTGGAACCTTTATGGCTTTTGACCTTGTGAAATGTCTACCTGTAATGCCTCATTTTTGGTGGTGATACAATTTTCTATTTTTCAATTTCATCTGTGAATTTATAATTATGTTTAACATAGAAACGCAGTAAATCCACAGACTTAAGAAACTGGAAGTTTTATTCAATATAAAAAATGTGGGATTTTTACTTGATAAATGGATTAAGCAATGAGCCATCAAAAAAAAAATATTATTAAATTATTTCAGTTGATTAACGAACCATTTAAATGTCTAATCAGTATGTGGCTTGTCTTTAAGCATATCTGGTTGATGATTCTTGCTGGTCTGAATATTATTGTGAGGTTTTGCACTGATTATCTGGATTTATTCTTTATGAAAATGGTCAGTTTATTTAAAGATGTTAAGTTCTGTTAATGATGCAGATCAATCTAAAATACATTTGCAGAGATGTATTGTACTTATGAGGGTGTGTATTAAAAGTATATTTCAAAAGTATATCGTATTACCCAGCATGAAGTTTTGTATGATGTATTTCATTTTACTCAATAAACCTTGTGACTGTCTGTAGCTATGGTTTAAAGAGGAACTTCACCCATTTTCAAAATTCATATGTTTTATCAATGTGGTCAAAGAGAGTCCAAAAATATTAATTAAAATGAACAACTTTCTCCCAAATCCAAAAACTGAAGTTCTAAATCTCAAATTTGTAACATCACAGGGTATAATGTTTGGAGCTGCTCTACACACAATGAATGTTGTGAGTATATGGGCACATTTTCTGTTTCAGAACTGAGAACGCTAAAATAGAATGAGGTCATTTCACTTGGTCTACAAATATTGATTGGACTATCCTAGACCACGGAAATAACATATTTCAATTTGTAATTTAGGTGGTGTTCCCCTTTAAGTTTCTCTGGTGCATTTTCTCAAAAGTGTCAGAAGGGGCAATAGCGAGCAAAAAGTTTGCTCATCTGGATACAGACACACAGAAGCACATGAGGACCTGACTGAAACTGTGAGACGAGTATTTAAAACCTCTGGAGGCCATTTAAGTGGGAAAAAAATGAGGACCAGCCGAAATGTCCTCACTTTGAAGAATGGTCCTGACTCCAGAGGTTAAAAAAGAGACTCGTCCTCACAATGATAGCTGTACAGACAAAACCTCATACACACACACACCTTCTGAGCGTGAATGACAACATGGTGGTTGTAGGCCATCACTACCACATCATGCGGCTCAAACTGGCTGACGTCAGCGGACATGAAGTAGCTGTCTCCCAGACATCGCACTCCTCCACCTGTGCTGCTCTGCCGTCCTGTCACAGCGCCGCCTACAGGAGCTGCAGAAACACAACGCAAGAGTTTTGCTTAGAACATCTGTAGCTGTGAAACCATGTTAAGATGGTCGGCTAAACATTTCATCTCATGCTTGTAGAAATATATGTAAATAAGTGTACTTTAAATGAAATATTATACAATTACATTTTTTTCAACATGCTATGGTTGAACTTTCAAGACTTTTTCGACTTTCGATTGTATGATTTATTTTATTTTTTTACTTACTTAGACAAACCCTGACTTTTATTGGCATACTATAATATGATTTTTTCCCACATGCAATATTTTGTCCTTTTAACAGTTTTCAACGAACAAAACTATGGTTTAATTTTTCTTTTACTTACGATAACTTTCTTTGACATGCCTACTATGACATGCAATACAATAATTTTTTGACAACAAAATATAATATGACTTTTTTCGATATAATATCCTATGACTTTTTTTGACATGCCACACTTTGACTTTTTATATAATATACATTCACTTTCTGACATGCTAAACTATGAATGTTTTTCGACATACTTTACAATAACTTTTTGACATACTATGCTATGACTCTTTTTCAACATGCTATACTATGACTTTTATTTTACACACTATACTATGACTTTTTGACATGCTATACTATAACGTTTTTGACATACTATACTATGACTTTTTTGACATGCTATACTATGACTTTTTTGACATACTATACTATGACTTTTTTGACATGCTATACTAAGACTTTTTTTATACATAGTATACTATGACTTTTTTTGACATGCTATACTATGACTTTTTTGACATACTATACTAAGACTTTTTTTTGACATACTATACTATGACTTTTTTTGACATACTATACTATGACTTTTTTTAACATGCTATACTATGACTTTTTTGACATGCTATACTATGACTTTTTTAACATGCTATACTAAGACTTTTTTAACATGCTATACTATGACTTTTTTGACATGCTATACTATGACTTTTTTTGACATGCTATACTATGACTTTTTTGACATGCTATACTATGACTTTTTTAACATGCTATACTAAGACTTTTTTAACATGCTATACTATGACTTTTTTGACATGCTATACTATGACTTTTTTTGACATGCTATACTATGACTTTTTTGACATGCTATACTATGACTTTTTGACATGCTATACTATGACTTTTTTAACATGCTATACTAAGACTTTTTTAACATGCTATACTAAGACTTTTTTGACATACTATACTATGACTTTTTTGACATGCTATACTATGACTTTTTTTGACATACTATACTATGACTTTTTTAAACATGCTATACTATGACTTTTTTGACATACTATACTAAGACTTTTTTAACATGCTATTCTAAGACTTTTTTAACATGCTATACTATGACTTTTTTGACATGCTATACTATGACTTTTTTGACATACTATACTATGACTTTTTTGACATACTATACTATGAATTTTTTTTGACATACTATACTATGACTTTTTTTGACATACTATACTATGAATTTTTTTTGACATACTATACTATGACTTTTTTGACATACTATACTATGACTTTTTTGACATACTATACTATGAATTTTTTTGACATACTATACTATGACTTTTTTGACATACTATACTATGAATTTTTTTGACATACTATACTATGACTTTTTTTGACATACTATACTATGACTTTTTTTTGACATACTATACTATGACTTTTTTGACATGCTATACTATGACTTTTTTGAGATGCTATACTATGACTTTTTTGACATACTATACTATGAATTTTTTTGACATACTATACTATGACTTTTTTTTGACATACTATACTATGACTTTTTTTGACATGCTATACTATGACTTTTTTTTACATACTATACTATGACTTTTTTTTACATACTATACTATGACTTTTTTGACATGCTATACTAAGACTTTTTTTGACATACTATACTATGACTTTTTTGACATGCTATACTATGACTTTTTTGACATACTATACTAAGACTTTTTTAACATGCTATACTATGACTTTTTTGACATGCTATACTATGACTTTTTTTGACATGCTATACTAACACTTTTTTTGACATACTATACTATGACTTTTTTTGACATACTATACTATGACTTTTTTTTTACATACTATACTATGACTTTTTTTGACATGCTATACTAAGACTTTTTTTGACATACTATACTATGACTTTTTTGACATGCTATACTATGACTTTTTTGACATACTATACTATGACTTTTTTAACATGCTATACTATGACTTTTTTGACATGCTATTCTAAGACTTTTTTGACATGCTATACTATGACTTTTTTGACATACTATACTATGACTTTTTTGACATACTATACTATGAATTTTTTTTGACATACTATACTATGACTTTTTTTGACATACTATACTATGACTTTTTTTTGACATACTATACTATGACTTTTTTGACATGCTATACTATGACTTTTTTGACATACTATACTATGACTTTTTTGACATACTATACTATGACTTTTTTGACATACTATACTATGAATTTTTTTGACATACTATACTATGACTTTTTTTGACATGCTATACTATGACTTTTTTTTGACATACTATACTATGACTTTTTTGACATGCTATACTAAGACTTTTTTTGACATACTATACTATGACTTTTTTGACATGCTATACTATGATTTTTTGACATACTATACTATGACTTTTTTAAACATGCTATACTATGACTTTTTTGACATACTATACTATGACTTTTTTAACATGCTATACTATGACTTTTTTGACATGCTATACTATGACTTTTTTAACATGCTATACTATGACTTTTTTAACATGCTATACTATGACTTTTTTGACATGCTATACTATGACTTTTTTAACATGCTATACTAAGACTTTTTTAACATGCTATACTAAGACTTTTTTGACATGCTATACTATGACTTTTTTAACATGCTATACTATGACTTTTTTGACATGCTATACTATGACTTTTTTGACATGCTATACCATGACTTTTTTTGACATACTATACTATGACTTTTTTGACATGCTATACTAAGACTTTTTTTTGACATACTATACTATGACTTTTTTTGACATACTATACTATGACTTTTTTAAACATGCTATACTATGACTTTTTTGACATACTATACTAAGACTTTTTTAACATGCTATACTATGACTTTTTTGACATGCTATACTATGACTTTTTTGACATGCTATACTAAGACTTTTTTTGACATACTATACTATGACTTTTTTTGACATACTATACTATGACTTTTTTTTTACATACTATACTATGACTTTTTTTGACATGCTATACTGTGACTTTTTTTGACATACTATACTATGACTTTTTTGACATGCTATACTATGACTTTTTTTGACATACTATACTATGACTTTTTTGACATGCTATACTATGACTTTTTTTGACATACTATGACTTTTTTAAACATGCTATACTATGACTTTTTTGACATGCTATTCTAAGACTTTTTTAACATGCTATACTATGACTTTTTTGACATGCTATACTATGACTTTTTTGACATACTATACTATGACTTTTTTTGACATACTATACTAAGAATTTTTTTTGACATACTATACTATGACTTTTTTGACATGCTATACTATGACTTTTTTTGACATACTATACTATGACTTTTTTGACATGCTATACTATGACTTTTTTTGACATACTATACTATGACTTTTTTAAACATGCTATACTATGACTTTTTTGACATGCTATACTAAGACTTTTTTAACATGCTATACTATGACTTTTTTGACATACTATACTATGACTTTTTTGACATGCTATACTATGACTTTTTTAACATGCTATACTATGACTTTTTTTGACATACTATACTATGACTTTTTTGACATACTATACTATGACTTTTTTGACATGCTATACTATGAATTTTTTTGACATACTATACTATGACTTTTTTGACATGCTATACTATGACTTTTTTGACATACTATACTATGACTTTTTTGACATGCTATACTATGAATTTTTTTGACATACTATACTATGACTTTTTTTGACATACTATACTATGACTTTTTTTGACATACTATACTATGACTTTTTTGACATGCTATACTATGAATTTTTTTGACATACTATACTATGACTTTTTTGACATGCTATACTATGACTTTTTTGACATACTATACTATGACTTTTTTGACATGCTATACTATGAATTTTTTTGACATACTATACTATGACTTTTTTTGACATACTATACTGACTTTTTTTTGACATACTATACTATGACTTTTTTGACATGCTATACTATGAATTTTTTTGACATACTATACTATGACTTTTTTTGACATACTATACTATGACTTTTTTTTGACATACTATACTATGACTTTTTTGACATGCTATACTAAGACTTTTTTTGACATACTATACTATGACTTTTTTTTGACATACTATACTATGACTTTTTTGACATGCTATACTAGACTTTTTTTTGACATACTATACTATGACTTTTTTGACATGCTATACTATGACTTTTTTTGACATACTATACTATGACTTTTTTAAACATGCTATACTATGACTTTTTTGACATACTATACTATGACTTTTTTAACATGCTATACTATGACTTTTTTGACATGCTATACTATGACTTTTTTGACATACTATACTATGACTTTTTTGACATGCTATACTATGACTTTTTTTGACATACTATACTATGACTTTTTTTGACATACTATACTATGACTTTTTTTGACATGATATACTATGACTTTTTTGACATACTATACTATGACTTTTTTGACATGCTATACTATGACTTTTTTTGACATGCTATACTATGACTTTTTTTGACATACTATACTATGACTTTTTTGACATGCTATACTATGAATTTTTTGACATACTATACTAAGACTTTTTTTAACATGCTATACTATGAATTTTTTGACATGCTATACTATGACTTTTTTGACATGCAATACTAAGACTTTTTTTTGACATACTATACTATGACTTTTTTTGACATGCTATACTAAGACTTTTTTTGACATACTATACTATGACTTTTTTTGACATGCTATACTAAGACTTTTTTTTGACATACTATACTATGACTTTTTTGACAAGCTATACTAAGACTTTTTTTTGACATACTATACTATGACTTTTTTGACAAGCTATACTAAGACTTTTTTTGACATACTATACTATGATTTTTTTAACATGCTATACTATGACTTTTTTTGACATACTATACTATGACTTTTTTGACATACTATACTATGACTTTTTTTTGATACTATACTATGACTTTTTTTGACATACTATACTATCACTTTTTTTGACATGATATACTATGACTTTTTTCGAAATACTATACTATGACTTTTTTTGACATACTATACTATGACTTTTTTTGACATACTATACTATGACTTTTTTGACATGCTATACTATGACTTTTTTTGACATACTATACTATGACTTTTTTTGACATACTATACTATGACTTTTTTTGACATACTATACTATGACTTTTTTAAACATGCTATACTATGACTTTTTGACATACTATACTATGATTTTTTTACATACTATACTATGATTTTTTTTGACATGCTATACTATGACTTTTTTGACATGCTATACTATGACTTTTTTTGACTACTATACTATGACTTTTTTGACATGCTATACTATGACTTTTTTGACATACTATACTGTGACTTTTTTGACATGCTATACTGTGACTTTTTTGACATACTATACTATGACTTTTTTGACATGCTATACTAAGACTTTTTTTGACATACTATACTATGACTTTTTTGACATGCTATACTATGACTTTTTTGACATACTATACTATGACTTTTTTGACATGCTATACTATGACTTTTTTGACATACTATACTATGACTTTTTTGACATGCTATACTATGACTTTTTTGACATACTATACTATGACTTTTTGACATGCTATACTAAGACTTTTTTTGACATACTATACTATGACTTTTTTGACATGCTATACTATCACTTTTTTTGACATGATATACTATGACTTTTTTCGAAATACTATACTATGACTTTTTTTGACATACTATACTATGACTTTTTTTGACATACTATACTATGACTTTTTTGACATGCTATACTATGACTTTTTTTGACATACTATACTATGACTTTTTTTGACATACTATACTATGACTTTTTTGACATACTATACTATGACTTTTTTAAACATGCTATACTATGACTTTTTTGACATACTATACTATGACTTTTTTGACATACTATACTATGATTTTTTTGACATGCTATACTATGACTTTTTTGACATGCTATACTATGACTTTTTTTGACTACTATACTATGACTTTTTTGACATGCTATACTATGACTTTTTTGACATACTATACTGTGACTTTTTTGACATGCTATACTGTGACTTTTTTGACATACTATACTATGACTTTTTTGACATGCTATACTAAGACTTTTTTTGACATACTATACTATGACTTTTTTGACATGCTATACTAAGACTTTTTTTGACATACTATACTATGACTTTTTTGACATGCTATACTATGACTTTTTTGACATATATACTATGATTTTTGACATGCTATACTAAGACTTTTTTTGACATACTATACTATGACTTTTTTGACATGCTATACTATGACTTTTTTTGACATACTATACTATGACTTTTTTGACATGCTATACTAAGACTTTTTTGACATACTATACTATGACTTTTTTGACATGCTATACTATGACTTTTTTGACATACTATACTATGACTTTTTTTGACATGCTATACTATGACTTTTTTAAACATGCTATACTAAGACTTTTTTTTGACATACTATACTAAGACTTTTTTAACATGCTATACTATGACTTTTTTGACATGCTATACTATGACTTTTTGACATGCTATACTATGACTTTTTTGACATGCCATACTATGACTTTTTTTGACATACTATACTATGACTTTTTTAAACATGCTATACTATGACTTTTTTGACATACTATACTAAGACTTTTTTAACATGCTATACTATGAATTTTTTGACATGCTATACTATGACTTTTTTGACATGCTATACTAAGACTTTTTTTGACATACTATACTATGACTTTTTTTGACATGCTATACTAAGACTTTTTTGACATACTATACTATGACTTTTTTTGACATGCTATACTAAGACTTTTTTTTGACATACTATACTATGACTTTTTTGACAAGCTATACTAAGACTTTTTTTTGACATACTATACTATGACTTTTTTTGACATGCTATACTATGACTTTTTTTGACATGCTATACTATGACTTTTTTAACATGCTATACTATGACTTTTTTGACATACTATACTATGACTTTTTTGACATTCTATACTATGACTTTTTTTGACATACTATACTATGACTTTTTTTGACATACTATACTATGACTTTTTTGACATGCTATACTATGACTTTTTTTGACATACTATACTATGACTTTTTTGACATGCTATACTGTGACTTTTTTGACATACTATACTATGACTTTTTTGACATGCTATACTGTGACTTTTTTGACATACTATACTATGACTTTTTTGACATGCTATACTGTGACTTTTTTTGACATACTATACTATGACTTTTTTGACATGCTATACTATGACTTTTTTGACATACTATACTATGACTTTTTTGACATGCTATACTATGACTTTTTTAACATACTATACTATGACTTTTTTGACACGCTATACTATGACTTTTTTGACATGCTATACTATGACTTTTTTGACATACTATACTATGACTTTTTTGACATTTTATACTATGACTTTTTTAACATGCTATACTATGACTTTTTTGACATACTATACTATGACTTTTTTAACATGCTATACTATGACTTTTTTGACATGCTATACTATGACTTTTTTAACATACTATACTATGACTTTTTTGACATGCTATACTATGACTTTTTTTTGACATACTATACTATGACTGTTTTGACATGCTATACTATGACTTTTTTAACATTCTATACTATGACTTTTTTGACACGCTATACTATGACTTTTTTGACATGCTATACTATGACTTTTTTTAACATACTATACTATGACTTTTTTGACATTCTATACTATGACTTTTTTGACATGCTATACTATGACTTTTTTAACATACTATACTATGACTTTTTTGACATTCTATACTATGACTTCTTTGAGATGCTATACTATGACTTTCTTTACATGCTATACTATGACTTTTTTGACACGCTATACTATGACTTTTTTTGACATGCTATACTATGACTTTTTTGACATACTATACTATAACTTCTTTGACATACTATACTATGAGTTTTTCGACATACTATACTCACTTTTTTGACATGGCAAACTACGACTCTTTTGACATTGTGTAATTTGACTTTTTGATATACCACGCTATTACTTGTTTGACATGCTATACTATGACTTTTTTTCCATGCTGTTAAAGAAATAGCATTGTTCTTGTATTGCAAGGTAGAGGCTATTAGCCTGAATATTATACAGTAAGTATGATAAAGAAAAATGTAAGATCAGACTTTTATAACACAGCCAGGATTTGTTGCTTGGCTTACATATTTAATCATATTCAGACAGTATATTTTCATTTTAAACATTACAATATAATGTTAAAATTAAAAATAAATGTAATGCCACCCTGGTTAATTTTGGCTGTGGTGAATTTCTTGTTTTTCCTTTTTAAAAATGTTACGTAAGAGAGGTTTAATGATCCTTCCCAGCATCATCATGCTCAATATCTCCACTGGGGCTGTTGAGTTTTAGTGCCGCGCTCATGGGTACCATGGTAGCATTTCTTGAGGCATAGTATAGAGCCTTTTTCATTCACTTTCTCCCCCAGCAGGAAGGAGGCATTAGTATCTCACATTACAGCAGTGGGTTGATTGAAAGAAAAATGCCACAGAGAAGAAAAAGACCTGCGGCTCAGAGAGAGTAATGAGGCGGAGTCGTAAGAGCTTGTGTGCTCTCTGTGAGAAAAAGAGTCTGTATGGCTCCAGACATTGTCTACTGAGACACATAAAGAACTAATAGGAAGGTGAAAAAAATAAAAGGAGAAGTGGAGCGCTAATATAAAACACAGGAAAGACTATATGGAGCGTTAAAACAGTTCTGCTGCCGCATAAAGCAGTAGCAACCACACTGAAAAAAAAAAAAAAGGTTTATTACTGGTGTAATGCGAGCGATGAAAGAATAATCAATAATCAGGCTTAAAAATTGATTTCATTTAAACCATATAGAATATTTCAGTACTCAAATGTCAAATAAAATAAAAAAGAAGACTGAGTTTCTTATCAAGAGAAGGTTTGTCTTTTTCCAGACTGGTAGTAAACCACATTTACAATGAGAACAAAAGCTTGAGTCTCCCATGGTATTTAATGGCCTTTGTTTTTGAGTCTGAACATAAAATACAAAAACACCCCAAACAACTGAGCATTAATACGTGGCTTGACTATGTGGAGCTCCAGAGTATAATTATGTGTCATAAAAAAGACATCATGAATTACATAACTGTGTGAGGTAGTGAAATTGTACTGAACAATAATTTGTGAAATTAGCTAAGAAAAATATTATGAAATGTTATTTCATCTTTCTTGTTTTCATGATAACAGAGTTTAAATGGAGTTAACTTGTATTTCATTAAATAGATATGGTACAGTATGCAATAGAACTTAATTAAAAATTCATTAACAAAGCCATCACAAATTATTCCATAAAAAGGTCAAATAAATGTCTTACTATAGTATGACATGAAAAATATTAAAAAGCCTAAGTATGGCATGTCAAAAAAAGAAGAAGCAAACTCTTAAAACATCAATGTACAGCATGTAGAAAAAAAGTCACACTGTAGTATGACTTCTTTTAAAATATCATACTGTGACTTTTTTAAACTGCTCTACTATGACTTTTTCAATATACTGTACTATGAATTGTTCTGACAAACTATACTAAGAGTTTTTTGACATGCTATACTATAACTTTCTTAAACTGCTCTACTATGACTTTTTCAGCATACTATACGATGAATTGTTCTGACATGCTATACTATGGCTTTTTTCGACAAATTGTACTGACTTTTTTTGACATACTATGCTATGACATTTTTGATGGTATGTCAAAAAAGTCATAGTATAGTATGTCAAAAAAGTCATAGTATAGTATGTCAAAAAAGTCATAATATAGCATTTCAAAAAAAGTCATAGTATAGTATTTCGAAAAAAGTCATAGTATAGTATGTCAAAAAAGTCATAGTATAGCATGTCAAAAAAAGTCATAGTATAGTATTTCGAAAAAAGTTATAGTATAGCATGTCAAAAAAGTCATACTATAGCATGTCGAAAAAAGTCATAGTATAGCGTGTCAAAAAAAGTCATAGTATAGTATGTCAAAAAAGTCATAGTATAGCGTGTCAAAAAAGTCATAGTATAGTATGTCAAAAAAGTCATAGTATAGTATGTCAAAAAAGTCATAATATAGCATGTCAAAAAAAGTCATAGTATAGTATTTCGAAAAAAGTCATAGTATAGCATGTCAAAAAAGTCATAGTATAGCATGTCGAAAAAAATCATAGTACAGCATGTCAAAAAAGTCATAGTAGTATGTCAAAAAAATCATAGTATAGTATGTCGAATAAATCATCTTATAGTTGGTTGAAAAAGTCATAATATAGTATGTCAAAAAAAGGCATAGTATAACATGTCAAAAAAGTCATAATACAGGATGTCAAAAAAGTCATAGTATAGTATGCCAAAAAAAGTCATAGTATAGCATGTCAAAAAAAGTCATAGTATAGTATGTCAAAAAAGTCGTAGTATAGCATGTCAAAAAAAGTCGTAGTATAGTATGTCAAAAAAGTCATAGTATAGTATGTCAAAAAAGTCATAATATATTATGTCAAAAAAGTCATAGTATAGTATGTCAAAAAAGTCATAATATAGCATTTCAAAAAAAGTCGTAGTATAGTATGTCAAAAAAGTCATAGTATAGTATGTCAAGAAAAGTCATAGTATAGTATGTCGAAAAAAGTCATAGTATAGCGTGTCAAAAAAAGTCATAGTATAGTATGTCAAAAAAGTCATAGTATATTATATCAAAAAAGTCATAGTATAGTATGTCGAAAAAAGTCATAGTATAGCGTGTCAAAAAAAGTCATAGTATAGTATGTCAAAAAAGTCATAGTATAGTATGTCAAAAAAGTCATAATATAGCATTTCAAAAAAAGTCATAGTATAGTATGTCGAAAAAAGTCATAATATAGCATTTCCAAAAAAGTCATAGTATAGTATGTCAAAAAAGTCATAATATAGCATTTCCAAAAAAGTCATAGTATAGTATGTCAAAAAAGTCGTAGTATAGCATGTCAAAAAAATTCATAGTATAGTATGTCAAAAAAATCATAGTATAGCATGTCAAAAAAAGTCATAGTATAGTATTTCGAAAAAAGTTATAGTATAGCATGTCAAAAAAGTCATAGTATAGCATGTCGAAAAAAGTCATAGTATAGCGTGTCAAAAACAGTCATAGTATAGTATGTCAAAAAAGTCATAGTATAGTATTTCGAAAAAAGTCATAGTATAGCATGTCAAAAAAGTCATAGTATAGCATGTCGAAAAAAATCATAGTACAGCATGTCAAAAAAGTCATAGTAGTATGTCAAAAAAATCATAGTATAGTATGTCGAATAAATCATCTTATAGTTGGTTGAAAAAGTCATAATATAGTATGTCAAAAAAAGGCATAGTATAACATGTCAAAAAAGTCATAGTATAGTATGTCAAAAAAGTCATAGTATAGCGTGTCAAAAAAGTCATAGTATAGCATGTCAAAAAAGTCATAGTATAGTATGTCAAAAAAGTCATAGTATAGTATGTCAAAAAAGTCATAATATAGCATTTCAAAAAAAGTCATAGTATAGTGTGTCAAAAAAGTCATAGTATAGTATGTCAAAAAAAGTCATAGTATATTATGTCAAAAAAGTCATAGTATAGTATGTCGAAAAAAGTCATAGTATAGCGTGTCAAAAAAAGTCATAGTATAGCGTGTCAAAAAAAGTCATAGTATAGTATGTCAAAAAAGTCATAGTATAGTATGTCGAAAAAAGTCATAGTATAGCGTGTCAAAAAAAGTCATAGTATAGTATGTCAAAAAAGTCATAATATAGCATGTCAAAAAAAAGTCATAGTATAGTATTTCGAAAAAAGTTATAGTATAGCATGTCAAAAAAGTCATAGTATAGCATGTCGAAAAAAGTCATAGTATAGCGTGTCAAAAAAAGTCATAGTATAGTATGTCAAAAAAGTCATAGTATAGCGTGTCAAAAAAAGTCATAGTATAGTATGTCAAAAAAGTCATAGTATAGTATGTCAAAAAAGTCATAATATAGCATGTCAAAAAAAGTCATAGTATAGTATTTCGAAAAAAGTCATAGTATAGCATGTCAAAAAAGTCATAGTATAGCATGTCGAAAAAAGTCATAGTATAGCATGTCAAAAAAGTCATAGTATAGCATGTCGAAAAAAATCATAGTACAGCATGTCAAAAAAGTCATAGTAGTATGTCAAAAAAATCATAGTATAGTATGTCGAATAAATCATCTTATAGTTGGTTGAAAAAGTCATAATATAGTATGTCAAAAAAAGGCATAGTATAACATGTCAAAAAAGTCATAATACAGGATGTCAAAAAAGTCATAGTATAGTATGCCAAAAAAAGTCATAGTATAGCATGTCAAAAAAAGTCATAGTATAGTATGTCAAAAAAGTCGTAGTATAACATGTCAAAAAAAGTCGTAGTATAGTATGTCAAAAAAGTCATAGTATAGTATGTCAAAAAAAGTCATAATATATTATGTCAAAAAAGTCATAATATATTATGTCAAAAAAGTCATAATATAGCATTTCAAAAAAAGTCATAGTATAGTATGTCAAAAAAGTCATAGTATAGTATGTCAAGAAAAGTCATAGTATATTATGTCAAAAAAGTCATAGTATAGTATGTCGAAAAAAGTCATAGTATAGCGTGTCAAAAAAAGTCATAGTATAGTATGTCAAAAAAGTCTTAGTATATTATATCAAAAAAGTCATAGTATAGTATGTCGAAAAAAGTCATAGTGTAGCGTGTCAAAAAAAGTCATAGTATAGTATGTCAAAAAAGTCATAGTATAGTATGTCAAAAAAGTCATAATATAGCATTTCAAAAAAAGTCATAGTATAGTATTTCGAAAAAAGTCATAGTATAGTATGTCAAAAAAGTCATAGTATAGTATGTCAAAAAAAGTCATAGTATAGTATTTCGAAAAAAGTTATAGTATAGCATGTCAAAAAAGTCATAGTATAGCATGTCGAAAAAAGTCATAGTATAGCGTGTCAAAAAAAGTCATAGTATAGTATGTCGAAAAAAGTCATAGTATAGCGTGTCAAAAAAAGTCATAGTATATTATGTCAAAAAAGTCATAGTATAGTATGTCAAAAAAGTCATAGTATAGTATGTCAAAAAAGTCATAATATAGCATGTCAAAAAAAAGTCATAGTATAGTATTTCGAAAAAAGTTATAGTATAGCATGTCAAAAAAGTCATAGTATAGCATGTCGAAAAAAGTCATAGTATAGCGTGTCAAAAAAAGTCATAGTATAGTATGTCAAAAAAGTCATAGTATAGCGTGTCAAAAAAGTCATAGTATAGTATGTCAAAAAAGTCATAGTATAGTATGTCAAAAAAGTCATAATATAGCATGTCAAAAAAAGTCATAGTATAGTATTTCGAAAAAAGTCATAGTATAGCATGTCAAAAAAGTCATAGTATAGCATGTCGAAAAAAGTCATAGTATAGCATGTCAAAAAAGTCATAGTATAGCATGTCGAAAAAAATCATAGTACAGCATGTCAAAAAAGTCATAGTAGTATGTCAAAAAAATCATAGTATAGTATGTCGAATAAATCATCTTATAGTTGGTTGAAAAAGTCATAATATAGTATGTCAAAAAAAGGCATAGTATAACATGTCAAAAAAGTCATAATACAGGATGTCAAAAAAGTCATAGTATAGTATGCCAAAAAAAGTCATAGTATAACATGTCAAAAAAAGTCATAGTATAGTATGTCAAAAAAGTCGTAGTATAACATGTCAAAAAAAGTCGTAGTATAGTATGTCAAAAAAGTCATAGTATAGTATGTCAAAAAAAGTCATAATATATTATGTCAAAAAAGTCATAGTATAGTATGTCAAAAAAGTCATAATATAGCATTTCAAAAAAAGTCATAGTATAGTATTTCGAAAAAAGTCATAGTATAGCATGTCAAAAAAGTCATAGTATAGCATGTCGAAAAAAATCATAGTACAGCATGTCAAAAAAGTCATAGTATAGTATGTCGAATAAATCATCTTATAGTTGGTTGAAAAAGTCATAATATAGTATGTCAAAAAAAGGCATAGTATAACATGTCAAAAAAGTCATAGTATAGTATGTCAAAAAAAGTCATAGTATAGCATGTCAAAAAAATTCATAGTATAGTATGTCAAAAAAATCATAGTATAGCATGTCAAAAAAAGTCATAGTATAGTATTTCGAAAAAAGTTATAGTATAGCATGTCAAAAAAGTCATAGTATAGCATGTCGAAAAAAGTCATAGTATAGCGTGTCAAAAAAGTCATAGTATAGTATGTCAAAAAAGTCATAGTATAGCGTGTCAAAAAAAGTCATAGTATAGTATGTCAAAAAAGTCATAGTATAGTATGTCAAAAAAGTCATAGTATAGTATTTCGAAAAAAGTCATAGTATAGCATGTCAAAAAAGTCATAGTATAGCATGTCGAAAAAAATCATAGTACAGCATGTCAAAAAAGTCATAGTAGTATGTCAAAAAAATCATAGTATAGTATGTCGAATAAATCATCTTATAGTTGGTTGAAAAAGTCATAATATAGTATGTCAAAAAAAGGCATAGTATAACATGTCAAAAAAGTCATAGTATAGTATGTCAAAAAAGTCATAATATAGCATTTCAAAAAAAGTCATAGTATAGTATGTCAAAAAAGTCGTAGTATAGCATGTCAAAAAAATTCATAGTATAGTATGTCAAAAAAATCATAGTATAGCATGTCAAAAAAGTCATAGTAGTATGTCAAAAAAATCATAGTATAGTATGTCGAATAAATCATCTTATAGTTGGTTGAAAAAGTCATAATATAGTATGTCAAAAAAAGGCATAGTATAACATGTCAAAAAAGTCATAATACATGATGTCAAAAAAGTCATTGTATAGTATGTCAAAAAAGTCATAGTATAGCGTGTCAAAAAAGTCATAGTATAGCATGTCAAAAAAGTCATAGTATAGTATGTCAAAAAAGTCGTAGTATAGCATGTCAAAAAAATTCATAGTATAGTATGTCAAAAAAATCATAGTATAGCATGTCAAAAAAGTCATAGTATAGTATGTCGAATAAATCATCTTATAGTTGGTTGAAAAAGTCATAATATAGTATGTCAAAAAAAGGCATAGTATAACATGTCAAAAAAGTCATAATACAGGATGTCAAAAAAGTCATAGTATACTATGTCAAAAAAAGTCATAGTATAGCATGTCAAAAAAAGTCATAGTATAGCGTGTCAAAAAAAGTCATAGTATAGTATGTCAAAAAAGTCATAGTATAGCGTGTCAAAAAAGTCATAGTATAGTATGTCAAAAAAGTCATAGTATAGTATGTCAAAAAAGTCATCTTATAGTATGTTAAAAAAATCATAGTATAGCATATCAAAAAAGTCATAGTATAGCATGTCAAAAAAGTCATAGTATAGCATGTCGAAAAAAGTCATAGTATAGCGTGTCAAAAAAGTCACAGTATAGCATGTCTAAAAAGTCATAGTATAGTATGTCAAAAAAGTCATAGTATAGCGTGTCAAAAAAGTCACAGTATAGCATGTCAAAAAAGTCATAGTATAGCATGTCAAAAAAGTCATAGTATAGCATGTCGAAAAAAGTCATAGTATAGCGTGTCAAAAAAGTCATAGTATAGCATGTCTAAAAAGTCATAGTGTATTATATCGAATAAATCATCGTATAGTATGTTAAAAAAAATCATAGTATAGCATGTCAAAAAAGTCATAGTATAGTATGTCAAAAAAGTCATAGTATAGTATGTCAAAAAAGTCACAGTATAGCATGTCTAAAAAGTCATAGTATAGTATGTCAAAAAAGTCATCTTATAGTATGTTAAAAAAATCATAGTATAGCATATCAAAAAAGTCATAGTATAGCATGTCAAAAAAGTCATAGTATAGTATGTCTAAAAAGTCATAGTGTATTATATCGAATAAATCATCGTATAGTATGTTAAAAAAAATCATAGTATAGCATGTCAAAAAAGTCATAGTATATGTCAAAAAAGTCATAGTATAGTATGTCAAAAAAGTCATCTTATAGTATGTTAAAAAAATCATAGTATAGCATATCAAAAAAGTCATAGTATAGCATGTCAAAAAAGTCATAGTATAGCATGTCGAAAAAAGTCATAGTATAGCGTGTCAAAAAAGTCACAGTATAGCATGTCTAAAAAGTCATAGTATAGTATGTCAAAAAAGTCATAGTATAGCGTGTCAAAAAAGTCACAGTATAGCATGTCAAAAAAGTCATAGTATAGCATGTCAAAAAAGTCATAGTATAGCATGTCGAAAAAAGTCATAGTATAGCGTGTCAAAAAAGTCATAGTATAGCATGTCTAAAAAGTCATAGTGTATTATATCGAATAATCATCGTATAGTATGTTAAAAAAAATCATAGTATAGCATGTCAAAAAAGTCATAGTATAGTATGTCAAAAAAGTCATAGTATAGTATGTCAAAAAAGTCACAGTATAGCATGTCTAAAAAGTCATAGTATAGTATGTCAAAAAAGTCATCTCATAGTATGTTAAAAAAAATCATAGTATAGCATATCAAAAAAGTCATAGTATAGCATGTCAAAAAAGTCATAGTATAGTATGTCTAAAAAGTCATAGTGTATTATATCGAATAAATCATCGTATAGTATGTTAAAAAAAATCATAGTATAGCATGTCAAAAAAGTCATAGTATAGCATGTCTAAAAAGTCATAGTGTATATATCGAATAAATCATCGTATAGTATGTTAAAAAAAATCATAGTATAGCATGTCAAAAAAGTCATAGTATAGTATGTCAAAAAAAATAGTATAGTATGTCGCATAAATCATCTTATAGTATGTTAAAAAAAAATCATAGTATAGCATATCAAAAAAGTCATAGTATAGTATGTCAAAAAAGTCATAATATAGCATTTCAAAAAAAGTCATAGTATAGTATGTCAAAAAAGTCGTAGTATAGCATGTCAAAAAAATTCATAGTATAGTATGTCAAAAAAATCATAGTATAGCATGTCAAAAAAGTCATAGTAGTATGTCAAAAAAATCATAGTATAGTATGTTGAATAAATCATCTTATAGTTGGTTGAAAAAGTCATAATATAGTATGTCAAAAAAAGGCATAGTATAACATGTCAAAAAAGTCATAATACAGGATGTCAAAAAAGTCATAGTATAGTATGTCAAAAAAAGTCATAGTATAGCATGTCAAAAAAAGTCATAGTATAGCGTGTCAAAAAAAGTCATAGTATAGCATGTCAAAAAAAGTCATAGTATAGCGTGTCAAAAAAGTCATAGTATAGTATGTCAAAAAAGTCATAGTATAGTATGTCGAAAAAAAATCATCATATAGCATGTCAAAAAAGTCACAGTATAGCATGTCTAAAAAGTCATAGTATAGTATGTCAAAAAAGTCATCTTATAGTATGTTAAAAAAAATCATAGTATAGCATATCAAAAAAGTCATAGTATAGCATGTCAAAAAAGTCATAGTATAGTCTGTCGAAAAAAGTCATAGTATAGCGTGTCAAAAAAGTCATAGTATAGCATGTCTAAAAAGTCATAGTGTATTATATCGAATAAATCATCGTATAGTATGTTAAAAAAATCATAGTATAGCATGTCAAAAAAGTCATAGTATAGTATGTCAAAAAAATCATAGTATAGTATGTCGCATAAATCATCTTATAGTATGTTAAAAAAAAATCATAGTATAGCATATCAAAAAAGTCATAGTATAGCATGTCAAAAAAGTCATAGTATAGCATGTCTTAAAAGTCATAGTGTAGTATGTCGAAAAAAGTCATAGTATAGCGTGTCAAAAAAGTCATAGTATAGTATGTCAAAAAAGTCATAGTGTATTATATCGAATAAATCATCGTATAGTATGTTAAAAAAAATCATAGTATAGCGTGTCTAAAAAGTCATAGTATAGTATGTCGAAAAAAGTCTTAGCATAGCATGTCAAAAAAGTCATAGTATAGTATGTCAAAAAAGTCATAGTGTATTATATCAAATAAATCATCGTATAGTATGTTGTAAAAAATCATAGTATAGCATGTCGAATAAATCATCTTATAGTATGTTGAAAAAAATCATAGTATAGCATGTCGAATAAATCATCTTATAGTATGTTAAAAAAAAATCATAGTATAGCATGTCAAAAAAGTCATAGTATAGTATGTCTAAAAAGTCATAGTATAGTATGTCAAAAAAATCATAGTATAGCATGTCAAACAAAGTCATAGTATAGTATGTCAAAAAAGTCATAGTATAGCATGTCAAACAAAGTCATAGTATAGTATGTCAAAAAAAGTCATAGTATAGCATGTCAAAAAAGTCATAGTATAGTATGTCAAAAAAGTCATAGTATAGCATGTCAAAAAAGTCATAGTATAGTATGTCAAAAAAGTCATAGTATAGCATGTCAAAAAAGTCATAGTATAGTATGTCAAAAAAAGTCATAGTATAGCATGTCAAACAAAGTCATAGTATAGTATGTCAAAAAAAGTCATAGTATAGTATGTCAAAAAAGTCATAGTATAGTATGTCAAAAAAGTCATCTTATAGTATGTTAAAAAAATCATAGTATAGCATATCAAAAAAGTCATAGTATAGCATGTCAAAAAAGTCATAGTATAGCATGTCGAAAAAAGTCATAGTATAGCGTGTCAAAAAAGTCACAGTATAGCATGTCTAAAAAGTCATAGTATAGTATGTCAAAAAAGTCATAGTATAGCGTGTCAAAAAAGTCACAGTATAGCATGTCAAAAAAGTCATAGTATAGCATGTCAAAAAAGTCATAGTATAGCATGTCGAAAAAAGTCATAGTATAGCGTGTCAAAAAAGTCATAGTATAGCATGTCTAAAAAGTCATAGTGTATTATATCGAATAAATCATCGTATAGTATGTTAAAAAAAATCATAGTATAGCATGTCAAAAAAGTCATAGTATAGTATGTCAAAAAAGTCATAGTATAGTATGTCAAAAAAGTCACAGTATAGCATGTCTAAAAAGTCATAGTATAGTATGTCAAAAAAGTCATCTTATAGTATGTTAAAAAAAATCATAGTATAGCATATCAAAAAAGTCATAGTATAGCATGTCAAAAAAGTCATAGTATAGTATGTCTAAAAAGTCATAGTGTATTATATCGAATAAATCATCGTATAGTATGTTAAAAAAAATCATAGTATAGCATGTCAAAAAAGTCATAGTATAGTATGTCAAAAAAGTCATAGTATAGTATGTCAAAAAAGTCATCTTATAGTATGTTAAAAAAAATCATAGTATAGCATATCAAAAAAGTCATAGTATAGCATGTCAAAAAAGTCATAGTATAGCATGTCGAAAAAAGTCATAGTATAGCGTGTCAAAAAAGTCACAGTATAGCATGTCTAAAAAGTCATAGTATAGTATGTCAAAAAAGTCATAGTATAGCGTGTCAAAAAAGTCACAGTATAGCATGTCAAAAAAGTCATAGTATAGCATGTCAAAAAAGTCATAGTATAGCATGTCGAAAAAAGTCATAGTATAGCGTGTCAAAAAAGTCATAGTATAGCATGTCTAAAAAGTCATAGTGTATTATATCGAATAAATCATCGTATAGTATGTTAAAAAAAATCATAGTATAGCATGTCAAAAAAGTCATAGTATAGTATGTCAAAAAAGTCATAGTATAGTATGTCAAAAAAGTCACAGTATAGCATGTCTAAAAAGTCATAGTATAGTATGTCAAAAAAGTCATCTTATAGTATGTTAAAAAAAATCATAGTATAGCATATCAAAAAAGTCATAGTATAGCATGTCAAAAAAGTCATAGTATAGTATGTCTAAAAAGTCATAGTGTATTATATCGAATAAATCATCGTATAGTATGTTAAAAAAAATCATAGTATAGCATGTCAAAAAAGTCATAGTATAGCATGTCTAAAAAGTCATAGTGTATTATATCGAATAAATCATCGTATAGTATGTTAAAAAAAATCATAGTATAGCATGTCAAAAAAGTCATAGTATAGTATGTCAAAAAAATCATAGTATAGTATGTCGCATAAATCATCTTATAGTATGTTAAAAAAAAATCATAGTATAGCATATCAAAAAAGTCATAGTATAGTATGTCAAAAAAGTCATAATATAGCATTTCAAAAAAAGTCATAGTATAGTATGTCAAAAAAGTCGTAGTATAGCATGTCAAAAAAATTCATAGTATAGTATGTCAAAAAAATCATAGTATAGCATGTCAAAAAAGTCATAGTAGTATGTCAAAAAAATCATAGTATAGTATGTTGAATAAATCATCTTATAGTTGGTTGAAAAAGTCATAATATAGTATGTCAAAAAAAGGCATAGTAAACATGTCAAAAAAGTCATAATACAGGATGTCAAAAAAGTCATAGTATAGTATGTCAAAAAAAGTCATAGTATAGCATGTCAAAAAAAGTCATAGTATAGCGTGTCAAAAAAAGTCATAGTATAGCATGTCAAAAAAAGTCATAGTATAGCGTGTCAAAAAAGTCATAGTATAGTATGTCAAAAAAGTCATAGTATAGTATGTCGAAAAAAAATCATCATATAGCATGTCAAAAAAGTCACAGTATAGCATGTCTAAAAAGTCATAGTATAGTATGTCAAAAAAGTCATTATAGTATGTTAAAAAAATCATAGTATAGCATATCAAAAAAGTCATAGTATAGCATGTCAAAAAAGTCATAGTATAGTCTGTCGAAAAAAGTCATAGTATAGCGTGTCAAAAAAGTCATAGTATAGCATGTCTAAAAAGTCATAGTATTATATCGAATAAATCATCGTATAGTATGTTAAAAAAAATCATAGTATAGCATGTCAAAAAAGTCATAGTATAGTATGTCAAAAAATCATAGTATAGTATGTCGCATAAATCATCTATAGTATGTTAAAAAAAAATCATAGTATAGCATATCAAAAAAGTCATAGTATAGCATGTCAAAAAAGTCATAGTATAGCATGTCTTAAAAGTCTAGTGTAGTATGTCAAAAAGTCATAGTATAGCGTGTCAAAAAAGTCATAGTATAGTATGTCAAAAAGTCATAGTGTATTATCGAATAAATCATCGTATAGTATGTTAAAAAAAATCATAGTATAGCGTGTCTAAAAAGTCATAGTATAGTATGTCGAAAAAAGTCTAGCATAGCATGTCAAAAAAGTCATAGTATAGTATGTCAAAAAAGTCATAGTGTATATATCAAATAAATCATCGTATAGTATGTTGTAAAAAAATCATAGTATAGCATGTCGAATAAATCATCTATAGTATGTTTGAAAAAAATCATAGTATAGCATGTCAATAAATCATCATAGTATGTTAAAAAAAAATCATAGTATAGCATGTCAAAAAAGTCATAGTATAGTATGTCAAAAAAGTCATAGTATAGTATGTCAAAAAAATCATAGTATAGCATGTCAAACAAAGTCATAGTATAGTATGTCAAAAAAAGTCATAGTATAGCATGTCAAACAAAGTCATAGTATAGTATGTCAAAAAAAGTCATAGTTATAGCATGTCAAAAAAAGTCATAGTATAGTATGTCAAAAAAAGTCATAGTATAGCATGTCAAAAAAGTCATAGTATAGTATGTCAAAAAAAGTCATAGTATAGCATGTCAAAAAAGTCATAGTATAGTATGTCAAACAAAGTCATAGTATAGCATGTCAAAGTAGGTAATGAAGATGGAGCTCAACAGCAGTCAGTTCCCCTTACCAGTGTGTCCATAGGAGGACCTGCTGTAGCTGCTGAAGGGGGTCAAACAGCTGGTTCCTCCGGAGCTTTCTTCTCCAAACAGACTGGAGTGATCAGTGGAGTCAAGAAATGGCTCGAAAAGGGGATCCAGAGAATCGGATGATCCGCCCAGTGAGCCCTCTGAGCGATAGGAGCTGGAGGTGCTGTACCGTGATGATGAGCGGTAGCATGAGGAGGATCTGCGGCTGGAGGATGTTAGCGATGCCATGGCAGAGGATACACACACAGATGGAAAACACACTCCCACTCTCAATATGCCTCAGCCTCAGAAAACAAGACCTGTGCTCTTATTCGAAGCCTCCTCAGAATAAATACTGACAAAATACAGTCACAGAAGTGGTTTACCAAAAAGCTATTAACCTCTCTCTCTGTCCGTGGGTCCATGTTGTGGGTTTTTATAAAGTCCTGGTGCATTGTGGGTCACTGGAGCACAGCGTGGGCTCTATAGTGTTCTTCCTTTAGCCATAAATGGCAGTTTCTCCAACCGCTGGTGCCAGGAATGTAACGGACAAACTGATAAGGAGTGGAGACCCCTTCTTATTCAGACACAGAGCAGAGATAAGGCTGAATGCGGCCACTTGGAGAGGCCTCCGGCATGTGGTCAGAAATAGCAGAGTGGTGGAGTGGTCAGGTCGTCCGTTAGACTGACCGAGTACACAGTATGAACACTTTATCAATAATGCAAGAGAAAATTGTCCATTTAAGTTTTGCAAACCTGCTAATGGAATAACAGATACACTCCAAAGTTCAAATCTGAAATGGAGAGTGCTTCCTGAGGGAACAAATTCAAGGCCAAAATCACAAAATGTGCAAAATGGTTTTCACTCTGACAAAAGCCAAGGTAAATACAGCCGTGGTTGACCTTTACATTCCCTCTTTAAGAGCTTTAATTGAAGTGACATTTGCCTATTGACAACACAGTTGTCCTCCGAGCAGTGCTGCATGTCAACGTTGACATTCAAGATGCTCACATTAATACTTTTATGCTATGTACGTGTGCGTTTTTTATTTGAGGATGAGGAAAAATGACTCTCAGCACGTAGCCTCAGTCGTAGCAGGGGCACTTCATGTGTGAGCTATAAAACTGAAACAATCCAGTTAATACAAGCCGCATACATCAACCTGACAGTCCCAATTTGTGCTCTCAGGTGAAACACTTGTATCTGTCCTTGTGTAAAATATTATACATGAATAAATCTCCTTGAGTGTATTTCAAAAACGGCTTTTCAAAATGTAGTTTGTGTAGAAACCACTCATCATCAGTATATATGGTATGACCTGAAAAAGTGCAGTATAACAAAAACATAGACAAGTTTTTCATTTGCAGAGGCTCAGCTGTCTCCTTCAGCTCCTCACAGTCAGCAGTAGAGGAGTTCATCCGTTCAGCCAGAGGTCCAGCGTCTCCGCTGGGAATACTTATAGTCTCCTGGTGGTTCGCTGCGGCCTCCAGAGCCCAGAACACAGTATCTCTCCTGACCTCTAACAGATGGCGTATCATGAGGTGTGCGCCCTGGCTGAATTCAGAGGAGAGGAAATGATGAAATGATGTTAATGAGGCAAAAGCAGACACGCCACAGAACAGCTGAGGAGAGAAAAAGAACATCAAAGAAGCTCCATTTAGCACTTTTGGGCATCCATTAATCATTGTCAAATCAACCATGATCCTCCAAAATCCTGCGTGAACGCCACGGTCAGGACAAGCTACTGCTGTGACTTATATCGATGTTTTTTTAATGCCATGTCAGGGTGTTGCAACGGGCAGAAATTCTGGAAATGTAGCTGTCTGTACTGGAAAAGCTTTTTTTTGATTTATGAGTAAATCCTGTCTGTCCAACACTTTGGGTCAGAAATACCTCAACTAATATTAAACAGACTGGATATTTCACTTTGTTTTAGGACCAAAAACATGCAAACTAGAGACAGTTTACTACCACTTAGTGTATGTAAGCATGCTACCAAGCTATGATGGTGATCATGGTGAACAGTATCCTTTACTTACGAAATGTTGGCAGAATAGGAAGAACAGAACAACTTTCCATCACTTGGGAAATTCACACCATTATCCCAAGATAGTTACACCTACTTCTAGCTTTGTAGTAACATAACATCATTCATTTATTATCCTTAACCGCTTATCCTGTTGGGGGTCGTGAGGGTGCTGGAGCCTGTCCCAGCTGACATTAGGCGAGAGGCAGGGTTCACCCTGAAGAAGTTGCCAGACTCTCACAGGGCTGACACATAGGGTGTGTTTTTCTTTTTACTTTTAGTATGTACTGCAGCTGCCCTTGAAAAGTACGTAGTGTTGCATGCAGTATGCACACAATTAGGACATATTACTTCCTCCAAACATTATTCCTTGAACTTCGACCCTCTTGCTTTTATATCACTTACCTTGGAGATAAACAAAACGCCGCTCACCGAGTTCACCAGAGACAGAGATCAACCCACACAGACCTGACGCTGTGATTCTGCAATAAGTAATAACTGCATACATTGTGGATTCTAATATATCATATTCACAATTTTTGAAATTACAGAGGCTGTGCATTCCACTGTCACTGTTATCTAATATTTATGCCCTTTTGTTGTTGGTTATATGTATGATTATTTTATTTTATTAAACAATAAACAAACAAATTCCTATTATCACTATTGGACTGGTCATCAGTCACTGTGACTTCTGACAGCTGTCAAACAGCTGTCAAGTTGTCATCTGTTTGCGGCTCAGTTGATGTGACGTGTCTTTCCCTGCGCAGAGAATTGTGGGTCAGAATAGTCAGAAAAGCATGCTGCAAAATTTGACTGCATGTAGTAGAGCATCCTGGTATTTTTGGCATACTGGGACACACTGGCACACTCACATTCACACCTACAGACAATTTAGAGTCACCAATTAACCTGCATGTCTTTGGACTGTGGGAGGAAGCTGGAGCACCTGGAGGAAACTCACGCTGACACAGGGAGAACATGCAAACTCTGCAATGAAGGGCTCAAACCAGTAACCCTCTTGCTGTGAGGCCACAACGCTAACCACTGCACCACTGAACCACAACATAACTTAAATTAGACAAAGATACAGAAAAGTGTGTATAACTGTCTAAATATTGCTGAATCCATTGTACTGGTGTTCATCATCAAACTGGAAGTACATTTTTTTTCTTGCTTGGTTTTTCCTAATTAAAGTCTCACTTACATGACATGAATGTGACGTTAAACCTGTCAAACATCAACATGTTAGCACTGTCATGAGCATCAGCATTTTTATGTTAGCATTTAGCTTAAAGTACAGCTTCATGAAACTGCTGGAGTTTTGTTTAAGCAACACATTTGCTAATAATAATCACACTCACGTCTCAGTGGTAACGCAGGAATGATTTATTTCTATATATAGAACCTTAAAGAGCCTCTTGGACTCAGTCACAGACTTCCTAACTTCCAGAAGTGAAACTTCAGACATTAGGATTGACTTAAGTCCTGACCCAGATACTGATGGTGATGTGCAGTTCACAGCCTGTGCGGCAGTCACTCAGGCCCGAGCCCACAAAACTGATTTTTCGCTCTGTGACAAAGATCTGATCTTTTCATGGCTGTCTGAACGTGGACGATCAGATGTGGTTAACATGATGCGCCTCCTACACTCTGTTTCTGCAGCCATGACCAGATGAGATTTGTACCACAAAGAAAAGATTAGACTTTTCAGTGTGTGTGATGTGATTTTGTTCACCTTGCTCACCAGGTTGGGTTATATGACACAAACCTGTTCAATTACATACATGGTTTTGTACCATGATAAGTCTTTTCGTGCCAGACTGTATGACATGTTTGGATCAATAAAGGAAATCTTAGACTCTGTGCTAATCTCCTGACATTTCTGAATAATTGTTGTTGGTAACAACCAAAGGTTCTGTCTGTGTGTGTATGTAAATGATACATTACGTTATACTGCAGCGTGTGACTCAGTGTCAGTGTGGTCCTCTGTCTGCCAGGTAACCCAGGTGACGAGATGATGAGAGGAAAAGACGACCTGCGAGGTGGAAGGAAAATGAAAGACTGAATAAGAGTGAGAGGGTAAATGAGAGAAACAAATATCTCTCTTCTTTGATGTCTTGCTCTTTTAGAAAATCAGTGTAATTCTGAAGTGAGGATGACAGCGTAGAGCAGGGTACAGCACTTTCAAACACGCAGAGTTTGATCTGCTGATGGCGTAGATTCCTGAATGACATACCTTCCTTAATTTTAGGCTCAGAGTCATCAAGGAGGTTTAGCACACGACAGACACCTGCGTCATCAGTGTTCGGTCTCATTCTGCATCCGAGTGGCCTTTTAAAACAGTCTTAACTTTACTCCACAGCCACATCCTGGTAACACCTGATATCAAAGTGATGTCCAGTATCTGCTGACAGCAGTAAACAAGGATCCAGTCCTGAGTGCTTGTCAGGCGGCAGGTTCAGGTGGTGGATGGATCACAAAAACAGACTTTCGTCCGGGACTTTCCCCTGGAGCCCCGAGTTTGGATCTGTGTGAACTTTGAGTCATTTTAAGGTACGTCCTCACCATGTTTCCTGTCCTAACCCTAACCACAGTAACTTATTGCCCCAACTGGGTGCAACTGGTTGGTTTATTCCCCTCCAAGGAAAATTTACTTTGGGTTTCAACAGTCTAATAACTAACTAACCAACATGACATGATTAACGACCTGTGTTCACCTGTCATCTCAAACATTCAATGATGGTTTTTTCAACCATGACTATGCTCTCTCCTTAACCTTAAAGGTGTAACTCAATATTTTGGGAAATCTATTTTATCACCAAACTGCTTAAAGTTAGCTGAGAAGATCAACATCACACCTGGCTCTGCACAGGGTTAAACAACTTTACAGTTACCTTTAAAGCTTATTAATAACATGATGTGCCTCCTTAAGCACTGATCTTGTCATTTAACTCAAGGCAAGACAACAAATAAACCTTTTTCCCCAACATTGTATTTGCCTACATTTATACAGTAAGGGCGCAGATCATACAATGCTAATATGGAAGGTCATTTTCAGAACATGTTGACTATACTATCTCAAATCAGTCATCGTCACCTGGCACAGCACTGCATTGGACAATTGAATACACTCACTCTTTATTGTTTTAATATTTCACTGAAGACCTTCTTAACTTTACTTTGACATGAGGAAGTAACCTAGTTATCTCTCATGCTCTTTATTTTCAGGCCATTATTTGATTGATGTGTCATCAACCTAGTCACCGGGAAAATGTTGGCGTTGTACATTTCTGCATATCATTTGTATGTTAATTGATTCATTAAAATGTTTCTGTACATTTCAGTAACGCTGTGATTAATGTCTTTAGGTTTAGACACAAAAAATACTTGATTATGGTTAGGAAAAAAACATGCTTGCGCTTAAACAACTCACTTTTCATGGCACAGTTCCAGTTTGAAACGCAGCAATGTCTCAGTGAAAAACACAACCGCTTTTTGTGGCACTATCCTCAGAGGATAAACAGTGAAGGTGGCTGAAAACATCAAAGTTTGGGGGCTAAAAAGCTGCTGGAACTACAGCGATAACTTGCTTAAGTACAACTGGTTTTGTTGTTTGTTGGGCGTCTCGTCCAAGTGTCTCGTCGTCCACCATCCCCTCCGCTCACTACGTCACTTTGGAGACATTGATATGTATGAAATCATGGTTCGTGGTTTGCAGAAAAGTACAATGCCAACAATTTCTTCTAACGACTGGGCTGGTTTCATATAGAACGTTTCTCCTTTCATTTTCACATTTGTAGGAACCTCATCAAGGGGCTTCTCTTTTACACTCCAACAGTCCAGACCTCTCTGCAGGGTCCAAGGATTTAAAACCTGATGATCACACACACCAGGCTTTGTTGGAAATCCATCACACCCTGCTCTGATATTTCTCTCCCCTCCCTCTCCTTCGACCCACCAAATGGATTACTGAGCTCCCCGGGGGCCCATGATGTCATGGAAAAATGAAATACTTACTGCTGTAGGATCACTAAGACCTCTGTGCTGTTCCTCCGACTGCTGTCCTTTGCCCTGGTAATAACTTAATAATGATGATGGCGTCATGTCAGGCAGCTAATTGCAGCAGGTTTTATGGTGTGTGTACCACGGTGAATGTTCGCTAATAAATGGCGAATGTAATAGTTCATTATCTAATCATAATCATAAAACACTGCATTAATGGAGCTGTCCGCACTGTTTCTGTTCCTCCCATCTGTCTGTAACCCTTTGTTCACACAGTACGACATAAAACAAATGATGACACCAGATCTGTATTTTTTGCAAAGAACAATAACAATATTTTATTAACTCCAAATAATATCAGATGCAGCAAACAAAGATTAATTTTTCAAATGCAAGGTGGCGATTTTCAAATAATTACATTCAGCCAAAATAGGAAGAAAAGTATTAAAAAGGAACAAAAGAGGAAAAAAGAAAGACAGGATTGAGGTTTGAGAGGGAGGAGAAGGTGGAGTGTGTGTTTCACTGATGCTGACGGTGATACGTAACCCACGGAGGATGCAACGGGACAGTACATTCATTTCGGGTCATCTATATTCCTCATACCCTGTTAGTTCATAATGTCTTTGTCTCTGCTGGGCGTGAGTTGTATGGCTTTGCTCTCTGAACTCTCACAAGCCTCTTTTCATTTCGTGTGTGTGTGTGTGTGTGTGCCCAGTGTCACTGTGTGCACCCAAACCCCCCGAGGATTGTGGGACGTTTTAATTAAGACAGTGGAGGCTAATGTGGGTTAAACACAGACCATCTCATTCTGTGAAGATTACACTCTCTACACTCAGGTCCTGCAGCAGTGTTCACAGTCTCAGTCGTGTTCACAGGTTTTGTCCTGATATTCACTGCTGGGGGCCGGTGGTGTGGCGAGTGCGGTCCCCGGGCCCTTTAGCTTTGTTCTAAAATGGTAAGTAGGCTATAGGGTGACAGGGGCACCACCAACTGAATATTCATACACCCTCCTGCCTCGACACTGTCCCACAGATGTTTTGATGTCTTTTTATAGCGCTGGGTTCTCCCATCACTATCACACACACACACACACACACACACACACACACACATACACTCGCAGCGAGAGAATCTGGAGCACTTCTCTCTGATAAGTATCCAATGTCAGCGCTTGCCTGAAGCAACAAACTACACTGCCCAGAGACACACACACACTCACAGAGAAAGAAACATGCTTCACTCTGAAGACATCTGTCTCACTCAAGGACAGCTGGGTGTTCTTCTGTTATTGGGCTACGAAATATTAATCACTTCCGCACTGAGAGCGAGGAACACTTCCACAAAGCGATATGAGTTTTCTGGGACAGCTAACCTCAAAAGATGCAGTGGTGAGGAGGTGTAGGAGGAGGAGGAGGTGGAGAGAACAGGGAGGGAAGGGAGGGTGCCGATGCTGCGAAGGGGAAAAAGACACGAGGGTGAAATAAAAAGACAGACAGGAGAGAGATAAGCATCTCCTGTTCGTCAGGCGGTTTTATAATCGCGGGCTAATTGCCTGTCGGCAAAGGTAGCACTCAGATGTCCTCTTAGTTACGTAATGAGCCCCCTGTGGGGATAGATGGAAGGTGGGAGGGAAAGAAAGAGGAAAGGACGGAGACAAAGGGGGCGGGAGGAGAGGAGGGTGAGGGGGCAGGAAATGACAGGACAGAGACAGAAGGATGGAGAGGGGAAACATTCATCAGGCTGTCTGTGTGTGTGTCAGCAGGAACGCTTCTGCTTCTATTCTTGTGAGGACAAAATGTTCTCGACAAGGATAGGAAGACGAAGAAATCCACCAAAGTGCCACTTCTACAAAGGGATTAGGGTTCGGATCAGATTCAGGGCAGGTGAGGGTTAAGACTGGATGAATGAATGTGGTCGATGTGAGAGAGACAACAAGTCAGCTGGGTGAGTGGAAAACACATCACACCAAGGTGCCCGTCCTCTCTCACACTCTCACACAGTGCTGGGGAAGAGGATGGAGGACACTCGGAGGGACAGATGGAGCAAATGCACTGTGGTGGACAGAGGAAGCACATAAATGGAGAAAGGGTGGAGGGCAATGGCACGCTCTCGTCACCGTGCCAGGAAAAAAGCACAACCTCGCCACGCCAGCATCGCTCGGCTTTTAATGTCAACCAAAAGGACAATGACGCTCCAGCGACAGCAGGAGAATACACACCGGAGGTGCAACAGGATATTTGGTGCCTCTGTCGATCAGATTTTAGCAGGGTTTGACTCCGCAGTCACTCCTTTAAAAAGGGAGGAGAGGAAGGAAGCCTAAATGACAGTGTGAAAGAATGTGATGATGAAGATGATGACTATGAGATAACTTGGAAGGTCAAAGGTGACGAATGAAAGGCACAGCTTCAATGGTTCCCCCTGAGTTGTCGCTGTCTTTTCCAACTGTCCTGACCGAGACTCCTCAATTTCATTTTTTTGTTTTTTTAAAAAATTCAGAAGTCTTATTCAGTGATGTCATCGCGTCAAAATAATTTCCAGATATAAGTACTGTATGCTTTTTTTTCTCCAGCACCAGTAAAAGTTCAACCTCCAACAAGAGCTCAGCTACACCAGACACTGCTTTAAAGGGAATCGCTGCATTGGAGGGGTTTTGGAATGGATATACAGTGCAAGCTTGAGGAGCTTGCTGACATCTTGCAATACAGCCACACACACATAAACACACACACACATTTACACAAAACGTCAAACACACGCACACTGAGGCTTCTCTAAACAGTCAAACAACATTAAAGGACGTGGGGACTGAATCTGTGCTTTAATTATTTGTAGAAAATAACTACGCACGCCAGGCTTTTTCTACACAATCGCGCACACACACACACGTGGAGGATGAATGACGAGTGGTGTTATGAGTGCGGGCGGGATGCATCGATGATCTGGTCCAATGGGATTTCCTGAGTTGTATGAATGACAGTCCCTCTGGGAGAACCTCAACAGGGCTCCTCACATCGCCATGGAGATGGGAGTTTCGGCATGTGTCGCACAAACATGCCATTTTGCAAATATCATAAAAAAAGAAGTGAACGTACAGAATAAAAGGCAAAGCTTTTCAGGAGTCAGTATGAGAGGAAAGAAAGAAGAGCGTTTGGAAAGTTTTGGAAAAAGAAAACAAGAGAGCTCTTCATGAGGATCATGACGAATGGCAATAACAAACCGTATCACAGTATCCTCTTTTGAAATAAAAAATAAAATAAAAACTTTTTTGTTCACATTTGTTTCGTTAAGTTTTTTTTTTTCCCAGTAAACTATATCACACAGTGATAACGAAGAAAAGGAGAAATCTACAGCCACATTAGCTTCGTGCAAAAAACCACATACACTGGCACGCCGCATAGGCAAAGAGATCAAAGCAAGACAACGCATACAAAAATATAGAAAATCTCCGATGCAACTCGTCTTCACAGAAAAAAAACTTTTCTGTCTTCTCCAGCTGCGCCACTTCCTGCCGAACACCTATCGCCAAAGGGTCACTTCAGGAACATTCTGTCAGTGTTTGTCGTCACTGCTGCTGCTGCTGTGTATTTTTTTTTTTAAGACAACCAAAGTTCTCGTGTCTTCCATGCAGGAATCCACAGAACCTCAAAAATATCCAGTAGTTATAGTTGATCATTATGGCAGATGTCCATCATAATGATGTTTGGAATAATGTGAACAACAACATGTTTGAGTGATAGAAAACTAGTACAATAAAAGCATATCATTTCTGTTATATCATTTGTGACAAATCTTTTTCTTTTTTTAAACTTTGTTATTTTAAAATACATACTATGTCCTGTCACTTTGAAGACATTCCAGCATTTGCTCATAATTGGTAGTGACAGGGTTAAATAGTTTGGCATACTCAGCAAGCCATGCCCGAAAGGATGCTATTTTGTCTCTTGCAAAGGAGGAGGGGGAGGGAGGGGAGGAGAGGGAGGGGAGGGCAGGTCCCAGGGTGCAGTGTCAGCCCTCCCTCCCTTGGAGACGTCGGGGAGGTGGGCGGGGGTTATACAGAACAGCTGAGATTACAAACCGTGCTCAAGACTGGGTCAGCCCATCGATTTCAGCACTTGCAAAACACATGCAAAGATAAGTCAGAGTTTTGGACTCAGTCACTCTGTCTGCCTGTTGGTGGCGTCCATCGGTGGCATCGCAGGTAGGGACGGAGACGGAAAACTGTGTGCGTCACACCTACGTGTTCGTCGCTGGACTGCTGTGGCGAGTCCGGCGCTCCTGTTTTCACACTGATAAAAAAGATTGTTTGGACGCCTTCAAAGAAAAGAGTTGGTACATCGAATGGAGACGAAGCAGTCACATGGTGGAACGTAGGAGCTGAAATGCTGCAAGTAAGGCAAAGACGATGAATTCATGTCGCAGTCAGAGGAACAAAAAAAACAGCATGCGCGGCGGCGGTTCAAACTTCTCAGACGCCATGGAGGAGAGGGGAAGTTGTTGCAAAAAAGAAATCCCTCCAAAGAGCGTGGAGGGATGAAACACTGAGGTGAGATGAGAGGAGTCACTGGTTGTTTGGCTCTGCTGCCCTCTCCTCCTCCTCCTCCTCCTCCTCCTCCTCCTCCTTCATCCTCCTCATCCAGAGAAACGACCCCAGAGGAGGCTACATCTGAGACCCTCCTGCGTGGGTCGTAGTCGGGTGGGTACTCCCCTCCGTTGCCCTCCGCCTCCACCTGGCACACGGGGCTCTCATAGTCCTTGCAGGGGGTGTCGTCGTCCTCGCCAGGTGACAGGTACGTCTCAGAGTAAGACATGGAGTAGCAAGGAGAGTCCTGACCCCCGCAGGGCCTGATGCCCCGCCCTCCCCCGCCCAGGCTGTGGAAGCCGCAGTCCCCCCCGCTGCGCCCGCTCTGCCCCGCCCTCTGCAGTCTGGCCAGCAGCAGCTCCTCCCCTCCCTGCAGCGCTGACAGGATCTTGGCGGCGAGCTCAGCGGCGTTGCTGTGGGAGTGGGTCCCGCGGTGGCCGCTCAGGTCACGCAGCAGCGGGTGGTGCTCGTCCAGGCTGCAGAGGCTGGAAGAGCCCGGGCTGCCTGCCGTGGGGGACGGCTCTCCGCTGCCACCTCCCTCTCCGCCTCCTCCTCCACCCTCGCAACTGGGCCCTCGCAGGCCCAGGTGTTGGCAAAGCTGGCTGTGGATCAGGTCCTTCAAGTAGGGAGGATATGACGACACATCTAGAGGGAAAGACACAGACCGTGAGCGTGAAGTCCTGAAGAGAGGACGAACAATAAGAGAAGAAATAATGTAACTGTAACATCTCCTGTAACATCGCTGAGTGGAAATACAGCAGCTAATCCTACATTTAGACACTTAAGAGAAACTTAACTCTTTCTAGCTCTGTTTACATTTTTAATTATTTAAAGGTTTTAAAGTTTTTAACCACTAATGGCCGGGGATCGGTTGCACAAAACACCTTAAGTTTTGAAGGACTTACACAGTTGCACAGAATCCCTTAAAAGTTTTTCGTTTATGAAGGAAAAACATTAACTAATTGATTGCATTGAAAGAGATTTTACAGTGGTAGAAGTTTCCATGGAGATTGTTGACTTGGACTCATGTTTGTGACGCCTGTTATCGTCTCACAGAGAAAAATTGCAGAAGAAAAGAAGACAAGAAAACCATATTGGTCCAAGGAGGAATAGATTAAACTTCTGAAGGAATAAGATCATAGAAGGCACTACAAAGTACATTTGATCCCCAAATATCCAAGAACAGAAAACTACTGTAGGAAGAAGCAACGAAAATGAATTCTGTCAAATCTAAAGTGTAAAATCAAAAGTGTATCTGTTGGGTGCTGCTGGTTGCAGAACACTCTTCTCAGGATGTGTTAGTGTTTTTCATTTATCACCATAAACTCGGTCATGTTGCAGTTAAGATAGAGTCAGATGTACCTAAGTTTTTTACCTTGCTTTGGTTGCTTAAGGTCTTTTGTGCAACGGTCGAGGGATTCCTTAAGTATTAGACCAAGACAAGAAGAAAACCATACATACTTAAGTGAACGCTTTAAGAAACTTTAGAAGAAGCATTCAGGGTGTTTTGTGCAATCAGTTTTATTTTGAGGAAACTTTAACTAGTACTTACAGGAAAATTTTAACTTAAGATGTTCTGTGCAACCGGCCCCAGGGGCAAACAAGGTGGGGGCTTCTGGGGCTCAAACCCCAGATGTTATTCATTAGATTATTAATCACATGTTCCTCTGTTAACACATTTTCATGGTATTGTTAGAGATCCTTGATTTATAGTTACAGCAGCCCAGATTATATCTTATCAGGGCACTGATTCAGATGTAGCAGATTTGTTGGCTAAACATTTACCCAGTGAACTCTGCTCCAGCATAGTACAGGTGTAAAGATTAGTAATGCTGTTTACCTTACTTATGTTATGTAACTTAAAAACATAACATCAGACATATTTTTCCTCTTTGAAGGTGGCAGGAGTGAAAATTAATCATCCTCAACATTTGTTGTGTTCTGGTTTCAGGATGATGAAAACAGATGGAGGACAATCAGGGACAAATAGGATGTAGGCTCTACAGGATGATTTGTTTTTAACTTGGCAACTGTTTTTACAAATGATGTACATATTTTGAGGTACAATAAATAACTTGAACAATAGTGCATATAGCTGCTGAAAATCCCCCTTGGTTTGGGCTGAGCCCTGAATGCAAGTGACACTATAGAGCTCTGTTTTGATGAGTGGTTTGTATCTCTTACTTTATTAACACGTGAATCTGCCAACTGGTGTCACACACTTATAATTCTCATGTGCAAACGGTGACAAATACGTTGCCCCTGAAGGTTTTTTAGCCAGAGTTTAAACCTGCTAAATGCTGACTAACTGAGCTAAATGTGTTATATTTCTAATCTTTTGTCAGGTTTAACTGACATGTTTCAAAGGCATCTGCGTATTGTGAACATAACAGAGCACAGTATGAGTTAAAACTGTAATTTCTCCTCATGATAGGCAATATTTATGTGCATTATTTTTTTACGTAAGAGTAGTCAGAAGAAGTAGATTTTGATAGTACCTCCAAAAAGATCGGAGCTACTAACGAATTGATAAATACCACAATACATGTCAATTTCCTTCTGCTACACACAAATTTGTTCTGCTCGTGTTTCATGACTGAGACCTAATGTGTTTTACTGAACATACACTTAATGTAAAGTTAACTCATAGGTTACTTTTAATATCTTTTGCAACAGGAAGCCCAACTTATTTTTGTCAAACAGATAAAGTTGATTCTTTTTAAGCTTCCAGTGCTTAAAATGTCTGAGAAATAATATCAGTATTCTATCTTTTAAAGCAGCCAATACACTAATTAAGTTGCATGTTAAAATATTAGTTACCATCGTCTAATCGCACTGTTCTCACTAATTCTTATGAATTTCTTATGATTTCCTACAAAAAACAATGCACTTAGATTTGTACAAAAAAAGGCTATGTTCATGTGACCAGTATGCTGACAGCAAGAAAGTAGTCCCGAGCGCTTGTAAGGAGGCAGGTTTGGGGGTCACAAAAACTTTTCCCTGGAATCGCATTTTCAGATCTGTCTTGACATTGAGTGAACTTTGAGTCATCTTAAAGTGCGTCCTCACCATGTTTCTTTTCCTAAACATCACCTCAGTAACTTTATGTCAATTGTCTAACTGTACATTAAGGATGTGACATTCGTGGGGTGCAAATTTGTAGGATATCATATGAACAATTCTATGAGAATATGTTGATCTGCACAGAACATGGGGTAAAGATGAGAAAAAAAGAACCAAGATATAGGAAGATTCTGAAAAATACATGATATAACACTGTACCCAAAGCAGGAGTTTCTGCAAAACACATAATGTGGAAAAATATCAAGATGTATGCAACAAACAATCTGATAAGAACCTAGCTGCAAAATCAAATTGTGATGAGATTGAGAACTGTATTATCATCTTTGAGTTTGCAGGGAAGTGTGAAGCTCTAAATAATCTGCTCTCAATAAGAGAAGTGTTGCAGCAGTGGTTTCATGTAGAGTTGATTAAAATCTTCTCCAGGCCGGTACGTGTGAAACTCCACCCACTGCATGGCCTTTGCCAGAAGGTAAGAAGCCATAGATGGATATATGAAGATAGAGAAGCAACCCTGAGCTGAATGTTATTAGCTGCCTGCAGTACAGGTTATTGGTGGTTCAGTGTAATCAAGATGAAAGCTCCGGTATACACACACACACCCACACGCATACACACAGCCATGGTCAAATACACTCTGTGTATTTATAACCCGCTCACACACCATCCTCACACAGCCACTGTCTCTGCAGCAAAGGAAATGATATTAAAGTTGCAGGAGGGATATCAAATTGCGCCGAGGAACAAAAAAAAAAATTGTTGGGAGAGGATGAAAACTAGGGCACTGGGACAATGAAAGATACAGAGGAAGGGGAGGGGGTGATGGATGAGGAAGAGGCTGTGTGACGGGGTATTAGGAACGAGGGAGACAATATGAAGGAAATAAATGTAGCTTTACCGCTGTTATTGTGCTGTATAGGTATAACGTGTGTGTGTGTGTGTGTGTGTGTGTGTGTGTGTGTACATACCTGTGCTCTGTGTGGTGGGCTCGTTGGAAGGCAGAAAGTCCTCATCGTATGAGTCATCGTTGGACTCGTCGCCGTCCACAGAGGACCAGGCCCTCAGCTTAGCCTCCGCAATGGCAAACTGCTCGGCCACACCTGCGTACACACACGAACACACACACATGAGCTGCACATGTACACAGACAAATAAATGGTTGGCATGGTAACAGGGAGGCAGCGGTCCTTTGTGTCTGCAGGTCATGTAGCTGTTTATGACTGGCAGGTTTGTGCGGCGGACAAAGTGCACGCCGTAGCATTAGACGAGACAGACAGCACTCCCGTTGCAGTCGGTGTTCTTCAGTGGTCATTTAGCTGGTGCACTTAAGATGGCTGTCAGTGAGTGTTTGAAAGTGTTGTTGTGCAGGTTGTGTTCCTGTCAGTGCAGAGGAGAGAGGAAGCACGAAGAAGAGCCAATGAAAGCACAGAAAAAAATCTGTATGTGACTGGAAATGTCAGGAGAGTGTAAGTAAAGTTAACAGTGTTGTTGATGAGCAGGAGGGAATCACCTGTAGCACGATGGCTCACATGGGAAATTTAGCATAATGTAAATGTTTCGTAGCAATAATTCCACTAGTACCACAAACTGACTTCACACTCCCCACTCTGCTGCTACCAAACTGTGTTTTAACCCAACAGTGCTGCAGGAACGAGTCCTAAAACCTGTAAATAAATTTCCTCATCTCAAAGTCAATGGGTTTTTTGATCTTGATTTATCTGATTCACCGGAGTACAACACGTCTGTGTCTTTACCGACTCTCTTTGTGTGCTGGTGGAAGTCAGATGTTGTAAATGAAAGCCATTCTGTCAATGATAATAAAAGAGGTAAGGGATAATGCCCAACGAGGTGTCCATTATCACTTCTTAACAGCCGACGTGGAGGCGTAAACCACTTCCACCAAGGCCATTAAAAAGTGATCATGCACACCTCGAAGGGAATTATCCTGCGTATACCGTGCTCACTTACCAAAGAAATAAAAAGAAAGAATAGTCATTCAGTCTTTCCTCCATATTAATGTGTCTAAGACCAATAAGATGTTTATTGATTTTTGGAGGAGGCCCTCCGAGATGACGAGCTGAATTTTGATGTGAGCACTGACGTCAGCTGTAAGAAGGCAAACCTGCAAATGCCTTCTCTTTTCAAGGAAAGTTTCAATGTAAATACGACAATCATGAAATTGTTCTCTTCTGCTTTTATCAAGTCCCCTCTTTCTTTTAACATTGTCTGGTCCAACCAAAAGTGTGTGCTGTAAGATCACTGGTGTTACTTTAAATAACCTCCAGCATCTGCATGAAGAGAGGGTGACCTCTAAAGCACACTCTGTTTGTCTCAGACTCTCAGCATCACCCCCATGTTGAGTTTAAGATGCTTCCATCAGGGCCGAGGTTTTGTCTCCCTAAAAGCAGCACAAAGCTTTACAGATCGTTCTTTGTCCTGTCTGCTATCACTTATCTTAACAAGCACTGACCCTTTATGTCCATGATTTACCCCTGTATGCAATGGAAAGTTATTCACTACTCCAATAAACAGGATGACCCTTAGTTACGACTTAGCAATAGTCCGCCCAGCTCATGGAGCCCTTTGGCCCAACTATTAGCCTGTAAGCTAATGTTATGCTAGCAAGATTCAGAGTCAGTAAAACTGCATTTTTAAAAAAAAAAAAAAAAAAAAAAAAAAAAATTTAATTTCATGTACTTTATTAATCAATCAATATCAATAACAATAATAAGAATAATAATGAGCAGCAGTGAATGAAAATGAGCAGTGGATAAAGAATGTGATGAACATTTGCATTTGTGCAGGTTAGGGTTGCAATAAATGCATGTGTATTGGTTGAATATCACAACGTTTTCGTGCTTCCCTTCACTGGTTCCTGTACAGCAGGGTCAGTCATTAAAAGCAAAAGCAGCATGTGTGTACATTCAGTAGGCTATATCTTCAGTAGCTAGCTAACTCGACACTTTTCAGGGTTTGATTTTGGTTTTGGAACAGGGAAGAAACGTAAATCTTTTTCCAGCCTCTCCAGGTAACGAGTATCATTAATACACGACGTGCCCCAGACACAACATTTAGCTCCACATCCACAAAACCAGCCTGAAAATGAAGGAAATCTGAGACATTAGAGTCAATGGAGAACAGCTGGGTTGTTGTCGGACCCTGGTCTGAGCCAGCCTGATGCTACGTTATGATTGGCCAGTCTGCATCCGGGGGCGGGACTTAGCAAAGGGTCAATTGCTACAGGCCTTTATTTGTCAAAATGTGCAGCCACACCAGGCTAGTAAAAGGGACTGAGCATTTAATTGAAGTTTTACGGTAATTACTATATTTTACAACTAACTAAAGTCACACACATGTGAAACACACACACATAATGCCACAGAGAGGACACCAGTGTGTGTGTGTGTGTGTGTGTGTGTGTGTGTGTGTGGCTGAGGTGACTCAGCATGTGCCAGAATCAGTAAACTACAAAGTCCCAGTGACCAATCCCCTCCAATCATCATCAGGAGCCGGCCAATCAGGGAGGAAGACTCTGTGTCTCTTTTATCTCTGTGCTCAGCTTGGTCCACTCAGTCCATCTGTTCTGTATTCCTCCCTGTCCGTCCACTCTCTCCTTCATGTCACGCTTGTCTTCCAATCCTCTCCCTCAGTGAAACGCTCTATCGACTCACCTGACTCTCCTCATTCCTGCCGCTCCTTTTTGTTTCACCTCCCAATCTCTCAGCCTCGTCCCTCACTTCTCATTTTGATTTCTATCTCTCTGAATCTCTGTCCTCAGTCCTGCTCTCTTTGTGCCTCTGTCTCTCTCTCTGCTCAGCGCTCAGTATTCATGCGTGGTCTCCCACAGAGAGAGATCGATGCTCTCATTCATCTTCCACTATTGGCCCTGAACTCTCCTCACAAACACTAGCACATCCTCCAGCAACTGTAACCGTGTGTGTGTGTGTGTGTGTGTGTGTGTGCAGGCTGCTCTAGTTCTCTTTTGAAAGCCTCCTCTAATTCCTTTCACTTCCGTAAGAAAGACAGTTTTCACCTGCATTCAGACGTTTTTATGTCACTGACCCACATACCACACATAAATGCCAAGAATAGGAATAAAGACGTACTGTACGCCTACAGAAAGATACACACACACACTCACACACAACCATATCTGTGTTCTGACAATAAAACCATACCTAGCAACATGTAGGAGGTGACCTTGTTTAATTCAGACTATAGATATACTCAATATTACTTTGTGTACAAAATACAAGCTAAACACATTTAAATTTAGACTTTTATTACAAGATAACATTTGGACAGCCGAGCATCAAAGTCTCAATCACTGGAGCAGATTGTCATGTTAATATCAAAGTGAAATTGTAAAAGATGTCATATAGAAATTATAATAATTTGTTTATATGTGTCCCAATTTTGCAAAAATCTGCTTACTATCAAATCTGAAAATGAAACAGAGTCTGTTTCTTTCTCTGATACACAGACACACACACACAAACACACACCGTGGCTCATCGTTGCTCCGTTTCCACCCTAAGGGCTCATTTATGCTCCTTTTACATACGAACATAGATGTGTCCGTTTCAAATGTTGTAAACATCAAGGCACTCATGCTTCCAAGTATACCTTTATGATGCGACAGAGACAGCCAATAGATGGCACTAAAGGGCAGAGTCAGAAGTATTGCACAATGAGAAACGAGGCTACAGTGGAGGAAGCTTTCAGAAAAACTTGGACAGAAGGACGAGTATGGACAGAAGGCTCCATCCATGTCCGTATAGGGGTGAGTTCAGAAATCCTCACTCAGAGGGCTGGAGCACACTCTCGTACAAACTGAACCGTGTGTAAATTCGGAGCGCGTTGGCACGCAGTCAGCAGCAATCACAAGTCGAATCCACGCGCCCACACAAAGGCAGATTGTGTAGCCACACTGTGATGCAAACTCAACATGGAGAGCTCGGTGACAGTCTCTCCAAACAGCCACGGGGAACAGGTGAACAGAAACCAGCAACTTAGAAGCAGAGCTCTTAGGCAAGGGCAGAAGGCAGAGTGGTTGACCGGGGAGCAGACGAAACAGGAGGGTCAGAGGCAGGGAGGTAGCAGTCCGAGAATAAATGCTGGAAAACCCTTGCATAGGAATGGCAAAGAACAATCTGGCAACGAGACTGTCAAGCTGGAGTCTCTTTAGTGGCAGGAGGTAATGACCCACAGGTGAGTGGCGCTAGCTTGATGCGGTGGGTGTGGTGGAGCAGCTGGAGCGAGAGTTGTTGTCAATGTTGTCTTGTTTTAACTTGATGTATTTACATGCTTTACACGTCACCATCTCCCATTCATGAGAAACAGTTATTTTAATTGAAAACACAACTTTTTCTAAACCTAACTAAATAATTTTGGTGCCTAAACCCAACCGTGTCCCACCACATGTACCGTGGCATTAAGAGGCCGTGGTTATTGCATGTATTTCTGCGAGATCAGGTTGATTGGGCTGTCGCTTGTAGCAGCTACAGTTTTTCCAACACCTACTGCCAGTTTCCAAATTTGGATTTTCCCACAGGTGAGCAGGACTCGGTCAGTCCACATAAACCTCTGCTGTCCATGACAGCGCACCAGAAACTGGAAAAACAGCACTCTAATGCACACATAGACACAGCTACAGACATGTACTATCATATCCTCACACTCACACTCTCTTTCCTACACACACACACACACACACACACATTCTTTGAAGGTAATCCTGCAGTGTCTGTTCGCAGTGCATGAAACTGGCTGCCAGCCTTGACCAACATAGAGAGGCTTATGTCAGTGTGTGTGTGTGTGTGTGTGTGTGTGTGTGTGTGTGTGTGTGTGTGTGTGTGTGTGTGTGTGCTGGCAGAAGTCAGACCATCAATAGGACAACCCCACCTGCATTTTTCAATTCTCAGGACGCCTCCCACACAAACACACGCCGCTGTGTTCTCCTGTAACGCGCCTGCTGCATGCAGACCACAACACACCACACACTCACTTCACACGTTCGCACATGTTCACTTTATAGACGAACGTGCTCACTGACATTCACGCAGTGTGTCCAGTCACCCTCAGTAACACCATCACAGGGCTACAAGGAAAGAGTTGGCAAAAAAAAATGGAGTCAGCACAACTGGCTCCCTGATGGAGTGGACGCGATGATGTAAGCTAAAGAGACAAGGAGAAATATAATGTGTGGTAATGTCTCTCCGACCCTGGACTGCTAGTCAACTTCTACTGATTAAATAAAAGGGTGTTTATGTGCCATTTACACTGAAACAGGGCTTAATAAATTGCTTTAATATATGCAATGGCCAGAATCAAGCTTTTCTGATCATATCCTATTAAATAATACATGAAATAATGACCTATCAAGAACTCAGCTTGTTTGAATCATCATTACAGTTACACATGAAACTACTATCCTGACCGAAAAATACTGAAATGGACCATTTACTGTGATAATGGATCTCAAAGATGGGGCATCAGAAGAGAAGTGATGTAAATAGTAAGATATAAAAGTGGACAGAAAAAACAGAAAGGAGAACAGAGGAGGCTCGGTGGAAAATCGCTCAGTCACGGTGGCACTAGCCAGGAGCAAAACCTTACTGTGCAAATTAACCTTGAGAGTCTGCATTGCAGGGAGCGAGCCAGAGAACGGAGGCAGAGCGGGCAGGAGAGGCAGGGTGAAAAAGACGGAGGAAAAGAGGAGATAAAGAGACGGACATTAAAAGAGGGGACGGCGTGAAAAGGGTGAAGGGGGGTAATGAATAAAGGGGGCGGGAGTGAATGAAAGAAAAGTAAAAGACGAGGTGAGTAAAAGATAAGAGGAGACGGATGAGAGGAGCAAATCATCTGTATGTATGGAGGAGAGTTCAGGGCGATGACTGTGGCTGAGGAGTCCAACACCCCATCTGCACCTGGCATTAACCTGTGATCTGTATCTGGGAACTGTATCTGGATAATGACATCTGATCAGGGGCCTTTGCACTTACACCTGGTGTTTTAATGTGATCATCTGATCGCTGTAATCAGATCTCAGCATGCAATAAGAGGGAGGGCCAGAGAGGTGAAGCTGCTGGGTGCTCTGCTTGTTTTTTAAGGGTTCGTCCAAAGCTTTGAGACGGATGTGGAGCGAGGTGACCGTTCAGTTTGCTTTGATTTGATTGATCTAAGGAAATAACCTTGATGAACTGCTGATGTGCTGTTTAGCCTTTTCCTTGAATTGTTTCTGATCACTGTCGGGAGAATCAGGTCCAGACATTAGTTTGGTTTCCATCCACCTATTTGTATTTGCATTTTCAACAACTGCGAAAAAAAACTTGAATGGAAATGCCAGAAATTCAAAAAAAGGCCAAAATACTACAAAAAAGTTTTTATGCGTGGAGGGGGTGGAAAAGTCAGTGTATCGATATTAGGAAAATTAGTGTTTTGGCAATGGAAACAGATTTAGCGAATAAACGATGACGTAGGCTACCGAATCTTATTTCTATTTCACTAGGAAGTGAAGTGCAGCTGGACAACTACTTCCCAAAAGTCCTTTATGCGCCTACATTCCCATACACGCGGACAACGACGCGGTGGTCCCCTTCTCCCAATCTCTAACAGTAGTACTCAAGTCAGTGAGTGCAGTCGTTCTTTTTCAGGACACTTGTGAATGAAATCTCTCCATCTCGTCGTGGTCATGGATGTGCTGGTAGTTGTTTACATCAGTTGTGGACATGAGACGCTCTCAATGACGTCATCTCATGGCGCCCTCTTCTTCTACGGGTGTTGTTTTGCATTTTTAGTGTTATTTTTCACGAGAAGCACCACCTACTGCTCGACCTGTTGACTCCAAATACTCGCAAATCAATAATGAATGGAAACGTTCATAAATTCGCATTTTCTTTTGCACATTTTCACAAAATTCACTTAAAATTTGCGATTCATTTGGATGGAAACACAGTTATTGTCCAGAGTTTCCTTTTCATGCATGTAGCACACAACAGGAAGTCGTTCATGTCAGAAGTGTTCTCACCTACTGGAAAATACTCTGTTTTCTTTAAGCCCAATATACAGCGTGTGATTTTGGGCTGTCCCAGATGAAACGTGGCGATGTCTTTGGTCGTGGCTCTGAAACGGTGGTCTTATGTCACACCGTAGGAGGTTCAAGGACGGCCGTTGTCATGGTCTTGGGATCAATTCCGACAGTGTCATAAATTTGGGATGACCATCGCACTGTGTGACTGCTGTTACCACCGATGTCTACTAACCAACCAATAGAAATGCAGCATGAAGCATGTAAACCCAGACACACAGACTGATAGCAGCTCGCCATGGAGGTGAAACACGCTAAAAGAAATGTGTGTGATTCCAGCAAAGAGGAAATCCGGTGCAGCATCCTTGCGCTCTCAGTATGGGAAGTTATTGCATCGTAGGTCGTCGTTGCAACGTCTTGATTGTTACTGACTAATGATCATGTGACATAAATACTCATCTGCTCCTTTTTACACATGTTCACCTTTTTGTTTCGATGGTTTTTCATTTAATTGGGATCTCCTCTGTGATATTTCATTGGTTTCTCACACTTTTGTTGCCCTCTTGCCCGAGGTGTGTGTGTCACCTCTTCAGTGTATTTGTTTTCAACTGATCTGTGCATATTCAAAAACCCTGGATCAGCTTAAACTCTGAGTGTCCCAAAGCAGGCTGTAATATTTATGTAGAAAACAAGAAAACAGAAGTCTTACCGGCGGCAAAGCGCGCCTCCTGCTCCCCCTCAGTGAGGTCGGAGTAAGAGTTGAAGTCTGATTCCAGAGCTGCTGGAGTGTCGATGGGCTTACACCAGCCTTTCCACTCTATCAGGTGGGCCACTCTGCCCTGAGCCATGGCTGTAGGCTTTGTCACATGGTCCTTCACTACCTGGGAAATGCCTGCAAGGAAAAAGTAATGGATTAGCCAACTGTATAACTTTTATGATGACTACACATTTTTAGTACGTGCATGCAAACTTTTACAGAGCGTAGAAACACCTGTGCTTAATTATCAGCTGCATTAATAAACCTCAATGTTAAATGATGCACCTACCATGCAGGGAAGATCGCGCTAATGCAGCAATCTCTTGAATGGTGAGAGCTCTTCTTGATTTTGGTAACATTTCAATGGTGTCATCAACATTCACCTGAAACGACAAGAGAAAAAAAAAAGAGTGTGACTCAGGGGAAAACTGGTGCAGCAGCACAGCTCAGCATGAATGTGAGCCAGCGCCTGAATACATCGTGACTCACAGGATAACCCAGTGTTGTCTTTTCATGGAGAGGGGACTCCTGTGTTCACAGCACTTCAACAACTTCAGTGTACTTCAAGGCCTTGAAAAGTGAGGAGTTTTCTCTTACGCACCAATCAATGCTGTTAATGAGTCACAAGCTGTATGCCAACAACCAAACCTTTACATGCATGCACGCTCGTGAGCATATTGATTTGTGCTGAACAGTTATTATAAAGCAGCTGCTCGTAAGTGGGACTGTGGTTATGCTGGAATCATGAAAGTTAGATGAAAACAAATCTGCTCTCATATCGCTGATTAACATGTTTAATCTCGTCTGTTTTGAAAAAGGTGAAAAACAACAAGTTGTGGTTTACCGGGGAATATGTGTCGGGCTTTTTCTCAGTGATGGGCAAAAATGAACAAAATAATCTTTTTGAGCAACTCTTTTTAGTGCCTGGTATGTACGGTATGATGTCAAGCCACTTATGAATCCACTAACTGAATCCACTATCTCTTCCCACAAACTGTTATCGTAGGGATCTGCTCACACTTGGTGCTACAGCGAGTGAACAAGACCTGATTAAACAGGGCACGAGTCAAGACCTCGGCCATGAAATATGGGAATTCATATTCCAGAATGTTACGACACCATGTGAATGCAATAAAGCCTCCACAAAAATAGCATTTTAAGTTTTGTGTGTGATTTATCCTGGCTTCATATGAGCAGAGGAAAACTCTGCTTGTCGCTAGGCTAATTTATACAAGGTAAAATGCCATAGGCTTGTGCTAATACTTTTAGCATGTTGTATTTGTGGGGAAAATGTGTCCAGATAAAGACAAGTGTTTGTCTGTGAATGCTGCGAGTTATAGTGAAGCTGATTTGTTTACTTGTGTTTGAGATTGTCGCTATTAAGTCATGTTTAATGTGTGTTTAATGTGTGTTCTGAATCATCTAAACTTTACAGCACTTCACAGAAACCCCACTGTGGACCACCACACAAGATTAACTCCTCGTAACGGTGTAGGCCAAGTGTGTAGCAGCGTAGGCTCTGCATAGAGCTGACGCACAAGTATAAATCTGCCTTAAGGCTGCAAAGGTAACTGAGACGTCAGCTACTTGCCCCTTAAAGAATGACAAACATTTCTGTAACATTGCATTAAGCCTACATGGGATGCTGAATCAAAGCATCAAAATTAATATTTTATGCACGAAAGAGACGTTCTGTAGGGCGGGCAGCACTAGCTGTTGAACGTACATGTACTATAATGACTGTCACAGAGAAACTGACACCATATTTTGCAAAACGTATCAAGTCTCGATAGGTCTGACACATTTATGAGTGTTAATTTGAAGGAATGACACTGTCTGCTCATTACAATGCCTTAGCTGCGCGCAGTGACTTCCAGGGGTCTTGCCGTCACAGGAAGTTGCCAGGCAACCAGCGGAGACAACAACTATTATATAACAAATTATTATGACATTTGTGCAGCTCATTATTGCTGTCTTATGAAACACAGACAGGCAGATCATTTCACCTCACCGAGTACAAACAAAAGGTGAGAAAAGTACAAGCCAATGATACCAATAGTTGTCGCCACAATGTAACTAAAGTGGTTTGTTAAATTTGCCAGATGGCTAATGAGCACACTAATAGTGCATTATGGGTAACTGAGCTGACTCTTCTCAAGCTACAAGTACGTTGCTGCACCTATGGCTGCAGACAAGAAGGCATAGAGAGAAAAGCGGACGTCTACAGCTGTGCCACATGTGGCTGTTTGTAGACGTTATAAGCATCTGCAAATATTTAGGTAATTATAAAGGAAAATGTGTTGAAAGGAAACTGATAAAGCTTTGTGTCCAGGTAATTTCCCCCACAGTGAGTGTACAGAAGCAGACAGTAGACAAAGGATGGACCCCCTCCTCCCGTCTGTCCTCCGTCAAATCTGTCTGCTCTGTAAAGTCAAACCACAAAGGGAGTATCGGATGTTGACAAGTTCCTTTGTCTGCTAACTCTTTTTATAGCCCTACCTGTACTCACGTGGGAAACGGCGCACGTCAACAGCAAAGGCCACATGCTGAGCTGACGCTGCCGTGTTGTTACTCAATATGGGTCAACGCACTTGGCTGGCTGAGCAATCTGATGACTGGTTTAGGCAGACAAGTATATCTTAACAGGTACAGGTTGTGCTCAGCCCCTTGGTGACCTCCCTGACGCTCCAGTTTCACCTGCTTTCATTTCGAGAAAGAACAAATGAACCACTAGCAAACAAAACAAGCATTTGGACAGTTGAGTCATTTTAAAATCTTCCTCTCTTCCTTCCTTTCATTAATGAGTCAGCACTCATAACAGACCTCATCTGATATGCAGCGAATTAGGAAACACCGGACGTCATCTCAGAAGCATCACCCTGACCTTGTCCTGTCAGTTCATCTTAACAGCAACAAAATACCAGCTGAGTAACAAACAAACAGGAACAAAATCATCTGTCAGAAAGGCCCTGCCAGAGCGAGGGGGAATCCCGAGCTCGTGATGGCATCAGCGGCTGCCGCGAGGCGTGATAATCCTCTTGTGCCGCAGAGCAGCTCACAGATCAGAGGGAGGATAATCTGGAGGAGATGTGACATGCACCCTCGAGGAGGGTTAGAAAGATATATTGTGTTGATCTTTAATTAAAAATCAGATGTCAGGCAGTTAATGCTGTCCACCCACAGCTGAATTTGTTTTATTTGTTTTCAAACAGTTGCCCAGAGAAATCATTTCAGTATGGCGTGGGAGGGCTTTATACATCTTTGGGGATATACAACTCAAAAACTCCTGTCTCACCCTTCACTAATGCCCCTCAACTTGATTTCAATTCTAATTTTTCTCCAGTAGAGTACACCATGATGACAGGAAGAAAGTTTGCAAAGAAAACTTGTCATTTCTTAGAGTTTGGAGGCACAAAATGCTCTAATTAAAGGAGCAGTGTGCAGGATTTAGTGGCATCTAGTGGGGAAGACTGCAGAATGCAATAAGCTCAGACTTATCCAATGTGTCGAGTGTGAATTCCCGAGTAGAATTCCTTCAGTGTTCATTGTTTAGGAGGTTTGTACCCGAGCCAAATTATCTGCAGAGGCCTCCTCATCTCAAGCACAAATGGACCCGGTGATTTAAACCAGTACAAACAGTGAATAAAGCAGCTTCAAGGTACAAATGAGTGTGTCTCCAACACTGTTTGGCATGTCAGAGACCAGCCGCTAGCCCAGCACCTGTCAATGTGTGCTCACTCTTCTATAATTTAAGATCCAGACGTTTAGAAGGTTTTAAGCGGGAGCCAAATTATCCATAAAGGTCTCTTCATCACCAAAACAAAGAGACAGTGACTTAAACCAGTAAAAACTATGAATAAAGAAGTATTACATTGAAAAAAATCTGTGTTTCTCCCACACTTCTCTTGGCTGAGGGTAGGGCTGCAACTAACGATTATTTTGATAGTCGATTAATCTGTCGACTATTTTAATAACTAATCGATTAATCGGATAAACGAAGAAACTTTTTTTTTTTGCTTATTCCAAAAATATTTTTATTTTCCAAACACCTGAGCTTACTTCTGGTGCTTCCCCTGAACAGCAGCACGACACAACAATATAAAAAAATAAAAATAAATAAAAATTAAATAAATCAAACCGCACACTGATTCCAACAGGTACGGGAGGAACTAGTGCAAAATAAACAGCAGATCAGCAGCACAAGATAAAATAAAGATCTATGCCTTGAGCTTGTAGATTATGGAATTATGAACATGTGTGCAAATCTACCAATATATATTCTTTCACATGAATGTTAACAAATCTTTGCAACATTATTAGCCAACGTTAATCTATTCCAACCACTCGGACGCAACAATAGTTACTGTCTACCACCTCCGGTTTTAGGCCGGCTATCAAGCTGTGTATTATTCCCACAATTTCCAGCCAACAATATATTTTTTTAATGTATTATATTCTTTTACATGATCGCTCCGGTAACATAGCGGCCACGAGAGGGTTAAACTAAGATGGCGGCGCCCAGTCACCCATCCACTACCACGATAACTTGTTTATTTCTCGCCTCTTTACTAACTACGGCAGTTTTTAAATATATCGGCATGACTTAAGGGCCGTCCACACCAAGAAAGATAACTGTAACGTTAACTATAACGATAACAATGGCAGCATCCACACCAATGAACGATATCGTCGTGTTGCTAGGTTACCCCAAACACACTGCTCGGTGCGGTCGGCAGGGGAGCATGGTGATGGATAAAATGGATACTGATGACCTGTTATTGCTGTATGTTGCGAGAAAGAAAAAGGAAACCAATTTGCCGCTTGCTCCACTTGTCTGTCTGTCTGTCTGTCTGTCAGCTCCATCTGTCATGAGACAAACATGAATGAAGACGTGCAGTTTATTGTGTTTCACCAGCAACGAGCTGTCATTACGCGCGACAATTACGCACGGCTGCGCGCTCTTTATAACTCACTGTGTGAACCTATGTTGCATAATAAAGATTTGCCCCCCTCAGTAACTTCATCCTGGCGCCTGAATTTTATGAATGGAGGGGAAAAGAGGAGACGCATTCCCCTGCAAAATGTATTTTATTGCAGTTATTTACCCGTATTTGCAAAACAAAATCACTGAAGTTAAGATTCTGTCACAAAGCTATATTGTTACGGATCTTTGCACATGTTTAAGTGGGTGTATGGAAATCCTGGAGCTTTCTTAGTGGGTATACGTGACATGATGAACGTCTCGACCTGTCATTTCGGATGGATTTTGATTGGCTGTCAGTGTTTCTATCGTTCATCAAATCGCTCTGAAAGTGATCCAAACGATATCGTCCACCACTATCGTTGTCGTTATAGTTGAAGTGTGGACGCTGCCAAACACTTGAGTTTACAACGATTTTTAAAACTGTATATTTATAGTTATAGCCCTTTACCCTGTGTCTGCTGAAGTGCCACTGCCTTCATCCAGGCTAACAAACACATGTTTTCTCTTCAGATGCTCACGCATCATCGATGTACTCCCGTGCCATGCAAAACGAGCGTTGAAAATGTTGCATTGAACGCCCTCCTTTTCAGTCTTGGTGAAGTTTTCCCACACCATTGATGTTTTAGGTCGGGATTTGGGTTGGGTTGTGTCCATGTTTTTCTCCACCGCTGCCTCGGCCATGGTTGTTTCTTTTCTGTGCGTCCTGCTGATGTTTACACGCCGGTATCCACGGACATATATAAAGACCCGACGAATCGATCACAGAATTAGTTGGCAACGATTTTTTTCGTCACGACGAATCGACATAATCGATTCGTTGTTGCAGCCTTAGCTGAGGGGCTGCTGACCACAATGACTGATGAGAAAACTATAGACTGCAAATATAATGGACGTAGCTATAGTAACGTCAGCTCTAAGTTAGTAGACTGTCATTGTGAAGCCTTAAATTCTGCGTGTCTGCTGTTGCCATCCTGGTATTTTGGAGCCAGAAGAGACCATATCTGGGCAAGAGGCTGGTGCTATGGAGGAGCGAAATATGGGTATGACTGAGAGGCTGAGGACGTTATCAACAGACAGGCTGTCGCTCAACGTGACCTGCCCTTAACTAAAATAAGTAACCCCCCTGCAGATGTCATGAAGGAGAAAATTAGCTTTAAAAACCAAAACTGTTTTTTGTAGCAGACTGTAAACATGTTTATTTCTGCTGTATAGTTGGACACTTTAACATGGGGGTCTGTTTTGGAGCCAGCCTCAAGTGGTCGTTCAGGGAACTGCAGTTTTTGGCAAAAATGCATAAAGCCTCATCTATCTTACCTTACCACAGTAACTTTACTTTTATTACGTAACTGAACGTTAAGGACGTAACGTCATTCGTGGGGCACTAATTCATAGGATATCACACAAACCGTTTTGTGAGGATACGTTGTAAGATTATAGCCTACCTAAAGTTACTTTCCTAAATCTAAGAGGTAGCAGTCCCTTTAATATGAGAATCTGTCCACTTGAAGGTCCAGTGTGTCAGACTTTGGATCGTAACCAGCTGAAACTTCTCCTGGTTAGAATTCCTTAAGTGTTTATTGTTCAGGAGGTTTTTAGTGGGATTCAAATTATCGGCAGAGTCACCTTTTTCTCCAAAACAAATGGATCAGGCGATTTAAACCGGTAAAAATGCTCAGTGTTTCTCCTTCCCTGTTTGGCACGTCGCAGACACCTGCAAATGTGTGCTCACCTTTTTTTGTTCGGGAGGTTTTTACCGGGAGCTCAGTTATCCAGAGGTCTCCTCCTCTCCAAAACAAATTGACTAGGGCATTAAAACCAGTAGTAACACTGAATAGAGCCAGTTCACATTTAAAAAAAGTTGTGTTTTTCTGAGGCTGCTCATCACGGAGGGGTTGCTGACCAAAGTGGCTTAAAAAATTAAAAGGCCCTGTATAGAGCCAGTGTTTGGTTTGTTCTTTCTGGGATACTGCAGAAACATGGTGGTGCAGCATGGTGGACTCTGTGGACAAGGACCCGCTCCAAGTGTCAATATAAACGGCTCATTTTAAGGTAACGAAAACACAACGATTCTTATCTTCAGGTGGTTATACAATATAGAAAGCGTACTGATTTTATAATGTTTCATTTCTGCCAACATGTCCTCCTAAATCCTGCACACTGGACCTTTAAGCGTTACATTCAAGTACATCAAGATGAGCTTTTATCAACTGGGTCCACACAGTGTAAGCTCGAGCGTCACTTTGCCACACAGCTCCACTTAACAGCACCGCCGGCTCCCAGCTCTGCTCCCCTCCCCCCTCTGCTTCCCCACTGCCCTACTGAACAGCAGAGCGAACACAGAGGGAGGACATGAGCTGCACTCCGAGCAGGCCGAGCGCTTCAGTAAGACTGCCGTGCTGCACCTCTCCCATCACACGCTCCAAAATCATGCCGCATATTAATCAGGACAGACTTGTGTCTACAGTGGATATTAGGCCCTGATGAGGAGAGCAGTCGAAACACACACACACACATAATGTCAGCAAGTCATGAATGTTCATGGTCTGGTGCACACAGACAGCAGAGGGGCTGTCATGATGCTGCTCAGGTTCACTTTTAGCTTTTGGTTAACGGTTGAGTCACTAACGCGGCCCGGAGACGGCGCAGAGAAAAACACAGCAGATTCTTCGACACGGCACGTATGTTGGGAGCTGAGAGCAGGCAGGGCGCGGGCTGACGGAGGGTGTGTGACATAAAACTGACGTGACTGGTGTCTCCCTGTCTGCGGCACCTGGGAGCCTGAACACACACACTTTAAGGATTTTAGAATTTTGTTCAAATAAAATATTAAAAATCTGATGTAATAAGCCAACATGGCTTTTCAGGCTCGGTTATATCAGAAAGCCTGAGCGCTTTTTGTTATTGTGCAGCCGTCATACGACGTCACAGGTTTCCTAAGTGGCTCAGACGCATTTGTATTTATTGCTCTATTTTTCAAGCTAATTAAAATACAGCAGGAATCTATTCTGTGCCGCTGAATAGGCTGATTGACTCCTTTTCTTGTTAATCAAACGTCAGCTGCAAAACACAATGGTGCAGACACATTTTGCCTTTCGCTTGTTCTGCTCTTTGTTCTTCTGTCGCACACACACACGCAGGAACATGGAAGTCATTACACGAAATTATATGAGAAAGCAAGACATTAATTGTTCCAGTGGAGCAGGCTGGTGCGATATCTGCACCCCTGGTGGAAAATAACCTGAACATTCGTCTCCTCCTCTGACATGCCACGTTTCTGTGCATTCCTCTGAGCCTCTCAACTTTTCCACAATGGGAACATTTCTATGGCAACTCGTCGCCATGGAACAATTCCTCCCGGTATGCCTGCGCGCCTGACTCACTGATGATGTCATGTACTTAGAACACAAGCCAGCAGCCACAACAGACGGATGAATGAATCTCGCTCGTGCCGTCCTGCTTTCAATTACTGTAGAAATGATGCCGGACTTAAGACGGACGTCAGAGACACGCCGTTTGCATCATCACGGATAAATTGAATAGCTTTGATAGGGACAAATATTTATTTAAGTTTTATAACCATGAAGTTTGATATCTTATTTTGTGAGTTATCAAATTGCTGCTCGCCCCTCAAAAAACAGAAGATTTCCTGCTACAGAATTTGACCAAATATACCTAATCAGTGTCTTTTCGGGGTCCCTGAAGTGTAAGGCATTAGATATGTGATAAGATCAGCAGTCCAGCCAGCATGTCTCCCACAGTGCCCAGTATTCAATAACAGGCCTGAGCAGTAGCACAGTGAGTAGTGAGAGGCTGCGTTTCATAATGGATCACTTAGGCCCTGCTAATCATCGCCTGACTGGCTCTCTGCGACACATCACATTCACACCCAGATGGTGCGCACTGATGGATAAAAGAGGCAAGGTGGATTCATCATCCTCATTACCATCTTCATCTTCGTCTCTGAGCCAGCTGTAGGCATCCCTCTGACTTCGGCTGCACAACATTAACATTAACGTCCGGGATTTCTACACACAGATACAGTAGGCTGCTGACAGTGGCATTAAATGGCTTTTGCTGCATCAGAATTCTTCTTTTTGGGGTTCTTATGGTTCCTTGTAGATCCATCACTCTGACCGAGGTGCTTTCAAAACTCCTGTCTTATCTTAAGAAGTTTTGGGAGCATCCTGTCAGTCCATCTGCCTCTGCTATATAAAACCCCACAACTGGATCAGAACCTCTGGTGTAGGGCTGCAACAGTGTGAGATTTTCACAGTGCAGTAACCATCTTTGAAAATATGTCAGTTTCACAGTATCACAGTATTATGTACTGTATGTGTATAAAGCCCCATCTGGCCCCGTCCTACATCACAGACCTTCTAACCCCCTGTTGTTTGCCCAGGTCCCTCAGGTCAGCTGACCTGGGGCTCCTGGCTGTCCCACGCTACAGATTATTTTGTTTTTTTGAAAGATATTTTTTTGGGCATTTTTGCCTTTATAGATAGGACAGTTAAGCGTGAAGGGGGGAGAGAGAGAGAGAGAGAGAGAGAGAGAGAGAGAGAGAGAGAGAGAGAGAGAGAGAGAGAGAGAGAGAGAGAGAGAGAGGTACTGACATGCAGCAAAGGGCCACAGGCTGGAGTTGAACCTGGGGCGCCTGCTCTATCCACTAAGCCACCGACGCCCCCACGCTCCAGACTTAAGCTCAGGGGTGATCGTGCCTTTGCTGTGTCTGCAGCCTCCCCCTCCCAGTCACATCTGCCCTCTCCACTGACTCTTTTAAGTCCAGGCTCAAAACCTATTTTGGTTCGTTAGCGTTTGATTCCCGCTGATGTGGCTCTCCCTGACGCGTGCCTGTGTGTTGTGTCCCTGAATGTGTGAGCTGTGTATCTGGTTGTTATGTTGCCTCTTATGTATGTGTTTTTAGCATTTTATTCTTTTTGTACAGCACAAGTGAGTTATTTTTTAAATGTGCTTTATAAATAAATTTGAGCTGAGTTGAGATTATTTTTACTATAGTTATTATTATTATTATCAGGCTAAATGGTCCCTTAAGGAGGGATTCAATTGGAAGGTTTTAAACAAACATTTTATTACCATATTTGAAACATGAAAGCATTTTATAATGGAGGTATGTGTAAAATAACTTAAAGTTGAGATTTGTCCAGTTGCTTTTCTTTTCTCAGTATCGTAAATAAGCAAATGTACACAGTATGATAAGTTTAGGTTATGGATATAACCCTGGTTCTCTGATTAGCATGAGTGTCTCACCAGTCCACTCTGCTTGCTTTGGGAGCGAGGAAGAGAATGACACCTGACACTGTGTCAGCCCAACATTTACGAGGAGGGTCTAATCCCCTCCTGACATATATGTCACTAGCGCGAGCCGGTTGGGGCTGGTGTAATGCTATTTGAGCTTGTGGTGAGGTCATGCAGGTGACATTCCCTGTAGTGAGACACAAACAAATGCTTTGAAAGAAAACTGTGAAATTATAAGTGTCCACCCAAGCTGCACTCCTGACTAGACCACTCCCAACAAGATTATAAAACTCCACCCTTCAGACTGTCACTGTCTTTTCATTCCAAACACGAGATTAAACGTTGTTAAGGAGAAAAATGTAATGACATAGTGGATGCTTTAACGATGTGATTTAAATGATACCTAACTTACTTATTTAATTTTTAGTATTACTGTTGTCGTTGAACACTATGCAGAGCCATAACATTTTCTTTTATTATTCCCTTTCATAAAAGAAATCGTCTGACAACCACCTTAGAACTGCTCAACCACCATGTCTGCAATAAAGTGTTGAAACAGCTCCCTGGATCCTCTGCTTCAATGTTACCCCCCGACATCAGATGTTCTGTGAGCCAGCGTCAGCATAACTAAACAGTTTTTCAATAACTGTCCATTTTAATATACCTTGAAACCAGTATACGGCTGCAAGCCTACTCTGGTGCAACCACCAGAAAGCAAATGTGTTTTCTTCAGGCTGTTAAAGTCAAATAAACATTCAAATAAGCCGCTACAAATCCAGCATCTCACAGCTGAGGATGATCCAGCTGCGATCAGTCCAGCTGTTCAGTAGTAACCTCTTAAGTAGAGACGAAGTGTTAGATGTTTTTCAAAAGGCCAGATATATAGGTATATATTAGATATATATTGTAGTTAAAATTTTTACATTAACATCTCAAGTACTAGTGTTACAAACTGCAGCGTAATGCACATTTTATTTTCATTATTTTTAATTTTATTTCTTTGTATTTCCATACTTCTAATTCATACTGGTATTCTTAGGGTTGAAACACACAAGTTATCAAACCAGGAAGGGTTGAGAAAATCATTTTCTGCTTCATGCAGCTGATCACTAAGAGACTGTCACCTCTGACTGGATTAATCTGGTCAGCGCCTGACTGGGTCATAATACAATAGATCACTATCAGTCCAAAATAGGTGATCATTAAGTTTAAGTTTACACAACAGTCTCCGTATCTTTTGAACAGTGGATTATGCTGTGGTTATGTTTATATTTACTTTATTTCCGTGCTTGGCATATATTATTTTTACAACAGGTATGGTGCAGTAAAGTAGTGCAGTGTGCATGACAATAGGAGGCTGTGGGCAACATCAAGACCATCATCTTTTGATCATCCACACCCCTCCTGCAGTGGCTCTACGCCCACTCAGAGGGGTTCGCCCTGCAGTTTGAGAACCACTTGTGTAGACCCACATGGGGAGCTTCAAATCTGAACATCTTAAATTTAAACTGTAGAGTGTTGGATTCCATGTGCTGTCTTTTTATTAAGCCTTACTGTATCCTGTAATGAAGGGTCACCACAGCAACACGTGTAGTTTACGAGCAACTTAAGTGTTTTTTATGACAATAAATAAACTGTAGAGCACTTTTAAAAGATGTACAGACACAGTATATTTAGGAGGGACGCAGACAGGTTGGTTTATTTATTCATCTTGGCTTGGTAAAGATGGGGTTTGTGTGTTTAATATCTAAGATTGTTGCTTATTCATCTTCTTTCAGCTCCTTTTTGAGCATGTCTATTTTGTCTTTAATTTTCATTTTGCTCAAAATAAAGTCATCCATCCAAACTACACATGTTGCTGGTGTTTTTGACTCTTTTGGACTATTTCATGGACCCTGGAGTGAAGGTGACGTTTAGTCATAAATCCATATTCTTCTTAATTTATTGTCAGAAATGGCTATAGTACTTTTCGGCTCAACTCCACGAAGTTATATCAGCTGGTAAATGCTTTTTCACAGCATCTAATGAAGGTAGAGGTGTCCATTTAGTGAGCTATTTCACTTCCACTAATTTTAATGCGTCATCATCCACCATAAAGCCACTATGAAACACTGAGAAATATCTACTGGCCTATGTTCTCATAAGAAGTGACCCACAAGGTGAGTCTTCTCTGCACGAGGTGTAAATGAGCTGCTGTGTTACAAAACCAGAACAGACTGTAAAAAAACAAAAGTTAAGGGCACCTCGCTGAAGTCCAGTGCGCCCAAAGGTGCAGTCAGAATCAGTCTGCGCGCCAAGCAGGTCCGCGTGTTCCCCAAAAGCGCGAGGTCAGACAGGGAGCTCGCCGCGCTCCAGTCCACGCGCAATGAACCGTCAACGGCCACTGTCAGGAGGAAGAGAGCCACGTGAAGATTACAGCAAATGAACAGTCGTAAAACTCATAGTCGCCCCGAGACAGATTCTGGCTCCAAAAATAAATCAGTAAAATCTAATATCATGACAGCAAAGCTTCATATGTGTTTGTTTTTTATTACTGGAGCAAGAATGATCAACTATGAGTTTTAAAGAGAAGGCTAATGTGTTGTGTCACCATGCCAACCCATGCCTCCACGCGGGGACCTCAGGGCAGCCAGGGACGATGACCATTGGGGAGAATGTAATGTAGCCGTATCTCACTGCAGTTTACACCCAAAGAAAACCACATTAAACACCTCTAAATGAAATACAAAAAAAAATAGGAAATCCCCCAAATAAACCTGGGCCCACCAGCCAATTTCAGAAAGTCTTAAAAAGATGCATCAGGTGTATAAAAGGGGTTTCTGAAGGCAACTGTGAAGCAAAAGAAAAAGCGTCTGATTGGAAAAATCAAGTGTTAGATTTGTTAAGAACTCAAAATATTTCAATTAAAAAGACTGAATTGTTTTTGCAGCATCATCGGGATGCAGGCTCGACATCATTTTGGGGTGCAACAGAACTTAAAGGCATCTTAATGCTTGTACCACACACTCTCGGAGGGTCTTTAAAATCATTGTAAGGTAGTTTTTAACACAGTTTTCACTATGCGTGGTACAAGTCTAAGCATTAGGCTCAGCATTCACAGAAGCCTTTCACTGCTGAGACTACTTGTAGTGAGATAACATGGGGGGTTTGGGCGCGGGGCCCACGTCCATGCACTGTAAAGCCATGCCATGTCATGCAGGTAAGGCTCTGGCAGCAGCCCAAGCCTCTTTGATATTTCATGAAGTAGTTCTGCTTTGTCGGAGGGAGAGAAGCGGTGTAACACATTTAAAAAAGAAAAAAGCACAGAATAAGGGACGTGTCCTGTGATGGCGTTATGCAATTTTTTTTTTTACCCCCCTGATGTTTTAATACACAATCTCTGACGTGCACAGGCCTGGCCACGTCATCCACCACACAAAGGCACGCTGCGAGACCAGCAGCAGCAGCAGCAGCGCTTCATGGATGGAGCGCAAATGTCACTAAGCACCTCCTGGCTGCACATTTCACATCGCCGCCCACAGATATAGGAGTGTGCGGGTGACTACATGAGTTTAACCTTTCTAACAGCTGCTCTCGTCATGGCCTGACAGACTGGGGGACCATCGAGGATCAGAGGTGCTCATCAACGCGCTCCTGGGCCAGCACAGAAGATTTCAGCACCTGGACAGCTCCCATCCACCCGCCACATCACTGTGGCTCCCTCCTCACACTCACACACACTTGCAATCCTGCGCGTGCTCGCCTCTCTTCAAATCAGATTTGCAAAACGAGATTAAGAGGTGGGCCTCCAAATGTCAGAGCCTGGCTCCTCTTTCCTGCCCTCCCGCTGCAGGGAGGCGTTTCTAGTTACTGTCTGTGAAAAGAACGACTCGCTCGATTAGTCGCCAGCACCCATCTCAAATATTGAGTCCAATATCCAGACCAATCACTCCCCCTCCTTCCCCACCACCACCACCACCACCACCACCCGGGGTCAAAGACCTGCCGTTTAGCGCGCCAAGCTCAAGTTGCCCACCAGCTGAATTCAATATGTGCCTTTAATTGGGTGTGATGACATGATGAGATCAGGTGCCCCGGGTGTATTGTGTCGCTGGATCTAGGCCACCTCTGTCAATGAAAGTATTGTTGAGAGGAGTGAAAGATGCGCACGTGCTGTTTTTGTATGGCATGAGATGGATGTCCAGAATGTGATAGTCATCTGAGCAGGGCGCGTGGAGGCGGTGCGGCCGCGCTGTTTCCCTCCACACTGAGGGACTTTGTGGTGACACGTCAGCAACTAATTGTCAGGAAATGCTGACATGTGGCGCGGGTCGCCTCAGTTTCCTCCTCCTGACCGTGGATGAGGGTTGTTGTTGCCCTTTACTGTGACACACAGTAGCCTAATAGGTTGCAAACGACATCGCGCACGCTTCAACGGAAGTGTTTTGCATTCACGTCTGCAGTGCACGAGCCCGGAAAGGCACTGTGGGCCCGGTGTTGCAGCAGTGACCCTGAGGGTGCAACTTAAGTGACATACAGCTGTGTGATAAGCACATGTGATGGGACTGAGTTGCAGTCTGGGCTCGATCAAACTGAGAGGTTGGCCCCTTTTTATTGTGGATCAGACTCAAAGTTGTGACGGCTCTCTCGCGAGGCCCCGCGGTCATCCTCCTCCATCTGTGGCTAATCTGTTCATTTTGTCCGACGCCTTTTTATCTTAATTAATCTCCTTCCCCTGACTGTGATCTCTCTAAAGCGGCGCTGCAGCTCCAAAGTGTGTCCTCTCCCCCTCAAAGCAAATGCGGTCTTTATTTTTATTGTTATTTATTTATTTATTTCACTTAGGTCTCTCTCGCACACACAGACACACACGCACGCACGCACACACACACACACACACACACACACACACACACACACACACACACACACACAAACACTCCTTCCCTCTCTGTAGTTCCCGTTGTCGTGGAAACTGCAGATAGAGAGACCTCGGCTCTGTCTCTCCTCCTCTCTCATGTCTTCCGGGCTCTCTGAGAGACTTATGAGCGAATCAACACAATTAGGTCAAGACTAGCGGCGGTGTGATGTCACACACATGCAGGCTGGATGTGAGAGTCAAACAGGTGGCTGCTGTTGCCCTACTGTATATCACACTCTTTATGGACGCGCATAAACGCGCACACACGGTAGCTTTATGTGGGGTTTACGGGACTAGGGCATGTCCTTACGCACTCCGCGACAAGGAGACGGCGACAAGGCGCCATAATCATCAAGTGACTGAGGCGACAGATTACACAACCAATTAGAGGCGGGGAGGGGATCTGTGAGCGCGGATGTGACGGATAAATCAGTTTGGAAGGTTGCATATCAGATTATACATCACTGGGTGAAATAAGCGAGCACGTTTTGTTGTGTGAGATGGGAGGATGGATGGATCGATGGATTGATGATGGATGGATGTGGGGCAGGTTTGATATATGGAGGCTACAGAGGAGACCCAGTCAGATAAATAACAGCAGGGGGATGTCTGGGGGAGACACGCTTCAGAGGTCGGGGTTGCACACAGAGGACGGGGCCCTCGGCGACATGTAGCCGCCAGCGGAAGGGACGGGAGACACGTACAGCAAAAGGTGTAAACAACCACGAGAGCAAATAGATGCGGTGGCAACAGGGAGCTTGTTTCTTGGCAACAAGCAAATGATCCATTGCTGCATGTGTGCGCCTCGATGGAGTCCGTTTAAATCTGGACATCCTCGACTGCGAACTCATCTGTGTATTCACTTTTAGACCCAGAAGATGTGATCCCGAAATTCTTAGAAATGACGACTTATCAACCTGAAGATTTTCCTCGGTCGCGTGCGTAAAGACACGAGCAAATAAAATGTGTCCTACCTTGCAGCTAAACTGGGTCAGCGCGGTCAGAACCATCGTGTCCGGATGAGTCTTCTCGTCACAAATATAAAAGCCGTTTAACAGCGCATCCCTCAATGGTGTCAAGAGCACCTCTGTCTTCTCTGCCTCTGACTAGCGTGCTCACCAAAAAGCTTCTTGCAACTCCCGTAGCATCGCGATGTTTAGGCTGCAGATACCAGCCCCTCAAGCTCTTCCCACCACCCCGCTAATGTGCACCCCTGCACGTAAACACAGCGTTTAACCTCTAACACACTGGCACAGTTCAGATCACACTTATCTACAACCACCTTTTACATTAAAGGCTCCTTATTCATATGCATATGACTCAGCAGCGCTATCATATGTCCCGCATCTCGGGCACAGCATGCTGTGCACTTCAAGCACCCAAATTCACCCATAGCCTCTGCACCCGCGGAAGGCTGCAGCAAAACAAATGCGTAAAAAAATTCAGGCTCCCTCCGGCGTGCTTTATGAGAGCAGATTGAAAAACAACTCTTACCAACTGACGCTTTGGAGCTGATACAGCCCATTTTCGCAGCTGCATGTAGAGCCTTTAAGGAGAGCAATCTACCAAAATCTCTTTCCCCCAAAATTTCCCTGCGTTAGAGACGCCGAGCGTACCTCACTGATCGAAAGCCTCTGTCACTCTCCGCAGCTACGGAGGCTCCGCTGGGTTCGCGCTGCTGAGCTCAGACGGCCGGAGTGACGCCGAGGGCAGGGGGAAGTCCAGCCACCACTTCTGCTCCGTGTTTTCTGTCTCTTCTTTCTTTTTGCTTCAAATCCATAAATATCTATAAAAATGTCTGTGCAGCTTTTTTATCTTTTATTTTTTATAGCTTCAGTCTCTTGGATGAGTCTCAGCTCTACGTCACCGGTTGAAGGGTCGAGTCCTGCGGTTCAGCACCACAGCGGACGGACAGCGCTCTGTGAGGCGGCGGCAGCATCAGTCTCTGTCCCGGCCTGGCTGCTGCAGGGGCTGGGGATCCTCCTCCTGGTCACTGCCGGTTCAAGTCCACACCGCCCACCAGCTCGGACCTCCGGTCCCTGTGCGCTCTGTGTGCGCTCTGGCTGTCGCCCGGTCAGGCTGATAGTCATTGGAGGGTGACACTGATACAAAAATCCCACGCTGAACTGCTTATATATAGCCCCAAACGAGTTTCCGCCTCCTTGTACTGTTTTCCCCTGCTAGGTAGAAGCGGAATGAGATATGATTGGCTGGTGTCACCTTACATGCCGGCCGACATGGGAGGAAGGGCGGAGTCAGCGGCGCACACATAAGAGCAGCAAGTTGTCAGCCAAGGGTTGCGTTTCTTCTCATCTAGATATCGGCTGACATAATGACAAATGAGCAACATAAGGCATGTTTCAACAGGTCTGAAAGGGAAAATAGCAGAGTTGGTGACAGCCTGCAGGTCATGGCGCTGAGAAATAATAATAATAATAACTGAGCAGCAAAACTCGGAAGGTGAGATATTAATTCATTATTTCCTGTCGAGATCAATCTAACGGGCAGCAGGAGAAAAGGTCGCGTTGGACCTATAAATGCCCACAGGCTTTGTACATGGTGTTGTGCAGCGATGCAATAAGAGGGCCATCTAATTATGGAAGTGGACAAGTGACATTTTTCACGCGCAGCCTGACACGTTTCCGTACATCAGGACCCCGTTTCATACTCCCACACTGTGTGGTGGCCTGGCTGCAAGCTTGTTATGACCTCCAAGTCCACGCACCTAAATATAGGCAACGTGTCCAAAAATAAGTGTTTGACATTCCGTGTTCATGCCTGTTGAGTCAACGGAAGCCATTGCAGCCCAGCGCTTTGGAAGAGGACATGAATAAAAGAATGATTGGTCTATTGTGAGGCCCGTTGTGGCCTATTTGTAAGCGACACACTCTTGTCTCCAGGCCGGTCCGCGCTGAAGCATCTTCATTCTCCTCCGTCTCTCTTAACGGCCACCAGGACTCTAAACACAGGCCCGCAGAGCTGCTGACCCACGCGGCCGCTCCCCCACTACGCCTATTATCCGTTACCGAGGACAGATCCGGGGTCCTCTGAGAGGCATTTGCAATTCATCCCCGAAACAGGGTGCTCAGTGGGTGCTTTGTTACATTTTAAGACACAACGATCCACATTTACGCGCCACAATACTGGTGGTGTCTTATTAAATCTGATCCTGAGCGCAGAGAGGTGCAGTGTGGGGCCATATGTAAAGGCAGGGGAAGATTAACCGCACATCTGGGTGCTTGAAACATACCCTTCCAAGACTATAGTGTTCCCTCTGAGACACAGATGTCTTTTCTGTCATAATATTTCCCCACATTGACCCCAAAAGTGTAACGGCATGGTGGATGTGTGGTGGTTAAAGGTGGCTGTTGGATGTATTTCAGTCCGTGTTCACTGCACTACAAGATCAAAACAAAAAACCAAGAGGGATCCCCCTGTTAGATCTGCACAGTAACAATGTTTAAAGACATTTAGTCGGCAGTGGTGCCGAAAGATCCCAAAAGAGAATTTGGATCGATGCTCCAGCGCCCGTTGTGTGTGCGTAAATACGCGCGTTAAAGCCAGAGGGGAACAGTAGTACAGTGAAAATATAAAGCCGTTGGTGCCACAGGTGTTTATCCACTGTAAATGCATGGCTCAGTGCCACCAGGAAGACATTTAGTGGTCAAAATGACTCCCTTTACTCACATTAAACACTCTGAAAATAGACGAGAGACACCAAATCACACAGCTTGAAAAGAAACCGGGGGAAATGTGCAGTATGTGTCACTTTGCTCATCACACATTCAGCACGTGGGAGGACACAAATTCGTCACACTGTTATTTTCGCTCATGCAGGGTCTTCTCGTGTTTGTGATTTTACAGTTCAAAGCGCAGGAGACTGTAATCTTCTGTAATTCCTCCCTTTTCCTGCAATGCGCACTAAACTCCCCCTTTCATAACACAGCGAAGTTGCGGCAGAGCCACAGTTTGTGTAACCTGGTCAGCCCCTCTCCAGCTCCATCTACAGCGCCATGCCACATGGTACATTGTCTGGTGCTCTAGCGCCACCGAAAGGAAGGCTGCAGTGCAGGCAGCTGATGGAGCCACAGGAGTGCAGAGAGCCTGTTGCGCAGTACAGTATGTGACTGCAAAGCTGAGACCGAGCGGCTGAGCTGGGAGAACATGAGATAACATTACCACAGACTCAAGGTATAATGTGTTGAAGTTACATAACTGAAACCTTTGTCTCCTGCTCTCTTTAATGGGAGTAAAAGGGTGCATAAAATAAAGACAAAATTATTATTATTATTTATTATTATTATTATTATTATTATTATTGTTACCTATGGCACATAGAATGGCATTAATATGTGTTTTGCACATTAGTTGTAACAGTGGAGCCAGCATGAGATCATAGGCCCTATTAAAATAAATGCTCTGAGAAGATATAGCCCATAGTTCAGTTTGACAAATATAAATATAGATATATACACACTTACTGGCCACTGTATTAGGTACACCTGTTCAACTGCACCTGATTTTCAGCACAGCCATCTCTAGGGTTTACAGAGGATGGTCCCAAAAAGAGCAAATATTCAGTGAGATGCCTTGTTGATGCCAGAGGTCAGAGGAGAATGGCCAGACTGGTTCAAGATGATAGAAAGGCAACAGGAAGTCCAATAAGCACTGGTTCCAACCAAGGTCTGCAGAAGACCATCTCTGAAGCAACAACACCTTGTCCAACCTTGAAGCAGATGGGCTACAGCAGCAGAAGACCACACCAGGTGCCACTGCTGTCAGCTAACAACAGCAAACTGAGGCTACAATTCACACGGGTTTTCTCACCAAAACTGGACAATAGAAGATTGGAAAAACCACATTCAGATGGAAGCATCCTCAGTACCAACTGAGCCTGGTTTAAACACCACAGCCTACCTGAGTATTGTTGCTGAGCGTGTCCATCCCTTTATGACCACAGTGTACCATCTTCTGATGGCTACTTCCAGCAGGATAACGCACAAAGCTCAAAAATACGTATTGCTTATCATTTCTGCAATTATTCAGCTATTCACAATTAAAGTAAGGACCAATGAGAGCTTCAGTTAACAATCCAACTAAAATCAAAGTTCATTTCTGACATCAGAAATAACAGTCTGACCAAAAATGCTTCACTTTTTTTTCCTGAAGCTTTCAACCACACTGAACAGTCTTCATCATCACACTCAGCAGATGGAGTTTCTTCTGATCAGACTCCACCCGTTGTTGACAGATGCCACACACTGATAAAGACGGTGAGATAAGTGTGAAATGTGTGAAACAGCTTCTATGTTTAACCTTATTTCAGTTAGTAACTGTGGATTCCAGTAAGGTAAAAGTGTCAAAACTAAAATCTCCTGCATCAGCGTCTGCCCATCTGTTTGATACAAAATTAATAAAACGTCTGGTGCAAGTCATTGGACTGACACTGTCAATGTGTAAAATACACCGAGACTCTCGGCAGCAGGATCTGCAGAGGAGGAAAAATCCTAAAATGTACAACACCAGGCTGCTGCTGCTGACAAACAGCCACGGGCCAGCAGACCCAAACTGACTCGGTGGTTCATGACTTCAGAGCAAATCCTCTGAGCTGAGCAATCAGCAGCTCGAGTGGAGCAGGTGCTGGTCAAGCAAACTTGTTTGTTAATGTAAAGGGGCTTCTGAGAAAACTTGCTGTTCGCTGCTCCAGGGAGCCCAGAACACCCCAGAACATCAGGTCAAGGCCTGCAATGGGATCGAAAAACAAACAGGCCTTAATATCTAGTCAAGAGTTTCACACTCTCTGTGCTGAGACTGCAGATGGAGACCCTGCAGACTTCTTTGCTTCTCAGAGGAAAATCTCATGAGCAAAAACGAGGAGGACTAACATCGAGGAAGAGCCTGACTTAGCAGAGAAACAGAGGAGAAGAAGAGAGTGACAGATGCTTTGACCCAGACGGCTGTCTCCAGCAGCAGGAGGAGACGTCCTGTTCCCTCAGGGCTTCAAACGAGAGCCAGCAGGCCCTGGTGGAGGAGCAGCATGTGTGAGACATGAGCAGGACAGCTGTGATGGACAGGGGTATTCATCTGATGCAGGAGATGATGGGAAACTCTGAAGAATAAGGGTCTAACCAAAACAAAAGGAAAACGACCAGGAGAATAAAGGAAAAATCTCTAGTGCTTTATGTTAAAGGAATACCTCCATGGGGTCAGCGTTTACGCCAGCGAAACTGAATCAAAACATGTGTTTACAAACTCTCAAACAACTTGTGCAGTATCCGCTCTTATTCTCAGTGCTTCCCAAACAGATGGCTGTTCAGACAGGGAGCCGAACAGTGAAATGTATCTATGCTCTCTTCCAAGTCAGACTCCATCGACAAAACAGTAATTTTACCTCACTTACCGATGTTGAGGGTAACAGGTTACAGAAGTAATGGCGTTTAAAATTGTAGTCTGGCGGAGAAAAATCTGTGTTTTTTAAAGGATGCTTCTTTCTGCTGCTGCTGTGTGACGAAGGAAAGATGGACAGAGAACATCAAGAACAGAAGTAGAGAACTAACAGAAGAAAAGTAAGTGTTGTCAACAGGATTTACATTAATATTACTACATGTAAAATGTCATGTTACGTGTTACCACACGAAATACACTAATTGTTGTTTTCATTTGTAATTTATCCACACCGCTCCACTTCTGCCAGTGCGCCACCAGTACAATTATCCCCCAAAGGTTGTTCTGTGTTGTCATTTCATACGCTACATTAAAGGGCTTGAAGGCTGCAGTGACCAACACATCAGCAACTGTGTGTTATTTCCATTAATACACCTGCAACGTCTACAACATACCTCGTTCTGCTTTTGTGTCCTAAGGCTGCCTGAAAGCAGCGAGGATAAGGAGCTGGCCTCCGGTCTGTTTTTTCCTCATCCCAGTGATCGGCACATCTGGGTGATGTTAGCATATGTTGGATGTGTTTCCACTCTCTTTGTGGTGCTGCTGTAGCTGACCGGCACTAGGGAACCAGGAGCCTGGGTCCTTCAGCTCCAGTGTATTGATATGCGCTCGTCATAGTGACTTAATCGCACGCCGTTCTGTTTGCTGTGTTGACCTCAATATTTGTTTATTGTGTGTCATATCATAGGCCCACAAATATTCATCCATATCTCATAATTATCAGACTTTGATCCTCTGCCTGACCCTCCCTGTGTCCAAGGTATGTTTGGAGAACAGACTGTTAAACACGGGGTGGATGGATGATGCTTTGGGCTTGTGTTGCAGCCAGTGACACGGGGAACATTTCACAGGTAGAGGGAAGAATGGATTCAGTTAAATTCCAGACATCACAGCATGTGTAAAAAAGCTGCAGATGAAGAGAGGATGGCTTCTACAACAGGACAATGATCCTAAACACTCCTCCAGATCCACAATGGACGACCTCAAGAGGAGCCAGCTGAAGGTTTGGCCACGCCCCTCACAGTCCCCCGACCTAAACATCATTAAACATCTGTGGATAGAGCTCAAAGAGCAGAGCATGAAGACGGACCAAGAATCTCACAGAGCTAGAAGCCTTTTGCAGGAAGAATGGCTGAAAATCCTCCAAACAAGAACCGAAAGACTCTGAGCTGGATACAGAAAGTGTTTAGAAGATGAGCACTGACCATGCAGGGTGCCCAAACTTTTGCTTCAGACCCTTTTCCTTTCTTGTTATTTTGAAACCGTAAAAGACTGAAACTAAAAAGTGATCCTGCTTAAAATAAGTGTCATCCTTAACTTTTTGCCTTTTAGAGATCAGTTCATCATCTACTTAGCTACTCACAGAAAACTAAATTTTGATCAGGGGTGGCAAAACTTTTGCAGCCTCTGTGCTGTATAACATTTGACTGAAAAGGCTCTTAGAAATCTATCTGTTCATGTATTGAAGATACTGCATGTCCAAATGAGATCAAATGATGAAAGAGACCCTGTGTCAAAGAGAGTCAGCGTTTCCGATCGCCGCCTCCTTCCTCCCCATAAATATAACTTCAGCATCCGACAAGAGGCAGCACTTCTGCTTGCATCTCCTCTCAAGCTGCTGAGCATCACTCCGCCATGTGATCTATAAATGAGTACTGACTGAATGTGTGTAAAAGATGAGAGCGGGCCCATCATCTGAAACAAAAAATGATGGCCCCCGGCCAGTCTAAATGAGTACAAGGAGAGTCAAAATCAGGTTTAATAAACTCCACACCCCAACAGATGTCCAAAATAATTACTACAATCTGTCACCCAAAGATAAAAATAGGTGATCTTTAAATATTTTGCATTATTAATGGACTGCTGTAGTAATGTCATCAAACCCAGTCGCCTCAAAACTCAATTAGCACTGCGGATATTGGAGAGGATCAAAGGAATGAACCGTCATTTTTACACTCATCATGTATCAAAGGTGAGAAAATGATTGTCTTTAGAGGCTGAAATCTTATTGGCTGGGACAATATCAGCATAGCAGTGTCTTCACTGGTGCCTAATCAAGCTGCTGATGACTGACCAGCTGCACCTGTAAGAGTGACCTATATAGTTCAAGATGATAGAAAGGCAACAGGAAGTCAAATAAGCACTGGTTCCAACCAAGGTCTGCAGAAGACCATCTCTGAAGCAACAACACCTTGTCCAACCTTGAAGCAGATGGGCTACAGCAGCAGAAGACCACACCAGGTGCCACTGCTGTCAGCTAACAACAGCAGACTGAGGCTACAGTTCACACGGGTTTTCTCACCAAAACTGGACAATAGAAGATTGGAAAAACGTTGCCTGGTCTGATGAATCTGGATTTCTGCTGCCACATTCAGATGGTAGAGTCAGAATTTGTTGTAAACAACATGAAAGCATGGATCCATTTTGCTGACATCCGTTGGTGTCTGATGCCAAAATCACTGACAAAGTGGCAGCATTTGACAACTTTGGAATGAGAACAGACTGGTTATTTTAATAACAATGTAGTGTGCTAATATGTTTAACATTGCTGGTGATTACATTAGTAACAAATTTGCTTTGATGGGTTGTTTTTGTTTTTGTTTTTTTTAAACCTAAGTGCATTTGTTGCCAAAAGCTAAGAAAATAAACCTAAAAATTAAGTTTTTTACCTACATTGTGAGTTTATTTTGAAAAAGACTGTACGTAGTGCAGAAAATGAGCAGAAAATTTATATTTCCTGTGAAAACAGAGGTGTATTTTAAAAAGACGTGATGCGTGTAATGAGTGTAAATTACCACGCCATCCCTGAACTTCCAGAACTGACACAGGAGGAAACCTAGCACGTCATATTCTGACACGTAGGGCCACTAACCATCAGTATTTTTTATCTGTACACAAAAGGAGTGAGTGAGAGTGATTCCAGAGGTAATTACATGCTTGTACAATTTTTTTGATGACATCTGTCACCGTGTGGTTGCCAAGCAACCAGTAGAAACTCCTGGGTCTAGCTCCTTAATTATAGTGCTCTGCATGACGACTATTTCCCAAACAATTCCTGTAATGTGCCAGGGGTGAGAGTGCCATGACAACGGTATTTTGTGACACGCATGTTTAAACATGTGAAACTCGGGGTGGCTGTGGCTCAGAGGTAGAGAGGGTCGTCCACTAATTGGAAGATTGGTGGTCAAATCCTCAGCTTCTCCAGGTCACATGTCAAAATGGGCAAAAAACTGCGTGTGTGAAAGGGTGAATGTGACATCATGTAGTGTAAAAGTGCTTTGAGTGGTCAGAAGACTAGAAAGGTGCTATATAAGTGCAGTCCGTTACTTACAGAAAATGAAAACCAGTTTGTTGTTGAAGCTCACAATCCCTCCTGTTCAAACACTGCATCACTGTTCCTGATTTTACCATTTAAAAGCCCATTAGATTAGATGAAAAATAAATTGTTACAAAGCTGAAAACTATGCTGTTTTTCTTCTGTTTAAAAATTTTTGAGATACGTGTTTTTCAGAAATGTGTATAGATCCATTTATATTGATCTACAACCTATTACGAGTATAAACGCTCTATTTAAAGATTGATTAATTGGCGTGACACCGGAATTCAATAAACAGCCAAAGTAAAAACAAGATGAATTTACATTCAGTAGGTTTTTTAATGTAGTGTTGGAGTTCATTTTCTTTTATCAACACATTTCTATCTAAACCTAGACAGTGAGTTTTTTTCTGCTTTTGTAAAACCACGAAACCTTTTAATATGTGGCCTCTAATGATTGAATTCTGTCTTAACAAGATGCTCTGCTACAGGCAACATAACCCTGGCTCAAGGGTTCACATCTGCCCCTGCTCACTCCTCTATGCCCCTGACCTCTGACCTCCCTGATGTGAAAAGTGGAGTGCGATCAATAGGGTTCACCAGGAACAGCCAACCTACATCAGTACTGTAAGTGCCAGCAGCACGCTGAGAAGGCTACTGAGCAGAGCGGCTGAGCCACGAGCTGCCACGGCTCCGTTCCTGTCGTCGGTGAAGGTGGTGTGAACCGCAGGTGCTTCAGTTTGCCCCTGGCAGTGCCTCAGGTCGGCGCCCACGCAGGCAGCATAGCCCATGGCGTGGGCGATGTAGTTCTGCTCATGGACGCCCTGGAAGAGGTGGGCCATGGGTCCGCGGGCGAGCACCGCCACATCCTCCCCGCTGTGGGTGGCCGATTCTGTGGGGACGGCAGCCAGCTGGACGTAGTCTTTAGTTTCTGGGGAGGCAGACAGAAATATTGTGTTTATACAGCTGTGTCACCAGAGAAAAGTGACGAAGTATATGAGCTGTCATCTTGAGATGGGGGAACGGTGGATGGTGTGACACGCTGCAGACCACTGTTCAAAACCAAAATACAATGAAACAATTGGTTTTGTTGTTTGTTGGTTTCAGACTGGTGTTATTTTTTTAGCAACTTGGCATTTGGATAGTGTCCCAGAAAGTAGCTGTGTTTCTAGATGCGATTGTGCCACCAAGACCGAGTATTTTAAGCCAGAACATGATCTTTTCTGAATCATAACCATAAATTGAGCACAGCGTAAGTTCAGGCAGGACTCAATGTCAAGCTCAGCTCACATCCCAGCTACATCAGCTGATCACAAACAGCCCAATCAACTGATGGAGCAGCTGATTGATGAAGGGAGTCAGCTGATAGATCACATGATTCCTTCCTATGCAACCAATTAACATTCAGGGCGTCCTATTTAAACTGCTCTGGCCTGCCTGCTGTTGCTGCTTCCTCTGCAAGCTGCTTTGCAACCTGCCTCCACCCCAGCTCCTCCTTTTCATGCTGTGTCTGACTTATCAATGTCATTTCTGTTTGTCATTGATGCTGCTCTGTTCTGCTCCCGGGGGTCTTTGCTGCTGCTCTCCCTGCCTTAGGCTTTCCATGTAGGCGCATGGAAGGGCAGGAGGCCCCAGAACTGAGCAATATCACCAAATATAATACTGCAAATAGAAATAAAGTTGTCGTTGACTAAAGTGGTCCTGACTTAAATATTTTTTGTGACCTAACCACAGATTCAGTGTAAAGTTTCAACATATCTGCTACATAATAATGTACAAATGTATCTGTGATTTGCAGGAACTTATATACTGACACTTATTCTGGTGACTGGGCTGGTTTGCAACTTGTTGCGCTGCCCAAATGAAGTGTGACAGAATATTCTTACTAATGCTGAAAAGATGTGGTGGAATAGTCGTCCATGTGAGGAAGGTGAAAAGAAGAATATTTTTGTTACATAACTATTTTCAGTATTCCTTTCTCACAGGAACAGGGGCGTTATTGATTTTTGTCATATTACTTTGACTGATCTGTCATTTTCCTTCTTTGTTTATAAAGAAAATCATGGAAATTGAATTAGAAAAAATGTCAGAGAAAGCGGAAGTACGACTGATCATATTATGAGGAAAGGTCACGCTGTATTATAGGACATGTAAAATGTAAAGGTCATTCTTGTTTTGAAATAGTTTTCATTCCCACTGTGTGTTTCCAGCTTTTTTGTCCTTGAATATACTCTAAAGATAAAGAGAAGTAACTGAGTTTTTTGATAAATGTTGTAACTGGTTGAGAAATTAGATAAACTGAGGTCTGTGATATCAAAGAAACAATGAAGTGTCTTACTGGTGTTGACATCACGGATGTCCGGACGCTTGCCGTTGGTGATTTTGTGTCCAGGTCCGTTTCCATACATCAGTGTGGTGTAAGGCAACACGTCTGACGCCCACAGCGGAGATTTACCTGGAAAATCCAGAAAGACCATCAAATATTACCTTTGAGTCATCGTTTTCTGCTGCTTCGCTCTGCCTCTAAGTGCTAAACACACACACAGCCAAGAAGATGGCTCTCTGGATCCCCAGGGTGCTGCAGGAGGTCTAGAGCTTGTTGAGTGTTTCTCTCCAGATGAGCCATTAGCCTGGCGAGTCTCCCCACTGATGAAGAGCTCAGAGTTTCACAAGCACATTAATCACTGCTGCACTGCTGGGAGGAGGAGGAGGAGGGTAAAATTAGGACATGACCGGAAAAGAGTGTAGAAAGGTGGGAACAGCACAACATAACACATGTGCTCAATCAATACAGGCTCTGAAGGCCGACACAGAAACCATTGTGGGCTGAAACTTTGCATATGAGCATTTTCAAGCTAAAAACCAAATCTCCAAAATATCATCGTTCATGCCGGCACTTTATTCTGGAACTTCACAAGACACTAAAACTCTTAACTGAAAACCAACAAGAAAAGAAAGATATCGTAGAGTGATGGAGTCCTAAACAGAGAATAAAGTCACGCTCCCTCTGTGTGTTAAAATACAAGCTTCAATTTTTTTTTCAGCACATCCTCACTGTGACCTCGTCACATGTCCACGTTTGGTCATGGACTCTCCATGTTGGTTGTTGACGTTCTGGGACGCCGTGTTAACTTCAGCCTGTTACATGCATTGTCTGTTTTCAAAATACACTTCAGTTTTCACAGGAAATGTACAGTTTGCATACAGTCTCTTTCGAAATAAAAGCACTACGTCAGTACAACACCACGAGTTGACGCATTTTTCCTTCAACAACAAACACAAATGGTTGGGTTTAGGAAAAAAGAACAGGGTTTGGCTTTACAATCTGACAGGAGGCAAACACCAGCCTCCCAGGTGAAGTTGGTGGTTATTGGACCCATCCGAAACTTGGAGTTTCAACGCCCTAACTTTCATTCTTGTCTGGTCACATTTCCCCTAATGCCACCAGGTGTCCTTAAACTATAACAGTGACCAGCCGTGTATTATGCCAACGTGAAATGAAGGCTTTTTTCATCTGTGTCTCACACCAGAAGTCACTGACTACTAAGACGACTTCAGAGTCCAGAGAGACCAGGTTGGGTTTTTTGTGGTGAGCCGGTCTGGCCGTGCGTGCATGTTAATGCATGTGTGTATCCCACAGGCTAGCACATCACAGCCGCAGCCCGTCATTTTAAAAGCTAAACAGCAGTGACATTTTAACACCATACAGACAAAGCGCTGAATCAGTTCAATCAGTGATAACAGCCTCTGTTCCTCTGTGAATGATCCGGCGTTTTAAGCCTCCAGGTAAGCCAGAGTTGAAGGAAGGAGCGAGTAAGGCCGATAAAGAGACGCTCCGAGGGGAGATTACCAAGCGAGACAGGCTGATAGAGTGAGGAGGACTAAGACAGAACCATGTAAGTGATAGAGAGAGAGGCGTCAGTGTCGATGGTCAGAGACAGGCAGCAGGAAGAGAGGCGAGGGGAAGGCGAGGGACTGAAATAGAAAGGCTGCCAGCTATATGTGTTTACCCGGGCTGTAATTGCAGAGGAGAGAAAGCAGAGGAAATGTCAAGCTGCTGGTGGCAGAGGCACACTGACGCTGAGAGGAGGCAGGCATCACACGCACACACACACACACACACATATATACATAAAGACACACACAATAAGCAAAATGCCACCTTGGGTGTGTATTGTCATGAGACACAAACACACCTGGAGGGGAGAATGGATGGAGGGAAGAAAGGAGGAATAAGGGAGGAGTGAGTTCATTTCACACACCTGCAGCACCAATTTAGGAAAGCAACTGAATACAGGAAGTCAGCTCATAATTACCCAGAATGCTCTGCCCACGGAATGGGTATCCATTGAAGGAGATGGGGTGGGAATGGTCAGCCATCACTATGGTGAGAGTCTCATGCTCTTTGGTGAGCTCAAGTCCCTTAGCGATGGCGTAGTCGAAAGCAACCGCCTCATGTAGTGCCATGTACGCCCGGCCGGCGTGGTGAGCCTGGTCGATACGCCCACCTGACCACAGAGAGAGGGAGGGGTTAATGAGGAGGGGGTGGAGTAACAGCTTCTGGTACCGACTGGAGCTCCAAGTGACAGTATGAGTGAACCAGGAACCACTTTCTCATTTCTTCGTATTTAATCAGGCGGAATCAGTAAGTCAAACATTTGTAAAGCAAATAATGTTCAGCCACTTGGACCAGAGAATAGTAAACATGGTCGAGCTGCAGACCTGAGACTTGGACTTGAGCTTAAGACTTTACTGCAGAAAGAAAAACATTCAAGTCTAAAATTCAACCTGATGAAAACCATGGACAAAATAACTGTGTCTTAGTCATGTAAAAAACAATAATCATGAAAAGTTTAAAAGCCTGTTGTTTTATGGGACAGCACACACACATTTAATTTACATTGTTCTGTCATTTTGCCGTTTGCTTTTGTAAGTTATTAATTGCTTTCTCTTGGTCTTTGAATTACCTGAAGTCACTTCTGGTTGGAGTTGGGGAAAAGACGGGGCTACAGACTTTACTACAACTATCCTATGCCTGTGAATGAACTTCTCCACACTCTCATATAGTCATATAATTTGTTTTTATGGCATAAGTTACACTGTAAAGGCGTGCTCTTATTTTGAAACGGAAAAGCCAGGAAGTTAGACTGTAAAGGCAGGTGCTTTTATTTAGTAGCTGGAGAGAAACCGAACGAATGTTGTGTACAGCGTAAATGCATCTTCACAACAAGAGTAAGGTTTCAGCAGCTGCCTGATGAGGGACAAGGTTTGTCTACATTTTATTTCATATTGCATCTAATATTGTGTTGCTTCATAATTTTATGTTAATAGTTTTCTGAGTTTAAATGAGCATGTGTGCGCTAGCAAAATGCTACATTGTTGTTCATCCAATGTGTTATGCTGAGGAAGAAATGCAAGATTTTGTTTTGTTTCATACTAGCACTTACAGTGTTTTCATGGTACGTTCGGAGCTACATTATTGAAAATAATGCTCCATGAATGAGAGCCAGACCATTCATTAGCTAGAGGTGCTACAATGACTCTAAAGCCGACTCCAATTTATCTCAACTTGTCTCCATAATGCTTTAAATTACGTAAGACTTGACATTAACTTTTTTCCGATGACTTGAGACTCCACTCTGACTTGAGGTTTGTTATCACAAATTGGAGACCGACTCCGACTTGTCTCAGACGATTTGAGACTTGTGATAAAAGTGTGATAAATCACTGAGGGGGATAGCGAGCTGTAATTTTTAATGAGCTGTCAAGACTGTACATAATCAAAGAAACCTCTGCCAAGTTTAAAATTAATGCGGATACAGTAGATGTTAAAAAGTTGAGCCTTTGGGATCAATTAAAAATGCAATGCATCTCCCTTTAGATTGTTAAAGTGTGCAGACAATTTATTTAATATAGAAGTGAGTGTGAAAAATATCTGCTGGAATAAAACATAAATTGGGGACCCACTTATTCCAGCAGATAATTAGAGATAATTATAAATTTTAGCACATCCTTCCGCTCCTGTCCTCTGCAGCAGCCGTACCGGAGAGTGAAGACGACTCTGGTTAATAAGTTGTGGTCTCAGTGAGCTGTCAGTGACTGGCTGCACCATATGCCTGCTTCTATTTATACATTTGCCTGTTATTTTAAAGTCATTGTGAAGACACTCAGTAGCACCACGGAGTCCCCAGGCGGCTGCCTCAGATTAAAGGAGAGATGGATGAGGAGGGCCGGCGAGGCGAGGCAGCCGTGTGGAACAGAAACACGCCAGGCAACCACACTCAGCTCGCACACACTGCGGCAAACTCATCGAGCTGTGTGCAGAATCAATGTGGAGCCACCAGATCCACTGCGGGTACACGCTGCTCTCCAACGCCTCGAATCTGGCGGTTGTTTCTGCACTACAGCTCAAATAATCAGGACTGAAGATGCTATAATATAAATGTAAACACATATTGATTCTAAGCAAACCACAACAATTACAAGTGTAACCCTTTAATTGTCACTCGGGCTCTTTTGTCATTGTAACAGGATCAATGATTGAATTGATCCACCTGAACCAGCCACGTGTTTCCTCCCTATTTTTAGCAGAGCTGTCACCTCTCCGGGGATTTCACCGTCAAACCTTTGTGATTAAGAGGTGGGGGAGTGTATGGAAGGAGGGTGACGCTGTTGTCCTCACCCTCCACTAACAGGAAGAAGCCTTTCGGGTTTTTCTGGAGGATGCGAATGGCCTTTTCTGTGGTCTCGACGATGGACGGGTCCATCTCTGGGTCCCTCTCTGCCTCGAAGCGCAGATCACCAGGTTCAAACAGAGCTGGGGGAGAAAAGGACAAAGCAAATCACTCTTATGTAAAAACACAGTGTGTCCTTTTTATCAGCCCACAGAGGAGGTGCAGCAGAAAGGAAAGTCCCATCTCCCTCCTACTACGACTATTTTCAGTACACGAGGAGAGCTGAAGCACAGTGTGAGGCTACAATCCAAAGTCTCTGCAGCAGCGCCTGAGCACTCAGTCCGGAAAAAGCCCGATGACTAAATCTCCACATTTCCTCCACACCATCACTCACCACAAAGAACTCCACAGAATAACTTTAAAATCTATAGTGGAGGAGGTGGAGGCACAGCGTGGCCGAGGAAATACTGAGATTTGAAAACTGGGACACAAGTGGGCTGTGGACGTGCAGGTTGCAGTTATTTCACGAGATAAAATTAAAGGAATAATTCTACGTTTCCTGTCAGGAGTCAGATGAGAAGAACAAAACCCTTCATACCACCGCTCGCACCAGGCAGCTGGTTAACCTTAATCTGGCAGAGAGTTGGAGGTAGCCGGTGTGATTTTACACCAGACTGGCTTGCTTGTTGTTAAGCTTAATGGTGGGTTGTTGCATAAGTTAGACTGACTGTATTAACATGTTTTAACAGTGATTTAATTGCACAACAGTGGCAAACAATGCCGAGGCTGAGGGCAAACACTAATGTTACCTGGCTGTCCATGATGACAGCAGATGAAGGACATGTGACACTCAATTTGCGTTCTAGAGGGAGGAGCTTGACTCAGACGCAGTTGTCTAACACTAAGTAAGAATTGATGCTGGGGGCCAAATTCAAAAACTAAAATTGAAAGTTGAAAAAAAAACGTTTTGCAAAAAGGGCCCTTATCTAGACAGGTGCAGTGTTTGAGCACCACCTGGGCTCGATCTGTGCACGTGTTTGTTTCATACAGTATTTAGGTAAATGTGAAGCTGAAGACAGCAGCCAAATAGCGTAGCTTAGCATAAATACTGGAAGCGCTGCGTTTTCTTAACACACCCCACACAGAACAGGTTAAAGATGTTAACTAGGGAGTTTTGGAGCTGCAGGGAAGCAGGGGTCTGTTACCTTCAGGCAGAGCAAGTAAATCCTCTGAACACAGCAATCATAATACTGTGAAAATAACAGCTGAATGATGTCATGTGTTTTACTGACCCTGGATTCACTAAATGGCTCTTGAATGTTGTTGAAGCTTGAAAACATTATGTAGGTCAGTCGCAGTTTGAGGTACCACATTAAATTCTGACATCACTAATACAAGATGAAATGAGTAAGCGTGTGAATGAGCCAAGGACACTACAGGCCTATTGATGTTGTGTGTTCAAGGGCGCGGAGGAGTTGCTTTGCCTTCATGTAGCACAGAAACGCTCAAGAGGACAAAGGGAGGAACTAAAGAAAAAATAACTCACCCATGAGGTAGTCGGTGGTTTCAGGGTCAACAGCGCTGAAGTCTGTTTGATTCCACACGTAGCGGGCTACCTGTGTCAGGACAAACATTCACACTGAGTGGGCGGAGGACGGCGAAAGGCTTTGTTGTGAGTCATCACAGGAGCTTTTCTTTGCCGTGCATTTTATTCAATACTGTCCACAAATATAGCAATATAGTGTTTTTGTTTACAATCCTTGGAAAAAAAAAAAAAAGTCTAGCAACATTTCTATAGTCTGTAGAGCAGCATTACTGCAGCGCTGATGCGTTTTGGGTCGGGACCTTCAACAGAAACGCATCAGTCTTGTAATAAAGTTTCAGCTACAAGCCGAACTCTTTCCCTGCTCCATTCACCTTGGAAGGAATAACTTTAATAATAATAATTATAATGACTTTATTTGTATAGCACTTATCTAAACAAGGTTGCAAAGTGCTCCACAAAGTGCACGACAATAAAACAACATAAAGACAATAATAATAATAACACAGTTATGATAATTAAATTAAAAACAATGTTAAGAGAGAGAAAAATAGTGTGCACAGAGGCAAAAACCAAACAAAGGGAAATAAAACATAAATGCTACAGATCACAGACGTACAAATCAGACATTAAAAGGAAAAGCTTTGCTGTAAGAATATGCTTCAAGCAATGATTTAAAAACAGGTAATGTCCTATTCTGCCTCATCTCCTCAGGCAGAGAATCCCAGAGCCCATAGAGGCCTTGATGGCAAAAGAACAGCCACCTTCAGGTACCGGCCTTGACCAAAGGATGACTAGTGAGGGTGATTTTGAGGATCTGAGGTCACGACTGTTGAGCCTTCAAAGTTATTAAAAGAATCTTAAAATCAATTCCGAAGTTAACTGGCAACTAATGGACGGAGGCAAGACCTGAGGTGATATATGACCTATGGTTTGTCCCAGTTCAAATACAAGCTGCAGCATTCTGCACTGGTTAAAGTCGAGCCCTGGAAGTAGAGGGTTTGTGTGAGCTCGTTGACATGTGGTTCAAAGTCCAGTTGAGAATCAACAGTGATGCCTAAATTTGTTGCTGCAGATTTTATATTGGTTCCCAGAGGACCAATAAACGGTTGTAATTTGCTTGTTAGGTGATCAGGGCCATAGATTAATACGTCTGTCTTGTCTGAGTTAAGCTGCAGAAAATGATGAGTCATCCATTCCTTGACAGCTGACCTCGACCGGCCACGTATCACGCTGGCTTTTTTCCACGTCTGACGCCAGAAGTCACTGACCAAGCGCCAGTATTTGACAACTTTGGCGCGAGACCGGGTTGATTATTCTAATAGGTGACTTTAACTTCAACAAAATCCATTTCTCAAACTCTGTTACCTTTCCAAGTTTCATGCTCTGCCACTCATTGATGAGATTGCGTCCGTCCTTTCTTTTGCCCCTGGTGGAGTAATCCCTGGGATACTCTGGGTCCTTGGTGCCCTTCGGGGTCATGTACTTCCTGCCACCTCCGATGATCACCTGGAAACACACACATTTAAATGTGACGTGTGTGTAATTGTTAAAAGCTGATGATATGAGAAGGATTTGCATCGTGGGGACCTTACATCTATGTCTGTGTTTTTGACGAGCTGGGAGGCGATGTCGGTGCAGCCGTCCCTCTTGGCAGAGTCGGGCATGTCAGCATCACTGTACCACTTCCTGCTGGCGCTGTGGGCGTACGTGGTTGCTGGGGTGGCGTGTTGCACCCGTGTGGTCGTAACAATGCCGACAGACTTACCTAAAAGATGGTTTCACATTCTTAACGTGTAGCACATGTCCTGTGTGCTCTATGTCTGTAATACATGCACACATGCACTTATGCACGGTTGATCCATTAATCCAGATTCTGTAGCCTATATTTAGACTGTGTTGAGGTATGAGTTAGTAAATATATTCTTGCTCTTTTAACCACCTTGATGCCTAATATTGCTCTTTAAATCCCCCTTAAAGTCCCCCAGTGGCCAAGTAAAAAAAGACACAGTGGCAGACAGTAATGCACCCCAGGGACGCAGAGATGAATGAGCTGGAAGCAACAAACACACTGCAGCATCTCGTTTTCCTGTAAACATCTATTCATGTGTCATTTGAAAGGTGCTTTAATCAAACATAAATCTAAACATGGTGGATTTACAGTTTCAAAGTCTCAGTACTGCACATTATGTTTTGTCTGTTTTTCTTACGCGTGGATTTTCCAATAAAAGCTTGGAGGTAGACAACCATTCACACTCACATTCACACCTACGGACAGTTTAGAGTCACCAATTAACCTGCAAGACAGTCACCATCTTGTGACGCCTCAAAGATACCTTGCATCCCCCCACAGCTCCTGACCGTCAGCTGGTTAAAATGCTCCTCTCCATCAGCGTAAAGGTTTAGTGGGACCATTTGAGGACTTTGCCACGAGGACCATTCCTACAATTGTTTTTATAACACCAGAAACTTCACCTAACTTCCTTGTACACACACACACATTCACACACCTGAGTCTGCAGCACTGTGCTGAGGTCAGGGCCGCGGCATGCTGTGTGTGTGTTATGAGATATTTATGGCCGTTGATAACAGTGGAACACAATAAAAGTCAAGGTGCTTCCCTGTGCAGCACATTACCCTGCAGTGTAACCCGCGGCCTCGGGCTGCTGTTGCTCCAGCTCCCTGACGGCCTCTGTAATACCGCTCAGACGGGGCACCGCGGCTCACAGCAGAGCGCTCAGCTGTAAAATCGGGTTTTGCTGAGGCCGTATAAGACCTGAGGGATTTTCTTTTGTCAGGAGCCAGAACTAAAGTGTGACACGGCAGGGCTGTGTGTCAGGTATCTGCCTGCTCCCCGACAAAGAGTCACCAAATCCCATTTGTTACTTCAATCACAGCAGCGTTTGAAGACATCCTGCTGCATTATACCTTCAGTAGTGTCAGCTGAGTCTATTTATATTAGCGAGGAATGATCACCATCATGAGTGCAACACTTAAGTATATTTACTGTATTTTACAAGTGTGATATTCAGCATAATGGGCCGACTGGTCTGAAAATAATACATTTGTTTTCCACTTGAGTCTGAGTAAAACACTGATCACAATAATTTTGTTGCAGCAGACCAACACTTATCTTTTTATCCATAAACCTAAGACCTAAACGTCGAGATAAATTCATGCAAAGGTGAAGAAGTGTGCGCAGGAATCACATTTTTTTTATTGAGTTATCTTTTCTGGGGGATCTGAGCCCCTGCACCACTAAATAAGTAGGTGTCATCTTTGACTCATCTTGCACACGGGCCTCGGAGTCCTACCCCGGAAAAAAATATAATACATTAGATGTAACGTCCTGTATTCTTTTGCCATTTAACAGGTGGTTTGTTACTTTTATATGGCCGTAGTAATGTGAAAATGATCGGTACATTGTGCAATTTTATCTCGAGGAAGTGTTTGGCCCAGATCACATTTTTCAAGATATCAAAAGGTAAAAGTACAGAAATTAAATGAGTAATTCGGAGCCATCTTTAACATTAACCTGCCATTGTTTAGTTAAACTTGAGGATCTCTTAGAGCTTGCATGGAATTGCAATTTTTGGCAAATAGATATTTTAAATGTTATAATATCAGTTAGTAAAGTGGAGAAGACTGTAGCCATAGTGCCTCTGCATTCTCCAATAAACTGCATTCAGCTTCCAGTAATTTTTGAATATGAAACACGAGGTATTCATTGCTAAAAATAGTCATTGTATTGATTATATCAATTTAATAATGTCAGTTTATAGTAACATTTATCAGGTGTGTAAATTAAGTATTTGCAGTACGCTTCTTCTTTGGTCTCCATGACAACTCAGCAAGCACCATCTGCTGAAGAAGGTCACAAAATGCCTTCCTCAGCAGATGAAGGCTGGGCTCTGGGAGATATCTAGTAGGTGGACCATGAGTTAAACAGTTTCAGCTTTCAAGGACGAGAGTGAATCTTTGAGGTCAACATGTTTGCATGAGTTCTGACCCTTGGATGATTAATGTTAATAAATATATAACACTGATGTGACTTCTTCATGTTATACAGTCTCATCAGTGATGGAGGCTTCACAGGCACATTGTCTCTGCCTACAGCTTCATCACAGTGATTTATAAACCATTTATTAAATGTTTATATGGGGCTAATAAATGCTAAGTAGGGGAGTTTAATTTTAAGACTGTTCTAACGAAGGTAATCAGTCTTATTAGAGCATCTATCATATTGTCACATAGTGTTTGGTGCCTTAGATAATAATAATAATAATAGTTATAAACCTACAGAATAGTTTTCTGAAACCCAAGGATTACAGACATGAATTATAAAAGTATAGACTGTTTCTTCTGTGTGAACACTACCTTATAGTTTTACTCTACCATTAATGTTTGTGTTGCCCTGCTGCAGTATTGTCTTACCTGCATCTTTGGCCCACTTCAGGATGGACGTGACCTCGTTGCCCTTCTGAGACTTGCACACTCCGTTGCGAGCTGCTGCACTGACTCCGACGGTGTTCAGGTTAGTTTTCACTCCACACAGATACGCTGTAGCTGTGGCTGCACTGTCTGGGATCTGGAAGTCCACACTGTAGGTCTGCGCACACACACACACACACACACACACACACACACACACACACACACACATAAATAGAGTGCAGTGATGGAATAAATGCACTACTGGTTGCTCAGCAGAAGATGATAATAAGATTCAAGAGAGAAAAATTGAATATAATAAGAAATGGGCAAACAGGGAATTAAGTGTAACAATAAGCAACAATTACAGCACTGTAATCTATCAAGTAAATGTACCCAAACAGTGAACTGCAAATTAATCTTTTAAATATCTGCTTACAGTTTTTTAAACCACTTTTCTTTCTCTGAGCGACTTTCACTCTTCGCTCGCACACACAAGTGACAAATGATGGATCTTTTCGGCGGCGTCTTGTTTTGAAAGTGTGTTTAATCTTTGTAAAACATTAAAAAACATTTAAAAAACTATTAATTTGCATAAATAAGCGCATACACACAGGTGGTGCAGAATAAAGGCTGGGGGTTGAACTGAGACTAACCAGGCAGGGAATGACACCATGAACGCAGAAGAATTGACGAGGTACAAAGTGAAACACACAGAAAATGAATCACAAGAACGAAACACAGATGGAGGTGGACACAGGCAAAAGGAGGGAGATGGACAGGTGTGAAGGGAGGACTCTGTGAGCAGGGAAGGACTAAAGAGACAGATGTGACAGAAAACAGGTGGGAAAACACCTAAAGACAGGAAGTAGAACCAGACGTGACACATGAGGAGAGAATCTACAGAATAAAACAGGAGGCAGATTAAACATGAATGAATAACATGAAACAAGGAAAAACACAAACAGAAAACCTCAAAACAAACTCCACAATATAACAGAACATAAACTAAAACCAGGATAATGAAAGTGTTTGGTTTGTCCATTCTGGGCTACTGTAGAAACATAGCGGTGAACATCTCAGTGGACGAGGACCTGCTCCATTTGTAAATATCAACAGTTCATTTAAGTTGACAAAAACACAATAATTCTTATTTTCAGGTGATTATAAACTAAAGAAAAATACTTTTTATATTGGGGTTTTTTCTGCCAATATATCCCGCTAAATCCTACACATTGGACTTTTAATTTATCCCAGCTAATCCATTATTTAATATACCTCTAACTACCCCTAACTACAGTTTAGGGTCTACAGATACCTGGGGTCACACTGTAGGTTGCACCTGAGAGAAATGTGTGAATTGGGGCTGTATACACCTGCGCAGTTAGCTTTACATCTGTCCAGTCATCCGTGTGTGTGTGTGTGTGTGTGTGTGTGTGTGTGTGTGTGTGTGTGTGTGTGTGTGTACCTTAGCTAGTCCCACATTAGGGAAGGTGTCCATAGTCATCACTGTCTCCTCTCCTGTCTGGTTCTTCAGCTGTCCCTTGAGGATACGAGCCGCAGTGATTGTTGTGATTCCCATACCTAATGCACGCAAGAAAACACACACACACACACACACACACACACACACTAACAATTTATCTATGTCCACATAAAAATAACTCATACAATGACACAAATATTGAAGGTGCAACAGAATACATTTGCAAAGTCATGGACCAGTGACATCAGTATTCACAATGAAAAACAAAGCACAAATACAAGTAGCAGCATCTTCGCCGTATATGGTGTTAATGACAGCAGAGCCATTCAGCCCTCTTTTTTTAGGCATCCCAAGTTGCTGAATCCCTCTAATGACCAACCTGGGAACGTGTCCCATGCTGCCAAATGTAGTCTGCACCAGAGTCACCAATATTCTAACATCTAAATCACTATTATCAAGTCCCATTTGATACCAGTGTAACCTTTGACCTCGTGGTCACATTGGTCACCGACATGGAGGACTCCAGCCATGACACTCTGCAGCCCGAGGATGAGATGGCAGCCTACATGGAGTTCAAGACACTCAAGGAGGATCCTTTGGAGGTTTGATGGTGGTAGAAGGAGGATGCTAACATGTTTCCTAACCTGGCAGTGATTGAATGTTTTCACCATCCAGTCAAAGAGACGTCCAATTCAAGAACGGAGAACCAGCTTCATGTGAGGGACTGGAGCCTGGGGGGGGGGGGGGGGGGGGTTGATCACAGGTGCAGCTTTGACTTAGACATAATGACTGAGCTTTACAGGTATGGGTGGGTGCGGATTTTCAAAAATGGGCCGGTGCAGGATTCTGGCCTGCACCTATAACCCAGATCTCAGATGGTATTTAGGAGCTGTGGGGCCTCCTTCAAGTCAGAGTCAAAGGTGCAGGCTGCCTCTGAAACAGACACCTCTCTGGACTCTTCACTGACCACCACAACATCTGGTGTGCTGGAGGACACACACACACACACACACACACACACACACACACACACACACACACACACACACACACACACACACACACACACACACACACACACACACACACACACACAAGCACCTCTTCTATTCATTCAAGCCTCAATAAACTTACACTTCCTCTATAATAACTGAAGGTCTCCTGCTGCATATCTTATTGTTTTCTTTGAAATAAATATATGTCTTTGCACTGCACATTGGTGAAACAGACAGGAAACAGCTGAGACTAGGCCCCCCAAAAAAGGTCAGACGTCTCGCTGTGTGACCTACCATCTCCGAGGAAAAACAGGATGTTCTTGGCCACATTGGTGTTGAGCTTCCTGTCCAGCGCTGACTGCAAAGTCTTCCGGGCCTGTGACCTCCAGAACTCTGGGTTCTCCTCCTCAACTGTGGGCAAACACACAAATCAGACCAATGTCAGTGCAGAAATAACAGTATTAAAGGTCTGGTGTGAAGGATTCAGGGGGGTATACTGGCAGAAATGGAAGGAAGAGACTTCTGCAGACAGTTCAGCTCCTGGCAAAGTCTAACCACGAGAAGTTTTAGCTGGATGCAATTTACAATCCTCATCATTAGCTGCCACTAATTCCCCCTAAATCTTACATACTGGACCTTTAATGTTGTGAATTGTGTAACTGGTATGTTATTCCTGAGCAGTCAGATCATGTAAATCCTACACTGGGGGAGAGTTTGGAGTTTAAAACCAAAAGATGTCTGCCTGCAGAACAAAAGCTGCAGATTAAAGCACCACATGCACTTTTTGGGGAATTACATCTCAACTCTCCTTTGAACAAACTTCTAACTTAATTGTGACGGATACAGAAAGTCAAAGAGTTGTTCTGTATTTGTGTGCATCCTGCAGAGATCAGTGGGAGAGGAAATTTTAAAACACCCAGTCAACAGCTCTTTGTTGGGCCCCTCTGGGACCTGAATGTGCATTAGTTTGTAGCTGTCATAGCTCCCTCACGTGCTGCTATTTGCTGCAGCACATCTCTCTGAGCTGTAACACAGAGTTTGATACAGTGGTCCGCTAACAAGCAGTAAATGCTGATAGCAGCCAGTTGTGCAACTCTACACGTACTGAGTGCGCTGATTTGAAAAGTTTAGAAGCCCTTTACAAACAGAGTGAGTAAGAAGGTGTGCTAAAAGAGTGAGTGACTGTAAAGGATGAAAAGAAAGGTGGATGTTGGAGAATCCTTCAGGAGAATGAAATGAGAGTTAAAAGTGAGCACAAAGAGAGAGGAGACCGTGAGCCCTGAATGGGTGATGATTAAGTTTTAAAACAGCTCACAGACAAACAGAAACACACAGAAGATGTGTGACTGCAGGGCAGTAACGTGAGGATCAATGCATCAAACTCAACATTTCCAGGCCTCTTTGATCTGTTGTTTGTGTGTGAGCACGAGAAGGGAAAACTAGAAAAGTATCAGCAGTTTATGTGCCTACACTGCAGGAAATGTGCTGCTGAAACACTTGGAATAGTTGAAATACTGAAACTGTTGACTTTGTAGTGTAGTGGCAGTCGAAATACAAATCTTAAGGAAGTGAAGAAAGCTAATGTGTTAGCTGAAATGCACCGAAAGCAGCTGAAGTAGATTAAAAAGAAAAGTTGCGGGATGGAGCCGAAGAAGGTTTTTCATTTCTTTCAAAGGTGAATGAAGTTGAAGAGTTTGATGAAGTGTTAGCTTTGATAGCAGCTGCACTGAACTGCCAGCTGAAAGAGTAATAAATTGGAGGAATGAAAAGGAGAACACTTGATGTGTGAGCACTGTAAGCAGTTGAAATGTCAGGTGAAGATGAAGTTGCTAGGCTAATTTATACAATGTAAAATGCCAAAGGCTCGTGCTAATAATGTTAGCATGTTATATTTGTTCATGAGCTCATGACCATAGGTGAGTGTTGGGATGTAGATGGACCAGTAAATTAGCTCAGCTCCCTCTTCACTGCAGACGCCACGCCAAAAATCAATATAAAAACATCAGTATCGGCAATTGACCAGATTGTTATTTTAAATTGCTATCAGTATCGACCCAAAATTTCAAAATCGGTGCATCTCTAATTAAATTGGAAAGTAACTTTGTACATTTTATTGGCATTTCACCATGTCATGTATTATTTTATTATTTATTAACTGAACTTGTTCATTTGTAATTTGTTTTATTGCTTATTAATTTATATGATTACTATAATACACATACATGTTGCTGAAAGAAAATTAGCACATATTTATCTTGTTTTTCTATTGTTTGCTAGGTTGTTTATTTGCATACAGGCAGTACACTGACTGTTGAGCTGCAGAAAAAACAAGTTTTCTTTGTGTGTGTGTTTGTGTGGGTGTTTCCTGAAATACACACACATGCACAAACACTGAATGGAGAGGTGTCCAGGGACAAGTGCCCTGAGCAGTTAAGGGTCAGGTGCCTTGCTCAAAGCGCCTTTCCCAGGAGGCAAACTAGCACTTCTCCAGCTACCAGTCCACACTCCATGCTGTACTTGGTTTGGACGGGGATTCAAACTGGTGACCCTCCGGCTCATAACCCAAGTCCTGATGGACTGAGCTACTTACTGCCATATGGAATATGACAGAGGTCGAAGGGGGTGAAGAGCAGCTGACAAAGGTCAAAGGTCAAAGGTGGGTGGAATTTTCAGAGTTTGAGCATTCGAAGCATCAAAATAGGTTGAAAAAGTTCACAGAATTCAAAAAGCTAAATGAGCTGAGTTTGACTAAAGTTTCCAGTAGAAAGTCGCCTATAAGGATGTTGGAACGTCACAAAAGAAAAAGGTAGAAGAAGAAGAATAAAGATGAAATATTAAGAGTAAACACAGACAAGTTCACAAAACAGAACCTACCTTTGGCGCTGGATGATCCAAACGCCACCAGCATCAGAAAGAGAGCCGAGACGGTCACTTTAGTCAACTCCATGGCCACGTTCGGGCTGTGCAGGCGCTCGTCTAACCTTCCCAAAGATCACCTCCTTGACTGAGATATTGCTGGTCTCCAATCACAGTAGCTGCCAGTCATCTTTAACAGCATGTCATAAACGGATAATGACTCATTCGCCTTTGGCAAATTTATGGCCTCTGACTGAAAAGACTGTGCCGCGGTTTGAGCGGAGCCAAAACAGGAATAAAGGACGTGAAAACACAAAAAGCTAAATGACTAACAGAGTGAAGAGTAAACTGGGAGTTGAGATTCTGTGCAGCGTGTGTCAGTTTGATCCAGTAAACAGTATTTGACAAACAGTTTAAATCTAAATAATTAATTATTGACAGTAGTTAAAGCTTCAATGATAATGCTTAATGATAAGAGTTTATTGAGGGCAGTATTTATGACCTGTTTAAAGGAATGGGAGTGAATGTACCAAACAGCAATGGAAAGAGTGTGTGTTTGTGTTTGTGTGTGTGTGTGTGTGTGTTTGTTCTAATCATTAATGGACTATATCCGACAGATAATGCAGCGGGGGGACACCGTTATGTAAGCAAGAAAGACAGAGTCCGCTGGGACCGAGCTGATCGGCACAAACACTCAGCCATCATCTATTTTCCAATGAATACATTAAGAGAGGAACGTTTGTGTCAGCAATCATGTTTCATTTGATTGCTTGTCAAAAATTTCTCCATCATCGCAGACGGTGATGAAATAAGAGGTAACATGGCAACCGATGCCAAAGCGCGTTTTACTTCTTATTCAACAGGTAGCGTGCGTCACACTGATAATGGGACATTTATTAGAGCTAATTTGATCCCCTAATGTTCCCCTAAGAGTTCGCTGATTAGACTTGTAAATGAGGACGAGCCACTGATGACGAGGACTGTGGTAATTTGTTAATATGCACAGTGGGTTTCACTTACACACAATAATTAGCCGGGATTATGTAGGCCATTTTTTCTCACCACTGTCAATAAGAGCAGGTGGAGATACTGAAAGGAGAATATTTACATTATACTGTACATACATTTTAGTAAACTTTTAATCATGATATTTATTGTATTTTTTTTAATATTTATACTCATCCAGTTATCCATGTTAGTCTGGAGGTTTAAACTGGGGCCTGTATCACGAAGCAGGATTAACGTCTTAGCGAGGTAACTTCAGGGTTAACCTGGTTTTTAGGTCTCATGAAGCCGGTTCAGTTCTTATCGGGGTAGATCACCATGGTAACTTACTCTGAATGGCTATCCTGCTCCGGAGCAGGTAAGTTCAGGGTTGAATCTGATCCTATAAAAAGCACCACCCACTGGCCAATCAGCTGTTCGGAAAAAAATGACTTCACTGACAGGAATGCAGCCCAGTCATGACGGGAAGTTTAATTAATTTGATTGATTTTGATTTGAAAGTTTATTTTGACATTATAAAAGAAAAGAAAGCAACAACAACAACAGACAATGAAAAGATTGTTCAAAAAGGAGAGGAAAGAAGTCGAAATCTGATCCCACCCCTAAAAGAAACTGATCAATTGCGGACACACAGCACCATTAATTAGTGCCAACATTTTTTGTTGTTGGAGGAAATGATCCCTGTTAAAGATAATGGGCCTAACTGACAGCTTTGCTGCTGGAAATGTGGAAAGTAGCCTGTCATGTCTACACTTCATGGTGTTTGAGGGATTTTCCGTTTTTGTTTTTTAAGGAGGGAGACTAGGTATATTTTTGCGCAGCTGTTAATTTCTAACGCAGCTCAATATCAGGATGATTTTATTCAGACTATCAATTTGGCGTTGATGTGATTTAATTGTGGCGTCAGGTTTAAGCTTTATTGTAGCATAGGCATATATAACGTTATGACAAGACCAATTTATCAGACGCAATGATGTCAGACTATAATTGTAATACACGCAGTTCATCTGCGCAGCATTGATTTCATGGGATTCAAGGGTGTGATCAATGTCAGATGTGCAGGTACAGGTACTGTAGTACTTGAACCAGTGATGAGTAATTTAACCTACACAAATTTTATTTGCTACCTTGTTTTGTCTTGATTTTTCCCTCTCTCCTCCTCTATTTCTTCTTTCCTGACCCGTTTTTTTCTTCTCTATTATGTGATTTCATAGATGTTTTGACAGGGAAATTTCTTTGATAAGCTTTTAGTGGCTTCTGACCTCTCCGGCACTTTTCTTTTTTTAGTCTTGTAAATTTTATACTGTCTGTTTTTAACATTATGTGCAAATAAACTAATCTAAACTAAAACTAAACATCATTTATCTCGTTATTTCCTCCACCTGCAGCCGCCACGGTGTTGGCCTTTTCTGTAATGTTGCTTTTCTCCTCATATTTTAGCAGAATTAATCTCTGATCCTCACGAGAAATACTGTTTTCCCCCTCACATACGGCTCTCTCTGAGGACACTCTGTGACGCTCAGTGACGCTCTGTGACACTGCGTTTCTCTCATGATTGTGATTGGTCCGCTGCATGCGCGTTCATGGCTCTTGATAAAGCAACCCTGGGTTGAGTTACCGAGTTGATATCCAGCGTCGTGATACCAATTATCTTGATTGCCATTGTTAGGGTTAGTCAACCCAGGATAGGTCTGGGTAACCCAGGAAAGGTTGATCTCGCTTCGTGATACAGGCCCCAGGTGTCCTCTCACAGAGTCGCTGATTCAAACTAAACTTTCATTTCTGTCAGAGAAAACTGATCTGAGTTCAGACTGTTTACTTACAGATAACTGAGCCTCCAACCCAGAAACCTGCTCCAGACAGTCCATGTCTGAGTGAAGTCCTGCAGGATGAAGCTGTGAAGTCTGGTGGCTGCTTGCTCTGCTGCCATTCAGCAGCTAACAAGCGGAGCTAGCTGCTAACAGCCACCGCTGCAGCTAACAAACTCCACAAATCCATTCAGCAGCTCCACCATCCACAGTCAGACACACACGGCTGATTATTTACTGCTGAATTACAGCTCATTATTTGCACCGACATCTGACGCTGCTCAGCTGTGTGTGTTTTTGCTGGCTAGGGAAACATCCTGGTGCAGACTATTTACTGGAGTTTACCAGCCTATCGCTCATGTCGTATTTGAAGATAAATACAAGCACAGTTGTCCTCGGCCGACTTGTCCGATAGTCAACTGCGAACATTTTCATCTCGTCTCGTCAACGAAAATGAAATATAGATTTTGTCTTGGTTTTTATCATCTCGTCATCTCCTCATTTTCTTCATGGGAAAAATCATTGCTGAAAATGTTCATCATTGTTTTCGTCAACGAAATTAACTTTGGGGATAAAGACATTTTTGTATGTTTTGTGGCTGATAACTGTTAACACTATTAATAATGTTTTGAAAAGAATATATATTTGTATTTTATTTTGGATCAGGTCCTGTCACATAGGTAATAATGCCTAAAGCAGTGGTTCCCAACTGGTGGGTCTATTTTGTAAAATCACTTGTGGTACATTCAAACGTGTGTTAAAAAAAAACACCATTTTTAATTACAGTGAATTTCCGGCACTGAGCTTATATTTTTAAATGCTGTTTCCTGCTGTAGAGTGAGTGACTAACAGACAAATGCAAATGCAAGTGTAACCTGAGTGTATTAAACTGTGTGGACCTTGAACCAATGACTAAGGAAATATTTGGACCCTGCGGCTGGACCAGTTGGGAGCTACTGGCCGATGGGCTGCATGATCTACAAGATCAGGGACTTCTGTAACGGAGTATTTCAACACTCTGAGACGTGGCTTACATGTTGTCAATAACTGATGAAGAGACGTGACCACACTGAGTCTTCACCGGTGTGGGTCTCAGCAACCAGCGGGACGGCAGACTGTTGCACACACCCGCTGCCATCTGCTACTCAGTTATGACTCATGATGGTGTGATGTAAGCTCATTGCTTTACTGTACACACACCGGTGTGTGTGTCTGTGTGCTGCTGCAGGGATCCCAGTGGGGGACAGAAACAGGTCATGACAGCAGTTAGTCAGGTAGAGCAGAGAAAAACAGTCAAACATGACAAAATGGACAGAATACAGTCGTTCGCGGGAAACACTAGTTTGAAAATCTTCAGGTAATCAAAGAGAAAACGGTCCTCAGTATAAAGGTTGTTAAATGTTGATCTACACTCACAATTTTTTCTTTTTCCTGTGACAGCAAATAATAAAATTCTCCTTTCTCCCTTTTAAAGTAGCTTGTTGTGATGTTAAGGACGCTACACGGGTGTGGTATGGCATTGGGAGGTCAATGCAATCAAGTCATCATTTAAACCCTCCACAGTTGGCTGATTGGTGCAACATCTGCCTGCCAGGCTCAGTCCAGTCTGAGTGGACGGTTCACACTTGTACTCTGTGGTAAAAGGTGAATGTTTTTATCTAAAGCTAAAGTTAAAGACATCTGAGACCCAGCACAGACCAAACAAGCTCTATTTTACGCTTTTCTAATGCACACTGGCATCTTATTTACATGTCCTCACTGTTGGAAATTTGAAATGTGTACATTTAAGAGTATCAATAATCTTAATACATATGAAATATTTTTATCTGCAGCGAGAAATCAGCAGCAGGTGTAAAGAGCAGGAGAACACACTGAGGACACCTGAGGAGTGACTGGTGGAACACACAACACATGCATGCACACAGTACAGACAATAACAGAGAATCAAAAAGCAGAAGCAGGAATAAATTAATATTATATTGTGTTTTACTGAGAAATTACCAAGCATCAGCTGGAGTGCTGCTGCAGCTGTAAAGTCAGTTCTAAAGGGACTGAAACACAGATTTCAGCAAGGACATTAAATTCCTCAGACTCAAATGAACACTCAGATTTTCAGGTACATCTATGGATTTGATTTTAGGTTTTACTCGCTGAAATTGGTTTTGGAAAGAAAAAAAAAATAAGCACAGACCACCTATATCCAATGAATGTGTTGTTTTTTTTGTCTGTTGAAATTATTTCAGAAGATCGCTGTCATGAAAACCTTCAGCTCGACTGAATGCAGGAGGTATACACAGTGCAACGGCCCCCTCTAGTGTTTTTAGGATGGTGAATACTGAAGCTCAACTCGAGTGTGAAGAGGAGACGGATGTGTCCTCCATGAACCAGGGCCTCAGCTGCCAGTGAGGAGGTATATAGGCTTAGAGTTTCCTGTACTTGTACCTGGGATATGGGGGTTATAGCGTCTATGATCTTTAAGTTTGCATTTTACATCTCAGCATTAATGAACTGTTGGTATTTTGTATGATGATCCCAAACATTTACTCCTCAGTATATCTAAACTAAACTACTTTGACATCATTAAAAATAAAAATAAACACCAGATTCAGTTTTGCTCCACTGGAATAGTAACTTGTTCCTGACCATGTGTAGAGAGCTTCGGAATTAGAAATAAAAAATATAGAAAATACATGTATAAGCTCCCTTTTGGTTTCTGGCTGCAGTAGCCATTTTCTTCTGTATTTACATGTGTATATCTTTTTGGATTTGCCTCAGATCACTGACATCACAATCAGAGATGAAACCCCGCAGCCATTCTAACAGTCACCAGATGTGCACAGAAGGATGTTCTATAAACCATTTAAAACACATTAACATGCAGCAGATGCACACACACACACTACAGAGGAAATGTATTTAAAAACCTTTTGCAGATGGTGTTATCGTCAAACCATCAAGCAGATGTGCAACCTTAACTTAATGTCAAAACCAAGAACCAGAAACTCCTCTCCGTACAGATGTCCCGCTTTTTAAATACTCCAGCTGAATCACATCCAGACAGTCTGTGTTTGCTAATCCAGGAGCTGAAGGTCATGTGGGTTCATCTCTGAAGTAATGAGCTGGACATAAAAAAAATATCATATTTAACACAAATGTTTTAAGTTATTAGTAACTGTAAAATTAAAATTTTGATCTGATGATGGCGCTAGTCAGCCAGGCGCAAAAAAAATGGAGGCACTGTACGTTTCTGAACACTGAGGACATGATACATCTGTACATTTTATACCTATCAAATCCACATTTTCTTTAAGATTTTTTTGGGCTTTTAGCCTTTAATGGACAGGACAGAGTAAAATGGAGGGAGGGAGGGAGCCAATATTTCTTTTAATAGCTTAGTATTAGTATTGTAAATGACTATGTATGTATGGTACTTTAGGCCACCCGACACACTGCAGGACCAAACTGCAGCTCAGTTTTATACAATAAATGTAGTGAGGGGTCCTTGGCTGAAAAACATTGAAGATCCTTTCACTCAGGACCTTGAACATTTGTAGAAGTGTCACAGCAGTCCATCCAGTAGTTGTTCCTGTCAGTGTTTACTCGTCTCACTGTGTAAAGACGTTGGGAAGTGATGGATGACACCACTGCAGAGACGGCTACTACTTAGAAGCAGTGTTTTCAGCTCAGAGCTGACTTAAACCTGTGAGTTATTCACAAGATTAATAGCTGGAAACAAATGATCCAAATGGAAAAGAGACTCTCTGTCAGTAGGGCTGCAGTGTCAGTAAGGTCTTTCAAGATCTTCCTCCTGTAGAATCTGAACTCCAACAAACTGTACAGTGCTGCTTACCTGTTCACAATACGCTGTGCAAATATACTTTGGAGGGATTACATGGAAAGGAATGATAGGTCCTCCGGTGACGCAACAGTGTGAAAATGTCATCTGAAAACTGGGGCCAGCTGACGGTGATACCGCAGCCGAGTGAAAGCGGGTTAGAGATAAGGCCGAGCATGTCAGCAGGGAGGGAGCGGGTCTCGTAACAAGTGAGATAAGCTGATAAGGGCAGTTTGAGATGATGGCCTGACTCTGGGTAAGGTTACACAGAGGTTGAGTTACAGCTTACAAAGGTTTCTGCTGTAGGTCTATTGTGTGATGTGCTGCTGAACACAGAACATCTGAGCTCGGGTGTTTGGCTGTAAAGGAAGCAGTTAAGAGGAAGGTGCGACTCCAAACGTCTGTGGGCTGTGCAGCTGAGCTCGGAAGTGATCAAACATCATCGACTGCCTGCAAATGTTGAAAGTAGAAATGTGGGAACGCTGAGGTTATTTTTTCATTATTTGTTGAAGCAAAGTTTGCTGAGCACACAAACTCTTTTGGGCCAAGATGCACTGAGAAGCTGCCCAGGACATCCACACTTTCTATTTCTGGCTGGTGTTGAGGGCTGAGTGTTCAGGCTGAGCGCCAGAGAGTGAAGCCCACTCCCCACTCCCCCTGCGCTGATATTTCTGTTCTGTCTGGAGACTTCAGCCGGCAACTTTCTTCCAATATGTGTACTTCTGTACCAAAAGGAAAGTGCACAGCAAAAGCTTATTCACAGATGTGGATTATATGGAGTCCTTCTGACAGAAAGGTGGTGATATAACAGCAGCTTTTTTTTTTTAAAGAACTCTGCAGGGCAACAGCCCAACTGCAGCGGTTTCTGTACCGCTGCTTAAGAATGCTTTTATTATCCAGGAGAGGCTCCAGCTAATCTGAGCTGCAAGTCTTTGGACTGAGAGAGGAAACTGGAGCAACCAGAGGGAGCTGACATGAACATGAGACGAACATGTACGCTGAACACTGGATCTTCACAACCTGTCCCGATCCTTTTCTTTCACATGTAGAGTTGGTGCATGGAGTAAAATTCACAGCTGCATCACTGGGCTTGACAAGAGTTTATAGCATATTACTGAGCATCTGATATACACTCACCAGCCACTTTAGCTAATCAGCCAGTCTGGTGGCAGCAGCTCAATGCATGTAGTCATGTAGACATGGTGAAGACGAGCTGCTGAAGTTCAAACGGAGCATCAGAATGATGAAGCAAGGTGAAGAAAGGGTTGTTGGTGCCAGACGGGCTGGTCTGAGTATTTACTGGGATTTTCAGCACAACCATCTCTAGGGTTTACAGAGGATGGTCCCAAAAAGAGAAAATATCCAGTGAGCCAAAATGCCTTGTTGATGCCAGAGGTCAGAGGAGAATGACCAGACTGGTTCAAGATGATAGAAAGGCAACAGGAAGTCAAATAAGCACTGGTTCCAACCAAGGTCTGCAGAAGACCATCTCTGAAGCAACAACACCTTGTCCAACCTTGAAGCAGATGGGCTACAGCAGCAGAAGACCACACCAGGTGCCACTGCTGTCAGCTAACAACAGCAAACTGAGGCTACAGTTCACACAGGTTTTCTCACCAAAACTGGACAATAGAAGATTGGAAAAACCACATTGAGATGGAAGCATGGATCCATCCTGCCTTGTATCAAGGCTTCAGGCTGTTGCTGGTGTAACGACTGACCAGCGTTAGCAGATGTTTTTATCTTCATGATCAAACAATGAATAAATGACAGGTTATAATGGTAAATTGAAAATAATTTGAAAACACACATTTGGTATGTATTGAATTAAATGAAACACACTATTTAAAAATAGGTTTTATTAAGTTAATTGTTTGTGTATTCGTTCCATTTCTTTGTGTCTGTTTGCCGAGCACATGGCTCACAGGGAGGACGTCGGCCTGTTCCACCTCCCTGTTGACTTGTGAATATAATACAGATTGTTTACCAAGTCATTGTAGCTGTAAACTGTGTAGTTTGAAGGATAAAGTGAGACTCAGTATGAGCAAACTGTTTTTGTGATAATTATCTTTGTGAGCACAAACTTACCTCTGCCTGTCTTCTTCCTCTTTCCTCACGGTGTTCGGGCAAAACAGCTCCCACTGTGTTCAAGCACCTTTAATTAGTTCCAGGAGGGAGAAACCAAGTAGGAGGCAGGTAGAGGGGAGTTTTAGTCTTGTGTACATGTGCAAATATTGACGTAAATTATTTAGGGTTATTTAAGTAATGGGGTTTGGTTTGTATACATTTATTGCTGATGTATTTATGGTTTGGTAATGGTCTTGTGTAAATATTTCTTGTATATTTATTCAAGTGAGTTTCATTGTTATTTTTGGTACATGCCAGGACAGGTATAAAAGCCAGTCAGTCTGTGTCTGGTGTTGTTGGTGCCTGACAACATGGTGCTGGAATATTAGAGAAAAGGCTTGCTGCATGTCGGGAGATGGAACGAGAGATTCTCATCATGGATGTGCAGCAACTGTGTGATGTCATCATGTCAACATGGACCAAAGTCTCTGAGGAATGTTTCCAGCACCTTGTTGAATCTGTGACACCAAGAATTAAAAAGGGGGTCCAACCCGGTACCAGCAAGGTGTACCTTATAAAGTGGCTATATGAAGATCCTGGAGCAGATACACTTCACAATATACTCTTGAATCATTGTCATGCCTTATATTATTATCAGCAGGTTTCACCAAAAATGAAACCGTGAAGTCAACCACTGAGATCTGGATGCAGACACTACATCATTTTAGATGGTTGTCCTTCTCTTTAACATCCAGAGATAAGACATTCATACGTTGACAGAAAACAAGCATTAAATCTTTTATTGATCGGCACTCAGATGGTGTGTTTTCCTCATCTGAACTACTCCGCAGTGAATTTAATCTCTAGAAACTGTCAGTTTCCTTCATTATCTGTCAGACTTGGTACATACAGTTCTGCCCCAGATTCCTGCCCTACCTTGATACAACCCATGTGACGCACTGTAAAGTTATTACAGAGAAATTATGACAGTCGATCTTAAAAAGAGTCCATGCCTCTTTAATCTGGGCCAAGCATGGCATAATGAAATGTAATATTCCGCATCACACCCACTGGAAAATACAGAAAATGTCTAAATACTTCCCAGGCGTTAGCTTGTCATGAAATCATTGCAACATGTCTCCCACTACTCATGCCACAATGTTCTGGTCCTGTGCTAAGCTTCAAGATTTTCAGACTCTCATCTCAGAATCTCTGAACAAAACCGGTGACCTTTAACCTCTGCATTTTCCTACCTTATTTGCAAGAAGCTTTAAAATGGAAAGATGCACACCTATCTTCCTTAACTCACTGGATCAAAGACGTACTGTACCATCTCAATAAGAGGAAATAAAATACTCATTAAGGGGCTCCACTGAGATCTTTGATTAAATATGGGATCCCTTTCTAAACCACATTAAATAAAAAGTCTGATTACACACTGTTCTGTTAAAAGGGAAAAGACAGGATTAGCTCGCTTCATACAGCTCTCTCTGCCTTGTGACTTTATTTATAATTTCTACAAATACATATCAGATAGACCACTTTTTTTTAATCCTGCATTTATTCTGTATTATCGTGGATTTTCTTTTCATAAAAAATGATTATTGTGTGCAGACACACCTGGACACAATGAGCAAAGGTATGTTTGGAGAACAGACTGTTAAACACGGGGTGGATGGATGATGCTTTGGGCTTGTGTTGCAGCCAGTGGCACGAGGAACATTTCACAGGTAGAGGGAAGAATGGATTCAGTTAAATTCCAGACATCACAGCATGTGTAAAAAAGCTGCAGATGAAGAGAGGATGGCTTCTACAACAGGACAATGATCCTAAACACACCTCAGATCCACAATGGACGACCTCAAGAGGAGCCAGCTGAAGGTTTGGCCACGCCCCTCACAGTCCCCCGACCTAAACATCATTAAACATCTGTGGATAGAGCTCAAAGAGCAGAGCATGAAGACGGCCCAAGAATCTCACAGAGCTAGAAGCCTTTTGCAGGAAGAATGGCTGAAAATCCTCCAAACAAGAACCGAAAGACTCTGAGTTGGACACAGAAAGTGTTTAGAAGATGAGCACTGACCATGCAGGGTGCCCAAACTTTTGCTTCAGGCCCTTTTCCTTTTTTGGTACTTTTTAAACTGGAAAAGATTGAAATCAAAAAGTAATCTTGCTGAAAATATTAAATAAATATTTCATGCTTAACTTCATGCCTTTTGGAAATCAGTTCATCTTCTACTAACTACTCACAGTAAACGTTATTTTGACCAGGGGTGCCCAAACTGTGGCATGCCACTGTATGTGGGCACTAACTGATTTTAATTTTTGTTTTGTTAACATTGTAACGGAATTAAAATGCACATTTTGTACATGCACATGGCTCCCTAAACTATTCGTACAACCAACTTTCCATGCAAGAAAGTTACATGTCAGTTTTACCTCCAACAGCGACTTTGCTTGATGCTGGATTAGAGTGAAATCCACTGTGTGTGCTCAGAGTGTACAGGACAGGACGACCTGCCGAAAACTGCACTTGTGCATGTGTTAGGTTCATGAATGTTGGCTCAAATCAGGGTCGCCTTCACAAGAGTATAACTTGCATAGACTGCAGCAAATCAGAATTAAGACTTTTTTTTGTAGCCATGGATGAAATTGTAATCGTTCTTGACCCGAATCGCCTTCAGGTAAACTTCAAATTACAGCGAATCAAGAACACTGCAGTGCTCCCAACCTTTAGGATGCCGATAAATCTGCTCAGACTTCAGTATTTAACGGCACCATATGGGGTTAAATAAAATCATTAAACACCTCTCTCCAAAGAGCACACAATGATAGAATCCCACTGCATCAGAGTCAAACTCTGTGCATGGAAACCTTAAAGCTTAGAGCTCTGCAGAATCATTGTTATGTTTCTGTTTGTCCATCTGAACCTTCGCCAACGACTCCTGTGACCAAACACTGACGGTTCGAGGGCCAAGAGTTATTTTCTGGAGTTCCCCAAGAAATCCAGCTCTGTGTTTTCACTGTTTTCTGTGTGAAGCCCTGTCTGTCGTCAACAATCATTTCACAAACACGTTCCAGACTCCACAGATGCCTCATTCATTTTTTTCCGAGTCTGTAGTCCGAGCTGCCCGTTACATCATCTCTCCCAGCGGCCGCAGCAGTCTTGGCCGGCTGAACAGCTTTGGTCAGCAGACTGTTTGTCACAAGACACTGCCTCAGGGACTTGGAGTACTATCAGTGTTCAATCTCGGGTATCAGTGAACAACAGATACATGATAGCAACTGCAGCCCTCATGAACTCAGAGTGGTTGTTAGATGCTAAATGCTAATTAGTGTTCACATTACCAGACAGTAGGGGTGTTTCACCCTTGTACTTCAGAATAAGGACAGAGGACATAAGGTCATCAGAGCTCTGACAAACTCTGACGAACAGTATTGAGTGTCACCTCCTCACTAAAGAAACCCAGTAAGAGGAAATGTGGTCAGAGGCTACCTGAGAAATAGGGACACTTGCTAGCTACAGATATCAGCCCATAGCTAAGGCCTCATTAGCATCTGCTCAACAGTCAGTAATCATGTAATACTGTTCCTTTTAGGAAAATGAAACCACGTTAAAACATGACAGCATGTGCTCGTAATATTTGCTGATAGAAGAGTTGAAAGTTTAACAGTTCATAGTTTGACCACAAAGAAACAAAAAATCAAGCTCTACTTACTGGCTTTTTCAACTCTATTCACAGATGAAGCCCATGTGGATGAAAGCTCTAGATAAAGACAGTAAATGGACCTTGACCCAAGAAGCCTTGACACAATCAGTAAGTTAACATACGAGAAAATCTATTTAAGTCACTAGGCTAATTTATACAATGTAAAATGCCCTAGACTTGTGCTAATAACTTTAGCATGTTGTATTTGTTTGGAAAATGTGTTTAGTATAAGACAGTTGTTTTGTCAGTGAACCTTGTGAGTTGTAATGGAGCCGAATTTTGTAACGTCACCTTTGTTAAATGTTGCTGTTGTCCCTGGATTCATGAGTAGAGGAAAAGTCCACTAGACTAATTTATACAATGTAAAATGCCATAGGCTTGTGCTAATAACTCGCAGCATTCACAGACAAACCCTTGTCTTTATCTGGACACATTTTCCCCACAAATACAACTTGTGTTTGAAACTGTCTCTATTAAGCCATATTTAATGTGTGTTTAGAACAAACCGACAAGCCGACTATTGTTTTGGAGGTGTAACTGCACAGTGACACAGACACACCACCACACAGGTAGAAATGCTCACAACGGTGTCGGCTACATGTATAAACTACAGCGTAGAGCTGACACACAGGTATAAATCCACCTTTGTTGTGTAAGCCTGACTAAAACCGTGAAAAATTGTTTCAAGATTCAAATAAAGTAATAAAATATTTGATTAACCAAAAATAACCTGCCCGTTTTAATTCATTTGAGGGTCATTCTGACTGATAGTAATTATAATAATATAAAGTCTGTAATACTGTGACACCGTGAAACCGCAATATCTTCTGAGATGATTATCATCTCGTGAAAATCTCATACCCAACATGGCAAAACCTTAAAATGTGTTTCATAAAACCTGCCGTCCTGGTTTGACAGTTTAACTACACACGACTGGCAGCTGCATCTGAGACTCCTCTATGCAGTTTGGTTGTTGTTATTCACAAGCTATAAAGCAATACTACATATTTGGCGGCCCAGTTGGCTGCGAGAGCAAACCATGCTTATGAAATAAAATAAACAGAGTAAAAGCCACACTTGTGCAATCCACAGAGCATACTCGTACAGTAGTGTTCAGCTCTGTTGCAGGGCACAACAGATGGAAAATAGTGGGCCAGTCCAACATCAGCAGGACAATCGGCTTGTTAAATTTCTTCACAAAAAGCACAAGTATGGGATTTTTTCTTTTATTGGCAACGATCTTTATTATCTCTTCCAGTTTTGGATGTGAAAAGAGGCATTAATTTTACTTTAATTAAATATCTTTTTAATAAAGTAAAGCAAAAAAGTATTTACAAATTTTCAATTAAATTGTAATCAATGACTTGGGTTGGATAATTACAAGCACCTTCTGCCGGCTGAGGAGAGAAAAATATAAATACAGGGAAAAGACTGCCATTTTGTTTCAGAGGAAGGGAAATTACATGGCATTACGTTAGCATGTCTTCTTTGAAAAAAAACAAACAAAAAAAAACAGAAAACAAACCATTTATATATTTACAGAACTCTCCTGAAATGCATTTCCACTCATGGAAGCAGAAAAGGCCTTAGGATTCGTACTGTTAAACTTTTTTTTAAGTCCTTTTTCATTAAAGTGGATTTTTGTCTGTATACTTTTTTCAAGTTTCGTAACGTTATTTTATCTTTTTAAAATCCGACGAAAGGTTTCGTAGCAGGGTGCAGACGTGAGCCCTCACACTGCTCTCCCCTCTCAGTCCACCGTTTGTTTTTTGAAGCGCAGGAAACAAGTAAAACAGACACATGGGAGGGTATATGGGGGTTTAGGGTGAGGTCGAGGGGCGTCAGGAAAGCGTCATCGCCCCCCAGCAGCAAAATGGTCAATGTTCATCGCCCCCTCTCCTCAGTGACACCGTCCTCATAAAGTCTGCGTGAAATCCTCGGGAGTCCACAACCGTTACTTTAACTCCTGTCTCAAGTGTCCGTTAGACAGCCCTCTCCGCTCTTCTTTGTAGTTTTCTATTTTATTATAAAACACACACTCCAACCATCCAACACTGGAAAAAAAAAGAGAAACAAAGCGCTAGCCGTCTACATAAGCGCCTCATGTAGATCAAACACCGTACATGTGACATGACAATGTTGCTGTGTCGTGTTCACATGACAAAGGATGAAGTCTTCAAAAATATAAATGTGAACAGCCTTTTAAAGTTTCTTTTTTTTTTATATCTGTCATTAAGCAAAGTGTCTTGAATAGTGTTGCCGTGGCGAGGAAAAGCCATCTGAAAACAGGAGATAAACCTCAAAAAAAAAAAAAAAAAAAAAAAAATACTGAAGGAAACAGCATCATCTCCCACGGCTTGTAACGCTTCTCAGCATTCTCTTTATCTCATATCTATTCTCTCTATTTATTCCTGTATTTTCATTTATTTCATTCAAAAAAGACATTCAGTTGCGCAAGGAAAAAAAAAGAAACCCAAAACAAAGAAAAAAAAAATAACATGATCGAACGTTCGATCCATAATACAATCTCTCCCAGTTGAAGAATTTTTTTCTTGCTTTTTTTCTGTTTATGCAGAAGGATTTTGCAGATTCAGGGTCGTCTGAATCATCCACAGCATGTCCGCTCCCCCCAAGGATCCTCTTTGAACTCCCACCAGTTCTCCCAGCGGACCGAGGGGCCCCTAGCTGTTGTCCGACTCGTCCTCGGCCTCGCGGAGCCAAGTGAAGAAGGCGGTGACGGACTTGAGGGCCACGCCCTTGCCCTGCTGCTCGGCGGGGTCTTTGCTGGACTCCCACTTGTAGAAGGCCTCCTCTTTGATCACGTCCTCGTCGTAAAGGGTGTCAAAGAACATCCGCAGGAGATCTGATGGAGGGAGGAGAGGCGAACAATGATCGCAAGACGTTTCATGACAATTTAAACTAAATTTTTTAAACCTGTTTTACATCAGAGAGCTAAACTAATGCTCACAAACTAAACTTGAGAGTCTCTGACAATGGTAACAAACGTAACACGAGCATGACAGCAGCCACTCACTGGCAGGTTGCTCCATCTGCACCATCAAGGCCTGCAGGGCATACAGAGCCTGCAGCTCCTTCTGTTCGTCCTTCAGGTATTTCTGCAGCACTTTCGCCCTCTGCTTGATCTGCTCGCCGTCCACCTTGTAGGGGTTCTCACCTGCAGGCAGCCATTTAAGAAAAACTTAATTTGACAGGACTTGAAAGGCATATTTTATGATTCAGGACTGACCTGATAATCTGCTAACGTTACACCAGACTGTCTCTATTAACTCGCTGACATATTTCCATTCATACGTCTCCATAGTGATTTCTGACACCATCCTTATCTGAGGCTTTAATGAAGGGTGTAAAGAGAACGTGCAGACTCACAGATGACAGCTGACTGGCAGATGCAGGTCATCAGAGCTCTGACAAACATGTTGGAGGAGCTCTGCTGCTCGTCGAGGTTGGCCTGCACAGAGACAACTTCATTTTTACACATGCAGAAAACAGTATCATTTTAGCAAACAAAAAGAGTCATGTAATAACATCATGTTGGAGCGTGTGACCTGTAAACATCCGCACTTTGAGTTCATCACATCAAGGTTATTGTAGCTGAGTAAAACTAAACTAAAGCTAGAACAAGTTGTGAAACAATATCGTGTAACAACAAAACGGACTAACAACAAAACGTGTAACAACAAAACGGACTAAAATATGTGCATAGCCTACACGTGTTGCCTACACCATTGCAGTGATTTATACTTGTGCGGTGGTGTCTGTCACAGTTACACCTCCAACACACTAGTCGGTGGTGGGGTTTCTGTGAAGTGCTGTAAAGTTTAGTTGATTCAAAACACACATTAAACACACATTAAACATGGCTTAATAGAGACAATTTCAAACACAAGTACACAAATCAGCTTCACTACAACTCGCAGCATTCACAGACAAACACTTGTCTTTATCTGGACATATTTCTCCACAAATACAACATGCTAATGTTATTAGCACAAGCCTATGGCATTTTACATCGTGTAAATTAGCCTATCAGCTAGCAGACTTTTCCTCTACTCATGTTACAATTACTGCCTCATGGTTGTATGCGTGAAACAATGCTTTAAATTTACACACAGGCAGGAATACAAACCTCAATCCAGTCAAAGATCCTCTGGTTGTCGGCCTTTTCATGGATCAGTCTGTCCAGCTGTTTGGTCAGCTCTGCAGAGCTCAGCTCCTTCTTTTTGCTCTCCTCCGACTCGTCGCCCAGTGTGAACTCCACATTCTAGTTAACACCACGGAGACAGAGACAGAGACAGGCGTTAATGCTCATCTATTCAACATACTCCTCATGTTACATCAACTCACTCATACAGACTAGCAGGTTTTCAGAACATTGCAGAGCCTGTTTCAGCTCGTCTTGTCGCAAGTCTTTGGTCTGAACTGGGCTTTAAGGTTTTGAGACTATAACAGCTGTTCAAAAACTGTTTAATGTCGACGCAAGCGTCCTCAGTTCATGATGAAGCTGTTGAATGACCGCTCACCTTTTCTGTCACAAACTTGTTGACGTCTACATCCTCTGGGAGGAAGTCTTTCCACCGGAGGCCAGCCTCCCTCCACATTGTGCCCGCCTTTTTATGGCTCTAATGAGAGAGAAGCAGATTGGTTGTAGACATAATTAACTGATCGCTCTGGCTGACATTCATCATGGCTGTATGAAATGATTCAAATTTACATATTTGCTCAGTGTGATTGGCGTAACATATTAGCAACTGGAGCTGAGTTAAAAAATGTGTCAGTTTTTAAAGATGTTCACATATATTTAGCTGTCAGAAGAATTACAGCTGCAGCTACAGCTACAGATGTCATATAGATAAAGGATTATACTTGATGGTGCTCACCATTTCTTTGCAGAGTAAAGTGAGGATCTGGACCAGCAGCACTCCGGCTTTTCCCAGAGGAATTAAAGGCTTTGAAATCTCCCTGGATGCAGACAAGGTCAACACAGGTTACACATCAAACTAACTTAATTAAAAACAGCCCAAAAAGTGGTCTTCATTTTCCCTCCCTAACATGCTGAGGGGCAGAGTGAGGCCTCGCACTAACCTGAAAAGTTCTCCCATGGGGATGCCTCCCTCATGGAGCATGGGAGTGATCAGCTCTGCCAGGTACAGCCAGATGTGGGGGATGTCTATCGCCATGTCTTCAGCCACCTCCAGGATTTCCTGAAGCCTGAGGAAACACACACATACAGCACACATCTTTAAGTTTATTCAAGGTTTAAAGGAGGAGGAACAAGTTTATAATTACTCAACAGATGGGGAAATATGGCACCACACGAACACAAACATACGGAAACTGTCTTTTTTGGCCATGTGAAGTGGTTTTAAGATTCCTTCATTTCAGCAACTGCTTAAAAAATTTGACTTTTCAGAGATTAATTCACGAGCCAAAGCCAGAATCTCCCTCACGGGCTTCAGTTTATTCTAAATCCTGCTGTTACAAGCTTTATTTCAGTCAGCACTTGAAGCTCTGCTGTAACATATGTCAGCCCGGGTTGGTCCAACTACACTGGTTCTTGGATTTATATATTTACATGTACTTTTTTATGGTGATTCATACACTTTTTTTCCCACACATTACTTCTCCTACTGAACTGCCTCTCTGGGGCTCAATACTGACCCATTAAAGTACTGCTGTGTGGGGAGGATGTTGTTCTTAATGAGCTGCTGCAGAAGCAGGCCCATGTGCTCCCTGGCGATGGTGCTGCGCTCCAGCGTCGACTCCAGTCCGTTTCGTACGAAAACGTATAGTAGCTGAGTGCTGCTCAACTCCTGCACACACTGGAGAGCCTCCTGTTGGGACAGAGATGGACACACAGAAGGTGTTGAGTGCTATGTGACTCTCATGGCCGGTAATGGGTGCTGGATCTAAGGTGTGCCAAAACAAGACTCATTTTTGGGGGATCAGTGGAACACTTTTAATTTTTACAAAAGAGCAAGGGAACAAGAACAAACAGATTTTTACTCCTGTTTAAGGGAAGCATGGGGTCCTTTTCATTTCCATATGCGTATCACTGCTTTACCTTCATGTCATTTATGTGGAGGTACTCCTCGATGATGGCTGTGGACTTCTTGTTCAGCTCTTCCTCGGTCAAGGCAGGCTTGGTGGGGGTCTGAGGAGGTGGAGGGGTGGCAGCTGTCTCCCGTTTCACTGTTAACACACAAAACCAAAAAATGTAATTATATTTCATTCCTCTAACTTTTGCCCAAAAAAAAGTGGTAGTACACAGCTTTCCTGTTGTAGAACTTCTCTTCACAGATGGCTTATAAAATGGGCGAGATAATTTAATGCTTAGCAGAGTAGAAAACAACAAACTCTTGGATTTAAACACAGTTTAAATCTACACCACCACTACGTCACGCCGCCTACCATTCTCTTTGCTCCTGGCTCTCTCTCTGCTGCCTCTGTCGTCCGTCATGCTCGCTACTCGGCGTACAGGATCAGCCGACCCACGCTGCTCTCTCTCCCGGCTCCGCTCTTCGTTCTCCCGGCTGAAGCTGCGCTTGGTGACCTGCAGCCGGTTTCGGTCACGGTCGTCCCGCCGATCGTCCCGTCTGTCAAATCGGTCGCTGCCACGATCAGAGCGGTCGAAGCGATCGCTGCGGTCTCGACTTGAGCTGTTTCTGAAGAACGGAAGGAGAGTCAGGGAGAGACAAGAAAACTGTGCATTTGCTGCGTGGGAGATTCCGTCTGAATACTCTGAGCAGGCTTTGAGAGTCCCTCACCTCTGAGGAACTCGTCTGTCTGAGTCCAGGGACGAGCCTGAAGAGGATGACGGCTGCTGTAAGGCTGAGAATCTGTTCAGTGTGCTGGTGGCTGGACGGCCGCCTGGCTCTGCACCTGGCAAAGAGAGTACAAAACATGCTGTGTTTCGGCTTTGAGGTGCTTAACTAGACATTTATTTATTAAAATGATCACATCAGTTTGGGAAACCTACCAGTATCTGCAGGTTTGGCACTGGTGCCACCGCTGCTGCCCTTACCCCAGCTGCCCCATGTGCCTTTACCTCCTGGGGCGAGCAACTGATTGTTGAAGTCAAGAACAGGAGTCTGAAAGGAGCAACTGCTGGTTAAAAACACACTACCTGCTAAAAAATAAGATTGAACATCAGATGAGAAGTAGCGTCTCTCTTACCTTAGTGATTTTGCTAAGGCGAGAGGTGTCAATAGGTCGGTTCTTGGAGATGGGCACTGTATTCCAGCCCTCGTCCTGGGGAGGAGCTCCACGGCCTGGGGTGTGAGGGCCCCCACGACCCCCGGGGCCTCCTCCACCCATCCTGCCTCCAGGGCCGCTACTGGGCTCCTTCTTGGAGATGAGGGCTTGCTGCACCTTCATTTGCTCCCTGTGCTCCTCCAGTTCAGCGTCTTTGTGGATCTGGTCGATGGTCTTGGGGCCCTGGTCGCCTCGCCGGGGCACCCAGTTGTTCTGAGACAGGGTGGAGGGAGAGATCGTGAGCACAGAGCCGAGGTGAGTGACGACACTGACAGTTCCATTTTAGACATGATTTACATTCTCTTTAGATTTTGGAAGGTAAAAGAAATGTCAATCCAAAGATTTAAAAGTGGGGAAAAATATTGTAATTTTTCTGTCATTTCACAAATTCTTACTAAACAACTTAACTGTTTAAAAAACAAGTACCAGGTTCAATAGACCAATAAAAATGACCAAACTGTACTCAAGCATTTCTCATTTTGACTGATGATGTAGAGACATGCTGTAGTGCTGTTTTTACTGTCAGCTGCTAGCCTCCGGGTCAGCCACGTCCATGCTGAGAACCGTGTGCAGACAGTTTCTGACTCAGGTCCCTTCTTTATACCTCCTTCACATTTTCAGAGAAAACCAAACAACAGCAGCATCGTTCCACTCCAGTGTGTGATTCTGAACAGCATGCTGGCGTCGGGAAATCAAAAGAGGCGTGACAGGCGTGACAGGCGTGGCGTACAATACAACAGTGTCAGTCTCTAGTGTGACATAGAACATACGAATCGAGGGAACTTTACAAACAATCATTTACTGTCCCCATTATACAGCAGCTGATCTCGTCCTCTGCTCTGTGGATATAGAGCTCCTGGACCTCATTGTTATCCCAATTTGCAGACATTTGCGGCTGCTGCTGTTCTTATTTGAGTTAGCCACTAACTGCTACTACCTGCTTTTTAAATCTCCTGTGGTGGGTCACACACATAATGTGTAATCAAAACATCACACCCGTCCTGCCCATGGTCACACTCTGCCAGCTGTCCTGTTTGTACAGGCACCACTGTGGCACTGTTGCCAACTCCTGTGGCGAGATAACTCTGTCCCTCTATTTCACTGTTGTACCTTACATACAGAACGGAGAGGTGGCATAATGGTCCAAATTTTCTGCTCTGAACAGGCAGTGTAAGGGTGGCTATAGATCAGCATTAAATATTGTTTAAAGCTCCTTTAAAGCTTCTCTTCAGCTTTTCCCTAGAAAGACAGGAAAGAACACAGTGTGTGTGTTTCACAGTTAAATTGGGCCATCGCGCTGACTTGGAGCAGCTGATTTTGGCTCGTAAAAATACTGAAGACAGCAGCTTTTGTAACAATGCGTGGGTGGGACTGGGAGCCTAACTACAGGACTGCAGCATTCTTTCAGAAAAACAGCACACAAACTGCACTAGAAAGAAGTGGCTCGATAACACAACTAAGAAAATGAGCTGAAATTATCATGAGACACAAACGACTGAAAATACCAGATATTATTTTTAATTTACTATATAAAGACATGCTAATTGAGCCAGAAGTGGAGCTGAATTAACATGCTACCTGAGGAGATGGTGGAGTTTGTTCTGGACAGTTTGTTGTCTCAGTCTATGACTCCATGTTCAGGGGCTGCTCTGCACTACAGAGCTGAGGAAGAAAGTTCTTTCTTCATTCATACATGAGATGAAGACAGGTCAGAGGCTAAAGGACCAGTGTGGGGCTGTGTTTGTGTTTAGCACCAGGCTCAGTACACTTTGATGTTCGAATTTCTCCATGTTCTGTATGTGAAATAGCATATGTGCCCTGCATGTGTTTGTGTTTTGTCTTGTATAAATGCTTTACCCGTCGAAGGTCCAGCACATCCTGCAGCATGAAGCGGATACGGGAGGAGGTCTTCCTCTCCTTTATTATTTTCTCCATCTGATTGAAGTACTGGTCCATGCGAGGCTGAGGATGACCACAACAGTTTGGTGAGTTTATCTCCTTAACTACAGGTGCAACATCAAATTAAAACATGATATAATAAGATATTTATCAGCATGTACAAACTATCTGTAAATGTGAGTGTGTGTGTTGTACCTTTGCCTTCTCGAAGTCTAGGTCCTTGCCGATGGTGGACAACAGTCTACACAGGCACTCCAGGGACTCTTCGTCGTGGTTTTTGAGCAGCTTTACAATGCAGTCATGCATGATGACCTCTGTGAGCATTTTAAGCTTGAACAGCTCGCCAATGAACTTGATGTTGCCCAGTGAGCGCCTCCTGGCCTTGTCTTTGGCCTCTTGTAGCTCATCGATGAGCCGCTGCTTCTCCTCCGCCTGCCACAGAGACGTCACAAAGAAAAGGGGGATGACAAAAAAATGAAATTAGCTGTATGAAAAATCTTATGGTCAGCTTCAAACACTTCCCACCACACCCAAGTTTAACTACAGATTATGTATTTTGTGCATGAACAAAGACCCCAACCCATATTCATTAAGCAGTACTGTACCACTGAGGCAGCCTCCAGCTCCTTCTGCTTCTTCTCAAAGATCTCGTCGTCATCTTTATCCTTCTCAAACTCCTTCTGGCATCGATTTAGTAGCAGCTTGCGGAAATTCACAGTGGCTCCCGGCTTATCTGTGGTTTGGACTTTAAGCTGAACGGAGCAGAGAAAACACACATTAAAGAGCAGGAAAAGACAGTGTGTAGAGTTATGTAGTCACTCCTCAGCTCCTTAATCCCATCACTTAGATCAGAGGCACAGACATGTGGCTCGAGCTTGAGATCATCCCTGAACACCAACAAGGGATGTTGCATTAATTCTGCTTTTTTTGCCTGTTAACATTTGTCAAGTTACAGTTTTCAAGTTTATTTTTGACATAGAAGTATTCTGAATTTATAAATAAATCACTGAAATGCTTCCATTTTTTTAAGTGGTTATTCATTTAACTGTTTCCTCCCCATTTCTTAGCTCATGTGCCTGCAACAGAAACCCATCTCTGACATTAGCTCTGGGCGAGGGGACTGATAAATGAACCCAAGGCAGTGGGATGATGCAGTGCTCCAATGGTGATAATCAATCAGCCTAATGGTGATAAAACAGGGAGTTACTGCTCAGTTCAATCAGCAGATAATTATTGTCACTATGTGGTTTTATTAATGTCTGGTGACAAACACAGATGAAAAATACAGATGTGGTGAAAGAAACAGCTGAGAAACTAAATATCAAACATAATTTTCTCCTCATCTTTGTAACCGAATAAGACGATAGATAAAAAGACTATTTCCTAGCCCAATATAAGACAAATTGTTTTTCTGGAAACTACATTTGAAAAGGTGGGAGTTGTGTTATAATTGATCGTAGTACATTTAGATATTTTTAACAACAGAAGTTGTCTTTGTACAGAGCAGGTACTGGTGTTACAGACTGGGCCTGTTACATGAAGAGAGTCGAGGTTTGTTGATTAAACATTGCTTGGCTGCGAGATCATAAGCAAGTATCTCAGGGTCTTGTTCACGAGTGAGGGTAGAAGGGAGCGTGAGATGGATCGGCGGTTTGGTGCAGTGTCTGCAGTGATGCAGGCACTGTGCCAGGCTGTCGTTGTGAAAAGGGAGCTGAGCCAGAAGGCAAAGCTTTCTTTTTATAAATGGTCATGAGCTCTGGGTAGTGACCAAAAGAATGAGATCTTGGCCAAAATGAGTTTCCTCTGTGGGCTGTCTGGGCTCAGCTTTAGAGATAGGGTGAGGAGCTCAGACATTTGGAGGGAGCTCGGAGTAGAGCTGCTGCTAGTTCCCATCGAAAGGGGTCAGTTAAGGTGGTTCAGGCATCTGATAAGGATCCTCCTGAACCCCTCCTGATAGAGGTGTTTTGGGCACGTCCCACAGGTAGGAGGCCCCGGGGCAGACCCAGAACACACTGGTGGGATTATATATCATCTGGCCTGGGAACACCTCAGGGTCCCCCAGGAGGAGCTGGAAAGTGTTGCTGGGGAGAGGGACGTCTGGTTTACTATGCTCAGCCTGCTGTCCCCGTAACACGGCTTCGGATAAGTGATTGAAATGATTCCAGTAGTACTGCTCAGTTTAATCCGCATTTGTAAACTTTTAGACAATGTGCACAAACTTGGATGAAATGAACATAAAGCACAGACAGGCGGCTCTGTCCGTCTCCGTATCTAACGTTGAGCCCTTTGTCAACCATGTTGGTGCTTATTGAGCCAACTTTACACTGCAGGAGCTTCTGGAGGCTTCTGCTGTGCTGCCCTGTTTCCTGCTGTCTTTACTACAGACACAAATCAGGGACAAAATCATCTGTCAGCTCGTACAAAATTACTGCTGTCACAGGAGGTCTTGACGAGGAGCTCAAACAGAGAATCTGAAAAATGCTTACAATGACAGAAAGTCATTCGGTTTGCTTTCAAAAGCTTGATAGGAGAATGCATGTGTGTGAACAAGCTACAGTATAATGTGCTTTACTGTGACAAGAGAAAAGGCTTCAAGAATAAGGACTATTTTCTCCACTGACTAATGGTATCTCAGGGGACTTTTACCAACAGGACAACTGAAATGTTTTGTATTTTGAGTCTTTTTCACAAAAAAAAAGAAAAAAAAGAAAAATTATATGTATAAAAAACTGCTTGGCTTGTTTGTATTTAGTTTGGTCAAATGTATTCTCACCACAAAGTAGTCTGTGGTTCTGACACATCATGCAGGCTCATGCTTTTTATGAGGAATGAACTTACTTCATTATGTAACACTTATCGAGTGAGCTCTGTGCACAACTGCAAGAGTGACCACCTAAACATTCAAGCTTATCAAACACATATTTCCATATTGCGTGTGGCCCTACTTACCCCCATAAGGCAGCGGCACATGTTGGCATAGGCCACCGAAAAGTCTGGCTCGGAGATGGCCTTTTCGAAAGTAAGATCAATGACTCCTTTCAATCTCTCCTCAGTGTCAATAGTCAGTTCCGTCACCTGTTTCATTAGCTGTTGAAACTTTTGGGGGGTCAGTTTGTTGAGGATGCTGCGAACCCGTTTAAACAGATCCTGGGTCTTAAGGTTCTCTGTATCGTTGTCCTCCTCTTCTGCTCCGCGAGTGCGAACCTTTTTCGTTGAAGGTTTCCAAGCCTTCTCTGCTTTGTTCAGCTGCACGTCATCGCTGAGTGACATGCTGGTGATGATTTTCCTCGGCTCTTTCCTCTGCATTTGCTGAGAGCGACGTTGACCGCCGACCCCCATGCCCATACCTGGAGGCTGAGAGGAGACAAACATGTCATGTCATCCGTGGGCAATGAACTTCAATTGGCAGCTCTTGGATCAAGCTGAGAAAATGTGAACTTACTGGTCCTCTGCCGCCTCCTCCCATGCCAGGCCTGCCGAGGTTGGCGAAGGAGGGTGTAAAGTCAGGGCCACAGTTCATTCCTGTTAGACGACTGGGGTCCAGCTGACGCAGAGGGGTTTTATTAGCCTGTGAAGACAGAGATATGAACTAACTTAAACTTTATTCAGATATTCTTTCTGATGTAAAGCTTTGGTCTTTATGTTTTTCTACATTTCCATTCACAGAGACATTAATTACATCCCACTACTGCTTCTGTGGTGATCAAACACCCTGCAACAATAAACTGCACTGACTTAAAGGATGTTTTTTTTTCTCCCCTGGGGACAGACTGTCTACAGCAAGGAGTGGTAAGTGTATTTACACAGCAAGATTTAAACTGCAGTGAGGAAAATTCAAAGTGCTTTATTAACACATAAAAAGAAAAATGAAAAAAGAAGGACAAGTTTAAATAATTTAAATATAAGAGAAGCTATTATCGACTGTATGTCCATGTCTTTACTGTGAGAGGCCGCACCTTGTCCAGGACAACATCACTGATGGCTGGCAGACCCTCAGGCTTGTTCATGCTGGCTGAGATGAACTGGAAGCCCAGAAGAAACTCTCTGTCGTATTGTTTCTTCTCCTCCGTGTTGATCGGCTTCCATTGTTCTGAAAGAGAAACCGAAACAGAGAATGACCAGAACGTTCCTGTAATGAACATTTTCAAGTAATATCTCACTCAGTATCCTCTCAGAATGAAACTGGGAAGAGAATGCCCCTGGCGAAATGCTCCCTACATGGCAGAGCTGTACTGCAGAATAAAGGTGAATAAATTATCTTTGGTCGGTGTAACTGTAGGTACTGTCATGCCTCATAATGTCCACAAGGTGGCAGAGAGGATGGCAAATAAATTAATTTATAAATATAAAAATAAGTACAGCAGTGTAAGACAAAGTCCATCTGTGGGTGCAGTTAGTATTTAATGAGAGGCAAAAGCTGCTGATATTATTTACTCTCCCATGGTTTGATCTGAAGGCAGATGTTTCATTTACTACTGATTTTTTGCGTTTATAAAACAGAACAAAGCTGCAAAGGGAAAAGGGTCATGACCTACAATTCACCCACTATTTAAAAAAATCTTTTTGTTTATTCTGTTTCTTCTTGTGTTCATTGTTCAAATATTATGCGTTGCCATCACATAACTCTCATTTTCCGCTGAAGCACAATCAGGTAAACGCCACTCCCTCATTTCCACAAAGCAAACATAAACGTATATTCCACTGACACATTGCTAACGTGTGAATGTGACTGAGATAAGATCTTTGTTCACACTGAATTGCTCACTGGAAGGTATCAAGGTTCAGAGACCCACCCTCTTTGTACTGGTACTTCTTGTCAGTGTCAGTCGACTTGGGATCTGGCTGAATGTTCTCAGCATCCAGCTTGTCCTCCTTGTCCTCCCAGGTCAGGTCCGCCTCCTCTGGGGCAGGAGGGGAAGCAGCAGGGGGCTGGGTCTCTGGCGCTGGGGCAGGTGCCGGGGCCGGCTCGGGCTCCGGGGGAGTCACTACTTGCTCCTGGTTCAAAAATGGGACGGGGGTCAGAAGGGTCAGACTGCAGTCTTAAAATTCATATGTTAAATAACACTATCCTGCGGGGCTACATTAAAATTCATCTGTTTCCTCACTGGACTGTGACTGTCTTTGTATATGTTGGTGGGCACTGAATAACTGTAAGCTCATTAAAACAGGTTGTAAAAGCATGGAACTTAATGAATGAATGAATGAATGAATAGGTGCATTACTCGACACACACCTCTTTAAAGGCATCCAGGAGGTCTCCTACAGCCTCCTTTTTGTTCAGATCCTTCATCTTCCTCTTTTTCTTTGGCACAGACACAGCGGCTACAGGAAGGAAGACGAAACACAATCCACCTCAGATTAACACAAATGCATCTGAAACAAGTGTCCTGCCAAAGAGGAATCCTCCACTGTTAAATATTTTAATCACACTGTAACCAACTGACCTTGCATAGTAGTTTCTACAAGGGCGGGGGTAACCGTCTGGGGAGGAGGGGTGTCCTCCCTCTCCTCTGCTGTGGGAGGGGGAGGAGTGGGCACTGTTTCTGGGGCGCTGTCAGGTATGGAAACCGTCTCTACAGGAGATGGCTTCTCTTCCTTGGCGGTGGACTGGGGCACTGGGGTATCTTCTTTAACATCCAGGGCGACTGGAGGAACTGGGTCCTGTGCTTCAGGCTGGGCGGGTGCTGCCTGGACAACTGGATCAGCAGGAACAGCAGGTGCAGGTGCAGGAGCAGGAGCAGGAGCAGGAGCAGGAGCAGGAGGATCTACAGGTGCCGGTGTGGCTTGGGCAACAGGTGTAGGCGCTGCCTGAGTGATGGCTGTGCAGGTCTGTATGACCTGCTGCTCGCTGATCTCAGGCTCAGCGATGGGGCTGTCATCACGCTCAGTTGCACAGGTGACGGGCACCTCAGGGTCTTGAGGGGCTGGCAGCGGCAGGCCGTTGGGAAGGCAGAGCTCCTCCGGCTGTGCAATGGGAGACTCCAGGGGAGCCTCCAGTTGACTGGGTGGCAAGTGGACCGACAGCCTTTCTGGCTCCACCTCCGCCACACCGTTAGTGGAGGGAGGTGCAAGGGGCGTGTCCAAAGAGGCAGCTGCCTCTTCTGCTTCAGCCTCTTCCTCTTTCACCTCCTCCTCCTCCTTTGCCTCTGTGAATTTCTTGTCTGTTTTGTCTTGTGCAGCAGATGTGGGGACAGGGTCAGGGAGAGGTGCGGGGTAGGCGGGCACCTCAGGCGCTGACGGGAGGGGCGGGGTGGGTTCCCTTGGAGGTGGAGGAGCATCCATCACATCTGCAACAGGAGCGCTGGGTGCAGGAGTGGGGCTAGTGTTGAGAGGGACGTCCTCTGCTTCTGATAGTAGTGGGGGTGTGGGGGGCTTAGTGTTCGTGTCAGAGGGGGTAGCCTCTGTGGGGATGTGCTCACCCTTCGCAAGTTCAGGGGTCTTTGACAGAGGAGGGGGCGTAGGTTTCCCTCTGTCATCTGGAGGATCAGAAAAATATGTTGTCAGTATTTTACTGTTCAGTTTATCAGCTCAGTTAAGTTTTCACAATCCACACTTAATATGTGGACCATCATGACATCAGAGGTGTTCAGGAGACATGCTTATTACTAGAAAGATTTACTAGAATGAAAACATGTGATAACCCTCACACCCCACGTAGTGATTAAAGATTAACAGCTTATCAGTTTTCTGATATGTACATTCTGTGTATGTGACGCACCCCTCTCCTCCTACATTCCCAACCACATACTTATTTTAGGCCGTCCACTTCCTGATGAAATGAGCTTTAAAATCACAGTGTATTAGACAGCATAAGTTTGGTCAGCCTCAAGTCAGATCGGTAATTTTGCAAGATTTATGACACCAAGCTTTAAAAAGTTTCAGTGACTGTTGGTATTGAGGTTTGAGTCTCCTCTGAAGTGTTGCAGCCTGTGAGGATAATAACCAAACCACTAAGCTCTCTTTAGGTGCCACGGCTGATGACTGGACTACATCACTGGACTACATCATGAAGAAAAACATTCAAATAAGAGAGTGAAATTATTACCGACTCTGCAGTGGTTCCAAAAAGAGGAGCAGCTTCAGTAGTGTGGAATAAACTGTGGCGTCCTGAATGTTTTATGACCAGCCCCGCACTTCTCAGACTCTTTTAGCGACTTACTGCTCAGAGGGAACTCATTCAGCGGCTCCTCTGGCAGCAGCACAGCGTCTCTCCCTCTCCTCTCTCATTGTGTTGTCAAGTGAGTTCGTCACAAACCTTTGGTAATGTAAACCTACGTGACGCTCACAGCTTGACAAAAAACTCCATATATGTGAATGTGTGATAGCTGTGGTATCATAACAGCCTGTCACAGGTTACAGTGTGATATATAGATCCCAGGGGACTATTTTTGTATTTGGGAGCTTTTTAAATGTGTAGTTTGTGGTAGATGTTATTTTGTTGAACTATTAATATTGTAACAGAATCTGAATCTCAGTCTGAGTTACTGTTGTTGTTCACAAACTGAAGAAATGAGAGATAATTTTTCTTTAGTTTTTTCTTTAATATTTGAAGCAAACTGTGAAACTATATCACTTATTCTGTTGCAATTCTATGTTCTTAAATTAATAATAATTAATTTATAATAAAGAATATCTTTATCGCAAACCTGAAATATTGTGATATTATTTTAGGGCCATGTCGCTCACCCCTACTATCCAGGTTAAACTGACGAGTCCCTGATAATCCAGAGGAGGCTGTTTGATATCACGGAGTCACAACATTTGTTCCTGCAGGCTGTCATTCGTCACATGCTTACATCCACGTAGTTAAACTATTGCAACATGTAAGCCAACAAAACACTGGCCTGTTTTATAGTTAGGCTTATTCCCCTATTTATCCATGACTGTAGTAAGTGACCTAATTCATGAAACATGAGGTCATACATAGCAATACCAACCCGTCTCTTAGCTTGCTCTGAGCTTAAAGCTTCATACCTCAGTGAAATGTGCTCTTAACAGGAGACTGATCTTTAGAGGAAACCATTAGCTGGGAACATTTAAGTGTCATTTTCATCTAGTGAGTGAAATGCATTAAGAACACTGCGTCTCGAGTTAAATTTAAAACCCATGAAATGCAATTAGGGACATTATTATTCTGTATTTATCTTGTGCAGTACAAAAAAGCTGCCACTGCAAAAATAAATCTTAATAAAATAATAACTGCATTAACTATATCAGAAATCTCGATACATATGCTTTGTGTATCAATTTAAAAAGGAAAAACAGCATCTGATAAGAAAGACATATTAGCAACTGAAGTAAAACTAAAATCTGAAGTTCTAACTGTAAAACTGTACTAATATCTCTGTGTGACTGTGTTAAATGCTCGGAGCGTGCAGCACTCACCTGGTCTAACCACTGCTGATGTAGCAGCAGCTGTGACGCTCTCACCGTTGGCCTGGACCACTGCTGTGCTTTCTGATCCCGATATGGCTGACTGTAGGGAGACACACACACACACACACACACGCGCACACACACACACCAGAAAGTGAGGTATGACCTCAATGGTGAGGACAACCATAGTTTTTCCACTTGACTGGGGGAAAAACTGGTTTAACATCAGGCCCTAGTTGGACAATGAGCCACATGTCACAACTCTACAAGCAAATCACAGATCAGTTGGATTTTATCAGGTTGTAGAGGAACACGTGAACGAGCCCTGGAAACCAACACCACTCCCTATAAAGTAGTAACATATGGACAGTGCAGGCAGGTAAATTCTTGTTTAAATTCATTTCAAGTGCTTTAAAAGACTAAGCTGACATTTACAATGTAGAAAGTAAAACAAATGTATGGAGTGACCCGGTGGAGTGGTCGTCCCATAGAGTGCTCTGCAGCGGTCGGGTTGGGCGGCCCAACCTGTGAACCTTTGCTGTGTGTCATCCCTCCTCTGTCTCCCAACTTTCCTGTGTATCTTAGCTGTCCTATCAATAAAGGCAAAAATCACCCAAAAAACAATGTTTCAAAAAAGAAAGTATAAGAAATATAAGAACCAGCACACCAAAGGGTCCAATCCGGCCCTCTAGATGACTTTGCATATCTAATACTGACGCACATGTGAGGGCTGAGAGGTTTCAGGAGCAGTTTCTACAGAGAGCAGATACTTCATGTAAAATACTGCCTCAGAGGCTTTTCCACTCTGACCAGAACACAGCTCTCTGAAATAACAATAAGTACTTTCTATGGTTATATTTAAAGATGCTGAACATTGTTTATCAATCTGTATCAGACTTCTGTCTTAAAACTAGTGAAACCCTGCTGCTGAGGCACTGACAAAATGTCAGCTTGTAAGGCAGGGGATGAATTAACCTGCTTCTTCAGCAGCCTCCACTTTAGTGGAAAATTATGAAAAAAAAGTCACATGTAATGAAAGATAGTAGTCGACTGAGTTAAAGTGGAAGAACTGAAACGTACTGTTGAATGTGCACCTAATTTTTCTTACTTCTTTGTTTGGTAAATGGAGGAACGTTTTCAGAATTAAAGAAAAATTTGAAGAGGTTGATATCTATAGGTTCATTATTCACTGGTTTTACTGGTTCGGCCCACTTGAGATCAAAGTGGACTGTATGTGGCCCCTGAACTAAAATGAGTTTGACACCTCTGATGTAGACTATATATTTTTAATACAGACCCCTAAGAAGAGGAGTTGTTGTCAGGTAACAACCACAGCATATTAAAACTATAAATTAACTGTGTATGGTAACAACTATTGAAGATCCAAAGACACACCAAACAATAAGCTTGATGCCGACATGCACTGACAGCATCTTGGTGAACTACATCAGCCCTAATTCACTGAAATCTACAAGTGTTACTAAACCTCTGTTAATCCATTTGCACTGACTTCATTACTGATCTGCAGGTTTTATCACAACTTTTACAATTTGCGTAAAAATATAATAGACGCCTACAAACAAAATTGAAACTGTAGCAGTGTGCTACTTCAAGTGCTGTGTTGTCTTTGGTCCAGATCATGGCACTGTGACTTACCTGTGGTGGGGTTGGGGTAGAGCCACTGCGGCCCCCTGACATAATCTCCTCTGTAATATCTCGACCTCCTTGGTTAGGGTCTCTTATTCTGATCTGTGGAGGGGAGAGGAGAGATCCACTGTCAGAAGGGAAAGGACTGAGGATATGATTGTGTATGTGAGGATACCAACCATAAATGAAGGAGAGTAAGGAGAAAGGCAAAGGGTTAAAAAGTTTCAGGGTGAGGACAGCAGCGTGTAAGAGAAGAGCTGCCTTCCCATGATGCAACGCCTACAGTCGTCAGCCCTTTTCTGTGTCTATGACGCGCTAGCCGCCTCTGATTCAATGAAAGCTACATTTCTCACATTGTGAACCCTGAGGCACACAAAATCCAAACACTAACCGCCATGCGAATTCCTCTGCTGCACAAATGAATGCGCTTCCGCTGGTTAGCCACCAGTAACGCCGTTCGACTGAGTGAGAATCAAGTTGACCAACTTTCATGCAAATTGTTTGAGAAATTCCACTGCTGTTTTAAGTCACTGTGAGAATGTGTGACTCTCATGGAGGCAAAGCACAGCCAGGGACAGAACAGAAGACCTTCCTGTGTACACACACAACACTCAGCAGCAGAGGAGAAAAAAACAGAGTGAAAATCTGATCACTCGCTCACAAGGAGTGCCCATACATTACAAACACATGCTTTCTATTTAGCTCTCTTTTTTTCTCTCACTCACACTCTAAATGCTTAATCTGGGAAGTCAGAGCTGTCATCAAACTGGTATGAGCCACAGCGCTGCTAACAAAGTGACGTACACAGTCCCTGCACAAGGACTAAACTGTAAAAGTTAACAGTGAGCTGCTACAGTGCTCCTGCTCTCTGGGCTACTTTGGACTTTAAGAACAACAACATTTGCTTGTCACCACTGACCTTTCACTGGTTAAACTCCTCTCTCGGAGCATTACAAACCCTAGCGGGCCTCTCTCATCCTGGGGCTGGAGTAGCGGTTCCAGCAGACTCAGGGCTGGACTTTCAACCCCACAAAGCAGGATAACGGTTGGACGTAGCCAGTGAAGTTTTACCTCAGCTCAACTCACACGCATCCAGGCTGTGATAGAGTGTTACACGCCGGCAGGACAGGACAGAGCAGGGCAGGGCCTGACTGTCACTAAGCTAGCTAGCAACTTGAATAACTTTCCCCCTTTCATACGCCGAACAGAGCAGGGAGGGGAAAAAAAGGATAAAGCGACTGGCCTTGTAAAGCTATGGTATTGGAATGCGCAACCCCTCCCACAGAGACTAACAGACAGTTAAAGGGGCCGGAGAGTGAAGGAGGGGCAGAGTAGGGGGGAATGGGAGGGTTTCCAGGAAAAAAAAAAGAGTTATCGTTATCAAATGAGCTGCAGCTAGCAGAAGTAACTCCCCCTTTTCCTCATGCTCTCTGCCTGCTCTGTCATTCTGCACACTCAAGTCGCTTCTCGTTTTTTTTTTTTTTCCAGGCTCACCCCTTCTGAGAGCAGAGGAAACTAGCACAGGAGGAGGAGGAGGAGGAGGAGGAGGAGTGGGGTGCCACAGCAGCAGAGGAAGGCTGGTTGGTTAGCCCTTCCGGCTCAGAAGGGGGAGGAGACCGGTGGCCACGTGGAGCTGAGCTATGTGCTGACATGTCCTTCACCCCCCTCCCCTCTGAGTTCTCTTTGACACAGTGAGTGGGAGAGCAAAAGAGAAGGGGCACAGAAAAAAGGCAATTTTGAGAGCTACAACGTCTGCATGTAACCAGGTACCAAAAGAAGTCAATGGCAGCAGTTAAAAAAATAAATGAACAAAACAGATGATAAAACACTCATCATACAATCTAGAAAGTTTAAACACCCTTCCTTAATATCTGTATTTGACATGTAACTAGCTTGAATACCTGTGTTCAGTAAAGCAGCCTTGCAGTTTGCACTGTCCTGTACATGGAGGGTCACAGATTGCCCACACTAGAGCCTTGTGTCCTGTTGACGTGTCTTTTACACGACACCAAATCTTTTCCTACTTTCTAAAAAGTGCATCACTCCCAACAACCAAGAATGCAAAACTTGTGGTGTGTACTTATGCACACACACAAATGCCTTCACGTAGTCTCACGGCTGAAGCACATACACTCACTGTGCTGTAATTCCTCCAGTCCCTCCCTGTCTGTCATCTTGAGTTTGAGTCTTACATTTTGTGTGGACGTGTGTGTGACAGAGACGATGATTGTGCACTGGGCCTTTGTAGCCAGTGTTATAACATCAGCCGGGGCTCATGGGAATGAGCCAAAGTCCACCCCAGGTGACCACAGTTGCTGATAAGCAGCCAAGTCCCCCGGTGTGAGGGACCCGACAGCATGAAAGTCTAGCGGCAAAAGAACAGAGTCCCCGCACTGAACACTGACAGCATTTTCCTGGTAACACGGGCAGTGGATTTAGTGACTGACTCATTTCTTTCAGCAGAGAATACATTGGATGTGGCAAGTTTAGCCAGATGAAGACAAACAGAAAGGTTACATTCCAGCCACCATGAAGTAAAAAAAAACTTTGATCAGTCAGGCCAAAACTTAACAACAGGCCCATACAAACTGAGGCAAACACTCAGAGCTGGCCAAAACTAGTGTCAAGACAAACTGACAAGTCTATGAATAGGGTAGTGAGGGGAAACTCACACAAACAGAGCCACTAGATGATGATTTAAGTAAAATAAGAGAACTACAAAACTAGGAAACCGGCTGCAAGCATCAGCTGAATAAAAAAAAAGTTGCATTCAACAGTACACCAGCCAGAATATTTTTAATTCTATCTGGTTGGAAGAGTCTGAGGAATCTGGAAACGTCTAAAAATACTTTCTCAAATGTGACCAGCATCACAGAAGTGTCAGATGTAAAAATGATGATTACATGAGAGGCACAAACTGGGGCTACAGTTCACACAGAGCTACCACATACCAGGCGAGGGCCATCTTAGAGAGCAAAGGAAACACTAGACATGCTGTAGAAGTGGGGAATATGCCGTACAGCGGCTTACTCTTACAGCACACTAAGTTAAGGTCAAGTTCCCCACTATCTGTTTCAAACAGTAAACTGAACTCTACGTACAGACCCAAGAATTACTCCAGCATCATATAGAGAGATTGCAACACCAGTGACGAGCTGCACTATCTCAAACCCATCAGGTCATTGAGTTACTGATGAAAAAACAATGGTATATCTTCATATTACTGTAAGGAAGTTGTTCAATAAACAACTTCTGCACTGAAAAGGTCAAACTAAAACAATAAGTGCCTACATGGCTCTTATGTAAAGTTACAGCATTGAGATATTAATCATTTTGTACCACTCGGTCACACGTCACCTACAAAGAGTTTTTAAAAAGGAAGCTGCAGTATTACACTGTTGTGAAATCAGCTTTAACCAAACAACCCAACTCTGTCTGCTTAACATTTATAACAATGGTTCTAACACCGAGGTCCCATAATGCATTTCAGCCAGCTCATTAATATAAAGTAGCACTGTACAGATTTAGCATTGTACTCCCATAACACTGCTGGACACATTAAAGACAGTAAAAACAAGACTGAAATTGCAGAACCAAAGATATGACCTGTATTAGTCGATGCATTGTTTCCTCGTCAAAACCAGATGCCTTCATTACCCACAATGCAACTCAACCCAGCTTCCACGCTAGTAGTGGCTTATGTAGTCTGGAGCTTCAAGCCTCCAGCAGATACGAGAAGCGGTCTACCCAGATTTTTTTTCATCTTCAAACTTGCAGTTTTCCGCCTTAACTGATGCTTCACTCTGCTCCCTGTGGAGCCACTAAAGGCTTTACAATTTTTTTTTTTGTGTTACAAATGCAGCAGAATAGCACCCAAAGACCTGTTAAGAGACTTCAATTTGCATAATTGGTGGGGTTCCCCTGAGATGACAAAACACACCCTCTCCAGTGGGAATTCTTAGTCTTCCCTCGCCTCTTTGAACACTGCGTGTCGTGCAAAAATCACAGGGCAAAGAAAGTGCCTTCAACTTTCTACAGTGGAGCCAGCGACAGAAGGTTTGCTCCCAAAAGACCTTTTCAAATCCGAGTGTAGCACACCAGTTTGGTGCTTGATGACTCAAATCTAAAAATCAAAAATCTGAACCAGTGGGATTTTGGAAGTACAGCTGATACCTGTCCCGTGACATGTTGGCTGATACAGTTTATCAGCATATGGTTAGTTAACTAGCTGAGCATTGTGCCAACGTAAAGCTAAAACAGAAGTGGACAGGTTTGTATTATTGAGAGCTCAATTACATTTTTAATGTATGCAAAAATTCACTCGACACAGATCATAAAGCTTAAAACAGACAGGATCTGAAGCCAGACTGTAGTATCATGCCTCTGAAAGTCCAATTATTTACCTTAGTGAGATTTTCCCCTCACACAAAGCTGGATTTGCAATCTTGTAAGAGGCCGTAAACATGCCGCATCTTTAGCTGCCAAGGTGGGCGCTGCTCTTGTGCCTCCTCTATGCCAACTTTCAAGGGTGCGAAGGCAGGTTGCATGTGAGGCTGCTAAGCGACCACAACCTGCACTATATCACAGCCTATTTACCAGAAATCCTGAGTGCAGAGCTGATCTCGGTCCAGGCGTTTTTTGTAAGTGTGTATTGGGCCAAAAATATCGCCCGTGGGACAGATATAAGACTCAGGCAGCCCTGCACTGAAATGATCAACTTCTCCTCCATATTCATCACAGACTGATATTTACTTAAGGGAAAGATATGTGTTGGCTGTGATTGGTTCTTCTTCATCACATGACGTGGTGCAAGCTGCTGCCTTCCAAAAGTTTTTCTCAGGGTGCAGCCGTAGTGCCCTGAAAAATACGGGCTTGGGAACATGTGCGTTTGAGTGTCTGCCACGCGTCTACATTAAAAACAATGAATTTAAGGGCGCAAAAACGCGGCATGTGTACAGCCCATAAAAGAGACTTGCTACAGTCATGTGCTCCCTTTAAATCCTCGTTCCAAGATGGAAACTCACAGATATGCCCCATAATGAAGTATATTTTTTGAAGTATATTTTTTCTTAGACGTAAAAAAGAACTAACAAAAAAAAAATACCTGGTGACAGTTTTTTTTTGTTAAGCAGCAGAATTCATATTTTAATATATTCAATGCCAAATAAAGCTTCCTGTTTGAACTCAACAGGCGTAAGAGACAAAATTCAACTGTGTATCGACTAACACAAAGGTGAAAGCTGTGTTAAGAAGAAAGAGGCTACTTTATGACACACCTTGCCTAAATGTACAGTATGTCCCTTTTCCTCACTGACTTCACTCAGTGTTAAGTTTACAGATGACTGTTGTGTGTACCTGGATGAACATGTCCGCTGCATGTGACTGTGCACGACACAATGCAGCAAACAGATAAGGTTGCTGCATTATAACAAAACACAACACAGCAGGGATCAAACCCACTTCTATCATTCAAGAACCAGAAACACTGTTTGGCTTTTAGTCTGCAGTATCAGCAAGATGTACATGCCGATGTCTGAGCAGATAAGTCCGACATTATCAGAGGAACCTTGAGTTTATCACAGTGGCTGTTTGGGGCTGGAATTTTCTCCTAAGTAGAAAACACAGATATGATGTTTGGAAATGGAATTAACACAAAATAATTGGGAAAGTTCCTGACCTGCACTGATAAACAGATCTTGTCCAAACATGTCTGATAACAAGTTTCCATTTTAGGTGACCAGTTAAGTCTGTGTTATTTTCCTATTATGGTTTCCACCATGTTTAATGAGATTAAAAAAGCCTCTCCTAGATTTACTGGTGGTTCACTCTGCTATGAAAGTGTTAGTACATTGTAAGTGGGTGAAATGAAAATCCTGAACTAGATATCCATTCTCAAAGTGTAAGATGTTTTGTGTCGCAGGACACTACGTACCTGTTTCCGTTCGCGCTTGGTGTGGATGTGCTGTGGAGGCTGAGGTGGTGGTTGCTGCTGTTGAGGGGCTGGGTTCATAATGACGGGTGCCGCCTGCACCGAGGGGGTGAACTGCGGCTGGGCGGGGTAGTAGGCCCCTGCTGTGGATCAGACAGAGAGAAGAATGTAAACCAACACATACTGACTTAATCCTACAGCCATGACTTGACACAAACACATCAGCCGCAGGACACACACACACTGGCTTAACAACACATAGCTACTGTTCAGTCTACATTGTCAATGTTCTTTTAGGCTACTTAAATGCGCATCTAAAACATGAAGGTTTGATTTGTTGATGATTTGCAGTGCAACAGCTGCTGCTTTCTGTCTTTACAGTGAGGTAACTGAGTACTTCTGTCAGTGCCTACTGAGGATGTGTTACACTTTAGGCATCCGTCAAATACTTAAGTACAGAGTGATTTACATTCTCTGTGAACATGCTTCGACTAAACTTATGAACAATGATTATGTTTGAGCTTTAGTGTCCTGACAATGTTCCTGTGGACACTGTAGAGACTTCTTGTAGCAGAGAGCTTGAAAAATTTGAATTTTTGAAATCTATCACAGCAGCACTTCAGTGTTAATGCCACAACAATCTGTCAAAAATGGAGAGCGAAAACTTAAAGAACAGAGCTGTGAATAATGAGTGAATCTATAGATAAATAAATGTATAATAAATTATTAATAGTTTGGGGACTGGAGAGACAAATATTGATTATTTAAACTCATAAGAACAATCACACCATGCCATCGATTAGATTATTGAATAATATAATAAACCATTTGAAACCTGAGCAAATTGGCTTGATTTCTTTTAAAAACATCGGAAGAAGGTGATGAGCAACGAAAGAAGAAATGACCCAAAAAATTGGCAAGAAATTAGTAAAAAAAGAGAAAATTAAAACAAGAACATTTTAAGAAAAAAACAGAAAGTTAAAAAAAAAAAAAAAATTACCTGGAAAGAGTGCTTAGAAGTTGTAACATAATTGTTAAAGTAATAATAGATGTAAATATAGTTTATAGTTTTTCCCACATTAAAAAAAAAAAAAAAAAAAGATTTCTTTTTGGTTGTTGCAATTTTTGACATGCTCATTGCTTTATCCCCATGTTTCTGAAAGAAATCACACCATTTTGCTCAGAGGTTCAAAGGTTTAAATACCACGAACCATGCCAGCACGTTGTTTACTTTTATAAAAATGCCTGGCCGAGCCATACAGCCAAACTGTTTTATCAAAACGAGGCCTTGTATCAACACAAAGTATAATCAGATATGAGCTGAATGTTTGTCTTGCTTCACTTAACAATTTCAAACCTGAGCAAACTGGCTTTCTTTCAAAAACATGGAAAGAAGGTAATAAGCAACTCAATGATAAATGATTAAAATATCAGCAAGACATTAGTAAAAAAGTTACAAAAGTTAATAATAATCATTAATATACTTTCATGGGCATTTACCCTTGTTTTTTTTTTTTAAATCATTTTTTAATAATTATCTCCCTCTCTCTTTTAATTAATTTTCAGGTAATTGTTGATTTCCCTTTCTTTAAAAAGGAATCAAACCCTTTTGCTCAGGTACCAGTGGTTTAAATACTTGTGAAAAGTGCTCCAAGTTTCAAGACTGACCATATGGGAAGGGCTGAAACTACCTTTAGGGTTGTCAAAAATATCCATTTATCAATGTATATTCATTTTGTATATTTGAAATGGTTTCAATACTCATTTTCCACAGTTTTGATACACCACTACCAGCTGCGCTTTCATGCTCTCTCTTACTGTTCATGTTTATTACAGTCATTCTGCTGAGCACTGTTACTAGAAAAAATACTCAACAGAATTTCTCAGAGGCCCCAGGACTTCGTCAAAGTATTTGTTTTATCCCACCAACAGTCCGGTACATAAATATATATACACCCTCACTTTTGATGACCTGAAAATAGTTGGAGATTAATTCTCCAATTTGTCCAATCATTACAGCTCTACTCTTGTGTTTTGCAGCCCATGTTTCCATGCAACCTGAGCAACAGGTGACTGAAATCAAGTATCAGGTGACTGCACTTAAACATGAAAAAAGAAATACCACTAACTGACTGCTTCATTTCCACCAAGCCCTTTTCTTACTGCTGTCTCCAAACATTGCTGCAGAGGAGCAATACTGCTTAAGATGCCTTCAAGCTGCATCTATCAACATGTCCTCACTCATGACAAACTTGGCACCACTTGAAGAGGCATCACCGCCTCAAACCTGTCTGTTTCCACTGACTCTGTGTGTTTTTGTGCCATCTCAAAATCTCTCTACGTGTTGTATCTGACGGCAACAATGAACAGAAGCAGACAGGCACCTGAGGCGCACCACAGGTAGGCCCTGCGACCATGACACAGCAGCTTCTCCCTCTGCACAGCCCTGCAGTGGTGTCTCTTATTACTTGAGGCAATGGATCATTCTCATGTTCACGAACTTGTGAAGAACTCTGCTGCCAACATGACCAAGAAAAAAACTAAATCAAAGCTTACAAAGGCTCAAAGAACTTATTAGCCTATGCGGTCAATAATGTCAACAAGACATCCACCCACTCACAGATATTACCTGGCCTTGTAACTGGCCTCAGCTACAGTTCAGAACCAGTTGTAGCCCACTTTCAAAGGACTAGGGTAAAAAAAAAATCCTCAGATTGCAGAGGCCTCTCTCGCAGCCTGACGGTAGCTCCTGCTCGGCCTCTCTCCCCCTCTGCATGCATTTCAGTCTAACTCACATTACTGAGTCTGCATTGTTGACCAGGAGCAGCACAGCCTAAATATAGTCAAAACCCCACACCGGCTGGGGGAGAGAGCGCGCTGGAGGGAAAGGGAGGGAAGACAGACAGAGAGAGCCAGAAGGACAGAGAGAGGGAGAACAGGAGTATGCTCAAAACCAGAAAGCCAGAAGGCAGAATGAGACTCTTCTTGGGCAGCGTCCCAATACTGTAAATAAGAGGCTTGAGATATGACTCACAAAGTGCAGGAGATTGGGAGAGCAATAGGAGAGGGGAGGGGGCTGCAAAGAGACGCACTGTCTAGACGACACCTACCCTCAGAGTCCTGCTGCTCTTGAGACCCTCGATTCCCCATGCTGAATGCCTGCTGACTGTAAACTGCGTATGGAGAGAAAAAGGAGAGGGGGTTTCTCTTCAAACCCCCTCTCTAACTTCTTCCCGTCCTCTCTACAGGTGCCCTCTCAGAATGACTTCTTTTAATGCTTAGCCCTCCCTCTTCCAGCGTGTCTCCGTTATGCTCCTCCCTCTGACCTTCCTGATTCCTCCCTTCCTTTCACTTTTTTTCCACCTTCCTCCCCCCTTCCCTCTTCCCTCCCTCCCTCCCTTTACCCCCCTCTGCAGTGTACCGGCAGGCAAGCTGAACTATTCAGTTGTGTCATTCAGAGCCAATCTGATCTGCCTGAAGACTCCTCTATCTCTCCACCCTGAATAAGAGATCTGATCCACACTGGCATCACAACCTACTACAAAGGGGGTGGGCTGTGAGTATGTGGGAAGAGTTAAGCTAATCACTCAACTAAGGGGGGTGGGAGTCTTAAAAATAGTCGCCATACTCCGTCAGCACAGTGTGTGTGTGTGTGTGTGTGCTTTTACCTGACTGCTAGAAAAGGACTCAATGGTCAGAGAGACTGCACCACTCAGAGGACCGGAGGGGGGAGTTGGAATGATATTCTGGGATTGTTACTACGCACTTAGCAGAACTTTACAGTGGGCACTGCAGGTCCTCAAGGCAAAAAGCCAAATCATTTCCAAACATACAGTATATCTGTGTTACTCTCTCATCTGCATGACATGGTAGAAACCGCCAACAACTGCACACTTTCAAAGCAAAAATAGTGGTCAAGTCCATAGGAGACCACAGCTCAAGAGCCATATCTCCCTGTCACATGATCAGTTATTTAGGGTCATGTGCCAACCTCCTGTCACAACATGCCATGTGACTGGCAGAACGACCAATGTGACACAGACCCTCCGACACAAACACATGGGACATTATGTCCTGTGCAGTCATACTCATATCTAGCAGCTCGCAGCTCTCTCATACCACCAGCAGCCCACTGTTGTGAAGAGCGTAACTTATCTGAACATCAAATAGAAATCCATGCACGCACCAAGCCTGGCAGTCGCACCGCCACGAATAACATGAAAATTCACGAAAAATAAATTTTAGAGAAATCAACTTTTCTGGAATTAACATTAACGTCAAGCCTGTCTAGTTTTAGTCAAAAGTACAGAACCAGAAGTGCCTGTAGCACATTTTAAAAAAGCACTGTCGCCTCACAGCAAGAGAGTTACTGATTCGAACCCCAGGGTGGGGGAGCCCTTATATGCAGAGTCTGCATGTTCTTCCCATGTCCCCATCTCCCCAGCATGAGTTTCCTCCAGGTGCTCCAGCTTCCTCCCACAGTCCAAAGACATGCAGGTTAATTGGTGACTCTAAAGTGTCTGTAGGTGTGAATGTGAATGGTTGTGTGTCTCTATGTGTCAGCCCTGTATAGTCTGGTGACCTGTTCAGAGTGAACCCCGCCTCTCACCCAGTGTCAGCTGGGATAGGCCCCAGCGCCCCGTGACCCCTAAGAGGATGAGCGGCTATGGAAAATGACTGGATAAAAAAAAATGTAGAGGACTGAGTACCCCTCAGGACAGCATTGGTCAGATTGGATGTTTTTGCAACAAAGTGGTGGCTGTAGCTCAGGAAGTACAGCAAGTCATCCACTCGTTGGAAGATTGGTGCTGTCAGCATATCGAAGTATCTGTGGGCAAGATACTGAACCCAAAACTTACAGTAAGTTGTACAATGTCTTTAACTTGGATGATTCTTGCAAATCCTAATTACCACCCCACGATTGTATGCCTCCATGCACCGGTCAAGTTTGTCTTACAGTTTACATCCAAGTGTCGTACGAATTCTTAAGTTATGGCCAAAAACATATTTTGTGAGGTCACACTGACCTTTGACTTTCGACCACAAAATTCTAATTAGTTTATTCTTCAGTGCAAGTGGATGTGTGAAATTTAAAGACATTCCCTTAAGGTGTTCTTGAGATATCACGTTCACAAGAATGAGATGGTTGTAAGGCCACACTGACTTTGACCTTTGACCAACGAAATCCAATGAGTTCATCGTTGGGTCCAAGTGGACATCTGTGCCAAATAGAAAAGAAATTCCCTCAAGGTGTTCTTGAGATAGCACGTTCGCACACAGACCTTGAACTTTGACCTTTGACCACCAAATTCGAATCAGTTTATCGAGTCCAAGAGCATGATTATGCCAGATTTGAAGAAATTCCCCTGAGGAGTTCTTGAGATATCGAATCCACGTGGTTTGGACGGCCATACAGACAGACCTACGGACAACCCGAAAACATAATGCCTGTGACCAAAACCTGAATCCTCCACACCACACTGAATGGACTTCTATCATATATCATCTGTATTGCATCCTCTTGGTGCAGATCCACATACATGCTTGCTTTTCTCCTACAGTTGAGGCTTGTCCAATCATCAGATGTATAAACATAAACATAACAAAAGATAAATGTAATATTCAGAAAACAGGAGTGATGAGCTCCACGAAAATATGTCAGCACATGGAAAAAGAACCTTTTGACATTGCTAGATAAAATGTCACTCCAGTGTGGCCTGTGAGAGATGCTCCCTTCATGCAGATGAAATGGATGCAAAAGCTAATCAGGTCAAATTTCTCGTGCAGCCACAAGAAAGTAAAATTAGCTGAATTAATAACTGTTTCAGGTCAACTCAGTCTCACAGATCTGATCAAACCATTCAAGACTATCAGACATCCTCAAACTGCTTCAAAAGGCTTCGAGTCAACACATACAGATTTCTGAACTATCAACAACCTGCTATCAGGAGTAATCAATCACTCTTTCACAACATCTGGGTCCCTTCATGTGTTATCTACAGAGGACAGACTTAACCACATGTTGTTAGTACCCAGGGATGTGCTACAAGTGAGTTTGAATCACCAACCCCCCAGACTAACATGTTGCAGATGAGGAAAGAAAGTTATTTTTGTGCTTCTTAACAGTCAGATGGATAAGTTAGAGTTTACAGTGATCCTGGGGACAAATCCTAGTTGTCTCACATTAGTTATTGTGCTGTCAAAGTTTTTGATAGCATAAATAGAGAGATGTTGAGCTTTTCAAATGATGATCAGTAAGTGTGTGCTCATAAATCAGCCCTTAAACCTGTCACACACTGCTGGAGAAATGACAAGTGTGTGAAAGTATTTGTAGCTGTAGAAAAACCAAATGGTCTGAACAAAATTTTTATACAACCTGTCACCTAATTTCTGATACACGAATTAGCCTCACTGGATAAGTTTAAAAATAAAAATTCACATAGAACATATTGCTAAAATTTCACTAAAATGTCAGGAATTTTCGTTGACTAATACTATGGATAAAAATGACGAAAATGTGACTAAAACTAAAAGCCATTTTCATCTCAAGACTAACACTGAATCTAAAAAGGCTGGCAAAGTTCACACTGATGCATACGCAGGTGCAGAGTGTGCAGAGGCATTGTTCAAGCACCATGCATATCGTACAGTGCACATACGCTGTCGTGCAAAGAGCATGACATGCAAAGCCTAATAGGAAGAATTGTGTTTTTACAGTCCTGTATTCAGGCCAGCGCATTCTATTGCTGATGAGCTACAGTTTAAACAAAGACAACACATAGTTCAGATGCCTGCTGGAGGGGGGGTCAGCAAGTTTGTTTTCAGGGCATCAACACTTCCTGTGATGTAATGACACCCAGCCACCTCTAGAGGGTGTGGCAACACATGGGATCAACGGCAAACATCTGTAGTGCTGAACTGAATTTAGCAATAGATGTGAAGTAATGTGATGACAGAGCATGTTTGGAATGAATAAAGACACAGAAAAAATGAAATATTCATGTCACATTCTTTGAGTGTATTATAGAAAAACACTCTCATACAGCTACAAACAACATATTGATCTGTAATGCTCAGTGCAGTTGTTATTTATGCTGACAGGCTTTCATTTTTCCTGAGTGCCCATTTGGCTCAACCTGCTTCGACTATGAGAGTCAGCATTTTTTTTAACATTTTCCAGAATGCAGCCACACCCCTTAGCAACAATACAACATATCTCACAGCTGCATTTTATCACAGACATATGCTCTGTGTTGCACATCTGACACTCACCCCCTATGAAGACTATCAAAATGGCTGCAAATACACAGAACTTTTATGCTCTTTGGTTCTGAACTTATATGAAAACCTTGTATGAAAAACAGATTCTGCTACTTCATCTTCATCAGAGCAGAGCAGCTCTAACTTAGCTGGATTTACAATACTGCATCAAATTGATGCTGTATGTACATGTACATGTATGACGCTGAGTGTATTAAACTTTGTGGTCCTTGCACTAATGACTAAGAAGCAATCTAAACCCTGTGGCTGGACCAGTTGGGAACTACTGCTCTAGAGAAATTTTGGTGCTCTTTGGTTCTGAAATTACATGAAAACTTAAAAAACACTCTGCTACCTCATCTTCCTCAGAGTAGAGCAGCTCTGTGTTCATGATGGGATGTTGATTCTGAGGAGGTACAATACGTTTCGTTCCTGCCTCTGACTCAGTTGATCTATTACTTCTCGTTTCATATGAACTAGTCCTCAGCAACAAGAAGTGCCGGAGGCACTGATGAGATGTCTGGGGTTTGACTTGAGATAAAGATGGCCATAATCATGAGCAATACAGTAAGTCTGTCATTAATTAAAGAAAGGCAAACACTGTCATGAGGAGAAATACAAAACAAACGGGCTCTGAATCAAAAGCGGAGGAGAAGGCCAAAGTGACGCAGCAGATGGGAAAAGCCCAGATCTCCAAACAACTGAGAGCGTCACAAACAACCTGAAAAATATCAGGATTACATCAGCTGCAGAAAGGTGGAGATGAGAAGTGAAATAACTGACAACAACTGCCTTTGTGATTTTAGTAGATTTTTATATTTGCATACCTGTGTTAGCTTGCTATGACGCCCGTTACTCTGCTGAATGCTTTTTCTTGTGTTATTATGAGGTACTATGCTTTGAGTTTGATGCTTGCATCCAATTCTTTTCACATTCATAATCAGTTGGTGCTCTGACTGACGAAGGCCACATCCACACTTAAACATTTGTTTAAAAAACAAGCTTTCTAACAAAAACAATACACGTACACACGAGCGTTTTAGCACCGTTTACGAGAAAAATCTCAATCGATATTAACACACCTGTAGACACATTATCAATGACCATGCAAGTACACTGGGCATGTGGGACAGATAGGAAGCAGTTTGTCTACTCTACAGTTGGTTGCTTAGTTACAGAAAATACTGCGTAAATGACAAAAAGCAAGAGCAGAGGTGTCTTTGCTGGACCAAAGGCAAGGTGCAAGTGTTAATGAACATAGGTATTGTGCTCAAGGTGGCGTAAAACAGCTTGGGAGTCACTACAAAGCAAATACGGCAACATTAGAGCAGTACCAGCTGGGAACGTTATCCATCACAGGAGGAAGCCACTGAGATTGGAAATGAGTACCCACACAAGAAGTATAAAATCACAAAAGATATGTAGACCTAGCTATAATGTTGTCACTTGACATGTTGTGACTGATAAGACCAAATCATCATCTTTTTTTAAAAGTGTCCATTTTTGCCTGTGCAGACTAAAATGCAGCCCTGGGTTTTCAAACTAAAACAAAATCTCTGTTTTAGGATTTTTAGTGTGGATGCTGGGTGTGGACTTAGATATAGTTGTGCATTGTCAAACTAAACTGTGTAAGTATGTAGCCTAACTTTGAAAGTTCTTGGGCCAGCGATGGCTCCTGTGTCAGTTAAAACCCTGCTAAGTGTCTCTGTGTGTGAGTGGCTCAGGTGAGGCCCCAGGTAGAGCCTCTTACCATAAGTACCATATTCAGCGGGGCTGGTGCCTGGGTAGAAGCCTGGGGTGCCTGCTGGGACTGGGTATTGCTGGGGTGTGGCCACGTAGGTTGCCGACCGGTACTACAGAAACAAAGAGAGCGGGGAAGACACGACAATACTATTAGATACAATTATAACAGCAATATAAATCATAGGAACACAACAAAATATTTTTCCTGCTCTTCACAATAAACAGCTTTAGGCCCTGATCACACAGAAAGTGTTTTGGCAGCTGGAGGCGGCTTTTTGTAATTGTTTTTAAAGAGAATAATGCTTTTTGCTCACTGTTTTTTCGTTGCTACCCGCTCTAGGTGCCTGGAGTTTCTGCTGGAGCACTCTGAACTCCTCGAGTTGGAAAGACTTCAACTAAGAGCAAAAAAGCACCCCACGTCATCTCTGCTTTTCCCCATTGTCTAATCAGATGATTTGAGAGACGGGGCCTCTGTGGTGGTCATGACAACAAGTTTACAGTTGGTAAACAATGGAGGAGAAACTGGTGGTAGTGGTTGCTGGATACCCAGAGCTATACGACTTTACAAACCACAGTTATCAGGATCTTAATAGAAAACGCAGGCGTGAAGTGCAGTACTTGAAACGTCCATGATGGAGGAGAAGCTCCTGGACCAACTGGTGGTTCTCCCCATGATCCAGCCTCTTTTTTAGGGTCTCATGTACCCACACAGATCTCTGTTTATCTGCTGACAGCCTCTCACCCTCAACCAGAGCTACAGACAGACCCTCTGCCTCAACATTTTAGGTACTACCTACTAATAACTGTGAAATAAATTAAATAAGACGCAATAAGAAGACGCAGCAAGCGTTTTTTCACAAGTGGCATTCAATTTAAAAATAAAAGACAGTGCGGTGTGCCTTGTGTTTTGCAACCTACAAAACTCCTTCTGTGTAATAGGTAATAATAATAATAATGATAATAGTAATGATATTTTGGGGATAGAATGTTCACAGAATTTATCCAAACAAGATGAACACAACAAAAGCTTTATATTACAAAAGTGATAAATGAAAAATTTGGTGGGTGTATCGTGTTAGCCGCCCATACACCATCTGGCTCTGATAAGAAAAGAACATTTGGCAGCATCACTACTTGAACGCTCCCTGGTCGGTGCCCCCTACCTGTCCCGGTATGAAGTAGGCAGGTCCCTGTGGTGAGCTGGGGAAGGGCAATTGTTGCCCGGGGATCATCATCATTTGGGAGCCAGGGCCCGGCTGGTAGACGTGGGTGGGCGTCACAGGCCGTGGGCCGCTGCTGGGAGGGACGCCCCGAGGCCCACTGCTGGGAGGCAGGCTGGCCCTGTTGGCGTAATAGGGCTAGAGAAGAGGCAGGGGGAGCAAACCATGGCCGGAGATGAAGGAGAAATGTGGAGGGAGAGAAGCAGGAGTGGGGAGGTGATGACAGAGCAAAGAAAGGTGAGGATGGACAGTGAGTGAGAGGACAGAGGAAACGGGTAGAAGGGAAAAAGAGAGGCAAATAAAGAAATTATTAGTTACCTTTCTGAAACCTCCAACATAAAAACCATCCCCCATGCCCCTCTATGATTTTATCTCTTGGACCAAGTGGAGCTGGTCTGTCCGGCCTAATAGCTAGGCTCATAGTTTGTCCATGAATCTATGGCTAGACTCCAACTGGAAACATATTGGCCCTGCCTGCCAGAAGAGATAAAGCAGCTAATGCTGGTTCATTCAGAGCCTCCTCATTGACATTCTGCTGCTGGCCTGGGAGCTAACCGCCGTAGCCAGCAAAATGACACCAAGCCAACAAAGCACAACACTGCCAAATATTAGACACACACATATGCACTCAAGATGGTGAGGAAGAAAAGGGGGAAGGAAAAACTGGAAGAAAGTGGAAATTGAGTTACCTGTAGTGACCTGAAGCTTCCCTTCAGCAGCGCAAACACAGATCACACAGAGACACATCAAATGGAAGCAAGAAGAGGGTGGGAAGAGATGGATTGAGAAAGAGAGAGCACCACAATCAGTTAGAGCAAAGCACCCTGAAACTGCCTGTTCTGAGCCAAGCCGTGAATTAACAAGCAGCATGCAGAGAATAGGTAGAGCCCTGAATCCAAATACACTGAGTCTAGTTGCTCTTAAATAAGATGCTACTACAACTAAAATTCAGGAACTATAACTGGAAGATGGGTTTGATCACCTACATTCTTTTCTATGAAGAGAGGCTGAATTTTTTTTTGTTTGTTTGATTATATCAAACTTATCACTTCCTCACAGCATTTATAAAGGATGGTAAAACACCTGTAAACCTTTATATAGGACACTCTTGCGCATTTATATTAAGCTGTAATTCACTAAAGTACTTAAATGCATTCCCACATGTACAGTAGGTGAAATATTTTATTAAAATACCTCTTCTGAAATTATATTTATTATCGATAGTTAAAATTCTGCATCATCAGGCTAATTTATATTTTAGGAGATTATTAGAGCATTTTGTATATTTTTTAATGAAATGAAAAACAAAAATTCTTTTTAATTTCTTAATTGGGTGGAACTGAGGTCCTGTCTACACGTATACAGATATTTCTTTAAAACTGATATTTTACGTTACGTTTTGGCCTCTTGTCTACACACAAATGGAGTTTGTGAACAAAACAGTGTTAAAGTAATGATGACAACATCTCCTCAATTCCTGAATGCCATTGTTGCTTTGTGTCATGAAAATGCAGCAAAAATACTAACAACAATAGTGGACTGCTGGTTGGTTTACATTTTGTTCACAGTGTCCGATCAAATGACTACTTGACACTTGAACTTAGTATTGCTGCTCCCGTTTACGGGCGAACTGAGGTTTCGGCTGTATCTTGTCTTATTTGGTCCACCTCAGCATCGGCAGTTTGAAATCCACCAGAGACAACAGTTCTGGATCAGGCCTGGTTGAACCAGCAGATGGTGAGGACAATTTCAAGAGTGGGACTGTGCTATACAGCCAGCAGCAGCAGTGGTGACCTAACGTCCGACACCAGCACACTATGAGGAGGACGGAAACAGACTGTCATGGAGTCTATCATGGCAAAGAAAGTACTGATGAATACCAGCTCTCCAGCTAATTCAGGTGCACTTATATTTGTTTAAATGTGGATTTAAGTACATTGTCCCTTCTTAAATAAATACATTTAAAATTTAAATTGAAACAGAAAATATCTGTATACATGTAGACAGGGCCTACGACTGGTACGTCAGACACTGTTCTGGTGAGTTTTGTAGTTTTATGAATAAATATTTCCTAAAAGCGATGATGGTCAGCTGACAGATCACCTAACGTTAGTGTAGCTTTCAGTGCAGATGGTCACACCAAGGTTTTAGTTGTCAAAGCACACCTTGGAATCCCTCAATCATCTCTACTGCTTCTAATATGTGTTACAGGGTAGGAAACGCCCCACCCCCACTCATGTTAGTCAGTTGTGCTGTTAGTACCTGTTGGTGTATAGGCCTGGGCCCTGGGGCAAACTAGAGGAGGAAAGGCAGACAGGACAGAAGTTAAGGACAAGAGCACAAGATTCATGCTTCACTCTTCACTGACATGCTTCTTCCAGTTCGGCTTCTTTTCAAATGCTAGTGTACAACTCTTGTCCAGATAGTCATCAGACAGAATTAAGCCCCGTTTCCACCAAGCAGTACACAACGGTACGGTTCAGTTCAGTACGCATTTATTAATCATGTTTGATCCCCCCTCTGTTGGTACCTAGCACACAGATCTGGTACTAAAAGGTGGAGCTGTGAACACTGCTGTCTGATTGGTCAGTAGAGGACGGTCACTCTGCTCAGAGCTAAGTTGTGGCTGGTTTTGAGGCTCATGTAACCACTGTTCATATCCGCTGTGCAAGTCTTACATACATTACTTGTTTTGCTGCCTCTCGCAGCAGCAGTGGGCTGAGAAAAAATAATGTATCTCACTGGGCCGAGTGACGGCAGCTTTCAGGGTGGAACATTTACTTGTAATGTTACTCAATGCATGACCATTCCATTAGTTTCTATTGTCTCTCTTAGATGACATACACTTTTAGTAATGAGCGGAGAGTACCGTTCACGGTGGAAACGCTAAACCGATCCTGGGTCTAGAAAAATGTGTATAGGTGTTACTTTTGTTTCTAAAGGTACTTTACCGAAAGTTTTTGGTGGAAACAAGGCTATACAAGAGGAGTCTTTCTGAAACTGACAGCTGTGCCCATATTCATTAGCAACTTCCTTTTCTTGCTTGCTAATTTATTTACACTGTTATTTTAACTGTGAAAACTACATAATTTACCTATCATTACAGCAGATCTTAATGTAGATGATAAATAACTATGAATAAGACTGCATGTGAAACTTGCCAATTAATTGGTCGAGCTTTAATAAATTACAGCAAATGCAGCTGAAACTGCTTCCAGTCAGTCAGGAGCATTTGGAAGTGAAAGACTTTAAATCATGTAGAGAGGGTTGCTGTGAGCATGTTGCACACTAAGCTGTGGTATTCTGTGAGGTAGAGTACGAAGGACAGGCTGACACTGAGTAAAAATGGTGCAGAACTGGTGAGAAGCAGGCAAACAGACATGCAGTCATTGTAAAAAAAATCACAGGTAGATTCAGAAAACTGTACGCTCCGTTTTCCATTGGGAAGATTTCAGATAGCGACAGTGAGTAGCAATTGTGCCAAACTTGCAAACACAGGGACATTTGCAGCAGGAAGAAAAGACCTCGACAGACTCTATCACAACTTTTTATCCTGACTGCTTTGTCTGTCACTCACATGTCAACAGTGGAAGCTAGGAATTATACAAAACACATTTTTCATTTATAAAGCACCACAGAAAACTACTGCTTCTGATATAAGATGGAAGAAGTGGCCTCATTCTTTTCTAGGATGGAGCAAAGCACCACTGAAGGTGTGCTGTGGTCAGGGTGAGCAGTGGGAAGGCCTACCTGTCGGGCCTGTGGTGTTGGGTTCATTTGTGGAGGCGGGGTGGCAAACACAACAGAAGGGGGCTGCCCAGGGGGGAATGAGGGCTGCAAGAGACAGGAAGTGATATTAACAGCAGAAAAGTGCGACGCAGGAGAAACAAAGAGTGAGAAGGCAGTGATGAACAGTAGACAAGTGGTCAACAAGTGCACGACTCCTCAGGCTAACTTTTGTAGTGACATTCATTCATCTATCCATTTTCACCCACTTATCCAGGGCTGGGTCACAGGGCTAGCAGGTCAAGCACCAGCATCTTTTCATATTGAAGTTTAGGGAGCAGACAAGGAGCACAGAAGTGTATTGTACCTTTAAGCCGGGCTAAAACTACAGGAGTTTTAAAATCCTAACCCATTTTGAAATCTGGTTGCATCATTCACATAGGGGGAAATTCCCAGCTGTTCTTCTCTCTAGTCTCAAACATGCACACACGACCAGATTTGCAAATAATGGCGCATCACACACTAAAGGATATTATTGAGATTGTCTTGCCAGAGGGAGCATGAATACACGACCTCATGTGATCTCATGGGGAAGCAGATGTAAACAAAACGAAGTCTGACGTGGTGCGAAAACTTGCTGTAATGGAAACAGTGCTTTGCTGTGAGAAAGACAAAAGCAGAAGGCTAATCAAGTCTGGATGAGAAAATGGTTGGAGAGACGCAGTCGTCATGGTTTGTCTTTTCAGCCGCAACTGGAGGTGAGATTTAAACTGCTACTTGTAATGCTAGCTAACGTTAGCCTCAAAGGCTTCAACATTTACTATTGCTTGGCAGCACTGGCAGGCGCTTTGTACTTGACGAATCATTACCATAATTGCCCAGGTTTTAAATCCAACACATCAAACACGTTTGAAATGGTGGGTGGGGAGTAGGGGGTGTCGACAAGTCTGTGAGCAGTTAGGGAGACCTAAAGGCGAATTTACACTTGTGCGTCAGCTCTATGCGGAGCCTACACTGGATCCTACGCACCTGGCCTACACCATTTTCTGTGTAACTCAGCAGCTACATCTCCAAAAACACTAGTCGGCGGTGGGGTAGTTAATTCAAAAAACACACATTAAACATGGCTTAATAGAGACAATTTCAAACACAACTAAACAATCAGCTTGACTATAACTCGCAGCATTCACAGACAAACACTTGTCTTTATCTGGACACATTTTCCCCACAAATACAACATGCTAACGTTATTAGCACAAGCCTATGGCATTTTACATTGTATAAATTAGCCTAGCGACTAGCTGAGATTTCCTCTGCTCATATGAAGCCAGGATAAATCACACACGAGATGTAAAATGCTATTTTTGTGGAGGCTTTACTGTCTTCACAATTTACCATTTCTTATCTGTGAAATAGAAGTAAATATAAGATTTGTTTCCACTGAGGGAAATGGTTTCAGCTTACAGAAAGACAGGAGGTCTGCGTCACCGCAATGTGTAGTTACATTTCTGGGGAGGTGCATGTCAGGCTACAGTGTAGGGTACGTCATAGGCTCTGCATGCCAGACTGGATTTCTCCTCTGATTGTTGGGAGGGGTGATTTGGAAAAAACATATGTCTCAAACTGAAGTCTGAATTCCAGCTTAAGCAGGAGAAGGAGGGAAAACCTTCTGAATTTGAGGATACTCTTTTTGAAAGAAGAACATGGGGTATCTACTGCAAGTTTCTGTGGGCAACAGTGAAGATGCTGCAAACTAGACTGACAGCTGACAACATGATGACACAGCAGCAGCAGCAGCAGCAGCAACACACGGCCATATTTATTTATAACACTAATACTAATCAAGATGGAGCACAACAACTGTTTTGTGGGACTTTCTGCTTCATGGTTGCAAGTTATACCAAAGAATGGCTCACAGCTGCTGCAACCATTTTCAACCAGAGGGAGTACATTGTTGTGCGATCTGCTTTTCATTATGTGCACACAGCCAGTGTCACCACAGCCCTTTTTCCTGAGAAACACAGTGGAATAGCGCAACATGTCTTAAAAGCAGATGAAGTTTATTAGCAGGGTTGCTTACCTGTGAAAGGCCAGGGGAGGGGGCAGGGTGGGGGTTGGAGGGGGGTCCTGTTATAGGCTGTGGTGCTTTATTCATTTCATGGAGTTCTGCATGGGGAGGCGGATGTGGACCTGTATACAAATCTGATGAGGGAGAAAACAGGAGGTTAAATGAATCATTGTTTATAAAAACTATCGCATTCAGTCCCACAGTACTGAGATCTTATGACGGCGTAATACAACGTGCAGGAGAGAGGATAGAGCTCAATGTGATGCATGCTTTTAAAGAATGGGTCACAGATTACCAGCATAGGTCTCATTTGTATACTTACATTTATGAATCTTTTAAAGGTCCCAAGTGTGGTTACACTGAGGAACGTATTTTCCTAAAAAGAAAAAAAAAAAAAAAAACAGACAGAAAGAGAAACCTTGTTTAAAATGAGCACGTTATGGCTCAAGGCACATTCCACAGTCTTTTGTTAAATTAATTACAGGCAAACAATAATACACACAGCACGAATGACAACAGTGTAGTCTCACTCGCAAACGAAACGAAACGAAACAAAACAAAACGAAACAAAAAACAAAACAAAACTGGACTTGTACAGAACAAAGTCAACAAAAGAAAGGACATATGTAAGTTAGAAGAATCACATCAGTATTCCAAACTATTAAGTTGACAGTACTAGTACAAAAAAAAATAAATTTAAATGACAGGTAGAGCGTAATAATAATTCTATACAGTTCCACGCTTCATTCAAGCAAATTTTAACGATGATTTGTTGTTATTTTTTTCCATAAGAAACCTGACTTGCACTGTATTTTTCAGGAAACTTAAATTCCAATTTGTTCTCGATTGTGTTTTAAATATAAATATTTTACCTAACAGAATAATTGTATCGGTATAAGTTTCAAAGGAAAGGGTGACAGGCCCCAGCCAGGCTTGGATATCAGTCCACAAACCTGCAGCATAGGCTTTTTAGTTGCAGTAATTTTATAGAAAATCTTCAACTGAAAGATTCTGGAGTAAGAGTTCATTGTTGTTTTGTAAACTGTTCTAAAAAAAAATATTTCCAAGGTATCAACATGTTTGAATGAAGGTCAGCAGTAAAACCACACTCTGCAAAATAAAATTAGAAATTCTATATCAACCTTTTTTTTGGACAACCACTTCTGGCACCATGCACTGGGTACACAGACCTGTTGTCTATATTCACGCTTTTTAAGTTTCTGTTTCCGCTCCACTCCTTTATCAAATATTTTTTTGTTTCTATGACTTCATCTTAACGACATGTTCAGTCAAAATAGCTTGCAGTGTCTACGTTAACCTGATTCTTTTCAACAAAGGATGTACAGGCAGGTACAACACTGAGAGGAGCACGTGACAAATAGTTGATGAGTTTAATGATACAAGTCTGCAATGTAACAGTCAGGTGTGATGATGTCACGATTATCTTAAAGGCAGAAAAATGATCTTCATACTGATCATTGGTGGTGACTTACAGTTTGAAACGGCCTGAGAGGTAAAGTTCCAGGTGTCTTTAAGTGGAGTATTGCAAATGTCTTGGGATTAATTCAGGTGGGTGTTGTTAGCAAACATCACCAGAGGAATGCTAACACTTAAGTAAAGCAAGTGAGTCATAAAAATTACACCTGGAGCTCACATTACAACAGTCAGTTAAGCCCACAGGGTCTATTTCAGCCAACCGCTTCTCTCGTAAATACAAGCTTAGAAGAAGTCGGTTCCTATCCATCTGGTCAGCCTAAAAAATTTTCAGCTCTGCCCTTAAACCCAGACAGATCCACTTTAAAATACAAAGCATGTGTTCAGCAGTTATCTTACTTATTGGCGGACCAGGCAGACGTTATTTGAGGTTACAATAAATATTTCAGGGTAAAATTAGAACTCCAAATCAACCTGAAATGAACAAAAAGCACATGCATCTTAAAATCACCCCAGCGTGTGTATCAGAGGTGGGAATCAACAGCAGCCCCCTGATACTACCGTGACATTATCACAATACTTTACTCACGATTCAATATCACTGCAATTTTAGACGGTTTGTGTCATGCTAAGTATATCTATATAACATATATTGCAATTTATTACTTTTTTCCAGCTGCAAATTACGTCCCTAAAGGAAAAAAAAAGTCAACATATGTTTTATCTGATGAGAAAAAGCCTTAAAAATCATTTTTATTTCAGCAAAATGTTTCTAGTGGACTGAAACTGCAACTAGTTTTATTACTCTAGTGGGGTACCAAAAGTTTTACTTTTAATTGCAATATTAATACTTTTATATAATAAAAGAAATCAATACTTAATGTCCATGTATCAATACAGTGTTGTCACACACAAAAATTACGATGCTATGCTGTATCAAGTTTTTCCGCCACTCCTAGTGTGCGTTAATGATTTGTTGCATTATTAATCGCGTGACCTTGCTGTTGCTGTGTGGGCCTGTCTGTTTTTTACTATACTCTGGTCTGTTATATTTTACTTCTTTCCTTTTTAATTATGCATTTATTTTTGTTAATCCATCTGCTCATCTGAAGCCAGGTCACAGAGGCAGCAGGCTAATCAAAGCACCCCAGACATCCCTCTCCCCAGCAACGCTTTCCAGCTCCTCCTGGGGGACCCCAAGGTGTTCCCAGGCCAGGCAAGATACGTAAACCCCTGAGTGTGTTCTGGGTCTGCCCCGGGGCCTCCTACCAGTGGGACGTACCCAGAACACTTCTCACGGAAGGAGCCCAGGAGGATCCTGATCAGATGCTCGAACCTGGTCAACTGAGGTTGAGTCATTGTTTTGGTCCTTACCCAGAGCTCATGACCATGAGGTTTGGGACGTAGATGGACCAGTAAATCAAAAGCTTCGCCACGACGGTCCAGTGCAGCACATGCATCACTGCAGACGCAGCACCAAACCACCACCAATCCAACTCCCATGCAGTTTTACCCTCACTCGTGAACAAGACCCTGAGATACTTGACCCTCCTCTTTACGGGTCCAGGGTAACATTATGAAATGTCACTGCAAGCTCTATTTACCATATATTTGCAATATTTTTTAATCATTAACTTCAATTTTGATTTGTCACTGTTACTATTAATGTGATAACAAAAATTATAGTAATTTATTAGTTATTTTTTTGGAACAAAATACTGTATAATGAGCTACTGTTGAGACCAAAAATGACCACATTACCAATACACTCATTCACAGAACACATAGTGCCTGTTTCCACTTATAGTTTGGTGCTTAAAGTTCGGCAAAAAGTGTGCATTTAACAACAGCATCCAGAGGCCAAGGTGAACTCAGTACAGTTTACTATCTGCAGAAGAAACTTTCGAGGGTCAAAACTGAATGTCTGATATTTGGAGGAGGAGGAAATTTAATGTTTAACTTTGCTCAGAGGCAGGAAGGATACAAATAAGTAAAGGATTTTCGGTACATTTCCTTCACCGAAAAAGACAAACAAAAGGGAATACTAGCTTTTCAGGAAAACAAGGGCAGTTGACAAACAAATGTATTTACGTCAGGATGTCCCCTAATCACTTAAATCATCTAGCGTTTCATTTGTCAGCCACTGGTCCAGTGGATATTTCTAGGATTTCTAATTAAATCCAGTCACGTTTACAAATCCATCCATGTCCAAAACAACTGTCCAAGACATTACAAAATAATAAGGTCTCACTACACATTAAACTTTATCTGCTTGATATCAAAACCATCAGCTCAGTCTGCACTATGTATTTCTATCATTTAGGTCAGGACTTTATTGTTAATGTACAAATTACTTCTTGTCCATACTGCGAACACAAAATATCAGGGTTTTTTTAACTCCGGAAATGCGAACAGCAATGTACAGATTTTGATAGATAAATTTAGGCTATCAATGTTGTATCAGTATAGATCTGATACTAGCGCTCTTTTATGTATGTGTACTGAAACTGATAATTCGTTCTTCAGTACGGAGGGTAACAAAAGGTTGGATCATACTGCACATCGCGAACACTGTTTTTAATTGTAAAATCTGTGCTGTCACAAGTTTATAGTAATAGTGACTAAGAAACTGTTTATCGTGGGGCCTGTCAGCTGATACACAATCAGTTTAATCAGGCCACTACTGGCACTGACGCCAATTCAACGTATCAGATCAAGTCAAGAAACCAAAGCTACACGTGTGGTGTATATCACAATGGCAGAAACTAGGTAGACATTTTTTTACACAATACTGTCACCTCACTGACTCAAGGGTCATTTCATGATTCCAGTGTTATCATCCTCCGGAGGTTATACAGCCTTTGCAATAGTGACACATTTGGTATTTATAGCTGAAGCCTACATTATCTCCGTCACTGACACACACACATACACCCACTTTCTCTGGTACACACTCACTCACTCACACACTCTCACACACACACAGCAGTGTAAAAAGCCTGAGTCATGATGAATCAGGGTGTTTTTTTCTTTCTTTCAAAGAGGAAATCACGCTGCAGAAATGGTTGTAATCACCGCCACTGTTACCATGACTATGGCAACACACAAACAAAAGAAGACAAAAAGATAAAGGATTTTAACTCAGCTAGGGTTTCCTTACAGACACATGAAATCCCTAGAATAAAAAAAACTGTCTCACAGAAATTGATGGTAGACTCATCATGAGAACACTGGAGCCTTGGAGAAACTTAACAATATAAGTTAGGGTTAGGAGAGACTGTGGAAAGGCGTCAGGGAGCAGTTCAAAGGCTCATCCACAGACAGAGAGATTGTCAGGCTGAGCAGGGCTAGCTGGGAGAAGACATGCTGAGTAAACAACCTCAAGGCTAAAAGAGGTCTCAGACTAACAACCTACACTGCCTCACAGGCTTTGCTCCTCTCACTGGGGAGCACACTGATAAAAACCTTTACGTTTACGGAGGAATGCTTCTCCCCTAAGTCGTGAGACGTGGCCAGCTTCTTTAACATCTGCTGGGCCAGTGACACACACCGTCAACACCACACTGGTTAGTGTGCAGAATTTATTAAAATGATTAATCAGTCCGAATGCTGGGAAACGTCTGCAGCGCTAAAGACATAGCCAAGAGGGTTACCCCAGAGGCTCCCATTTTTGCAGGAATCTATGTTTTAGGGGAGCTGTGTGAGCCAGCACAATGCACCCCCACCTTACTCCACCCCCTAATCATACACAGTACAGTCATTCGAGCTGGTCTGACATGCAGCAGTGTGGAGCTCCAGCCACCAGCACCACTGCTGGTGAAACATGCGCCTTCAACTGTTGCATAAGTGTCTGCGTGAACTCCCATGACCCGCTGAGGAGGAGAGGGGGAGAACATAGTTTGTTAAAGAAGTTGGCTGTCATGTCACCTAAAGAGGGTGTAGCCACTGTGAGTTTACCGCTGTCTCTGTGCAGACACCATCGTCTAGACTCACTGTACCAAGTGCAACTGTTGTTAAATAACTGCTTACTGAAAAAGGCCTTTTCCCAGTGCTATCTACGCCGAGAGCTGAGCAAACTTTACTGCCTGGAGAAGTCAGTGAAAAAACATGGCTGCTTTTATGAGTTTGTGGCCTGCTGCAGATATCAAAGTACTCTGGAAATGCCAAATATACATTGTACATCATTACTTTAAGGAGTACTTGTAACACTGATTCCTTAGCATCTGGTAGAAGCCGAGTATTGCCCCTTATTTATGCTTTCAGTAAATCCTCCGATAACTGGGCTGCAGGCTGTGATGACAGTACCTGCTACAGAGCCATTGTGTCGGCTGTGGTAGTGACACAGTCAGTACGTTTACATGACATCAGAGAAAATCCACATTATTAAGTCAGTCTGACTAAAACCAGTCGGACTAACACACCCAGATAATGTGATTGGGAGTTGAATTCCTCCTGCATGTATACAGTCAATCAGACCTAAACTGACCCAGGCGCTCTGAGCATGCTCCACAGTTTCTGCCCCGGACTCTGACCCGGAAGTCAAAGCATTGAATGCGTAGTAACAGCATGGAGAAATCTACATCCAGAGCCATGCATTTTTGGACGGACAAGGAGACACAGTTTGTGCTGTGTCAGCTGAAAGAGTTGAATATTTTAAAATACATGGATAGGAGGAAAACATGGAACGGTCTGTGATGTAATAGGTCAACCTGAAAAAGGTCTAATACTGACAAGCTGTAAGGGGGCGTATCGCCAGCTATTGTAGTGGAGTCAGTCAGACATACTTCTACGTCAATAGATCAGTTCCCATCCCATGCTTGTATACTGGGACAAGGACAGCAGTCCAATAAATGGCTGAGACGAGCTGTAATTGTAGCTCCATTTAACTGTGCATGTAAAGTTACTGAGTGACTCAAAAAGCTTCAGTGGTCACAAGCTTCACTTAACTCGTCTGGATCACTTTAACTGTGGATAACTATAGCTTGGATTTCGCATGAAAGCTGGAAAAGGGGGCACTACATGCCTGTTATGTAAAACAGACTAGTGTTTTGGCCAAGCTTTTGTCAGCAAAACCCACATATTTTGAATAAACTAGGCCAATATTCAAATTAATTTACTGAAGCAGAAAGGTGCCAAAGTTATCTACAGTAGGAGTTCGGTATCTGTGGTACCATGAAGTTTCTTAAAAGGGTCGATACTGCACGTACACAAAGTTGAGGGACTTACAGGAGACGCATTTAAATTGGATTGGTCCAAATTGAAGCAGCGGAGACCGAGATATATTGAAATTTAGTCCTTAGTGTGGGTTAATATCCATAAACACCAGAGACTACAATTAACCCTGTCTGTTATATGCCCACATCCTTTAAACACCACACACCCAGTTTGTAACACAAGCTTGTTGTTGTAAATTTAAAGTCTCAAGCTTGATCCAAGATAGCCTGACGACATCACCGGGGTTATTCTTTCTTCTCAGACTTTAAAAAGCTTCCTTTAAAGCCACATCACACATTGTACCACTGTCTTCACAGACTGACAAGTACTCCTCATCAAAGGTAATCTTCATTTGTTAAATAACTAAAGTGCTCCTTTGACATAGCAGCTTAAATAAACACAAAACAAACAACACAGGGAGTGTTTACATGGACGTGAATAACCTGTTTATGATTGGGATTTTGGAGTATCCCGTTTATGTGTTTAAACATGTAAACACCATATTCCATTTATGAGAACCCTAGATATGCTGCTGGAGTACTCTGGAAGAAACCAGGATGTATACAGGGTATATGAATAAACCGATATCTCTGTGGTCATGTAAGCCTCATAAATGGGTTATTTGTGTCCGTGTAATTGCTCTCAGGGATTTAACAGAACAAACATGGTCTTTACAACACCGCTCTGCCGCTGACAAAGGTCAGTGCTTAAAACAAAAAGGGTACAATCACATCTCCAGCTATGACGTGTCAGAGACAAACATTAAACAGCAAATGTGGCGTCAATCAGACATTTCAATCAGGGAAGGATGTGCAGACAGTGAGAGTTTAGCTCCAGTGACACAGCATCACTCCAGCACAGCCTGTTCCTCCCCCCGCAATGCTCCTCTGGTTAACTAACATTCTGCCAAAACCCACACATGTCCAGACTCTAGGCTTTTTAAGTTTCACAACAGGAAGCTTGACAGTGTCCTTATGTCAGCCAAACTGACAGCCTGGCCCGGACACATCATGCATGTGTCCTGTGATTGCACTTCTGCTATTAGCTTCATTCATTCACTCCAATTAAATCATGTCACTGCTAGATATTCTCCTGGATTGTAGCTGGACAAAGACGTAGGATAAACATCTGCCTGGTTTAGATATATGGTGCTCGTTACCTTGCATAGGAAACTGCATCCATTTTGGACCCACACTCTCAAAGGTCACATGTCTGCAGTCCTCAACATCTGCCTAATGCCTGCTGCAGCACGCAGGGTGAAGTGATCGACAAACAGCTCACACATGAACACACCAGCAGCTACTAAACTAACAATCTGGCCAGTTGTCAGTGTCAGGAAACAACTGCGACGCTCATACCAAGCTAGCTATCATTAGTAAAACGCCGGTGATTGGCCTGCTAAAACTGTGGCACACTTTTGCTATGACACAGGGGCGTGTCTGTCTGTCTACTCACACACGCCGCACAGCAAAGGCAGTTGTTTGCATGGCACTGTCATGAACACGCATTTACAAAACACTCGGTGCTGCCAAAACACCTGCAAATAGAGCTGCGAAGACATGCTGCTGTATGTTGTGCTGTTAGCCATGTTGCTAACTTTCCTAGGCCCCATCTGGGTTTACCACGTGGTTTCTCCTGCTATTGGCGCGATGCACAGCCCAGCTGCCGGCTTCATGCCAGCCACACCTCAGCCAACATGACAACCACCTACCTTTTATAATGTAAAGCACAAACTTACTAAGCTTCCAGAAGGCGACAATGAAGACAGGCATGACGACGGTCGTGCCAATGAATGAGAATACGAACCTAGATGACTGTCAAAGCTAAGGTGGTAGCTCAGCTCGTGTTTTCATATCAGTAGCTCAGTCTGCTACCTCCAGGCTTCAGCTACCTGGGTATCAACACAGCAGCAGTGCTGTCAACGGTGTCGTGACAATGAGTAACGTCCCTGTAACTACCCAGCATGAGTCAGACACCTCCGTTTCGTTTCGCAGCCCAGTTTCAGCAACATCACCAGCACCGGGAAAGCCTCCGTTTACAGTGATGCAATACTGTGGATGCTGATGGGCAACCCCACATTTAGTAACCCAGCTTTCTCATGTCGGAGTGCTTCACATTAGAGGCTAACCTGGAGGCACAGCGACCTGTCAGCCACCTCAGCAAGGCCCTAATGAAGGTGTCACATGCGCCAAGCTTCAAAACAACTGCCCTGTCACATCAGCCCCCTTTTACTCACCACCGTCACTGTCTCATGATTTCCTCCTGCGTGTTAGAAATATCTGACCCCACATACTGTCACGTATTTTCACTGTCTGTCACTAACGATACACGCTAACGTTTGCGTGGCTGATGAACAGCAGCACCTTAACTATTCCCCACCAGATATGTCAACCACCTTAACTAGCTCCTAACCCGCCGGGCACAAACTGTCTCAGATCGCTGGCACGGACGCTGCATCGCCATCACATGGTTTCAGGTATCAAGTTATCAGTATGCATGTTATTTACAATCACAACTGTCAACAGACGTCTCTTCACTTACAGCCAGGCTGGCAAATATTAAAACACAAACCCCATCGCTGTCTGCTGGGCGGCTGGCACCGAGGCAAAACACGGAATCGACACAACTAGAGTGATTTAACCTGCTGCTACATTTATAGCTTGACCAACCGCTAGCTAGCTAGGCAGCCGTGGGTTAGCTAGCAGCATTAATTAACCGGCGAAAACAACAACATTGTGATGCGACAGTCTACTTGTCGCTTTTCAGGTAGAATATATTACACACAAGATAACGCGTTTCTTGGCTTTACGTGAGTGAGAGCTCGTTTAAGCTGTCTATGGGTGTGTTAGCTTGCTAGCCGGGGCAGCTAAAGTGAAGAAAGAACACCCACGTCGCATTAGCATGGGATGCTAGCGCCCAGCTAGCCTGCTAATCCCTGAAAACACAGCAGGAGCACCAGTCAGCAGAACCCACTGAGGAAAGTCTCCACACAGACGTGACCGTCCACGACAAAAGGCGACACGCAGATCTGACTGTCCCCTCAGGGTCTCTACTACACCGCGACTTGACACTCACAGGTTATTTCGAGCATTTTAATAAACAATTTAGCTCAGGACCGCGGCTTTACCTTTCTCTCCTTGAGTCCGCAGAGCCGGACGGACGGAAAATCTTCCCGGAAGCCGGTAGCTTGGTAGTTCCGGCAAAATCCCATCACGTGAGACTTTCCGAGTAATCACGCTCTCGGCTGTTTCATGTTTTATCGACGTGATTATCTTTATTGTGTTTGTGTGTGAACAACACGACTGTGCAAATATTTCCATGTTACCTGACAAATTTGTTCTCAAAATAGAGTCAATAAAACATATTCATGTAGATAAACATAAGAAGTTTAGATTCACTTCAATTTAAATTAGAATGAATGAATGAATAGTTTTTTATTTTGGTCACATACATCTAAAACAAAGATTATTTCATTTTTTCACAGTCTGTAGGCTTATTTTCGTCCATCCTATATCAACCCAAAATATCAACAATACCAAAGAAAGGAAATAAATAAATAAATACATGCATACATTATATTCTAAACTATAATCTTTAATTATTTTACATTCTAAGATTTTTTTTTTTTTTTTTTTTGTGAGAGCAACACAATTTTAGCTTACCTCCGTAGTTTCACTCTCAAAACTGAAACACATCTGTATTTCACTTTGGTTCTCACATTACATGTTTCATAAATAAACAGCCCTCTTAAATTTCCTTTTTCCCTTCTCTAAATGTAAAAAAAATTGAATACAGACAGAGAGGCATTTGTTCACAATTTTGAAATGTATCTCCAATTTTTTTAAATACACAATGTCTAGAAATGTGAAGGTATAGCACCCTGTAACTAGATTTATGTATTATTCTAGGAGCTCTTTTTCATATATGACATTACAAGTGAACAGTACAATATATACAAACATTTTCTAATCAACAACTCTCTTGATTTATAAAGAACAGCAATAGATTGAGCTAATTTAATGTGTTCTATGTGTGACTTCCAACATAGTTTATGATCTATAATCACTCACAAAAAATAGTTTAATATTCTCCTTAAATTTCAGCACCATTAAATTCAGTTTTATTTCACAGTTTGCCTCAATACCACCTAACACAATAAATAAATAAATAAATCAGCAACCATCTATAGATTCATGTTACACTATAATTAGGCTATGAATATTATTATTATTATTATATATATTGTATAATTAGTATAGAATAAATGTTCTACATAGAGTGCTTGGAAAATTAATTTAAAATATTGTAATGGCATAAATATGTGCTAAAGCAAAAAAAAAACAACTTCTCAGCCACTGTTCATGACTTAAAGCAAATTCAAATCTAAATTTAAAACATGCTATTACTATAATTATAATTTAAATTTGATTGAAAATTTTGAATTCTAAACATATTATTAGTTTATTTATTTACTTGTTTTTTAAATTATTAAAATTATTTAATTATTATTGAATTATTTTTTACTTATTAAAATTTTGCAAATGTTCCTCAGGGTAAGCTGAACTCAGTGACATATTTTTTTAATATTTTTTTTTAGCACAGTTCTCATAATGATTCATTGATATCAACACAGTGGTGGATCCACATTGGCAACCATTTCATCACTTTTATTGACACCTAAAAACTTATAGACATGCTATTTCTAAAGATATATTTTTTTAAATCTATCATATCTTTTCTGCAATATTATAAGATTTTATTAATAAACAGCGGACTGACATAAATGACCACGGCTACAGTGTCAGTGATGTCATACAGCTGAGAGCAGGCCCAGAAGAGGGGTTAAGAGGCCTTAAGTGTTAAACCTGCTTCACAGAGTGTTTGAAAGAAAAATAAATGATATTCATGTATAAATATACAGCCCAATTGCAATTGTTTGAGTACATAAAAATCTCAACAGAAAAATGTCACAATGCTTTTGTTTCTTGTGGGTGACATTTATATTACTCTGAAATTTTAACCTACAGCTGCCATTACTTTCCTCTATAAGTATACATTATGTGTGTTTATATTTGTATGCACAGAGTACAGTATGAGGCTTTTCTTTCCGCTGATAAACACCTGCTCCTTGTGGAGGACCTGCAGCCTGCTTACTTTCAGTGACATCACTTCTGAGTTTGACTATAATAAACCAGATGTGACATACTTGACACACAGCCATCACTTTTCCACCACGTGGATCTGACTTTTTATTTTTGATTCAACCTTTTACAGTACTGTAACAAAAACCAAAAAAATAAAATAAAAACAGAAGCAAAACCTGATGACGAAGACAAACTTTCATATGTTTAATTACAAAAGATGACAGAGGGTGTGTGCGGGAAAGAAAAACATCCGAAGCATGGAGGTGGACTGAGCAGCTGTTTTCATTTACTGATGACATGTACAGGAGGGTGGCGAACAGTTCCCACGTCTGAACTGGCCCCGGGTCAGTCTAACAGCTGGTTCAGTACACGCGGGAGAGGTGGATCTAAATTAGGGCAATGAGGAAACCATCTACGTAGAGTGGATGAGGTCCCAGTTTAACCCTCCCTGTGTCATCCCAGTCCAATTAACCAGACCCCAGCCATCCATTTTTCATGACTGCTGGAGCCGGGCCACAGGAAACAGAGAGAGGACACAGCGAGGAAGAAGGATAGGCCTGCCGTGCTCTTTTCAGCCATGCAGTAAACAACTAAATATAACAACTGCCAAGAGCCATGGAGGGCTACCCTTACAAACACAGGGGGAGGCCAGTGAGAAGAAGAGGGCAGTCTAGGTTTCATAGTTGGGGTTCTTGCGGAGGATGACGAAGCCCTCCAGGATGGGGGTGACAGGGAGGTACTCCTCTGTGGCCAGCTCAGCCCTCTCGCCATGAGCCAGCAACACTGGCGTGGTGTGGGTCTGGAAACCTGTGATGGCCTTTGGCTTGCCTGCCTGGCCCACGACATCCACAGCCTGCAGACAAATGACGCACACAGACTCAGGTTAGACAGACGTTTCTCCTTTCACCTTCAGATCAGAGTTAGTGTTCTCCATCATCTCTACATAGAATACTTATGATAGCTTGACAGGTTAAGTGTCAGGTGTTGGACTGCACTCTGACATCTTCAAGTAAAAAAAAAACAAAAAAAACCTCAACATTTACAGAAACACACATTTTCAGTTTCCTGAAACACGCACATCTTTGGATGTAGTGAGAAATATGTAAAATATCCATCATGTTTATTTGTTAATGGTACTCGGTTCGACAGCATGAAAAATCTATCACCATTGCTGTTCGCTCTGTTTATCAATGACCTAAAGGATTACCTACTACAGAATGGTTGCGAGCCCATTAACTTTGATGACACCGAGATAGAAAGCTATATCCAGCTTATGGCACTGATGATACAATTATTATGTCTACAATAACAGAAGGTTTACAGAGAAGCAATCGATCATATCATAAACTAAAGTAACAGTTTTTGGCAACAGTAAAAACTGACGTCAGCAAATGGAGCAAATTAAGGGACTGACTGCTTTAAATATCTCGGGGTCACCATGAATCATAATGGTTAATTTAAGACCGCCACGGAGGAGCTGCACAAACAAGCCTCTCATGTAATGTTTGCCGTCCTCTGTAAATGTAGAAGATTTGATTCACCTATAGATATCCCTCTCGATATTTCTGACAAGCCGGTGACACCAGTTATGTTATACACATGTGAAGTGTGGGGGTTTAAAGAATAGATATATTCGTAAAACTACTGCTCAGATTTCTCAAATACACCCTGAAAGTTAAAATGACAACCTGTAGTTATATGGTCTGTGGGGAGGTAGGAGGATATACACTCTGTGTCGGAGTTAAAAGAGAATTATTGGCTGCTGGAGGGTAAAGAAACTAAACTCAGTTGAATAATGTACAACTACTTGCTCAGCCTGCATAAGACAGGTGTATATGTGTATATGTTATGTATATGTTTAAATTAATTTTGTTATTGCAATCAGACAAGCCAAAAGTCATCTGTAAACTAGGTTTTTTTTTGAAGAATGTCCTTCCTTTGTTTAAGTAACACTGGTTGTACTTTGAAGTTTAAAGTGCAGAATTTCTCCACATATTCCTGTCAGACTATCTGTACTACAGATAATGTTCCTTGGCTTTACCTGTCCAACTCTAACGGACACAGGCAGTGGTCGTAGCTCCTCATCGAAGGTGACCAGCATACGTGGTTGCATGGCTGCGACCAGGCCATAGAGAATGTAGTGAGACTTCCCCAGGATTACTGTAATGCACACAGTGAACACCAGGGGGAATATTACCACAGGAAAATCGCTGATGTAACACAACCATCAAATTATAAAACAGAAATCAGCTATGTCAAGTGTGTGGGGAAGCAGAGAGTTCAGACAGGAGCAGCAGGAGGAGAATAAACTGACTGTTCTTAACGTCGAGGAAGGAAACGAGCACGGTGAGCAGTCCAGCCACGGCGACCTGACTCATCAGCTGCCTGTCGCTATGGTAGGGACAGAGTGTCAGTGTGCCTTTGCCCAGGTGAGTCAGACCCTGTGGAGGCAGCAGACAGCAGAGTCAATAGTGACTCGTACAAACAACACTTCCACAAAGTTCGACTTTTGTCTGGTACAGAGTGCCTTTTGTGTCGCCACCCACCTGAGCCAGTCGGACCATGAAGAGATTGTTGGGGTCTTTGGCGTGATACTGTGCCAGTTGCCGCAGCATGGCAGCCAGACGGGCGTTATTTGTGCCTGAGGAAGTGGAAAAAATGAAGAGCCTGTTAAATATGCAGAGAAAGTTAACACCAGAGGCACTCAAAGAGGAGGAGAATAACAATACACCTTAAAGTGTTCAATGTTTATAGTTAATATTTCTGGTGAAAAATTTCACCCGCAGCAGCTTTATGAGCACCAACACATTAGTCATTCGCTACGTTTTGAATTTGTTTAGTTTCAACCTTTCAGCATACCAGGCCTCAGTAAAATAATGATAGGAATATAGTTACAGCATTGAGAACAGGGTGTCTACAGGTATCAGACGTGAATTTATTGCTTTTCAACACATTTTTAACCAAATTTAAGACATATTTTTCTCAATCAAACACTGCAGGTAAGAATATATAAGCATTATATATGAGTCCCTGTGCAGAGGTAGGTTTTATGTGTGAATACGGTTATTAGAGTGAGTTAGGTTAATCTACATTGTTCCAACAGGTAAATGCAAGCACAAAGCAAAAAGTCAATTTTCACTTGCCCCTATACAAATTATTTTATTTATCAGTGCTTATTAAATAACAACAAAAGTTTAAGTTAATTTTTATGTTTAATCTTTTTGCAAATCCTTGCTTCCCAACTTCACACACATCCTCTAACGCCACCCAACTAAACTCTTGTTTACAGGATGAGTGAAATGCTCGCTTGTGCTTCACCTCGTAAATTTTGTCTTTACCCATTTTCTCACACATGCCTGACCAGTACCAGGTGTGTGCAACTGTCAACTGAGATGAAAAGAAAGTAAGAGGGCTCACTCCTTAGCTACCTCCATCATGTTTAGTTCTTTTTGTACCATGTGCCGGATCATGAAAGTGTGCTGCTAATTGACTGGTCCAACATGGCATCTTACTTGCCCTGGGCAATCAGGCAATTCTTATTATTGAACCCTGAAATAAGACAAAATGTTTATGGGAATTATGACCTCACCGATTCAAATTTAAGGCTATTTAATGACTTTTAAGGCCTAATGTTTCTATAATTGAATTGAAAATATTTTAAGATGTTTTAAAGGACCTGCAGACACGCTGTTAAAGCTGTCCACCTATAACAGATAATGTACGATCAAGATAATATTGTTTTGTAATACCATCCTACTGGATATACTCCACATAATGAACCATTTTTAACCCCCTTTGTTTTTAAGAAAGTTTTTCACCCATTTCTGTGAGCAACTGAAATTTAGAATTTCCTTTGGCTGAAATGAAGTTACATTTTTAGAAGTATAATCAAATGGGAAAGATTTGATTTAAATCCCTCTTGTAACTTGTTTCAGTACGAAACAGTACAGAAGCTAAAAACACTCTGACTTGTGTGTCACTGGGATTTTAATAGTCATGATGTAGGCACTTCCCCAATTCCTGACTTTGACTGTTGATCAGTGATTTTTTTTTAAATGTCATCTAAAAATGTCAAAGTTAAACTATTACAAACCCAGAGGATGTCCGTACAAATGTGGTGGCATTTTTCCTCATCATACTAAATCGTCTAAAACATCTTTAGGTTATTTGGCAAATTTTATGTTTTCCTTTTTTTTGACAATCTTATTTAAAATTGCAAGTTGTGTTATTAATACCGGTACAGTGACTATTATATTAGCCATTTATGTCTATTTCAAAACAGGCTCCTGACCATCAAAGTCCACCACTCAAAAATTCTGACAACACTGTTTTGTACAGTCGCAGCTGTCACCACACAGTTAAACATTATTGTGTATGCTGATAACCAAACTTACCGCTGCCCACCATGCCCATGGCAAAGATGGAGTTGTGTGACACCTCGGGGTCGGCGTCGTGGGAGAACTTGCTGAGAGTGTCCAAGATGTTCAGACGAGGGTTGGACACGGATATGAGAGCCAGGGCGAGGGGCACCGCTCGCCTCAGGGTGGGTTCACCATAACGCAGCTGATGATGTGAACACAGAGGAAATAAGAGAGTGTAATCAAGACAGTGTGAATGCATCACTACGATAAAAACCTATAGCTCTAATTATTCTAATGAGCTGTCACACCCCAGTATACAGTTGACACTTGACTCTCTATGAGATGATCTTAGTCTGATACAATAAGGACAAGAGGTTGAGTAGGTAACAGATCAGAACAGTATAGACAGAAGAGATAATATAAGGACAAGGATCAAAAGTACACGTGATGTAATTTGGATCAAAAGAAAAGACAGAAAAGGACAGATGCTCTGAAAATATGAAAGGACAGTTGAGTCAAGACAACCAGACAAAAAGGTCTCTTTATCAACAGACTCAGAGGACGGACAGATCAAAAGAATAAGAAATGAGAGGTGGTGAGACGGAGGAACAATCACGTATTCACTAAGGTAAACACTGAGCAGCGTTACTGACCAGATGTCCAAATGTCCGCAGTGCCATTTCAGAACCAATCTCCTCTCCCATTGCAATCAGGGCAATACCCAGAACAGCTACACCCTGAGAGGAAGACAGAGAAATAACTGTGTTTTACCTCCTGATACAAAACTTCACAAACATCTATAACATAAGGAACTGCTACATAGAGAGATGTTGGCAGATAATAGTTGTCTGAGGATGATCGTGGTCACAGGTAAATCTCTACCTGGTGGGAGCCCATGTCAGCAGAGGTTTCCTTCTTATCTTTGTCCTTCTTATCCTTCTTGTCCTTGTCCTCCTCTTTTTCCTTCTCCTTGGCCTCATAGTGCTCGCTGCAGATGTGGAGAAGCTGCTGCACCTTCAGCACATTACCAGAACCTGAGGTGGAGGCAAATCATTACAGTGAGTTGGAGAGTTTGATGATTAAATCAGCCGACATAACATTATGAGTAGATCTGCATATGGGTCGCTTATAACATGTTTACAATACGCGACTTCAGCCCTGATTTTCTGCTCGCTGTAAGTTTTTTGAGCTCTCCCTACAAAAGCCCAGGAGCAAATTGACATTGGCTCAGTGCTCACAAGTGGGCTCTTTGGGGTGGCAGTGGCTCTGTACATAGGGTCACTGGTTCAAGTAACTGGTCAACTAGCCACGTGGCTGGAGAGGTTCCTTTTGGGGAGGCACTAAACCCCAAACTTCTCGGGGCACCTGTCCAAAGCACCCCCCTCACATATATAGGTCCTGTTTGTGTGTGTGTATTTCGGGCCTGTGTGTATATGAGTTCTCCTCCTCCTCCTCCTCCATTTTTATTCTCCCAGCAGTGACCTGACCACTCTGAAAATTGTGTGGTGTGAACTTAGCTTTATACAAAAGTAGATAAATGTAGAGAATGTGTTATGGATATCTGTGTGTGTGCAAACAAGACAATAACTTTGGAGTTGCTGAAAGACAGAGACTGACCTGCATATGCACAGATATCCACTAGGGTGTTGGCAAAGCTACGGAAAGGTTCAGGTACGACCTGTAGAGCTGCCAGGGTCGTCTCAATCGCCTCTCCTTTACCTGTGGACGGTAAAAAAACCCACATGTAGAATAGTTATAACACCTATACTCCAAAGGCAGGGAAGAAAATACACAATGATAGTGGAGATGGCCTTTAAAAATCTTGACCCACACAAAGGTTTAGAAAAAGCTGTCCGACATCACAAAGTACTTAGTTTTGTTCTCCTATGAATGTTTTGCCACTGCAACTCTCTGTCAGTCTGTTCTGAACAGCATCGAGTTATCAGTAGTGATTCTGAGGCCTGTGGCTGCCCATACTCACCCAGGTGGTTGAGTCCCAGGCCTAAAGGCAACCAGCGGGCATACGTGTCTTTCAGCTCCTGTTCGCTCTTCTCCATGATGGTCTGGACGATGGTGGAGGTCACATCACCGTTACAAGACCCTACTGCGATCATACCGCATGCCAGCGCCGTAACTCCAACAACCTGGAAATAAAACACACACACACTTTAATGTTGCTAAACACACATGGAGTGCAAGGAGCCCTTAACACAAGTAAAACATAAATACCTCCATGCTGGACTTGGAGTCGCCCATGACAGGGAGAAGCAGAGAAAGGACATCTTCTCTGTTGGAGCCAGCGTAGGCCAACCCCAGTCTGAAACAGAGAAGACAAGGATCAAGGCACAGCCATAATGTGCTTTCACAAGATAACACTGACTCCAGAGGAGATTCGAGTGTTAGTGGCAGTGCAAGAAACAGGATAAAGAGATAAGTAGAGAGAAGTTTACAAGCCATATAAGCCTCGTTTTATGGAGCAGTACAGTACAGTTCAGTACGCTTTTTTCCCGTTTCCACCGTGAAAAGTTGGAGCATATACTCTAATCCTCACTCAGAGAAAAGAAAGCATCACAGAGCGTCGTTCCTGTGGGCTACAGCAACACTAAACCCCTGAGCTTGCCTGAGAAGGAACAAATGCACAAAGCTGCTATTTTTAAACGTCCCATGGATCCCATTTATCGTCCACACACCCTTCATCCTAAACTCTGGATCAAATTTTCTTGTAAATAACGCTGTTATATTTAACCTTCTACATGTAATTATTCTCCTCACCCAAAGATGGCTCCTATCCTCATGACATTGCTGTTGTGGAGGACGTAGTCAGAGAGCAGAGCGAGGGCTGGGTCACATTCATTCCTTACACCTGAGTTGACAATGCCACAGGCCAACAGGGCACCAGACTGCACAGAGAGAGGAGACGCAGGGGTAAGAATAATAAGACAGACACTGTAAATGCTTTCGTTTTTTCTTTTCTTCCTACTGGGTTACAACCTTAAGAGTAACATTACAGTGGACCATAGATAATCAATGTTCAGTCAGGAAGCAATCCCAACAGGGCTGCAATCTATTCAGTACAAAAGATTAATTAAACTTTTAGCTAATGTGTTGTAGAGCCTTTCTTGAACTGATGGCATGTACAGTAGAGTATGTCATTAAGAAACTGTCAAGATAAGAGAGGCAGAGCAAACATCTGCAGATGTTGAGATGTTTTGTTAAAAGGTTGTGTTATTATCACCCTATCATTATTCAAAATTATTATTAACTTTACTACAGTAAAGTTTCTGATGTGTACCTTGATGTAGTCCTCAGAGGAATAAAGATATTTGTCGATCTGCGTCAGACCACCGTCCACGTCCCACAGCAGGATCATACCCAGGGAGGCTGCAGCGCTCAACATACCTGAGGACATTTTTATCATGTTTAGTCACAAATAAAAGAAAACATCATGAATATATTGATGCAAAGCTAAGTCCAATGACTACATAGTTTATTTGTGTGTTTTGTTTTACCATGGTCCTTGTTCTTGTACAGCCATTTGTTGCCGTCGTCTGTGAGCAGCTTGTCCTGTCCGAAGGCTGCGTTGACGAAGCCGTTCACAAAGGAAGAGGCCAAGTTCATACGAGCCGAGTCCACCTGGGAGCCACTGCCTCCGAATCCTGACACATAAAGCACAGCAGTCACATAAAACGCCAGTCAATAAACAATCAGTAAACATAAATAGTTTTCAGTTTGTTTGCCACAGCAGCCGTCAAATCACAAAACACAGCAGCCGTCCTTATTTAACATACATAATGACTGTATCTAGACTGATTCAGACTGAGTTTTGTCTCTGTCACCAACTAATACACCAAACCTGAACACACACACATCCTGCAGATATGAACTCACTGTTGTTTTCCAAGTGTGTTTTGTAGATGTCGTCTGGGACTTTGGGTTCCATGATGTCCAACTGTGGAGGACAAGATGAGTGTCTCAACATTAGTGAAGGTGAAATGTGTTGAGTCATCATGACAGTGCCACTGAGTACAACTTATTATCCCACATCGACTCCTACGAACCATTATCCAGTATCATTTTGGCACATTGGTGCAGATACTGACCTCATTAATCTGATCTGGTAATCGCCCATGACACAACCAAGCTGCATTTAATGATGTTGGTTTTCTTTTTTTTTATGTCATAAAAAAATAGGTGTCCTGCCGTCTTACCTCTCTGGCCAGGGCCAGGAAGTTGCTGTTGAGCTGCACATTGGACATGATCTCTGTCAAGTCCTCGTAGTCCTCTACATCCTCATTAAGCTCCAGGAACATGCCATGGCGACCCAGCATGAAGGCCATCTGCTTCTGGATAACTCTGCAAGGCAAAGGGGGGTTTGTTTTAATATACCACCCACTGTGACACAGTCAGCCTTAAATTACACGGAGGGAGCATATATGAAAAGGGCCAACCAAAAAAAAAAAAAAGTACAGGAAGAGAAGAGGGTCATCTTGTGTGCTCCAAAAATAGTGTTTTAATAGTGCTTACATGTCTTTGCAGGATGTGAAGATGTTTTCTACCAGCTCCACATCGTTGAGCATCAGGGCCAGGCGCAGGGCCTCTGGGTAACGGTTGAACTTCCTGAAGATGTTCAGGGCGCATCTCAGCAGCGCTGAGTTTTCTGGCTCAGGAACGTAACTCACACAGCTGCAGGAGTGATGAAGAGGAGATTAGGAGGGCATATTTTACTCAGCAAGTCCTGTTTTTGAAATATATACAACATGCTACAAAATAAGGTTAATGTAAAACCTGAACATACCTAGTGAGGTACAGGCAGACTTTGCCATAGGCATTTTCATCGATGTAGTCCTCCAGCATGTCGAGCCTCTCAATCTCCATCAGCAGGTCGCACGCCTCATGCTCGGCATTGTGGGCCATGTTGTAGGGCACAATCTCCTTCACTAGTTTCAGTAGTGTCTCCTGCTGCGTCTTGTCGTTCTCCTCCACCTCCTGCCATTCTTTAGCCACCTCACCGGCCAGGTGCCTGAAAGACAGACGGACAATGAGAAACTCTATTTGTCACCAAAAAAAAAAGAAAGAAAAGCAAACAGTAGATACAGTAAAAGGTGAGCAAAAAAGTTCTGTTTTTAATATGATTAAACACCCAATCATCTGCCAAGTTTTTGTATGAATGCTGTCTCGCCAACATCAGCTATGCGCTTCATAATTTCATAAACTGACCTTTATTCTGTACACACACAATATGGCAACATTGTACCCAAGCAAATGCAACTAGTCTCCCTTACCAAACAAGACGTGAATTAATCAGAAACTCTATAGCCAGCCAATGTCCAACCCAAGCTTCTGCATTCCTAGTTTTAACTGCTCAGTGTGATACTTCATGAGCTACTGATGTGGCAGTGAACCGTATCACATAAAGAATGTTGCAGAGAAAATTTGTAGCAGTTTGAGCTCAACTCAAGCCGGCTGATGGTGTCACCTGCAACTGATCGCTGGTGGTGGCTGGTTTTAAAACACGTCACCTATTTCAACAGCCAATCAGCTTGTAGTGAAGCCCGCTGGTCAAGTCAAAATGACCCCAGACGGCGTGTTGGCTTGCTGCAGCAGGTGCTCCGTCCCCTGTCGGGCCCTCTGTTTCCATCCTCACAGTGTACAAGTGTTGGACGGTGGGTCGCTGCTGCTGCTGCTCACTGTCTGTGCTTATGCCCTGCTCTTTTCAAGGTTTTATCACTACTACAAATGCAGCTGTAGCCAGTATCTCACCATCACTATCCTCATTCAGATTTTAAGAAGCTATAAATTATATTCAGCCACAAAATAAGCCAGAAGTACAGAGAGTTGTTGCATAGAGACGATACACTGTCTCATTTAGTTGCACTGGAGTGAATGGACAGGTAGCTGCTTGTTTCAGCTTGTCTCGTTGCAAATCTTTGGTCCAAACTGGGCTCAACAGATAACTACCATCAAACTTCATTTTCTCTTTTTTACAACGCAGCTTCTCCAATAACCACGGGAGTATTACAAGCATTGGCTAATGATGCTAAGTGTCTTACCTGACATATTCGTGACCCCAGGAGGCCAGCTCTTCCTGGGAGCCCAGCAGACGGTACTTCAAACACTCCCTCTCACCGCTCATGGTCATGGCCAACACTGACACCACATCCGCACAGAAACGCTGAAAATACAAACACCATACACAGCTTAAACTTGAGGCCTTGACAAGAGCTGAAGTGATTAGTCAGAGAATCGAGTAGTCGTTTATCAGAGCATTAATTGGCCCCTGTTGTTAATCAAATCGCTAAACATGGCATGTGGAGTTTCCGAGAGGCCGAGGAGGCATCTTCAAATGGAACATTTTATTCGAACAGCAGTCCATAAATCCACAGCTGTTCAGTTTATTATTATGTCTGACAACGAAAAGCATCAAATTCTCACATTTAAGAAGCACGACACCAGCAAATAGTTGGCTACTTTGCTAAAGAAAAATTACTAAAATAACTATTCAATTATCAAAATAGTTGCGGCTGATGATTTCAGCTCTAACTCCTTTTTTCATGTGGCAATTCTGCTGAGAAGTAGGCGTAAAAATGCACGACCTTCATCATTTTCTGGCAGCACAGCAGAGCCTTACCTTGTTCTCTCCCGGAGTCATGCCGTCGTAGATCTCTTTGAGCTTGCCATAGTGTGGGCGCAGGAATTTGAGGGGCTTGGGGACCGAGGTCATGGAGGTGGTAGAGGAGCGGATCTGTCTGCGCAGCTCTTCCAATGCAGGACGGTACAGTGCTGTGTTCTTCTCCTGCCAATGTGTTGAAGAAAATTAGAGGTTTTTTTTTTTTAAACTTGTGAGGACTTTTACGCCCTGACACACACACAAGAGTTGTGAACAAACAAAAACAACTAAATAATACTTACACCCAGTCTCTCCACCATCATCTCCAGGTCCTCTTGTAACTGCTTGTCTTCCTCTGACTGAGAAGTAAAGAAGAGAATTAACTTATCTGTTAATCAAAATCACAAATGTAAAGAAACAAAATCTCGTTGGCCTCAGAGGGGACAGAGATGATCTTAGTTTTTAGTTGATAATATAGTGATTACAGGGACAATCTTATTTATTTTGCTGCCTTCTTGAAACTATCATCATCAGCTTACAACTATCTGACTACTGCTGTTGCTGCCCTGCAGAACAGTACAATGTGCTGTTATTACTGTATAGGGATAAGTATTAGTGAAAGTGAACTTGGTGACTGACTGAGTGACCTTGTAGGTGCATGTCGAGTATTAATAGCTATTTGCCATACACATAAAACTAGTGTTGCACGGTATACCGGTACTAAAATAGTACTGCGGTACTTGAGTATTCCAAACGATACCACACTGCCTTTGGAAAATACTGGTACTTTGAAATTGATTCAATTCATTAATTTATTTTACTCATTTAAGCACACAAGCCTTCCTTGTTCCTATTGGAGCACAGATTGCACAAGTGGTGTGTATGACAACACCTGTATCAACATTTGCAGCTGGAGCACGTGAAAAAAGACAAGAGAGAGTCTGCCTCGCAAAGGGAGACAACACGAGACAATACCAACTTGGTGAAACATTTGAGCAACCAAACCGTGACGTCTGTACCAAGATACTTTCGAACCACGATTTTTTGGTACCGTTACACCCCTACTATTTATTGTTCTAAAGGTTTGTAGCCAAAAGAACTTTTCCTTAGGAAAAGTACCGAAAAGTATTGAAAAGTATCGAAATTCATATTGGTATGAGTACCGAAACAAAGATTTTGGTATCGTGACAACACTACATAAAACAAACATTTAACACCAACCACCACTAAAATGAAACTAACTTTCACAGTGATGCATTTATCTAGTCTACCAGATCCTTTGGCAGGTGATCAAAGCTACTGTAGCCTGTGTTTTGCTCATTTAATGTTATGTCCCAAAAGCACATTGATTTCAGCGCACTAGTTGGTGTGCTGACTCTAAACCCATTATATGTTTGTGCATCGTGATAGTGATAATAATCCAATTCACTGTCCTTTAATTGTAATTCTGCTTTGGCAACTCATCTCAAATACAATGCCAATAAAGTCTGTTGAATTGACATGCTGATCAATAGTTGTTTTCACATGGCTGTAACAAACTGGAACAAAATGATCCGACCAGTGACACTTGGAGAAGACTGCAGCTAAACTGCCAAATCAGTTTGTTCTGTAACGGTTTGGCTAATGCAGGTTAATAGTTGTAAACGTTGTGTGTGAGTTAATTTCACTTCACATTAGCTGCTGTGTCATACAGCACCTTACCAATGTTAAACCTGGCTATCTGAGCATGCTAGCACTTCAGGGGGCAAAGCTAACACTGATGACAGTAGCAGTTACACACAGCGGCGATAACAACCAGCAAGCTAACGTTAGCTTACCGGTTGAGTCAGGCTAGGCTAACGCTAGCTAGCTAACTGAGCGAGTTCGTCTCTGCGGCTTTAAATAACCGCTAAATTCCACCAAATCAAAGTGACGGTGCTTTAAATGGGAAATTATTTATTCGTTGCCGAGAGTGTGTCTGTCGTGTATTTTGATTTGCAATGACTTCGGCCTGTTCAACCATGTTGTCAAAGCGGCAGTGACTAAGGCAAAATAACACCTCTGCGCATGTAACGTTAGTTAGCTCACACTTGAATGAGTAAAACGTCCCAACGTACCAATTCTTGCTCCTCTTTCTTCTCCTTGTCCTTCCCGGAGGACTGCTGTCCCTTCTCCTTGTCCTTGTCCTTCTCATCGGTCTTTTCGAGCTGCTTATTCTCTTTGTTTTTTGCCTCCTCCATAGCTGCGGCTCTGTGAGCTGTCGGCTAGCAAACGGAACTGAGGAGGACCTTTTCTTCTTCTCCTGTGTAAAACATGTGCTGTGATGTCGCTGTAGCGCCCCTGCTGGCGGACATCAGACATGGCTGAGTGTGGGTACTTCAAGTCCAGCAAAACAACGGGAGTGTCAAGAGGTGGCCAACCTGCACGCTTACAAGAATAAGAAACATACAAAGAAAAATAAGGAAACAATAAAGAAAAGATATATTTAATTTCCGCTTCCTCCTCAGGTGAAACAGCTGAACTTCAACATTTTAAATGAGATTTATTCAACGATGAATCCATAAGATTGAGATGGAATTTTGATGCAAATAATTGTACATTTTGCAAAAAGGGAACTGAAAGTTCAGCACGTGTTTTTCTGTTTTCAGTCAGTCAGGGGCATAAACAACAGTGTGGGCAGTGTGGAATGCATCTGTGCTCAGAAAAGCAACTCACATTAAATCATAAATGGTGCAGTTTGTCTTTATGTGCCCTCAAAAGGCAAACTCATCTCCATCATGGTTTTCTGTTTTTGTAAAATAGTATAAATCTATGACAAATTACATAATTATTCTACATAAACTATAAAGAAACCCACAACTATAAAAGACTAGTTATCTAAACTAATAATTTCTTATTTTCTTTTGTAGTTTTTGTCATATTCTGATGATTTCTGGGTAACATGTATGTTGATGCCCAAGTCTGTTAAATCATATAATGAGACAATATGATTTACAGTAGCTACTCTAGGTGCAAAATCTCTCAAGACTGACAAGCTGGGCACATCTGCAAGCAGATATAACATAATTACAGCAGTAGTTACACTCATGAGTTGTCACATTTGGCAGTGAAGACAATCAAATTTGGGGTCTGTGTTAAAAATAAGGATGCAGACTTGGTTCTCAGTGTTGTCTTGTTACTGAGGAAGTTTTTCAGACGTAAATGTAGATACTTTAAGACCAAATCTGGTTTGATTAATTGGAGGTAAAACTCTTGAGTAAGTAATTGACAAGAGAGCTCTTAAATTATTTTCATTACTAGATATGTTTAGGTTGATTTGAGATAGCCCTGTTTTTGTTTTATTAGTATTTTATGTTTATTCATTTTATTTTTATTTTTTGTTCTACTGACCAAGGCTTAGTTGGGCAACCAAACGTGGCCCAGCTAATGTCATCCGGCATGCTGAGGTCATTTTTGATAACGGCCCAGTGATGGCAGTGTCGACAGCCAGAATCGGGCCATCAGCTTTGGCCTGATTCTGGGACGTCATTCATCCTCCGTCTCAGCCAAGTCAGGCAACCAGATGTGGCCCGGCTAATTTCATGCCAAATTTGGGCCGAAGCTTGGCCAGATCAAATTTGATAACAGCTGATTTGGCCCAATTCTGAGCCATCATCCATGCTGAGCTAATCAAGTGTACCTGTCTGCAGCCTGCCAAGTTTGGGCCGAAGCTGGGCCGGATCATTTTGGCTACCTTGGACCTAATGAACAGGAAATGTGTCTTTTTTGTTTGCATCTATAGGGATCAGTGAAGAACTTTATATTCAAAAAATGTTCACGGTTAAAAGACAGGAAATGTCTGTTTAATTTACATTAAAAACAGTTAAAAGCACAGGAAAACTACAATTTTAACTTGCTATTTAAGCATCCATATTTTAAAACAGGTTATTGTAGTGACACGTAAAGATATTTTTTTTATAGAATTTTAATTTAATAAAACTAATAATATAACTTAACTATGTTCACGCAAGAAAAGAAAAAAGTATCATACATGTGTCCTACAGTGGTGCGTGAAAATGCGGAAGAACTGACATCTCCCATGTTTTGCGAGTCACTTGAAGTAGCAGAAGAAGAAGTCATATGACCCCAGCAGCAGAGTCACATGTTCCTGTCTGCTTCCCTGTGCACACCAACATGGCTCTGCAGAGGTTTGGGTTGTTTGTGTGTAACGTCACCTTGTTTGTGTTGTTGTTGACTGTGCTTGTTGATGGAGAGGGACAGTTTAAAGGCTTCAGGAGGTTCAGTCGGGAGCAGGAAACCAAGCAGAGAGCTGTGTTTGAGCAGCTGTGGTTCACTCAGAAGCTGGATCACTTCAATGGAGCAGACACCAGAGAGTGGAAGCAGGTAAGTCTGGTTATGAGTTTCCTTCAGGGGTTTGACGTGATCAGAGAAAGCAAGTCATTGCTCAGGACAAAGCATGATACATGGAGTCAGTGTGTGATCACATGCAGCACAGTGAAGTGTCAGTGTGCACCTGCTCACCTGACTCCAGATGTTTTGATGCAGCCCTGACCTCTGATATATATTTACCCACTGTAAACACTCTCTCTGTTTCCCCCTCAGAGGTACTTTGTAAATGAAGCCTTCTACAGACCAGGCGGCCCAGTGTTCCTGATGATAGGAGGAGAGGGTCCGGCCAATCCAGCCTGGATGCAGTCCGGCACCTGGCTCACCTATGCTGAGAAACTGGGAGCTCTTTGCTTGATGCTGGAGCATCGCTTCTATGGAGGGAGTCACCCAACCGTGTACGTTTGACCTTCAAGTCTTCACCTTGTGTGAGGGTGTGTTCACTCCAAGTCTGCTTAGAGCAGCAATATATATTATTTTCTGGGCATACATAAATCCAATGGTGCATAAACCACATGCTGCCACTGCTTCCAATAGACAGTGTTTTTAATAATAACAGCATCAAAAGGTCACATAACTATGTGTTTCTGTCCTTCCAAGAGAGAACAGGGCTGAGCGAGTACACCATTATCTGTATCTGTTCAACCAACTCATTGGCCTTTGTGCTGGCCTGACAAGCTGTAAACCATATACATAATGTTTCTGAAAACATCTGAGGGGAGAAATAGGCGATGTGGTTACATCGGTGCTGCAGTTTGACAGTTTGACCTCGGCTCGCAAGCAGAGACTGACATGATTTAGAGAGTCCTCGGCTTTGATTGGTTGTCTTCGTACAGCTGTGGTGGATTCAGGTTCCACTCTGAGGAGGAAGTGGTGGCGGAACATTATTTTTGACACAGACTATCTGTCTCATGTAACACTGTGTGAATATGGAGACAGTTTCAGTGAATATGATCAAAAGTTTGTCTTTGTAAAAGCTGGTTCTGGTCTCTTCACCCTGCCGGTTTGATTTGTCACACTGTAGCGTCGCCACAGACTGTTAAGTGTAAATAGTTTCCCAGCTGGGATAGAGGAAGTATCACTGTACAGTATGACCCGCACCAAAGGGCAGCCATTATGTCACCCTCTAATTAAGAGCGGCGATAGAGGTTTCAGCAGCGATACTTCCACAAAAATGTGGGATCAACAAAAGGCCACAAGCGTCATGTGCTTCCTGTGTGCAGCAGCTGAAGCAGGTGCAGCTGTTGCACCACTAGATGGCAGCCCTGCATTCAGAACACAATGCTGCCCACAGCTCAGGTCTTATGGTCAATTAAGCCTCTCTCTTCTCTCCATTTAGTGACCTCAGCACAGACAACCTGCGTTTCCTCAGCAGCCGTCAGGCGCTGGCTGACCTGGCACACTTCCGCACCATGATGGCGCAGGCTCGAGGGCTGACCAACAGGAAGTGGGTCGCGTTCGGTGGGTCGTACCCGGGGTCTCTTGCTGCTTGGTTCAGGCTGAAGTATCCTCACCTGGTCCATGCCTCTGTGGCTACGAGTGCACCGGTTTATGCTACTGTTAACTTCCCAGGTATGAAGACATAACACACACCTACATCTTATAGAGATATATGCCAAACTCTGATGGCACGGTGGTGCAGTGGTTAGCAGGGTGGGGGGTTTGAAACCTGCATGTTCTCCCTGTGTCAGCGTGGGTTTCCTCCAGGTGCTCCAGCTTCCTCCCACAGTCCAAAGACATGCAGGTTAATTGGTGACTCTAAATTGTCCGTAGGTGTGAATGTGAGTGTGAATGGTTGTCTGTCTCTGTGTGTCAGCCCTGTGATAGTCTGGTGACCTGTCCAGGGTGAACTTGCTGCCAGAAAATAAACTACACACATAAAGGGCGACTTCAGCCTGTTTAATTGTATCATTTACATAATGCACCAAACACTCATCTCTATGCTGTGCTCCTCTAATGACAGAAGTTAACTGCAATTTTCCAGTTTTATTGAGAGTGTCGGACGTTAAGAGTCCCAGACAGATCAAAGATGAGGAGGGCTTCACTCTCTATCTGCGTCTGTGTTGTGTTTGGCTGAGCCTGTTGTTTTCCTCCGGATCTGCTGCAGGCGGGAATCGAGGTCAGACTAGCTTTGAACATGGACCTGCGCCGTCCCACCCACACACCAACGCTATCTCTGCAATGCTATCACACACATTCAGACCACATTCAAGTATCCGAGACCAAACACACAGACGGTCCGTGGCACCAGAGAGTTATTATTTCCCCCCAAACATCACAGCAGTTAGTCAGCATTATTACCAGTAAGGGGTTGGCTCTCATTCAGAGAGGAAATATTCCAGGATTTTGTAATGTGGACTTTCTCTTCTGAGACCAGTTTCATAAACTGTGAAACTCACTTTGGTTGAGACTCATCATTTCACTTTTAACCTCACTGAGACCTTTTATAAACAAATACTTTCTCAAGCACTTGACTGGAGCCGGGATCACGAGTTCTTCTCGAGATGAAATGGTGCTTTCGCAGCGCCTCAGAATAGTCCTGTATGTTTAAGCAGGGTTACTGTGTATTATTGTGGTCTTTTTATAGCAGCCCAGGTTTAAGTGTCCGCCCCTCCCTTTGTCTTTATGTTTTGCCAGAGTACTTGGAGGTTGTGTGGCGCTCGCTGGCCTCAGAGAACGCAGAGTGCCCAGTGATGGTGAAGAAGGCTTCAGATACCCTCGTGGAGCTCCTCAAGGACCCCAAGACCTACGACAACATCACCAAAGACTTCAAGTACAGTAAACTCTCTGCGACCCAAATCTTCTCTATCCCCAAATGTACCAAAGCAGACCAAGGCCTTTTATGGTGCATCTTAAAAAATCTGGCAGACAAATATCAACTAATGAACTCCATGTTGTGCTCTCAACCAGCTAACCATGAAAAATGATTTCTCTTTGATTATCTTGTGATGAATGAGGATGGGAATTTCACATAAGCGGCCACATCACTGCAGACGCTGCACCAAACTGCTGATCCATCTTACGCTCCATTCTACCATCACTTGTGAACAAGACCTTGAGATGCTTGAACTCCCTCACTTGGAGCAGTAACTCTCTCCCAACCATTATACAGCAAATGCTAATAACCTTGATGAGATTCTACGGCTGTAACTCACAGTTTTATCCCAAAAACTAGTGAATGTGCTTGTTAAAATTTCCCAGAGCGTAAGATGAAGTCACCAGATTACTTGTTCTGTCCAACCAACACTTCAAAACCCAAAGATACTGATACACAGGACGGCACTCCAAAAACACCTCTTTTAGTTTTGATGCACGTGGGGGAGAGCAGCTCACACCTTTACCAGTCCTATCAGTTTATGAAGGTTGGTGACCTCCGTAACGCCCCGGCCTCCACCCATCCTCAACCTGAGCAGAGGTTGAACCAGACAGACTGAGTGAGCATGCAAAGTCTCAGCTGACCTTTTCTTCGGCAGATATTTTGACTTGTAAAGATGGGAGAGGCACATGTGTAATTTCCAACATTAACAACGGGTCTGTTCCACTTTAAGTGTTCCAGTAAGCCACAACAGTGAGTCAGCCTGCACATTGTCAGAGTCTGGGAGCGGTAAACTAAAACGGAATGTAGTCACGATTTTTGTCATTAATTACACCAGATCACAGAAAATGACCACAGTGCATGGTTATGTTTGTCACCAGAGATGAGGGGAAGATGTCATGAGCTCAATCAGTGCTGCAGGGCTGATAAAAGTCAGCTGTCGTAACTGTCCAGGGAGAGTTGTTGTAGTTTGGGACAATCATGAGATTATGTGCATGTATGTGTATTTTGGGAGGATGTACAGTCGTAAAGCAGAAGTTTGACATTTTGGGGAAGAGGCTTTTTTGCTTTCTTGCTGAGTTAGATGAGAAGTACGATACCGCTCATATATGTCGATCTGAATATGAAGCTACAGCAAAACCCCAGTTCTTAACACCACAAAGTTAATGAAATCCACCTGTCAGTACCTCTTCAGTTCACTGATCCATGAAGACTGGAGCAACGAGTAGTCGGTTCTTCTAGTTGACCAACAGAAAATTTTCTGCCAATTGTTTTGACAACTGAATTATCCTTTAGTTTAGATTTAGTTTAGTTTATGTGCACATACATATATAGAAAAGACAGGACCCCTTTGAGGACCCTTACAGACTAAAGGAATATGAATAATTTGCAGGGTAATGGAGGAATAGACACATAATCTGAGGTAGCCTTTATACATCCAAAGAACTTCTATAAAAAATGAACTGCTTGGCGTGGTATTTAGGTTTCTTGCTTCTTCAATGAGAGAGTTTGAGGCTTTTCTTTGTCATATCTGATTAAAAAACACTGAATAGCTTTAGATCTTGGACGGTGGTCGGATTAAACATACAATTTGAAGACGTCACCCTGTTGGGCTCTGGGAAATGATGCGGGGCATTTTAACAATTTTCTGACGTTTGGATAAAAACAGTTGATTAAGACAACAATAGGCAGATTAACTGATAATGACAGTAATCGTCAGTTGCAGCCCTAGTGGAAACACACGACTGGGGCAGCAGTTGCTCAGTCCATAGGGACTTGGTCTGGGAACCCGAGGGTTGCTAGCTCAAGTCCCCGTCCAGACCGAATATGAAGCATGGACTCGGGTGGCTATGGCTCAGAGGTGGAGCAGGTCGTCCACTAACTGGAAGATCGGCGGTTCGATCCACCAGTCGGCATGTCTAAGTATCGCTGTGTGTGTGAGAAGTGGCACCTCTCTGGCACCATGTATGAAGGCCTCAGTCACCAGTGTCTGACTGTGTGTGTGAATAGGTGAATGTGACATGTAGCGTGAAAGTGCTTTGAGTGGTTGGAAGACTAGAAAAGCGCAACTGCTCAGGGCGCCTGTCCACAGGCAGCCCCTCGCTCTGAAATCTCCTGTTTGTGCATGTGTGTGTATTTCAGGTGTGTGTACATGACAACAGAGCGAAAAGGTTGAATTTCCCTCAGAGATTGATAAATTATAGCTTCTTCTTTCTGGACTATTTCTTCACATCCTGGAGTCTTTGCTGGTTGCCTGGCGACCAAGCAGTGACGTAAAACCACAAATTCAATACACTTTGGATGATGTAAGGAGCAAGCTTAGCTAACTTGCTTTTGGTTTTAGCTTCATTTTCACTGTGCAGCGTGAAACTAGTTTCATGTAACTTCCAGCATAAAAAGGAAAATAAAGATATTTCCCCAAATTATTCCTTTAAATCCGTGCTGAGCTGTGCTGCGTGTGACACGGCACCATTACATGTGAGCATCTATGGCGCCAGTTGGAGTACAGGTGGACTACAGTGATACCTGGAGCTATGTGAGAGGTTCAAAGAGCAGCTGGGGTTGTCTTGGTTCTCTGCTTTGAGTCAGGTCCTGTTACGGCTTCATGAGTGTCCCTCCAGCCTTTTTGGAGCGAGCCTGGGACTCTGGAATGTCGGACCTGCTCCAGAGAGGAATACAATGGGCAGATAGCAGAATTACACTATGAGAAAAGAAGCCAGCTGCAGCCGTGACATCCCCTTTTTATACCATCCAGCTTGTTTACATCTGCTTGTTTAAGAATTGATCCGATTTTTCACATTTTAATCACATTCCACGCACCGTTATTGTGTCTGTTATTATGTATTATTAAGTTCAAATTGATACCTTTAGTGTTTCTCGCCCCATGCTTCATCAGTTTCATAATTTTCTTTCATTGTTTGCAGTTTCAGACACGACATTATTCTTAGCATGCTTGCACTACGTCTGCAGTCATCACAGCTGTCTCTGTGTTGTTTTATATTTGCGTATTTTAGGTTGTTATAGAGACTGTAAGGTCAGTCAACATGATGAATAAACGGTGTGGTCAGTCTCACAGAACTAATACTGTCATGGAGCCACGCTGTTCTGCCCCGACCACATTGGACATCTATTATTTTGGCTTCCTGCAGATCATTCGGGCCGTAGATGCAGACATGTCCTCATGCAGGCACAAACACACAAAGGTCACAAAGGTGGTTTGGAGGCTTGTACAGCTTCCAAACCACAATGCCTCAGAGGATACAATACTTGCGTCACAGTTTCATCATGAAGGAAGTATCTGAACACAAACTCATGTACACATGCTTTGTTTCTAAAATCAGCGGGTCACGACATCATGTTGCCTAAATTTACCGGAGTAGAGGTCCGACAGACAGTCAGGGAAGCTGTAATTTACCAACTCTGTCTTTTTCCACAGGCACGTATGCACACCCATCTACGTCTATGACAAGTATAGTATAACAAACACTGTCATCTCCATTGACAGATGACCCTAATCAACGTACCATGAAAGGATAATTTTTTAATTTGGACCCTATTTCCTCTTGTTTTAGTGTTTAAGTGAAAACAATTTTTGAATCTGATCCAATATTGAGCGAGAGCCCAAACAGACTGCATTGTAATCCCTGCAGGCCACTGACCACCGTCAGTGTACGTCCATTAACAGGGTTTGTGTTTGCCACTGACAGCTCAGATTATTATTGTAAGTGTCTGACAACATTACAGAAGGATCCCTACAGAGGCCGTCGACCACTTTGTCGAAGAGTAAGATCCTTTTTGTTTAACCAGAAAAAGCTCTGATATCCCTGTCATCAAACCCACCAGACTCTATTTAAATAAACAGTCATTTTATCACTGTGAAACACACATCATTCAAAGTCAACAGAAGCAAAATAAAACTCACAAAAGCTGTCCTGGTTCGTCTGTCTACTGTTCCAACACTCCAACTTTGATGTGTTTGGGGAAAAAAATCCTTAATTCACCCATTCAGATGTGAAATAATGTTGCTTCTGTATGCACTTAAATTACTGTTTATTTTAACAGGGTCTGGTGTGTTTGGTGTTCAGGTCTGTTTCTGGTCTCACACAATACTAGACCAATTTCCAAAATTGTTTTTCCGATAAGCCACTTGGACACAAAATTATGGGAAAATGTGGTCCAGGATGTTACCCATTAGAATAGAATAGAAAGCCTTTACTGTTATTATGCAAGAATATACAACAAGATTAGGAGTGCTACATCAGTTTCCAACTAGTCATTAAAACAAACAAGTTAAAAAAGAGAACATACCATTCATCCATTTTCAACTGCTTTCCCAAGCCTGGTCGCGGGGGGGGGGCAGGCTGAGAGAGTATTCGAGACGTCCCTCTCCCTTGCGATGCTTCCCAGCTCCTCCTGGAGGACCCCGAGGTGTTCCCAGGCCAGATGAGATATGTAATCCCTCCAGTGTGTTCTGGGTCTGCCCCGGGGCCTCCCATCAGTTGGTCGTACCCAGAACACCGCTGACAGGAGGCGCCCAGGAGGATCCTGATCAGATGCCCGAACCATCTCAACTGACCCCTTTCGACGTGAAGGAGCAGCGGCTCTACTCCGAGCTCCCCCGGATATCAAGGGTCCTTACCCTATCTCTAAGGCTGAGCCAGAGCTCATGACCATAGGTGAGGGTTGGGACATAGACAGACCAGTAAATAGAAAGCTTCGCCTTCTGCTTCAGCTCCCTCTTCACCACGATGGTCAGGCCTAGCACCCGCATCACTGCAGATCCATCTCACGCTCCATTCTACCATCACTCGTGAACAAGACCCAGAAATACTTGAACTCCCTCACTTGAGGCAGTAACTCTCTCCCAACCCACAGGGGGTGATCCACTGTTTCCCGGCAGAGAACCATGGCCTCAGATCTGGAGGTGCTGACTGTCATCCCGACCGCCTCACACTGGGCTGCAAACCACCCCAGTGCCTGCTTGAGGTCACGGTGCGTTGAAGCCAACAGAACCACATCATCTGCAAACAGCAGAGATGCAATTCTGAGGTCACCAAACTGGACCTCTTTCTCCCCCCGGCTGCACCTTCAGATCCTGTCCATGAATATCATGAACAGAACTGGTGATAAGGGACCCTGGTGACGACCAGCACCCACCAAGAATGAGTTTGACTTTGTGCAGAGTATGTGGACACAACTTTTACCTTCACGCCACTCAAGGAGTAAGCTTTAGTTTAATCATTCAAAAAAATGGAAATAAGTTGTTAAAAAAATAGTTTGTATCAAGCTGTTGCACATGTAAAATAGTGGATTGCACTTAATTAATGGTGGATAGTGGATTGAACTTTGAATGAATCACACTCCACTAAAAGGTGAAATCAACTGTTCAGGCTCTCAGTGCCTGTGAAAGAACGACACAGTCTATGAAGTTGAACTCACAGTGCTGACACACTGATGTTTAGGACTATCACCATGTTTACCTTGTACATCACATCTTATGCTGCTCTAGTCTAAACAACCGTTTGTGCCTAGTTTTGTACTTTCAGTGAACTCGCCTGAGGTTTTATTTCCTGATCAAACAGGAAAAGAGAAGATGTGACATGATGCACTGTACAACAGCCAAACCACACTCTGGTCTAACCTTCCTCCCATTTTCCTCTCTGTCCTCCCACCTTCCCTCCCTTCCTCCACCCCCATTGTCCCCTGATTTCCCCCTCCTCCTTCACCTCGTCTTCATCTCCCTCTCTATCCCCTCACTTACTCTCCTCCGCCTTCCTCCTTCCTCCTTCCTCCTTCCTCCTCTCCTGTCCCCGTCCAGCTTGTGTTCCAAACTGCAGATCCAGACAGAGATGGACTCGGCCTACTTCCTGGAAATGCTGGCTGGCAACTTCATGGATGTGGTCCAGTACAATGAAGACAACAGGGGGTTTGAGGTGAGGGAGACTAGACACGTGCCAAACAGCAAAACATCATAACACCAACCAACAGCTGACATTATGTGCCAGCAGCCGTGTCTTTAATTTCTGTTGCTTTCATGCCAAAATAAGTGTTTATTGCTCAAAAAACAGTAAACAGGCCATCATGAGACTCTTTATTGCTCATCATAGAAATTAAAGGTTTATAATAGTTTATAAATTAAGTATGATGCTAAAGACAGTAATAAATGGATGGCTGTTTTTTCATAAACAGGCAGCAACAAGAAAACAAGCAGTTACCTAACAGCAGTTACTTCCTGCTGGGAACCAGAGATGACTAAAGCAAATAAGCATAAAGTCGACAGTGAGGGTCGCTGCTTTCAGGAGCGGTGGAAAGTTGAATGCTTCTTTACTGAACGATGAAACAGTTTCATTTCTCTCATTTGTATGGGAATTTTTTAATAACCCATATGATGTGAGAAGCAGTCGGCTCTCCAGGTGTTTTCACATTATCTAATCTGGTCTCCGTCAAAAGAAGTTGAGACACCCCTCCCGTTGTCGGATACGACATGAAACGACTCCAGTTTGCTCAATCATGTTGTAACTAAGACATCTGCTGGATCTCGCGAGAGTGTGTTGTGGAGACAGAGACGGGTCTTGAACAAAGTAAAATTTCTCCTGAGTTGTCCGTCTGAAATTTGCCATTTTGGTGTCGGCATGTTCTGAAGATATGTGGCTTGTGATAAATGGGTCCAATTTGCTTCCGTGACTATGGGGCGAAAGAATCATCATAATCTGTAATCACGTTCATTTCTCCCACTGAAGTCAATGGGCACAGGACCTGCTGTTAGTCTCCTAAAGGGGCCGTGGTGGTCGCCAACCCCACGTGACACTGATACAGGAAACTGACTCAGTTCAACTCCGCCCACAAAATATGTAATCACTGTTTACAAACTTAAAAAGATTCTATTCTTTTAAAGGATCATTTCAGCCTTTTTTAAATGTAGATCCATTTTCTTCCAGTCATGCTAATTAATTCTAGCCAAATTTTCATCAGTTGTATCGTTATACGTCCATTAAAGGCTCATTACGCTCAACATTAGATATGGACAGAGCCTTCTGTCATTTGTAGGGACAGTGAAGCTAGTTCAAGCGAGACACGACCCCAAAGACATTTTGAAAATGGCGGAACGGAACGAATCCGTAATATAGTGAAAACAATTCTCCGTCCACATGTCGCAATGTTTTTAACAGCCTTACACAACACCGCCCTCTACAGCGCTGCCGCCAATTAAAGGTACATTATGAAGAATTCTCTGCTGTCACCTTGTTTGTTGTCAAAAACTTTTGACTCTTGTCTGGTGCCATCTGTTGGATGTATCTGTGCCAACATAAAGGACACATGGAAGTATGCGGGCAGTAACCAAGCCCCCAGAAATGGCACCAGGGTTTGAAGCTGGTTTAACACAGTGGCCAAACTGAGGAATTACAACTTCAGGGTCCTTCAGGTGATGCCATGGGGCCCGGAAAGACATATATACATCCACATATACATCCACGGCAATAACTGTAAAGTTTGACATGTGCATATCTATTTTCATGCATAAAGGGAGTATAAATGAGCCTTAAGGCTTGATGCACGGCTCACCAGTTCAATCCTGATGTTTCTAACAACACTGAAAAAAACATCTACCTCTAAAATATTAACACATTGACATGCAAAGAGAAAATATGATGGAATAAAGTCCAGGTTCAAATAGCCGGAGCTGAGCTTGAAGCCATGTTGCAATTTTTATACACTGTATTCCAAAGTATCCCAGTGATGATTGTCATCTGTTCTACAAACATTATATCAGATATGACATGATTTATGCATGTTGACCTGACACAGCAGAGATTGTTTAGAGCCTTTGTAGGTCAGAGGTCGACCTAGTCTCCAGTCTTGGATGAGTGGAAGGCAGCTATGAGGTGTAGGAGGGTTACTGAGAGCCCGAGCAGTACACTGAAACATAATAAACCCTGCATTGTTTAGCAGCGAGGGGCCCAGAGATACTGGCCTGTAAGAGGGTCTCCAGGGTTTCTCCTGGGGCCACTTGCTTGCTTACTTTGTCTGTAAAGTCCTCCATTAAAGCTCAGAGTCATGACAATAGTTGTGATGATGATAATAATTGAGTTTGACGTGTAAATGTTGCATGATAATTGATTTAGTTTAATGGTTTCCCCATAGACAGCCATTATATTAATGGACTACATCTGCAATACATCGACCTGCATTACATCATTCAGTGTTGAGTGGACGCTAACTGGCTGATGTCAGATTTTTAGCAGCACTCTGGAGTCAGTCATAATAACTCAGTGAGCTGTAGGAGAGGAGGGCCTAAATAAAAAACTAAAACTACACAACCAGCGGAACCTTTCCACATGACACAATGTTGTTGATTTCCATAATACTGATGCCATGACAGTGGGAGGTGAAACTGAAACCGTCACTATCAGGTGGTGTGATTGAGTACTTTGGATGAAACTCTGGGAGAAGCCTGATTCTGTTTGTGGTGTTAATTTAGACAATAAAACACATGGATGTTGCAGGTGTCTTTGCAGGTCCATCAGAGCCTCCGTTATATTCAGAGTGTCAGAGCTTTTGCCGTTCGCGATATGTTATGCACATTTTTCAAGTGTAAGGTCTGGTAATAGAAGACGAGGGGATGCCAGTGCCCATACCTCCCAACACTGTGATAGGCAGTTAACTGTCACTATCGTGTTGAACTCTGAGTGAGCTGTTGAATTTTGTTAAGCGTTACAGTTTACATTTTATATCCCACACATGCAGTATATAAATATTACAAAAATGTCTGTGCAATGTGTACATGCTGATATTTTCCTCTTATATATCTATCAAAAGTAGCTTTGGTATGATATTGAGATACACAGGTATATATTTATATTTTCCTGGTTTATTTTTATTATGAATATGGGCAGTAGGTGTGCCGTGTCGCATGACTGACTCAGACAGCACGAACGGTATTTAAGACGGCACCTTTCTGTCATTTATCAGACGTCTGAGGAGGAGCTGTGTGGCTCGAAACGTCACTCTGCATTGAAAGCCTTCTAAACAGGAGCTACTTTGTGTGCGGACTTATTTGTTCTCTACTTTGCGAGACGTTTCTTTGGCCCAACAGAAACTGAATAAGTGACAAAATCAATGCAGGAGTATTTTTTATTATTCCAGACATTCATTACGCTAGTTGCCGCTAATAAAGCCTCCAGCCTTAAGCAGAGTTTAGGCTACAGGCTACAGAGGTCTGTAAGCTCATTACTTTCTAACTGCACCCACTAAGATTTTCTTCATTTTCAAACTTGTCGTCGTCAGAGCCAGCTGACTATGACTCGAGTGACATCATTTAAGGCATTTATCAGACTTGCATCTCCTTCTGGAGCCACAGAAGGCTTTATACAACATTTTTCACACATGCAGTCGTACTCCCTAATACCTGTAGACAGACTGATGTGTAAAATTGGTGAAGCTCCCCTTTAAAGTTAATAACGGGCAACTACTGGGGGACAGACAAGAGTGTGGCGGCTCAGTTAGGTAACTGATGGACAGTTCGTACTATTGTGAGCTTAGCTGTAGGTTAAATGTCTTCTGTGACATGTCTGTTTTCTGTGCAGCAGTAACCTTTTTTTCTTTCAGAGGACAATTAAAGCAACCTAGAATCTTGCAAAATACAATTTGAATTGTAAAGAAATCTCTATACTGCTTATATTGAATCATATTGCCCAGCTCTTGTCCAGATCTCATGGAAAATCTAACAGCCCTTTCAGAAAAGTCCCCATTGTGGTGAGACGTCGTCCACACAACATGCCTCGCAACATGGTTTCTTATTATTTGTTACTGTACATGTTACACTGTACGTCAGTCTCATTTCTTTTTGTTTCTTGGTGCATTTTATTTTACCCCTCTTCTCCCCTCCCCTTTTCCATCCCATCCCCTCTCTGTCCCCCTGGTGCCTTGAGGAGACGTGAGTCCGGTTACCAATAAGCTGATGTGAAAAAGTAACAAAAGACTCTGTGGTCTCTCTGGTTTCCTGTCGCCCCAAGCTAAAGAGACGCTTATAAAAGAACCGAGAGGAGCGGTGGGCCACGGAGTCCACAGCACTAGCGGACAAACACAGCCAACAGCTGCCTCTCTGACACAAAGGGCTGGGTATAGAGCAAACTACCAGGTTTTAGGTACCACTGAGGAATTTGGGTAAGAACTAGGAGCGAGGTGTAACTCAATCAGAAGAGGCAGAGCGGTGGCTTCACAGTCGAGGGGTTATCAATGGGGCGCTTTATAAAATAGGGACGGACATTATGTAACACTACAGCTTGTAGCACAGCTCCTCTTTAAGATGCAGGGAGATGCAGATGGGATAGTAGTCATGGCATATTTATAGTTAACAAGGCTTTGGTTTTGCACGGAAGAACAACTAACCACTGCCAACTGTTTACTCCTCCAGCCCTCATGCCAGTGCTACATTTTGTTTTAGGCAGGGTTATACCTGAAAGGGCAAAACCACAGTGTTGGACTGGTGCCACTGAGTAGCCAGAGTGCATTTCTGAGGAGCATTGTGTGTGGGTACACAGGCGAAGGATCACCGCAATTATCCAAAAGCTGCCATGAACAGCTGATCTTTAACGTTGCAGTGTACCATCAACTGCCAGAGATGCATTCACATGTCTAGTGATTGTGGAGGGGAAAGCTCTGCAGGACGGCATCCAGCTTCTTCCTTTCACCTCACGTATTTCGTTATGCACTGTAGCACTGACATCTTATGATGCGATCTCTTCACAAAGAATGTTCAAAAATGTTCAGCCACATTTGAGATGTCAGGAGCGCTTTCGTAAAAACAGACTGTGATCAAAACAAAATGTAAAGACAAGGATTTTTTTCCCCTGTTTGAAAATACACAGCTGCACAAAATGTAATGAAAAATGATGTAAAATAAATACAGGGCTATACATTAACTTTTCACACAATAACTCTGGAGCTACAGAAGACACTAAACTATAACACGACTATAACGGTATCAATTAGGCCTAAATCCAATGTAGTGTGACACAGTTAAAAATCTTTGTGAGGGGAGTTACAAGTTGTTTTCCATCTGTCGGCTTTTCTAATGAATCTAGTGCTGGAAAATGATTTAAATCTTTTTATTTATTTAGGCTATTAATCTTATTTCTGCACAGAGCATCACCAAAGAGGTTGAAGGAAGGAAGGAGACAGAGACACTTTGGTCTGCGTTTTAAAAGTCCTGTATAAAAACATAAACATGGCTGTAAACATGTTTATTTCTGCTTTAAATTTTAACGTGGAGATCGACTTACTCTTAGAGCCAGCCTCAAGTGGAAATGCAGCTTTGAGAAATAAGCTCTCCTATTGCAACCACACAGCTCAGATACTATCTTAAACTGTTGGTCGGTTGATCAATTGACTGAATCATCTGTACTATTGCATGAACTGCCATTAAATTTTGCATATTCATGGCCCACAGAGGATGAACCTACTGACTTTGGTGATCCCCTGACTTTTCTTTTGTAGCATCATGAAGTTGAGGTTGTTGGGTCTTTTGTTTTGTTTATTTAGTTGGGTTCATAGACTGAATAAAAATAATGGACGTAGCCGCCGACAGTGACTACGTGCGGATCTGCTCTCCTGTTGCAACCACAGAGTTCAGATACTATCTTCAGTTGTTGCTCAGTCGATCAGTTGACTGAATTATCTGGACTATTGTATGAACTGCCGTGAAATTTTCCAACTTGGCTGGCATTTATTAATCTTGGTGTCGCCATCATGCCGTCAACACAGTGTGGGAAAAATCTTAACAGTAATGGGTAACCCTAAGTTATAGCCTACACCCAGCCCACATGTAAAAAGTAGAGCTATTATCAGTATTAGAATGTATGGAAGGAAAATTGATGCACCACGAGTCACAGTTTGAGGAAACTTAAAGAGGAAGAATGGATCTTGTGATTGAATGACTCCAGTGTGCATTGTTTCTCATTTTATTTACAGCAGTTGATGGTATAGTCTGTATACTATGATCAGAACAACCCAAAGTGGAAGTTTTGCTTTTGTCCGTTTTCCACTCATGGGTTGATTTCCTAGTAATAAACTCATTTTAATTACAGTTTTATTACCTAATAACATGTATGTACAAGTTCATGTCTGTGGGAATAGTTTAGCTGCAGCTTCACAAAAAGGGTGGAAAAATGACGAAGCCGGAAACAGAACGGTCTTTTTACTTTTTACTTAAAGGAAATAAAAAGGGATACATAACAGACTGCATTTGGTAGCTTCATTTTTCTTATTTCTTCTTCTTCGGTTCAAAAAAAAAAGGTTTCTTTTTTTCACTCTTTTGTGAACACCAAAAACGCCATCTATTGGCCATTCTGAGTAATAACACTAATGTTAACTCCATCAATAAATGCAATAACTCCAGAGTAATCACTTGCTTTTAACTGTGTTTTTAAACTCTGTTTACTATTTATCTTTTTAATCCAAATAATAATAAAGTAATTAATAATCAAAGAACTTAAAGTGCTTTTACCAAAAAGAGATACAACAATGTCTCCTATCATAAGGGCTTGTGTACCCACAGAAAGGTACTTTGAAAGTGCCATTCATCATCAGGGGTCTCATTTATAAAACAGCACGTAGGATCCATACTAAAAATATATGTACAGACAAAAGCCAAAATTGACGTTCACCAAAAAATATTCAACAGTTTTTTAAAATCAGGTTTCCATCTCACCATCTGCGTCGCCAGTTTCCTGTCTCCAGAATGTTCGTAAGCATGGGTCAAAGTTTCTCCCATCAAGTCTGTTTTTATAGATCACAGCATTTCCGTGGTAAGTGGCGTGCGCCCTTTTCAGACCCATGTGTCAGCCCTGTGATAGTCCAGGATGTACCCCGCCTCTTGCCCAGTGTCATCTGGGATAGACTCCTGCCCCCTGCAACCCCCAACAGGATAAGCAGTTATGGAAAATGAATGAGTGAATATTTATTGAGAGTGTGATAAGAAAAGTCACACCATCTTAAGTATTTGTTTTAATAAAGTATTTTATTTAATCTGTTATGTCAATTTAGGGCGTGATAGGCACCAACATCACCATCAAGGTGCTGTGTGGCATGATGAGCGACACCTCCCTCGGGGATCCTTACGCCCGCTATGTTGCTGTGGCTCGCCTGATGATGGACACCTTCCTTATCAAATGCCTGGATGCCAGCTACAGTAACTGCCTCAGAGACATGACTAACACGTCTTGGGTTGGGCCGGCTGCAGGAGGAGGTGGGTATGGACGTGTATTTTTGTATGTGCAGACGTGGTTATTTACATTTGTTCTATTTTAAAATGTCACTTTAATAACTAACTGCTATTTTTACGTACCTTGTATTTTTGGGTCCATTTTGTTGGTAGGCTGTCTGGTGGTGTGTTTTTGTTCTTAGGACGAGGAATATCTGGCAAAGACTATGTGATGGCACACTGACATTTTTCCACCGTCGCCTTACAATAATACACGAGCAATCAATAGCAGCAGGGGCAGAAACACAATGTCTCCATCATGAGAAGCCTCAGGAGACCAGAAAGAAACACAGTAGCATGACAGGTTATGTGTTGAGTGTGGGATGTGGTGACAGTCATTACGTAGCAAACCCATTTCTGGGTGTTGTTGAAAGGCTGTTTTTAGGAAAGGTTAAATAAAAATAAACCAGGCAGGTTCTGGCAAAGTAGTTACACCAAAAATGCATTACATCACGGAACTACTAAAAAAGTCCTGAAGTCACGTGAGAATCCCACAATGATGTTTTCTTCCTTTTGCGGTGAAGTTAAATTAGGAGCATTACACCAGAGGTTTTATCAGGCTTTAAAGGTCCCATGTTGTAAGAAGCAGGTATGGTGTTATATATCCATCCATCCATCCATTTTCATCCGCTTATCTGGGGGCAGCAGGCCGAGCAAAGCACCCCAGACGTCCCTCTCCCCAGCAACACTTCCCAGCTCCTCCTGGAGGACCCCAAGGTGTTCCCAGGCCAGATGAGATATATAATCCCTCCAGTGTGTTCTGGGTCTGCCCCGGGGCCTCCTACCAGTGGGACGTGAACACCAGAACACCTCTAACAGGAGGCGCCCAGGAGGATCCTGATCAGATGCCCGAACCACCTCAACTGATCCCTTTCGGCGCGAAGGGGCAGCGGCTCTACTCCGAGCTCCCTTCGGATGTCTGAGCTCCTCACCATATCTCTAAGGCTGAGCCCAGACACCCCACAGAGGCAACTTGTTTCGGCCACTTGTATCCACATTCTCTTTAGCCTTAACAGGAGTTGTGCAGATTTGCAGGAAAGCCCAATCAGTCGTTTTTCAGCATTGGCAGTATAAAAACAAAATCGGGGAGTGCAGCAAAATGCCTCCTACCTACTTTTGTTTATACAGAATGTGCCTTTTTTGGGGCAATGGGGGGCGTGAGCAAGTAACAAAACATGTAGCTCAGCATGTGACGTTCTTCACCTTAGTTTGCGAGGACAAGGAGGGCGCACAATTCCTTGTCTCCCCAGTTGCTCATCTTTACAGTGTCTGTCAGGTTTGTGTTTCCCTCTTGCTACTAGCTGCTCGCTAATTCCTGCTATCAGCTGTTTCCTGTTTATCCACCGCCAGTGGCTCGTACGTGCGGCGTCATCAACAGCTCCTCCCACAAGTCATCAACAGCCCCTCCTGTTGCAGAAGGCCGCCTCGTTCTGTTTAAACTAAAAGGGTTCCTCCAATATGTCTACCCTACGAGGCGGAAAATTGGGCACCTCGGATCAACTCGCCAACCTGGCTCTGTGTGTCTAAACGCTTGCAGCTGGCCGGCAAACAGCCCAACATTCGCTGAAAATCTGGCAGTGTAAAAGGGGCTATTCTTTGGGTCATTATCCAGAGCTCATGACCATAGGTGAGGGTTGGGACATAGATGGACCAGTAAATCAAAAGCTTTGCCTTCCAGCTCAGTTCCCTTAATGATGATGCAGTGATGGTGTAGATACACCGAGACATGGAAGAGTAACCAATCAGAGCAGACTGGACTTTTTCACGAGGGGGCCTTAAAGAGGTGGGCATTTCAGACAGAGGGTGAATAGACATATATTCAGGCAGACAGTTTAAGAAAAGCAGTTTGTTTTTGAACATTAAAGGGTGTGAACATGGTCATTAAAAACCCAATACACCTTAAAATGAGCATAATATGGGACCTTTAAAACAAGCAAGGGGTGTTTGTTTTGACATTCTGCTGATGAAAATAGACCACGCTAACACTGGACATGCTGTTTTTTGTAATTATGTTGTCGAACAGCTTTGCATGTTTAACCAAAAATGGCTCCTCTATATTCCATGTTGTGCCCTTGCCCTGGGCTGTGGTCCCAGTTCCCAGCTTCAGTTTCATGAGTGGGAGGGCTGGAGGGAGGGTGATCACTGGAACAGGAAGTGGCCTCTTAAAAAGCCACTGGGATGTGTTCGCATTAAACTCCCCCGACCACCCCACCACCCCCCTTGTCTTGTGGGTTTCAGTTGCACTCTTTCCTCTCTTAATTGGGGCCTGAGCAACAGAAAGTAAATACGTTTTGGGTGTGAAGCCATTTTAAACTGACTGTAAACTTTATCTGCTCTGTGTCATTAGTGCTTTTGCTTATATATAACTTCTGAATTTGTCAAGCTTGGGAAAATATTGTGTGTGTGTTGTCAGGGAGACAGTGGGTCTACCAGACCTGCACTGAATTTGGATTCTATCAGAGCACCGATTCGCCCAACCAGCCATTCACTGGCTTCCCTCTTGTGTGAGTACACCAAACATTCCTCTCTGCGTACAGTAATAAACTCATTATTATGTCCCCCCATTGCACATTTTCTATACAGTTTCCTTAGACGCTGCATTGTTGATCTGTGCTTCCTCATCTAGGTATCATGTGAAACAGTGTGCAGACTTCTACAACGTCAGTGCTGAGCAGCTGGCAGAGGCTGTGGCACAAACCAATGAGTATTACGGTGCCTATGACATCCGCTCCTCCAGAATAATTCTTCCCAACGGGTCCATAGACCCCTGGCACGCCTTGGGAATCACCCAGGACATCTCTCCTGACCTCCCTGCTGTTTTCATCAAAGGTGAGGAAGAATGCCTACAGGCGTTGACACACCAAACTGACTCCAGTGAACTCTCCACACCCGCAGATGGCGATAGATTTAAAAAGAGAAACTGGAAGACTGTCTTGACGCCAGTTAGCGCATTAACAACACAATCCAGTGTTGAGAGAACAAAGCATATTTGCTGTCCACCAGTGAACAATAACAGAAACCGTCAGGAAACATTTCTGCGAATGAACTAAATGGCTAAAGAAAAATAATCTGACCTTATGGAACAAGTTTGTTTTGGTCTCACTCCCTCTTGACTTTAGTTGTTTGTTTACTCTCCTCACTTTTGTTTCTCTTCTTGTGCACTGAGCTGAACTGCCAATCAGAGTGATTTCATTCATTGATGGGCTTCGCCGTTGCTGATTCAACTTAATGAATCAACAAAAAAAAGCTGACAGGGTTGACGAGGGGCAGTGGTGCAGGACAAATTCAAATTCAACACTTGAATTTGTGCATTTTCATTAAAAAAAAACAAAACAAAAAAAAAAACATTTCGGACAAAAAGCTGAGAAAAATGCACTTTTGTCAAAATCAATTTCAGATATACATTTTTTTTTCCTTAATTCCTAACATCAGTTTGAATTGTAGAAATAATAATGATAATAATAATACTTAAAAATTATATGACATCACATTCAGTGTTCTGTTGTCTCCGTCTCTTCTGTGGTCGTCCTGTCCGTGTGTCGCTGTCACCGTCATGGTGATCCTATTTCGTCCCACCAAACTTGTTTGCTTCTTCGTTCAAATTGGATTCAGAATGTTGATCAAAACAGGAAGTGTCGAGTTTACTTTGCAGGCCTATAGATGCATAAAAATGCTATACAAAACACTAAAGAAAAGGAAAAAAGCATATTAGGTCCTCTTTAAGCTAAAATCAAATGTACAAAACATCCGATTACAATAAGTCCAGCTTTGTCTATTCTCATTTATATAGAGCAGTTACAGCAGGTGCCTCGAAGGTACACTCTCCTTTGACCACAGTTCATCAAGAAGCCTTTGAGGAACTTCTTTAATCAGTGTGTTTGCAGGTCTAGAATCTGTTGAGTCACACAAGTAAACTGAAGACTGAATTAAATTTGTGTTGCGTTTAAGCACAGAAGCCAAGAAACGGTTTCAGAGTAGAACAATGGCTCACTTGTTCAACTCTGACTTTATTAGGTGGATAATTGTTCTCGTAACTCTGAAAATCTTACTTTTACTGTTTATCGCTGCTTTATCCTGTATATTTTTTTTGTCTTATCCAGGAACAGCCCACTGTGCCAACATGTACCCTGCCAGGAGCGAGGACCTCCCCCAGCTGGCTCTGGCCCGTGACCGCATCTTCTTACAGCTCCAGAAGTGGCTGAACCAGTGACTGACACCCGAACGGGCCAATCGACGGCTTTGCAAAGCAAACTAATTACTCTTTTGTTCAGATTATTGACTTTGGAGTGAGACTGCTTATTTGCTTATTTTACTGCTGCATTTATGACACCTTGAAAAGGCACTTTACACAAGCATCAGTGAATACAAAGTTCAGGTATTTTAAATGAGCGAGATGATGAATAAAGAATACTTTTTTTAAGACGATAGAAGCTCTCTGCATTTTCAGTTTTATTCTGAGTGAACTTTTTAAAGGTCAGTGTGTGTTTCTGGGCAGGGTGCACATTAAACAAGGAGTGGTAGTAGAGGTTTCTTTCTGAGACATGGTTTAGGATTGTCCCAGATAGCCTAGTTAAGTCATTTTAAGGCGGCAACAAGTAGCATCATCCCAAAATTTTTCATAGCTCTCATTAATCATCATTTTGCAGGAACATTTTCTTTTGTACTGGAAAAAAAAAATTGTTTAAGTTTGTGAAATTGAAAATTTTCCCAGCATAGCAGAAACAGTTTGCACAGTCACTGCCTTTTGTTGCATGATATTGACCAACCCTGTCTGCGTACAGGAGACTTTACGTGGCCAGCTCTTAGCAAATACATTTCATATTGAGAAACTGTCTTTCACAGCGATCTCTGTAAATTTCAGGAGCTTTCAAAACCAAAACTTATCAGAAAGTCCATCAAAAAAGTGACTGCACACATTTCACTGTAGCATTTGATGGTTCGACAACACACTGAGGATCATGTTTAAACAGGCAGCAGTGAAAAAACCAAGACTAAACTTTGCAGAAGAGAATACACTCCGAATGTGTTTGCATGGGATACGTGTTGCACAAACATGCACACATCTGGTCTTGTTCGGCGCAAGTTTAGTCTTGTTTGATGATAAGAGTGTAACGACAATGTTGTCTCGGCTGCTCAACAGCAGCGTGATGATATCTCCAGCAGCACCCAGAGATGGAAACTGTCTAATTCGGACGGCATATTGCAACAGTCTCATCTTTTGTCTTGAAGTAGATGGATTTAGCTGAAGAGCAGAGTCTGCAACACTAAAGCAGAGGTGGCCTTGCCTGACATGATGATATTCGGACAGCTGTGTGTTCATTCACTACCTCCAAAACACAGACACAATGACCCCACTTTGCTTGACTGTGTTTATTTTCACAACAGCACTATCTCTGTATCTCAGCTGGACATGCAAGACCCCGACTCCAAGCACAAACCACACACCCACGAAGACTGTAGGCCAAAATCCTGCTCTGAGTCCAGCCCCACTATGGGTGTCCCATGCTGTTGTTGTGAATTCCCAACGCCTCCACCTGGGTATTCAGTCAGATTGTGTGAAACTAATCTATTAAAGCTAAATATACGTGTAGAATGTGTTATTATGACGGCCCACAATCCAGTCTTTGTTAAGGTAAACATTTACAAAGGATTTAGCCATAATTGCCCATACACTCTCATTTAATCCCCTGTAATTCAAATCCCTGCGCACCTACTCATAATCCTCTCTTTGGCTGCAGCAGGCATGTAATTGAGCCGCAGCCTCTCCTCAGGTGTGTGTGTGTGTGTGTCACCACCCAACTGTATCCCCTCACCAGACAGAAAAGCATCAGGTGGTCCTTTGTGAATGGACCTCAGATGTGGGAGGGTTTGCCAAAAATTAGCCACGCAGTGTTTATCCTGAGGAGGATATGCAAATACAAAATCACTCTATGATGAAACTCCTGTAGCGTGAGGTCAAGTAATTTGGGACATCAGGTAAAATGGAACACACCAGGTTTTGCATCTTGGGCTATTTGGACTATGCACCAGGAGGGTCAGAGTGCAGTGGTAACTTTGAACGCATCTTGGGCTCTGTAAATATAAGTAGCCAACCACCAAGCATGTTGTTAAATTGTTCTTACAAGTGTCCTTTGCATGAAACAATCATTTTGATCAGCCTGAGATCATCTTGAGAAAACCAGTGCGGGCAGAGCAAGGATTAGAAAAATCACTGGTTCTAGATCTTGCATGATAAGACATGTGGCATGATGATTCTCTCAGTCTGATAATAAGAGTGCTGCAGCTAAAACAACAAACATGGTTCAGGATGTTGCATTTTATCAACTGTTTGACTTATAATCAAAATATTCTCACAATACACTTAAGTATTTATGGGTTTTGAAGAAATGCATTCAGATAAAATGGGACATTTTTCTGATGTTAGACCAGCATGTTGCTATCAGGTGCTATAAAATCATTATTCACTACGCTGTTGATTGCCACCATGTTACATCATATTTGTGTCACTTAAAAAAAATATGTTAAAGATGATGCAGTGAGTCACGTCAGTCCAGACACACGTCCATTGTAGACAAAATGGCATCAAGAAAACAGGCAGCGAAAGAACAGGGAAAGCACAACAGAAAAGTTGGAGTAATAATAATTATATGCTTTATTCATGAAGCGCTTTTCAAAACAAAGTTACAAAGTGCTTTACATGGTTGATCCTGGATTTAAAACAATGCAGATAAAAAGAGGCAATTTCAAAAAATACCAAGAACAAAAAATAAATAAATCAAAAAAAATTATAAATCTAAAATACCATCACTGAAGCAGATAAGCAAAGTTGGCAACTAACTGCCTTGTAGATTACACTGAGGTGTATCAAATCAAACAATTAAATAAAAGAATACAATAACTGATGACAACACATGATAATATCAGTAATAATAATAATCAAACAAGATGTATATGAAACAGGCTATTATTTGCTTAATTCACTGAAATAATTCCTATCAGCTGGGACAGGCCTTTAATTCCTCTCACACAAAACTGCTTCTCAGCAAAGATCAGGAAATGAATCGAATTCTTTATTTAAACCAGTATGAATATTACTTGTATAAAAATTTTGCTTCAGATAACATATCAATTATGAATCATTCATTTGATCTAGCTCTGACAGACAGAGCATCAGAGAGCCTGAGTTACAGCACTCGTGGAATACGGTAAACGGCACTTTATTCTGTTAAAACAATCCTCACAACTTGGATTCATTTTTATGAAAAAACATTTTGATTCTTTTGATCTGACGACCCTTGCAGACTAAAGCAGGGGTAGGCGACTTGCGGCTCTAGAGCCACATGCGGCTCTTTAGCGGCTCCTTGTGGCTTTGACAGAAAATTATACGGAAATGATAAGCGTTTTTGTTTTTTTGACAATTAAATTTCCATTTATTGTTGCACACCTAGAGTGATTCCTAAATTTTTTAACAGTAAAAAATTCGAAAGGCAAAAAGTCTCGGGGGAAAATAGAAAATTTAATAGTGCGTGGACAAATTTGTTTGCTTTCATTGACAACGCTGCAAAGTTAAAGTACCAAATAATCAAAAATAGTCAACAGCAGAATAGCTGCCTTGTGCTAAAACAAGTTAATGAACGCTCATTTAGATCTATTAGTAACATAGCTGTCAAGTCACCTGTTTTGGCCGGGAAACTACCATATTTCATCCCTCTTTCCCGCACTCCTCCCGTATTAGTATTTTCTCGTAAATCTCCCGTATTATAATATAATTTAAAAAAAAAAAAAAAAAACATTCCTCTGCCGACCGCCCAGGGCACAATCTATGTGAGGGCCCACACAGAAACAAAATGCAAATCCTGGCAGTTGTGGGTTGAACGGTGTCACAGACAGGAATACGGCGGAGGCTCATAGTGCTCTGCAGCGCAAGATAACGGCTTACCGGCGACAGAGAAGTCCAACTCCAGGTCCAGTAATTTCCTCTTTCGTTGGCGTCATGACTGCCCAGTAGTACCTGAACAACTGAGCCGTGGTGGCACACAGGTACGTGGCGTGTCAGAGGAGAAACGAGCCGTTCACATTTCTCTCTTGTGGCAGGTAATGGTCCACAAACCTCACCGCACTTTAGGGACTGTTCTTTACTTATGGAGGGACTGTCAGGGGAGGAGGGTGGCTGGTTGATTTTTATTTTATTTATTATTGATGCTGTTTTTGAAGTATGAATAAGTCAATAAGTAATTTTTTATTAGAATAATCAGTGATATTATAGAAAAGTGATTTATCTTTTTATAAATGACGAGATTGTGTTACTTTTATTATGGGGCTCAAATATCATGTTTGGAGGCTGCAGTCAATTTCTTTTCTTTTTGGCCAAAAATGGCTCTTTTGACAGCAAAGGCTGTCGACACCTGGACTAAAGGAATATGAACTTACAGGGTGATCGTGGTTTGAGGTCGTCAACAACTTGGTTTTAACACTGGCAACCGGACCAAAGGTCTCATTTATAGACATCCTGAGAGCGGGGTGCTCCACCTCCCACACAAAAGCTGGGATGTATAAAAACAGTATTTATTTATTTTTAATATTCTGTGGCGCACACCTGTTTTTGGCTTTTGCTCGTACATACATTGTTAATATAGATCCTGTGCATTGCTTTATAAATGAGACCTCAGGCATCTGATTGAAATTATTTGTCTGAATGTGTAGCCACAGCTAATAAAATGAAAGAAAAGAAAACAAAGTGGACTTTTAATTGAACTTTTAAGGCACATTCCTTCATTAGTCACTTCCTGTTGTTGGCTGCGTCAAGTTAGCCAGAGCTAGCCAAGACTCACCGGAAGTAGATACACAGACTTAAATATTGTTATTATTATTATTATTATTTTTTACTTCTCACACAATACAAACGATAACTCGGCAAAGCACAGTAAAATATATATACCAGCTTTTGAAATGATTGTGTGATATTATAAAGTGAGTGAAACTGCATTTCAGCGGTAAGTCGTTTGGTTTTATTTTGAAAGTGTACCGGAGGCTGATGCTGCGTTGCCGTGAGTTTGAAAGTATCGGAGAGATCAGCTTCATGCCCGCTTGTTTGGCTTGAAGGCGGAGTTGAGTCCAATAAAGTCGCCTCTGGATCGGCGGCGGGGTCAGTGCTGCTTCTCACTTTCACTGGATTAGGGAGTTTTTGTCCGTCACATCGCGCACGATCATTTGTTTCTCGTTTGGACGGCGGCGGAAAACGCACTAATAAAGGTTATAGCTTCACCTGCGGGATAAGTCGAAGTAACTGCACCTCGTGATAGGTAAGGACTGTGTTTTTTAACTTGCTTTAACAGTAAACTCAAGTATTAAAACAAGCGTTACCTTAACGAGGTTTAGCACCAGCGTGTCGCCATCATTGCAGCGCAAGAAGTTTCCACTGGCCATTTAAATAAACCGTGTAACGTCATATAGCGAACATTAACTAATGTAAAGCATCAGCGTCTGTCAGGTGGGTTTGTTTGACACCTTAAATTAGATATAAATGATTACAGTGAGCATAGAAACATGTCTGAGTAGGTTGAGTGATGTTAAAGTGTCACAGCAGTAGTGAGATAAGTAGTGCGCTTCACATCCAGTATTGCTGCTTCCTTGACTCCCTGCAGCAGGACGAGCTGCAGGTTTGATGCATGAAGCCTGGTGGCTTTGTGTCATTTGTGCCACTGCTGCATTTCCTGGACATTTGACACACACACGACAAACTCTGTAAATTATCTTCCTGTTTTATTGCAGCATTTTGGCAAACAACCTACACAGGAGTCCCAAATTCAGAGCATATAGCACTCCCTCTTTGCTCATGTATATTTTAACACAGTGACAATTTGTCACTTTGCCACCAAGTGAAGGCTACACTGTGCGTCACTGCAGTCCAGCATAGCAGCTTTATTTAAGTGAAGCTCAGTGGCTGGTCATATATGTGTATTTCATTTCGTCAGTAAGATCTCTTGAGATTAAAAATCTCGTTTTCAACAGTGTTGTGGTCAAGACAGGCTGCAACATTTAACAAAAATAAAAGCTATACAGCTCTAAAACAAGCAATACAAAACTCCAAATGAGATTACGACAAAGACAAGCCACAAAGCATGTTAATACATGCTGTAAGTGAACCATAAAAGCACAAAAATAAAGGCAGCTTCACATGATTACAGCTAAAATAAAACCTGACAATGGCATATATATCATTGCGTATAAAAATCTTGCAATACATCAAGCCAGGGATCTCAAGTCTTCATGTGAAAAGACTATCAAATTGTTAGATTTTTGTAAAAAGATCTTGGTTCACCTTAGAACAAAGTGCATGTCGAGCCTGTGTCGCTGCCTTTTCCAAAGCTTGTGAGAACAATCACAGATTCAACTGCAAATCTCATCAGCAACTAAACCACGACACGGCTACACACTGACCTAAACTTTGCACAGCTCACTTTGAAACTCTGGAACAATAAAGCATGGTCACCAGCAAGTATATGTAGGCCTCCAGTTAATCACATAGATGTATTACGTCTCTCTAAGCATGCAAGCCAGCGGGCATTCTGGCTGGCTCCTGCGGCTGCATTCACTCTGCTTTGTGAGTGGGGTGCAGGCTGAATCATCTCCCTGAAATGGCCCAAAAGATTTAATTCAGTCTAAAATTAAAATGAAAGAAGAGCCCAGTTTCAGTGAGGTGGTTATGGTTAGACTAATATTTAGACATTGTGAGTAAGAGTTAGTCAGATCCTGCAGCTCTGGATGAACTGATTTATTGCTTAACGGCAAGTGACGGTGGACGTGATAATTGTAGTTACCCTCGATGAGTCATGAGAAAGGAATATCAAACTGTCATGGAGATGATTTTAAGGAATGTCTATTGTTATAGATTGATGTCTGTGGTTGTTCAGGTCTCATGATGAAATATTGATAATGCTCAGAGATAAATAATACACGCCACCAGTAATCCGTGTGTCTACTGTATGAAATCAACGGATGAGACTGTCATGGTCGTTGCTACACAATGCATCCAATCTGTTCTTTGTTTCTTACCAGGTGCTGTGGTGTTGACGATGAAGCACCTCTCGTTACTCTGCCTGTACACACTGGTGGCCTTGTATGGCCATGAGGTCGTGCAGTCCCAGGCTCCCACCTACGGTGAACGGGGCTCTGATCTTGGCATACAGGTGTTTCAGCAAGTAGTCCAGTCCAAGCCCCTGGAAAATGTGGTGCTTTCGCCCCATGGGGTCGCTTCCATCCTGGGCATGTTGCTACCAGGAGCTCATGGCGATACTCGGAAGCAGATCCTCAGTGCTCTCCGTTACAAGAAAAATGGTAAGGACACCAGTTGTATGTAGAATCACAAATTCATACTGTAAAACTGCAATTACTAGCCCAGGCTGCTATTTGCTTAAATCACTGAGCTCAACAGGCCTATATTTGGGACAGGCCTTTAATTCCCTTTACACAAAATATGATCAAATTGTTTGTTTGAATCACTGTGAATATTACTACTTTATCTTGTTGTGAAAAACACTTTTGAGACTTTTGATCGGTGGACCCTTACGGACTAAAGAAATATTAATAACTTACCAGGTAACTGAGTAAAGAATATATATGCTGACTTAATGACAGCTATAGAGGAAGCGGAGTCACCACTTTTGGTTTTGGTTGGTTTTTTTTTTGTTGTGAAATCTGAAAGAATTACGATCTTCTCTGGTGCTCATGGTTTCAGTAAAATGAAATGGGCCGTGCTAACGATGTGTAGCATGTCCATATTGACATATGTGTATGTGCATCTTAAACAGTTAACTAACCTACAACCTGTAAGGCCAAGCAGGTAGTCAGAAATCTGGTTTTATACATCCAAAGAACTTCTATAAAAAATAAACTGAGACAGACATTGATTTGTGTGGCTACACCAGGCTAGTAAAAGAGACTGAGCATTTAATTTGAACTCTGCTTTCAATTAAAGTTTTACAGTAAATTGTCTCCTTAGAAACTGAAGTCAGATAAGCCTCCACATATTTGAACATTTAAATCCTAAGCAGTGAACTAAAAAATGATTCAGAGTCTACTTGATCCGCCCAGGCCCCTACAAGATGTTGAAGAAGCTGCACAAGAACTTGACGGCGAAGTCCAACCAGGACGTCGTGCTGATCGCCAACGGCATGTTCAGCCAGGAGGGCTTCCCCATGGAGGAGGCCTTTGTATCCACCAACAAAGCCAACTTCCAGTGTGAGAGCAGGAGCCTGGACTTCAGCAACCCCCAGGTGGCAGCAGATGAAATCAATGAATGGGTCAACAACAAGACCAAAGGTAGGAGTCGTGGATGAACGAAACAGCTGCACACGCATTCTGTAAGAGCCCTCGTAAAGGCAGGTGTGAGGATGTATTTGACGCGGTTGTGATCAAAGTTTATAGTTGCAGGCGGTTACTTTTTAAAGAATGCACCTTTTTACACTGTTGAGAAAACTCTAAGAGTAAATCATCACAGCCAAATTTATTGAGAATGGTTGATATGGAAACAGATGTGGCTGTTCTTGTGGTCCGCCTGTTGAAGCCTCATTCAGCTTTCCGATCCCCCTAGAGTGGTGAGAGCTCAGAGTTTCGAGCGTTGTGTGGGCCGCTGTGTACTTACCTGCAAGTCTATTTGTATATCATACATCAAAGGCAAACACATATTCAACCCACCACTGAACAGACCACAGTAAAAAGCCCCGACTCTGTAATGTGATCACTTTCCTACTGCGTTTATCAGCGTGTCCTGATGTGATGCTGCGTTAATACTTCCTTGTCTGTGCTCGAGTGAATATGAAAGAGATGGCTGGTTTTTTTATCAAACATTTCTGATTGAATAATGTTCCCATGTTGCATATTTATCCAGGTCACATCCCCAGCCTGATCAAAGCAGACATGCTGGACTCCGCTCTGACCCGTCTGGTCGCTGTCAACTCAATCTACTTCAAAGGCTTATGGAAGTCTCGCTTCCAGCCCGAGAACACCAAGATGAGGCCCTTCAACGGGGGCGACGGAAATGTATATAAAGTCCCAATGATGTCCCAGCTATCTGTCTTCAGCATCGGTGAGCAGTGATGTGTGAGAGGTTTCCACTGAGAGCCTTATGTGTCAAACTGTTTGAGGATTTTGCTTTCATAGCATTGACTTTACAGACAATAATTTAGATATGTCATAATCCTGAATAGGAGATGTCCTTTATTACATTTGACCATTTCACCAAGTGATGAATATATTTTGTGCCTTAAGTAGAAAGTAAGGTTTTGCTGTAGATTGTAGCAGCATTGGATTCAGACTGGTTGAAATTAATTGGCCAGATTAGAAAGAAAAGAGCCAGCTGAGGCAAGTCAAATAAAATTACACTAAAATAATTGATTTTCTGTGTATGTAAATCCAGAGGGATTTAATTTATAGAGGCCTTCAGATGTTTTCACCACAAATTATAAGGAATCATTCCTATTTTTAGGCATGCTGTATCTGTGAGTAGATTGTTAAGGTATGTTTAGTCATACAGTATATTTAGTAAGATAACAGCTACTTGGGGTTTTCATGTAGTAGTGCAGAAGGAGTGCTAGCCAGTAATTTAGAGTTAAAATTTTCTTGTGAACAAATAAAGCTGTCTGCAGTGATGCGGGCGTTGGGCAGGACTGTCGTGGTGAAGAGGGAGCTGAGTCAGAGGGCGACACTTTCGATATACCGGTCCATCTACGTCCAAACCCTCACCTATGGTCATGAGCTCAGGGTAGTAACCGGAAGATGAGATCGCGGATGCAAGCGGCCGAAATGAGTTTCCTCTGTGGGATGTCTGGGCTCAGCCTTAGAGTTTGGGTGAGGAGCATCCGGAGGAGCTCAGAGTAGAACCGCTGCTCCTTCACGTCAAAAGGGGTCAGTTGAGATGGTTCGAGCATCTGATCAGAATCCTTCTGGGCGCCTCCTGCACGTCCCACTGGCAGGAGGCCCCGAGGCAGACCCAGAACACATTGGAGGGATTATATATCTCATCTGGCCTGGGAACATCTCGGGGCCCACCAGGAGGAGCTTGAAAGCATCACTGGGGAGAGGGATGTCTGGGGCCTTCTGCCCCTGTGACCCGGCTCCGGATAAGCGGATGAAAATGGATTGTTGGACAAATAAATGTTGTGTTTACGCGTTTGCATTTCCTTCCCTAAAAAACATTTAAGTCAATTCTTTAAGTACATTTAATCCTATTCTTACCTCCGTGCTTGCTAGCCTGCAGTCGGTCAAAAACACCACACGGTCCCTGTAACTCATCATTAAGTCGGCATATGTATCTTTGAGTCACTCTGTCACTCAAGCGACCCTGCCCTTAAAAATGCGTAACATAAGGCCTCGATAAAATGTAAATGGGTGAGTTATGAAAAAATTAAATCTATGTCATGAAAACTGTTTTTTGTACCAGGTTGTAAACATGTTTATTTCTGCTGTAAAGCTGGGCTGGATGTTGGGCCTGTTTTGGAGCCAGGCTCATGTGGCCATTTGATGAGTTGCCGTTTTTGGCACTCCCACACTGGCTTCATTTTTTAGCCTCAATTTGCCACCTGGTTTGAACACTTTGCATCAAGCACACCTATTAGAAGCTGCTGCTACTGTCAGATCTGCCAACTTGATGATTTAATATTTAAATTGTTCTTAGTTTTTATAATTCAATTGCGTCAATCACCATTTTATGATTCATAGTTCAGCTCGTGTTGAGTTGTAAGAGAACGCAGGCTGAGACATGCCTCAACCGTAGGATATTATTTAGTCCTGTGTGAAATGAAATGATATACTAGTCAGTCGTCTATATTTAGATGAGTTGTCAGAGTTGTGTTCGAGTGCTGTGGGTAGATCCTCCTGCAGTGCTGGAGTTAAACTAAGGCCATGTTCAGCTGTGAGGCACAGACGTCCGTCTCTCTTAGCGTCCAGCTGTGTGCTGACTTCAGTGTACATAGTCTGTGACTTGTTTGGATTATTGTCCCCAAATTACCGCACTTAGGTCATAAAGAGTTTGTAAAAGCCCTAAATCATTTAGCCATGGCTCAACACAGTTATGCTCTGTGAGTATAATGGGATTTACACATACTTGGCTTTATTGCTTTAGAACATAATGTGCCGTGATTTAGTTTAATGGCCATATGAAGCATGACAAACTGTGTAGGCACAGTTGAATGAATGTTTGCTGTAACATTATGTGTTTTGTTTGGCCAAACGTAACTTTCACATCTAAGTTAAACTGTTCATTTGTCATTCTTATTTGCAGCTAAGTGCCACAACAGATGGAAATGTGGTGTTATTTAAAAAGTTAAAGGACCCATACAGTCCAGCGCACTAAATGCCATCTCAAGCTTTAAGCTATATTCACAACATGCTTGAATGGAGAGAAAAGCTCTCTAAAAATGCATCTTGGAGGGCTCAGCAGAGGTCTACAACTATATTCCTGTGTAAAAGTCATAATCTGTGTGACTTTAATTTCACCGTTTTGCTATCTCCTCTTCCTTAAACTAACAACCTGTTGAAGAGAACATTTAGCTTTGATAAACATCTGCTGTCTGGCAGGTCTTTTCTGAGGAAGAATCTGTTTGTCGCCAGGAAATGATGTATTTTCCATTTCTAGTTTGTTTATAAATACAGAGAATACAGAGCAGCGGTAGCCGTCGTGGTCAGAGTGACAAAGAAAGTAGTGTCACCCACAGACACACAAAGTTCTTAGTTGGTTATGTTTTGGTGGTTTGAGTTGAAGGTGTGAGAAAGAGGAGTATCAGTAACATTGTTAACACTGTGCTGCATTACAGAGAAATACAAAACCGTACTAATGAACCTTCATTAATATAGGCCTATATTTTATCTGCAAGTGCACGTCACACACTGAGCGAGCCGCCTGTTAATGACGCTGTGGGCTAATGGGCATGTAGCTACTTCCATGTTTCACATGATACGTCATGTTTGTAGTCGACCAATGAAGATGAGTTTACATATCACCTTGGGTTCGTCCTTCACCTTCTCAAAATGATCCCACACTTTGGATTTCCTGCCCGACATGTTATTAACTAGCCTGTGGAATAACCGCAGGTACCAGCCCTGGAAATTAACCTGACGAGGACACTTCCTGTGTCTGTCCTTTCAAATTAAACTCACACATGGTCCAGTCATATTGATTTATTTTGACAAGATGCACTGCAATGAATGAAACAGGCTGGAGGCCTGTCTATCAGTGGCCTACAGTCTCTACTGTTTACTGTTATCACTTAATGTGATAACAGCAAACACGTCACAGTATGTACGACTGAAGTCCAGGAGGGCTCAGTCCACACGTCCAGAGGGTGGACGTTTGGATTCACCCATCCCTGCCATTATTACCCTGACCTTTGAAACTACTAACCTTTTAACCTCTCGTCCTCCACCAGGCCTGGCCACCACACCTCAGGGACTGAAATATAAGGTGATAGAGCTGCCCTATCACGGCAACACCATCAGCATGATGATAGTCCTGCCCTCTGGAGGACACGCCTCTGTCCCGTGTCATCCCACACATCAGCACAGCCACAGTGCAGAGTTGGACCAGACTGATGCACATGAGAAAAGTCCGCCTGCTCATCCCCAAGTAAGACCCAAACACACAACAGTAACTCTTCAAACATCTTTGACCAAATGCGAAAGTAACACTGTGTGCGTATTTGTGTTTATGTCTGTAGGTTTACTGCTGATGCCGAAGTAGATTTGGAAGCCCCTCTGTCAGCACTTGGAATAACAGACATGTTCACCCAGGACAAAGCTGACTTCAGACACATCAGTGAGTGAAAGCACAAGTAAACCAAAACCAAGTGACGCACAGCCTCGGAGTATTTACAACAGGTTTATTTGGATATGAGCAAGGCTTGAAAGTATGAGAGCATTGTTGGCTGTTTACTGCAAGAGTCAGTGAGAGGTACGTCTCGCTGTCCAGTGTGAGAAACTGAATCACTTGTGTTCTCTTTGTTTCCCACAACTTTCCCTGAGTGATGGACTGAGAGGAGCTCTAAATGTAACACTGCAGTGCCACCATGTGGTGTAGTCTGAAAAGGGGTCTATAGGGAAAAAAAATCAGCTAGGGTCTGTCTGACAGATTTCGAGTGTTACTCAAGTGCCATCATGTGGTGTAATATCAGTCCACTAATACCTTAACTTAATAATTAATCAACCAGGCTGCTACGACTACAACACATTTTTCTTGTACTGTCATTATTTAGGACATATGAGGTCCACCTGCACGCTCCACTAGAAAAGGTTGTATTACTCGTATTTTCTGAATGTTAGGTCGATCCCATCCCCTCTCTCAGACCTGCTGGGCATTTGTGTTTGCGTGTGTCCAAATTCAATCAGAGAGACTCTACGTGAAGTGAAGGAGGCGGGTCCATTTAAAACCAGAACCACTTCCACGCTGAAATGAATGGGAAGCGAGTTCTGGTCTGACTGTGCCATACTGGTCTGACACCTCTTTCCACACACACATGCACAAACAGACCTTTACATGCATTACATGAAGAGAGGTAAGAGCGAGGGGGCTGCCTTGGACAGGAGCCCTGAGCAGCTGGAGGTGCAGGTCTTTGCTCAAGGTTACCTCAGCATTGCCTAGGAGGCGAACTGGCACCTCTCCAGCTGCCAGTCTAAAAAAACTCAAAACACCCGTGTGGGTAAACCATGAGCATGCAGGGCGTGGTTACTATTGCTTACTAATATGTTATCACAAGTGATACCATCATGTTGATGTGGAGAACACTGGCTAATCAATATTAGACTGGTAATAAAAGGCAATGATGTCATGCCTGTAAAATAACCTGTTGTGTGTGACCAAAGGTAGAGTTTACAGCTGTTGTTTCCTCAGGTGCTGAGCCTGTGCACGTGTCCAGGGCGCTGCAGAAAGCCAAAATTGTGGTGAATGAAGATGGAACAAAAGCAGCAGCTGCCACCAGTAAGTGTTTGTCCTGTGAAGCCTCGTCCTGGATTTAAATGTTGATCACAATACAAAGCTGTTTGTGTAGTTGATGAGATTCTTTACGTTGGAAACAGTGTTGTACATTAACCTATGCTGTCATAGTTTCTGACATGTTTCTACAATGTGTTTGTGTTTAGCTGCCATTCTGCTGGCTCGGTCCTCTCCACCGTGGGTTACAGTGGACAGACCTTTCCTCTTCATCATCAGACATAACCCAACAGGTACAGTCGACTGTTTCCGCCTGAGGTTACCTTTAAATGTGTACATAATATATTTATATCAGAGATCTAACAGAGATCTGTGCAACTACGTGAGAAATGTAATTTACACAAAGCTTATAAGATTACTAAAATCTTTAGGGCTAGTCAAGCCAGTTCATGAAAAGATATCCTGGGTCAGTTGATCTGGCTTCGTAGCACAGGCCTCAGGTGACCCAAAGACAGCGGCGCCTGAAGAAATGAGTGTTGGACTCTGATGAGTTCTTCCTGTCTGTGCTCCAGGTACCATTCTCTTTATGGGACAGATGAACCAGCCTTGAGCCCAGCCATCACTGGCCCGCTCCTGGTAGCATCAAGGCCAGCACGAAATTTTTCTACACTGCCACGCATGAACACACACACACACACACACACACACACACACACACACACACACACACACTCACACACAGACTTTGCTGTAGACTTATGTACAGTGTGGACATGTGATGTTATTTGTTTTAAATATTGCTTTTTATGTTACCCATTTTCTGTAACGCATAACATGCTTTATAAAATGTTTTGCAGACTAAATTTCCAGCTGTTTTAATTTTTTGTATACTTTTTTGAATTTATTACATTTTTAAAAAAAGACTTTGAATGTCATTTGTGTATTTTCTCAGCTCTGGAGTAGGATAATCAGTTTATTTATCACATTACTGTTTCAATTTAAAGTTCTCCGCCTCAAGTCCTGTCACTCCAGTCGGTTCTAAGTTTCACTCCTAAGTTATGGCAATGTTCAGTATGAGCATCTTGAACATCTCGTTTTCAGCTACTTTACAATGATTGTTTCCCTCACTGAGGAAGTCTTCTGTTATCATACTTGCTTCATACTTGATCAAATAAATACACATATTTATAACATCATTGAGTTTTTGGCGATTGTATTTCTTACAAGGGAGTGTCTGTTGTTTGCATTTTTAATTACCTGTTCAACTACAGAAATTATTAAACATGCTTCAGAACAATTCATTGCAACAATTAAGCAGATTTACTCACGTTTAACATTTTGCTTTGACCGTGGATAAAGTGGGCGTACAGTGTCACTCTGGACCTGGAATCGCAGCATGGAAAAAGCTCGTTCTACACTCAATCTGAGTGAAAATGTGTGAGTAAATTAATTTTTGGGGATAGTGGCCATATTGGTAATATAAAATTAGAGATCATAAATGAAATATAATATTATTTAAAATAAATTTGAGTATTCCAATTTGGTTCTAATGTTTAAAAATATAAAATAGACACACAATTTGTCAAAAGAATTTAAAAAAAACTTATTTCAGGTCTGCTACCATCTTGGAAATATGCGAATTAAAGGACCAGATGCCTCCAATCATAAAATTAAACATTTTAATGTGTTTCTTATGGTCAAACCATTTAATAGACACCAAACATTTGTAGCTCATGTGGTTCAAAGGTGAAAGCAGAAATGGTATTTAGCTATATATTTACCACATTTGGTGCTTTTATCACAAACTGAAGGATTGTCTTGTCTATATTTGCATTTTTTCTTTAGTGTTGTGCCTCTTGGATGTCTTCTGCTTACGGTCTGGCACCTGGCTGCTATATTTTTACAAAGCCCTGACCTCACCTGAGCACTGTGGCGGCACATGCCCAAAATGTAACGAGCACAGAAAATAAGGTGATCAGGAGGAATCACAATATTTTTGACCAAATACCTTGATATCAATATTGTAGGGTTGACTTTTAGTGCTTTCACAAACTATTTACACAATGAGATTTTTGATAAATAATCATCAGGGATGTGGATATGACTAAGTGAGTAAAGGTAAATTATAGAACAGCCTGATAAGTTCAGAAAATGACAGCACTTTACTGCAATGCAGCCTTTAAGACCAGGAAAAGACAACACTTATTATATTAGGATATTCAAGATCTAAGATGATATATTGTCTCACATTATTAAATTGATAGAATATCAATTTAGAATATCAATTCCTTAATATTATTAATATGAAATGTTTTTGTGATTTTGTTTTTAGCTTGGCTAATACATCCTTGATTTATTTATTCATTTATGCATATTTACTGAATGTGAATAATAGCATAATGACTGTTATAATTAAGTTAAATAAATATTGTCACAGTAAAAAAATGTGCCTAAACTAGCTACCAGATATGTTTGGGTTTTTTTAAACAATATTTTTTCATTAATTTTTTCCACTTTTACAAGTAAAGGGTGGATACATAATATGGTCCACGGGAATGAAAAGCAAAACAAGCAGACAAACAAACAAAACAGAACAAAAAAAAAACAAAAAAACATCAGCTCAGATCTATATAAATAATACTTGGGGTTACAGTAAAAATGTACAGTATGAGCAGTCAAGAAAATCCCTGCACCATTATATTAGAGACACCAGGCTCTACATAGTTCAATAGGGTTCCCAGACTTTATAGAATTGGTCTGTTTTTAAATGTAATATGCATGTAGGGGAATTTAATGGCACTAGATCAAACACTACTCCTTGCCAGCCTTTAACAGTTGGTACCTTTTCATTGATCCATTGTAACAAAATATTCTTCCTCGCTGCATAAGTAAGAAAACAATACAGCCTCTTATTATGTTTTGATGTTAAACGTCGACTTGGGAGGCCCAGTATGAGAGACACAGGGTCCATCTCCAGTTTTAAACCAAATATCTTCTCCATTTCAGATAATATGTTAGGGTACCAGTTTCTATCTTGCATTTAAGGCACATGGGTGAGAAAGTAGCATTGAAATAATACCAGATATGGTATTGTCGAAAGGTGGTATACAATTCAATTCAATTCATACTTTATTAAAGACACATCTCAAGGAGAGGTCCATAGCACAGAGCAAGACAAACAACAATACACAATAAAACAGTGATGTACAAAAAATAAAATATAAGAGTCACAGCCAAGTGTACAGGCAAGATCACCAGTGACTCCACATCTTAGACGTGAACCTGACTGAGCTGAGTGCAGGGTCAATTAGACATGAAATAATACAATTTAATGAGCTCGATATTCTACATATGAATCTACACATCAGATCCCGTATCACTGCAGCACAGGCAGGGACCCCAACACTAGCAAACATATGACTTGCACTGCAACTTCTTGGAGCCTTAAGCAGCAACCTCATGCAACCATTGTAAGCCACAGTGAGTCTCTGCATGCAGTATAAAGAGAAGCACACAATGATTTAAACAGACAAATCTTTATATCCACTAGGCACATGCTGGATTTGCGCAACAGCATGTTTTGCTTGCGCATACATTTGTCCACATTGTTGATACACCCTGAACAGGCCACCAGACCATCACATAAGTTTATTAAAGTTCATGGAGAATAGGCATTTGAATTTTGTTATAGATTATAATAGTGACTATTTTACTCAAAGAAGAGAAAATAGAAGAAAAAGGGAAATTTTGATGGTCTATATTTTCTCTATATTTACGCCCCTGATTGAGAATAAAGTCAGGGTATTACGGTAAGCGGTGAAACTGCCCGTGCCCCAGTCTTGCGGTGATTACGGTGACAGCGGCTCCGGGTGTCAGCTGATCCTGCTTCACTTGCTATGAGTGAGGAGCGAAACCAGCTGGAGCAAAACACTGCTGGACCCTTCAAACCATGGCTGCCGAGATCCACTCGAGGCCCCAGACCGCCAGACCGATCCTTCTCAACAAGATCGAGGGCCACACAGACGCTGTCAATGCGGCCGTTTTGATACCAAAAGAAGATGGAGTGATCACGGTCAGCGAGGACAGGTGAGTTTCACCGAGCAGGCTAACGGTAACGTTAGCCTATCGGCACTAGCTAGCGGGCTCGGTCTATTTGCTGGTTAATACAATCATAATTCCCGGTACCCTGCATGAAAACGGACAGAGGAACAGAGGAAACAACAGGCTTTCTCTCCCAGTGTGAAATATTTAGGTTGTGATATTCCATATGGAGCCGGTGTGTTAGCAAAGGAGGGTGTGTGAGGGGTAAAAATCCCTCAAGAGTAAAACCTTCCCATAACATAACCGCGATCAAACAACCGACCGACAGGATTGTTAAAATAGATTTTTATTCTATAAAACTGGGCTCTACGGCTCAACATTTGTCCACGCAGCATTATTACAATAAGTGGGGCTGTATTGACGAAGCTAGTTAGCTAGCTAGCTGCTCCTCATAGTAAACAACGCACTTTCCCAAAGTAGCTATTGCTTCCTTCAGGGGCTCCTCGTAATCCGTGCAGGTTTAACTCTCTTAATGAAACGGGCCTTGCAGAAAACATATTAATTGACCCACTGTGGTTTGATTTTATGAGAACAGCGATAACTAATTTTGCCCTATTAAGTTGTTTATTTTTCTTGTTTACTTGTTGCTTTATAAGGACTGACATCTGAGTTACGCATGAGTTAATACGCGCATGAACATCACATCTTGACAGTTTGGCTGCCACAGAAAATGCTTTTGGGATGATTAACAAGAGAAAGTAAATACTATTTGACAGCTCTGTTCACTTCACTGTCTGTGGCAGCAGCAGGGGTGAAAATAATGCAGGCAGGGTGGGTGCACTGGCCCCCTGAGGTGGATACCCCCCCAAGTGTAAATCCCAATTCAACTTATACTTGTGCGATGGTGTGTCTGTGTCACTCTGCGGTTACACCTCCAAAACACTGGTTGGATGTGAGGTTTCTGTGAAGTGCTATGAGGGTGATTTGAGTCAAAACACACATTAAACATGGCTTAACAGAGACAATTTCAAACCCAAGAACACATACCAGCTTCACTATAACTCGCAGCATTCACAGACAAACACTTGTCTTTATCTGGACACATTTTCCCCACAAATACAACATGCTAATGTTATTAGCACAAGCCTATGGCATTTTACATTGAATAATTTAGCCTAGCGACGAGCAGAGATTTCCTCTGCTCATATGAAGCCAGGATAAATCACACACAAGACTTAAAATGCTATTTTTGTGGAGGCTTGACTGTCTTCACAATTAATTGTTTCTTATCTGTGGAATTAAAGTAAATCAAAGCTTTGTTTCCACTGAGGGAAATGGTTTCAGCTCACAGAGACAGACAGGAGAGCTGCGTCACTGTGATGTGTGGTTACATTTCTGGGGAGGTGCACGTCAGGCTACGGTGTAGGGTATGGCGACAGTTTGACGCAGAAGTATAAATCCCGCTTGAGGCCTCCAGTAATGTGTTGGGTGCAGAATGGGCCTTTATGAGCAACATGGAAATATACCTATGTTCAAAGAAGAACTCTCACTGAATTAAAGACAGTGTTGTTTGCTTTATATGCCCTTGAAAAAGGCAAACCAGTCTTCATCATGTTTTTTTCTTTATTTTTTGTAAAATAGTCAATAGCATCCATAACAAATATATATATGCTTATTCAAAATAAACTATATAAAAGTATTATAAGTTTTTAAAAATTTCTTATTTTCTGTATTATTTTTTGTCATACAGATATACAGTGATGATTGTTGTGTAATACTGATGTTATCAGTGTCAAGTCTCATGGTCTCATGATCATGTGACGAGACAGCATGTGTACAAGTGTGCACTGGGGCCCGTCACAGCTACCTTACACCACTGGGCGTTAGCCAGATAATCACAGATGTGAAGGTGCAAGCATGGTCACATCTGTCTTTCACATTATGGCTGTCATGCTTGGTTACAAGTGTGAAGAAGCAACATCCTCATTTATAGATAAAGGAACTTGAAGGCTCTGAAGAAATATGATGCAGTTTCCATCACACATGTAACCAACTTGATATTCAATAGGGAAGTTGCGGGGTGATAATGGAGCAGTCTTACATTCAGCTTCCTTCATGAAACAGGTGCTGGTTTTGATATAGTGTGTGTGTGTGTGTGTGTGTGTGTGTGTGTGTGTGTGTATTGCATAGCAAACATTTTACTGGAACAGAAGTAAAACCTTCAGCCTGATTTCTTAAAATGGTTGACAGTAGCTTTTTTAAAACTTGTATGCAGCAAAGGGTCGTGGATTGAGCTCTAACCCGCGACCACTGCTGCAAGGACACAGCCTTTGTTCATGGAGCGTCAGCTGTACCAGATGAGCTGGACGCCCCCCATAACAGTAGCTCATTTTAAATGCACTTGAACTAAAAAGTTAAAAGAATACTTCAACAACTAAATGACCATTTGTGTATCAGTAAGTCATGCTGTGTTACCTTAAAGTCGTGAGGAAAATCTTTTTTCTTGCATGCATCCATGGAAGACTGCGAATATATGATTTATTGATTGACTGGGGACCATGTCTAACAACAGCAAAACCATTGCTGTTGTACATCTGTTACAAACTCTCACAACTTGTGCGGTACAATCCAAATCTCATTTATCTAGTTGTGTGCCAAGTACTTCCTAAACTCAGGCATTTTTGTTATAAAACCCTAGTTTTGAGGTCTGGCTTTGAAGAAAGTATCGGTAAGTTTCACTTTCAGTTCAGTTTTGAATAGTAAGGTTTTAGCTTAAGTGCATTTGGGAAATACTGAGCCTATGACTGGATAAATGAAACTTGATAAGTCTGCACAGTCGACATACAAATAGTCATTTTGTGGGTGAAGTATTCATTTAACGTGGTTTTCAAAAACACAACATGATGCTACATTTGATCTTTGCAAAGCTGTCCATTTTTAGTTGCATATTATTTTTAGAGAGGGGTGCTGAAATGTGCACCATACACGTGTTAAAATGCATCAAAGCACAGCAGGGTTTAAGATTTAATCATCAACAGTAACATTATTGCAGCTTGTGTTCATGGCTCTGGTGTCTTTGGATAATACTGAAAAAAACAATCTGCCAAGAATAATTTTCACCAGCTGAAGTTATTCAGACACACAGTTAATATAGTAGATTCGTCACCCTGCCCCTGCCAGTGCTGTTTTGTGAAAGAATCAAGCATTGTGTGTAAAGAGATTTAGGGCTGGTTTCCCAGATGAGGATTAAGCCCAGTGCCAGAAAGGGTCTCTCTCCAGTAGACATTTCCATCATGTATACTGAACATTCTGTTTTATATTACGTATATATTTAACTGCAGGATCGGTCCTGTAAACAGCAAGTAAAATATTATTATTAATCAACCTAATCAGATAACACAGACCACAGAATGGCCATTGAGAAGACACTGGAAATTGCATTGAATGTGTTGTTTTACATTTTCCCTCAGAACCATCCGAGTTTGGCTGAAAAGAGACAGCGGTCAGTACTGGCCGAGCATCTACCACACAGTGTCCTGTAAGTAAGACTGCGCTGCTTCATTTAGAAGAAGAACTGCAAATATGTGTGTGTTTACATGATTGACTGTGTTAGGAAAAAAGGAAAACAGCAATACAGTGCACGCCTCTCCACCACATGGCGTGTGTGTAGGGACTTCCCTGCTCGTGGCTAATGTGCACTTCTTTCTCTCTTAGCTCCGTGCTCCTGCATGTCGTACCACCATGACAGCAGACGCATCCTCATAGGCCAAGACAATGGAGCTGTTGTGGTGAGTGAAGCTAACTCAAATGGTTTCATGCTCTTGGATCACTCTTTTGTTTGTTCAAGTAGTCTAAAAAAAATAACCTACATATCTGGTTTTAATAGACCACAATTTCAATATTTGGACTCCTCTACATGGCTGCAGGGCCAGGAGAGTTATTTGATTTGAAACTTGTTTCTTTTTTGTGTGTTTGCTCACCTTCTAGGAGTTTCTTATCTCTGAAGACTTCAACAAGATGAACCATGTAAAAACATATCCAGGTGAGATATCAGATGATGAGGTATGATCAACTTGCTGTCTTTGATTTAATTGTACTCAATATTTGATGATCCAGGGGCTTTGGTTGGTTTAACAGTTGATTGATTTGCAGGATGACGCTATGAACTAATCGTCTTGACTGTTGTGTTCAATAAAAAATCCCCAAACAAACATTCCCCCAAATAAACAGGTCTTTACAAAACAAAGTTCAGATCAGTGGGGTAGTAAATGATTTCATCATCAACAATAAACTAAGTTTAACCAAACACACAGCAGTCAAAGACTTTAACCCTGTGGCGTCTTCCACGCCTTCCTTTCACAGTGCATCTGCCTTTAGCTGAAGCTTCCTGAGACACCAGGTCAGGTGGGGCATTAAAGTGACTCAAAAAATAGTAGGAAACTAGAATGACTTGCTAGAAATGACTCTCACACATTTGTTCTGTGTACTGGACTCAAAATCACAACTGAAATTTCAAATATTTAATAAAAGCAGAGTATTAGCAAGATCTAGCACAGCTGACAAAACTGCTTTCATGTTATAAACTCTTCATTTTATCCGCTGTCTTGTATTCGTTACTGCATCAAATCAGACAGATGTGTGTGCGCTTAAGAAACTAAAGAAATTCACTGATCATGCTTCTGGCTCAGTCTTTGTTGTTCCTTCCGTTTGTTGGCACATCACTGTGTTTCTTATCGTGTCATTGCAGACAACTCTTGATCAGCCAAATAGTGTGAATCAGCAGCAGGACTGTGGCCACAACACAATGTTGATTAGTTGTAATTCAGGGGCCTGTGGTCGATACGAGCTGACTTCAGTAAACATCCTCATTGTCTTTTTCTTGGCTGCATGGCGCTAGCACACTGGCACTGTTTGAGTGTTGAGAAAGGAGGTGTGCGTGTACAGAAGTGATGACACAGATGTGCTGTGGGAATTTGAAAATAAAGGCGTATCTCTCTGCAGCGATGATACTGGCTCGTTGATCATTGAATTGATATATCGATCCAGATATATGTATCGTTACACCACTACAGCCCAGAGAGCTGAAGCAATTAGTTGACTAAGCGACTGATCCATTAACAGAAAAGTAATCTTCTCAAATGAGATGATTTGCTGCTTTTTTCATCATTGCAAAATGAGAATTTTTGGGTTTTGGACATTGGGTCTAAAGCCTCCTCCAGACGTAAGTGCACACCTCACTGTGATCTGATAAACTTGGGTACAACATCATGTTTGATGTCTGCAGACTGTACGATGACAGCGCCTACTGAATCACAGGCTACGACGTACATTAGCTTCCCATTCTGAGTGTGTAAGGACGCTGCACGAGTGATTACTTCTCCAACTGTGAAGCACAACATAGAGGTCCATGATTCGTCCTTCTTTATATGATCATGGTCAGAGCTGGAGGACACATCATACAGACAAGGCTTCTACTGCCACAACTCCACAAGGTTTTCCTCTTTGCTGGAATCCCACACATTTCTTTTAGCATGTTTTGCCTCCTGGTGAGCTGCTATCGGCCTGTGTGTTTGGGTTTAGCACCAGTGTGTCATTTCATGCTGCATTTCTATTGGTTGGTCAGTAGACGTAGGTGGTAACAGCAGACACACAGTGAGATGGTCATCCCAAATTTCTGACACTGTCAGATTTGATCCCAGGCTGTCTTTGATCACAGACTGTGTCAATGTTCATCCTTGAACCTCTCTGACTGTGATGCAGGACCACTGTTTTAGAGCCACGATCACCACGTTTCTTTCACGTTGGTCATTGTTTGTCGTGGACAGCCCAAACTGGCACACTGTACATTGGGTTTCACAGAACAAGACCTCTGAAGATGTCAGTTGTGATGTGCTTTTTTCACAGTTTTTCAAGCATTTTAAAGACTAAACAGTTAATAAAGGAAACAATCTGCAAATGAATATAATTGTCAGTTGCAGCCCTGGTTATAATCTTTGTTTGCATCTCTTGTGTCTGTTGTCATAACTTGTATAACAGAACAGTTGCTGTGACTATATCAGCAGCCTCTCAGCCTCCTCAGTGGAGGATCATATGGAACTAATGGGCAGCCTGTTGCTGGTAAAACATCACGTCAGCGTCGCCACTGGAATGCTCCATCTGGTTTCCACCACTTGTAGCAAAATCAAGCAGCGGAGCCTGAACAGCAAAAACATGAGTCACTATCAGATCAAACAGGCCTCAGGATGTTTCTGTGCACTTCAAAGACAGACAGGGCTTAACATCTTCATTTGCCTTTTGGCAGTCAGTGTTTCTTTCTTCAGAGCTGCAGGCGAGGAAATATTGACCTTTCTTTTTTTAAGCAGCCCATTAGCCACTGCTTAAAAACAGCTTACATAGTATGTTCAGTCGGGTTGTAAATTGATGTGACAGAGTGATGGAAAGGATTTTGGAAACTCCTCGATGTAGTTCAGATTAATTAAAAGCAAATGTGTTCTGCAGTGTTATGTGAACATGGTGACAGTGTTCTTTTGTTTAGTTGAGTTTATTTCAGTCATTTTCCAACTTGTAAAACACAGATATACTGGTAGATAGACATACATAAACATTAAGTTAGTAAGTAACGTTGTAAAAACTAAACAAAACAGGACCGAAGAAGGTGAGAAGGTATGTGGTTTACTCCACATACTGAAACACATCTTTGCTCTGGTCTTTGGTTTCATGAACATAGAGTTTCCTCCCAGTTCATACTGACATTGTCTTAACAACCTTTGGATGCAGTCTGGTAACATGCTGTTGTATGCTGTTATATCAGTGATGCTGCTTTAAGATCCACAAGTTCACTAAATTTGAGTGCCTGTGAATTCATGAATAACTTATGTGGCTAATCGGCTCTGTTTATGATTCTGATGGCTCTCCTCTGAAGCAAGTAAATCAGATTTGTGATTGTTTTATGTTTTTCCCCAAACCTCCACACAGCAAGTAATGTATGGAAGTGTAAAAGAATGATACAATATATGTGATGAATTTGAGTTAAGAATGTCTTGATGCCGTTTTGCACACTCTGCTCAAAGGACAAAAATCACTGACACCAAGGACAGCTGCAGGTTACAGGAAACAAAGTAATGAGATCTATTTAGGGAGTGTTTCACAAAAAGGTGTCTTCAATGCTTGTTTCCAATTCCAGGAGCAAAGAGTCTTTCAGGAAAAGAAGCACTAGAATAGGAAAGAGACACTGCCCAAAAAGAGTGTGATTGGTTTAAAGCAGTGGTTCCCGACTGGTCCAGCCACGAGATCCAGATCTCTCCTCAGTGATTGGTTCAAGGTCCAGTTTAATGTATTGAGCATCATACATGTGTTTGGCCATGTTGTCAAGCTAGTTTGCTGTCTCTTTCAGATAGAACAGCACTTCAGAATAAAAGCTCTGTGGGGGAAATTCACTGTACTTCAAAATAAAGTGTGTTTTCTTACAAACTTGACATTCAGAATGGACCTGCGACCCACCACTTGGGAACAAAGTATTACCAACCAGAAGCTTTTTTCTCCCTTAGCACAGAATTATGATGGACTCAGCCAGACCTTCCTCCAGCACTGGCGCAGCACTAGAATGAAATGTGCAGAGAGGTCTGGCTATACCAGACTACCTTAGATGTGATCCACAGATGGGCCATTAAGACTGATGAGTACAGATCGTTTGGAGGGATTCGTCTGTCTTAGTCTGGATTACAGAGACACTTAGCAGACTCTCTGGTTGGATCAGCACATGGAAAGGGCAAATTAGTCTTATCCATGGCGGCTCAGATATAAAGCCCAGTGGAACAGATGTGATCTTGTTTGATGTTCATCCACCGTGGCTTGTGCATGTTTAATAATTAATGTGTGTGTGTTTTGCAGCCCACCAGAACCGTGTGTCAGATATGGTGTTCTCCCTGGAGAGCGAGTGGGTGGTGAGCACTGGCCACGACAAGAGTGTGAGCTGGATGTGCACCCAGAGCGGCAGCATGCTGGGGAGACACTACTTCACAGCCTGGGCCTCCTGCCTACAGTATCCTTCAATCACTCGCTGTGTGTGTGCAGTGTATTAAGAATATGAATCAGCTAAGTAGTGATAGGTGGAGTCTGTTTCAGCCCTGACTGCCCACTCAGATACGATCATGAGACGCAGCATGCCTTTGTTGGCGATTACTCAGGACAGATCACGCTGCTGAAACTGGAGAAGCAGACGTACTCCACCATCACTACACTGAAGGGGCATGAAGGTAAAGACACACACTGCAGTGCACACACACCTGCCTACACTTAAAGAATCACATTTATCATTGGCACAGAACTGTTTTCTCTTAGCAAAGGTGAATCGCACAAAGTCTCAGAATAAATAGTTTGCCTCACATACTTCCACACACACGCAGGCTCCTGATGCTGGAGCCAGATATGCAGATGTGGTCGCGGTAAATAACAGATGACCCAGATTCCTCCACATAACTTCATCATGCATGAAAATGAAAGAAATCCAATGTGATGATATATGCTCTGTGGTTTACCTATAAAGTTTAACAGCTTTTAAACATGATTAAAAAACACTTATGTCATTTTAAGTGCCAAAAAAAAGAAAGCCTGAATACATGAGGTCAAGTAGAGCATTGAGCCACAAAAGCATTACAGGGTCTGACATTGACTTTCGAAGTGAGTAGAGCTCTGATAGCAGGATGTGAAACCACTTCTCCGCAAGAAATCCCATCACTTGGTTCAGAGGATGATGACTATGATGGAAAATGTTATTTCTCATTATGCTGTGGAAATTCCCACATCTGCTTGTTTGAGTTGAGATCTGGCAGCTGTGCTGTTGTATTGTTATTCATGAAAACTCCCATGAAAATACAAGAGCTTCATCAAAGGATGAATGCGTTACTCAGATGGGATTCATGCTCAAGGGTTCAGTGTGCTTGTGGCTGAGCTACGAAAATGTATCCCACAGCAAAAAAATGAGCCCTGAGGGTGCTCTACTGTGTGAAACAAACACTTCCCTCTGTTCGTCTTTGGGCACTCATCACACATGTGCTCATGAGCTTGTTGAGAAGAGGGTTAGGATGACTCGTCGGACGTGATGACAATCTCTGTTTCATTTTTCCATCTCTTTATTCCTTTTGGTCAACATGAGTCAAGCTCTTGTGCGTAAACATCAATACTGATATTACAAACTTTGAAACCCATAAGTGAAACTTTTACTTTAAACTTTCATGTATCATGTATTATATAAACTTTGTATCCTGTAAAATGAGTCTTAAATTTGGTTAAAGTATTGAGAAAAGGTCCAAAAAAAAAAGCGTTAAATTTAATATTCTTATACCCGTAGACACCCTGTTACCAAAGACATATCATCTACAGGTCAGCCAGCTGGGACAGACATTGTAAGTGTGCTCTTGCCTCTTGAAATAAAGAAAATATAAAATAAATTTGGCCTAAGCAGTATATGTTTTTCATGCCTTTATACTTCCCTTCAATTCACTGGAGTATACAGTGTGTAACTGCAAACCCAGCGACCTGCCATAACCGATATATTCGTGCGGGTGTGTTTCGGCGCCCACCTCATAGTTTCAGCTGGGATATGTATTCGAGCAGCAACTTTGTCACATTCCACAAGTTAAAATGTCATAAAAGGAAACATTCCTGCACCTATTTACTTATTAAACAGAAAAATACAACCGTGCACTTCTGAATTCAAGTTCAAGTTTCTCTTTTCCACCGAACTAAGAGTAGCTTAGTTGCCTTGATAACTCATAAAACACACTTCTTTCAAACTCAGAAACAAAATAAAACTCACCAGATTTGTCTCAGTCCGTCTTCCCACCTGTTCCAACAATCACCAGCTCTGGTTTGGTTTGAATAAAGCCTTGATTCACTGAGTTATGTGTGAAAGTATGCTCGCTCTACATGCTTTTTTTTCCCTGCTATCTTCTTGCTGTCACTGATTGGCTTTTTACTATTACTGTAATGTTACTCCCACCACTCACCGTCACCATCTTCATCAGCTAAGCTTCCTGTTTCACCAGTAAAGACTGGCCTCTGGTGGCGCATGCTGTACACTACAATATATCGGCTCAATACAGCATTTCTGTATCAGTTTGATAAAAGAGGAGCGTCTGTATTTTTGAAGGTATTTAAAATCATACCTTTGGGATTTCTGTGAAACCTTGATAACACCCAAGCCTAATACAAATCCTTCCGCCACTTATATATTCTTTTTATTTCCTACCGCTGTCTTTGATCTCTCCTGGTGCTCATGATGATACATATTAATATGACGAGATAATAATACACATTATTGGGTGTGGTGTGGAGTTCAAGCTGTGCACAAGCAGGAGTTCCACCCAGATATTTAATGGAAAATATGATGGATTAAATTTGGAAAAACAGAATGGAAAGGTCAGAGCTCACCTTAGTCTTTCATCAGAGTTTTTCTATTTGCTCTCAGTGGAAGTGGTTCTTTTTTAATATATTATCATATTTAAATATTAGTCTTTCTTTTCCCTGATGACAGCTGATGGGAGCAAGCCTTCAGCAGAGGATACTGGAGTTATATTTAGTGTTTTGTTTGGTGCTTTCCACCACATTAGCTCTCAACAGTGTCAATAATGTGGTTAGGAATACCGATCCCAGTGTGTGGTCTGGCTTCCTACAGTTGTTTATCATAGTGTGCTGTCTGTGGCTCTGTCAGAATACTTTGTGTAAAAGGCAGAGTACCATAAAAGGCTTTAAAAGCCTGTTCGATGACAAGTCTCCATGTTAGTATGGTGCACTGTGTGAATGTGGTGGCCCTGTGACTCATGTACAGTCACTGCCAGCCTAATCAGTTCACCACCACCTGCCGCAGGCTATTATTCATCATATGACTGGTCTCACTTCAAGAGCTTTATTGTCCCAGAGTCTCTGAGTGCTGAAGGTTTCAGTGGAAACATGGAAAGCATTAAGTTGTTGCAAGTTGACTTGTTCGGAAAATCTGTGAGTCAAGAAAATCAGAAGCACAGTTACAGCATTTTTAGGGCATCAGCTGTTTGTTGTAAGAACATAGCTGTGTGCTGTTGTTGGCCACAGACAGAGAACGATGAGGCAGATGGTCCGTGCTGTGTAGTCGATCAGCTGAATACAACTGCTGATTTAAAGCCAAAGGCCAAGAATAGACATGTAACTTTTAGTGATGCACAATATGTATTTTTTCAGTCGATACCGATAACAGATAACCGATAATAACATGCTTCTCATGGCTGATAACTGATACAATAACCGATCATTTCAAGTTTTTGCATTTTAAACAGAAGTGTATAGCCTGTACTTCATGCACACCGGAGAGTGAGAAAGGCTGCCAACATTAGGCTGCGAAAAAGGAGGAGATTTTCTGCGGTACTGTCAAATGGCCTACCCCCAACACCCGGTCCCCATATTTCCCAGTGCTACACATAAACATAGTAAATGTGAGGATGTGAAAGTAAAGTCAACTTTAATCAGTGTATGATTTAAGAAATATCTGTATCGTCACCTACATTTCTACAAACACATCCCGGTATAGAACAATAATTTATCAGTCCAATATGTATCTGTGCATTCCTAATAACTTTTGTCAGTAAAAAAAAAAAGCTTTAAATGCTAATACTGTCACTCCATAAACTGGTAGCAATAAAAAAATCTTTCAGTGGCCACCTGTATTCAGACCAGTGACAGCAGCCTTTGGTCTGTTTTTTATTTCTAATTATGTTTTTTAGATATGCACCTTGTTTCAGGATTTTAATTTGGGATGGATTTTTTTGGGATATCCCTTATTGTTTCTCACATTTTTTCCGACTGGAACTTTTTAGAGTGTGTTTTTTTAGGTACCTGAAAAGTTGGTAAGCAGTGTCGGGAATGGCAGCATCAGAGGAAACAAGAAATTTGACTCAGGTGTTTTCACACACAGGAGCTGTTCGCCCAGGGCTAAAAAAGCATTAACACTGGCACAATGCTGACACAACTGAAGTGGGCTAACCCTGACTTTAGCCGAGGGCTTAATGGCCCTGCGCTGGTGTAGGGTGAGCCCCAAGTCTGCAAGGTTATCCCCTGAAAATGAGCTTACCTTAGGATATTCTATTCATTGTCTGTGGAGCAGCTCCAGACTTTATACCTTAACATCACAAGTCTAAAGTTCTCTGGTTTTCGGCTTCAAGAGAGAGTAGGTAGCTCATGTTCACAAATCTTCGCACTTACCGAGGCCACTAATTAACATGTTGGAATTTTTAATTTAAGCAGTGTTCTCCTTTAACATGAGGTACGTGTTCTTACCGACATATAACCCAAGGCTAGTTGAAGCACAGTGTGAATCTGGGCTAAGGTTTCCTTGTTGCTTTCAGGTTAGTTAAATAATAAATGTTTATGTTAAAATAATTTGGACATTGCACAATTTTAATTGGACAGCTCTGAGCCCTTCTTGCTTTTCCCAAATCAAGTATTCAGGATGTCCGCTCTGTTAACAACATACTATAAGCTTACAGTGTGGTAGCCTGGAGGAGCGCCAGGAATGAAATACTCCTATAATTGATCACATAATGAGATCTTGGTCACATTAAATCAGTATGGTGCACAACAACGGAAAAACAGGCCTCATTCAAATTCAAAGAGAAAGCGTCCTCCAGCTCTAATAAGCTCCAGGTTTAAGGTGTTTGGTCGGAGCTTCCTGTAGTTCTCCCAGCAGGCACCAGGTGGAGCCAACAGGTCAGATAATAACTGTCCCTCCACAGACAGAAATAACTCATGTAACAAGTGTGTTTCTTCCTCTCCTCTCTTCTCCAGGTAGTATAGCGACCCTGTGGTGGGACCCTGTCCAGAGGCTGCTGTTCTCAGGGGCCTCCGACCACAGCGTCATCATGTGGGACATCGGGGGCCGCAAGGGACGAACGTTACTGTTACAAGGGCACCAGTAAGTCCATCGGTGCTGAGTTTATTTCACCTCCTTGGGGTTAGTCAGGGACCTGGAGGCTTAAAATCAGAAGGGGAGGTGGTGTCAGTAACAGCTGTCCCCAGGCACTGACTCTGCTTTCATCTCCACCTCTCGGCCTTCATACATATTTCACCACCTGTTAGTCCCCCTCCCCCAGTTACAGGAGTCATCAGCAAAGCCCGTGTACACTGATGTGTGCAGGATTTACAGTACAGAGGTTTGTCTCTCACACACCTGTAAAAATGAGAGTTGTGATGCCCTTGTAGTTCTGACAAGTCCCAAATCCTGGTATAACCCGGCCTTTAACTCATTTGGCACTCCTTTGTTCTTATGCTGGATTTTGCCTTTTTATCTTTTGGCATTTGAGTTTAAAGTTCGTCTTTATACTTGGTGGTGCTCTGTGAATGAAAGCAGTGTTTGTCACTTTGGGCCACAATAAATCAAAGCAAGCTCACCCTGATTCTCTAACTCTAACTTTGTGTGTATTTTGGTGCTGGCAGGGAGCTTGTAGTGGGCTTATAAAGTACTGGAAATGTTTGAGAGCTGCTTAGACTGAACTACACAGTAAACAGAAAGCCTAAATACCAAGACAAACTGTGATGAGAGGCTGTAGTGCTGCAGAGTTGGCTGTTGATTCCCACTGATTTCTGATGAAAATATTGCTTAATTATGTTTAAATTTTAATGAAATTATAATCCTTGTTGCTTTCCTCCCTATTCACTCATTCTCTGTATTCATCGTCTCCCTCAGTGAGCGTGTTCAGGCCCTGCGTTACCTCCAGTTGACCAGGCAGCTGGTGTCGTGCTCAGCCGACGGAGGCATGGCAGTGTGGAACATGGACACACAGAGAGAAGAGGTTTGCATCACTGTTACAACTGTCACACACATAAAGAGTGTAATGATTGAAAGGTGATTTTTTTTGCAGCACTTGTGAGTTTCTGCATGTTTACTGATGACCTTCTACTGCATGTGTCTCTGCAGGCGCCCCAGTGGTTAGACAGCGACTCTTGTCAGAAGTGTGAGCAGCCTTTCTTCTGGAACATAAAGCAGATGTGGGACACTAAGACCCTGGGGCTCAGACAGGTAGGAGAGTCTGACCAGTGTCTTCAGCAGTATTGACGCCCTCAGCCCACCAGTCATGCTAATATAGGAGTGTTTTTCCTTTGTGCAGCACCACTGCAGGAAATGTGGCAAGGCTGTGTGTGGGAAATGTAGTTCTAAACGCACCACGTTCCCAATCATGGGCTTCGAGTTCCCGGTGCGGGTGTGTGACGCCTGCTTTGAATCCATCAAAGATGAAGAGTGAGTAAATGGCTTCTCTAAGTTTTGTAACGTCACATATTATTTTCAGTTTACTCACAGCAGCTGTGATTAAATGCTGTGTGTGTTTTGCGCAGTCGAACGCCATTGGCCACGTTCCATGAGGGGAAACACAACATCGCCCACATGGACATGGACCCATCCAGAGGCCTGATGGTCACTTGTGGAAGCGACCGCATTGTTAAGGTCAACAACAGTTCTTTGATACCAGATAATTCATGCATGTATTCAGGCAGTGGCACACACAGAGTGATCACACAAAGACGAAACAAACCAGCATCACTTTTTTTTTTATCAGATTTAGATTCCTGGTGTGGAATCAGAGTGTCTGCAGGCAGTATGTGAACAATCCTACATGCATTGCATCCCATTGTCTTTGTCTCTTATTAAACAACTCTGTAGACACTCTTAAAATTTTGTAGTCACTGTGTGAACTTAGGTTCATGTTTGCTACACAGAGGAAACAAAGCAGCCAAGCTTTCATAGGAGCTCCTTAAAACCACTGCTGCAGCATAATCTACTCCTCTGTCCATCTCACAGACTGAATAGAGAAGTGGCTGTAGCCCCAAGGGGCCGTATTCAACACTCTCAGAGAGCTCCTAACTTTGCCTGAAAATTATAGTAAGGAGTCCTAACTTAGGAGTGATTTAGGAACGTTCTCAGAGCGACTCTGAGCAAGGAAGGGACAGAAAGTTTTACCTTAGTGAGGAGGTGTGGTCGTCCCCATTTCTAGGTGTGATGCTTTTTTTATCAGATGTAATTGGTTGTCACAGACACGTTTGTGAGCCTGTAAGGTGTGGACACCCAGTGGAAATGAAATGAACTGCTGGCAGTTAGTGTTGTTAGTGTTAGTGTGACCACTGCTGATGGAAAGTTGAGACAGACTCAAGTCATCTCTGCTGCACGGTTGTGTTTTTACAGTTTTCCATATATCGTAGTGTTGTGATCATTTTATTTCTGGCGTTATAGAAAATGTGTGGGAAATGTGTGCATATGTGCAGCCTGCTCTGTAGCATTTCATTAACTCACTGCCATCCAGTGCTTGGAGAATATGTCTCCGACCTCTTTGTGTTTCCACCATTTTCTCCTCTGATTAAGAAACTCTTAAGCCTCTTAAAAGTCCCCGTCCCTGCTCCTAACAGTTTGTCACTTTAGGGGCTCTCTTAAGGTCTGAGATGCTTTGTGATAACTTTTATCTCTATAAGAACTTAGTCTTAACTCTAAGGAGAAATTCTAACAAAATGTCAGGATGCCAAGAATGTTCTCAGAATTTTTTCACTAAGAGCAACTCTTAGCACTTAGAAGCTTTGTGAATACGGCCCTTGGGACTGTATGATACACCGTCTTGATGGCCAAACTGCCAAATTCGAGGCTTCAAAACGGGTCCACCAACCAGTGGGTGATGTCACGGTGCCTATATTCAAGTAGACAACTGTCTATTCTCCATAAACTTTTTCAGTAGGGCAGAAAGAAGAGAAAGATTTTTCTTTTATGTATCATTCTGATGTTCAAGTGTGGAGGTCTTTTTTTGTAAGAATCACTGCTTTCTTTCTGTTAATTTCCATTGTGCACTTTGGTTTAAATGATCAGTAAAACGGTCTCAAAGTCTTTAATCTATCAGATTAATAACCTGAAAACATCCTGAAAGTGCTGAAGCAGTAACACTGTCCTCTCTGTGATGATGCAGAATGCTCAGACGCAGCTTTGCACCAGGCCGCTGTCATTATTATTGGCTGTTTGTCTCCACAGATCTGGGATGTGACGCAGGTGGTTGGCTGTAGCTTAGCAACAGGCTTCTCCTCGCGCTGATTGGCCCAGCCCGACTACATGGTCCCCCCCCCTCATGCTCCGCCCACTCTTCCACTGTCATGGAAACCCCTCTGTACAGTACATCTCCCCATCACTCCGGGGATCCTCTGCTACAACCAGGCCTGCTCTCGGTGAATGTGTGTGTGTGTGCGTGTGTGTGTGTGTGTGTGTGTGTCTTTGTGTGTGTGTATCAACAGCCCTCCACATTCTTGTTGCTTCTCAAAACAAATCTTTACTTTCACTAACCGTCAGTCCTACATAGAAGTGTGTTTGGCTAATTTTTCGACTTTTTGCTCTGATCTGAAACAGAACCCGAAGCACAATGGTCGCGCGCGTGTGTGTGTGTGTGTGTGTATGCGTGTATGCGTGTGTGTGTGTGTGTGTGTGTGTGTGTGTGTGTGTGTGTGTGTACATGTATCGTAATGGTTTCTCCTGTTGGGAGGAATGGTATTGGTATAAGTGTTTACATTATATTAAATTTTTCCCATGCTTCTTTTGACAAAGGTCATTTTTTTATTACCCTCATACTGTAAAGTTAGGTTTCACTAAAGCGCTGACCTGGCAATCCTGTACAAACATACACTAGCTTGCTTATTACTGTGGCCCACTAACTACCTATTAATCAGTCACTGTAACGTAACAAACAAACCCTAACCATCTGTATATACCCCTGCATCATGTGTATAGTCAGTCGATGGTTGCTTGAAATGACTCACTGATCAAAGCGATCAGCTTTTTCTGTCTTTCTTTCCTCTCTTTTTCAGCTTTCTTTTCTTTCACTAGTTGGCCTTAAATCACTCTCAGGAGGTTTTACATCAGTAGGTTGTCACTGGGCAGGGGCTCGTCATGTCAGTTGTAACCATAATTAATGTGTAATCACTCGAGCGCGATAAGGGAATCAATAGAACAGCCTCTTTTTTTTTTTTCATGTACAAAGTAAATCTCTTGATACACTCAGAGATGCTGCCGTTGAAATTTGATGTGTTTGTCAGATGCTTGCATGACATCACTGACCCAGCCAGGTGAAGCGTGGGAAATATGAAAAGCATTACCATAGTAACATGCACCGACAGCAGCAGCATTTAACACCCTGTTGCAGCCGTCCTGAGGTGGACCAGTCAAACTACAATTCAAGACTTGAGGACTTTGAGGGACAGTTCACCCCCAAATCAAAAAACATATTTTCCTGTGACCTGTAGTGCTGTTTATCAGTCTAGATTGTTTTGGTGTGAGTTGCAGAGTGTTGGAGATATTGGCCATAGAGATGTCTGCCTTCTCTTTAATATAATGAAAGTAGATGTCACTCGACTTGTGGTGCTCAAAGTACCAAAAAAATATCTCAACATCAATGTCTCTTCCAGACATTGTACACTGGTTACTCAAGATAATCCACAGACCTTGTTGTGAGCAGTTTCATGTAGTGACTATTTTCTTCCCACCTTATCACACACACTTCCTTCTGTGTGGTGATGCAGTCGGCGGTTGTAGTTCGGTAGAAAGAAAGTGGTGCCTCCTGGAGCCTGCTCACAAAAACACTTAATAAGATTTTCAGTAACCTCAAAAACATATCTCTATTAAACTCATACAGAGAAGCTGTGTATCGGATGTATTATACATAGTGCTACTGGTGGAACAGGTCAGCTGAACTAGGAAACATGGCCACTGCAGGTGGTGGGGATAAAGTTACTAATAAAGTTAGACTGTCAATGTGAACAGCAGAGAGAGACCACAGAGAGAGATCGGCGTCATTATAACTTGCAGGATACAAAGACACAGCATTTGTCTTTATCTGGACACATTTTCCCCACAGATACAACATGCTAACATTATTAGCACAAGCCTATGGCATTTTACCTTGTTTAAATTAGCCTAGCAGCTAGCGGAGATTTCCTCTGCTCATATGAAGCCAGGATAAATCACACACAAGACTTGTGTCACCGCGGTGTGTAGTTTGTGTGGCATTGGTTTGATGCAGAAGTATAAATCCAACTTGACTAAGACAGTTTTGGTGAGTTTTATTTTGTTTCTGTTGATTTACAATACAGAGTGTTTTAGGATGAGTTAACAAGGCAGTTAAGCTAGTCTCAGTTTGTTGAAGGGAAGACACTTGAATTCAGAAAGTGTATCGTTGTATTTTTGTGTTTAGTAAGGAAAATAGGTGAAAGAATAATGTATTATTACCTTTTTTGACATTTTGCTGATTGTTTTAGAGCATTTATTGTTTGTTAGACTTAAAATGTAGCAAACTGGGAGGATTATCTTGAGTGATTGGGTCATAATTTTCTTTTTAGTTGCATTATATTCGACAGAAGGCAGACGACTTTCCAACGCTCAGTACCTCACACCAAAACAATGTAGATAGATAAACAGCAACACAGGTAAGAGGAAAAATACGTATTTCTGATTTTGGGGGTGAAATGTCTCTTTAAACAATGTAACAGATATTTATCAGTCTCTGTGAAGAACTTTAACTGTGTATGTGGATATCATGCAGCACTGAAGGTTTATACCCAAGATTCTAACGCCTCATGAGAATTACTTTCCATCTTTAATTTAAAAAAAAACAAAAACATAAATATTGCAAGTTTTTTTTGTGGTGCAAAATTGGATCTCCTCTCACTAGAAAGGCACATAGGTTTTGGAGAGGTACTCTAAACTACATGTAGCACTAAATGCTGGCGTGTTGAATCGTCCCCAGCTGAATGGCGGGTCAGATCAGAGCTGCCTGTGTTCCTTCAAAAGCCTTAAAGAGAGAAGGACACACTCACAAAGCCTTTTTAGTGGTTTATTAGTGCTTACGACTGTTCGCTCATGCTCATTCATGCTCATGCACTCAGTCTGTTCTGAAGCTCTGGATGTCTCATTTGTGTTTCCTTTCATCCTTTTTATTTTTTATTTTTTTGCCCTGAGCTCTCTGCCCCCCCCCCCCCCCCCCCCCCCACACACCTCTGTGTATCAAGGATGTCTCATTACGCTCTCACCACTGCACTGAATTGCACAACTTGTGGTCTTTTGTCTTTGAATTAAACAACATTTTTTTGTAAGTTCAGATTTGGGTTGGGTAATAGCTGGATTCGATGTAGCGTCCCTGTAAATAACGGCTAGTATCTTCTAATGTTAGACTAACGCTTGCCTTATTGTAAGTGGAAATAAATAGCATTATAATGTGGGAATTCCTGATTTTCAAAATGTAGTCACATTCCAGGTTTTTGATCATGTAGTGTATATTTATATTTGTAGTAAAGTATTTATCTATTATCATTGTAAAGTGTTGTTTACTTTTCTTTGTGCCCATTCAGCAGAGGTAGAACATGTCAAACATTAATGAAGCACATGCAAACTGAGTGATGGACTGCAGTGTCGGATCAGGCAGTGTTTTACATCCTAATGTGGACAGAGATTGATTGGTTAATCAATATGACCACTGTTGTTTCCCGTCATCAACACCTTTCTCCATGATAGTTAGATGTCACACATTAATACTTGGGGTTAGACTGAAAGCTGATATTTATTTCGTCTGTCAGTGGCCAATATTTTACACATTCATTATGTTTAATTTTTTCATTCGCCTCCAAACATGAATGCTGGTCAAAGTGGAGAGAACTTTTTCTCCATCAGCGTCTACGTCTGTATTCTGGTACAATCAAACATGCCTTAAAATACTCTTCTTAATTATTAAGAAATACAAATATGTTTTTAAAGCTCTATTAATTGATCGAGAGTAGCTGACGTCTGCAAAGATATTATGGTGAATGTGTAATCAGGCAGCTGCCTGTTAACACAGCATGGAGCAACATAATAGACCAAAATGATTAACAAAAAAAAAGGAAAAGCTAATATACCCCATATAGCCACATAAAACTCTAAAGCTGGGTGATGGTTCTTCTTCATGTCACCTAGAACAACACATTTCATGTTCACATTTAGTTATCCTATCCATTATTAATATAAAATATTGATTTGTGCAGCTTTAAGTACTTTTTAAAGAGTCAATAAAAAGTGTAACATGTTAAAGCTGTAATAACTGATTTATTCTTAGAAACCACCAGGGGTATAAAGCTACATAAAGCTGTTGTGGCTGCCTATTTACACATCCGGTGGACAAGAAGTTAACATCCAGGTTAGCATTCATTTGAACACCTGTTCCCGGACACTTGATGAATGTGAGTCCAAATGAATGCAAGAAGAACTGATCAAGTATTCCTTTAAAGACAGATCCCTCCATACAGCTGGGGAAATGCAGAATTTGGTGATGAATCCTGATGGATTTGTCACTACAAGTGCCCCCCCCATCAAAATACGCAAAGTCATTTGATCCATCATGTGTAAGAAATTTGAGAAGTGCAGCTCTTTTGCACTTTTTTGCACTCTTAACTCTTAACTAGCTCATAATCAACTTTAATCAAGGGGCAATATGCAGGCATGTGATTAGCAAAGGACAAAAAGGCGGGCAAAGATTCTGGCAAAATACACAAACCCCACTTAACCGGAGTTTACAGCCGCTCAGCATATTTGTGTTTGCTAAGATAGCCAAGGCATGACCTGATCTACTTGCCTTACTCTGCTTCTGATTGGCTCACCCTGACATTCTTAAGGCCAATTCAATCTACAACCCCACAGCAGTGGTGGCCAGACGCATGTCCTGGACGACACTTCACGCCACTGTCCTATTTACAGTCTCGCCGCCCCCTGTATTAAATGCACTTTTATACCTCTGCTCCTGAGGCTGCTCGACTCCTCTCCTCACCATGGATGTATAAAAAGAACTCTGTAGTCTCGTGTGTGACGAAGACTGTATGAGGAGAGACTTGTTGAGGTTGAGAAATATCCTGAGCTGAGTAACAAAAAAAAAAAAAAAGATATTGCCTGGCGTGAAATATTGACCAGCGTTTACCAGCCTGTTGGCGATTTAGACGCAGGTAACTTTGTAGTTTTACTTTGAGTTACTTGTATATTTCTGCACAGTCAAAACATTAAATAAGTTTACACCAGCAGTTTCCCCCTTTATAGAGTGAAATCCTGATTACATTGATTCTCCCAAATGTCACATACCTGAATATTGGCAAACTGCTCTCAGTCCAACCCTAAGTATCACACAAATTCACTTCACTAAGCGTCATGTGGGATCTACAGGGTTATTGACGATGCTGCCGTACAATCAGGAGTCAAAGCTCTCCTTTCCTTTTTAAGTTAACCGGACATGCTTCTTCCGGTCATTTCTTTTTATCACGTCCTTGTAACAGATTGCGTTCGGTGATAAAAGGCTTTCTGGCCGCGGAGACTGAACTCTGCAGCAGATGGTCAAGATGTTAGAGGTGTGATGGACGGAAGGATTAGCTCTTTACAGAAACAGATTTTCAGAGCTGCCTGCTGGTCGCAGGAAGAAAGGAAATGGAGCAGTTGTAGGGGTCATTTTGTTTCTGTCATCTTTGGTTCATCAGACACTGGAATGGATGGGCTTCATGTTGATGAGAGGCCACATCAACACTTTTAAACATGATTCATTTTCCACAACACCATGGCCCATAATTTCAAACTCTGTAAATTGACTTTTTCTCTTCAGATGCTTGTAAAAGACATTTGCTGTTGTTAATGTATCTCTCAAAATAATTGTATTTTTAAATACTTTTGTTGACAATACAGTACTGACATACATCTCTCTGGGCCTTCGAACCAGGACGCACAGAGACAAAAAAGATGCTTAATAAAGATATTCTGATATGTTTATTTGACTGCTTTTTTTCTGACAACAACGAGACAAAACAATCAGTACAGTTTCTTTATTCAAGCGTGCATTTACAAATCAACTCACAGTCAGTTAAAGGGCTTTTTAAAGGTGCTGGGCAGAAATTACAGAGTCATAAATACACAGGTTTTATTGCACGTCAAGTGATGCTGCTGTGCGGAGAATTAAAGGCACACGACTAACAGAGAGAGCACTTCACCTCCAGCCTGAGCTCAACCTGCACAGTACACGAGCTGCACTACAACATGGCAAACACACAGGTTACTCACATAGGGATTAAACACACATCACGTGACATGTTTGCAAGTCGTCGAGACATGAGACGGTCTGTTGAACTCATAGCTGGTGTTGCGAATTAATGACGCAGGGTGTGTGCGTGACTTTGGTCAAATCAGATTCCCATCTGATTGACAACTTAATTAAAGTCACAGTAACAGACTGGTGTGTGTGTGTGTGTGTGTTTGGTTTATGAAGCTGCTCTCTCCATCAGCAGGATAAGGATCGTTTAAAGGCAGCATCACCATCAAACTCTCCGATAAAATTAAATGTTTAGTCCTTAAAAAGTTAAATAAGAAAATTAATTGTATAAATAGTTACGAAGCATTACAGATCTTACTCATCCCTACATTACAGGTGAGTTTAATCTCTCATTTTAAGGCTGGGCTCTACAGTATATCTTCATATTTCAACCACAGGAAGTGTTAGCACCTCAAATGCTGTGGATAAAACGCACCCAGATTTGTTCCTTCAGCTGGAGGAATGAAATACTGAGCCCAGCCTCGGTCAGTGTGAACGGGTGGTGTTAGTGTCGGTGGCGTGCTGGTAGCCAGTTCCTGCCGTCTCAGTGTGGCTGAAACGTCTTGGTCAAGTCCTCCAGCAGAGACATTAACTTCTGCTCCTCCAGGGCAGAGCTGTGGGTCCAGGCCAGTGGCAGGTGGGTGGACACCATCTTTCGGTCTGTGCAGAAACACACACACATGAGAAGTTGTGTCCATGTTAGAGTTGTCCATTGAGCTGTGCTGTATTCTCTATTCCCTAATCACGTCCTGATGTTAAATATTGATTTCTACAAGGCGTTAGGGGGTCAGTTCTGACAGAGCCTGTGTTTACGAGGCAATAAAAGCACAAGTACAAACATCAGCCTGCTACTTTAGAAGAAAATAGAAATGCAAACACTGGAGTAATTGTCAGCCCTCATTCCCAGCGGCAACAGAAGCAGCCAGTCATCACCCCTGACACGGACACGTGATTCAAACACTAGCGTTTGTACAGAGTTTACTAAGAGCAATAGAAGACATTTTTAAAGGGACAGTTCACCTGAAAATCAAAAATACAATTTTTCTATACCTGTAGTGCTATTAATTAATACATCTAAATTTGTTTTGATGTAATTTGCTAAGTGTTGGAGATACCGGCTTTAGAGATGTCTGCCTTCTCTCCAATATAATTGAACTAGATGGCACTCGGCTATTTGTGCTCAAAGTGCTAAAAAAAATAAATTTGAAAAACTCAGCAGCAACGTCTCTTTCCAGAAATCATGACCCAGTTACTCAAGATAATCCACAGACTTTGTTGTGAGCAGTTTCATGTAGGAACTATTTTCTCCTGCTTGTCACAGTGCAACATATAAACATCAATTGCACCATCCTCGGCTAAGCTGTAATGTTAGCTGGCTCAGTGGTGCTGGGTGAGCCAGCCGTAGATGCACGCTTCCTTCTGCGCAGTGATACAGTTGGTGGGTGTAGTTCGGAAGAGAGAAAACAGTTCCTTAATGAAACTGCTCAGAACAAGGTCTGTGGATTATCTTGAGTTAAAGGATAACTTCAGTATTTTTCAACCTGGGCCCTATTTCCCCATGTGTATGTGTGCGTATGATTCATAGGTACTACTCGTTCTAAAACTGGTTCAGTATTGAGGGAGGCGGATGCAGCCGGGAGCTGCGAAACAAGCTAAAACGGTAACGGGGGCAAATGCGTCCCGTATAAGTTTGCGCATTAAAAGTGCTTTTTTTCGCCACTGACTAGTTCAGATCACCAGTGTTATCTCTATAAATAGCATACTAAGTGTTTCCCTGACCCTTCACTTGCTCTGGGCTGTGATGTCATCTCGCGAGAGCTTTGCTTGTTGCCGGAAGAAAACACAGGAGCCATGCTGAGTGGCGCTGGTTGTCCCGGAGTACAGCTGAGAGCTTCACTGCATCGATTGAAAAAAATGGTTCGTGTTTGTTCTTATCCGAATCACAAGAACAGGATGTTGCGCAACATCCCGCACAGCTTTTTATAGGCTGCCTTTGTCAGATGGCGAGATGCTGGGTTGTGGCTAGTTGTGCCACAAATGGATGCTAACACTCCTGTCCAGACACTGCGCCTTGCAGACCATCGGGTCTGCAGTGTTCACTTCTCCCAAGATGACTCCTGCCAGCTGAAGAAGAGAAGACATCCAATCCCGAAACACCTCTTCCTCAAGAAAACGGCTTAGAACGAGTTGTACGAGTTGTACCTATGTATCATACGCACACATACACATGGGGAAAAAGGGCCCAGGTTGAAAAATACCAAAGTTATCCTTTAAGGCCAATATACACTGAAATTTTGGGCCGTCCCAGATGAAAGATGACCAACGATAAAGTAACGTGGCGATATCGTTGGTCGTGGCTCTTAAACGAGGAAGCTCTAGCATAACCCATTTTGGGACCAAGTGGGAAACCCACCCATTGTACACTGGACAGCAAATACTGTTTCCAGTTTTGATCTGAACATATACAAGACTGGATCCCAGTTTTTTTTTTTTAACCTGCATGGGAATGCCAAAATCAAAAATAATCAGTGTTGCTATGATAACAGTAAAGTTATATGTCACAATATCAGCACCTACAGCAGATGGGCTTAGTGAATGTTGATGCAGAGCAATGCAAAAGTGATGGAAAAAACACACTGACAGTTTGACTGCTGTTCAGGAAAACACTTTAAATATTAAGTCTTATCCTTCAAAAAAGTCCAAACAGATTTCTGTCAGCCGTCCTCAATCAAGTCTCCATGTCACTGTCACTTCATACTAGTATGACATACACACACTGAAAACAGGACCAACCTGCCTAAAATAAGAAAAAAGAGGACACCAGACATAACTGCCTCATGTTACAGCATGTTAAAAGATGACAGTTCATTTGTGTCTCTGTTGAAGTGTGAATTTTATATGAGGCTTCAGTCGCCTTCAAGGCCACCAAGGTCATTGTGAGTGTGTGTGTCTACACTAAAGTGCACTGTGTGTGTGTGTGTGTGTGTGTATGTGTGCGTGTGTGCTCACAGAGGCACTGTACTCTCTAGCAGTATCTGGCACCAAAAGCAGCCCACTCCAGCTGCAATGGACACAGGCCAAACCCTCACACACACACACACCATGCAAACCCACAACTGATTCACACAAAATTCAGCCAGTAGTATTCGTCACTCTTCTCTTCTTCCTCCCCTTCTCACTGTTTTAACAAGTGTTGGGGTTGTAAGATTAAATTTATGTCTCTTTATTTTAATGCTACCCACACACCAGAAGACTTTGACAAGATTTAGAAAAGACTCTAAAAGACTATCAGCTCACATCTAAAGACTAGTGTTTAGAGTTTTTTAGTCCCAGACTAGTCTATTGGTTGTTGATTGTGTTCCGTCACTGCGACTGGCGATAATATTAAACACGTTTGATATGATCGCAAGCCCAAGACTAGGGAAAGACTGGTATGAAACGCGGTCGCTGACTGCTGATTACCACCTTAAACTTAACGATCGAGATGACGGGAGCGCGCCGAGACTCCAGTTAGACTCCTCAAGACTGTCACTTTTTAGTCTGGGACTGTGAAAATCGTTTGGTGTAAGCCCAGCATAGCACACATCCCTAATAGATGAGCAGGTAAATTAAAATGACAGAGATTGGTTTAGTAATACAACATACCCTGGTAGAAACGTCCACTGGCGTTTGTGCTTGCAGCCTCAGAGATGGCCAGCCAAACCACGGTGTCGGCCCCCTGCTCTGGGGCCCGCAGACTGTCCTTCATGGAGCTATGGAAGTCTGGCATGGCGTTGGCCACCGCTGGGACAGAAAGACATTGACACAGAGGGACAGCAACAAACTTGCAAGTATTAGGACAATTTAACAGCTAATGATTGTTTTGAACACAGAATGACATCCATCCATTTTCATCCACTTATCTGGGGCTGAGTCGTGGAGGCAGCAGGCAAAGCAAAGCACCCCAGACGTCCCTCTCCCTAGCAACGCTTTCCAGCTCCTCCTGGAGGACCCCAAGGTGTTCCCAGGCCACATGAGATATGTAATCCCTCCAGTGTGTTCTGGGTCTGCCCCGGGGCCTCCTACCAGTGGGACGTGCCCAGAACACCTCTAACTAACCACCTCAGCTGATCCCTTTTTGACATGAAGGAGCAGCGCCTCTACTCTGAGCTCCCTCCTCCCAGACTCCCCACAGAGGAAACTCATTTCGGCTGCTTGTATCCGTGATCTCATTCTTTCGGTCACTACCCAGAGCTCATGACCATGGGTGAGGGCTGGGACGCAGATAGACCAGTAAATTTAAAGCTTCACTGTCTGGCTCAGCTCCCTCTTAACTACGATTGTCCGCGGATACAGAATGATTTTGTTTAATTTGTCTAAAAAGTTATGGCTGCTTGTGTGTGTGTGTGTGTGTGTGTGTGTGTGTGTGTGTGGGCGGTACCTGGAGTGTCAACCCAGCCAGGATGCATGACGGAGAAGTGGATGTTTGTGTGAGCCTTCGCCAGCTGCTCTGTCATCACCACCTGCTGCCTCTAAAACGCACACAAACACACAAATAAAAGCATCTTAAGTGAGATCCTGAGGACGTCAGGAAGGTTGGACCCTCAGCAGGTGACACTCGCATGTCAGTGTTATTTAAGCCAACCATCCTAATGCTGCACATTTCAAATTATCACCACAAAACATATGGAATAGACTCAGATATGAGGCATCTTTGCCCAGGTGGCATTTGATGAATCACAGCTCTCTATGACATCAGTCAAAACAGGATTTAGCTGGCTTTAGAAGACTGGTGCTCTTAATAATGTTTTCAGACTAAAACTTCCACTTGTCAGTGTTTTGATGCAGCATCTTTATATGTGGCCAACATTTTATACGTCTTGTCTGTTTCCTACATTCCTCAGTTGAGTCTTAACACATGGATCAGCATGTCTCAATCTAACGTCTTACTTTGTGCTGGGCGTAGACCATGGTGCCGTCATAACGGCCCCTGTCAGACTGCAGGTTTCCTGTCCGGAGCTTCTGCACCAACATTCCCCCTGATGATACTGTGATCTGAAACATGGACGAAGGGAAACACGGGTGAGGGGCAGAAGAGGGAGCTGGGGTTGATACAGGAATGGTATAATATCCAGTTTCATATGATATTTATGTACTGTAATATGATATTTATGTACTGTAAACAACATGGAGGTGTCTGAGCTGGTGGCTCGCAGCTAATGGTGCTTAAAGGCAATGAGCAACGAAAGAAGACATGACCCACGAAATTAGCAAGACATTAGTAAAAAGAGAAAAATAAAAACAAGAAAATTATTTTAAAAAATGAACACAAACAAACAAGGAAATGACCTGGAAAAGTGCTCAAAAATTATAATTACTCTGTCCCACAATTTTAAATAATTATACATGTAATTTTCCTCCAGATTTCTTCTTTTTTCCATACATTTTTTTATTATTGTTTTTCAACAATTCTGGTTTTCTTAGTTGTTGCTCATTGCCTTTATTCCCATTTACCAACATAGTAAAAATAAATAAATTAATAATAATAATAATAATAAAAAAGTTAGAAACTAAAAAGGAAATGACCTGGAAAAAGTGCATGAAAATAATAATAATGATTATCATTTTAAATATGTAATAGTGATGATTATAATTTTCCTCCAGCACTTTTCTTTTTTTTATTATTATTTTCTAAACTTAGTTGTTGCTGAACTTAGTTGTCTTTTTTCCCAATTTTTTTTTTTTTGAAAGAAATCGCACCAACTTGCTACCAAATTAGTACAAAAAAAAGAAGAAGCTGAAAGCAAACAGGGAAATGACCTGGAAAAAGTGCTTTAAAATTATAATAATTCTGTAACATAATTTTAAATATGTAATACTAATAATTATAACTATAATATAATTTATATTTTTATTTATATAGCTTTTTTCTTTTATTCCTAGTTTATTTTATATTTTATTAATATTTTCTATAACGTAGTTTGGTTTTTTTCGCAAGAAGTCACACCAACTTGCTCAGGCTTCAAAAGTTTAAATATTTACGAAAGGTGTCTGAAAGCAGCACAAGAAAAGTGACGTCATTTCAGGTTTCAAAGGGTTAAAATAATACTACTTTGCTAATGCAGTGTTTTTTGTTTTTTTGTGGTATTGTTTTTACTTTACTAAAGACATCCTCCACTGCTGACTACACAGCATCATTTTTACACTGAAATAATAAATATATTATTGGATATTTTGCAGCCTGTAATTGTGTTTTTGGCAAAAAAATCTCTATGTCTGATTTTCTTAAACTAATTTTCAGAATTATTTCTGAGGTCATGTCTCATTGGTGTGACCGGCAATGAACCATTAAATAGCCAGCAGCCATTAAATGTTCATTAAAATGATGGATTAAGCTGCAGTATTTAAAGTCTGTTAACTGTTCCTAAAAGTTTTTAAAATAGTAAGCACAGTAAAACTTCTGTGAGGTCAGATGAACCCACAGGCTAACGCAGGCTGTGTCGACTCACCACTCTGGGATCTGTGCTCTTCTCCAGCAGAGGGACGAGGCTCTTGGTGAGGATGTAAACACCTAATGGAAAAAAAAACAACATCAACTTTGCCATCGTTCTACGTCATCATCGCTTTCTTCAGACCTCACCCCGTCCTTTGACTCACTGAGGACGTTGGTGGCAAAGCTCTTCTCAAGCCCCTCGGCGTTTACTTCCCTCTGACTCATGATGGAGCCTGCGTTATTGATCTGCACAGATTACAACACATGAGGTCATTACGTCTGGTTTTTATTGATCCAAGACAGACCAAGAAAAGAGAACAAAGAAAGAGGGAGGAAAAGTGAAGTACCTACCAACAAAAAATTGAATCAATAATCACATTACTGTGTATTTCCAAATGTGAAAACAGGAAACTCACCAGTACATTGAGGGTCTTGTACTTCCTCTTGAAGGCCTCTGCGAACTCCCAGACCTTCTTGGTCTCAGACAGGTCCAGGATGTGGACGTAGACCTCCTGTAATGACGTCAGCCATTTAGAATAATAAACAGTGTCACACTGTGGAACCAGACAATTTGAAGGTTGTCTGTCCCTGTGTGTTTTTAAATTGCCTGTAGAGAAGTGAGTCACACTGTACTTTATTTCCCGTCTCCTTGACGATATCAGCCCTCGCCTCCTCGGCCTTGTCCTTGTTCCTGCACACCATGTGGATCGTTCCACCTGTGACGGAGATGGAACAAATGTCATTCTTTCCCAGCTCAGGAAAACAGTATTTGAAGACATTTATTCTTATTAAAGGGGAATGAGTAAGAGCTAATGGTTTTTACCTGGACATATTTAATGTTTCTACTTTACTGTAGTGTGTGACATTTACAGTGTGGGAGATCAGGTGTGTTAGCAGCTGCCATCAAGTCATAAAAGACAAGACTGAGGTGCAGCTGGCCTGTTTGTCACGCTCCATGGTGGGAGAACTGCTGTGCACGAGTTTAAGGTTTTACATGTGACGTGTAACTTGGCTCGGGAAGCAGAAGGTTGCCGGTTCAAGTCCATGTGCGGACCAAACATGTAACATGGACTGGTTGCTAGAGAGGTGCCAGTTCAGGGGTAGCCAACCTGCGCCTCCAGCCCAGTGTGACAGACCGCTGCTTCAGACATAGGGACATTCCTAGCTCGGAGTACGGAGCAAGGAAAATTCATACAGAGTTATAAAATGAAAAAAAAATCACAGGGTTTTTTGACATGTTGCATTATTTGTAATTTAGTTTTTGCAGGGCCATTTTTCAGGTGTTGAAATAAATGGTTTTAAACAGCGTTAGAATTGAACAGTGACCCCTGACCCACAGAGTTACACAACATTGTTTGAAATTTAGTTTCTTGCACAACAATGTTCAGGCATTGAAATAAACAGTTTTATATTTATTACATACCTATGACTATTACCACTTCTCTTCGTTTTTATCTCTTAAGTACGGTGTGCTCCAGGGGTCAGTTCTGGGACCAGTTTTATTCTCCTTGTACCCGCTTCCCCTTGGGCACATTATTCATTTTTATGCAGATGATACACATATGTACATGCCTGTTAGATCCACAGACCCTTGAATGATGTGTTCACTCAATGTCTGCCTTACTGATGTTAAAAGCCGGATGTCAAAACATTTTCTTCAGCTGAAAAAACAGAGACTGTTGTCATCAGGCCCCAGCATGTTACTCAACAAATTCTGCCTTCGGCTGGTCCTCTAGTGGATAATATCGAACATGTTGCTTCGAGTCTGGTTTGACAGTAATTTAAGTTTCGAACTGCATGTCACAAAGCTACAATCCATTTTGAGTTTTAAAGACACAGAGACAATTTTACATGCCTTCATGTCATCATGCTTAAATCACTACAACAGCTTCTCTACATGCCTGAATCAAAAATCTCTTAATTGACTCAAGACTGTAAAGAATCCAGCTGCCAGAGACATGATGACATCACTCCAGTTTCAGCCTCTTTACTGGCTTCCAGTATGTTTTAGAATAGATTATAAGATTTTACTGATTACTTTTAAGGCTTTTCATGGTTTCTCTCCCAGCTAAATCTCTGACCTCTTAGTACCGTACACACCAGGACGTACTTTGGGGTCCTTCTATCTGTTCCAGAGGCCCGATTGAAAACTATAGGGGACAGAGTGCTTCCTGTCAAGGCCCAGAGGCTGTCGTCTGTTTAAATTGTTGACATGTAAAGCATTTTGTAACTCTCTTTTAGAAGTGGTTTATAAATAAAGATTATTAATATTATTATAATTATTATTCATAATAAGAATAAACCCATTGTCTTCAGACATCGTTGTCTTTTCAAAACTACTCACTGTTCAAAGAAAATGTTTAGGTTTTTTTATACTCATCAGGTCCAACTAATTAAAAATAAACTAATGCTGGTGTCTGAGGAGGATGTGAGTTGATCTGTAGTTGCATCGGCACCTTTCTTAGCGATGGCCATGGCGGTAGCTTTCCCAATGCCGCTGTTGGCTCCTGTTATCATGAAGGAGCGTCCAGCCACAGACACCTCCAGGTCCTTCTCCACAAACCTCTTGGAGGCTGACAGGAAGGCATTCCTGCAGGACATATGAGCATCGACTGCGTTATATTCATGTCAGCAACATCTGCATATTTTAATGTATCCGCTGCGAAGCTCTGCCTCAGTGCTCAGCTGGGTGACGCTGAGATTAAAGGGCTGTAAATGGAGAGATAAAGCGTGTGTATGTGTGTGTATGTGTGTGTTAGTTCAGTTCAGAACGGGTCAGTGTTTGAGGTCAGCCTGTGTACTGTACGTCTCCTCACAGCTTTACTGTACAGAATACAATGAAGACGAGAGTGTGCCTGGCATCATCTCGGGTGAGAAGGGGTTTGGGGTGAGACTACCGACGGTGACAACAGGATCGGTGTGTGCGCATGTGTGTGTGTGAGCGTGTGTAGCACCAAGGACTTCAATTCCCCCCATTGTCCTGGATGCCATTGTTGAGGGCGGCTGAAGTGGGGGGATAAAGGGACAGGGCGGGGGGTAAGTCGGAGGCTAAATGCCCGCTCTGTTCGATGGTGTCATGCAGAGAGCTATTAGTGTAGGGTCAGAGCGGGTTGTTGGGCAGCTCTCTGGGAGAAAAGATAACACAGAACAAAGGGGGAGAAGGGAAACAATCACAAAAGCACCTCTTCACACAACTTGGCGTGCTGCACGCTGATGAGGAAAGGCGCCTTAGGGCCACCATAGATCAGATCAGGACTGACAGAGCGTTTAGGGCCTCTTTGGGGTTGAGCAGCTGATGTATGGTCTTACATGGCTCCTGCTGAGTCACGATCAAGTTTGTTCAAATCAAAAATCAATAACATTCAAAGCGGTTCACTGATGCAGCGGCAGACAAAAGGTCAAAACCTCATCTTATCCCTTTCAAAGATCCAGCCCTTAAATAACCTTTGACCTCACCTGCACACACTTGTTTGATATCAATTATTATTTTCTGTAGACGGCTGCATTCTCAATTCTTTGAATAATAAGTTGGTCAATTAAATGTCAGAAAGTAATTTTAAAAAATTGCCATCACAGTTTCCCAGAGCTCGAGGTGACACCGTCGAATGTCTGGTTTTGTCCGATCAACAGTCCAAAAAGCCCAACATGTTACGAAGCAAAGAAAAGTAGCACATCCTCACATTCAGGCAGGGCGGTGGCACTGGGGCCCGTGAGGTGAGGCAGCGGGCCCTCTTATAATATGTAGGGCAGAAAATGGGGCCTTGTGGGTAAATCTCTTAGGATCTATTGATATAGACAAATATAAAAAACACCTGAAAAGAACTCCCTTAGCACTTCACTGATTCATTTGAATTTGTTTGTTTGTTTTGTGTAAATTGTACATCTCTAACTATGTCGTATCACTTCTTAGTCTGTAACTCTTGCTCAGTTATGCAATTCTTGCTTTTATCTTTTTCTTTAGTGTATGATTGTTGTTATCTTATAGGGGAGGTACCTTCATATTTGTCTTCAATTTTACAACTGTTTTAACTGTATTTTCTATCATGTTTGTGTAAATAAATGGAAAAAAAGCTTTAATTATATCTAGTTTTATTTTGCAGAGAATGACGCCTGTAAATGTTAAATATCAGACCACTTATCTGTGATGTTTACTCCCATTAGAATCAGAAATAAAATTACAACAAAATCATTTAGCAAAAAGTAGAATTTAATATTAGGAGATATTATTAGCCATTACATCATAAAGTATTTCATCTAGGGCTGCAACTAACAGTTATTTTCACCATCACAATTAGTCGATTAGTTGTTTGGTCTATCAGAGGTCAGAAAATGGTGAAAAAGTCAGTCAGTGTTTCCCAAAGCCAAACATGACGTCCTTAAACAAACTGGTTTTATCCACAACCCAAAGATATTCAGTTTACTGTCGCAGAGGAGAAACGAGGACAGACAAGATTCACGTTTAAAAAAAGCTGCAATCAGAGAATTTTGACTTATTTCTCCTTAAAAAATGTCTCAGATCCAGAGACACACTGCAATATTTTGAAGCTAGAAAAGATAAAGTTTGCTTTACGAGGGCTTCCGGACAAATTTTAGAAGAGTACGTCAACTTTCCTTTTTATGTGGGCACATTAATATCTCATTCTGGATTTAATCTGACTGTTTGTTCCCAGGGTGTGAGGAAAAAAATGTTTTCCTGTACTTTTGTGTACGTTTTCTTAAATATGAAAACTAATAAATAAAATGGATTGATTAATATCAGATTAGTTGGTGATTAATTCAATAGATGGAAACTAATCGATTAATCGTTGCAGCTCTGATTCAATTTTTAAATTTTCTTCCATATTGAGTTTCTTAATTTTTTCCGGTCACATCCTATGATGCATTACTGTTTCCAGAGAAGTTATTTCTGTGTACTGATCTGAATGAATGATAATAAAATGTTCACACACACACACACACACACACACACACACACACACACACACACACAGTAGGGAGGATGCCCCCAGGACACAGCAGCAGGTCACAGCCTCTCTCCATCCTCTCACACACCTGAGTGCAGTCTCAGTCAGCAGACACACACACACAGATCAGATGGAGACTTTATCTTACCTGGTGAACTCGGTCACTCCCTTCAGGAACCAGGCGGAGTTGCGGTACAGAGACATGGTGCTGCTCTGGAAGCCTCTCGCTGAGCTCAGCTCTCTGCTCCGCTTTTACCCTGGACCCAAACCACGTGGAGCTCCTGTGGATCAGCATCAGTGGGCGACAGCACGTCCTGCGGCCCCCTAGCGGCAGCAGGAGGGACGCAACGCCTCACATGACTTATTTTAACAAACACAAAGATGAGCATGAGCATGATATCGACATGTGTGGTCCAAACTGTCAAAGTGACTTTACAGAACTCGTGCCGTTTATTCCTACTTCCTACTTTCCTCGTTCTTTTTGGGGGCATCTCGCAGGTAAACAGCTCCTGCTCCTCCCTACAGGTGTAGGCTACACTTCAAAGGGGCAAAATATGACATGAAATATAAACTCATGTACAGTAAAACAGACCTGGCAGGCAGACAATGAGGCAAAAGCTGAGTAACACTGGCTCCAGCTCCTCTGCAAATTTAGCTTAAGTTAGGGACTGTACATTACTAGTCAGGTGACACAGCTGAGGTGTGACTTGTTTTTGTTTTTTAATCTTGACCCTCCCCAAAGCTAAAAGTATTTTCTCCCTTCACCATAACTTTTTAATTTTATTTTTTAAATTTTATTTCATCTTATTTTATTTTAACATACCACATAATATGTTGGTACTGGAGCCATTGCAGGGATACACTTTGAGAGTTGAGTTTGAGAGGATACTTTAATCTACACATGCAGGAAGTTTAGTTTGACAGTTTGACAGTACATGTGTGGTTTTGAAGATTAACAAAGGAAAATATATTTAAACTCAATTATTATAAAATAAAAATTCATGATATTACTCCTTCAAACAAGTCTGATAAACAACTTAGAGAGCTAATAAATATAACCTAAACAAGTGGTCATCTAAGCTAGTGCATCTCGTGATGCGATGCATGAAATTAAACTTACTCTACAGTTAGAGAAACAAAGAAACATTCTCACCTTAATCACTTCAGCACACATATCAAAAGGGAGAAGGAGGAAGGCAGTAATTGTCCGAGCTAAACTTTTAGCAGCAGAGCTCTTACTTATTTTTCTGTCAATATATACATTTAATACAAAACGTTATAATATTTCAAAATTATGTGGCACAAGAATTTTCTTCAGGATAATTAAAGTTCTATTGAATTAAATTGAACTGAATGAGTAACGAACAGTCCCTGAGCTCAGTTTACTGGAAATCTAAGGTCTTTAGTTAAGAATAACGTGTCAATGAACTGAAATATTTACATTGTCAGGTGAAGACAGACTAAATGATCTGGAAGAGAACAAAACTATACACAAAAACTATTAAAAACAATTAGATGGATTACGATGATAAATTATTTTAAGACATTCACATCAACCACAGAGACACAGAGAGAAAGATAAAACATTTGACATATTAAATATTGAAGCTCATGGCTGTCATCATCTGATAATACTGATGTTACAACTCAACATGTTGGTTTTTATCTCACAATGTGAACATTTATTTGTGCAGTTTCTCTTTGGACACAACAAACTGGATATATTAGACAAAAATAGGCCACATAAACTCACCTGTCTGTGTTTGACGGCAGCTCCTCTGCAGCCAATCAGGAGCGCAGCGGGGCGCGGCTCTGACCGCAGAAGGTGTGAGCGCACTGATTTCTGGGAAGATCAAAAATGTCGTCTCATCTCACAACGCGCAGCAGGATACAGTAGGACAGGACTCTGTGGTGGTGACATCATAACCCTGAAGGATCTGAATCTGCTGCTGGGACAAAATGGTGAGTGTCCGGGTTTGTTGCTGAGCTGTCACACCTGTTGGTAACAAGATGTGCTGCAGTGCAACAAATGTCCAGGTCAGGCGGTGCCTTCTGATCAGGTTAGCGTTACTTTTGGCTTTGAAGTAAACGAAGACGTGATGTTACTTCTTCCGTACAGCGGTTTGACAGGACACTTCCTTGATCACAGGTCGGTGTCGTGGCGTTACTCATTAAAGATCCTGATATTAACACGTGTAACAGGTGGAAACACAGCAGGATAATTTGAGTTGTATCACATTTCATTATTATTTGAGCTCAAAGAGGAAAAGTCATGTTGTGTCTGACAGGCAAATGGATGCAAATCTCCACATGTTGGTTTCATTTTCAGAAGTTGAAATGTGATTTATTTTGCTTATAAAAACGAGCAATATTTTTTTACAACATGATTAAATTGAATGCAGAATTTTGCACAAAACTATCCTGGTTTATGTTGCTGCAGGCCGAGGCAGTGCTGCTGCACCTCAGTGCAAAGAGCTCTCATTAACTGCCCTTGCACAACTCACACATTGTATCTACTGTTATTGCACCCAGAGGTGACAGAGGTGTGTTGTACTTCCCTGTTGAGCTTCATTCACATTTCTAGTTGTGAAATCTAATTGCTGTGTGGTGCAACCCTCAATTATGGGTGGTTTCGCTTTGGCTGCAGACAGCTCTGTCTAGACTGAGTGTGTGTGTGTGTGTGTGTGTTTGCACATATACACTCACTGCCCACTTTATCAGGTACATCTTGTTGGTTGCTTTCAGAACTGCCTTAATTCTTGGTGTCACAGATTCAACAAGGTGCAGGAAACATTCCTCAGATTTTGGTCCATATTGGACAAGGTGTTGTTGCTTCAGAGATGGTCTTCTGCAGACCTTGGTTGGAACCAGTGCTTATTTGACTTCCTGTTGCCTTTCTATCATCTTGAACCAGTCTGGCCATTCTCCTCTGACCTCTGGCATCAACAAGGCATTTTGGCTCACTGGATATTTGCTCTTTTTGGGACCATCCTCTGTAAACCCTAGAGATGGTTGTGCTGAAAATCCCGTCTGGCACCAACAACCATGCCACGTTCAGAGTCACTTCAATCACCTTTCTTCATCATTCGGATGCTCCGTTTGAACTTCAGCAGCTCGTCTTCACCATGTCTACATGACTAAATGCACTGAGCTGCTGCCACGTGATTGGCTAATGTGTTAATGAGCAGTTGAACAGGTGTATGTGTCTTGGTGTAGGGGATTGCTTCATTTTGTGTCTGTGCTGGGTTTCCTCTGTTGACAAGCTGTATAATATCCAGACTTTACTCATGTCTCGCCCTCATAAGTCTGTTTCCTGCTCCTCCTCAGATGCGCTTCCTGTTGCTGTTCAGCCGGCAGGGGAAGCTACGGCTGCAGAAATGGTTCACGCCAGTCACAGACCGGGAGAAGAAGAAGGTGATCCGGGAAATGATGATGTTGGTGTTGGCTCGTCAGCCACGTTCCTGCAACTTCCTCCACTGGAGGGACCTCAAGATCGTTTACAAGAGGTGACTTTTAATTTGTGTTACAATTACCAGCTGCTTTTCAGGTTTCTGTCATCATCAGCGATTCTTTCCTGGCAGGTGAAGACGTGGGTGTTGAGCAGAAACCACTCCTGATTGTGTTTATGCTCAATGATTAACTTGTGTGTCCTCGTTGATAATGCTTCAAAATACACACGGGAAACAGACACACCCATGTTCAACAGTGAGTTAACAGGTGCTGGATCGAGTAAAGGTCATCAAAGGCTTATCATCTTATGGTTTTCATCTCCTTCATGCACAGTAACAATCTTGTAATCTTGCTAAAGACACACAGCTGTATCTCCCTCTCAAACCTAACAAGTCCAGATATAGCTGCAATTGGCCTTTGCACTTGTTTGGAACTTGTGGCGCCCCCTATGGGCCGATTTCAAAATAATTTTACACACGTGGTTCATCATTATTATTCAGCATATCCTGCAAGTTTTGTAATGATTAGACAATCAGTTTCTGATTTATAGTCTGATTTATGTTATCTCGCGCCCATTTTTTGCATTTGTGGTGCCCTCTAGTGGTCAATTTAAATGAAACTTTCAGGATAAGTTCATGGTGCCTCCTCAGACGTTGCTTGCAAGTTTTGTGATGATTGGCCCAAAGTTTGTGGAGTCATTTGCTTAGCCACACCCCCTCTAAAGTTCATTGGCCGGTATAAAAAAAATCTCACATCATTCTGCTGATTTCAGGTGTGTTGTCAAATATTTTAGTGACATTTGGTTAAGAATGAGATGAAATCAAACATTTGTGTGCACTACAGATTACAACAAGATATTGAATACTACTGTTAAACTGATCTGAACACCATTTGAAACATGTGACATCGAGAATCTAAGAATGTGTGTGTCAGTTCTGGTTGTATTTGAATGAAGACTTTTGGAGATATAGAACAAGAACACATCAAAATAAGCACAAAGACAAAATAAAACACGTGTCTAATACAGAGTAGAAGCTTTTGACATTGCAGTTGTTTATTTAAACTCACTTCCATACAAGCAGTTATATTAGAACATGTTCTCCTCAGAGTGTTGTCAAATGTGCCTGTAATGTTTCTTCAATATTGTGGCAGCCATTAACTTCGTCCTCGTTAAACGCAGGTATGCCAGCCTGTATTTCTGTGCTGGTCTGGAGGAGCAGGATAATGAGCTGCTGACCCTCGAAGTGCTGCACAGATATGTCGAGCTGTTGGATAAGTACTTTGGCAACGTAAGTAGAGCCTGATGTCATGACCTGAGCAGGAGCGAGAGGAGAGGTTAAAAAAAGTCTAAACGAGCAAGCTGTATACCAGATTGGATTGGATGTTTACTCATGTCTAAAAAATCTGTGTACACGCGCTGATTTTGGCAGAAAAGGTTTATACGTGATTGTTGAAGACCTCATTCAGAAACTATGGGCATTGATATACTGCTATAACAGCCTCCACTCTTCTGCCAGCACCAGATTTTACAACCTGTCTGCAGGGATTTGTTCCATTCAGACACAAGTGAGTCCAACACTAATGTCGGGTGATAAGATTTATCTCACAGTCGGTGTTCCAGTTCATTCAAAGGTTACTGGATGGGGTTGAGGGCGGAGCTCAGTGCGGTGCAGTCACAGCAGACTCAGAAATCCATTTCTTTATGGACATTATCACGTTGAAACTCAAACTGTTGCCACAAAGGTAGAAGCACAGTCGTGTCCAAAAAGATCTCCCTTCAGTTGCAGCTCTGTGACAGCTGTGATAAAGCTGTGTGTGCACCATAACAAGGAAATTAACAATATTTAGTAGCGAAATATAAGCTCAAAGGTTATTCAGTGGGAACTACAGTGCAGTAGTTCAGTTAAATCCCTGTCCTCTCCTCTTCACTGTGCACACAGATACTGTGCTCTTCACCCGTCTGACTCCCCCTGCTGTCCTTAAGGTGCTCTGCTCCTGAACCACTCGGTCCTACTCCGTTTGATTTCCTTTTTTTCCCCAGCTTTGTTTCTCATTGTCACTACGTGTTACATGCAGCCTGGCGAACACCCCTCACAAGCAAAACAGACATACAAAACAGGAGAGTAAAGTACAGGAAGGAAAAATGAAACAGAAGCAAGACAGTTGTCTTCAGTCCAAAGCAACGTGACAGGCCACGCTATTATCATATGAAAAAGAAAGGGATTCAAGGTCTTTTCAAATGCTTTGGAGAACGAGGTAGTGGTGTGCTCGAGGACAGCTCTTAAAGAAAAGGGTCAGCAGCACATGGGAAAAAAAAAAATAAACCTCAGGCACTCGTGCTTGGAGCAGGAACAGATGCACCTGAAGTAAGTTAAAAAACCTGTTGCAAAAAACATGGCTGCTTACCTTAAAACAAAGACCAGCTTCAACCCTAAGGTCTTCATCAGGGTGCAAAAGGGTGGACAGGAGTCAAGCAAACATTTTATAAGCTTGGTAAGAGGGTGTTACCCAATCCTAATTGAGATGTGAATGCAGGTTAATGACCGCAATGGGTCACAATGGGAGGCCATTTTGAAGGTGACACTCATTCACAAATGTTCAGGACAAAAAAAGAGAAATTACTAAACAAACATCAAAATTACATCATATAATAGAAAAATAAAATAGTAAAGAAATACTAGTAATAGTATGATGAACCGCATTATATAACATGGCAAAAATCTCAGTCCATAATTTATTTAAGGAGGAACAGTGCCAGAACATGCATGTAGCTTGCTGGGGTTTGTTGACATTGATCACATGAAGGAGACACTGTTTCAAATATTTCTGCGAGCTGAGCTTTGGTATAGTGAGCCCGGTGCAGAATAAAACTGTGTCAGCACAAATAGATGATCTATGTCCTCTCTGAAAAATATCCGTCCATATCCGTCTCCCAGATAGTCTTGAAGGCCTGCAGGGAATCCCATCAAAGATTGTAAATATTTGAGTAAATAGTTGCAATCGCCCAGATGTTGTGATGTTTGATTCCAGAATTTGCTGGAATTTAACTGAATCCATTCTTCCCTCTACCTGTGAAATGTTCCCCGTGTCACTGGCTGCAACACAAGCCCAAAGCATCATCCATCCACCCCGTGTTTAACAGTCTGTTCTCCAAACATACCTTTGCTCATTGTGTCCAGAAAGTTCTGTTTCACCTTCATCAGTCCAAAAAGCATCAGGCTTGTTCAGATGTTCCTTTGCAAACTTGTGAGGCTGAATGTTGTGGTGGTGACACAGGAAAGGTTTTCTTCTGATGACTCTTCCATGAAGCTCATATTTGTCCAGGTGTGTCTGCACAGTAGAACAGTGCACCACCACTTCAGAGTCTGAGAAATCTTCCTGCAGGTCTTTTGCAGGATTTGCCTTTCTAACAATCCTACGAGCAGCTCTCTCAGAGAGTTTTCAGCTTGACTTCCACAGTTCCTGTTAACTGCCATTTCTTACTGACATGACCAACTGAAAACACTTTGCTATCTTCTTCTAGTCTTCATCAGGTCTTTTAGTTTCCAGAGTGCTAGGCAGCTGTTTAGAGGAGCCCATGGCTGCTGGTTGTTGGGACAAGCTTTCAGGAGTCAGAGTATTTATAAAGCTTTGAAATCAGCATCACCTGGCCTTTCCTAACGATGACTGTGAACAAGCCAGAGCACGAACAAGCTCATTAAGGTCTGAGACCCTGGGAACAGTCGTCTGCTTTTCACTCTAAAATTGTACAAAACAAAAATAAAACACTGATCTTGCTTAAAATGTTAAAGAGCATGTTTCATCTTTAACTTCATGCCTCCTGGAGATCAGCTCATCTTCTACTCACCTAAAGTAAAAGACATTTTGACCAGGGATGCCTAGACTTTTCCATGCCACTGATATATGATTGTGTCTCAGGTGTGTGAGCTGGACATCATTTTCAACTTTGAGAAGGCGTACTACATCCTGGACGAATTCCTGATGGGAGGAGAAGTTTTAGAAACATCCAAAATAGCTGTGACTGTGTCTATGGAGGACGCTGACACACTGCAAGAGGTACTTTAAGGTTTCATAGACTCTTAGTGAACGTAGGTTTTTCTCATTAGTCATATGAAACGTGTTTTTATATATAAATATATCTGCTTTTATCACAGACAATGGAGGAATACATGAGCAAACCTGCCTACTGAGCCAACACGATGATGTCTCACATTTCAAGACCTGAATCAAAAGGTTTATTACTCCCGCAACATTTTTATTTAGTGAGTAATAATGACTCATTTGGCACGATGCCATAACCAAAACCTAGGTGATTTATCATGTTTCTTATTACGTTTTAAGAGTTGTAATTATGTCTGGATCTGTAAGTGCCTTTTAAGCCTCGTATTTATTAATCTCAGGGTTTTATTACAAGACGATATGACTGAAAATACTCTTGTTTTTATGTTTAAATATGTTTGTGTAATCTGAAACGTCAGGCAAGACTAATGTGTGATGGTGAGTAAATGAAGAAACACGACACAGTAAGGAAAAAATAAAGTCAATGCTTTATTAACCTCAGGTATGTCACATATGACCACATTTAAGAAAGAATTACCAAAAAGAAAACACAAGTGAATCTGAGGGATCCAACACTGATTTTGGAGGAGTGTGTGTGTGTGTGCATTGAAAGGCTGGTGAGTCACATGTACTGGTTGTTAAGTGTCGTTGAGCAACAAACATCATTAAAAAAAGCATCAAGTGAATGTCTGAACACTCATATTTCTGCTAATAAATATGAACTCTTGTAAACCTACAGAAAGTCGACGACTACTAAAGTTGACTGCATGTTTTTATTCTTCAAAATACTTTATTTGCACCCTCTCCCTCCACCAAAACAATAAATATATGTATGTATATAGAGCATCTTGTTAGATTCCGTGGGGAGTTTTGGCATCAGTATCACTTTCTTCAGTTTCTGGGTTCAGGTAGCTCAGCAGTTTCATCACCGCGTCATTATCAAAGCCTTGCATTTGCATTTCGCCGCCTCTCTCGTCATTCTCAGTCTGTCTTTTTTCATTTGGGCTTTTCTCTGAGTCCATTTGATCAAAATAAGCCTGTATCGCCTGTTCAAAAGAGTCCGTCATGCTCTGTCCAACCTCGTCCCGCTTCTGGCTCGCCTTGCTGCTGCTGCTGCTGCTGCCGTACACGGGGTTTGGGTACTGTGCCAGCATCTGAGCTGCTAAATACGCTGCCAGTTCATCCTCGTCTACGGTGTCGTCATAGTCGTCCTTTAATGTGCTGGGAAGGCGCCGTTGCGTGGGAGCGGATTCCCCCGAACGCGCCGGAGGCTGAGTGTGAAGTCGTGACAGCGAGCTTTTGTACTGCTTCCTGACGGGAGCTTGATCCTCCCCGTCTCCTAACCCCAGGATGTTTAGTATCTCTTCTGTCCTCAGCTCTTCTGGGGTTTTTTGTCTGTCAGGAAAGCGTCTGCTGTAGAATTTAGCTTCGGGGATCTTGTGCGCCTTCTTTGAGGATATCTGGGAGAGCTTGTTTCCTGCTCTGGCTAACTCGTTGCTCTTTCGTGAGTTGTCTTGCTTCGTCATTTCTCCAGTTTTGAGCATGTCCACCAGGTCTTCGGGTGGGATCTGGTATTTTTGGGAGATCTGAATGAGCTGGTAGATGGCCCGTGGATCTATGTTGTCACTGTACTGCGTCTGAGCCACTCTCCTCTCTGCCCTCTTTTTCTCCTCTTCCTCTATCTCTCGTTTCTGCTCTTCTTCTTCTGTTTTCTCCAGAACTTTCAGAAGGTAGTAGTCGACCAGGTTAGCAACGTCATCTGGATCTTTTGATCTCTTGACTGGGTAGCTTCCATCATCTTCCTCTTCATCGTCCTCATTAGCTTCCTCATCATTGTCGTCAACGTAATCAAGCCCTCGGTTCACTTCATGCTTGTTCTCTTCCTCTTCCTGTTCTTGTAGTGGACCCCAGTCTGCAAGATCCCCGCCGAAGTCATCATACGCCACATTCCTCACATTAAACATATCATCATCTTCCTCCTCCTCATCCTCCACGTCATCCTCCTCATCTCGACGTTTATGCACGGGCTTCACACTTGTCAGCTTGTCCAGTTCGTCGAACACAGACTGCAGAGTGGCGAGGTTCTGAGGTGTGTACTTCTCCTCCACGTTCTCGTTGGTGCGTTTAAAGGGGCTCTCGTGCTCCAGATCTGGCCCCTCCTCATCCTCTTCCTCATCCCCCTCACCCTCTTCGTCGTCCTCAAACATTAGTGGCAGCTTCTTGTGAGGCTTGATGCTGTACTGCTTCTGCTGCACCCTGGGATGCACGCCGTCCTTTAGGCCTGCGCCTTCGACGCTGGGGCGAAGGGAAGCCGGTTTGGAGGCCTTCTCCGTCTGCTGGAGGGTGCTGAGCACAGCCTGGAGCAGCTCTTCGCTCTTGTCCTCCCTTCCCTCCCCCTCCTCCTCCTCTTCCTCCTCCTCCTCATCTTTGCTCTGCGGGTTAGAAGCCAGTCTCAGCATGGCACGCAACTTCTCAGCGTCATCCATGTGGCTGGCATCGTACCCTGTAGCCAGAGGGGCGTGCTGCTGGGAGTCTGTGCCGGTCCTTTGACGGAGGCTCTCGATGTACTCCAAAGCTTTGAGCATGTCAGCATTAGGAGCCTGGCGGACGTCTCCTCTCTGGGAGTCTGGTTCACTTCCGCGCAGTCTGTGCTCTCTGAGAGAAGCCCCGTGAACGCCAGAGGAACTGAGGAAGAGGAGGATTAAGAGGAGGTTGGCAAAACAGATGAGGAAAGGTTTGCCTGTGGCGAAGGTCTGGGGGAGTGACGGCATGATGACGCCTGCAGAGGAAAGACAAAGAGACACATGTCAGCATTGACCTTTACACATTAAGCTAACAGCTTCACAGCAGTTACCGCTCTGGCATTTCTTAAATGTCTTTTGCTCTTATCACTTTAAATGTCTGGTCTGATGATCGCAGGCCACGGAGACATCTGGACTGATTAATAGGCCAGAGATCAGGTTTAAGGTCTGGACTTTTGCTCCACCTTAAATACATCAATTTATCTTAACAAGATTTCTGTTTAATGTCTGAACTGCCTGAAAGAATCCAGTCAAATAGAAATAAACTGTAAATAAAACAAAATTAAAATTAAATAAATGGTAAAGGTTTTATTTTTTTATTTTTTTGAATAATTCTTGCTTTTTTATTTCATTTTTTTTAAATTATTTTTTGGTCGTGTTTTGTAGCTCTTATAGTTGGTATCAAAACAAAAATGACAGATGCAGCACCATAAACAACAACAACAACAACAAAGCTGACAAGCAACTGGTGGTCAATCTTCTATTTAAATGAATAAATAAATTAGTAAATAAAAATAATTTAAAAAAAACTAAAAATAAATTATTTATGTTATTGTTATTATGATCATCATCCTCCTTCTTCTTATTATTATCATTATTCTAAGTGATGCTGGTTCATGTGTGTCACATCTAACCCGGGGTGTTTGTTCTCTCCTCCATCTCCTGCCTGTTGCTGTTGTCTGAGGATCACACTGGAATCCTGCCGCCTGTTTGCCAGCAGCAGTAATAGCAGCGGCATTCAGCTCCCGTGCAAATCTCATTAGTCCTCAAATTGCTGCTCTCCGTGAGTCACGGCCCCGTTGTCAAGGTAACCCGTTAAGGCTGATGTTCCCATGGAGCCTCTCCTTTAATCGCTGAAAACCTCTAAACTCCAATTACAGCTGTTTTTCAAGCTTTAACTCAAATTAAACACTGTTCGGCTGCGAATAAAAATGACTCTCCAAAGGGATGAATTCTGCCTTTCAAGAAGCGTGCGTGCAAAATGCATTAAAAACATGTTTTTAATGCAAATGCATGCAAAATGGACATTATGTTTTTTATACTTTGCTCAAACAGAAGGCACTAAGATTGATGCATAACAGCAGAATCGACGTTGCATAAGCAATTTGATGTCATTTTGTGTTTACTTTTTTCTTTCTTTTTGCGACCTAAATTAAAAAAGCCAAACTCCGCGCACTTAAAGCCCACTTTTTTTCCTTTTTAACACGAAAGAAAAGTGGTAATTATAAGATATGAAGCGCAAACAAGCCTGAAGCGTAATGAGAACAAAGAAACGACGTGCAACACAGCGCAACCTCTTCGCCTCCACAGCTGTGGCGGTGCATCAGGTTGGCAAACAGCTCCTGTAACACAAGCTCAACTACAAACACCCTCTGTGTTTGCGTGCTGCGGGATATTGGAGACACACTCAGAGGAGTGCACACGCCATGTGGCTCATGCAGGTAGCAACAACCAGGTCTTACCTTTTGTGATTAGTTTCTCCGGAGGCTCGTGAGTGATCTGAGCATCTCTGTCTCGCAGTGTGAGTCTGGTTTCAGCACCGCGGACAGCTCCTCATGCTATTAGAGCAACCACCTGACTCGTGCGTCACAGAGCGAGGGGATGTACGCAACACGGGCGCGCGCGCATATGCATAACACACACACACACACACACACACACACACACACACACACACACACACACACACAGAGTTCATTTGAGTCAGCCAAACAAAACTGCTTCTCTCTGTGAATATGAACTGAGACGAGTTCTGACCCAGCGGCTGCATAATAATAATGGCTTTTGATGAAATGAATAAATTCATAATAGAGCTATATTTAGGACTGAAGGGCAGATAAGTCTGTCCTGTGTCGGCTGTGTGCAATAATGTGAGTGTTGCTGGTGTTTATGAGCCTGTTTATTCACAGCATGTACGGAGGCAAACATCACAAGGCGTCATCTTCTCCAGTGATGGTAATAAAGACGCTTAAATCAACTTACTCAGCTAAACTGTGACCTAAATTTTGTTTCATTGTTGCAAGAATTAATCTTAAGACTCATTTTGTTGCTTCACTTCTTGTACCTGAGGCTCATAGTATACTTATACTCCTCCTCTGTAGTTGTGACAGTTGAATGGCTGTTGTCATTGACTGCTGTTGTGTCTCTGCTGCAGCACTGAGGGACAGAGACAGTTAAAAGTCCACCGATGACTCACATACGGACTCCGCCAGAGCCTGAGACGGGCGGGGTGACAGGGGGACTGCAGGGGTGTGTGTGTGTGTGTGTGTGTGTGTGTGTGTGTGTGTGTGTGTGTGTGTGTGTGTGTGTGTGTGTGCGTGTGTGTGTGAGAGAGATAGATGGAGAAAGAGAGCACTTTTGTCGTCAGCCAGCCTGTACTGTGGTCTCTATTTTTGGCTGCCTGTCAAATCGTGTCTCGATGAGTCTGTGTGTGTGTGTGTGTGTGTGTGTGTGTGTGTGTGTGTGGGTTGCTCATAGATTCATTCATAAATCCCTCTTGTTGCTGTGTTTGATGTGAGCTCAGGCTCTCCTCCACTGACCTGCTTCTCTCATATTCAGCGATCTTGTTTTCAGCTATGTCACAGTTGCAGTGTAAAAATAGTTATGCGTATACAGAAATAAACGGCGTCTTCAGCATATTTAGGTTTGACATTCTGCCCACAGTGAATCACAAACCATCTGACTGTTGGGATACAAATGTAAACAACTGAATCTGAATGAGGAAATCTGTTGTTTGTAAAAAATTTCTGTCCATTTCTGGTTTGCAGCGTTGAGGATTACATATAACCTTTCATAAGATGCTCTTTATGGCAGCAGGCGAAGTTCTGATATATTACAAACCTAAAGAGACATTTTCTGGGGCTTTGAAAACCACTGTGTTTGCAGTGTGGGGGAAAAGAGGAGCGATGAGTCATACTCCAACATCCTTTCAGACTCATTATGAAGGTCCTTTAAAGGCTCAGTCCTGTCACATCCACAACTACGAGATATGGATTCATACTGAGGCACATTAAATATGTATACTTATTGCTAATCAGCCGATCACGTGGCAGCAATTCCATGCATTTAGGCACGTAGTCGGGTCAGGACCAGTGGTTTCCAACTGGTGGGTCGCGGTCCAAAAGTGGGACGTGGGCCCCATTGTGAATGGACAATAAGTGACTCACAAACAAGTAAAAAAACACACTCTTCATTTTGTAAAGTGAATTTCCAGCACAGAGCTTTTATTTTGAAGTGCTGTTTCCAGCTGTAGAGTGAGTGCCTAGACCACAGCTACTTGACAGAGACAGAAAACTACCTCAACAACACGGCCAAACACAAGTATGATGCTGAATGTATTAAAATGTGGGACCTTGAACTAATGACTGAGGGGCCGGACACCCTCACATTCATTATTTTTAATGAAGACATGCAGCAGGTGCGCTCAAACGCCAGAACAATGTCGCCACCATGCGCATATGTGTCAAGCACCTACTTTTCAGGACACAATAACAGCACATGTCATGTGATAAGGAACAACCAATCACAGCCAACATATATCTTTCCTTACGTAAATATCAGTCTGTGATAAATCTGGAGGAGAAGTTGTTCATGTTAGTGCAGAGCTGTCAGAGCTTTATCTGTCCCACAGACAATAGGCTGACACACAAACAGCGCTTGGAAGAAGATCAGCTCTGCACTCAGGATTTCAGGTAAATAGGCTATTATATGGTGCTTGTTAAGGTTGCTTAGCGACCTCAGACACAACCTGCTGCCGCGCTCTTGACAGCTCGCACTAAAAAAAGGCACAAGAGTAGCACCCAGCGCCAGACCTTGCGTTTTCCTGGTGGTTAAAGACACGGTGTGTGTTCGGCCCCTAAGAAGGAATCTGGACCTTGTGGATGGACCAGTTGGGAACCACTGATGAAGACGAGCTGCTGAAGTTCAAACTGAGCATCCGAATGATGAAGAAAGGTGATTTAAGTGACTCTGAACGTGGCATGGTTGTTGGTGCCAGACGGGATTTTCAGCACAACCATCTCTAGGGTTTACAGAGGATGGTCCCAAAAAGAGAAAATATCCAGTGAGCCAAAATGCCTTGTTGATGCCAGAGGTCAGAGGAGAATGGCCAGACTGGTTCAAGATGATAGAAAGGCAACAGGAAGTCAAATAAGCACTGGTTCCAACCAAGGTCTGCAGAAGACCATCTCTGAAGCAACAACACCTTGTCCAACCGTGAAGCAGATGGGCTACAGCAGCAGAAGACCACACCAGGTGCCACTGCTGTCAGCTAACAACAGCAAACTGAGGCTACAATTCACACGGGTTTTCTCACCAAAACTGGACAATAGAAGATTAGAAATACGTTAACGCACCATGTCACAAAGCTCACATCATCTCAAACATGACAATGAGTTCACTGTACTCCAATGGCCTCCACAGTCACCAGGTCTCAGTCCAATAGAGCAGCTTTGGGATGTGCTGGAACGGGAGATTCTCATCATGGATCAACTGTGTGATGTCATCATGTCAATATGGACCAAAATCTGAGGAATATTTCCAGCACCTTGTTGAATCTATGACACCAAGAATTAAGGCAGCTCTGAAGGCAAAAAGGGGTTAAACTAGCAAGGTGTACTTAATAAAGTGGCTGGTATATACATAAATATTTTCTCTCAGTGACAGTAACTCTTCATAAGAATAAAGTTTACCTTTCTAATGTTGTCATACGAGGCACTGAAGGAGCAGAGGACCAAAAGAAACCAGGACAAAAGAGCTGATTTGAATCTCCTGTCTCCCTCAGCCTAATTACATTTTCCCTGCTGACTAACGCACACATACACATGCATATACACCCAGTGCCAGTTTTGTTCTGACAAAGCCTGAGCTGTCTGGCTAATTGCTTGTGGTTGTGCCTGTGGCAGGATTACTGGTAAACAGAAACCAATTACAGCTCAGTTCCTCCCCCATTTTCACTGCCGGTCCACTAAAAAAGTAAACAGGAGGTTTTTCTCAGGTCACATAAGAAGTTTCTTACAGCCAATTAGCCGGTTTCCCCTTTTCACACAGCAGTGTGGTGTGACTGTTCGGGGTCACATTTTTCGTAATATGATGAATCTGAAACTTTTTTAGCGCAGGAACTGGTACTTGTCCTTTCACTTCAGGCTACAGTCTCATTACTCGGAATATAAAGCAGCTGGTGTGACTTTTTATTTCTTAGTGCCTTTTTAATACAAAAACTGATGATTATATTCTGCACTGGAAACATAACATTATTAATGCTAAATACTAAAACTTAAGAAGTTACTGTGATCTCGAATGAGGATGGAAATTATTTATTTATTTTTTTATTTTTATTTTTAATTATTCAAATATAAGATATTTAAAGGTGGTGCAGTGGTTAGCATTGTTTCCTCACAGCAAGAGGGTTCCTTGTTCCAACCCTGGGGTGGGGGAGCCCCTCCGTGTGGAGCCTTCAGTCAGTAAAACCATAATTAAAAAAAGATAATATTAACCATAATATTAACAATAAAAATATCAGAGCTAAATGAAAACTTCATGTGACATCAGTATATCTCTGTCTCCTCTTTTCCTTTTCATACTGTCCTCTGTCTCTCAGCTCTTGTTGTTTCTATTTTTCTACTTTCCAATGCGAATCCATTAAATATATACAGTGTATGGGCGAGACAAGAAGTGAAGTGTAGCCAATCAGAGTCAGAGTAGGGTGGGTCTTGCCAAGAAAAGCCAATAGTGAAGCAGCAAGCAGAATAAACTGAAGGATTAGTGTGTGATGTCATACAGGAAGTGATTCCCTCGTCCCTCGGTGTGGCGCTGGTGTCGGTCACATTACTTTTTGTTATCCTTAATTTTATCCAGACCTCTGCAGAACAAGAGCTGCTGCATTTCAGAGCTTTTCCTGAGAAAAATAGCTTCAGACTTATCAACTTTACTACTGCACTGGCATTGTGCACTGGGCGTCTGGGTGCTTTCTTGGCCCGCTGCCCCCACGACCCGGCCCGCAATAGGTGAATGAAAATGGCTGGATGGAAAGTGGTGACATTACCACTACACTACTGGGAAATGCTAGTAACGTCGCTACTTGTAATGACGCTACTGCCCAACACTGACAACAACATGGAAGAGGACCTGCTCCATATGTGGATATAAACAGGTCATTCTAAGGTCACGAAAACACATTTACTATTTTCAGGTGATCATAGACTTATGGAAAAATAGTTATGAAGATTTTATCATTCTTGCCAGTTGATGCCCCTCAACCGCACACGCTGGGGCTCTCAGTATCCAAACCTTTTCTAATTTTTGTGTTATGCAGGACTCCTGATGCTAATTGTAAGAAGCCAATTGAGAAAATGTGTTTTCACTGATAGGATTTTACTGAATAAACCATGATGTCTGTGGGGACTCACATCACAGAACGTGAAAATATGTAGCTATATGTGCTCTTTACACACAAACACTCACCTCACTGGTCACCTCCTATCTTTACTTTTTTCCCTCTGTGTGTTTGTCCCTGGCGACTGAGCGGCTGCTATACCCATTCATTACCACTGGGCCTGACAGCCAATAATTCTGCTCTTTAACTCAGGTTGTCAGAAGCTTGGCAGGCACAATGTAGAGAGAGGGAGGGAGGGAGAGGTTGTGAATGGGTCTACAGGGTTTGACGTCAGCCTCTTTTCTGCGGTCGATTATGTGTGTGCGTGTGTGTGTTTGGGAATAGGTGTGATGCATCAATTTTTGCTCTTTTGTGAAATGTGAGATGTGGCACCAGAGTCTCTCCGAGGCATTTATAGTTCTCCAGGGCAGATATACAAATTGTTCCCCACCACATTTGTCACACTTCCCTGAAATGATGAAAACAATTAAATTGCCCAGTTCGCAAAACCACATGCGTCTGTCTGCGAGGTCTGCACACGACTACAGCAGGAGGCATGTGTGCCGCAAACAGAGACTCAAAGGGATCAAAGAAAGAACACAAAGAGCCCTGACGTTTATTAAATGTTTTTATGAGACAACTAGGAAAAGACCCCAAGGTGCTAATTTTGAAGTGCTTTATCCAAAAACATCCATTTATGTAAGTGCGCCCAAACCCATTTTCATGTTTGTTGTTCTGATGAGCAGAAGAGTCCCACTGCAGGTAGCAATGATTTGTGTATCCACAGAGGCATGAGTCACCGGGTTTACTGACGTTTTGTGAGGAGAATACAGCAGAAACAATCTCTCCACTTTGGCTGTTTATGAAAATCAAAATGAAATTGGCAGGACCTTCAGCACGTATGGGAAATTAAAACAGGAGCTACGTGATGTAGGAGGCAGTCTGAACGGGTAGTCTGAGGTATGACTGAGATTTGTATCATTCCACAGATAATAGCTCCGAAGCTTCGGTACATTAGTACATGACCCGTCGAATTAAATGTATTAATCATCAAGTCTAACTACAAAACCCCAAAGACATCATGAAATAAATAAGCATATGAATCACCAATTTAAGGAATCATTAAAACCTCAGGATCATCAAATGTTATGTGATCGTTCTTGTTGTTTCTTTTTATTTCTTTTTATTCAAAAAAGTGTGTTTTAATTTCATAAGGGCATTTTCCCAGTGACACTTGTTTTTTGATAATGTCACATTTTATATTACAGCATCAGTTTTTATTTCATAATGTCACTTTTCATGATGTTGACGTTGTCACCCCTCAATTTTCATCCAATCACACGGCCTCAGCCTCAGTTTGCTCCCTTTCTGACGCCCTTTTTGGCTTGTGCTCTCCTTAAAGCAATAGTTTAAATTTTTTTTTTAGTTAGGGGTGTAAAACAAATTCTTACTCCGACCTCGTCACATGTCCACGTTTGGTCATGGACTTTCCACGTCCAGATATGGCGTCCAAGGTACCCTGGGTGTGTTGGTTGTTGACGTTCTGGGACGCCGTGTCAACTTCAGCCTGTTACATGCATTGTCTGTTTTCAAAATACACTTCTGTTTTCACAGGAAATGAACAGTTTGCATACAGTCTATTTCAGAATAAAAGCACTCCTCCTCCATTTCCTGTAGATTCTTCACAATAAAAGTCCCACGTTAACTTTTATTGTGAAACAGCAAAATAGGGAAATGTTGAGTTTTCGAGGAGCAACTTCACAAAACTTCTAATACGGCTGATCGTGAACATGAAACATCAAAATAAAGCAGATATCTAAAGTAAAGACAGGACGCAGGAGAGAAACTAAACTCCAAACACAGACATTCAATCAGAAGCTACAGACGCACTGAGAGCTGAACAAACAGAGACTTTTAAAAACGCCTTTCTCTCTGGTCTCCTGCAGACAGAGGTGAGGTGAATCTTGCAGCACACACGGCTTGTTTGACGTTGAGAAGCGGTGTTGTCAGGGGTTGGCTGTATCCCTTTAATACATCCATGCAATGTGCCCAGTGAGCCACTGTCATAGTCCATTCTCCTTCATACATCCACAGTGTAAACCCTTAAAACCAACCTGACTCCTCTCAGTTGTGAGCAGTTATTGTTCTCTCATACTCTCTGTGAAGTTAACTTCTCCACACCTGTTCAGAACAGCATGTCTCAGGATTCCTATAAGACAGTGTTCTCTTGTTCACCACCTACTGATTTGTGTCTATTCTCGGCCACTCTTTATCAGTGTTGTCACAGCACATCATGCAGCAACTTGGCTTTCCCACAGTTATGGTACAGTGGTGCACGATCTTTCTTCTCTCCTTTGTCTCTGTCTTACTTGCCTAAGGCGGCTGACGAGAGCCGGAAAAATAGGCAAGATTAAAAAAACAGATGAAGAGAAGTTGTCTGAAGGGATTATAAAGAGGGGAGCACATTTTCTTTGTGTCCTGGCTTTACAGACCTCTGCATCTTAACGTATTAGCATCTATTCTCAAATTACTGCTGCCAAGTTGCACGATTAGGTTCGCTGAAATATATTTTTAAAAAACAGCCTCACTTGGTTGCTTATGAGATGCAGAACAGCCTCACGCAGCCTTTCCTGCCCGGGCTTTGATGTTGCTGTTTTTGAATAAGACCTCTGCTTCATTCCTCCGTCTTAAAGTCACAGAGCAGATGTTGTGTTGTCGGCACGTAAGGGAATATTTGTTGTTTACCTCCTCCTGAATGACAAAAATAAACCTGCCCCTCCCTCCTCGGCTCCCCCACTGGCATCTCTGAGAAACAGCCTCTTTCTGCAGCAACACACAAGATCACAGCGAGGATACTTGTAAGGGAGCAGGGGGCGAGATGGGAGGTTTCTGAAAGATCCGTATTGCATTACTATTCATCATTTATACAGGAGGGAGAGGAGATAGAGAGGAGAGGGTGAGCCCTGCTGCCTCAGAGGGTAGTTGGCTGTTTAGTGTATCTGCAGGGATAAAGCCAGTTTGAGCTCTCTGGCTTCATCGTCTACTTACAGGGAATTCACCCTCATCCCTGGGGACACAGAGGGTAGCAATTAGAGGCAGGGAACCCACAGTATAGCCCCTGTTGTGCTCCTGGAAAAAAGAACACGTAAAACAGTGACACACATCAGTGACAGTGTGACATAAACAGAGGCTTTGGCTGAGAAGCTGTAAGCATGTAGGATTTGATGTTGCAGTTCTTCGCACTACAGTCTGACGTCAGCATTCACGCAGGAGCACTGTTCGCATGTTTAAAGAATAATGCATAAATTAGCATTCACTATCAAAGTGCTGGGATCTCCTCCAGCCCTGCTTGGGGTTTCATGAGGAAATACATTTCTTGTTGTCTACTGAACAAGTGTAGCATAAAACGGATTTCCATCCACAGCGTCAATCAGTCCATCTGTTCACTACTTTGTTCCAGACTGAAATGTCTCCATAATTATTGGATGGTGTGTCATTTTTGCATTAACATTTATGAATCTCAGATGATGAATCATAATGACTTTCATTAAGTTTTCCTAGCTTCACCATGGGTTTGGCAGTTTTAGTTTTTATCTTGAGGTCCGTAGAAGATTATTCACATCATGACTTTGGTGGCCCTCCTGGTGCAACAGGCGCTGGGTTCCTCCTGGTGCAGAGGGCCCTGGGTTCTTCCTGGTGTGTTGGCAGTTCCTGGTCTGTGAGTTTCCCGGTCACGTAACCGTTGCTACAAATACGGCTCCAGTAAAAATAAAAATGCTCCGTCAACATGTATTAATTCTTAATAATTTATCAGGTAAAGGTCGGGGTCCTGATGGGATGCTGTCTGGGTCTGCACCTGGGAAATGGAGAGGGATTGCAGGTTGACAAAGGGGGAGGCATTTAGGTCATAAAATTGCCCACTGACCGCAGCAACCCATGCATAGGCCTCTACTTCGGTGATGTCTGGACACACAAATCCGATCTGATCACTTGCAAATAACAGCGCAGACAGTCTGTCCTTAAGATCTGATTTAAGAAACAAATCTGATTTTCCTGCCATCTGAACGCAGCCTGAGACATTAGTCAGGAAGCACTTTTTATAACCCAGCATGTAAATGTTATGAGGTTGTGTTTGTGAAGGCTGCCTCATCCATTAGGTTGAGTTTTTGTTTTTCATTAGGCCCATAACAAAGCCAGTTATATCCATACCTGCTCTCACCACCAGTGTTTGTTATAATCACATTACATCTCTCTTTAAAGCAGTAATGAATTACTGCTACTGAAGTCAGTAATCACATTACAGTCTCTAATCAGTCTATCCTACTGGGCCGAAACTCATCAGACATGCCGACAACAGTGACTTCAGCGTGTTCAGACCTGTGCTGACTCCGAGGAGGAACAGGTTGTCTGACAAATGATTTGAGGATCTCCTCCTTGTGACTTATTTTTATTTATTTTATTTACTTGACAAATTGGAGACAGATGCATAAGACATTTCTTCAAAAGTAAAAAACAAAGTAGATGCAATGCATACAGGTTTCAAACCCCAAACTGATACTAAGGGGTTTTTTGGGGGTTTTTTTTAAGCAAAAACACACGTGTTTAGGAGGTACCGACTGGATAAATGACACTTGAATTTTGCAGTGTTTGGCTTGTTACACTAAAAATGTAATATATTACTCATTACTTGTTCAAAAGTAATAATAGCACGTTACTTATTACTCCCTCCAACAGTAATTCGTTACACTACTCGTTAGGCTTCTTTTTTCTTACACCCCATAAAACTGGTGCTTGTCTATCTCTCCAAAATTCAGATATGTGCCTCGCCTCGAAATAGCGTGAAAATAATTTATTTTTTTTTAACTGGGGGTCAGTTGGCTGTGACTGGTATTTCCCCAAGGCGCTGTCTGAAAGATGGAGAGTCACTTGTGGAGCAACATTTCATCCACATATCCAATCATAAGCTTCATTAATTTTTTGCAGCCTGCAGCTGTGCATGAGTAAAATCCAGTTTTGGTTGTTTAGCCAGTGCAAAGCTGCAGCTGACTTTTGTGGCCGAGGAAGGCTCCCCTGTGGTGGGGTGTATTTCCTGGAGCTTCATGGTGTTGTGCTGTTGGCCGTAATAGCCGAGGTGTTCCAGACTGGAGATTTGGGGATTTGTTTTTCGCAGTGGAAATAGTTTTTAGATAAGTTTTAAGGGACTGCTGATACCACAACATATGATACAGCGAGTGTGAAACTGCAGCTGGGATTTGTCTGGTTTTAGGGTGCCAGACCTGAGGCATGAGTGCCCGTTATTGCTGTCACAGAGATAATCGAAGGAGAGAGCAGCAGGGAGAGTCCTGGGAATAAAAGGTTGCAACAGAGGTAACGTGCAACCTGTGAAGGCTGCAAAACACTCTGTGGTCTTTGTTGGTTGCTCACCCACATTCCCTGAGCTAGTCTTTAACCCTCTCCAGGGGCTTTTACAAAAACATAATGGAAATGAATATTGTTTTTTTCATTCATCATTGTTATAGTTATAGTTATAGTTTTGACATTTAGTCAACTAAAAAGTGCAAATATGGCTCTTTTGATAATAAAGGTTGCCAACTCCTGAGCTGGTGCAACCACAATGAGCTAGAACAGTCCAAAGTTGACAGTTGTAGAAATTTGGAATACGACCAAACGTGGCTGATTCAACCCAGCATCTCTTAAACGCAGACATTTAAAAATAACGTGAATCATAACTTGATTCATTTATACTTGAGCCGAATTCTGTTGTTCAACCTTCCCATTTCAGTTTTGTTGCACTTTTGACCTTCAGCTGCCACAACCTTCCTTTTTTATCCCATTTCATAAATTTGCAGCAGATCTGGTATCTGTTGCTCCTGGTTATTGATTCTCCTTTCGATACCAGAGCTCCCTCTGCACAGATCTCTTGAATCATTTATTATCAGCTATTTCCCTTCTCAGGTCAGGATAGAGGCAATTCAGCCCTACTCTCTGGCCTCCACTATTTGTAGTACAAATTAAGCTGTAGCAATAAATTCTTAGACACATAGCCAGAGGAAGTGTAACAGATGTAGTGATCCTTGTGGTCGGACTTAACAATTGCTCCCAAAGGCGCGAGTCAGGAGATCTGTTGGCATGTTATGTTGTTGGAGTAGAACACCATCATGTAGAGACACTGATCTCTGTTTATTTCTCCTTTGAATAGATGTTTCTATTCAAAATCATTTGTGATGAAACATTTCTCATTGTTTTTGATATAGCCTTTATTTTTTAGAACAGTCTGAGTCGCCCCGTTTGAGACTGTCATTGTGTCTTGTTTCTTTGTTGGATATTTATGTTTCTTATGCTGCTCGTTATTTTCATTCACTGACACCTGTGAAGTAAGCTGAACAAGAGAGGCTCTCAAATGATTTATTGTCCGATCCATGTTACTCGAACAAACAGCTCGTACTCTAGAGACGGTCTGCGGGGGGTGAAACATTAAATTGATGTACTGATTTAATAATGCAGGGAGGGTGAGCAGAAATAAGATACTGAGCATTCTGACTCATGTGTTTCCCTAACCTGCTAATATTTCCTACACAATAAATCTCAGGTGACAATATAGACAAAAAACAACCTGAAATTAAGGAATTAAAACTGATAGACAAGTCAAGCTAACTCATTCAGAAGCAGTCGGGGTGCATTTTAAGTGACCTCTACCAGTTTTTAGAGATCAAAGTGTTCCAGTCAGACATTTAGGATGATCCTGCTCCGTGCTGACCTATTGCATTACCAAAGGCTTAATGAGAACGCAGACTATCAAAGCCTCGGGTCCCTCACACTGTAGCCTGGCGCATCTGCAGGTATCTGATATGTTTGTTTCATGAAAACCACACAGACGTCTCGATCATGTGGTGCTGGCCTTTATCGCCGCTTGCAGTGGGATCTACACAAGCGGAGAATCAGAGCAGCCATAAAAACAGAAACACTAGACCATTTTAAATTCTAATTAAAAACAGCCATGTGTCTCTTGTGCATGCATATTTAGATCTGTCCCTTCACTACTTTTATGTCTCTTAATTATGTTTGTAGTGGCATCTGTGAAAAAAAATCCCTCTTCTCTGCTGGAGTCAAACCCATCATGCATTGGGTAAAAGGCAGGCAAACAAGAAGTCAGTTTTGACTTTTTCTTCAGACAGAGGCAGGCATATCACTGCTTGCTGGTGACTTGATTTTGCAGCTGCAGTGGTTGTCACAGGCAGATTTAATCAGCTGTAGCTACCTACTTAAGCTAATGTTGAGTTGTTTGACGCTTCAATGTTTCCAACAGGATTTAAAGAAAATGTCCAACAGAGGCGTTAATCAAAGGGTCAGTTTTGCTTATAAATTAATCTGACAGTGTGAATGTAAACTGAATCTCAGGGATGAACAACCTGCTTTTGTTTTCCTGCAAACCTCACATGAGCAGCACTCACCTTATGAAGGTCAAACGCCACTTCCAGTAAGAACAGCAACCGCTGTGAACCCCTCAGGCTGGTTTAACACACAAGACTCAAATACCTTTTGTCAAGATTCTCACTTTGTTTTTTCCCCTTGGCTTCTCCTCGGACTTCACAGGTACATAAAGTGGTCAAAGTATTGCTGTGCAGTATCTTGCTGCAGCACCATAAAGATCACAGGTTCCTCAGTCGGAGCTGTCAGAAAATAACAGTCAACAATATCGTCTGCGATCTTAGGACGCTGGCAGGGCTGTGAGCTCTCAGCTCTGATGCTCTCCAGCAAGCTGTTGATGGATGGCAGGAGGTTCAATGTCGAGTTCGTCATAAAGGAAGTACTGCCCTATCTTTACACATAATATTGGGGGCACAGAGAAGTTTAATTGGATCTCTCTCAGCACCTCATGTCCTGTCATGTCTACTATCATAAAGGCATAACATTTATTCTTGAAGGTCAGTTGTCTAAGATTTTATTATAGTGCAACATGTTCTCATCCCACGTCATCACATATCGCTGCTTTGTCAGAGGACTTTCAAGTCTACATGTTACGTGCTGGGTATCTTCCTGCGTCTGCTGCTGATGTTCCAGGACTCTGCAACCAACGCTGCTGGGATGTCTCAAAAAAGCATCATATTTGGCCTGTTAAAGTGAACACCGGGCTCCCTGGTGAAAGTCTGGAGTTTGTTGGACCCATCGACTACCTGTCCAGCCCACATTACGTCACCACCGGAAGCATGTCAAACTAACGCCTGCCGTCCAGCCGTGTACCGTACCACCTGGACGGGTATCGTCTGGCTGTATATATTGTAAAGTTGTTCTTGGGCGTCCGATCACATGCATCTCCTCAGCAGATTAATTCCAAGGACTTCTTATTCAAGTTGGCTTGAACTTGATATTGAGATGTCATTCTTAGAAACTAACTTGTGGTGAGATTGTTGGTTTATTGTGCACATTACCTGTTGATCCTGAATGAGAAAATAAACCATGCAAATTGTTTTAACTTCTTTTTGGTGCTGCCTTTATTAGGCACTGAATGCCATCATTAACTAAAGTCTACCTGTGTGTGGGGCACCCCTGTGTGCCCACCTCGCACTTTCCACCTCGCTGTCTCCCAGTGTTTCTTCTCAGTCCCTTCTGTCAACTATGTAAAGGCAAAAATGCTCCCAAAATACTCATCTTTAAAAAAGTATAAATAATTTCTGGATGTGTCTGCAGCTGCTCCCATCCTCACAAACACATCCTTGAGTTTGCCAGACGTCCCTCTAGACTTGGCTCGGACCAGAAACCTGCCATAACACATTACATCCACAGCTGTGACACTTCCTGTTTAGAACTCGGTGTCTGGAATGCCACACTGCTGTCATATGGGAATAACATCAACTTGACAGGTCTAACACTCTTTAAGTGTACACATGTTCAGGCTCATTAGAAGCTGTTAAGATATGACAGTATGACTCAGCTGACGTAAAGGACATAGGCTGCCCTTTGTCTGCCTTTTCACATGTGAGTCAGTGAGGCAGTGGCATCCAAATAGAGACCCTTATCATAATTCTGTCGTTTATGCAAATAAACAACATCACTAAATGAGCACAAAAGACAAGCATTTTCAAGATTATTTTAACTTGCTCTGGGACTGCCTGTGATGCTGGAAATCAGCACACGTGGTGCCCTGTCCCTGCCTCATACCCGGCGAGGTACTCCTAGTCCAAATATGCCAAGCCATCAACATCATCTTGAATCGCTCTTAGTGTGGAAGACAAAGCTTTCGATTCACTGGTCCATCTACGTCCTAACCCTCATCTACGGTCATGAGCTTTGGGTAGTGACTGAAAGAATGAGTTCGCGGATACAAATTGAGTTTCCTCTGTTGGGTGTCTGGGCTCAGCCTTAGAGAGAGGGTGAGGAGCTCAGACATCAGGAGGCAGGTCGGAGTAGAGCTGCTGCTCCTTCGTGTCAAAAGGGGCCAGTTGAAGTGGTTCAGGCATCTGATCAGGATCCTCCTGGGCGCCTCCTTTTACAGGTGTTCCGGGCAGGTCTAACAGGTAGGAGGCCCCGGGGCAGACCCTGAAAATGCTGGAGGGATTATGTATCTCATCTGGCCAAGGAACACCATGGGGTCCCCCAGGAGGAGCTGGGAAGCATCAGAGAGGGATGTTTTGCTTGACCCACTGCCCCCATGACATGGCCCCAGATAAGCAGATGGAAATGGATGGACGGATGGACGGATGGATAGCTCTGGGACTGAGGAAGACTTAATTATTCTTAAATAACAACAGGTACATATATTTCCTTTTTATGTATTTATTTACTGTCATAGTCATGTGAAAACACATTTAAAGTATAATTATATACCTTTTGTCTTCAGTAACCGAATGACCTGTTTGTCACTTCTGCATCGGCGTCATTTTTCAGGGTTGCCACTTGGTAGAGGGATATTTTTGCCACAATTCTGCATAAGTGGACATGTGGTTAGCTAGAATTAGTTTACAGTAGAAATCAGAGACTATTGGAAGAGGATAAGCCAGTGCTGAGAGATGTCTGCAACGTAGCCTACATAGCTGAAATTGTTTGAAGGGCAATGAATGTGAAACTACAGGTTTAATGTTTTGCAGTGCACAAACATCATCAGAAATAACTGTCCTTTTAACATGTTTATTTAGTTATGAAAAATGAATGGATATGCATCACCTACACATACATATGACTGCTCATTGTTTCACTTTATTTCTTTGTTTTTGTTAAGGCATTTTAAATCTAAGACGTAGGACCACCAGAGCTCACACCAGCCTGATATATTTGTAAGTGACTGGCCCAGCGGCATGCAGAAAGGTGCCTTTCTCTTTTCAACTTGCAGTTAGCAATAACCTGACCACAGAAAATCAATTCAGGAAACAGACTGACCAATTTCAAATTCCCATAAAGCCGTGAGTCACTCTGAACAAAGAGTCTGCCAGTTTTAATTCCAACCAAACCCTTTAGCAGCTGATTTCCCACATTAGTCTCTCCTTTCGGGCTCGAGATATGATTGATTGAAATCCACTTTCACACTCAGTGTTTGTGGGTAATTTTTCAAAGCTTTTGTTTTGGTTTATCCAGCCCTGCACCTTCTCTGTGATGTTGAGCGATGACGAATCGCTCCTTTAATTGCCGGTTAAACTGGGCCTGAGCCTAGTGGTTGCTGAGTGCCCAGAGAGAGACAGGAAGCGGCATTAAGACTGCGGCTGTCTGCAGCATCCATCTGTGACATCCAGTGGGTTAGAGAGGGAGGGAGGAAGCGAGCGAGAGAGAGAGAGAGAAAGAGAGAGAGGGGCATCTGGAAGTGCAGCCAGAATGACTCATAGGTCAGATTTGCGTGAGTGAATGAGAAAGTGTGTGTGTATGTGTTTGTGTGCGTACCTGTGTGTGCATGTGAAATCACATGGCTGCATTTGCACATTATGCAAAATTGTGCCTCGGTGTTAATTTGTTTCTGAGGGAGCAGAAAGCATTCAGGTCCCTCCGCCCTCCACTCTGTCGTCAACGCGTGAATCATTCACTGACTGCGGTTTTACAACACTGATCATAGAAAAAATGCATCAAAGTGATATTTCTTTGATGGAACATTTACTTTCTACAACACGTGCATTTTTAGTGTCAGTCTGTCTCCTTTTGCTTCATTCATGCTCGTATCACAAGTATTTTACACGCAGGCTGAGACAGCAGACTTCACTGTAATGCTCAGTGATGTTTCAACAGGAAATGTAGCTATTTAGAGGAGACCTTATGAAACCATCTCCGGTATTACTAACCACCCTGATTACTCTGAATTACTGCCAGGACTGTATTTACAAGAGTCCAATCGTAAAGGTTGGGACAGGAGCAAAGATCAAAATAGATCCTTTGTGCTCCATGTTGAGCAATACTGAGCAGGGACCAGATTCATTCCTTGACGATGGACTGTGTCCTCGATATGCACTGCAGACATTTTGTTCTTTTAAAGCAGCTATAATCAAGATTTTTCTAATTACAGTGGCTCAGATGACTGTTTAATGTAAAAGGAGGTCATTGATATTGGCCTACCAAAATAAGCTGTCACCACACTCTGCAGTTTATGTCAACTCTATGGAGTGTTTCAGCATCCGTCAGCTGAAGGTTTTGGTTTCACAGCCTACAGCTTTCCTGTTTTGGCTCAGTCTCATGTTTTCAGTGAAAAAGCTGTGCACTACCTGCCCGGCTCCAAACCACAGACAGTTAATGGTGAATATTTAGCAGCTAAAGAGACAGATTTTTCTCTCAGGAGAAAGTGGGGACCCAATCTGGGAATGCATCTGCTATTGCTCTGACAATGATAAAGCCTCTGAAGGCAACTGCCAATTTTTTCTAGTGTAACCAGCAGATATCTGAGCCAAGACCTTCTCTTCCTCCATGTTGCTAATTGTTTACAGTTTCATAGCATCGTGAGACAGGTCCAGACAACATTTGGGCTAATCTCCCTAAACAGATATCTGCAAATTAATGCATATAAAATAGAAAAAAGCTAGCAAAAAGCTTAATCATCATTAGACGATAACTGATGGGTTCCACCTCTTTTGCTCTCAACATGATTGTTTACCTGCATGCAAGGAAAACCAACTTAGACTTGATTGGTCAATACTAGTCTGACTACAAGCGGCGACCATAAGGCTTCTGATACCAAAACCTCAGTCCATTCGCACTCCCACCTCCTTAAATACTGTCAGATACAGATGTGCAGAGGCACTTTTTGCAGTGGTATAATATAATATAATTCCCCCCGGGTGGTGGCTATTTGTGATACCTCCAGCAACAACCAAATTCATCAAATATCGGCACTTTGTTGGTGGATGCTGACGTCAGACACCAACGCACAGAGACGAGATTTGACGAGTTGGGATGAGAACGTGTTGGCTGCCCACAGATTCTGCATACATATACAGATATCTGTAGACAGAGACAAAGAGAGAGACAAAGAGAGCGAACACTGGACTTCGGCAGGTCACCAAGAACACCTGGTAACTGTTTTCAAATAACTTCTCAACCTATCTCTACTAGTAAGCACTAAACACAGAGGACTGGGGGTGTCGTATGTTTTGCAGGTATTTGGTCATAAACAAAATAATGTATTCTGACCTGATGATGGCGCTAGATCAAAATCCAAGGGATCAGCAGTTTTTTACAATTCATCCTGGGGGGGACATGATTGTGTCTATCATATTTAATGGCATTTCATTAAATAGTCATCGAGACCTTTTGCTATAACCCCAAATTTCAACCTCACGTCAGCACTAAAGGAAGAGTCAGGGGATCACCAAAGTCAGTAGGACTCATCCTCTCGGCCCTATGAAATGTACCTAATCTCCAAGCTATTGTCAGTCTACCCAATAGTTGTTGAGTATTTCAGTCTGGTCTGACTAAAATAATGAGATGAATTCAGTGCGTGATAGTCTCAGAGAGCTAAGGGAGAGTCATACAGGATGTCTGAGCTCTGACGTGCGTCATGACTGGTTGACTGCCTTGTTACTGAGCTGGGTGTATTTGCAGCTTGACAGAGCAGACATCAGCTGCACACACATCCAGCAGCAGCACACATTCACTTTCTGCGACAGAGCAAGGTTGTTAATCTGAGAAAGTTGTACGGCATTACCTCTGGGGACTGGCTTTCAATACAAGAGATCAATATAACTAAATTAGCAAAGTCTAAAATTGGCCACACTGAACGAATGATTGAAAATCAAAATCTGGCTTTGATTTGAAAAGGACAAGCAAATAATTCATGCTCTTTGACAACCATGTCAGGGATGACTAAACTGTCCTCTCTCTTTCTGTCTCTCTAATCTTTCTCCTCAGGATGTTTGGACCAGTCAGGAAATCATTTAGCTAACAAAACACCCCAGGCGCACCGACAAATTAGTTCTTTCTTGGCTGTCAGAATCAGTATAAGCATATCCGTTTCCTCTCCCTCATCACACATCAGACGGCTGCCTGGCCCGAACTGTTGAAATACTCGGTTGATATCTCTCTTCATTAGCTGTTTCATCTTTTCATTTCATGTCTCCCCTACTGAGAACAGAACTACTGCCAGAACCCACAGGCGCGTTCACAAGGAGAGAGGGAATTCATTGTGGAAAGTGTCAAAACAACTGGATTATCTGAGGTGTGTTGACAGAGGTTCATTGTGGATTCAATTAGCTCCCTTGGCACCGGAGAATGAGAACTGAGACCCCGTACTTTTCGTGTCATGTCATGCTGATGCCCACACAAAGAGGTCGATTACTGGGAGAGAAAAATGACTGCAATTATATGGAGTCACTGGACAGAGAGAGAGGAGAGAGAGTAAAGGACTGTGAGGGGGAAAGTGCAAGAGGAGGGTGTATGTGTATGTGTGTGTGTGTGTGTGTGTGTGTGTGTGTGTGTGTGTGTGTGTGTGTTCTATTAAACATATTACACATTGGTTTTACTGTTACACGTCACGTTAAACTCAGTTAAATGCTACACACTCACATACACCTGCTAATCTCATGTGTCATCTCCAGGCTCTCTTTTATCCTCCTCTAACAATGAATTCCACTTTGCTCAGGTGCACAGCTGGTATCCATGGAGACCAAAGATGGCTCGTCTCCGGATGGACGCCCTCCAGAGGAGTGGCTAACATGTAATATCAATAGCTGTGACACTCACGGGAGGCACAAGACAAAGATGCGCTAATCACTTACACCCAGGACTAGATATCTTCACACTCTTAAACATGAAGTGTTTGTTTTGTTTCACTGGGGAAACACACAAATGTGTCGTTTTTCAGCACAACTTAATGTTTATATCAGCGACTTATAATTAACCATAAAATCTGACACTGACCTCTGCTTGTTCCAGCAGTTCAAGGTGCCATCAACGTATATTATGAAACATGCAGGACAAAAATAATGCTTTATATACTGTAAAGCAGTTTTTAAAAAAAAAAAAAAAAGTGTCATGCTTGAACTGTTTTGAGCATTATCTAGTGATAGGAGGACTGATTTCTTTTACAGTATTGATTACTTCAAGATGATGCATATAAATTAGGGATGCACAGTATTGGATTTCTTGCCGATATGCCAATATATTTCAACTCATTTGGCCGATAACCAATACCATTATCTATATATCAATATACAGTGTTGGGGCAACGTGTTACAGTAACATATTTCTTTCTTGCAGTAACAAAGTAATATAGCACGTTACCAACAGGATTTCAGGTAAAATTATAACATTTACAATGTCATGTAACACCCGAAGTAGATGTTTATTGTTTTCATTTTTAATTTATCCACACAGCTTCAATTCCATCAGTGTGCCACCAGAAAAACGTCTCCCGAAGGCTGTTGTGTGTTGTCATGTCATTAATTATGTGTTACCTTATAGAAGAGGGTCAGTGATCGTGTGCGTTGGCATGTCCAGTGTGTTTCCTAAAATCCTGTTCTGATTTTGCTTCCTAAGGCTGCCTGAAAGCAGCGGGGATAAGGAGCTGGCCTCCGGTTAGTTTTTTCCTCGTCCCAGTGATCAGCACATCTGGGTGATGTTAGTATATGTTGGATATGTTTCCATATGTCTCGCGGCGGGCGCCAAAAAATTTCCCTTATTTTCAAATCCAAAACTTGACAGATATGCTTCCATGTGTCCAAGGATATTCATTTACTTTAAAAGGTTGAGGCTATTTAATGGGTCTTTATCATCGTACTTTAACACAAAGTGGTAACACTATATGTGGGTGTAAGAATGGATCAGACCTGCAGCACTGAATTTGAAATTAATCGTAATAAACTGGAGCTTCTGTGCTTCGATTACCTGCTGTGAAACAACATGACCCCATCCATCCATCCATCATCCATTTAACATCAATATTAGTTCATCTGAGCTCACTTTGGTGAAAGTAATGCAGAAGTAATGTAATGAGTGACTTATTACTCTACACAGAGTAACACTGTGGTGTAATGTATTACTTCTAGTTTAAGGTAACTACTAATATGTAATATAGTGCATTTTGAGAGTAACTTGACCAACACTGTAAATATATGATGGAGAATTATGCAACTTTCTTCCCTGAATACCCCATTTCCATTTATGTGTAGTACTATTATTTCATTCTCAGATTTATCTGCATTTATTAAGAATATTTCCTATAAATTTCGAAAAAGGCCTAAGGAAACTAAACATTCACAGCCTTTTCTTTTACTTTGTGGTAGTTTAATGTATTTGTAAAACAGAGTTTACTCAGTAGAGGTCAAGTTGAATGGATGGTAATTAGCTTCTCGGCCTATCACGGGGGCGCAGAAGAAAAACAGGGTTAGCATGGAGGACAGCGGCTAATGGTTAGCAGGACAAAGTACTAAATATTTAGCCGACAAGAAGCGACTGTAAACACGGGAGCATGCGGAGTGTAACACAAATAACAAATCAAATCAATAGTGTTAATAGAAATGCCATCCCGGAACTGGGATTGATATAGTTTCCGGTCCGGAAAGGTACAAAAGAACACCCGTTTTACCCGGAGGTCTCGTCATCAAACTCGGGCAAGGTCCAGGTAGATCGAGTCGGTAGAACTGACGTCACGAAGGAAGATGGCTGCGCACATTGTGAATGGTAAACAAAGTTATTTGTCCTCAATTTGTCCTCGTATATGCTGTTTAAGTAAGAGTTTGTGTTGTAAAAATCATACAAGTATTTGGCAATGGCATTTCTATTTCCACTGTTGATTTGTGTTGGAAAAAAAGTCTTTGCAGCCTAAAGTCGTTTGAACCAGCAAAGTCTCCAGTGCTCAGAAACCATACAAACAAAAACAAACTTACGGCGCCCCGCCATGTTTTCCGGACTGTTGCAATGAAACGCTTTCAGATCAGTCGTGTCATACGGTCATATAAATCTGCCAAGGGATTACCGGCCTGGATTGCCAAACGAATGTGGCATGACACATACCACACAGACTCTGACAGCTAGTGCTGCCCACCTCTCCACCTTCTTCCCTTCAATGCACAAACGTTACAAGTCATCATGTAGAGATGTACATTAATGAAGACAAAATATTAATTTTAATGTACTGAACCAGCATCCTGCTTGTCTGCTCATGTTATCAAAATGTCACTGACCAACAATTGTTTGTTCTTTGAGGGGCAAGTAGCAGACAGTTAACCACTGCAGCCTTGTGCTGCGTTCCTGTGGTGTCCAAGTCTGATTTGATCAGTCTTTGCCTTTTTTGCTGCATGACACGTTACGGATTCATTATCAGCAGGCTGACCTGGTACATACTGGACACTAAATAGAATTTCAAAAAGATATGTTCATTCATTTTTGCCCGTCACTAAAATTTTGACTACATTTATAGAGGATTTCAGCGGCATCAATCTTATCCTTACCTTACATTTCAACTGTAGTTTTTGTTCTGTCATTTTGGCTAATGTCTTCTTTTTGAATCACAATTGAATATCATTTTGCAGAGGCCTCAGTCAACAGCTTACAACTGTTGACACTGAACTGTAGCGTATGTAACTGAATAATTTCAAAAGGCTAGGATTTAAAATAAAATTGAATTCATTTAAATAGGCAAGCGTGATGTCTGAAAAGTTTGTGGAATATAATCTTTTACATGTTTAGGTATAAACTTTCATTTGCTTTCAGTTGTGTTTATTTGCACATCTAGCAGACACAGCAACATCGACATTAATAAGTCATTTTTCTGACCACCAGACAATTCACTTTTTCTTTTCTCTTACTCGAGCTCTGTTTTGGTCTCCTACAACTGTTAATAAAAAATGGCTCTCTAGCTGCTAAATGTTCCACATTACTACCAAGTTGTTGCTGACAATGTTTGTTGGTAGTGTGATGGTGAGCAGGTACTGCACGGTGTGCTTTAGAGCTTTTTTGCTGGATGTTGCTGCTCAGAAACATCACTGATAAGGATGTTGAGAGTGGAGCAAAGCAGTTAAACCAGGCTGTAAAACCAAAACAGTCAGTTTACAAATGCTTAACGCTCCATAAAGCTAATTTAAGGGAGGCGATCATTATCTGTGGGTTCATCACTACAAGCGACTCCTTTTACATCACACAGCCTTTTGATCTAATGTTCAAATAAAATGTGTGCTTTGAAGAACATGATGTAAATATGAGGAACATGCAATTACACTTGTGGCAGTGGTGCGAGAACTTCTCTGACCTTGACCATTCGATAAAAATATATTCACTTATAGAAACAGTCTCACAAGAGCCTTGACAATAGAAAAGCCTCCACAACAATAAATGCCTCTTCGATGATGAACTAATGTGTTTTAAGAGTAATCAAATGTATTTAAATATGGGGTAGAGGTTATGTTAATAAAATCACTATATAAAGCCTGATGGTGTTAGGTGATTGTTTGGCAAGCAAAGCTTGCACAAAAGCACTAAGAACAGCCCAGATGCAGATGACTCAGTGTTACGGGGTTAATATTCCCACTGCTTAGGTTTTAAAATGCACAAAATCCCCGTCCTGGTGACTGGCACATCTGGGTGATGTGTCCTCAGTCTCAGTCAGATCCACTCCTTGCTTCTCCACAGCTCCAGCCTCTCGCCCAAATATGGTCACTTCTGGCTCCAAAAACCAAGATGGCGACGGGTGTAATGCTGAACTCAAGGCTTCAAAATAGGTGTCCACACACCAATGGGTGACATCACAGTAACTACGTCCATTATTTTTACAGACCATGGGCAAAATCTAGCAGCCGCTTGAATATTTTACCAACATTTGGCTGGTGGCCGGTGCTAATTTCCAACCCTGGATACACTGATATTCATTTAGTTTGTCTCCACAAAGGAAAGATATTCAAATAATCAAGTTACTAAAAAGAGTTTCATGAACTTTTTTAAATGGTTCTCAGGATTTAATAATTATTCTGTGAACATAGACACAATGTGACTCTCTCTCTCTCTCTCTCTCTCTCTCTCTCTCTCTCTCTCTCTATATATATATATATATATATATATTGAATGTAGTACATCCTAGTATGTTGACACCTCACACGAGTCATTGTAGTTATGTAATAGTTATTGTAAAGCAGAAGCCTTGACACGTGGCTTTATCTTAAGCTTTTCTCTGGAAATGTCAGGGAAGTGACGATGCTGTTCAAACATAATGAGACAGAGAAATGCAGAGCAGTAGCCTATTGATAAGAGACATTTCACAAAGGTTGCTATTGATGTGGAGATCCATTCTTGAATGTGTGTGTGTATGAGTGGTGGGGGTAACACACTGAGTGAAACTCTCCTGTGGTTTAGGGGGTGAAGGTGCCTGTTCTCATTAAGGCTGGAGAAGCACTGAATTCATTTGGGGATACTGGTGGATGGTTGAAAGGTAACTTTTAGTTTCCCCTGAACTGTTATGGGAATATAGTTGGAGGCTTTCTTTCTCGCTTGCAGAGGTCACTGTAGTCAGTAAACTCCTCAGGGGCCCAGTGGCGGAGGTGGATGAGATCGGTCCACAAATACTTGAAATTGTCAGGCGACTGCAGGCAACACGTTGTTCGGTGTTGTGTGGCTTTTGGGATCAATGTCATGGGATTTAAGTTTTTTCTTTATAGTGCAAAGGCATTTAAATGTATTTTCTTAGGTGTTCTTGGAAGGTGTCGCAGTCATTTAGGGTGCCATCACTGCAGCAATCCACTTATAACCTGTACGCTCACAGTATTGAAGTGATTCTCCATCCACAATCTCTCCTTTGAGTACCAAGCTTTTATCTATAGTACACTTCAAAGGTGACTTAAAAGGATTCTTTCACCCACAGAAAATGTTTTCTCATATACTCCTGGTGGTGTCTCGCCATGCTGATAAGGCCTCTTCTGAGACTTCTTCCACCACCACAGTGCAATGGAGCTGAATGGAATTTAATTTATGGTGCTCAGCATGGAAAATAAAATTCAAAGAACTGGGAAGCAACATTTCTTTTAAAAAACAATGTCCCATTTGCTCTGGATAATCCCCAATCCCTATTTGCAATGGTACCTTTTCTTTTGTATGAAGATACATTTGTCATAAATCCACAGGCCTAGCTGTGGAAGTAAAAAGAAGGATTTGCACTTTAAGCTGCACAAACAACTGAATGCTTCTGCTCAAAAGTTCAAATCTGAGGGGAAACTTTCAGTGTGCATCTTACGTATAAACAGTGGAGAAGTGGATGAATGCTGCTGTCTCACCTCTGGCATCCATTTTAACCACTGTGAATCCAAACTGAATACAGCCAGCAGCAGTTTGACTGGTTGATACATTATATTTATTTTCCCAGAGAGAAACTAGTTTTTATTGTAGGCACAAAGTTAAACATACAGCACACAATAAAAACATACAAGTCAGGTTTCCATTCAGATGTAGATTTTCAGAAAAACTGCAAAAGAAAATATGAATTCATTCATTTCCACCCACTACTGTTGTGCCAATTTCAAGAGTTGAGCTCATTAAGGTGAATGGTTGGTGGCACTTACGCTTTCATACTTTATGTTTGGTTCAGTTAAAACGCAGGTCCGTTTCTGCAGTTAGTACAGTTCGTTGGGCTGGTGCGAAAGCTGTCAGTTGAACCCTGGTGCGGACAAGCAACCAAACCGAGACTGCGGAAAAAGGTGGGTCTCGGTCTGCTTCCAAACAGACTCTGGTGCGGTTTGTTTCTGGTGTGAAAGAAAACGAACCAACCACAGGATTTTATGACAGCAGATATGTTATTTTAATAACAGCTAAACCAATAATAGATCCATCTGCTGATAATAAAATCTATCTGCGATCTCATAACTGATCCTGATAAAGGCAACGTATATCCTGTAACCTGTTTATGCCAATACATAAATGTAACCAACACATATGTACGTCAGTGTGTTTTCCCTGATTCAAACACTGTTCAAACTGCCAATATTGTATCTAACTCAGTGTACTCTCTGTTCATTAAGTCCATTAAAAAGTGTGTCAGTGATCCCACAGTATTAAGCCCCAAATCATTACCGTACAAGACGCCTTCCTTTCATCCTGTGTCTATGTTAGTCGTTATGCATAACATGCGATCGAGTTGCAGCCCAACAATAGCCTGCTAATCATGCTTACAATCAGTTATTTCTCTATGAGCTCTTTGTGAAACCAGAGAACATAAATATAAACACTTGAGAAGCATCATAGTGCTGCTGCATGAACTTCAGTCAGATGTTGATTTCCCACGTGGGTCCTGATGATGCAGGATGACAAACACCAAAACTGTCCAATCAATGAGTTACCTGTCTGTCCGTAGAACTTCATGTTTACTCCGCTTGGTTTGTTTGCAAAAAGTCAGCGTGAACAGGAACTGAACCAAAACTAAAATGCAGCAATGTTCTCCCTCCACTGCGAACAAATGAATCCATCAACAGGTGTGAAAATGACCTTAACCTCCAGTTGGGTGTCATTAAATGGTTGCAAACGGAAAGGGCATAACGAGATGACATCAGTAACCAGGCAACAGTCAAACCTCAAACTGTGGAAAACAATGTAGAAATACAGCATTTGTGTTTGTTTCATGTATTCAAGACAAAAAACTCAACACTGAAAACTGAGCTGATCACAGGACTGCTGTCAGATCAGGAAACACTCCTATGTGTCGTTCTCGAGGGCATAATCCAACAGTATACCTAATTACTTTAGTGAATAAAAAACTGAGCTACAGAGCCAAGCTCTTAGGTCCTTATCATCTGCTCTATCCACAAGCTTTCAGTGCAGACTGAAGACATTATATCATAGATATGAGCTGCCAAGCAGAGATTCCTTCACCCAGCAGGATGAATGGATTACAGATAAATCCACTCTTACTAATCACTGTAATGTCGTAAATTATCCCTTGCTGATTCCACCTTCTACCACCAGTCAACACTGGTTTCTTCTAACAGGTGCTGTGGTGTTTTCCTGACCCTAACCACAGCAGTGTCATCTCAGAATGTTCAAATGTGCCATTTTGGAAGGCAGTTACCTATTGTTGTTGTAGATTGGAGGATTTATTGCTTTTTCCCTCTGTCAGTGGAAGAAAATGTTGGCATCATGTGTTTCTGCAAACCACAGACACCTTTCATTTGTACATTTCGTACGCTGTCATTGTCCCCAAGGTGAGAGGCCTGCAAAGCTGCAGACAACTGTTTTAGACAAATAAACAACAAAACTGGTTGTTTTTCAGCAAGCCATCTCTGTGGCTTTTAGCAGCTTTTTAAAAGACAAACGTGGGTGTCATTTAGCGACCTGTCACTGCATTTCCAGTGGGGGTAGTAGCACGAAAACTGGTGTTTTTTTACTGAGATGTCATTGCAGTTTTTACAAAGAAATTGCTGCATGTTCAGTCAGGGTTGGGCCGCTACTACCGGTTGTCATCACTGCATTTCCAGCTGCTTTTTGGCCACGAGCTTGAATAGGTTTTGGGAACCCATCACTGTGTTTCCAGTAAAAATAGTGCCACAAAAACTTGTTGTTCTTTAGCGAGTCATTGCTGTGTTTCGAGAGGCTATTTAATCGAGTCAAGGGTGTTTTCCAGTAGGGATGCTGCGATCCAACTTTTTCACTTTCAATCCATACCGATCCGATACCAGCGCATATTTCTATCTCTCTGCTCTGACCAATAGGTTCACATTTTTAGTACTTAGTTTGGTATGTGGAATAATAGAAAAGGCTTGATCAAGTACTGTTACTCAAAATGAGGATAACATACTTCCCGAGACAAATAGTCCACAACAGTAGGTTATTATGACAAAGCCATTTATTAAGTATTTAAATTTTTACACATTTATACGTTTAATACACATTTTGCATTTTGCCGTTACGTCATTTTCGCTTTTCAGAAGGAAGTACTGCCACACCGCTGACATTTTTTCAACTATTCACGCTGTTTTTCATCCGGTTGTTGTTATCACGTGACCTCCCCCACCTGCTCTCTAATTCGTGTTACAATGAAGTGCTGGATGGAAAAGCTGGATCAGATTTGTGGAATGGAGTGCTAGTGTCGCACTTTTCCCCTGCAGGGCGATCCAATCCATGTTTTTTGGCTGGATCGCAGCATCCCTATTTTTCAGTAACCCATTGCTGTGTTTCCAGCAGGGATAGTGTCTGCTTTTTAGCCACGAAACGTGAGTGTTTTTAGCAACCCATCACTGTGTTATCACCAGAGATAGTGCCATGAAAAGCAGCTGCTTTTTACTGAGACATTGCTGTTTCTCCAGCCAGGATTGTGCCATCAAATACGGGTATTTTAAGTCAAAGCATGATCTTTCCCTACCCATATTAAAGTTTTTTTTTGTGCCTAAACCTAACTAAATATTAACAACAGCATTGTTGAAACGCAAAGAAATGTTAAGGTCTAAAATATCTGCTCCATGAAAACATACAAATGTGTCCATGGTTTGCAGAAACATACAATGCCAACATTCATTCTGGTGATTGTTTTTCTCTGGCTCTCTTTTGCTTTTTCTCTTTACTTTAATTAATCTCCACTCTGGTGGCAGAAGGATATTGAGTAAAATTGTGTTTCCATGCAAGTTATCATCTTGTGACATCCGCCCCTAATGATTATTGCTCTGTTTTGTCCCTTTGTCTATAAATACACTGAGTGGATGAGTCATAATTCACTGCTTCCATTGTACACCGCATCTCTTTTTCTCTCTCCCTTGCGACACAGACACGCTCAACAGATCGAAGTAATGCTGGGAACAAAAACTTTAATTAAACAAATGCGTGTGTTAGCAACAATAATATAATTAAGATTTAATAATTAGTTGCTCTTTAGATTTGTGTTTGTCTTTAAAGTGCAGGCTCCACAGAGAATAACAGCGCTGGGGCTGAGCAGTTATCTGACAGATGAAGGCAGCCATTTGGAGAATCTGATGGAGGTGACCATAAGGGACATATTTCATTTTACACGCCATTTATCAACAAAAGAGAAACTGACAAGCTTTTCTCCAGAATTCTTGTCATGTAAGGGTGAAATAGAAACGCTGCAGAAGAATAAGGAGGAAAAGAAAGGGACTAAGACATAATGCTTGATTGGAGGATTGTGAATCAACATACAAACAACTCAGCTCATTTGTTGTCTTGTTCACAGAGACAGAGCAGGTTGATGTATTTCTGGTCCATTTTAATCTTAGCACACAGTTCAGCAGCATTCATCTGTGTGTGTGTGTGTGTGTGTGTGTGTGTGTGCGCGTGTGGCAGCAGCAGCAGCAGCAGTTCAATAAAAGGGCTGGCTTGTGCTCTTTCTTCTTAATGTTCCGCGTCTTTAGATGTGTACAGTCTTTATTTCTTCCTTCACTCTGTCAGTCTGACTCTTTCCATCTTTCTCTACTTTGTTCTGTCACCTCCCCACACACCCTTGCACAGCCCATGTTCATTAGTATAAATAACTGCTCGGCTTCCACTCAGCTACCGTACACACTGTTGTTATGCAGCTAGTCCCCAAACAGCCAGTTACAGCATCAGCAGCTCAGTGTTGAAGGCTGCTACCTGCCTGGTACTAATTAGGTGCACGATGCTGTTACATGATCTCGGTGTTAATGAGAAACAGTTACAGAATATAAACCGGGTTCAGCCCACTGGTTCAACTTCATCAGTAATCAAGTGATATAATTATGTATCTTAGCATGATGACACGTTTGACTATATTAGGATAGGAGGACATTTCTTCTATAGAGTAAGACGTTAGACACAGTTTTATTGCCAGGTTTGTACATCCAAGAGACATAAAAGAGGAAAAATCATTAAAAAAATCATTAAATAAAGTATGAAAAAAAAATATTCTTACAAACGCAGTGTGTGTCTAACTGTCTACACTTAAAGTTCTGAGATTTACACCCAGGAGTGCTTCAAAGAGCCAACTTTAAGAAAGGTGTTTTACTAAGATTGAAGAATGACACATTTATCAAGTGGCAACTCACTCCTACTTGGAGCAAACTGCAGAAGTAACCTTTAAGAACAGCTCATGATTAATCCCATTTTTGCTCAGAGAGAGAACCAAATACAAGGATACCAGCTACATTCACCCCACTGTTAATCACAATATCCCATTCTTTTCCAAATTTTCAGTGATTCCACAAAAGCCTTTATTATTTCTAGGGCTGACCCTGACAAAGAATTTTCCTAGTCGATGAATAGTCGTCATTTATGGCCGTCATTCAACCAGTCACCTGCATGTTCATGAGTGTAATTATTAAATTATATATTTTGGTGCACGTCACACACTGAGCGAGCCGCCTGTTAATGACGCTGTGGGCTAATGGGCATGTAGCTAATTTTTTTTGGACAGCAATTTGCTGATAGTACAAAGTTTGCCACCTGGTTTTCATCAGTACTTTATAAGTATTCATAGTATGTTTTGAAATTAACATATTGTTAACCTAGTCACATAACTAACCATAACCATATCTGTTGATGAACATAGGAGGCACAAAATATTCAATATTTAATACATATCCTTGTCTGACAATCATATTTGATTTCCATGATATTCACACGGTGTGGTCTAACACTGACGTACAATTAGTGCGTTCTCAGCACCAAATACTGGACACAGGAAGTGTTACAAAATGTGAAATAGGTCTGTGCAGCACCCACACTTGATGATTTTGTGAAGCAAATATTTTGCTCAGTCCCCAGGGTGGAGACCAGAGCTGTATACTGTTACATTGTGGTATATTTATAGTGTATCTTATACTAAATAGACTAACTTTGGAAGATACCCACACTTGTACTGTGTAACTGTTTCCAGAAGTGAACATTAGTGCTGACACAAACACAGATGAATAAATCACTCGTACAGCTGAGATAAAGAAAAACGTTTTTATTGGAAAACAGACGAGACATCGAGGAGGTTAGCCAGATGTTGGTGTGTGTGTTCAGAAACCAATAGAGAGCAGGATCACAGTGACGTTGTCGGCACAGCCCCGCCTCACCGCCTCACTGGCCAACTGTTGGCAAGCAGCTTCAAACCTCACCTCCTTGTCTGTCAGCCCCGGCTTCGGCTCCACACTCCCTTCCTGCAAGGGGGAGATGGAGCAGGATCATTAGCACAACACAGACTAATAATAATAATAATATGAACAATAACATCCAGTTTATTACAACTCTGCTCTTATTTTGGTAGTTTTCACTCTCACTTCTGTTAATATTTCTTGTATTAACTTCTGATCTCAATATAATCATGCTCTATCTCAGGAAGTGTAAGTCATGCAGGCTATATGCAGGTTTGTCTTTTGACCAAGGGAAAAATTCTTGGCTCATGTTGACAATTACCATCGGCTGTAGCCTCTAAAATGCTTGGAAAAGATAAATTAAATAAAAACTAATCTCTAGGGCTGCAGTCTCCTGGTCGACTACTCGATTATTTGGTCACTGTGCTCTCATCCGACCAAATTCTCATTAGTCGAATAAATAAAGTTTGATTTGAACTAAACTACAGCACTTAACACAGTCCTCCACCGCCAACTAGTGTTTTGGACATGTAACTGCAGAGTGACACAGACACACACCGCGGAAGTAAAAATAACGTGCAGTTTTTTTCCCCACGACTAATTGATTAGTTGATTATGTGCGACTTTAGTCGACCAAGATTTTCTTTGGTTGACTACAGCCCTACTAATCTCAAAATCTGGACTAAAATTTCACTTTTTGTAGTTTTTGTCAACAAAATCTAAACAACTAAAATTTTACTTAAACTAATAAAAAAAAATTTCTAAACATTAAAGCTAAATGAGAACAAGTGAGCACAGCACAACTGTGTCCACACACAACTACATGTACATCAGAGCTGTGATCAAATCAAGACCATCCTTAGAAACAGAAGACAGAAACCTGCAGGACGTTGAGGACGAATTTAACAGCTTCATCAGCAGAAAACACTTTGAACAACCCGTCACAGGCGAGGATGATAAACCTATTGACAGAGAGAGAGAGACAACCATCAGCACCTGCAATCCCACAGTTTCTGCAAGAACTAGTTTCGAACGTTATCACCTACACACTTCAATTAAACAAACAAGATTGAATGTTATCTTGGGAGCTCTCGAGGTAGGTGGAGGTTTATTAAATTATGACAGAGCCAGGCTAGCCGTTTCACTTCATTACCAGTCTTTGTGGTAAGCTAAGCTAACCAGCTGTAGCTTCACATACAAGGTACAGACATGAGAGTGGGGTTATTTCTTAAGTTAATGAAAGAATAAATAAATGCTAAAAGAAAGACATAAATACATAAAAATAAGTGTACAGGTTAAGCCCTCCTACCTCAACAACATACAGACACAAATACAGAAATAAATGTAGTTTTAAAAATGACAAGATATTGCTGTCCTGTTCATTTTTATTGATTTATTTATGCACTTGACTATTTATTTCATCATTTAATTATTTATTCAACACATTTTTCCTGCATTTATTTCTGCATTTATCATTCTTTTATTTAACTTTATTATTTGTTTATACATTGATATATTTATTTCCATACTTATTTGTTCCTGTATTTATTTACACATGTATTTACTTACTCCTGCATTTAATTTAACATTTATTTGATCACATATTTGTCAGTTTATTCCTGTATTTATTTTTACATGTATTTTTATGATTAAAAAAATAAATAAAAAAAATTAAAAAAATTATTTCCACATTTACTCCTGTATTCATTAATAAATTGGTTTACTTATTCCTGTATTTATTTATATAATTATTTATGTACTAAGTCACAAGTCATTTTTTTATCCTCTACAGTGGAAGTTCTGTTCTTGCCTGTCATTGGCTGTGAGCTGACACCTCCTCACGTCGGGGGTTGAAATGACTCCACAGCGTTTGTACTGACCATCTCCGATAGACCGAGACACCTCGAGGACACCCAGCACCCTGCCATCTCTGTAACACACAGAAAATTAATCAGCAACTGTTTTCATAATCCATCAATCCCTTGTGACAGTTTAGCAAGTAAAACATGCCAAAACATCTCCAGCTGCTCAAATGAGAATATTTTTGTGTTTCCATAGCGAACTGAACACTTTTGTGTTTTGGACTGTTAGTTGGACAAACCAAGACATTTGAAGAAGATGCCACTCTGGACTTTGTTTTGCCTGTAAAGAGCTTGTCAGGTATGAAAAGTATCAGGATCTGGTTAGTTTTCCTGACTTTGCTTTGCCAAATGTTTTACTGTCGTCCTTTACATGCAAACTAACCTGCAGCATGTCCTAAAACACAAGTCAACAAGTTTTTTTCAGAGCTAGAGGTGGAAAAATATATTTGTTCTTGTTCTTGACTATCTGTTTTTTCCAAGCTCCTTTCTCTACGTTTTTAGCACTAATTCCATTGGAGATTTACTCACAGCTGCTTTAAAACAAACCAAACAAGTGCATTGGCCTTACACAAAATTAGGCCATAAATTGATGACAGTTTAAATTGAAAATCACCAAACTTGGTAGATATTTGGAACTTAACATCTGCTCTCAAGTTAAGTTCTAACTTAAGAGCCAGGGGACATCCTTCAGACCTGATCCTTGTTTATGAATGTAGTTGTACCTAACGGTGCCTCCTGCCCTCTGGATCCTCATCCTCTCCTCATAGATGGTTGGGTTGTGTTCTTTACTGAGAGCGAGAGTCACCGACCTCCTCTGTCCGTCTGCTCCTGACGTCGCCTCCATCCGACACAACACAGCCTGCAGACACAAACGCAGACAGACATGAACCACGACGTCCTGCAAAATTTATCTGGTGGTGCAGTGAGGCAAACATCAGATAACCTTTATTTAAAAAGGTGTCTGATGATGATGATTAAACCTCAGTTTACCCTGCTATCTCCCAGATTGGCCACATATATCATGTCATCCACCACCAGCACACAGGTGGCTGTAGTGCCGTCCTTCCATGCTGGCTTCCTGTTGCACAACACAGAGAGAAAACATGAGACAAAAGTCCATTCACCAACATTTGTTGACATTGTCTCTATTAAAAGTATGTCGAATTAGCCATCTGCAGCTCCTGTTTGTGGTGTACTCATGGATGTAAAGTCAATTATCACTCTGATACTGAAGAAAACTTAAAAATGTGATGATTCTCAGGCAAGTTCTTTTCTTCTGGATGTAAATGTCTCATCTCTTTCAACACTTACTGGCTGGAAGCTTTCTTCAGAAAGTCTTCATCCGTCTGGCGGAAAGTGTCCAGGAGACATTTCTTTATCAGCTTGTCCACGTTCTCCGTTTCTCCTGGAAGAGACGACACGTTTCAACCATGAAGGAGGCAGCGGTGTTCGTTATACCACAGCTCGTCCTTCCTGAAAACACTCTGCGCACTATTTACAATCAAATTTGAAACTTTTCGAGTCATCAAATCATCAATTTGGACAAATACATAACTTTTAAAAGGCAATTGAGTACTAGTCTGACATCTGTAAACTTTTGGAGACCAGCTGTGTGATAATTTAAGGGTGGACTGCCCCTTTAAAACTCACCACTGGGGAACTTCTTGGCCAGATTGTGGTGGAGATGCTCTGCAGCGAACCGAGAGGCTCGAGCTCCACCATGACCGTCAAACACAGCAAAGTACGAAACATTAGATCTGCGGGAGAAAGAGGACACATCAGAGACACTTCCTCCACTGATGACTGTCTTTTGGACAGCTGTCTAGTCAGAGAACTTACGATTGTCCCGGCAAAGCGGATAGACAGCTGCTCATATCCGGCTGCAGCACGTGGGCATCCTGCATCTCCTCCCGCTCGCCTCGCCTTGCGGCCACGTAGCCTTTCAGCACGGGGAGGCCTGGATGATGACACACACGTCAGTCTTTACATGCATCATCTCTAGACATCATGTTTCCATATACTCTTTAATTGGAGGAGAAAAAGCAAACAAACGTTGTGGTGGAAGAGATGAAAACCTTCTTTACAAACTTTTTTGACCTCCTCCTCCCTCTCCCTGTTATCACACTCTGCATCTTCTCTTTTTCGTTTCAATCTTTTCTCCACCTCTTCTTCCTCTTCTTCTTTGGTGGACTGTGATTGAGCTGTGACCGCTGCAGAGACGGGACCTGTGTGGAGAGAATCCAGAATTTAAAAAGTAAAAAATGGTGGTTTCAATGTAAAAGCCCTTTTAGATGTACAGAAGTTTTAAACAGGGATGGACGATATCAGATTTTTTGCTGATGTCCAGCATGCTGATATATAACAACTCTCTTTCTTTCTTTCTTTTTTTTTTTAATAAAAATATTTTTAGGGCATTTTTAAGCCTTTAATTGGTAGGACAGACAAGCACGAAGGGAGGAGGGAGAGAGAGAGGAGTGACATGCAGCAAAAGGCCACAGGCTGGAGTTGTACCCGGGCCGCTGCGGCAACAGCCTTGTACATGGAGCGCCTGCTCTACCACTAAGCCACCGACGCCCCATACAACAACGTTCTGGCTGAAAACCGATACAAATATCAATATATCCACTATCCTTCCCACATAATTTTAAAGATCAAGTCTCTTCTGTGGTGGAATCAGCATCCTATCATGCATAAATACTTTTATAACGATGGCCCACCAGCAGATGGAGACATGAAACAATGATTTTTGGTGGATGTTACATTCATTCATTGTGTAGAATAAGAAAAAGCATGTTGACTATCTCGATGAGGCAACAATATTCTTGTGCATCCCTAGTTTTAAATCTTAAGCAGAATCAAACAAATACTACATCCCTGTACTGCAGATTTGATGTTGCACACACTGTTAGATAAATATATGATATTTTCAATCAGAGTCTGAACAGTGTATCTGTCACATAAATGTAATGGGGTAAAAAGTACAATATTTACCAATGAGCTCTGGTGGAGTAGAAGCATAACGTTACAACAGCATTTACTGGAAATACTCTAATACTGTGAGGCACAGCACTTAAGTAAATGTACTCAGTTACAGTCCACCACAGTTTATTGATTACTGAACATTTTACTGCACCGGTTTAGTGGTGAAAATACTCCCGTGTAGTGCAAGTGCCTGTATAAATCAACTGATAATGAAGGCAATGACCCTTACTGGTCTTACTGGTCTTACTGGTATTTCTGATGGTTCTGCATCATCAGTGCTAACGTCTCCCCGTTCAATGCATTTTGTTTTAATTGATATTCCACCGTTAATTCGCCTGAACTCACCGCAGGTCTGTGTCGGTTCTGGCAGGTCGTCGAAAAGATCCATTCTGCAGTCAGCTAACTAGCTAACTAGCCTCGCTGCCGGAAGGAGCTAACTAGTTAGCTGCCTGTTTGTGCATGTACGGCGTGTGTGAGCTGACGATAAAAAAAAAAAAATGTGTGAAAGGTGTCATTAAACGGGTCGAAATATTCAGACTGCAGTTTAACGGGTTCGTTGGTTTTAAAAGCATAAACGTGCACCGTTAGCTCCGGAGTGTGAATATTAATGCGGTTTATTTCTAGCTGCTGCTGCTAGCTTCTTCTTCTTCGTTGAGTTTAATGGCGGTTGGCAAACCAGCTTTCAGGTGCATTACCGCCACCTACTGGAACGATGTGTGGCGCAGTAGATTGGCAGGCAATAAAACTAAATCCTCTAATATTCCTGTTACTCTTAAATAATTAAATACACAATAAATAGATAATCATAAATACCCACTAACAGAAGTACTAAAATTGTAGCACAATGCACATTTTTTATTTCTATTTTATTGAATCTATCACCTTATATTTACACACTTCTATTTCACACTCATTCTTACTCTTTATAATTCTTTATTCTTTACATATGAGCAACTCTAAATCACAGTTTTCTCTTGGAGATCAATTAAGTATTTATGATTCTGATTCTGAATCGAAGCTTAGATGTATTCCTCGATGTCTCTCCTAGTAGATTCCCTAAAGTAATCTTTTCCTCTGTTATTCCTGTTATTAACTCTCTTCTTTCTTCATCATACCTGCTGCAATATATTAGCACATGTCTGACTGTTTCCAGTTTGTCACAGTGTGTATACAGTCCAGTAGGATTTTTCCTCATACTACGGACAGTTTCATTTAATCCTGGATCCTCAGACGCGTAATGATCATCTCCTCCCTTGGGCTCCCACTATGTTATCTACCAACACTTACCTGTTTTTGAATACTGTAAAAATGTCTGTCTGTGTCTCTGCATTCCCAAAATGTTTTGGTTTTTGCATATAGTCCTTTATGATAGTTTAAATCTCTGCCTTACTTAATGGTACTTGCATGTCAATTAACTATCGTTTTAGTGATTGTTTAGCCAATATGTCTACTTTCTCATTTCCTTCAACACCTACATGGGCAGCAAACCAAAGGAAGGTGATATACAATCCCCTGCAGTGTAATCTGAGTAGCACATGAGAAGTGTCATACATAATATCCTGTCTGCATGATGACTTTCCAGACTAAATGCTTGAAAGCGCTGACAAGCTACCAGGTTTGTTATTTTCTTCCACTCATTGTAACGCTAATAATATTCCACTTAATCCAGCTGTGGACACCGACAGGTGCTACCCAACAATGAGGCATGAAGAATCCAGCAGTCTCTGTAAATATGTCTTGTGTTGGTGATGGTCAGTATATCTTTGCACTATTGTCCACTGTGGTACTTTTTATAGGTTTCTCTTTCCTTTCCTTTCCTTTTTCATTTTTTTGGACAATAAATAATAACATGCTCTTCTCTTTCCTGCATGTTATATCACAGATCAGATCCCTCTCTGAATATACAGTTACGTATTGTAACCTGCTGGAAATAATTAGCAACAGGTGCATGTCAACCAGTATCTCTCTCAATAACCAGGGTGGAGCAACAGACAATGGTGCAGTGGTTTCGCATTATGTGCCCAGTTCCATTAACTGCGTTACCTTCCCCAGTAACTAGACCTTCATCAGGCAGACAGTTTTGTAATGAAGAGAAACCTTCATAAGAAGTGGCTGAGAGTTTGCAATCAGTCACATTACCCATGTTCAGTAGAAAGGCATAAACACCAAACACCAATTTGTGTGATAACCTACGATATTATACACAGTGATAGAGAAATAAAGAAGTAAAAATTAAAAACTGCACTGAGACAATCATACACATACCCCATAAGTAAATTATTAAGAATAAATGCTTAAATCCTTATTGTTAAATTGCATTCTCAAAAAATATGCATTGCAAAATTACGAAAATATTCACGACCATAGCTGTATAAGGTGCAGCAATCCCAAAATGGGATGAGGTGATGACCACATTAAATGCATCAATATTTGTAATCCAATAATATAATAAAAACTGATCTAAAATGGGCCATTCTGCACAGGGAGTACTTTTCATTTTGGTATTTAAAATGTATTTTGATGCTAGTATGTTTATACTTCTACTCAAGTAAGAATTTAAATGCAGGGCTTCCACACTTCTGCACTTTTACCCGGGTTACATTTTGAATTTAGGCCTTTTACATGTCATGGAATACTTTTGTTTATTTCCTCCAACATTTAGTGAAAATAATATTAAGGTTAATAATAAAGTTTAGACTCAATTTACCACTCAGACAACAAGATGTTAAATTATCATCAGTGTGACTTTGAACGCTGCTACAATAACATCTTCACTTCCCTCCTTGTTTCCTTTCCTTCCTCCTGGGCTCTTATTGGCTACTCAGAGGCTCCTCTGGTGTCAGCCAATAGGGGCAGGGAAGCAGCTGTTCTCTGCTCCTATTGGCTGACAGGACAATAAAGCCAGAGGCCGGACAAGTGTGTGTGAGTGGCGTCAAACTTTCAATCAGTCACAGATCCGACACTTTGAGTGAACTGCAAATACACGCGATGCATCAGCCAGTGTTGTGATTGATTACCAGTAAAATATTGATCATCATCAGCTCTGTAAACATGCAGGTTTCTCTCTGGTGCGTTTGGATTTTAACTCTTCACGCCGCAGCTCAGCATCCTCCTGAGCGGCAGGAGGGAGGCGTGCAGTCCGGAGGGAGGAGGAGGCAGAGCACCGGTACACCGACCCTGCTGCGGCCGGCGGCGGTGAGGGGATCCGGGGAGAAGCTCGGCGGCAGGAGGGCGCCCTTGAACGGGTGAGCAGCACATACATCTAACACCCTGAACCCTGGTTGCAGTCAGTGTTTGTGTGTGTGCCATAATATTCACACACACTTTTTGTTAAATGGTCCAAAACCTGCTGAACACACTCATGTCAAGTTTGGAGAAGAAGGACCTCACTGAGTTTTGTTTTTATAGTTAAAGACGTAAAAACAAACAAAACCATCAACCAGGTCATCTAATTATGATTTAGTGTCTGCAGCACTTCTTCAGACTGCATGTAATATACATAATAATATTTAAGATAAGATACACGTTTTATAATTTTCCTGTGCAATATGTCAAGAAGTTTTTATGTAACTGCTAAATTACAATAAAAATTAAACTTGTTTCCTAGTTAACCATTAAATCATTTACTTTATACAATCAGGTGATGGTCATAGATAGCCTAAGTAGACAGACAGATATCATAACACGTAAACACTAGAGGTGTAAATCACTGGTTTAATCACGATACTTTGGACAACGATACGATATTTGCCGATATAACAAAGTCTGTCATGATACGATTTCCATTCAGTTTGATTCAGGGGCCTGCGATTGATATGAGATGATATTATCTGCCCATGTAACACAGTCTGTAACAAAAGAAGCTGCCACCCCTTTCTTTTATATTTTTGGCCATAAAAAATAAAAACAACAGCTTCAGCGTGTTCACATCACATGAATTAGCCTAGCAGCTAGCGGACTTTTTCCTCTACTCGAACCTTATTGAATTACACATATTGTTATTATTTTACTTACCTTGGTTTAAGTCACTGCATCTCTCAACAGAACATCTTGTTGAATTTCAGCATGCATGCGCATTTTTTCTGCCAAACATTGTTAAAAAAGAGCAGCTAATGATGCTGTACTGAGAACATAGTGGAGCGAGATGGCTGACCAGGCAGGTACGTCATGTTTTGTGTCTTAGGGGGCGTCGGTGGCTTAGTGGTAGAGCAGGCGCCTCATGTACAAGGCTGTTGCCGCAGCAGCCTTTGCTGCATGTTACTCCTTCTCTCTCTCCCTATTTCATGCTTGTCTGTCCAATCAATTAAAAGCTAAAAAAATGCCCCAAAAAATATCTTTAGTTTTATGTCTTAGGGGGCGATCACACCTACAAGGAGCGCTAGAAATGCAGACGCTTCAAAGACGCTTGAAATGACTGAAACGCCCTTTCAATGAAGAAAGATAGAGCGGGACTTAGCCATCTAGCTAGCTTACCTAACTAATTAACGTTAGCACATTTATCGTCGTAGTAACGTTTATTGACATTGTACTCACCAGACAAATTCACTTGGCTGCTCAAACAGCTCCAGGCGTGTGCCGTCTGGTGCTTATTGCTATACTGAGGTATTGAGGGATTGTATAGCTCCTCGTAATTATAAACAGTCAGGATGAACTGTTTGTCGTTGCACTGCATTGCCATTATGTTTACGCAATTTACCTCAGCTACTCTCAACAACAAAACATGAATGAAGTCGACGTGATAGCAAAGCCAGCCTCTTGCTTGATTCCATGGATTTGTTGGCTGCCTGGGCCACGTACGACAATGACGAAATGGTGCTACTGGCACCTGACGCCCAAAAGTTGAGATTATTTCAATTTTCAGCGTCTACAAACGTGCGTCTAAAAAGACACCAGAAAAAGAATACGCATCTAAAAAGACGCCAGAAAGACGCTCGTCATAAAAAATGCTTGAAAACCAGTCAGACGCGCCATATCATATGGAATTAATTGTTTTACTGGCGTCTTGTTTCTAGCACTCTTTGTAGGTGTGATCGCCCCCTTACTGACACTGTGCTTTCTGTTGACGTGTTTATTCCCCAGTAAATAACGCTATCCTCATCGTTTGTTTCTTGGTTGTTTGCCATCTGCCTGCTGCTGTTTGATGCAGAATTTCAACACGATATGAATCGATGTTTTCACTTTGCATCGATGATACTGGATTGTCGATCACTGAACTGATAAATTGATCCAGATCGATGGACTGTTACGACCGTCTTTAATATCTGCTGTATGTCTGCAGTTGTTCAGTGGTGCCAATGCAGGTTGTCACTGGTGAAAACTGATCCCAGTCTAAATCCACGTCATGTAACCAGATTTATGTTAGCAGCTGTGAGGCTGCATTATGGTCACATGACACTGTTTCTTACGAATGCTCGCTCTGTTTCAGACAAATTCAAGTGTGTTTTCTGTGGTCGGACGCAGAAGTTAGCATTGCACTGGTTCCCTTGTCAAAAAGCTGACGAGGTTTTCCAGTGGATTTTGGATTATTGCAGAAGATAAGCTCTGTGGCAAATCAGTGTTTATGATACTTATTATTATTTCTACAATCAGGCTTCCACCACACCATCTGTTTTCCCAATGTCCCGTCTCCAAAATGGGTCAACATTTCTCCTGTCATGTCTGTTTTTACTGATCACAGCTTTTGTACGGGAAGTGGTGTACACCTGTTTCGGGCCTCGTTTTGTGCGTATACAATGTCGACACGAGACCCTTGATCTACCAAAATATTGGCCATTGCCCCCAGTCTGATCAGAAAGATTGACATATCAATACATATCGATTCTGAATATTTGAAATGGTTTCGATCGTCATTTTTTGCAGTATCGATACACTGGAACCAGCTGCTCTCTCTTGCTCTCTGACTGTTAAAGTTCTTTACAGTCATTCTGCTGTCATATGCTACTAACCAAGAAAAGAAAAGTCTTCATCATGTTGTAGCCTTGTTATATTGATCTTTTTATTACATTTTTAATTTAAGTAAGTATCACTCAACCTCTGGAAAACATGAAGGTTTGAAAGAGTGTTAAATCCGTCCAGTTGTCGTTGAGATATTACAGTCACTGCCAAGTTCACCTGAAGAGAAATTTTCCTTTTTGTACCTGTGTGTGAAAGCATCCGACCAATCAGCATCTGTCAGGTGTGTCAGACTGCAGACACCTCAGGAATGTGTGAAATTCTGTGCGTGTGTGTGTGAGTGTGTGTGCGTATGTGTGTGTAAGCAGCGTCAAGTGCAAGTCTGACTGACGGTCAAGTGATGGATGCAAAGTCAACACACACACACACACGCACTAATCCTAAACCCTGTGAACTGACTGACTGGGCTTATAAACTATAAGTGTGTGTGTGTGTGTGTGTGTGTGTGTGTGTGTGTAAACAGCAGATTTAAAGAGGTTTGTATGGGTGTGTGAAAAGAGGAAAGAGTCCTCCCTGACTTCAAAGTCCTGTTGGACTGTTGACTTGTTTTTAGTGTCACTGTGAGGACCGGCTGTGCTCAGCGGAGTCTTTGAGATATGCTGAACGTTTGTAGACCTCCTGACCTCAGCACCCCTTCACATTAATCTGAAGACAATCTAACATGTCGGTCTGAATAAGCACCAGAATCGCTTTTACAGGAAAAGTCACAAAGCCATATCTTACAGGTGGACAGTGTTGGAGGAGGTATATGCAGGGTTCCCACGGTTATGAAATTCCTGGAAAAGTTATGAAGTGAGAAAAACTGTTTTCCAGGCCTGGAAATGGTTTGGAAAAGTTTTCAATAAATGCTGTTTTAGATTGTTAAAAATATGTTCATAAAAATCCTAAATCATGTCGAACGCTTCATGAAATATATTCCCAGTACCACCAATTTAAAATCTAGTGCTGTGCTGCGTTACCGTTGAAACATCATTAGTATCAGGTGATACACATAGACAAGACTGGCATCGGGCCATCGCCAATGCTGTGCCCCCTTTGATCTTTGGTTTTCAGTTTCTCTGATGGGGGCGCGGCCTTGACATTTTGCAAACTACACGATTGTACCGGTCTGGTCTAATGTAATGTTTCAAGTGGCAAAGCGTATGAGCTGACTGTGTCATCAGGAGGTGGAGGGGATGTTGGATTTCCTGCAGCTTCTTAGGCCCCAAACGTGGCTGCTTTTCAGCGACCTGTTTCCACGGACGGCTGTTTTTATTTTCACACTTTTAAACAGAACAGACAGAGTTTTGATCTGTCATAAAGTATCTTAAGTGAGAGCTTCTGTTTTCATCTGTGAAGATGAAAAGTGAGAGCCAACAGAGCGGTCAGTGTTCTCACAGGAAAAAGAAAGGCGGACTTTTTGTTTGAAGTTGAAGGTGTTGTTGAGGAGAACACAGGCGACACGCTGTTACTTGAGAACTTTCTGCTGACACAAGTGTTTTCTCCTCACAGTGACTTTCAGTGAGCAGAACAAGAGAGCATCTGTGAACTCGTTCAAACCTGATCTGAAGTGACCGCCTTCATTCAAAGGAGCAAACCGCTGATTGTGCGTGCTTTAACCACTGTTCACTGAGGAACTGTGACAAAAGCACTCAGAAACTAGATAAGGAAAGACCTCCAGCAGCTTTTTGCATCTTTTAATAGGTATTTGTCATGACCTCAGAGGTGTTTTACTGACGACATCTTTGCCCGCTGCTAAAACCAACTTTTAATACACAGTATTTCTAATGATCTCAGCTTGTTTTTTGCATGTTTGTGGTGCAAAGGGACATTAACTCAGACGGAGGTACAGACATAGAAATAGACAGAGGTAAAAAGTGTGTATTTTCAATCAGAAAAAAGAAAACTGTCTGCAAAAGAACTACAAACAGGGCTGCCATTGCAGCCTGGTATAAACATGTGAATGTCACCTTTTACGCTACCTAATCCCTTCTTTTTTGGAAAATGTTGATGAATATATAATATGTGGTTTTTACATTTTTTCTTTTGTAAACTGTGTTTGAGACATTGGTCGTACAGATGTCACCCTTCTCTCTAATACAATAGAACTAAAAACCTTATAGGCAATGTCTCTTTCCAGAAAACATGACCTGATTACACAACCCAATCAGCAGAAGAAAATACTGTCATTCTACGTTTCTGCAAACCACAGATACGTTACGGTTGTACATTATTATGTAGCAGCAATGTCTGTAAAAAACAACTGCTTTTTAAAGACACTATTCGGCAGGAAATGCAGCGACATCATGGTAAAGAACAACCATTTCTTGTGCCTCTATCCCGGCAGGTAATACTGTGACATCTTGGTAAAGAACGACCACTTGTCATGACACTAAAGACTTTGTCACTTTAGAAACGATCTAACATGTAACGTATTTGTAGTTTGCAGAACATTTTCCTCTGGCGACTGGGCGGAGCAAAGACAGCTGTAGCCTCAGAAAGCGTTTGAAGACGTGAAAATTAAAAGACAAAATATAACTTAAATTTCACAAAAGTATCATTTAGGTTTTGTCTGAAATTTGCCTAAAACTAATAAGCAAATCAGGGGTCAAAAATGAACATATATGGTGGATAAAAAAATATAAATTTACAGACACAAGATTCAGACACTCAGATGGTGGCGGGTTGATGTTGATGCTCTTTATATTAAATAGGGAGTGATTTCACAGACTGGGGCTCTGACCAGACTGTCTGTGTGTATACAGGTTTAATACTGTGTGTGTGTGTGTGTGTGTGTGTGTTAATGCTAAAACTCTGTTTTGACACACTCATCTGCACACACACACGGGTCTTGGTGTGTCAGTGAGTGAAGTGGGGCCTCCCCTGCTACTACAATACACCCAGTACACTGTGAGTAATGATTAAATCCTCTGCAGAGAAGCTGAGTCCACACTGCATTTAAAAAACACACCCTTCCCTCAGTGCTCTCCATCCTCTGCTCCCGTTTTAATACTGCGTAATCGGTTTGGATTCTGCCTGTTGGGTCTTTTTTAAAATCTGTCATTAGGTTTTACTTTCAACATGTGTAAACACTTAGTCTCCGGATGGATCTGTCAGATTTTCTTTTTTAAAACAGTGTAAATGCATTAAATATGTAGTTGTGTCTCCCTCCTGGAAACATTTTGCGTTCTAACATTATAAATAAAGTTAATTGATCAGCCTCATGTTTTTAAATGAGGTGAAACTCAAACAAGCACACACACACACTTCCTGTTACACACAGCTGTGAAGTCACTTTGATGAAGGTGGGGGAGTGGGAGGTAGTCCAACCCAGTGTTGATCTGCTAATTAACTGCTTTTCCCAGAAGGTCAAACACACATTTTGAATAAAAACACAACACTCAGAGAAAAGCAGCTGTTTAATAAGTGAAAACAGACTTCAGCAGTTGGTTTCGATGTGAGAGGAGCAGATGACAGGAACTTTAAATCCATCGATAACTTCACAGAGAACACAAACTCCAAATCTCCACCAGATGGCCGAAAAAAAAAATCCACTTGTTAAAAGTGTTTTACTGCAGAATAACCATCTGAAACAGCCACAGGCTGCAGGTGCTTTTCTAGAAGGCTTTCTTGATGGCGTGGGGACTCTGGGAAAGCACTGATTCCTCTGTGCCTGCAAGCTCTGTATAAAACAACACATTTTAGAGTCCATCTTATGCCATGAAGCGAAGCAATTTTTTTTTTGAGAGTCCCTTCTTCATGCTGCCTTTGCATTTTACACAAGCAAACGGCTGAGTTATCATGTCACCATTGCACTGCGGAATCAAAAGATGCGTGACAGGTGTGACATGTAACACAACAGCATCAGCCTCTAGCATGACATTGAAAACACACGTCAGCAGCACTTTACAAACAATAACAGTGACCTGACATGTCAATAAACTATCATTTACTGTCCCTGTTATGGCGGCTGATCTTGTCCTCTGCTTGGAGGGTAAGGAGCTCCTGGACCTCATTGTTTTCCAACTTTGCAGGCATTTTTGACCACTATTCTTCTTATTTGAGTTAGCTGCTAACTGCTAGCAGCTGCTTTTTAAATTTCCCATAGTGGGTCACACACATAACACGTCGTCAAATGTCACACCCGTCCTGCTGACTGACACATGTATACAGACGTGGATTTGCTGCTGTTACTATGTCTGTTCCCGGCTCAGAGGTGAGACAACTCTGTCCCTCCATTACGGGATCAGGCCTTGGTGACAGAACATAGCAATATTCCTGCCTTCAACAGGCACTGTAAGAGGGGCTATAGGTTGAAAATGAAAAATGATCTTTTGTATATCAGTTACTCATCTCGTGCTACGATGAATTCATGAAGAAAAATTTTGTTTTTCTCACATGCCTCCATGGTGAGCGGAGAATTAAAAAAATGGAAAAAATTCTTGATAAATCAAAGTAAACAGGGTCCACGTTGCACGAACATCCATTTATAACGTCTCGTACAACTTGTGCAGTGTAATCTAAGTCTAATTTTTCCAGTCGTATGCTCAGTACTTCACAAACACACACATTTTCACTGAAACATAATCTGTGACATAAAATGGAAACTTATTTTCTCTGTTTTCTGGAACATAAAAGACTTCATTTGTTATTTAAACTATTGGACAGTCTGTTCACTAATTTAGGGATAAATTATATGTTTTAATTTTCTTGGTGACGGTTATAATAAGGAAAATGCCAAATTATTAACAATATAAGACCAGAAAAAATAAATAGAGAATGAAAATTGTAACTCACCTTCTGTCTGTGTGTCTGCAGTCCTCATGTCTGTGGAGGTCGGTGTTGTGTCGGCTGGACTCTGTCGCCCAGAACCAGACGATGCACCAAACGTGAGTATACACTGCTGTCACCATTTGTTGTCCCACTCTGAATCAAATCTCAGGCTCACTGCTCGGGACTCAAAATGGCTCCTGAAACATGAAGGTACAATGCTACAAAGGCTTATGATTGGTTTATGCAGTGTGGGCATGTAACTTGAATGTAGGACCTTTAATTGTAACAGAGCATCTCTAAACTGTGGTACTAGTATTTAACTTTATTTTTCTGAGAATTATCTGAGATCTCAGTACTGCCAGCTCCACCACTGGTCAGTATTTGAAAGTCTGGTGAATTTACGTTTTTCTTGTCAAACTAATATAACGTAAAGAAAACAAACACTGTGATGACAATAACTCTGTTTTGTCACACAGATTTAATCAAAGTACAATTTATTCAAACACATTTTCACCACATCTATATATTTTTTTTCATCTTTCATCTGTGCTCAGTTGCAGCAGTCATGTTGTAGTAAAACAGCGGAGCAGCTGCAGATATCAAAGTTCCTCTAACAGGAAACTGCTGTCGCCCCTCAGTAAAAACTCACCTGAATCTCAGAAACATCCGATTTCTTTTAGTTTGAAGTTCTTTTACTTTCTGAATAAAATATAAAAGCATCACAAAAGGCTGGATAGGTCACGTGTGTCAGCTGATTATGTATAACTTACAGTACATGTCATTTTAAATTATTTTATTTTCATGTTATAGTAAAAAATACGAGTGCACGTGTGTAAATTAACAGTCCCTTTATTCCAAAAGTCGTAAAGAAAGTAAGGGAAGAACATTTGATAAAGCCCTGGAAGGCAGGAGTGGATGAACCCGGTTAAAGAGTACCCGCCTTGATGGGACGCTCTAAAACTAAAGCGAGCGCGCCCGCAAGGAGGCAGGAATCATTTCATTGGTCAACAATAAACCTGCCGTTCTATTGGTTTGGGGATTTTGACAGGGTTGTTACACAAAAAAATCGAAGAGCAGGGCAGAAATCTGAGAGCAGAAATTCCACACAGAAGTAGCTTGAGCGCGAGGAGAAGAGCTGAAGCTGGAGCAGGAAATCTGTGCAAACAACATTGTGTCTGAGTGCGAGCGCACAGTTTGAGCAGATACAGAGTCGATCTAAGTGCAAGCAGAGGCTATTAGAGTGCGAGGGCAGGGTTTGAGGGCCAATATTACAAAATCTGAATGTGAAATCAATAAATAATGCTCTCAAATTGATATACCACTCTCTTGAATAAAGATAGGAAAAAAGCTCCATAGTTTTCTTCTGACTAATCGTTGCAGCACAACTCTGACATAAAACAGTAAAAATGTCTTTATAGCAACTTGAGAAATATTAAAAATGTGGCTCTGCCCATGTACATCACATTTTGATAAGTGCTGTTGCTGTAAGACCTTCAAACCTCCAACATGGAGCAGGTTAGTCGAGCGCTGTCACATCCATCCTGAGTGTGAAGCTGCTGAGTCACTACAGATGTGACTTTATACACAGCAGACTGATGCTGCGTCACATGTTCATGGTTCAAAGGTGGACTCCAGAGTCCACACGCAGAGCGGGATATATGACCGGATCAATGCTGCTTAAGGGATTTACAGTGATTCTGTACTTTATGGTTACCACACTGGATCTAAAGTTTATATATTCCACATGGGGAGCTGACAGTGAAGCACACACAGATACACACACACAAGTCAGATCTGTTTCTGTTTATTTTAGGACCCAGTGAGCAGTTAATAAAATATTACTGTGCCTTCTTTGTATTTTCTCTGGTGGTGGAGGAAGTGCTCACATCCTTTGCTGCAGTAAAAGTACTAATGCTGCTCTGTTAGAGTCAAAGTCCTGTGTTGAAAATGTTCCTTCAGTAAAAGTATGTATCAGGAAAATGTAGTTAAACTATTTAAAGTAAGGTGAAACTTTATAGTCCCAGAGAGGTGATTTGAGATACAGACAGTAGTCATGAGTCCAACAAAACAAGCGTAACACAAGTCCAGTATCACACACTGTCAGGGATAAATCATGGACATATAAGGGGTCAGTGCTTGTTAAAATAAGCAACAGTACAACAGCACAGAAGATGATCTGTAACACTTTGTGCTGCATTTAGGGAGGCAAAACCTCCACCCTAATAAAAACTCAACACGAAGGGGATGTTGAGAGTCTGAGACAACTGGCTAAGCTTAACAGGTGACCCTCTCTTCATACAGATGCTGGACGTTATTCAAAGTAACACCAGTGATCTTATAGCACAACTTGACCACTTTTTACAACACACAACACACAACACACTGATTGACTCTTGTGAAAATGCTCTCTGAGTTTCTATTAAATGTTAATGTCTAATCAATAATTGTGCCCAAGTACTTAAATTGTTCTACATTTTCTACAGGCTGGTTATTGAGTATGACCGAGAGGATGTGACCTATTCCATTTGGTTTTGTTTAACGTTCAAACTGATGAACTTTATTGTTTTTTGCAAAATATACACTTACTCTGAATGTCATGCCTGCAACATGTTCCAAAAAAGTTGGGACAGGTAAAGAGGTTGACTGGTAACAAACATTCGTGTCATTAATAGGTATGAAGGGGCACCCTTGAAAGGCTCAGTTGTTCTCAAGCAAGTATGGTCACTTTGTGAGAAATAGTGTGGACAAAAAGTCCAACAGTTTTAGAACAACTGTTGAAAAGAATTTAAGGATGTGACATCTACAATCCATAATATCATCAAAGGATTCAGAGGATCCGGAGAAATCCCTGCATCTTAAGCCCAGCTCAGGCCAAAGATTCACGACAAGATGAGTTGAAACAGGCAAGTACTTGCAATGCACCGTTCTGCAACGTCGTAAAATCCTGCTGGTTCACACCAAATGCAACAAGATCAGGCACTAGATAAGCACATACAGTGAGCAGCAGCAGCAGCAACCAGCAGGGCTCAGCGGGGATGGAGCACCTGCCTGCTGCAGCAAGCGAACACGCTGTCTGTGGTCATTTTTACTTGTGGACTTCACTAGAAGCCAATTGGCTAATGAAACAGGTGAAGTGCTTTACGTTCTAAAACCAGCTGCTGCCAGTTTCACTACCTGAGTTGCAGGTGATCATCAGCCGGCTTGAGTCGAGTTCAGACCGGCCAGTTCACACTGCTGCAACTTCTCTCTGCAACGTTCTGAAATGGTTTTAAGTCTTAAGGTGCAAGGCTGAAAACCAATTTTAAATGGCAGCAACCACTGACGTTTCAGGCAGCACTGCCTTAAAAACCAGCATGACTGTATAAAGGATATTACTACATGGGCTGAGGAACACTTTGGAAAACCACTGCCAGTAAACGCAGTTCATCGCTGCATCTACAAATGCAAGTTAAGACTTTACCATGCAAAGTGAAAGCCAGACATCAGCAACATCCAGAAACACAGCGGACTTCTCAGGGCCCGAGCTCGTGTGACATCCTTGACACAGAGTGGGAAAGTGTGCCGTGGTCTGACAAGTCCATCGTGGATGTCGTGTCCTCTTGGCTAGAGTGGAAAGGAACCATCCAGATTTGCCCATGGCAAAAGACTGCAGGTATTAGACTGACCTGGCTGCAGTCCAGACCCGTCACCCATTGAACCAGTGTGAAACATTATGACACACAAAATATGACAACAGAGACCTCAGATAATTGGGCAATGGAAGTCGTATATCAAGCATTTAACATGACGTACAAAGTTGACCAATGTAAGTAACAGTAACAAGCTAAGTTATCTTGAAAGAACTCATTTGAGGACATTGTATTTTCAGGCATTGAAATAAACAGTTTTATACTTTATTTTATTACATACTCGTGACTGTTAAAAATTACCCACAGTCCCCGTATGAGGATGTTTTTTCAGAAACTACACACTGTTCAAAGATGCTTAGTTTTTTATACAGAGCCAAGTGGTTTCTTTCAGGGTTATACAGCTCGGCTATGAATGTCCTGCAGAGAGTAGAAACTCGTGAATGGAAACAGATTTACCCTCTCTGTCTGGAGGCTTACACACACACACACACACACACACACACACACACACACACACACACACACACACACACATACACACACCTAAGTCCCACTGGGCTCAGTGCCCACAGAGTAAAGCTTTACTGTTTGGTCACATTGTTCTGATAGAAGGAAGCTGGTTGGGAGTCTGGAAGCACACACACACCCACACACACACACACATGCACACACACACACACACACACACACACACACACACACACACACACACACAATGAGCAGACAACAGTGCAGTGAAAGACAGTGCAATCGTCTGTCTGCCAGGTCCATGTGAAGGTTTTTAGTAACTAAATATGTCGTCACTTAACATCAACACCTTGTGTCCTCTTCTCGTTCCTCTCTGTCTGTCACTCCTCCTTGTCTCCTCCCTCTCTTCTATCCTTTCCTCCTCTCTTTGTCTCCTTTTCTCCTCTCTTCCCCTTTTTCCCTCTTTTTGTTAACTCTTTTCCTTTTCTCCTCTCCTCCTTTGGCCTCTCACCTCTCCTTGTCTCTTCTTCTCTTCTGTTCACCTCCCCTTGTCTCCTCCTCCTCGTCCTCACCACACCTCGTCACTAAAAATAAACTAAACTAAAAATAAGCTGTTCCTCTCCTCCTCTTCCTCAGTGTCTCCTCCCCTCCTCTCCTTGTGCCTCCTCCTCTCTCCTCTCTTTGTCAACCCTCCTCACCTCCGAAACAAACAAACCCTCTGGGAAATAACTGAGACTAAAGTGAACTGAAAACAAAAATTAAAAATGAAATACAAATAAAAACAAATGGAAAATACAAAACTAGAATAACTGCTCCTCTCCTTTCCTTCACTCTTCTCCTTGTCTCCTCTCCTCCTGTAGCCAGGTGTGTTCCTCGTTGCCAAAATGGCGCATTGTGCCGGCAGTCTAACCGCTGTGTGTGTCGACGGGGTTTCCACGGTAATCGCTGTGAGGTTTCCTCTGCAGCGCTGACCACCTCCGTTCCTCCCAGCGTTGTCTCACACCGAGAACTCACCTTCACCTCCTACAGAGACACCAGACTTGCTCAACGCCCCGCCATCAGGAAGACCAGAGTCCTCTCAGCTCGCTCCGGTCCTGCTGTCACGGTAACGCCTCCTGCCTTCATGACAACCAGCAAACCCAAACCAGCACCTGAGACCCACAACAAGCAGGAGGATGCAAAGATCCCAGAATCTGCTCCTGAGAAGTCTCGACATTTCAGAGTAAAACCTGAAACTAAAGCTGAGGACAGAGGAGGTGTTTCGAAGGAGCTTCTAATGCAGGAGGAGAACCAAGCCTCCCCGAAACGACCACAGGTGGAGCGGAGAGCAGAGAGGACGCAAACACCCAAGTTCAACAACCTGCAGCTGCAGACAGGAGACAGTGAGGAGGAGAGAGGAAAAGTCACAGCCGGCATCACAGAGCTTAAAACACAAGAAACTCCAAAGTTAAAATCAGAAGCAGAGGAAGAGGAGGAATCACACGCCTTCAAAACCCCAAAGCTGGAGTCTCTGTCCTGGTCTCACACTGAGGGAAAGATGTCACTAGATTTCAACAAAACTTCTAAACCAGAGGATAAAACATTAACCCCACAGTCTGACTCAGAATCTGAGATGGAGGAAAGATTAACGTCCTCTAAAATCCCAAACCTGGAGTGGAGGGTTAAAGCTGAGGACAGACTGAACTTGGAGTTAAACGCTGAGCCTGGTGAAGAGCACGGCCTTCATCTGGGGTCTGATCCTGGGCAGAGGTCGCAGAAAAAGGTGGATGACGGCGGGACGGCAGGAGGAGGAGACGAAGAAGGAGGAGGTGAAGACTGGAGCAGCAAAGAAGCAGCCTCTGAGGTAAGGTAACTCCTCTCTGCTCCTCTTTCTTTTCTCACTCTTTGTTTGCGCTACATTTATCTGCCAGCTGCAGTTACTAACAGTGGTGGAGGAAGTATTCTAATACTACACTGTAAAAATACTACTATACCAATTAAAAGTCCTTCATTGACATTGTTACTTGAATAAAAAAATTAGAAGTATGATCAGGAAAATGTACTTCAAAATAGTCAATAAATTTTCTGTAAATAGATTAACTGACTAATAAATTCAGCTGTTTATTTTCATGTCTTGTGTCCAAAAATCTTTATTTATAAAGTAGCTCAAGCTCTCAGACAAATATAGTGACATACAAAAGCTGTCAAATTCTACAATATTTAGACATTTTAATCTCTATTTTTTGTGCTTGAAATAAGAAAGATAAAGTTTAACACCAGAAAACAGCGACAGAAATTATGTTGGAAACACGAGAATAAATTTGCATTCTTCTGTTCAGACAGCAGGTGGTGCTCTTCACCTGATAATACACACTGTAAATACTGTAAGGTACATACTGTACCGTATACACACACACACACACACACACACACACACACACACACTGCAGCCTGCTGTGGACACATGGAATTAAAGTGTGTTTTAGTCTGTGAATGATTATAATAAATAATTTGGGATCAAAGTCCTGCGGTACTCTGGGTACGTGTCCAGGGTGAACCCCGCCTCTCACCCAGTGTCAGCTGGGAACGGCTCCAGCCCCCCCACGACCCTGCACCTGGATAAGTAGTTACAAATAATGACTGAATGAATGAATGAATTTGGGATTTAAAAAAAAAACATACATCAAAAGGGAAATATATAAATATATAAAGGACATTAAGTTAAAGAAGTGCCAGTTTCAGACCTGTGATCAGGGCTTGAATGCTGCATGGTCGAAAGACTTGATGATTCTCACCTGTTTAGATTGTGAGTTTACATTGAAGGACATTGCCATGGCGACGCCTTATTTGCCACAAAACGGGAAGTTTTGTAACTTCTGTGTACCTTGTCTAATGTGCCCCAAATCTGACTTGTTTTATTGTAAAGCTCCAGGCCTGAAAGCATCAACATGCAAATAGGTATCACAGTGATTGCACAACCTACTGGCAACAGGAAGTAAGACTTGTCAGACAATTGCCATGATTCATTGCTGTAGATTAAACTACCCAACAGCATATAAAGGAGTTAAAATGTGCATAATCTTAAACAGCTAAAGCAGTGAAATGACACATAGACCTCAGATACACCAGGAAAACTTTTTACTGCAACATACATACTTTTGTTTTAGGTACTTTATGTACATTGTGCTGATACATATTTTTAGGACTGTTACTGCTGGTGGAGTATTTCGACAGGGTGGTGTTAGAGCTTTTACTGCAGTAAATGATCTCAGACGATGTGCGGAGAGTTTTCTGTCAGTGTGTGAAAGCAGAGTTCCCTCAAACTCTCCTCAGTGTAAACAGTCAACACAACCCCAAGTCAGAGGTCAAAGGTCGTGGAGGTCAGCGGTCAGAGCCAGGGTCAGGACGGACTGTGGGAAGACTGACACTGGGTGGTGGTGTGGCTTACGTGGATGTCCGAGAGCTGTATTCACAAAATGTCCTTGTCCAAAGAGTTGCTCCTTGTAAAAAAATTCTTAGAAAATCATTAGAATGGTGACGTTTTCTAAGAATTTCCCTTTAAGTTAAGACTCGGTGAAGACAGAAGTTATTTCACAAAGCAATGCAGCCCTTAAAAACTTAGGAGGAGGTAGGAGGACTTTAAAGAGGTTGAAGAGTTTCTTAAACGGGAGAAAACAGTGGAAACACAAAGAGGTTGGAGAAATATTCTCTAAACGCTGAATGACAGTGAGTTAATGAGATGCTACAGATTAGGTCATACAGAGATAATGTTTGTGGTCGATCTGATTTGGGATACACACACATTTCCCACACAACGCAACATCTCTATAATGCCAGAAATAAAATGATCACAACAATAAGATATTTGGAAAACAGCAGTGCAGCAGTGATGATCTGGGTCTGTCTCAACTTTCCATCAGCAGAGTGATCACACTAACAATGACAACACTTTCACTGTCAGCAGTTCACTTAATTTCCCCTGGGTGTCCCCACCTCGTAGGCTCACTAAAGGGTGTGTCTTTGACAACCAGTCACTTCTTTTTAAAAAATGTGTCATACCTAGCAACGGGTTCAACCACCCCTTCCTCACTAAGGTAAAAGTCTCTGTCCCGTCCTTGCTCAGAGTCGCTCTGAGAACTTTCTTAAATCTCTCCTAAATTAAGACTCCTCACTCAAACATTTCATACAAAGTTAGGAGCTCTCTGAGAGTGTTCTCGTAATGTTGGTGATATGGTCCCTGGTGTTTAACCCACTGTCCTGATGACAAAATATTCTCTCTGCTGAACAGTAAAAAGGATTTTTAACCTGTTTTTCAAGTCGTGACCTTTACTGCAACCCAAACAAAGATGGTAGATAGACATAATCGTATTTTCTGCACAGTTTCATGGCTACCTGGACATGATATACTGTCACAATAATATTTTTTTTATCCCAATGGTGACAATAGTCCTTAAAGACTCTGTAAATCACAGTTTAATCATGTTTAACATTTTAGTGTAGTATGTTAGTATGCTAATGTCAGGCAATCATGGTGAACACGGATTACAAAGAACCCAGTTGTCTAAAAAAAACTGGCATTGTACATTTCTGCAAACCATGGACATGTTACATTTGTACATTAATATGTAGCAGGTACTTTGAAACTTTACCGGAATAAGACATCCACGTTTAGGGCACAATGCTGTCTGGAAAAACAGTGATAAATTGCTAAGAGAGTCGTGAGGGTGTCTCGCCATCCACCATTCCCTCCACCTCCTGAAGACAAAGTCAGCTCATATACTACGTCACTTTGGAAACGTTAATATAATACTTATGAAACGTACAGATCTAATTTACAAAAACCACTTTGTTATGGTCAGAAAAAGGTTGTGTTTTGGCTTAAAATACCCAGTTATGGAGGCATAATCCCTGCTAGAAAGAAAACATCCACTTGTTGGGTGCTTTGGTTTTGTGGTTTGATGGTGTTGAATATTGGTCTGCAGGGGTCTCCAGCTTGGCAGGCGTCTTGCCTCGGTGACCCGCCATCCACCATTGCCTCCACCTCCAGATGACAAAGTCAGCCCATATACTATGAAACATTGATATGATTCGTATGAGAAGTACAAATATCTGTGGTTTGCAGAAACAAACAATGCCAACATTTCCTCTGAAGACGCTGCTCTAAAAACATTTCATCACAGTTCATCCAATAATAGTTGTTGACATATTTCCTGCCAAATTCAGAGGTTTGGTTTATACTCAGTCAAACTCCTGGAGCAATATAAAGCTGATGTAATGAATTAAATATGAGTTGCCTGCTAGAACATAAGCATATTGTTGAAATATGATAGTTTCTCAAAGCATTTTAGTTTTATCCGTCCACCTCTGCGTTGCGTAACTCGCTGTAAAAAGTGTCTCCTAACAAACCAGCAGCTGTATCATGTGAGATCATGGATGAAAAATAGACTTTCATCAGACTGCAAGGTGTCTCTGAGCGTGTATTCGTTATCAGTGCAGATTGATGTGTGTTGTTTGTTCTCCGAGCTGCTTTTCATCAGACTATTTAAGGACATTTTAAATCATTCTTTCAGAAACACAGTTTATCACACAGAGAAAATAACAGGCCCACATTCATACTCCCTCCATCTAAGAACATTCTTACCGTCATACCAGTCAGTTCATGTCGATGATGACTGTGTTGTTTTAAGAGCTGTGTGGTGAAGCCAAAGACGAACTGCATAACTAACCAAACCTACAAAGTTACAACGTAACTAAAGTAAACATATTTATACCAAATGCAGTAATATTTCAGTGTTTAACTTTGTATATTTTGTGTCTTTCTGTGTGTATAATATGTGTGTATTTATTGTTTGTAACAGTCTGAGGGAGGCCCAGGCGGTCCTGCTGAGGAAGACTTTGTCACGGGGAGGAAGAGGAGACAAGATGGCCGCCCTGCTGATGAAGCACATTGAGAAGGAGAGGAAGAAAGTCACTGTGACCTCCTCTTTCTCCTCCCCTAACGCCTCATCCTCATCGACGTCATCGTCCTCAGTAAAAACCAGCGTGAAGACCTTCTACACTCAGAAGGGCCAGTACACCATCCACGTCACCGCACCCTCAGGTCAGTTAATGCACACATCACACACACAGTCTATCAGATGCAGTAGATTAAAATCTCTTCATATTAAACAAGCCAAAGTGTTAAATATATAATAAAATGATAACCCAGTAATGGTGCATCATGGAAAGTCAGAGGATTATTAAGTTATCACAATTCATCCTGAGGGGAACACGATGTGTGTGTACCGGTTGTGTAATGTTTGTCTGGTGCTGCCGGAGGGATTCAGGATACGAGAGCAGACGTTATAATCAAGCTTCCTCATGTTTGGACATGTTAACATGAGCTTACAGTGTATTTAACACACATACCAAAACACATGGGTCATTATTTAGTGTAATAACTGGTGTGAAGCTGATAGAGAGGCACTGAGAGATAAAGTGTACAACACAGTCAGGTCAAATCTGTCAGCCATACATTGTTGGAAAAACAGGCTCACTGTGATTTAATGGAGCTGGAATGCCAGTTTGTTACTGTGTGTTAGCTTCAGATAAGGTGAATGTTAATACAGTCTTACAGAGCAGGCCTGATCACTCTGATTAGACCCATACACAGTTCCTGTGATTGTCCAGCCGTGGAGGGGACTGACTGGAGAACTGCTGCTTTACTATGAAACTGATGAAGGAAGGGATGAAAATTTAAGATGGAGGTTATTGATTGATCAGAAGAGGATCATTTCTGAGATGATGTCATGAAATGTGGAGCTGGAGTTCACCTCTTAACACCAAGGAACCAATAGAGGACGATAAGGAAACACAGGAGAGGGCGGTAAATAAAAGCAGTACAGTGCAGTAAAGAAACACAGTAGAGTGCAGTAAATAAAAGCAGTCAAGTGCAGTATAGAAATGCAGTAGTGTGCAATAAAGAAACAGTACAGTGTAGTAAAGAAATGCATTAGAGGCCAGTAAAGAAATGCAGTAGAGTGCAGTAAAGGAACACAGTAGAGTGCAGTGAAGAAACACAGTAGAGTGCAGTGAAGAAATGCATTAGAGTCCAGTAAAGAAACACAGTAGAGTGCAGTAAAGAAACAGTAGAGTGCAGTAAAGAAACACAGCAGATTGCAGTAAAGAAATGCATTAGAGTGCAGTAAAGGAACACAGTAGAGTGCAGTAAAGGAACACAGTAGAGTGCAGTGAAGAAATGCATTAGAGGCCAGTAAAGAAACACAGTAGAGTGCAGTAAAGGAACACAGTAGAGTGCAGTAAAGGAAGACAGTAGAGTGCAGTAAAGAAACACAGTAGAGTGCAGTAAAGAAACACAGTAGAGTGCCGTAAAGAAACACAGCAGAGTGCCGTAAAGAAACACAGTAGAGTGCAGTAAAGAAACAGTAGAGTGCAGTAAAGGAACACAGTAGAGTGCAGTAAAGAAACACAGTAGAGTGCAGTAAAGAAACAGTAGAGTGCAGTAAAGAAACACAGTAGAGTGCAGTAAAGAAATGCATTAGAGTCCAGTAAAGAAACACAGTAGAGTGCAGTAAAGAAACAGTAGAGTGCAGTAAAGAAACACAGTAGAGTGCAGTAAAGAAATGCATTAGAGTCCAGTAAAGAAACACAGTAGAGTGCAGTAAAGAAACACAGTAGAGTGCAGTAAAGAAATGCATTAGAGTCCAGTAAAGAAACACAGTAGAGTGCAGTAAAGAAACAGTAGAGTGCAGTAAAGAAACACAGTAGAGTGCAGTAAAGAAATGCATTAGAGTCCAGTAAAGAAACACAGTAGAGTGCAGTAAAGAAACACAGCAGAGTGCAGTAAAGGAAGACAGTAGAGTGCAGTAAAGAAACACAGCAGAGTGCAGTAAAGAAACACAGTAGAGTGCAGTAAAGAAACGCAGTAGAGTGCAGTAAAGAAACACAGCAGAGTGCAGTAAAGAAACACAGTAGAGTGCAGTAAAGAAACGCAGTAGAGTGCAGTAAAGAAACACAGCAGAGTGCAGTAAAGGAAGACAGTAGAGTGCAGTAAAGAAACACAGTAGAGTGCAGTAAAGAAACAGTAGAGTGCAGTAAAGGAAGACAGTAGAGTGCAGTAAAGAAACACAGTAGAGTGCAGTAAAGAAACACAGCAGAGTGCAGTAAAGGAAGACAGTAGAGTGCAGTAAAGAAACAGTAGAGTGCAGTAAAGAAACACAGTAGAGTGCAGTAAAGAAATGCATTAGAGTGCAGTAAAGAAACACAGTAGAGTGCAGTAAAGAAACACAGCAGAGTGCAGTAAAGGAAGACAGTAGAGTGCAGTAAAGAAACACAGCAGAGTGCAGTAAAGAAACACAGCAGAGTGCAGTAAAGGAAGACAGTAGAGTGCAGTAAAGAAACACAGAGTGCCATAAAGAAACACAGTAGAGTGCAGTAAAGGAACACAGTAGAGTCCAGTAAAGAAACGCAGTAGAGTGCAGCAAAAAAAGACCTGAGTGAAGCATTAAGGAACAAACATGTCACCTGCAGGTGGAGTCTGTGATGAAGCTGCTGTAATAATGTGCTCAGTGTTTCTACTTTGTTCCACTGTTCATGTTTATAGTTTTTCTGCTTCATTGGTTCAGGCTTCACACTGTGTGTGTGTGTGTGTGTGTGTGTGTGTGTGTGTGTGTGTGTGTGTGTGTGTGTGTGTGTGTGTTCAGTCTGCAGTCAGTCAGGACATGAGCTCATAGACAAACAGCAGCAGAAACAACCAGCCTCTATTCTACCTAAACACCACCACGGCCCTCTGCAGTGCTGGGGCCCCTGACCAGTCTGGGGGGTCCTACAGTAAAACAAGAACTGGTCCAGTCACACTGTGAGGTTATGATTTGTTTCCATTCAGCCAGTTTGTGTCCCACGTGTAATGAGAACATCAGAAGGTTGTTTAACAACATTTATCACGATCGTTCAAGTTTGAGACAAAGACCGTAAAGCAGAGCGCGTGGAGGCATTTTCAGTGTGGGACTTTCTGTTTAAGCAGCTGTCACGTCAATATTGATTTTGAACAAACTAGTTGGTATGTTAGGTTTTCGTGTGAGGAAAGTCAGTTTGCTGACACTCGTCTCTGCACATTGTAGTCTGTTGTTGAGAGGTTGGTGATGTCAGGCTGTCATGACCCTCCACCTCAAACTGAATGTTTAACGTCAACCAAACCGACAGAAATCCAACCAAACTCTAAAGTTAAGGAAAACCAGTTCAGGTTTGAAATTCGGTCACTACCATGATATTCTGCAGCTAAAGGAAATAGACCCCACAACCCCTGTGTGTGTGTGTGTGTGTGCGTGTGTGTAGTGTGTGTGAATAAGGTTATTGTTAGTGCAGAGCTGAGTGGACTTATACAGCTCAGATCAGCTCACAAACACAACGAAACAAATCCTCCGAAGAATCCCTCACACACTTTCACTCCCTGTTTCCACAGCTCAATCACTGTCATTGTTGCACAGGATTTAACCTCTGACTGGTCAAGGTCACAAGATTTAAGCACACACACACATTTGTATGACTTTTCCGTGAGTAATCAGCTCAACATGCAGCTCCTCTCAGCTTTATGGTGGGTTTCAGCTTATTGTTTATCTGTTCACAACTTCACTGTTCTGGTTCACTCTCAGCACCCTCACGGTGTTGTTTGCAGAGAAGACGCTGTAAAAAGACACTGAACTTCACCTGCTCAGCAGCAAACAGCACACTGACACAGTTAAAGACTGCCTGGTGAACATAGTGCAGAAATTTGGCAGCTAAAGAGACATTTTTCCTCAGCAGCTGGTGGAGACCAAAAACAGAGCTAACAGAGAGGGGATGAGACGGAAATTCTTCAGGTTACACAAACACAAAGACTACGAATGAATCATCGCGTTGATCTGTGACTGCTGGATGTGGAAATAAGCAGCTGTTCGCTGTCAAGTTCAACATGATGAGGATTTTATCAGCGGTTATGTTCAACAGTCCCAGCAGGATTACACCAACTTTTTTCGGGATTGTTTTAGCCGGAAATGTATAAATTCACTGCAGCTTTTCTTTAAAAAAAAATACCATATTTTTAGGTGTTAAGCAATGAAAGTGTGATTTTAAAAGTCACTTAAAGTCGAAGGCAACTTGTCCTCAGCCTCATCAAGGCATATTTGTTTGTAAATGTGAGACATTTGTGTTGTCTGCATCTTCACAACTAGAAACAAGGAAGTGAGTTTGGTGACATTATGTGGACGAGATGCTATGATGACTGGTCAAATTTGCACAAGAGTTGCGGTGATTGGACAAAATACAAGTTCGCACAGAAATTGAACACAGTGTTAGTTCAGGCAGGACACAATGTCAAGCTCAGCTCACACCCCAGCTACATCAGCTGATCACAAGCAGCACAATCAACTGATGGATCAGCTGATTGATTGAAGGGAGTCAGCTGATAGATCACATGATTCCTTTCTATGCAACCAATTGGCAAATCTCATTCAGGGCGCCCTATTTAAACTGCTCTGGCCTGCCTACTGTTGCTGCTTCCTCTGCAAGCTGCTCTGCAACCTGCCTCCACCCCAGCTCCTCCTTTTCATGCTGTGTCTGACTTATCAATGTCATTTCTGTTCGTCACTGATGCTGCTCTGTTCTGTTCCTGGGGGTCTTTGCTGCTGCTCTCCCTGCCTTAGGCTTTCCATGTAGGCGCATGGAAGGGCAGGGAGTTGTGCTCTCTCTGCATTAGGCTTTCTGCATAGGCCTGAGGAAAGGCAGAGAGGCCCCAGAACAGAGCCGTATCACCAAATATAATACTGCAGATAGAAATAACATTTTCTTTGACTGAAGTGGTCCTGACTGAATTCACAGCTGCCAGATAAATTAGCGTTAATTGTTGCAATCGACACATCAGAAATGAACCCTGCGCTAAATCTTGCCCCTGGACGCAGACTGGCCAATCAAGACGTAGCATCAGGCCGGCTCAGACCAGGCTCCGACACCAACACAACTGTGCTCCACTGACTTTTGAGATTTCCTTCATTTCCAGGCTGGTTTTGTGGATTTGGAGCTAAATGTTGTGTCTGGGGCACGTCGTGTATTAATGATACCTGGAGAGGTTGGAAAAGGATATACGTTTCTTCCCTGTTCCAAAACCAAAATCAAACCCTGAAAAGTGTCGAGTTAGCTAGCTACTGAAGGTATAGCCTACTGAATGTATACACATGCTGCTTTTGCTTTTTAATGATTATAACCGTGAACAAAGTCCGACCCTGCCGTACAGGAACCAGTGAAGGGAAGCACGGAAACTTTGCTGATATTCAGCCAGCTGTGATTCAATATCAGCAAAGTTTCCCTTTATATTCATTGTCTTGTGTGGCGATCAGCAGTGATGTGGTGGCTCACTTTTACACTGTGATCTGTAGCCTATAGTTTGGCTTTAGCTTCTAACTATCTTTGTCTTTTTAACCTGTTGTTGAGTCAGTTTGACATCCTGGATATATCCTTCAAACGCAGACTGTAGACCTCTCTGTCTGCTTCTCTCTGGAATCACTCTTTCATTTTTCCAAAAATATGACAATATATCTTCAGGGAGTGCAGTTAGTTACAGTGTGGGCTCCATGCTTACTCTGACAGCTTGTTGGAGCATCTCAAAGGGGCGGGGCTTAGCAAAAGGTCAATTGCTGAAGGGCTGACTGATGTCTTTTTTCCTTTCTTCAATAATAACGATTTTAACAAAGATAAAAACCATGTAAAAAGGAACTTGTTCCTATATAAATCTGCTCACACTTTAATGCTGAGCCTCCAGTGTCTTTTACCAACGACTGCTGATGTCTTCTGTCCTTCTGTCTCTTCAGCTGTCAGTCTGGTTCAACTGTTGGGCAGTACTTTCTTCTCCATTTATGAACCAAAACTTTCATACTTAGTAACATTTTTTTGTAATGATGACAACTTTGTAATAATAGACTTATTTTTCCTGCTAAAACCGTCACTTATTTAAAGTTTAGTTTTCAGAAGTTCTTCCAGCTCTGCAGTCAGGAGCTACTTTTAGCTTCAAAATGTTTGGTGAATGTCGTCCTCTGAAACCCAAACCAGGGTTGCATCATCAGCCTGACATCCTCTAATGTTCTGTTATGAAACTGTTCAGCAGCAGCAGGAGAAGAAGAAGCTCTCCGCTACCAAGAAAAAGGCCAATAAAAAAAGAATAGAAGAAAGCGAAGGAGTGAAAGAGAGAGAGAAAGACTCCTGTGCTAATACTCTGTCTCTCCCAGTGTGGACTGATGGACCAGATCCCTGCTAAACATTTTGTTTGGAGTGGAGCCCAGTCCTGCACACTGCTTTCAATTATCTCTCTACCTCCCTCTCTCTCGCTCGGTCTCACTTTCTGCTCAGACACACTGTTGCTCACTCGCTCACACACACTCAGGAGTGTTTGGGAAAAAAACAAGAGTGCGGAGCAAGAGGGGGAAGCGTCTGGTCGTTTTCTTCTTCCTTCCTTCCCTCCTTTCTTTCCTGCGACGCTCGTTTTCACTCCGCCACAGAGAGAGGGAGGCGGGTGAGGGAGAGTTAGAGAGGTTTGGAGAGTTTTGACGATGCAACACGCTCAGAAACTCTGACTGCAACGCTCAACATGCTGCAGCCTCGGCTCTCCTTTTTTCTGTCCTCTGTCCTCATCGTCTTCGTCTCTTCTCTGCCAGCTGATGGACAGACAGTCTCAGGAGGAGCAGGAGGAGCAGGGGGAGGGGTGGAGAGGATCCAGGTGATGTTCACGCCCACCATCTGCAAGGTGCGCTGCAGCCAGGACAGATGTGTCAACTACTGCGAGCGAGGCAACGTGACCACGCTGTACAGCAGCAGTGAGGGTGGAGGAGGAGGTGTAGGAGGAGGAGGAGGAGGAGGGAGGAAGGAGAGACAGCTCCCATGGACCGGGCTTCAGAGTCTGTAAGTTGAACTTTTTACCATCCACTCTCTCTCTCTGTGTAGCTGCAGTGTTTTCATGTGACTCTCAGGTGGTGTATCCAGGTAATATTGTGATGGGGAGGTCGTGCACATGATTAAATCTGAAATCTATGAGTGTGACATAAAGCTGGAAGAGACAAACTCTAATTTTTGTTCTATTAAATCATATTGAAATAAACTCCTTTTAAGATATCAGCTGATATTTTATCCAAACTCCAATATGTACAATATATCTATTAAAAATTAAAGAGCTGGAGAGTTTTAGACATAGTAGTTCTGTGCAGGAATGTGCAGAAGTTCATAGTATGAAGTTGGGGTGTGAATCACCAGAGGACCCATGATATGATATTATCATGATCCTTAGGTCACAATACGATATTATTGCAATACAATACATCCTAATATATCGCAATTTATTACCTGTTTTGTCCAACTGCAAATTATTTCCCCAAAGGAAAACTTTGTCAACATCAGTTTTACCTCATAAGATAAAGTTTTCAGTCTGTTTTTTGACTTTAATCATTTTAATTGCAGTGAAAATATGATGCAAAGCAAACAGACTGACCAACACTGTCATAAAACCTGTCAGAAAATGCTGCATATGCTGCAGATTTAACGCCCTCTGCAAGGAGCGAAACACTTTACATGCAGGTATCCTGCTAGCGTTGTCTGTTCCATTCTTGTGCTGCATTTTGCAGGATGTCTGCAGTGTTTGCTCTGGTGTGACTTTCGTGACTTTCATCAGATAATGTGTCGTTATAGTCACATATGAATCCACTGACCTTGAAGTCAAGGTGTCACAGGTTGACGCCACCCTTCCTGCTGCACTCAAAGAGTCTCAGCTTTATGCTTCACTTCTCTGTAGAGCCTGGGTAAGGCTGTGTCAGTGGAAAAACGACGCAACGGAATCACATACCTGGGTTCACATGTTTTTGGCATGTAATAAAAGCCTTGGTTTTCAACAGTGCTGTAAGGATGCAGATCTTTGCACATGAAGTAGGAGATGGACTGTGTTATTTTCTTAGCTCTTTCAGAGTTTGATGCTAGTTTTGTCGTGCTAAGCGTGTCCAGTGTTGGTTGATTTTTCGGCAGAGCGAGTTTAGTGTTAGCTTGGCCGATAGCGGCTAAAACTATCTCTGGATGGTGGCATGTCTTTACAGTTGAGAGGTTGCTCATCTATTAGCTGAAACCTGCCTCAGAGACAGCACTTCTCTAACAGGCTTTCACATGTACAGACTCAAGCTGGGGCAGTGACAGACTATGTCCTACAACTACTAGGATGCACTGTGCGGCACCAGACCAATAAATGCTCCCACTGGTGGGTGACATAATGCAAACATGACTGGAAAGAAACAATCTTGATCTCTCGCAGTTAAACAGTTAACTAAAATTTGTTCCTGTAAAGATTTGATTTGCAACCCTGTAACAGAATCTAGGTTTATATTTGATCAGTGCTGCCTAGTTTTACCGTTCGATCTCCGTTTTCTGTTTCCATACTTTTTTTTGCTGAGCAGAAAACAGTATGACGCCCACTCCCTGTTCACAAACCGTCACTATTACAGATAAACATGGCACTAAAATATGTTTCTAAAATATTTTATGTAGGCGATAGGCAGTGCAGTAACATAACATTGATATATAATTTGCTACTGAGCAATACGAAAATGCGTAAGTACAACCTGTAGCTCAAGCAATAGCCTGAGAGCCAGCAAAACTCCGCTGGAAGATGTAAATTACGTCATCTGGCTGAGTTTCGCCAGGGGCGAGGAGGATATCTCGGCACTGGTTTGATGGTGGGAAGTTTACCACAGTTCATTCACACATACTACCCACACTGTTTTGATACAAAGCTGGTTGAAAGTCGGCGAAGTACCCTTTTAAGGAGAAAACGTAAGGTGTTTTGTGCAACAGGCCACAGAGTGTTGAAGCTGAAGACCACAGAAATCTCAGCTTATGAGGTCACATGTGTAATGTGTGAAGCTGCTCCAGCTGCGATCACGTGACCTGCAGCTGTTTGATGGTTGGCCCGAGCTCAGCATCTGAGGCAGAGCCAGTGAATAGTTGAGTTATCTGAACTGATCGCAGGTCAGATTTATTTTGACTCACCTTCTTTCATTTCTGTAAAAATCAGCTGGCGGAGACTTGAAACAGAAAGGAGATCCATCCCGGTCAACATGTATTCAGCTCAAATGAAAAATGAGTTGCACATTTTATATTTGTGCATAAAATAAACCTCCCAGGAGAAGCTGTAAACTGAAGAAAAGACCTCATCTCATTGTGTCCTCTTCTCCTCTGCAGTGGTTTAATGGCGCTGCCTGCAGATTTAGCTCCACCAGCTATTCTTCTCATCAACTAAAACAGTGCATTCATTTGTACTTTTCTTTTTCATTGATTTTCTTTTTACTTGGTGTAAAACTTTGTGCTGCATTTGAATGTGAAATTGGACTAAAGAGAAACAGAGAGGAGCAGGAGAGGGAGGAGAAACACCACTGACATATGGCTTTCATTTATCATTAACTTAACCCCCTTCTCACACACACACACACACACACACACTCTGCAGCAGAGGACAGGGAGGAGGAGGTGATGACATCATAGGGTCAGAAGGTCAATCCCCTGGTCCCCCGTCAGCCTCTTATTTTTCTTTCTGTGAATTAACTTTATCGGCACATCTTTACCTGCTGATGCATGTTGACACAACCTGTCCTCCATCTGCTGGGAAATCCCAAAATCATTTCTGTTTTAATTCCACTGTGAAATCACTCCTTCGACTCACCATTTCTTCTTTGGCACTGTCTCTTCTTCTTCTCCTCTTTGTTACTTATTCTTTTCAATGACCTCCATTTCCCGCTTTCCTCTCTATCATTCGCTAAATCCCTCTGTTTTTTTTAGCAACCAATGGAGACCTTTCCACCAGCATTTAGGCCACCAGACATGGGTGTTTTTAGCAACCCATCACTGCATTTCAAGCAGCTCTGTGCACAAAACAAAAGTTTTTCTATCGACCTCTAGCTACCTTTCCACTGGCTTTTGTGCCGCAGAACATGGATGATTTTTAGCAACCCCTAGCTGTGTTTCGAGCAATGTTTGTGCCACCGAATATGGGTGTTTTTTAGCGACCTGTTGCATGTCAAGCGGCTCTTGTGCCACTGAACATAAGTGTTTTTGAGTTTAAGCCACCAAACATGGGTGTTTTTTGTGACCAGTGGCCACATAGTGTTAGTGTTTTGAGCACCCATCTCCTCATTTGCAGCAGCATTTGTTTTTGTTTGTTTTTTAGCAACCAGTGGCCGTGGCAAGCCGCTGCATTTCTAGTGACGTTTGTGCCACTGAACATGGGTGTTTTTTAGCGACCTGTCACTGCGTTTCAAGCGGCCCTTGTACCCCTGAACATGAGTGGTTTTTAATGACCTGTAGCTACATTTCCAGCAGCATTTTTTCAGCGTTTCAGTGTTTTTCAGCAACCCATCACCTGTTGTTTTGTGGCTGCATAGTGTTGGTGTTCTTTTGGCACCAGTGGCCGCCTTTCTAGCAGCATTTGCACTACTGAACATGGGTGATTTTTAGCGGCCTGTCACCTTTTGTCGAGTGGCTTATGTGTCACTGAACGTGGGGGTTTTTAAGCAAGCGATTGCTGTATTTCCAGCTGCATTTGAACCACTGAATATGGGTGTTTTTTTTTTAAACCTGTCAAGTTTCAAGCACCTTCTGTGTCACCAAATGTAAGTATTTATAAGCAATTTGTCAACTTATGTGGATGTTATTTCTCCTGTCAGAGTTTACAGTGGATTTGGTGCCAGCGAACAAGGTTTTTTTTTGTTTTGTTTTAGCAACCCGATGCTGCAGAGCAAAGATATATACAGCCTGCTAGCATGACTGTAGCCTGGTTGTACTAATGATGTCTTCAATTAAAAAAATTCACCAACTCTGCAGCTCTGCTTTTTAGCTCCTTGTACCTTCTAAGAAGGGTTTCTGTAGGTTGAATTTTATACCTTCTAAAACCTGGTTAATACCAGTTTAATATCTGTTTCACAATCATTCTGTTGTTTCAGATGGAAAACCAGTTGGCCAGTATGGCCTTATAGTTTGTCTGCTCTTCCCAGTAGTGTGTAACTATAATTTTTAATTATATAAGTAGTGACATTAATGCAGTCTAGATCCCATTTAAACATTATTAGTTTATTTAACTTTTGCTAATGCTTCCTAGCTGCAGAAGAAAACAGTAGAGCAATGTTTAACTTAAACGGGCCCCTACAATCAACCGACACAACAACCCTACTGTTAGTTTAGATGTGTTGAACATCTCTTGACAAAAACATTTCATAACCTACATTACTGCTCACAGCAGCCAAGAGAAAAGAAAGATGTTCGTTCATTATATTTAAGACTCTTTGATACCTTCTAAGGGCTGAACATATCCTGCTGGTTGTGGTTTTGCAGCTTTGCTTTTGTTTTCATCAAACTGGCTCTGACAAAATGTCAGATGTTGCGGTGTGAGCCACGGAGTTGTCAGATCAGAACAAATCATTCCACAGTTTGACGTGTTTCTTTCTGTGTATTCTTTCTTTCTTTTCATAAATGTTTATATAATTTCATCCCTTTAATCTCTCCTTGTTTATGCCTGAACACTCCTTTTTTTCCATCCGTCTGTTTTTGTCTGTTTTGCCTTAGTTATCTCCAAAAAAACCTCCTACCAACTCTGTGTGTGTGTGTGTGTGTGTGTGTGTCTCGTGTTTGTGCTGTGTGTGTGTGTGTGTGTGTGTGTGTGTGTGTGTGTGTGTGTGTGTGTGTGTGTGTTGATGGAGTCCATCTGTGGGGCGATGTCCAGGATAATAATTAGGTCACAGTGTTTACACCAACACACACATGCAGAATCTCAGTGTGTGTTGAAAAACTTGTAGAGTAAACAAATATTTTGCACACAAGATGACACGCACACACACTTGGAAAAGGGTGTGGACATGAACTCACACACACACACACACACACACACACACACACACACACACACACACACACACACACACACACACATAGTTGGGCACATGCAAACAATAGCCAGCAGAGACAGATTCACACATATGATACCAGGAAGAGGAGCTCAGATCTCCACTCAGTGTAAAGCACCAATACAACAATTCTGAACTACTTAGAGGCTAACATCAGTATTTTTCAACCTGGACCCAGTTTCTCCATGTTTTTGGGTCTAAGTGACTGATGGGAACAACATTTTTTGATATTGGTTCAGTATTGAGATAGAGTGCTGCAGCCAGCAACCATGAAACAGGCTGCAATGTAACCACTCGGGGTTAAAAAAGTGTTTTTGCCACTGACATGCTCAGATTGTTATTATGAGTGTCTGGAGGGATCCATTCCATAAAATGTCAGAGATAAACCTTTGTTTAAGAGTGGGATCCTTTTTCTTTCACCAGAAGTCAGCACTGACATTGCCATTGCTAAGTCCTTGTAAATAGACAGTAATTTAAGCGTGTATAGAGCCAGCATATTTTCACATCTAAACTGGGTAAATTAAGCTTTTATTCCAATCAGACAAACCAAGACAGCTTTGTGAGTTTTAGTGTTTCTGGTGACTTTGAATGCAGTGTTTTTACAATTATAAAATTACTGTTTATTTAAATAGAGTCTGGTGTGGTTGGCGATGGCACTTTTGGGGCTTGTACTTCAAACAAAAAGGATCTGGTGCTTTACCCAAACAGTGTTAGATTGTTTAGCCACTGGTGAAAATGTTGCGAGTATACAAGGACCTGTAGGTCCTCAGGTTGTAAATCCCAGTGTGATAACACTATAGCACAACGTCAAAACAAGGCTAATGGTGCTGAGTAACGTCAGTGCTGCTATAAGGTCTCCAAACGTGTATTAAAGTAAATAAAACATGCTAGTCTATAGCATGGCATTCATGGCTGTAGGTTACTGATATTATGCTAACCTCAAATAATCACATCTACAGTAAATGTAATGGTGCCTCTAATGCGGGTTTAAATACTGCACTTTGCAGAATTTACAGGCTGGAGGAAAGGAGTGTTTTCCTCACCATGTTGCCCCCAAACTATGACCAGACAACAATTGTATTTATTATCACTGTAAATCATAGCTGTAAATGAACTGTGCAACCATGCTAGCAGCTAGCGTTAGAGTTATCTCCACCCTCTCGTCCAATTATGATCACTTCTGGCTCCAAGAAATCAAGATGGTTGTCGCCAGGATGCCAAACTGAAGGTTTCAAAACAGGAGTCCAGAAACCAGTGGCTGATAACAGTGGCCACGTCCATTATTTATCCAGTCTATGGTGTGGATGTGTCAGGAGACCTGGAGGTTGGATCCTGTTCATTCCTATAAAAGCTGCTCAGTGGCACATGAAAAAGCTTGTGAAAAATGGGTCCAATATTTACTTCAGTGACTACGGGGCAAAGGAAACAGTCTTAATCTGCACTCACATTCACTTTTCTCATTGGAATGAATGGACTCAGGGCCGCAGCTAGTCGCTTAAAGGGGCAGGGCAGCGGCGGAACCCACGTGACATAGATACAGGAGATAAATCTAAAGTGGGCCGTCTCCATTTATCAACTGTCTCTGGTTCCACTTTGGACCACTGTGTAAAGTTGGCTTAAAAGTCCAGCGCTCTTCCTTGGGGCTTGTCTGTGGGGACTGACTTATGTTTGGAGCCAGCCTCCAGGGGCCATTTGAGGAAATGCAGTTTTGGCCTGTTTTTCAGCCCCCGAGGTAATAATCTGAGCCTGTCAGCGGCAAAACAAACATTGCACACATTGGTCACATTGCAGTCTGTTTTGTTGCTGCCAGCTGCTGCCCTTTGGCTCAATACAGGACCAATGTGAACATACAGTCTAGGTAAAAAAAAAACACTGATGTGACCCTTTGAAATCAAACCTTTGCATCATCAAATGAATAATAATCACAGTATATCTACATACATGTAGTATTTCTAACTGGTTGTTGGGCTGCTGATAGAGATCACAGCAAGAGAAGAACCCCGTGTCAAAGAGGCAGGCTTCCTTCCTGCCAAACAGACTTTTGGGTATTATCGGCTAATTAGCGGCAGCTTGAACACCAGCTGAACTCTGGGTAACAATACACCAGCATCCTGTAGCACGCACTCAAACAGGAAGTAGGAAAGTGGCTGGCTGGCTCTACTGGCTCTCCGTCCACTCTCACCTCCATCGCATCAGGGCAGCAGGCTTTGTTTTACATCCATACATCACCTGACCTCACCCAGTGGTCTCCTAGCAACAGAGAGGGGAGGAGCCCACACCCACCACTTCTACCAGAAAGCATCAATGTAACAGCCGGAGAGTAAACAGTGGAGAGTGTTGCGAAACAGACAGCAAGTGTTTCCAGGCCGACAGTAAACATGATGGATGTGTGTTAGTGTTGCCCTTAGACCTGTATGTGTGTGTGTGTGTGTGTGTGTGTGTGTGTGTGTGTGTGTGTGTGTGTTTACGCCTAGTACTAACTGGTAAGAATGTGAATTTTGATTTTAGCATTTCACTGTGAGCATGTTAACCTTTAGCGCCAGACTGACACATTTTATACAAAATTAGATCTAAAAGTTGCTGCAACACGTCAGCACAGTACCTGAGTAAATGCACAGGTGCAGATTTTGGTGTGTGGAGGAAATCAATGGACACATCCCCCCAACACGTTCTCATCCCAGCTCAACATATATTGCCACTTTATCAGTGACCTTTGACATCTAAATGTGACACGCTAGGTATCCTCCTTGACGTTCCAGGACATGCATTGTGTCTTTTCAAAATACACTTCCGTTTACACGGATAGCTAACACCAGGCTCCTGTGAAAGTCCCATCTAGCACCCCTCCCACAGCTGGCGGAGCGTCATACCTCCGTGAAAGGTGTCTGACGCCAAAATCACTGACAAAGTGACGGTATTTGATGAGTTGAGAATGAGAACGGTTGGTCCCCCTCAGTGATTAGAACAGTGCATTTGAGCTCTACTCCTGATAAAAAAACAGAGGACTTATATTTCAATGAAGTGCTAGGACGTGACTAAAAGATGCAACAGTGCCTCTGGAAAAGAAGGTGGGAGCATCTTTGAAAGTATCTGCATAATACAGAGAGAAGCAGGTTGAAGCAGGACGTACCATGACATTTCCACCATACATTTATGCAGAAAAGGAACAAATCAGTGCATACAAATTCACCAGAATGACTCAAACATATAAACTACTAAACAAAGGTGTCTCTCTGTGTTGTGTCTCCTGCAGTCCTCTGTCCTCTGCTCTGTAAGAACGGAGGCATCTGCCTGCAGAAGGACCGCTGTCTCTGCCCGCCAAACTTCACTGGGAAGTTTTGCCAGATCCCTGTTGCCCACACAGCCGTCGCTGCAGCTGCATCTGCATCTGCATCTGCATCCGCCTCCTCCACCTCCACCAATGAGATCGTCAACCTGCGCTGCTGTCTGCCATGGCAGCCAATCAGGAGCTGACCCAGTCTGAGTTCCTGCTGCCGCTGGGACAACACCAGGAGACGGGAAGGGCTGGTGGTGAGTCTGAACTCTGGCTCAAATGTTCCTGTGGTTGTTTGGACTGAAAAGTGTTTTTTCTTTGTTTATTGAACAGTGAAAAAGTGCCATCAATCGGAGCGTCTGATGCTCAGAAAGAAAATCAATTATTATTTTATTAAGCAAAATCACAGTGATGTGGTAGCATCTGAGACATTATCATCATGTTAAAAGTTTGTATGTGTGTGTGTGTCTGTGTGTGTGTGCAGCTCCCGGCCCATCCATGGTGAAGGTCAGAGTGCAGCACCCTCCTGAGGCCAGCGTGAAGATCCACCAAGTGCGGAAGGTAACAAAAACAAACAGCACTAAAGTTTTAGGTTGACAGTGTTTCATACGGTCAGTTTTCTTCTTCATCTGGTTCCAGGTGACTGGATTCAGCCCCACACTGCGGACTCTCTCCTCCTTGTCCTCGGGGTCAGCGGGGCTCCAGCTCCGGCTCCGGCTCCAGAAGGTGGGGATGTCCAGGCCCAAACAGTGAGAGGGGACGGCACCTTCACCCAACAGTCTGGGTTCAAGTACTGCTTCAGAGAGGTTAAAGACGGACAGGTGAGGAGGAGCGGGAGGACTCACATTTGGTTCCAACATCTGTTCTCTGTTCAGGAAGCCAGAGTAAAGTCAAGCGAGCGCCCCCTAGAGGCTATGAATACTGCATTTTGGTTGCATAATCCCAGCCAGAAACAGCGATGACTCTGTGAAAAACATTCCGCGTTTTGTGGCACTGCCCTCGCTGGAAAACCAGCGAGGGGGTAATACAAAAAAACAAACAAAAAAATGCTGGAAACACAGTGATGAGAAAAAAACAAAACAACCATCACAAAATTTTCTTAAAAATATAATGACAATGTGCAGGTAGTACTGTGGATGACAACGGGTCCCAAAAATCATCAGTATTCATGCTTTTGGGATTAATTCCAAATCTGGTCATTATTTTTACAAAATATTTTTGAGCTAAAGTTTATCGTTCACCAAAATTATACATATGCCAGCCAGCAAGATTCTGTCAGTGTTGGACTGAAGAACATCTCACCCAGCCAGAGCTCGTAGTTTTGCAACACATCTGTGATAACTTTAGTGACCCTGAAAGTATTTACAAAGACTTGATGACAATCCATCAAATAGTTGTTGAGATAAATTTAGCCTGTGTTGGACCAAAACTTCCATCCTGAGACTCATGCCAGTAAAAATAGTCCTGTGTCACAGAATTAAGGCTAAGCAAGGTACTAGAGACGTCCCTCTCCCTAGCAACATTTTCCAGCTCCTGCTGGGGGACCCCGAGTTGTTCCCAGGTCAGATGAGATATGTGATCCTTCCAGTGTGTCTTGGGTCTGCCCTAGGGCCTCCTACTCACTGGAAGTACCTGGAAAACTTCTAATGGGAGGCACAGAGGAGGCTGTGCATGCTGGAGGTCACCGTGTGGTGAAGCCAACAGAACCACATCATCTGCTAAGATGCAATTCTGAGTTCCCCAAATTGGATCCCGTCCTCATCAAAAGGGCTCCTTGAGATTCTGTCCATGAAAACCACAAACAGCATTGGTGACAAGAGACATCCTGGCGGAGGCCAACACCCACGAGAACACATTTGACTTTACGCTGAGTGAACGGCTGAAGGACCAGATGTCTGTATCACCTCAGTAACCCTCGAAGGACTCCTCAGGAGACACAGTCGAAAGCCTTCTCCACGTGAATATCCAAAGTAACTTAGATTTTTGAGACAAAATGTTGACTCTCTTCAGATGGTAACAAGAATTAACACTTCAAATATGTTTTAATTAAATAAAATGTGTCTGTCTGATGGCGACTGGTTTACCGGCATGTAGTAAAATATACTTGTTGTTTTTAATGAGCTTAAATTAGTTAAATATCGAGTGAGCAGCGTGTGTTCTTTGTAAGATAATTTAATTTTTTATAATGGTGCAGTATGAAACCTTTTATGGTGAAAGTAAATGAGTGATTTATAGTTTATGATCCTGTAATGAGTTGTAACTACTAACTGAAGCCTGAGAAAAACTCCTCTCTGGTTCACATTAGCTGTCTGGCTGCAGACTCTCAGCGTGTTCGCACTTCTCTGTTTTCTGATAGAAAATCCCTGCTCGGCCATATTTCATGCCGATAATGAAACGCAGCTTTTGTTTCGGCTGCTGTAACTGCTGTCGCTCAGTCCTGATGTCCAACAGGACTCCTCAAACTGCAGCAAACTACGATGTGCATCAGAATACCTGCACCTGTCGTTTTTTTTTAGCTGTGTGCGCAGCACTGCTCTATGGGTAGAAAAGTTAGCTGGTTTGACCTAGACTGACACATCTCAACAACTATTATTGGATGGATTGTGATGAGATGTGGTTCAGCATTCATGTTCCCCTCAAGATGAATTATAACAACTTTGGTGATCCTCTGACTTTTCATCTAGCGCCATCATCAGATCAACATTTGAGCCAGATACATGTAGAACTAATGACAATCACTTCAGCTGTCTTATCTTTAACTTTATCACTTCTAATTGTGTATATACAGTACAGTTAACGTGTGTGTGTGTGTGTGTGTGTGTGTGTGTGTGTGTGTGTGTGTGTGTGTGCGTGTGCGCAGTGCAGCTCTCCTCTACCCGGTCTGAGGAGCAAGGAAATGTGCTGCAGAGGGATCGGGAAGGCCTGGGGCATCTCTGATTGTGTCCTCTGTCCTGAGAATAAAGGTACACGCACACACACACACACACACACACACACACGCACGCACACATCAGGTACAAGCAATGGTGGAAAGAAAGTACATTTATGTAAGTGCTGCACTGAGGTACAATTTTAAGGTACTTGCACTTTACTGGAGTATTTCCATTTTCTTTTCTTTTTTTTATTTTATTTTGTTTCGATTGAGAGATACAGGTTCAGATTATTAAAACAAATTGTGTTTGTTTGTTCCTGATTGATTGTCCCCCCCCCCCCCCCCCCCCCAAAAAAAAAAAAAAAAGGAAAACTAGTAACAAAAACAGAAGTAGTAGTAGTAAAATATCTGACAAATATTTGTAAGATGTCCATAATAGTGTCTGTAAAACATTAAAAAATATTAGTAAAATATCCCCAAAAAATATTTGAAAAAAATAACAGAAAAAAATCAGATAAGAATTAGTGAAATAATTATAATTATATATCTGAAACATCATATTGAATCATCAGAATAACAGTAAAACTATGCTGAAAAATTAGTCAAATATCAAAAAATTATCAGCACTGTCACAAAAATATGTCAGGTTTGTGAAAAATATAGGAAAAAAAATTGTAAAATATCTAAAAGATATGTTAGTGAAATGTTTTTTAAAATTAGTAAAATATCATAAAAATTGTAAAATATCTATAATAATATCTGGAAAGCATCCAAAAAATACATTAGTAAAATATCCAAAAAAATATTATTAAAGTAGCAGTAAAAAAAAAAAACATTGTTAAAATAATAATAAAATAACCTTACAATTTTAGTAAAATATCCCCATTTTTCAAAAAATAAAACATAACAGCAGAAAATGACAAATATATCTTAAAATTAAAAAGTAAAATATCAGAAAAATATCAGTAAAGCATGTTTAAAATATCAGTTAAACATGGGAACAATATTAATAAAATATATTTTAAAAAATATTAGAAAATTGTCAAAAATAATGGAAAGAAATCTAAAGAATTATTAGTGAACTTCTACAAAAATATTTGTAATTCAAATTGGAATACTTCTGTAGATAAGTACATTTTTCACTTTATTTCTTTTGATTCTTTTTTCTGTATTTACTTGTTTTATTTTATGCTACTTTATACTTCTACTTCACTAGATCTCAGAGGTAAATATTGTACTTTTTCCTGCACTATATTTTTCTGACAGCCTAAATGACCTTACAGAATCAGATTATTAATACAAAACATAAATCAACTAATAGATGATGTATTATTACAGGTTAATCTACCCGGCAGTATAAAAAGCTATTAAAATGAGCTCCAGCTTCGCCAGCTTCAGCATTTATGTGATGAAAACATGAATGCATCAATCATTCTAATCCAGTAATATATGTTAGTCTGGACCATTCTGCAGAGTGAGTACTTTTACTTTTATTTTGTTGCCTAGACTTGTAAGGTAAATTCTGAAAGCAGGACATTAACTGGTAGCAGAGTATTATATCTGTGTGGTATTCATAGTTTTATCTAAGTTAAGAGTCTAAATATTTACACTGCTGAATACAAATACCTCACACTATCAGTACCTGAGTAAAATTACTCTCATGCACAGGATCTAAAGTTGACTTTGTTCAAAGTGTTCAAAGTACTGACACTGTTTTCCAAAAATACCACACTGTGATACTGATGGTGAGAGATTTGACCAAAAATAACAGAGCGCTGCCAACTTCCAACACACACACACACACACACACACACACACACACACACACACAGCGCAAACACTGAGACACACACTGAGATATTTCTCCTTCTCTTACTGTGAAGGTCTGATACTTTATGACTGAAATATTTTGGAAATATTCCAACAGGAGCTGCTTACATAACTATCTGACATTATCACACACACACACACGCACACGCTCACACACACACACACACACACACACACACACACACACACACACACACACACACACACACACACACACACACACACACAGTCAGTAATGATGCTTCCTCCATGTTCTTGCAGAGCTGACTAACAGTAAAGGAATGTTGCTCTGTGGGACTGTAGGACTTTAACACACACAAATCAAACATCTGCACGTGTGAGTCTGTGTGCATGTGTGTGTACAGACACATAGGGAAATTGTGTTAGCTCACTTGCTGGGCGTCCAACTTCACATCAGTCTGTCAAATCAGAGAGAATGACGCAATACACCTTTAAAACCAAGCAGAGAGAGTCGAAGGAAAAAGAAAACAAGAAGCAAAGGAAAACACACACACACACACACACACACACACACACACTACTCTGGTGTTTCTGTTAAAACGTCTAAAAGATCAACAGAGTCTGGTCTTTGAGTTGTGTGTTTCTACAGCCTGATGTATCTTACTCCTCAGTTGTTCTTAATAATTCACTTTATGTCACTGGATGACATGTTCCTCCATCACCATCACACACACACACACACACACACACACACACACACACAGGGGTTGTCACAATACTAGAATTTCTTACTTGATACCGATACCCAGAAAAATACTCACTATTTAAACAGTAAACTTACTGTAAGATATCAGTGACTACAATATTTTTAGGTTCTCTCAGACACAAATAATGGGCAGGACTAGCTCGCACATTAACGTTAGTCATCTTATTATTACTAAGCTAACCCTTAGCTTAATGATAGCAGAACAGATGGCTAATGTGGTTGTCTGCTGATGACCAATAATAAAACGGCTAATGTTAATGTGCGCCACAGGCCACGTTAACATTTACGCAGTGCCGGCCGTGGCATAGGCAGTGAAGACAGTGTATACATGAACATATATTATATAGACAGGAAGTCAGTCAGTTTTTGTTGTTATTAATTAGTAATTGATTGTTAACTATTATCATCATCAGCTCAAGGCAACAACAGCTGTCCTGCTGGTTTTGAACGAGCCAATGGAACGCATGGAACACACTGTGTCGGTGAGTTTCACACACGCACGCACGCGCTCAGAAAGTAGGTCAGAGGTCACAGTATCTCAGGTAGCAGAGCAGGTCGTCAACAGATCGTTGGCAGATTAATATATTATATGTATATGTATCGATAGACAGGTAGATTTGTTTAACTGTTACAGTGATAAAGTACAATAGACATTAGACAATACATTACCTATTCAGCCTTTCAGTGCAATAAAGTATAAAAAAGTATTTTGTCCTCATAAATTGATGCTCCAAATAGCTCTCAGTGACAAACAAACATTACTTTAATTTTAACTTTCAGTTATCACTTTTTAAAAATTATAATAACACAGTGTAGTTTCTTACAGCTGCATCTTTCCCCGTGCTGTTTTCTGTCTCAGTGACTTGTGACGTCACTGTGGCTGTTCTGCCTGTTGTTGGTTACATGTCTAGCAGCCAACGTTGTGATATGTTGTTCCATTTACAGCACTTGTTATCCGGATTTGGTAATCTTGGAAAATTTTTATCTGGATCAGGGTGATTTAATCCAATGTTGCTTTAAAAGAATGGTATAAAAGTAAGTTGGATTAGCTGATCCTGGATAGCAAAACATGGGATCTCAAAATCAGGATCATTCTGATCCAGATTAATGTTTGGATGTGATGTTTTTTTGGTGAGAAGCTGTGACTGAAGTTTCCTTTCAGTGTGAGAAAGTGTGTCCTTGTCCACTCATGTATCCCATATTCATATACATTTGTGTGTCTGTGTGCATGTTGGGTGTGCACACATATTAATATGTGTGGTTGTGTGTGTGAATGTGTGGTAATGTGTGTGTGTGTAGATGTGAATGAGTGCCTCCATCCGGGGCTGTGTGAGAACGGGCTCTGTGTGAACACCAGGGGAGCTATAGCTGTGTGTGTAGGGCGGGGTTTCATCCTCGACGCCACACATGGAATCTGCATCTGTGAGTAACACACACAAACACACACACAAAGCCGCCGGCTTGGGAATGACATCAGGAATAATGCAGACTCCAGGTCCGAACTTCCTAAATCCATCTGAGCTCATAGTGTCTCTAAAATCTGGACGACTGTTGATCCTCAAAAGAACATCTGAGCACCCAATACTGGCTGATTTCTATTCAAATATAAACAAACTCTGTGAGGAACCCCCCCGATTTAATTAATGTTAAAGCTAAATACTGAGACATTTTATAGTGTAAAGATCATCTTTGCTGTGTAAAGGACAAAGTCAGATGCGTCTGGTCCCCCTCAGCTTTGGCCTGAGACATGTTGGGGGGTGTTTAAGACGAAGACTGTGGAGTGACGATGCATTTTCTGGTGTGACTTGGAGTTGGTTGATTGGGGCACAACTTTTTTAGATCCATCTGCGTCTCTGAAGGATTTTGCTCCTAATTCCATTTATCTGCTGCTGTTGATGATTTGTCTGACAGATCGGCTTGTTTTTCTTCCCATTCCCATTTTCTAAGAGCTGGTAAATCCTGATGATTTTTCGTAGCTTTTTGTCAAAGTCAAGCCTAGATCAATCTCGGAGCAACAAGAAAACATGTTTGAAGAATTGCGACCCACCAATGTCACTGTAACTAAGTACATTTACTCATGCACATTACTTGAGTACAAAGTTGAGATTCATGTTCTTTACTTTACATTGTGTTTTAGCAAAAGTCAGCAGAGTTCATGAATCTCTTTGTTCTTTTGAAGGTCAACAGACGTCTTTGTGTGAAAGTCAGTGAGTCTCGTTGTTCCATCGAAAGTCAGTGGGTTTGTTCTGTTCAAAGTCAGAAGAACTCTTTGTTCTGCTAAAATTCAGGGAAATGTGGGTGAAGTTTGGTGCTCAGATGGGTTTTGTGAAGCCAGACTGGTGTTCTGCTTATTCCAACCGGCATTTGCTGAAGAGGAGGAGGAGGTAGAGGAGGAGGAGTGGGTTTGCTGCAGGATGCTGGTAATCAACGCTCTAATCAAAGCTGATTTATTAAACCTGACAACATCTTGTCACTCTGTTGCTTCCAAACTGGCTGGAAATGCTCATGGAGGGGTGTGTATTATATATATATATCTGTGTGTGTGTGTGTGTGTGTGTGTGTGTGTGTGTGTGTGTGTTTGGTCATTGACGGTCAGGTGTGTTTCTGTGTCTTTTGTGATGGATATTTGTTGGTTTTTCTCTCCTCTTTGTCGAAATTTGTCTCCTAGAAATTACAAAATGTGCTTTATTCTCAAAATGGTTATCACTAAAACTGCACTCTTTTAATATTTAACTGAGATCATGATCTTCCTCTAACTCTGACTGTGAAGTTAACCGGGTTTGAGTTGTTTAAGGTCGACATTGAAAGAAAACTGTGTTCAGCAGATAGGATTTGTGCGAACATTTTGCGACAAGGCAAAAATACCTTTATCAAAATTGTTATTCCTCTTGATTTCCCAGAAAAAGACAAATGTAATTTGATACTAATGTCAGAGAAAATAAGAACGTGCTCTGCAATAAAAGCTCCATTTAAACCAAATTATTTTTGGAAACTTTTTTTCCCCCCATTAAATTACATACTCTCCTGTTAACACTCACTTGTTTGCATGTTTGGCTGACTCCATGGTTACTTAAGCAGTTAATTAGAATTAATCAATTGGATTCATACCAGTGTAACATTATGGTAATAAATTACAAAGTTCTATCCAGGAAAACATCCTAGGAAAATATGAGGGACTTATTAAGAGATTACAGACCTGAAAAAGCAACCCAGTCAGCAGAAAAATATTGGCATTGCACTTTTCTGCAAGTCATTTGTTATAAGCTGCAAATGTTAAACTTTACATTTCAACAATGCTGTGGTTAACATGTGGTTAGATTTAGGTACAAAAAACACTTGGTTAGTAAAAGATCATGTTTTGGCTTAATATGCATAATTTTGTGGGCACAATCAGCAGTGATGTCTCTGTAACAAAGACCTCTTTTTGTGCCTAAAAAGCTGCTGGAAAAACTGCAATGACTCGGTAAAAAACAGCTGGTTTTGTTGTTTGTTGGCTCCTAAGAGTGGTCTGCAGCTTGGCAGAAGTGTTACCTCAGCATAACGCCATCCACCCTCCCCTTCACTTCCTGATGACGGTCAGCTTATATACTATTTCACTTTGGAAACGTTGATATGATACATATGCAACGTGCAATGTATGTGGAACGTACAATGCCAACATTTTCCTCTGGTAACTGGGTTGCCAAAACATTTCCTATTGATATTAATAAAAAACTGTCATAATTTTCTTTCGCAGATTTAGAGTTTTATGAACGTAATTTCTAGGAGACAGGGTTGCTCTGTCCGTCCAGGCTGGCCTGATCAAATTCTGGGCTCTGATCTTTATTTGGCTGTTTGTTTGAGATTGTGCTCAGTTGTTTGTTGCTCGTCCTCTGTGAGGAAAACTGTCCGACTGTCTGTCTGTGTCTTTTTCCTTTTTGTTTTCAAATAGCTGATTACCAGGCCCCCCGAAAGACTTGTTTCAGCTGACCTCCAGAGACTCGTGATATTTGATGATGGACCAAACATTAAAATCTGGACTGGTATCAAACAGGATGTCATCTACTCTCAGCTTAATGACTTGATATTCAGACACATGCAGACCCTGGATTCTTAACTTATGTGAAAAGTTTAAACACCTTTACTGTTTGCTTCATGGACAGATTCTCTGTTTCTGTTATTGCGTCATTGTTCTTGCTCCTCTTGTCCAATCAAGCCACCGGGAAGTTTGTATGGCTGTGATGTCAGAGCTTGCTTGATTTGTGTCGAGTCTCCATCGGGCTGTTTGAATGTTGAACAGCATGTACTGATTTTGCATGCGGTGCTCTACTGGTGCCTCCGGCTTGAAGTCTGTTTAAACTCCCAGACCAGCTTTGTGTCCAGTCCTTTGTGTAACGTGTCCCCTTTCCTCCTTCCATGTGTCCTCTGCAGCCCAGAGTGTGATATCAGAGGAGAAAGGTCAGTGTCACCGGGTCCTGGGTTTCGGCCAGGGTCCGTCCTCCTGCTCTCTACCCATCCTCAGGAACATCACCAAGCAGATCTGCTGCTGCAGCCGAGTTGGCAAAGCCTGGGGACCCAACTGCCAGAGGTGTCCTTACTTTGGTTCAGGTTGGTTACTAGCGACCTGCTTCCTCTGGCTGCTAACCATTTACATGCTAATCAGCTAATGACATTATTATAACCTTTATTGAAAAGGGGAAGGATGCTCTGATTGTGGGCAAATACATAACGATAGAAGCACACGCAAGTTACAGTATACATAAACAAGTCATACCACAAACAAGACAAGGACTCAACATAAGGGTCAACATCTGTTCCAAGAAAGAACACACATTCAAGCTGCACTTAGTCAGTCAAAAGGAATTTAAATTAATTCAAAGGGATGAGCTAATTTTCTAGTTTTACAAGCTTCTGCAGATTGTTCCACTTTGTAGAGCATCATATTTAAGAGTCAGTTTCCCAGTCTCAGTTTTACCATGATGATTTCAAAGGCCATATAGTCTAGGGACCTAGTGCAGTGTGAATTTGATCTGTAGTTAAAAAGATACGTAAGATACTCTGGTAGTTTACAAAGATGTGCTTTGTAAACAAATATAAAGCAGTGCTGCTCTCTTTTCACTGCCAACACCGCCATTTAACTGTCTTATAAACAAGGATGCATTTTAAAGCCATCCTCAGTTATGAACCTAAGAGCAGAATGATAGACTTCCGTATTTAAAAATGGCATCATCTGCATATAGATTGATCGTGCTGTTTTTAACTTTAAAACCTAATTCATTTATAGAAATTGTAAATATAAGTAGTCCCAAAATAGAACCTGGTGGCACACCCTTTGTTAACAATCATAAAGCTGGATTGACTGCCATCAGCCACAACAACTTGTGTTCTAACACTGTCATTTACAGGTGCATAATTTGTCATCAGTTCCAATTTGATGATCTACAATAACAAAAGCCCTATCAGTGAAAACGGGGACCACATGATGCCATAGCCTGCCACAATAACATATCGGTGCTAACCGGACAAAAGATTAATTTTTTTCTACAGACTGCAGATGATGTTTCTTCTGTGGAACAGTTAAAACTCCAGCAAAGAGTTATGAGAAATACTTCACTTTATTGTTGTGACTTTCTCAGTAAAATTGGCAACTTTCAAAGGTCCAGTGTGTAGGATTTAATGGAATATATTGGCATAAACTCAACTTAATATTCATATCTATGTTTTCATTACTTTATAATAACCTGAAACTCAGAATCATTGTGTTTTTGTTACCTTAGATTAAGCCATTCCTGTCTTCATATGCTTTGTACATGGGAGAAGCTCCAGTTGGTTGCAATGTGCAACCTTACCACTAGATGCCACTAAGTCCCACACATGCAACTTTAACACTTCGTTGGCGATTTTTTATTTTCCAAATAAGAGCCTATCCACAAAGTTTGTGACTTTGAGATGGTGATGTTGTGATGATGATGTTCTATCGGCCAGTCCAGACTGAAATATCTCATCAACTATTGGATGGATAGCCATAATATTTGGCATAGATATTCGTGATCCTCAGAGGATGAATCCTACCAACTTTGGTGATCGTCTGACTTTTCCATAAGGTCAAAATTGGCCAATACTTTAATTTATGACCAAGTATGTGCAGAATTAATAACATTCAATGATTGTAATGATCAGCCTCAGTTGTTCTTTGTATTTACTGCTGATTAGCTAAAGTTCTAACACGCTAAACTAAGATAGTGTTAGTTACTTTTAATTTTTTTTTTTATATATTATATAATCGTTACACCTATTTTCACATCACATCACATCACATCACTTCACACCTACTTTAGCAGGTGTTTTATAAAGCAACAACTGCATAAATTCATTTCTGTAACAGGAAACCAGTGTGAGCATTGGAGAACGGTCAGTTTCAATGGTCTTTTTGAGAAGACAAGACAAGTGTTGGAGTAGTGGTATTGACTCTTCTCTGCCTCCTTCCTCCTCCAGTGGCTTTTAAGGAGATCTGTCCGGCTGGTCCTGGTTACCATTACTCAGCTTCGGCCCTGCAGTTCAACCAGAGAGTCAACGAGCAGCTGGGGAGCCGAGGAGTTCAGCTGGTCACCCACAGCAACCAGGATAACCAGGGTACCTCATTTAGATCGACCTAGAACTTATTGTATGTTGGCTAAATGTCACCTATATATTTAAGGTTTCTTTTAGTTTTTATGTCATTTTATGATGGAGTTTTCATGTTTGCATGGCCCTGCAATCTTTGGGAATCCTCCTGACTTTCCATCTAGTGCTACCAGCACAATCAATCAATCAATCAATCAATTTTATTTATAAAGCCCAATATCACAAATACAATTTGCCTCACAGGGCTTTACAGCATACGACATCCCTCTGTCCTTTGGACCCTCACAGCGGATAAGGAAAAACTCCCCAAAAAAAACCCTTTACCGGGGAAAAAAAAATGGTAGAAACCTCAGGAAGAGCAACTGAGGAGGGATCCCTCTTCCAGGACGGACAGACGTGCAATAGATGTCGTACAGAACAGATCACCATAACAAATTAACAGTAATCTGTATGACACAATACAATAATCTATGACATCCTCGATAATGACAGTAGCTTACAACAACATTCATGAAAGTAATAATATTGTCGTTATAGTTCTGGCTACTGTGGTACAATATGTTGAAAGTATATATTAGTATCTGGCAATATACATGTATGATAATAATCATATGTGTATAATAACAGTAGAAGTATGACTAATGACTAATGATGCAGCAGCAGCAGCAGCAGCAGCAGCGGGAGGCATCTGGCAGGACCACGGTAGCAGCACAACCACACACGTCACACTATCCAGGCACCGCTGCAATACGAGTTAACCTGAGAGACAGTGGAGCACAAAGGCTCCGGAGAAGAAGCCGAGTTAGTGACATCCAGAATGGCCGAGCAAACAAGATACAGTAATAGGATACGCGAGAGCGAAAGCAAGAGAGAGAGAGAGAGAGAGAGAGAGAGAGAGAGAGAGAGAGAAGGTGTCCGGTGCATTATAGGTGGTCCTCCGGCAGACTAGGCCTAAGTCAGCCTAACTAGGGGCTGGTACAGCCTGAGCCAGCCTTAACTATAAGCTTTATCAAAGAGGAAAGTCTTAAGTCTAGCCTTAAATGTGGAGACGGTGTCTGCCTCCCGGACCGTAACAGGAAGATGATTCCACAGGAGAGGAGCCTGATAGCTGAAGGCTCTGGCTCCTGATCTACTTTTGGAGACTTTAGGGACCACGAGTAACCCTGCGTTCTCAGAGCGCAGAGTTCTGGTGGGATAATATGGCACTATGAGCTCTCTAAGATATGATGGAGCTTGACCATTTAGAGCTTTATAAGTTAACAGTAGGATTTTAAATTCAATTCTGGATTTTACAGGGAGCCAGTGCAGAGAAACTAAAACAGGAGAAATATGATCTCGTTTCTTAGTTCCTGTTAGTACTCGTGCTGCTGCATTCTGAATTAGCTGGAGAGTTTTTAATGATTTACTAGAGCTACCTGATAATAGAGAGTTACAGTAATCCAGCCTTGAGGTAACAAAAGCATGGACCAATTTTTCTGCATCTTTTTGGGTCAGGATAGGCCTAATTTTTGCAATATTACGCAGATGAAAAAATGCTTCACCTAACAGCAACAAACAGAAAGGAGCTTCTCCAAGTGATTTAGTTTCCCATTAATTGATGGAGGGACATGAAACTCTCCTGAATGAATCATCAGAACAAAATATTAACAACAGTGTTAGAATATCTGGTTCCTGATGAAAAGTCAAAGGCAACACATTAACAGACTGCAGAAAAGCCGAATGACTTACAGCCTGAATGCAGCAGCGATGATAATAAAGCTGCTAATGTGTGACAGAGTGACGGAGAGAGAAACAGAAAGTTGGATTATTGCACAATGGTGATCTAAGTTAATAACTGGCTCAGAGCGCTGCTTTGTCGCTAATTCACCTGCCCAACCGAGACCTGTGATATTTTCAAACAAGCTTACTTGACCCGTGTGCTGTTGATCAACCTGCACATCACTAGTATTGCAGCATTTAGAGCCAACCACCAAACTGACAGATAAAAAACCTGATTCATTAGAAACAAGGTGTAAATAATCTAAGCTGATGGTCAGAACATGAACCTTATGACTGTGATATTGTCTGCCACATTTTGCTCACACTAGCCACTAAAAGCTAACTGTCATGCAGCACAAAGAGAGGTTGTATCAACAAAACTTAATGGTGCATTGGTCTGAGGAAGGCTGTAGTTTTCTGCTCATCAATTCTACATTTTATTTTTGTAAAGAAAAAGGTGTTATATTTCTTCTGCCAAAACCTGTTGAAACATTTTTATCTTGAATGGATGCCTCTTTGCTTAAATTTGCACCACGTCTTTCTTTGTCTCTTTTTCTTTGAGCCACTATACATGCAGCCTCTAAAATTCACCTTTTGACTCTAGTTTTTACTTGAAAGCTAAAATAGATTTATGTGTGCTCTAGTTGCAAACTGAGCACCCAGAGGACACAAACCATTCATGCATCCATTTTTTGTCCACACCTCCGTCCACCAGGTCCTGGTTCTGGGACCAGTAGCAGCGGAGCCTCCAGGTCTCAGCAGATACCCTCCTCCCGAAGCAAGTACTTCGCTGAGTTCTTCTTCAGGTGTCGGGTCAGTACTGGATCAGTTGGTACCAGCATAACCCACATCAGACCCAGTCTACCCCAGCCTCAACCAGACCCCAGCCCCACCCTCAACCTCAGCCTCGGCCTCAGCCTCGGCCCCAACCTCCATCTCAGCCTCGACCTCAGCCTTGGCCCCAACCTCCATCTCAGGCTCGACCTCAGCCCCAACCTCCATCTCAGGCTCGACCTCAGCCCCAACCTCCATCTCAGCCTCGACCTCAGCCCCAGCCCCAACCTCCATCTCAGCCTCGACCTCAGCCCCGGCCAGCTGACTCTTCCCCTTCCAGGCCAGTGCAGCCTGGCGGCACCGGCACCACAGCCTCCCAGGACAAACCCCAGACTCCCAGCAGACCTGGGACCCAACAGAACCAGCCCGACCCTGCCCTGTCATTCACAACACAACAAAGAACCCAGCCTCCACCCACCAGGACTCAAGGTAACAGAGGCTCCAAGAGCGAAATACTGCTTTGTTTAATAAGATTCAGTTCTGTTACAGTGTCTTGAATGCAGTACATTTAATGACATGACCTCAGTCAGATGAGTCCCCTCTGTCTTCAGCAGGTGGTCAGTCCTCCTCGGTATCCCGGCCAGATCAGCCAGCAGCCCGAGGGGACTCTCTCCCCGCTCCTGCCCAGCCACAGAGCCCTGAGCGTGGGTCGAGTTCCAGCAGAGACCTCCCTGCAGAGCAGACCAGCCGTCAGCCCAACAACCCAACCAGCCCGAGTCCAGCGTGAGTACCAGCAGACTCAAAGCACAGCCTCAGACCACACAGAGTACATGTGTTTATGTATCAGTGTCTGAAGATGAGCATGCATTCAGTGGTGGAGACCACAGGGACGCACTCATTTCTGTTTTCCGATATTATTGAATGCTGCAACGCCGTGAGCACACCTGCATCTGTGTTCACTTAGTGGAGACATACCAAACACACACCTGTTGTCCACATGTAAACAGTTTCCACCGGAGTTTGCTGCCAACTAAAATCTGACTCTGAACTAAGAATCAGACATGTAGTGGGAAAGCTTCAGCCCCAGAAGTCCCAGTTTTATGTCTTTAAATAAAAAATTCACATCAAAGTGTTAAATTCCTGCAACAGCTTTGTTAGAAATACGAGATTGTGTTGTTAACCTTAATCAGACATCATGTTCACAAGCATTATACTAACGTAACCAAATCACAACACTGGAGGCAATTACATCATCAGTTGCTGCAAAAAAAATCCATAAAACGAGACAAACAATGAAACTAAAGATCCCGATAATAAAGACAGCGTGTGTGCATGTGTGTGTGTGTGTGTGTGTGTGTGTGTTGTGTGTGTGTGTGTGTGTGCGCGCGCGCGCGCGCCCATGCAGCAGTGCGAGGTGTGTGTGAGAGCAAACCAGGTGTGTGTGGGCGGGGACGCTGTGTGGACCAGCCAGGTGGAAAACACACGTGTGTGTGTGATCAGGGATACCAGCCCAACTCTCAGCGCACATATTGCCAAGGTGAGAACTATTATTAGATTATTATTGATTTTATTTGACTTTTTTCAGGGGAGGACATTTTGCCAAATTTCCTGCTATTTTACAAATAATTTTCATATATTTGACCAACATTCTCTGACATTTTTTTAAAATAATGTTTTTGATATTTTACTAAAATTATGATAGATACTCTATGAGGGTTTTTTTTTAAAAAAAAAATTCACTAATAATGTTCTGATATTTTACTATCTTTTCATATATTGACTGATTTTTTTAATATTTTACTTTTTCAGTATTTTAATTTAATTTCTTCTGAGTATTTTATTCATGTTTTATGGATATGTAACTGCATTGTTTTGGTATCCTTAACTAATATTTTTGTGACATTTACTTTTTTTTTGCATATTTTACAGATTTTTTGAGAATATGTTGCACATTTTTGTCTGATATTTTAGTAATATTTTTCTGATATTTTTATATTTTTTTACTTGTATTTTGGGAATCCTTGACAGATATCTTTGGAATATTCTACTTTTGTTTTTTTTTTTAAACATTTCAAATTTTTTTACTCATTTTTTGTGAATCCTTTACTAATGTTTTTTTTTTTTTTTATTAGAGTTCCTTTTGGATATCTCACTAATATTTTAGGGGTATTTTACTATGTTTTACAAGATGGGGTTATACATAAGGTAATGCACATTCAAGCTCAGGTTTCCGCTGGGTAGCTGATCAAATTTGTCCAAACATCTGAAACATTTTTTTCGGAGCACAAACATGTATTTATAATAATTTGATGAAGCTCCATCCATGTGAGACAGCTAGAATTATTCACTGGTGTGTCATATTTTTTTTAATAATGTTTTGTGTGTGTGTGTGTGTGTGTGTGTGTGTGTGTGTGTGTGCGCGCGCGTGCGTGTAGATGTGAATGAGTGTATCCAGTCTCCAGCTGTGTGTTCAGTGGGAGAGTGTATGAACACCATGGGAAGCTACAGATGTGTGTGTCCGTCTGGATTCAGGAGCAGCAGCCAGCACACCAGCTGTCAAGGTAACAGCCACTTCCTGTTGTGTCTTTATTTGTTCAGGTTGTTTATGTTTCTTCTTCTTCTTCTTCTAACTAAAAGAGTCTGTCATTTCCTCAGACATCGATGAGTGTCTGCAGAATCCCTGCACCAACGGTCGCTGTGACAACACGCCAGGCAGCTACAAGTGTGTCTGTCGCCTTGGCTACAGGCTCATCGGCAACATCTGCACAGGTAACCAAAAGACTCATGATTTCAAAAGTCAAATGTTGATAAAAAAGACAGAAGTTAGAATAGTTTGTTATAATAATCTAGGACCATCCTGTACAATGAGCGCTTTCACTTTTGCTACATTAAGCAGTAACAATTTTGTACTTTTGCTTAAGTCAAATCTTGAATTTAAGACTTATGAATTTGAGTCAAGTAAAAATAGCAGTGCCACTATGAGTACTTCCTCCACCCTGACTCTGAGTATGTTTTGTTGGTAATACTTTACTGTGGTATTGCTACTTTTACTAAAGTAAAACATCGTAACAGTTGTTTCACCACTGGATCAGCTGCGTCAGAAATGTGTGTGTGTGTGTGTGTGTGTGTTTCAGATATGGACGAGTGTGAGGATACTCTGCAGTGTCCAGGTCAGGAGTGCGTCAACAGTCAGGGCTCATACCGCTGCGTGTCCTGTCAGCCCGGATACAGACTGGTCAACAGGCTCTGCACAGGTACACACACCTGTTGGTAAAATTACAACTCACAATACCACAAAGTATAAATACTTAATACTTAACTTTTTGTCTAATATTTACTAATATTTATCTGCTTTTTTGTTAATGTCTTTTCAATAGCTTACTCATAATTTTGCGATTCTTCACTAGTATTATTTGGACGATACTTTAAATTTCAAATACCAGGAATATGTAATACGTGTTGAGTGCAAAGAGGCGAATACAACTTATTTAAATGTCAGATTTCTGATGTATATTAAACTAGAAACACAAAAAAATTTAGTTTATTTATTTATTATCTTATATGTCAGAGAAGAGTGACACCAATGAGAGTTTTATTACCACACAGCACACTTTACTTTATCACAACCAATGCCAGTGATTTGAGACTATCAGATTTATTGATTTAATGAATGAAATCTGAGTCTCATCATTCTGTCGTGATGACTATCTGCAGACATCGACGAGTGTCGCCAGGCTCCCTGCTCCAATGGTCGCTGTGAAAACACACCAGGAAGCTACCGCTGTGTCTGTCATCATGGTTACAAGCTCCAGAACAACACCTGCACAGGTATAGTGAGGAGGGGGTGAAAGAAGTACTCAGATTAAACAAATGAGATATATCATGTTCATTTTTGCATATTTTATTGATTATTTTTTTTTATTACAATTTTATACTTAAAATTCTCAACTTTTTGGCTCATGTTTTTTTGCGTATTGTGGTAATATTTTTCAGATAATTTACTAATATTTTTCTGCATATTTTACTGATATTTTTCATATACTTTTCAAAAATTTTTCTGATATTTTCACATTTTTTTTACAGATAATTTTTCTATTTTTTGCTTTTTCTTTCCTTTTTTTTTAGTAGTGTTTTATGCTTCCGGTCTTTTTGGTCTAAGCTAACTGGCTGTTGCTTTATATTTAGAGTGACATCAATCTGAATACTGTCAAATGTGAAACTATTCCCTTAATGAGATATTAGCGTGTGTGTCTGTGTGTGTGTGCAGATGTAGATGAGTGTGCAGAGCCGTCTCAGTGTCCTGGTCAGATGTGTGTGAACACTGTGGGATCTTACCGCTGTGTGTCCTGTCGACCAGGATACACACTCACCAACAGACAGTGTACAGGTACACACACAGACACACACACAGCACTTTGAATCCGCTCGTCGTTGAACTGTGCTGAACAGATGTACTACTGTTTTGCAGATGTAAATGAGTGTGAGAACAGCGAGTCTTGTCCTGGTCAGCGGTGTGTGAACACTGAAGGGTCTTACAGCTGTGTGGACTGTCAGCAGGGATACCACAGCGTCAACGGAGTGTGTGTAGGTCAGTGCTGGAAGAAGTATTGTACTAATTACACACTGTGAAAATACTCAATTACAAGTAAAAGCCCTGCATTCAAAACCTTATTTGAGTAGAAGTATGATTTGTCTACTACTTTACTAATATTTTTCTAAAATTTTACTTATATTTTCTGATATTTTAGTGATCATTTTTATATATTTGATTAATACCTATCATGTCATCCATTTTTATATACAGTCGACGGTGGAAACACTGATTACATCAGGCTAAAGGAACCTTTTAAGATCTTGAATAGATAAAGACATTCAAGCTTCCCAGAGGATGAATCATTATGATTTTTTTGTATGTGTGTGTCAGATGTGGACGAGTGTGTGCAGGCCTCTCAGTGTCCCGGTCAGCAGTGTGTGAACACTGTGGGATCGTACCGCTGTGTGTCCTGTCAGCCTGGATACAGCAGCAAGGACGGCTCCTGCCAAGGTAACACACAGACACAAACACACAATGTTTCCTGACCATCACTGACATAGTCTGAGTTTAGATCAGTGATCAAAGTTGAGCTAAACAATGTGTGTATACAGGTGTTTTTAACCAATCAGTGACAAGTATTCAGACAGACCTCTCTCCTGTCTGCAGATGTAGATGAGTGTGCCAGCGCTGGGGCGTGCGAGGCAGAGCGGGTGTGCGTGAACACCATTGGCTCGTTCAGGTGTGACTGTCCGCCTGGGTACCGAACCTCCAGCCTGGGAAGACAATGCAGAGGTAAGTGGAGTTCACTGCGTGACAGGAACGACAACAACATAATAAACCTCAGGCACACTTTGAAACATTTAATACGTTTAACTATTGTAATTTTTGTTTGTTAAATGTGTGTTAAAGACATTAACCTGTGTGTATTTTTATGTGTGTGTGTGCGTGTGTGTGTCTGCAGACATTAATGAGTGTTTGGAGGGAGATTTCTGTTTCCCCAGAGGAGAGTGTGTGAACTCACCGGGGTCCTACACATGTGTGTGCTCTCAGGGATTCACACTGAGTGACAACAGGACCGCCTGCATCGGTGAGTGAGTCACTGCCTGAGTGAATGCACGTAGTGCTGTTGTTGTTGTTAACGTGGATCCAAACAAACACTGTGGAACTCTGGGGGATCATTTAATCTGTTTTACATCGCTCTGTAGTTTGGCTTTGAATCACAACAACACATGAAGGAATGTCAGTGTGACCGCCTCCTCAGAAGTTCTGTTCCAGTCAGAACCATAAATACATTCGAGGCTGTGTAGTCACACACAGCTGTTTATCATCCACACTGATCCACATCCTGCATGTCAGAGTCTCTGCAGGCAAACAGATGTGAGTGTGGTTCTGCTGTTGGATGTTTGTGGTCCTGACTGAGATGTTTGTAGTTCCTTTGTTGGATGTTTGAGGTCCTGTTGTTGGATGTTTGGGGTTCTGTTGTTGGATGTTTGAGGTTCTGTTGGAGATGTTTGTAGTTCCTTTGTTGGATGTTTGAGGTTCTGTTGCAGTCATTTACAGATGGGTTGTTAGAGGTCTGCGGTTCTATTGTTGTATGTTGAGGTCTTCTTGAATGTCTGTGGTTCTGTTGTTGTTTGTTGGGGTTCTGGTGTTGGATGTTTGAGGTTCCATTGTCAGATGTTATTGCAGTCATTGAGAGTTGTGTTCTTGGATGTCTGCAGTTCTTTTTTTCTGTTCTTGGATGTCTGTGTTTTGTTGTTGGATGTTTTTGGTTCTGTTTGATGCTTATGGTTCTGTTGTTCTGTTGTTAGATGCTTATGGTTCTGTTGCAGATGTTTGTGGCTTGGTTGTTCGATGTCTACAGTTCTGATGTTCTTTTGGAGGATGTTTGTGGTTCTGTTGTTGGATGTTTAATTCTGTTGCAGTCATTTATAGCCCTGTTGTTGGATGTTTGAAGTTCTGTTGTTCTGTTGCTGGATGTCTTGGGTTCTTTGTGGTAACACAGAGCTCAGTGTTCATCTTGTTCTGCCAGCGGTTCTCAGGTCAGTCTTTTCCTCCTCTGCTTCTGCTTTTAGAGCTGATGTAATGGTGATGTCATGTTTGGCCCGTCCTTGTGACGACGACATGTGTATATATGGACTGTGTGTGTGTGTGTGTGTGTGTGTGTGTGTGTGTGTGTGTGTGTGTGTGTGTGTGTGTGTGTGTACATGTTCTGACGGCCTCTCTGTCTGCAGACGTGGACGAGTGTACGAAGTCTGGTGTGTGTTTGGACGGTCGCTGTGTGAACACTGAAGGCTCCTTCCACTGCCAGTGTCAAACCGGCTTTACCACCAATCCAGAGAGAACTGCCTGCCTCGGTACACACACACACACACACACACACACACACACACACACACACACAAGCATGTTTGCATTACTGAGCAGACGCCAAATTTAATCCTGAACACTTTCAAGGTACTTGTACTTTCCTTGAGCATTCCCATTGTGTTACTCTATATTTCTCCTCCACATCTCAGAGGGAAGCACTTCAGTTTTTACTTCAGAATAACATACATATAACCACAAGACAACAAACACACTGTAAACGGTACACTCTGCCATCTCTGTATCTCTCAGACGTTGATGAGTGTGTCTCATCCGGCGGCTCAGTGTGTGCATCACAGCGCTGTGAGAACACGATTGGCTCGTACCGCTGCCTCACTTCCTGTGAGCCGGGCTACCAGGTCACACAGACAGGCAACTGCGTAGGTGAGTCTGACTGCACATCACATCCCTGAAACGTGTATTTGTGGTAATATGTTTGTTTGTGTTTTTTTACTGTGTGGTTATAGTTCTTTTACTGCAGTAAAAGATCTGAATACGTCTCTCTCTTTCAGACATTAATGAATGTGCCAATAAGACAGTGTGTGGACAACACGCTTACTGTCAGAACCTAATAGGAACCTACCTGTGTGTGTGTGACCAGGGCTTCACCTCCACCAGCGATGGGAAAGCTTGTGTGGGTAAGTGTCTGTCTTCAGGTTTTATATGTAGTGTAAAGCCTTTAGTGTCTCCAGAGGCAGCCGTCTGATAAGGCCCCCCACACAGAAAGGTTGCAACAATGCTAAGTCAGACTTTATGTTTGAAAACAAAAAATCTGGAGGTGTGGAGTTGAGCCTACCAGACCTCTGTAGCCTGCCGTTCATCTCTGCTGCAGGATACTACACTGCTGTCAGACGGAGAGGTGCATTGTGGGTAATGTAGGTTTTAACAAAGAAGAAACGTGTGGAATGATAAAAGACAATATCTCTGGTCCTGCTGCATTGATTTTAAATGTTTTTTTGGGGGGGTGTGATGATAAATGATTGTTCTGTCACTTTCTCTCTCAGATGAGGACGAGTGTGTGTCTATGCCCGGTGTGTGTGGCTCTGCTCGCTGTGAGAATGTGGAGGGTTCCTTCATGTGTGAGTGTGACAGACGGGGAGAAGAGTTCGACCACACCACAAGGCAGTGCGTCAACACGGCACAAGGCGGTACAACAACGTTATTTTACATCTGTCACTGTTTTATTAATGTATTTATGTACCATGTTGCATGCATCCACCTATCCATGTGTTTATAGCTAGATAGATAGTTTGTTATTTATCCCAGCAGGAAATTTGAGAGCAGCTTAGAGTGAAACACAATGCAATATTTAATTATGTTCCGTAACTGCTTGTCCTGTTGGAGGTCGCGGGGCTGGAGTCTATCCCAGCTGACACTGGGTGAGAGGCAGGGTTCACCCTGGACAGGTCACCAGACTATCACAGGGCTGACACATAGAGACAGACAACCATTCACACTCACATTCACACCTACGGACAATTTAGAGTCACCCGTGTCTTTGGACTGTGGGAGGAAGCTGGAGCACCTGGAGGAAACCCACGCTGACACGGGGAGAACATGCAGACTCCACACAGAGGGGCTACCCAACCCTGGAGTTTGAACCCACTACCCTGCGTCCAAACCAGGAACCTGTTTAAAATAAGAACAGAACAGGCTGCAGTGAGAGTCTCTCTCCATGGGATATTTAAAAATAGCAGCTTTGTGCATTTAGTCCTTCTCAGGCAAACAACGTGAAGTGAGGATTAGAATATATGCAGTTCGCATAATCTTAACTTCCTAATTTACCACATTATTATTTTATTTTTAAACTCATTATATTCTCTTTTTTTTCTGCAGCAGGGATACTCCCAGGCTCCACCTCCATCTCCTCCTCGTCCTCCTCCTCGTCCTCCTCCTCCTCCTCCCATGTCAGTGTGGTGGAGTTGGCCCCAGTGCTGCCCCCACTCCCTGCAGCTCGTCCTGGCGAGCTGAGGGAGTGTTACTACAACCTGGCTGAGCGGGGAACCTGCAGCCTGCTGGCCACCAACACCAGCCAGCAGGAGTGCTGCTGCACGGTGGGGGAGGGCTGGGGGCTGGGCTGCCAGTACCACACCTGCCCCACCACTGACACAGGTGAGACACCTGGCACACTGGAAGGTATTCCAACAAACAGTCCAAAGCACAAAGACAGCCATTTTACTCTGATGTAGAACAGGAGAAAGGATTTATCTGGACGTTGAGATGAAACCATGTTTGAAGATTCCCATAAAGTAAAACGAAAATACAAAATATAAATGATCTCAAACTTCTCAAGCTGATCTCACAGCTTGTACGAAAACAAGCATGAAAATAAGCGTACACTCTGCATTAGAAAACCTGGAGTTGCAGTGTACATATGAAAAGGGATAGTCATTAACAATAGTAGGAGGGCGGGGACAAAAAACGGAAGCTGCCAAAACAAAAGTAAATAAATGAGTTGATAAATAAATGTTTATGCCAATAAATGTACCAAAAATGAAATTAAAAATAAACATAGTTGTTGATTAATTAATGAAAAGTGACAAATTGATTTCTGTTTTCATGGTTGCATTCAGTTTTAATTTATTTAAAATGTATTTTAACATTTGTTTATTCATTTTCAAATGTATTTATTTATATATTTATTTATTTATTTTGTCATTATTTTCCCTTTGTGTTTGCCCCCTATTTATTTCCCCAAACATATTTTTTACTGTTATTTTTTACGATTAAATTTGAAAATAAACAAAAATAATTTCAAAATAAAAATAAATGAGAAAATAAATTAAAAGATGAGAAAAATAAATAAATAAAGATACATAAAAATTTAAATAACAAAGTAAATAATTGATTTAATTACATTTTATTAATTAATTAATGCTAATATTTATTTTTAATATTATATTTGGTAATTAATTTATTTATCAAATAATTTATTTACTTTTTCATTTTGGTGGCTTCTGCCCTCCATAAGAAACACTTAAATATGTACTCATCAGTTGTTTTATTATTATTTATATATTTTTTGTGTCTCTGTGCAGCCGAGTTTCTGTCTCTGTGTCCCAGTGGGAGAGGATACGTTACGACCGGACAAGGAGCCTTCAGCTACAGAGGTAAATATTTATACATAGAGGTCAAATTGAAATAATCAGGAACACCGTTTGTCTCACCTCGAGGTTTGTTTGTACCAAACATTGGAATGATCCTATTTTTTCTCTCTCTCTGCCAGATGTGGACGAGTGTAAGCGTTTCCAGCCGGAGGTGTGTAAGAACGGAGTGTGCGTCAACAACATCCCTGGATACAACTGCTACTGCGCCAGTGGATACGTGTACAACAGCACCCTGCTGGAGTGTGTTGGTACGCACAACACACACACACACACACTGTAACTAAGCATAGGAAGTGTGTCTGTGTTTGTACTTCTATACAGTACATGGAGTTGCAGGAAGAGCGAATGGAGTCTTTTCTCAAGTGCGTTCCAAAACCAAAACACAACAGCAAAAGTTTAATGAATGGATTAAACTGTGCACTTTCCTGCTCTACTGTACAATGCTAATGTTAGCGTACTAGGCATCTCCAAGGCCAATCTTTGTGGCTCAAACAGTACAGAGACGAGAAAATGAACAACAGGACACTGTCCGAAAACTTTGTGAGCGTGCAGTAACTGTCTGTCTGTCTGTCTGTCTGTGTGTCTGTGTCAGATCACGATGAGTGTGAGGAGGAGAGCTGTATCGGAGGACTCTGTGTCAACACGGTGGGTTCTTATTACTGCAGCTGTCCACATCCTCTGGTGCTCGACGACACTCAACGCAACTGTGTCAACTCCTCCCACCTCACTGTGGGTAAGACACCTGCCTTCATCCTCCTCTTGCTCCTCATTTCCATACCTCACCAGAGTGTACGGCGTATGATGGTATGCACTACAAAATAACATACAAATGTAGCGTTTCCATGGTTTGCAGAAACATTCAATGCCGACATTTTAACTGGTGTCTGGGTTGCTCCTTTTACAGAAATCTCAAAAATTTGCAGGCGGTTATGTGTCAGATGTCTCTGAGCAGTTGGAGACTTCAGGAAGTTACTGTGTCCTTAGAGTTTCAATGCAGGACTTTTACTTGTAACAGAGTATTTCTACACTGTTGTATTGCTACATTTACTCACTTAAAGCGTCGTCCTCTCGCTGGTTGTCTGTGCTCCAGATGAGAACCTGTCTGTGTGCTGGCAGCACGTCACGGCAGACCTGGTGTGTCAGAGTCCTCTGCTTGGAGCTCAGGTCACCTTCATGGACTGCTGCTGTCTGTACGGGGAGGGCTGGGGGATGGAGTGCGCCCTCTGCCCCACCACTGACTCTGGTAAGTACCTCACTTCACCACAGAACACCACCATGTGGACAGACCAACCTGCATCAGGTGATTAAAGCTGGATCACAGGAAAAAGAAAGAGAAACAGGAGGGACTTTAAAAGGCCAGTTTGTGTGTACACAGATACTGATACAGGTGTTGCAGAGAGTTTTCCAGTTTAAAACTCAAATTCTGTGTGTTTGTGCAACTGTGTCCACAATAAGGACATGAACCAGGCTTCCATTACAATGTAATGCAAATTAAACCACAAGAAAATGCAAATCAATTCAGATGTTAGGGGAACAAAACAATATTATCTCTTTGGGGGGAATTTGAATTAAAAATGACTCAAAATAATTGAACCAAAATGTTAAAACATGTTCACAACTGATTCAATTAGGACAGACTTTTAGCATGACGTCAACTTTCTGTACTCACGAAATCACTCTGGTCTTGGCCAATAATCAGGAGTCCTGAACTGTTAGCAGCAGAGATGTGGTGACAGTCAGACAGAGAGGAGACAGGACTGCCCTCGACTTACAATTAGTCTTAGAAATAGTTGCCTGCATGTTTACGATATTAATTCAGTTACTGATTTTTTTATTTTGGACAGGGCAACAAAATGGTTTGAGTTGAAGGTGTGAGAAAGAACAGTATCAGTAACATTGTTAACACTATGCTACATTACAGAGAAATACAAACCGTACTAATGAACCTTCATTAATATAGGCCTATATTTTGTCTCCAAGTGCACGTCACACACTGAGCGAGCCGCCTGTTAATGACGCTGTGGGCTAATGGGCATGTAGCTACTTCCATGTTTCAGATGATACGTCATGTTTGTAGTCGACCAATGATACCATTTCTGAATAAAGTAAAAAAAACAACAACAATGTTTTGAAGGACGTTGTGCACAAAGTCCAGAACTGGTTCAGAGTATTAAAAAGTAAATGTGAAGGTTATGTTTTATAGATCAATATGAATAACTCTCTCTGTGTGTGCAGATGACTACCGCACTCTGTGCAGTTCGTTTCTTCCTCCCTTTTTGCCGGAGGGATTTTCAGACTTTGGAGCTGAAACGGGAGTTAGACCAGGAGCTGGACGAGGACGAGGAGGAGCCAGTGAGCAATGTAACTAAAATATCACACCTCAAATAATATAAATGTCTTTTTGAATTTTATTTATGACTGTTTTTCTTCCTAATTTCTCCAAGTTATTTGTAAATATCTCCAAATGTCTCTTGAGTTTATTTATTTAGCTTTTGTTTTTTGATTTTTTTTCCCCTTATCTCCTTCCCTTGTTTCTTCTCCTTGTCTCTTCTCTGTTCCCTTTCTTCTTCTTTTTCCTCTCCTCTCATCTCCTCCCCTCCTCTCCTACCCTTTTCTCCTCGTCTTATCTCTTGTCCTTGCTTTCTAACCTTGTCTCCTGTACTTTCTTCTTTCCTCACCTCGCCTCTTTTTCCCTCCTTTCCTTGTTTACACACCTTGTTTCCTCTCTTGTCTCCTCTCCTCTTTTGTTTCTCTCCATGTCTCCTCACCTTTTGTCTCCTCTTCTTATCTATTCTACCTGTATCCTCTCTTGTTCACTTTCCTTGTTTCTTGTTTGTGTTTTTTCTCATCTTGTTTCCTCTTCTTGTCTCATCTCCTTTTCTTTCTTTATTTCCTTTCCTCTGTCACTTTCTCTTCTTGTCTGCTCTCTCCTGTTTTTCCTCTCCTCCCCTCTCCTCGTCCCCTCAGCTCCTCCATACTTCCCTCCCTACAGTACTGACTATGACGACTACTCTCCAGCAGGAGACAGCAGGTCAGGTTTCAGAGGGAGGACACCTGCCACCTTCAGCCTGCCGGACGAAGGGTATCCCAGGTCGGAGTACAGGTGAGGACATCCGTCGATGTTTTACATCCCTGACATGTTCTTAAAGTTGAAATGTTTAAACTTCTTATTTTTTCTGAAATTCCACTTTAATTTTTTGGGGGATACAAATAAAACCACAGAATATGTTTTCATTTGAGAAACAAAAAGAACCAAAGAATTTGTGAACTTACCCTCTTTCTGTCTGTCCGTCCCTCAGCACTGGTTACTACTCTGAAGGAGACTTCAGCCCCCCTGATGGCTCCCCTCCCCGGTCTCCATCCTTCCGCCTCCCTGCGGACCCCAGGGCCGAGAGGGCATTTGGGGCCGGCCTCCTCTCCATCGCGACCTGACGGGCCTCCTCTCAGCCTGGCCCCACTGCCTGGCGCTTCCTATGAGGTGGAGCAGGAGGAGGAGGAGGAGGAGGTGGCGTGGAGGCCGGGCCCGCCCTTCCCTCCGTTCACGGGGAGGGGCAGAGGAGGTGGAGGTGGAGGTGGAGCAGGAGGAGGAGCAGGAGCAGGAGCAGGAGGAGGAGCAGGAGGAGGAGGGGGGGGATCACCGAGGAGGGTGTATGAGAGTGAGTGCTAACTCTTTATTTTACAGGTCTGTATTTTCCAGTAAGTTTTGCAAAAAGAACAATATGATTTAGCACCAGTTAAAATAAACAGAGACAAAATTTAATAATTTTGATTAAGTTGACTTCCACAAAGTTAATTTATTTATTGGAAATGTTACTCTCCATATGAATTGTATTTTTAAAAGGAAAACGGGTGTTGCATATTTGCACATTTCTTCACTTCATTGTTAATAAATTTGATTTCATTGATCAGGAGTCACACTGATAAACAGTAATTTCAGTTCACAATTAGTGCCAAAAAATGGCATGGGATCATGCAGACAATGATCTGCTGCGGCCGACCACGAGAGGTCAGTTTTAAAAGGGTTAATACTTTTTGCTCAAGATTAAAAGAAATCTCATGTCTTCTTCCTCCTCTCTCATCTTTCAGGGCGTTATGAATCCTACGCCGGCCTAAGCACAACAGAGGATTGTGGGATACTACATGGCTGTGAGAACGGCAGGTGTATCCGCGTCGCCGAGGGTTACACCTGTGACTGTTACCAAGGATACGAACTGGACATGACCTCCATGACATGTATAGGTATGCAGAGACGACTGCTCTGACACCTCAGAGTGGGAAAGGGACCCATTTAGTTATTGATAATATGATCATTAGTATGTTATCTTGACTTGAGCTTATGCACTAAGTAAAGAAGCAGAGCTGAACCTGTGATGATTTCTGAGCATCGTAACTGAAAAAACAGGCATTTATGAAAATCACAAGTTTATTTATTTGTTTTTTATTATTGTATTTAATGTTATGTTAATTATTTATACAGTTTTTTTTATATTTGACGTCACATCTGAAACATGTTCCTGAGCCTTACTTTCCATAAAAAGATATTTATATATGGTATAAATTATGATATTATTGCAGTTTATATAAATCCTACATGCAGTATATACTGTATTAACATACACATACCTGAGTGGAACCAAGTCATTGTTTTGCAAGTCACAAGTGGGTCTTAATTATTTTACACACAAGTCCCAAGTCCTAAACTTTGTGCTCTTCATCATATGAAATGCCGTTTTACCAACAAGTAAAACATATATGATTTACAAACACATGAATGTTTGTTAAATTTGGATTTACTTGTTAAAACAAGTTTGTTAAAAAGTTACCTAGCTGTGGGATGTCAGTGACTTAGTGGATAGAGCAGGCGCCCCATGTACAAGGCTGTTGCTGCAGCGGCCCAGGTTCGAGTCCAGCCTGTGGCCCTTTGCTGCGTGTCATTCCCTCTCTCTCTCTCTCTCTCTCTCTCTCTCTCTCTCTCTCCCTTTCACACTTGACTTTCGTATAAATGAAAGGCAACCGTCCACCTTCGTGCAACTTCCAACTTTGTGCAACTCCAAACTTAAGTGGAAGTTGGGAGTTGCACAAAGAACTGTCCATTATATGTAATTTTCAACCTTCACATGTTTCATATTGTAACTAACCAGCGACAGCGTGTCAAGTTACATAATCATAACTGTGTTTTGTACATTTCCATAAAATGTGACGTCATTTTGTGTGTGTGTGTGTTTACAGATATAAACGAGTGTGAGGCTGGCATCACGTTGGACTTCCCGTGTGTGAACGCTCGCTGTGTGAACACCGATGGCTCGTTCCGCTGCGTCTGCAGGAGAGGATACGTCATGTCCCGCAGGCCAAACCACTGTGTGGCTGCATAGACCAGACCAGACTGGACTGGACTGGGCTCGATTAAACCAGTATAAACTGGTCTAGACAATCGAGGCTGGACTGCACAACAACAGACTGGGCTAGACTAGATTAGACTAAAGCGGCTATGGGACCTGATTTGACAAACTAGATTATACCAGGTTAGGATGAACTGGGTTTAAAATAGTCTAGATTGCACTTAACTGGGAAAGGGTGGACTGGGCACCAGTTACACCAGGTCACTCTGGATAAAATACCAATTTAACACCCCTTTTTAGCTACAGTTTCTCCACATCTTGCAAATTTCAACTTGTTTTTTGTGTTTATATGTGAACACGATATTTCCTCGTAGATTTTTCTCAGATTTTAGGGGTGTAGAGAACAAAATTGTCTTTGGAAAAAAACAAAACTAACTTTTGTTGCAACAGTCCAGGATAAATTAATCGTTTAGTAAAGTGACTGTAAACATGATTAACTAGCTCTGAATCTGAATTCCCCTAAATGTTTTAATGTGAGGAAATATAATGACGTTGCAAAAGTTTTGCATATTTTTCTGTTATGCAAATGAGGATAAAACAATGTTTGAACATATTTGTGAAACTTTAAAAATAGGCTGTAATCTGATTTTTCAATATATAAAATAAACACTTAAATATCCTCAATCTTATTGACAGAGCAACAACACATTTATCCCACTTATAAAACAAACATGCTTGACCTCAGTTTCTCTTTGTCATCGCCCACCTGTCCAAAAAATACCAGAAATGAATGAACAATGATTTGAGTGAGGAAATTATTCATACGGTCACTTTATTACACCATTAGTTGGTCCCAGTGTATAGTCTGCTCTATCACCCCATACATTATCTCCTCGCATAAAGGTCTGCAAAAATGTGTCGAACACGTTAAAAAAACAATGTTTAAAGCTTGATGAAACCCCACAGTGTCTGGTCAGTTTAAAACCAGTCTAGCCCTGTTTAGCACCAGTGGTTGAAACCAGGCTAACTCCGCAAGTAGACTCCAGGCCCGCTCTGATTAGCCTCCACTGTGAACCACGCTGTGCCAAAGTTCATCTTTATGTTTCTGATGACCATGACTCTTTCTGGATGTTTACCGCGTTGAAGTTAAGTCCGGTAGGTTGTTCCCAGTGGGAGAAAAAAAAACATGTTTTGAGACGTGTGAAGTAGAAGAAGAAAACAGTTGTGTGTGTATTTTTCTTGTTCGTTTTAGGAATCCAACCGGGCTGCAGAGAAACACTGAGCTCACATCAGTTTGAAAAACAGCAACTTTACATTTTAACCATAGATGGTAAAAAAGAAGTGGACGTAGCCTCCAGGTCAAGTGAAGTCAACGCTGAAGTGCCTTAAAGCTACATTCTTTCTAATGACCAGCAGGGGGCAACTCAGCTGGTGGCAAAAACAAATTCAGTTGTGTAGAAGTCAGTGAGAAAATGAACCTACTTCCCACTTGATTTATTACCTCGATAAACATTTTCCTAACTAATTTATAGTGTCGGTCTCTAGTTTCAAGTCCTCTTCAATATAGCATGATGTTCATTGTGTAAATGTTGGTCCCATTTAGAGTTAACTAGACAATAAGCAGGGTATGATTTAGGGCATGGCTACGTTGCGATTGACAAGTCACTACCATAGCAGTGTCCTCAGGTTCTCAATCAGCTCCACCCTCCGATCCAAATATGGGCACTTCTGGCTCCAAAATAAAAAACAAGATGGCAACAACGACAACTCAAAATACCAAACATGAGGCTTAAAACCATGGATGTTTAAAGAGAACCAGTGTTGGAAGAGGGGCCCATTTCATTCCTATGAAAGCTGCTTAGTCACGCATGAAGCCAAAAACGTTAGATTTCCTGGGTATAAAATTACCTGGATTTTCCTTATCCCAAACTTAAATGCGGATAAAATTATTTAAACATGCGGCTCTTCTAGACTTCAGACTGTATGGATCAAATTCTGATGGTGAAGCGAGTCATTTTGTGGGAGCTATGATGCTAAAAAATGTATCCACTAATTTACAGAGGCCTGTTTGGGGTTCAGTAGTGTCGCGTGATAGACCTGAATGTTGTAATGCCACCGTTTGCATCATAACTTGGCTACTACGAAAAACTGGCCTCAAAGCCGACGTTGTTTATTGGGGCTTGGGTGTAGCAATGTGTATTCTCGACAGCGCCACCCTTTCTTCCAAATATAGTCACTTCTGGCTCCAGAAAACCAAGATGGCAATGGACAAAATGCTGAACTCAAGGCTATAGAATGATAGTCCACAAACCAGTGGGTGACATCACAGTGGCTACGTTCATTATTTTATACAGTCTATGGTCTATTAACTGGATAGAAAACAGATGGAACGACATTAACAAACACCAAGTTTACTGTTTACACAACCCCAATTTGTTCAGTGAAACAAAGATTTGAAGGGCATCATCTGCAGACATAAGAAAAAAAAATATCATCTAGCTTTAGACATATTAATGAATTAATTATTTGAAGTAAAAAAAAAAATACAGCAATGATACCAAACAGTGCAAATCAGTCATGTATTAGCATTAGCATGACAGCTGTCCCATTGTAAACAACAGATTTTTAACCATCAAGAAGTAACTAGCGTTTTGTTGTTCCTCATCTAGAAAACTACGGTTACCCACGTCTCCTGAGGAAATGTTGGCATTGTAGGTTTTTGCAAACCACTGATACGTTACATTTGTACATTTGTACATGTGTGGTTTAGTTCAGGCCCAAAAAACCACTTGGTTACAGTTAGAAAAAGTTCATGCATTGGCTTAATCTACCTGATTTTCGGGGCATAATCATGACAGGAAATACAGCAATAGGTTGCAGACACCCATGTTTGGTGCCTAAAACGCAGCTGGAAAGTGAGTCACAACTCATTTTGTCATTTGTCTCAAACAGTGGTCTGCAGCTTGGCAGCCATCTTGCCTAGCTGACGTACCATCCACCATCCCCTCCAAAGTCAGCTCATATACACCACGGCACTTTTAAAACATTGATATGAAACGTAGAAATGTTACTTATTTGTGGTTTGCGTAAATGTGCAATGCCAACATTGTTCTTCTGGCAACTGGACTGGGTATGTTGTGATAAAATTAAATTTAAACGTGCATCAGTAACGAGCCATCCACTAGCTAGAAACTGATCGCAAAGGTACCAGTTGCTGTGAGCTCATGAGCTAATCCATCATATTGTTAGCATAGACGTCGTTCTACTTACAAAATTCATTTTCTCACTGGGCTGTAGCCACTAAAATACTGACGGGATGAGTCCAAAAACCTCCAGCTGAGTAATTTTAATTGCTGAATTATATATTTCAGAATTTGTGAACAAAACAGGGCACCATAATAACTCAACTTTGACCACAACTTCAAAACTAAGTCTGTGCTTGGATGTGTCCTTGCTTAAGCGCACCTTGTGGCTGACTTTCTTCTTCAGTTTTTATTTCCACAAACATCTTATAGCCTCGATTTTTTTTTTTAATCAAAGAAGCAGAGGCATCCTGTGTTCGGACGAATCAAGCAGGAGAATTTCACATTGATTCAAAGATGTGAAAGTTGTGTATTTGTGGGAAAAATGTATGAGACTTTTACTCCTGGAACCAGTGGTGCCTGAATTAAATACTCCTACTTTTCATCTACATTTTCTGGGTGTAAATACAAAATTTAAAATCCTGCTTATGCCTTTAAATCCCTCAAATTAGGATTATTAATTAGAATTTTCTGTGACTGAGATATTTTGACCCATTACAGATGTGATTTACAAACTACTTCGACCAGTTATTCAAAACGTCTTTTTCTCAGTATGCAGTATGTACATTTATATACCCTGACAGTTTTATAATCAACACTGTCTCTGTGATAAACTAATTAATCAACAACACCATGATTTATCTTCACTAAACCAAATTCAGCGAACTATGAATGTTTATATTCTATAATTTTCTTATCGTCAACAAATTTCATGCAGATTCAAAACATTGTTTCCTACCGAGTGTTTTATATGCCCTCTTATCACCATTACCCATACACTGTAGTTTATTTCGACTCAGTCCCACACACACCGTCCTGCTGCCACAATATTCCAGAGCACCAAATGCGGATTAATCTGCGGCTGAAAACAGTCCTCAGCAAATGCACCATTACCACCTGTTTGTTTAATAAAAACTACAGTGAGCATCTGTTTTGGGAAATTACTGACAAAACTTTTTTTAAAAATAAATTTACATCTTCTGCAACTTTGATCTGCGCATTAAATTTGTTGACGATAGAAAACATATACACCAAATTTGATTTAAACATTACCTTAAGTTGACTTTTTAAACATCTAGTCGCCAGAGAAAAGGTTGACATTGTACGTTTCTACAAACCACGAATATGTTACGTTTGTACATGATGTGACATGATGTGACAACTGGTTAATATCTGGTTAGATTTAAGACTCATTTAGTATGTATGAAAGTACAATAAAACTTTGACTAAAAGGTTCTCTGGGTGTATGAGACCAGGTTGTTGGCTACCTCAAATTATGTGCCCATTCCTCGATTGCCCTGTAAGTTATTCATATTCCATTAATCCGTAAGGGTCCTCAGATCAAATTAATCAAAAGGGCTTTTCATAGAAATTAAGTTTCAAGTTGTGAGTATTGTTTTAACAGGATAAAGTGCTGTTGTGTCTGGTGCCACGTGCCATGATCCTCGGGTGCTGTAACTCACTCTTTCTCTGATGTATGTCGGAGGTAGATCAAATGAATGACTCATAATTGGTGTATTATCTGAAGCGTAATTTTTAAACGAGTAATATTCATAGTGCTTTAATAAACAATTTGATTGTATTACCCAATCTATGCTGACCAACAGTTTTGTGTTGAAGGAATTAAAGGCCTGTCACAAATATAGGCCTGTTGATTTCAGGGATTTACGCAAATAATAGCCCAGACTATTAATTCAAGTTTTACAGGAGAAATGTCCATTTCACATGTTGTAAACATCACTGTCCTCATACTTCATGTTTGCTTTTATGTTGGCATAGATACAGCCAATAGATGGCACTAGAGGGCAGAGTTAGAAGTTCCACAGAGCAACAAAGGAGCAGACAGTGGAGGAGGTCATAACAGTGTACCTTTAAACGGAGGCAGTGTTGTTAACTGTGGTCTTCTGTATGATATCACATACATTATTTTTTTACCAATTTGTTCCTTTCCGTCATAATTTACATTTGTTTGACGTGTCCTATCGTCACATCTTGCTTGAACTATGCGATACTGCCTCCACGATCAGGAAATCTGCACAAACAGATTAATAGGAGGCAGAGTATTGACAGAAGACTCTGTCATCTCTGTCTTAGTATTAAACGTTGAGCATGAATGAACCCTTAGGCACAAAAACAAACTGGTTATAGTAATATAGGAAAAGGTCATGTTCTGGTTTTAAAAACATGATCTTTGTGGCACTATTTTCTCTGGACAAATAATTAGAGGCCCTAAAATCACCCACACTTGGTGGCTACAAACCTGCTCAAAACACTAAGATGTCTTGGTAAAAAACAACTGCTTTTCCTGGCACTTTGCCTGATGGAAAAACAGCGAAGCGTTTGCTGTTTTTTGGTCTTGAACAGTTGGTCTCTCCTGGGTGACACGCCATCCATCATCTCCTCCACCTCCTGGTGACAAAAGTCAGCTCATATACTACGTCACTTTAGAAACATTGGTATGATCCATGTGAAACATATAAATGTAACTTAGTCGTGGTTTGCGGTAGCGTACAGTGACAATTTTTTCCTCTGGCGGCTGGGCTGAGTTGATTAATTACTGACATGTCTGTACTTATACTTGGTGGCTTCCTCTCCTGAATGTCGTGGAGGCTGCTTTCAGTCATACTGTGTATATAACAACATTCCTCCACAATAATCCTGTTATATTGTTACCAAATGAATGAAGCTGTTACAGCCTGTAAGAGAGCGTGTTGATTGTTTTTTATCATTAACTTTCTGATGTAGTTAACATGCAGAATGTGATCACCTAAAGTTTGATGTATAACATGCACTGTATCTGCCAGAGACCAGCCTTTTGTGTTCACACAGGATGTTTTGTACATTGTTTAAAATTTCAGTCTCTGGTGTTCTTTTTTTTTTTTTTTAATTGTTCATTTTTATGGTTTATGATTCACTTTTTTATCTTTGTTGTTTGTATGACAAGAAATGAAAATATATTTGCACACACTTTTATTGAATCCTGTCTGTTGTTGGTGTTTTGTTGGTGTTTGTTAGGGCAGGCAGCTGAGAGGATGTGAGAGACTGCTGGTTTGAATCCTCCGACTCCAGCTGGTGAAAGTCAGGTCAGGGAAGAAGTGAGGCAAGGTACTGTAAGTCTGAACGTGTGAAGTAGTTGACTTCTATTTCAGTATAATCTAGGGATCGTTTTTTTGTCCCTTGTTCCTGAGCAGAGTCCTTTTTCCTCTTAGATCTTTATAACGGAATCAAAAATCCATAATTTCCTTCATTCATTCGGTCCTGTTAATGGATCTGTTTTCAGCTCTGTTCCAAATAAGTCTTGTGCACTACCATTCAGGAGTTTTGAATCAGCTGTTATAACAGTGTTTTTATGCCTCTGCGTCAGTGCATCTGTTCGTCTTTTTGTCCATCTGTCCTTTTTTCATGAACAGGATATCAAGAACCTCACCTAGTAGAGCAGGCGCCCCATATAAAAGGCTGTGTTCTTGCTGTAGCAGCCACAGGTTCGATTCCAACCCACAGCCCTTTGCTGCATGTCATCTCCCCTCTTTCTCCCCCTTTCACACTGTATCTATCCTCTCAATAAAGGCAAAAAGCTCCCAAAAAATATCCTTAAAAGAAATAAAAATTTGGCACAAATGTCCACATGGACTCAACAATGAACTGACTAAAACTTGGTGATCAAAGGTCAAGGTCTCTGTGACCTTGCGTCTGTCCCATTCTCGTGATCTTGATATCTCTTAAATGCCTGAACTTGGGTTTTGAATATTTTATTTAATTTTTATTTTTATATATTTTTTTTTTTTATTTATTTATTTATTTCTATTTTTTTAATTTATTTTTTATATTTTTTTTCAGGCCAGAAAAGGGTAAGAAATGATTTTTTTTTTTTTTTTTGCGGATAATGTTGGCCAAAAAAAGTTATCTCATATGATATTGAGATAATATCTCCTGCGTAGGATATAATAATATTGTACAGAGGAAATGAAAAAAAAAAAAAAAAAAAAATCACCTTGCTTCTCAGGGCTTAGGTGTGTGAGTGACCAAAACGGTGTAGTTGGTCTCTAAATATTTATTGTTTTGGGCCCTCTGCAGTTTATTATCGTTATTTAAATCCTTTACTTAAGTAATAGTACTTATACTACAATGTGAAAGTACTCCATCACAAGTAAAAGTACTGCATTAAAAACCTTACTGAAGTGAAATTGGCTGAATGTAGCATATGAACTTAAAGTAACTAAAGCTGTCAGATAAATATAGTGCAGTCAAAAGTACATTATTTACCTCTGAAATGCAGTGGAGTAGAAGAATAAAGGTGCATAAAATAGAAATACTTAAGTAAAGTTTTTCCATCATTTACTGGTTTAATTTATTGTTCTTCTAACAACATTCAGTTTGTTGACACTTTATCTGCACCAGCGTGCTGCTAACCAGCTTGTGTTGTATGTTGAGTCACCTCAGGTGATACTCGCGTGCTAATCGCCTCTAATCCTCCACCTGGCTCCATAACCTTAATGCCTGCACTGTTAATGTAGATCCAGGCCTCTAAACCACTTTCATTATAGGCCAATCTGTCCACACACACACCACGCATAGGAACACACACACACTTTCACCCTTAGGCAGCATTAATGGGATTATAGAGGTTCACCCAGTACTGAGTCTGAAACTGTGAGCCAGCGGAATATCAGCTTTCACTTTCACAGAACGGCCCATACACACACACACACACACACACACACACACACACACACACACACACACACACACATTGCATTACCAACTGCCACCACCATTCTGTCAATTTATGACCTAATATGACAAAAAAATGACATAAGTTTAGGTCTAAAATGAATAAATTAATTAAAATAATTAAATAATTCTGTTTCACTACTGTAGCACAGACTAATAACACTCTTTTACAAGTAACGGTCCTGCATTCAAAATCTTACATAAGTACAAAAGTATCAGCATCAAAATACACAAAAGTTCCAAAAGGAAAAGGAATCATGATGCATAATTATATTTATATTACATCACTGGATTTTATTGATGCATTAAAGTGTTGATCACTTAAATGTTCTGCATTAGCATGTTGCTAACAAGCTGGTGCTAAGCAGCATGGGAGGAATTTGCAAAGTAACTAAAGCTGTCAGATAAAAGTGTAATATCTCCCTCTGAGATGTAATGGAGTAGATGTATTAAGTAGAAAAAAAGGGAAATGCTAAAATAAATTCCAAGTGCTTCAATAATGCCAAATTATGTGAATTTAGCATAAATTCAGAAGATACATTTTTAAATCCATCTTATCCCTGCAGAGTATTTCAACGCTGTGGTTGTAGTACTCTAACTTGCGGGGGCGGAGGTGCTGTCAGGTGAAGGCAGCGTTGACTCAGAGCGGCAGTGACCCAGATCTGTTTGAGGTGAGTGGGTCAGCTTGTGTGTGATCGCTGTGTGAATCCAGATTTACTCCGTTTATCTCAGGATATTTTTACTCAGATTATCTGGCTGTACTCAAGGATCATTTCACGGCTGTATTTATTCAATGTAACAAGGTACTGCAGCAAGGTTTTGGTACCAGCCGCAGTAACATCACAACGACTGATATTGTTTGTTAGGTGGAGTCACCTACTGTAGCAGAAACAGTCCCTCCGAGATGTTGCAATCACAACAGTTAAGGCTTATTCAGCTAATCCTTGTAAATTCTGTGCAACTTATTTAAGTCCAGTCAGCTTTAACTATTTGAAACAGGTAAAATCACATGACATTGTAGAGCTTTGTGCAGCGTATTGATTCGTCGGGTCCGTCTCCCGCTCTCTGTTTATCATGACACCACTGCTGCAGGAGCGGAGCTCTGTGCCTGGAGTCAAACACGCAGCGACAGAGCTAACTGTTAGCATCACACTGCTAATGTTACTCAACAGTTATTAACGGTTTTAACAACAGAGTCGAGGTGTTTAAGTCTGAGATTATAGCCCAGCTCAGACCAATGATTGGCGACAAAATAAAAAAAATGGGGATTGAGGTCATGATTGACAGTTGTGTGTGCCGAATGGTTTGCTCGCTAACAATGGCACTGCTCGTCATTGGTCGGATGGGTGTATAGGCAGGTTGCTCGATACTGGCGGAGATCCCTACTGCAGAGTCTGACTCCAAATTACGTCACCAGCATAAGATGGCAGCCATATCTGGGGTATTTTGGCTTCATTTTTGTACAGTGGGGGTAAGTGGAGACGACTCTTCCATCTTTACGTACAGTCTATGGACCTGCCATTGTGAGGTGAACCGAAAAATGCAAAGTGATCCTGTTTGCATAACTAATATTGTGCAATGGGCCCCATGAGGTGTATTTTAAAAGACAAGCCGCAGGCCATTTAAAATCAGCCCACAGGAGAAACATCCCCCCGCAGAGCCGGAGAGCCTCGGATTTAGAAGTGTGCATGTGCGAGTTCCAGACCCTCAGTTTTATGCTGTATGGATGGAGGTTGCTCAGTATATTTCTTAAGATCGATGTTGTAAAAATAACGTGTATTTGCAATTGTTTGTTTAAAGTGGAGGCAGAAAACTTTTCTTACTAGCTTGTATGTGCGTGTCCAAAACGGTGGCTCTGGAGCTCTGCAGGGAATGATACTGGCCTGAAGGCCACAACTGGCCCCCAGGCTGGACTTTTGACATGTCCGTTTCAAGAAATGATGCCTTCACAAAAAGTTTAACAAACTTTATTGAAACTGTTATACGTCAGCTGCAGTACAAAGTAGAAAAGAGTGCAATTATATGAAATTTAAGAATAACTCATAAGAGGGTTTTACAGTATGAATCATAAAAATATTAACAGGTTAAGAACTATAGACACATCTTACAAAAGAAGAGTACGTGTCAGATAGACAGACAGACAGGCCTCGTTATGTCGCTCTTATGAAACAGCAGATGTAGGTGAGACTCAGCTGAGCTGCCTTCACGTCTGGGGTGAGATTACGACACCGTGTGTGTGTGTGTGTGTGTGTGTGTGTGTGTGTGTGTGTGTATTGTCACATCTTGCTGCTTCAGCACCCTCACAAACATTTACACATACACACACACACACACACACACACACACTCACCATCAGGTGTGTGTGTGTGTGTGTGTGTGTCTGTGTGTTAATCCTCAGCTCTCTCTTATTGTATCTGCCCTAAATGCAACCCTTCAATATTTTTCACATATTTTATTTCATTTTCACGTCATGATATCGCAGTTATTTCAGGCCTTTACACACCAGGGGGCGTGATGAATAAACAACAGAACAACAAACATGAAATACGCAGTGCCGAATATTTACACCTGCAGGGTTGCAAAGATGGGACTGCTGCAACACAGAGCCCTGCTCATTTCTATAAGAGTTGCTCAGCAGCGCATGAAGCCAAAATGGTTCAGCTGCTGTGAACAGAATTCCCTGGATGAGCGGGGCTGCTTCCGCATTATGTGGCCCATTGAGCAGGCGCACTAGACAGTGCAAGCGAGTGCAGTTGATCATCTTACTCCCTCCGGCAGAGCGGCTAACTTCTGGTTTAGCGCTCTGCGAACTTGACTGGGAATAAAATTATTTAATCTTCCAGCTCTTCGAGATTTTTGAAATGTTTTCAGAACAAAAGGATTAAATCCTAATACTGGAACTAGTCATTTTGCTGGGACTGTGATGCTCAAAAAAATGTATCCAATGATTTGCAGATGTATCTTTCCCAATGTAAGTCAATGGGGAAAAAGTCTTTTTTGGGCCGCAGGGCATCACGTGACCGCGTATTGAGACACTTTGGCCACTACAAAAAATTTTCTCAGAGCCCGCCGCACTTCCTCTGGGCCTGATAGATTTTCATCGGCTCATTCTTCAGAAAAAAATAATGAGTTCAACATCCAGTGATGATGATCTTCTCAACATACAGGAGCTAAAATGCTACCATGGCAAGTTCCAGACATATTTTAAGATATTTGTAATATAGTTTGAGGTCCTTCTGGAGGTGCTTAAGGCAAAGGACCAACTACCATCCATATGGTCAGATAGGTTGGAGGACTAGTTGCATGGCGTGTTGAACCGGGCATCGTCTTGTGGGAAACATGCTCTGTTACCTGTGCTTGTTACGCTGGTCACCTGCTTACCTTTTGTTTAGCCAGCAGTCAAATCTGATGGAGATGAATAAGAGAAAGAAAAGAAACCCTACCGAAAGAAATAGAACTGCAATGCCAAGCATGTTCAAACAAGCACAAAAAAGTTTCTACATCATATCCATATCTAAAAATAATGTTCGTAGCCAAGCTCAGGGGATGGTGGATGGTGTGACACTCGGCGAGACAGCATTCATACAGGAAGTGAACAGTGGGCTCTTGGGTGAAAGTCCAGGGTTTGTTGGACCCATCCACCACCTCTCCCAACCACCCTACAGGAACTTTCCAGCTCCTCATATTACGTCGCTACTAGCAGCGTTTCAAATTGATGCTGTCCATCCGCATATCATACCGCTGCAACTGACGCTGATGCTGCCGTCCGCGTATCATGTTGCAGAGACTGGTGCTGTCAGGTCCAACCAGTGGTGTATCATAACACTGTGAAAGGTTCCACCTGGCCGTGTTACAAACTGACACACCTGACAAAGTGGCGGTATTTGACAACTTGCTCCTAATGAAACACTCAGAGCAGGAAACTGGTCTTGAGGCCTCGAGGAGCCGTCACACGTCGGAGAAACCAGAGAATGTTCTCAGTGTTTTTGCTTGAAATAAATTATTTGAATAAATAACTGACTCTCCGGTAAGCCACTGGGTAAAAATTCATACTTATTTATAAATCAATTGAATGATAGGTGTCAGTGACCAATCACTTATTGATTTACTGAAGGATTCTGATTCAGCCTCGTGACGTCAGCACATCTCTGCTGAGTAAACACACACACACACACACACACACACCAAAGAGTTTGGAAGTGTTTATTTCATCAAGAAAAACCATGAAGAACAAAAAAAAGACAGGATGTTTGAGGATGCAGGGAGTCCGATTTGGACTGCTGGTCAAGTAAGACAACTTTTTAATACATCTTCTTTTTAGGACCAGGTTTAATTTATCATAGGTTTCCACATACATACATTTCTTTGGTGGCATTTATTATTTATTGTCGGGGTTTCCTTTTTCTTTTTTTTTATGGGTTGTGTTTTCCTAAATCCTGCATTGTTTTAAGTCCATGTTCAACCATGCAAAACACTTTGTAACTTCAAATAAAGATTATAATAATAATTATTGTTATTATTATTAGATGTTGCCTTGTGGTGTTTTGGTGCAGTAATGATAATGCAATAAATATAGTGCAGACAGGAAAAAGAAAAGTCAAGAATCCTAAATTGAAAAACAGAAAAATTCCCAGTGAAAGAATAAAGAAAAATACAAGACAATATTTAATATATATAAAGATATGTAAAATACATTTTAAAATGTTCATAATATAAAAAGGAAAACAAATAAAACATGTAAGTTTTATTAAAAATGTGTAGAAATAAATGAAAAAACAGTAAAATACATGAAAATATGTCAAATAAAATGTAAAAGAAAATATTACTTAATTTAAAAAAAAGTGTATGTAACAAAACATCTTCCAAGGATATTTACACAGGATATAACGCTTAATTAGAATTATTTATTTTGGTCTAAAAATAATTTTTGAAAGCCTGTAAAAGTTTATTAGAAACAACACATGGGATGTCTGTGTCCTCAACTGTGATACTGATGTTTTGTAAAACTAATCAAACTTTAAGTTTTCATTTTTTTCTGTATAACAAGGGGCCTGTCAGTCAACTTGACCTGATGAAATGCTTTGGATCTGTTGTTTTTTATTATTGATAATAATATAAAATGTTTTCAAGCTGCAGGTCGACATGAGCAGAGAGGAGCTTCAGGTTGCCGTGGCCTACATCTGTCAAATCAATAGAGATGATAGAAGTCCCCTGTTCAGACTGGAGATGCTGGACGCTGGTTGGCTGATCCTCTAGGCCCCGCCCTCTTCAGATAGGACAGATAAATAACCCTGCAGACACCTCTGAGTCCTCAGATGTCTATCTGTGTCCATATATCCCTCCTCTCTGCAGGAAACACAAGGTCAGAGTTACTATCTCCCACTTTTTCAATTGGACCTAAAAGCATCATCAGAAAACCTTCTTTCACTGAGTGTGTGTGAACGCACCACAGCAGCAGGTTTTTACTTGACTATTTGCTGGATTTGTCAGTTTGTTTGTTGAAGCTGATCTGGGATCAGGTTCAGGATGGAGCTGAAGGATTTCTGTCTGACAGACGACTGTCACTTCATCAGTTCACAGCGGTGGGTTTTTCTACATCTTCTGCTCCTCTAAACACTTTAAGATGAAGTTATACATATTTTTTCCTGCAACTGCAGCACCAGGAGTATTTTAGTACCACTAAGTTGTACTATGACATTAGAGGCAGTTTTAAAAATATACTTTTGTGCTAGTTATCTTAGACTGATGCTGAATTTTTGGAGTTGAAGAAGTTGAAAAAGATGATGAGGATGAATGAGCTGTAATTTGTTTTATAATGTAAGGAAATATCTGTGCACTTATTTTGTGTACTGTGGCGACATTAAACAGCTGAAAACTAAACCTATTAAAAACAATTACATTAATTATAACAGTAAGCTTCACTGGAAAATAACTTTCAAATAAAAACTTCTTATACATGAAATAAAGAAAAAATATAAAACTTAAACACTGAACGATGAAAAAAAATCAGCAGAACATTAAATACATTTCTCAATAACTTTTACTTTAACGTTTTTTTTTAGTTTGCTGTTATTAGCAGATTTAATCTTTAATCTAATTAGCTGTCACACTGTAAATGGACCTGCATTTGTATAGCAGTACAGCAGTACAGCAGTATAGCAGCTGTAGTGCCAACACTAGTTTTAGTACTGTATGTAAAGTAGTCACTACTAGTTTAATTTCCTGATATGAGCGGTTAACTCCACTAATTTTTAATTGAGTAAGATTTTGAATGCAGGACTTTTACTTTAACTGAGTATTTCTACATGGTGGTATTACTACATAGTTCAAAGGAACAACAGCAGAACAAAGCAAACACTCATAAAAACTCTACAGCACCACTAATGGTCAAAACCTCCACAGAGCAGCTTTAACTTAAAGACCAGACATCCTCCCAGGTGAACACATGATTTAATAGGAGACTTTGAAGGGTTAATTAAATTTTGGTGTAGTAGATACCTTCGGTTTTGTTTTTTGACACCTTGTCGAGACACCTCCAACGCTGCAGGCCGCTGCTCGAGACCAACAAATGACAAAACTGGTTGATTTTGGATGACGTTTGCAGAATATTTCAATGGCGTTTGTGACACCAAACCTGGGTGTTTTTTACTGAAACTATTTATTTATTTATTTTTTAATCGACACATTGGCTGTTCCGGAGGGGCATTTGAACCACCAGACATGGGTGTTTTAAGCTAAAACATGATCTTTTCTAACCCTAACCAGTCTGTTTTTGTGCTTAAAACTAACCACACATTAACCACAGCGTTGTTTAGAAATGTAAAGTTTCAACGTAACTGCTACAAACTAATAGAATAGAACAGAATAGACTTTATTGTCATTGTACAGGGTGCTCAGCCCACGCAGTGCAGATGTACAAATGTAAAGAATTCGTGGTTTGCAGAAAAGGACAATGCCAACTTTTTTGGGCAATTGAATTAACTTATGAGCTGAAGGTTTTACCAGCGTGAAGAATTCTGAAAATCATTGATTTTTTTATTTTTCATTCAATGTTATGAGTATAACCTATCTTTGGTGTTTTTTTCTCCATCACTACTGCTGCTGAGCTCCAGCTGTTAATTCTTACTATTGTCTTCCTCCTCAGCCTTTTGGATTCCTCATCCTCCTCCTCTTCCTCCTCCTGTCCTGCTGATGAAGCTCGGTCTCCGGCCTCGTTCCTCCACTCCTCCCCCCTCAGTCCCTCCTTCCCCCTGGACACCACGCCTGCTCTCAGCCCCTCACACCGAGCCTTCCTCCTCCCCAGCCCGGCCTCCTCCTCCTCCTCCTCCTACAGCCCCCTCGGTGGAGCAGCGGAGCCCGACTCCCCAACAGGATCCAGTTCCAGTGGAGGAAGCGGCGGCGGCAGCGCTGTGGTGTCGGGGACTTCGGTGTGTTTTTCGGTGTCGCAGACCAATTCATTTTCAGCACAGGTGAAGAACGTTTTTATTGTGTCCATTTGTGTTGTCCACACACTGCAGGTTATTTTGATTCAACCCCACATACACCATCTCGTTGACACAAATACTCACAGGAGCACCAAATGTGGATTGATCCGCTGCTGAAAATAGTCCCCAACAAAGTCACTATTTCTCCCTGTTTTAAAAAAAATACATTTTATGAAATTATTGACAAAACGATATATTTGTAAAAAATGTAAGTCTTCAGTAGAAACCAAAGAGCCGCACTCAGACAGTATTTAAAGGAAAGCAGCAGAGACTTTAGCGTGTTGTCTCTCTGCAGGTGGACTCTATCCTGAGGGGAGACTACCTGTCATCGATGGGTGCTGTGGGGCCCAAGAGGCTCTGTCTGGTGTGCGGTGACTTTGCCTCTGGGTATCACTATGGCGTGGCCTCCTGCGAGGCCTGCAAAGCTTTCTTCAAGAGGACCATACAAGGTGAGAACCACAGTGTGTGGTTTGATCAATATGGGAATTAATAGGCAGAGCCGATCAATAAAGCAGCGCTCAGTGCATTGATTAGTGTGTGAAGCAGAAATTCTGTTGATGATGACACAGATGGAGGGAACAGACACACGGATATAAAAACAAGTAGGAAGAAATATAATCTTAATATCCAAAAAAACACGTTTATTTGTGTCACTTATTGTTGTATCTTTGCAAGCTCAATATGAACACTGTCGTCAGCTGTGTCACTGATGTGATGTTATTTACCCTCCTGTATGTACTTCCTGTTTGTGGTTACCTAGGCAACATCGAGTACAGCTGTCCGGTGATGAACGAGTGTGAGATCACCAAGCGCAGGAGGAAAGCCTGTCAGGCCTGCCGCTTCCAGAAATGTCTCCAGGCTGGGATGATGAGGGAGGGTACGTCCCCTGAGTTTGTCATAGTGATTACCCATGAGTCTTTGCAGTGGTGATGAGCCTCTGTTTGTAGAGACTGTTAAACTGTCTTGTTGGAAAGTCGCAGAACTCAGTTTACAGGTCACAAACAACCACAAAGAGATGCAAAACAATCACTTAGAGACTTGTCACAACTTCAGCACCTCAAAACAACCACAAAGGGATTTGTAATGACCTTAGAGCCTCAAAACAACCACAAAGATGCTCACAGTGACCAAAGGTTTTACATTATATACAGTCAGATTATCATTATGCCTCGTCCAGCCATACATACGTCTTTTTAATGAGAATTTCACAAAACATGCAGCATACCTGGCAGGCCGATATCTTCACTCCTTTGCTGCCATACAGTATTTGTCCTGTTTTTATCCTAGTCATGTTCCAAGTGCATTTTCCAAACTACTGGATGGAAAAACACGGACAAAATTAGCCTCTCCCCCACGGCTACAGGTAGTTTCTATCAGGTTTCTATCCATCTGTAAGGAAATGCACTTCCCTGCGTTGGACACTGGAGACATCATCCGTATATTTATGGATATACGGACACCAGTCACATACTGTACATAAGTGGAAAAGTGGCGTCAAGGTTATGTAGACTAACTTTAGCAAAATAAAGACTGTGAAGACACACTGGTCTCCTGGGGGAAAAACCTGTGTTTGTTTGACCCCCACCTACATCCTCATGCTGACTTTAACTCTCCTTCCTTCTTTACCTCGTCAGCGCACATCGCAGCTCTCTCATGTGGGTTATAAATTACTGGCTGTTTACATGGGTTGTTATCTAATGTGGGTGCATTGTACATGTATGAACAGTGCATGAGCAGCCTGAAAGACCTCAAAGAGGCTGAAAATGACTTCAGAGATGCATTCTTGGTGTTGCAGTGTTAATGTTTGACTTATAGTCCAAAGAAATACTCTTTGAAGTCATAGCTGCATGATTCGTAGTCATTTTGTGTCTCTTTCACTGAACAGATTCTGACTGTGACGTCCTTTCTCTGTTGCAGGAGTTCGTATGGACCGAGTGAGAGGAGGACGGCAGAAGTACAAGAGGCGGGTGGAGTCTGGACTGAGTTTATACAGCAGAGCGCCGTACAGTCATCCTGTCAGCAGCAGTGAGTTCACGTGACGCTCCAACATAAAGAACTAAAAGTGTGCATTAAATCAAACCGTTGCATGAGTACGATCTTTAATTATTATTGCCTTTCTTTTAGGAAACAAGGTGATTTCCCATTTGCTGCTGACAGAGCCCGCCCCACCGGCTGCCAATCTGGACGATTCCACCAATGACAGCAGCCTGCGGACCCTGCTGACCCTCTGTGACCTCCTGAACCGGGAGCTGCTGGTTCTGATTGGCTGGGCCAAACAGATCCCAGGTACACATTCAAATCACCCAAAGGATCTCCTAAAAACTTTTCACACAGCTGTGCGTGCTCAGTTAAGAGCTCGTAGCAATTTCTTCTGTGTGCACAATTATATCTTATAGTTATGGCATCTCACAGTTATGAGATATTTATTTAATTTACAAAATTAGTTTTTTAATTTCTTTTAAAGATCTTTTCTTGCAGTCAGGAAAATTTTATTGTAATTGTCTCTCATCATGAAATATGTTCTTTCAGTTACTTTTTTTCACGTGAAGTTATGAAATCTTGTCTTGCATTTTGGGGATTTTTTTTTTTTTAATTTCAAGACCTTTTCTTTAAGTTAAAACATCCTTATCTTTTAATTATGAGATCCTGTCTTACAAGATTTTTTGTTTGATTTACAATTTTGAAAAACCCCCAAAACGTTTTCTTGTGGTTACAAGATATTTTTTTTAAATTACAAGATTTTTCCTGGAAGTTACTACACCCTTCACTTTATTTAGAAGAGCCTATCTCACATTTACAAGATAAATTTTATTATGACCTGATTATCCTCCATACTGCCTGACACACCTGAGTAACACTTGCTCTGCCTCGCCCTTCTCAGGTTTCTCCGGGCTCTCATTGGTCGACCAGATGTCACTGCTGCAGAGTGGTTGGATGGAGGCGCTGCTTGTGGGCGTGGCCTGGCGGTCTCAGGGTGCGGCAGGGGAGGAGCTTGTGTTTGCTGGTAACCTGCGGCTGGATGAGGCTCAGTGTCGAGCTGCGGGATTGGCTGACCTGTACGAGGCACTGCATCACCTGACGGCAAAATACCAGGCGATGAACCTGAGCCCAGAGGAGGTGGTGACCCTGAAGGCCATGGCACTCGCTAACTCTGGTACTGAAGCATTTAAAAGACGATATATGTTTGTATGTATATGAATACATATAAGTATATACTTTACTACTAGCACTTCTCATGACACTATAGCCTACTTCTACTCCACTACATTTCAGAAGGAAATGTGCTTTTTACTGCATTACATTTATTTGATTCAGATTATTAATACAAAATATAGTTAATGATATTAAATATTAAACTACCTATCAGTATATAAAATAATTAATATGATTGCCACATTAGTGGCAGCAACATTAAAGTGATGAACACATTAATGCAATTATAATCATAATATAATAATATGATACCTGATATTTCTGTACTGTTAAGTAACTTTTTGGATGCAGGACTTTTGAAGTACTTTTAAACTGTGGTATTACATTACTTTTCAAATTAAAAAAAAAAATCATACATATTTATAAAATCCTGCTCATGTAAAAATTAAATCAGTTGTTTCCAACCTTTTGATCACATTTCAGATGTCTATGATTTGTCAGTTGTTGAAATATCTGTAGATTCAGTACTTTTACGTAGGTTTAAGGTAAATATTGTACTTCTTACACCTTTACATTTGTCTGACAGCTGTAGTTACTTCTCAGGTTCTCATTTTGTCATGTTATGTACTTAGTGTAAAGTTGCGTTGCGTAGAAAAGGTTAGGGAGAGCAAAGTAACAGAGGTTAGGTTTAGGCAAGCAAAGTTATGTAGCGAGGGTTTGGGAAAAATTATGTAGGTTAGTTTTAGGCAAGTCAAGTTGCGAAGGTTAGGTTTAGAAAAGTAAAATTGCGGAGGTTCGGTTTTGGCAAGTAAGGTTACATGGTTAAATTTAGGAAAGTTAAGTCATATAGGTTAGATTAAGAAAAATAAAGCCGCATAGATTCGGTAAAGGCAAGCAAAGTTACATAGGTCAGGTTTAGAAAAGTACAGTTACATAGGTTAGGTTTTGCCATGTAAGGTTACATGGTTAAATTTAGGCAAGTAAAGTTACGTAGGTTAGTTTTAGGTAAGTAAGGTTGTGTAGGTTAGGTTTTGACAAGTATATTTACATAGGTTAGGTTAAAAAAAGTCAGGTTATATTGGTCAGATTAAGGCAATGAAAGTTACATAGGTTAGGATTACGAAAGTAAGGTTACGTAGCAGGTTAAATTTAGGAAAGTAAAGTCCAATAGGTTAGGTTTACGCAAGTAAAGTTGCACAAGTTAGACAAGTTAAGATGCGTAGGTTAGGTTAGAAAACAAATCATGTTGTCTGACGGATCCAAGTCAAAGTACATTTGGTTTCACATGGGACACAAACACACCCATCTCCCAATGCAAAGTCCTGTGTTTGTTTGACCCATCCAGACATCACAACCTGTCTCTGTATGCACACTCTCACTCTTTATAATACTTCCTTCTTTACTCCCATCAGTAATATATATAGAAAACACTGATTGGGGCCATTTCGCATAACGAGCACTTTACTTTTGATACTTTCAACAACTTTTGCTAATACTTTGTTTTGAATATCTGTGAGTGTATTTTTATATCTTCGAATTGATACTTTCATACAGGGCTAAGTAACTAAGCTTTAACATAATATTTCTAAAATATTGCTAAAATTACTTCGATTTTTCTACTGTTGTATTTTGTGTCTTTATCAAATAGATTTGCCCTTAAGTGTCACTTCTTCAAAGTTCCCTGTGGAGTGTCTGTTTATACTAGAGGGGATAAACCTCACAGTGGGGTGGCAGATGCCCCTGATGCCCCCCTGTACTGCAGATCTGCCCCAGACACAGCAGCAACATAAAACAGAAGCAGCAGCATGCAGCATACTCATATTGATTTACAATTTAAAAAGAGGAGAAGTTTGGGGGAGGATGGAGGGGGATCTGAAATTATTGATCCCAGAGGAGTGGTTATTGATATTGATCAGAGGCTGGGAGCTGAAGCAGTGCTGTATTGATTAGCCCTGAAACTTTTTGGGGAAGGGGGTCGTCTTTGGAGTGATTTTTTTTTTTTTTTAATTCTACACGTGCCCTTTGGTTCCTACTGAAGAAGTAAAGCTTTAACAAATAATTTCATGTTTCCAAAACCTCCCAAAACAGCTGCTCACTGTAGTTTGTGTCAAACAGGAGGAAATAGTGCTTTTGTTGGGGACTATTTTACAGTGTGAGTAATTTCAAGATAACACTTGAGCTCTATGACACAGAAGGAGACGATACATAAAGCACTTTGTTGAGGCTAACAGCTGATCAATAACATCTGACTGGCAGTGTATGATTGCATAAAACACTCCTGTTGAAGCAGGGCATGATGGGACACCTCCAGCTGAAGTCTGGTCAGTCTCCCACTGTCTGAGCCTCGGATCAATAATGTGTATTGATAGACTCGGTTCTGGATCTATAAACTGTTAACTGTCTGCTGGAGGACACAGAGTGTGTGTGTGTGCGTGCACTGTACAAACACCCACAGGCTGACCTTGACCTTTTTTTAACTCCCACTTGACCAACAGTTGTATCCTCCCAGTCTTTTATACTGAAGTTGAGTCACCGTGGAAATGAAAATGTGTAAGCTACAACGTAAAAAAAATATTAAAACATGTTTACAGCACAATAAAATATAAATAAATTACACACTATTCAATAAATAATAGGGGTAAAGTCACAGCAGACTGCACTCTGTTGTATAATTTTCAGGAATACTATATAAATATCATAAAACACCTTCACCTCAAAACTACAATACAGAACAAAACACACTTTAAATCCACCTATTTAGCATTTATAAGCAGTTTCTAACCATTTAATAAATGTTTGTATGCAGCTATAATAACATTTTAAATGTTTACTTAGGTACAGTATTAATAAACAATTATAGTTTGCCCTGCGAAGACATCTTTTACGTTTTGAATAAATGTTTGACAAAATTATTAAACGATAATAATGAACATTTTTATGTATAAAGTTATTAAAAATTTAATAATAATTTTGACCTAATATCTCATATTTGTGGTTTAGTATCAGTACTGATTTACTTAGTCAAAATTTTGTCTTATTATAACACTTGACTTTGAATTAAATCTTGAAAAAAAAAACAAAAAAAAACAATTGACTGAAAATTTGTACTTAACACACAAGTGTTTTTATTTTAGTTATTCTTAAGTTAGTTTTTAAAATTTCATTTTCTGGCAGCAACAGGCCTCCATGGGTTTGCATAATATTTAACACTGCATTGCATTTTTATAAAGTTAATATATGTATTTTCATGTAAAATCTTAGTCTGTGAAGCAACTATAGTGGTGAGATTAATGAAGCAGAATAGAAGTTTAATTTTAAGTTTAATGAGCTGATTATTGATGTTGTTTGATTATTAAAACCCAAATATATTTATTTTTCATTCATATTTGACATAAGAAGCATCAAATTCTCGCATTTTAGAAAAGTACATTATAGCTTTAAAAAAATTGATAGTAGCAGATCAGTTTTCTGTGGGCCGATTAATCGTTGCAGCACCTCAGTACAGCACTTGAGTAAATGTCCTGATGTCTTCTTCTCTGATCTGTCAGATGCCGACCCGGTCGACTGTCCAGACTTGGTGCAGAGGTTTCAGGACGGGCTCCACGAGGCCCTGCAGGAGTACGAGTCATCTCGCAGAGAGCAGCACCGGACAGGTCGTCTGCTGATGAGCCTCCCCCTGCTGCGGCAGACAGCCGACCGAGCCGTGCAGGCCTTCTTGCGGCTACACCGCCACCGCTGTGTCCCCCTCCACAAACTGCTACTGGAGATGCTCGACGCCAAGGCCTGAATATGTGTGATCACTCTGAGGACCACCATCATCATCATCATCATCATCACCATCATCATCATGAGAACACAGACTTTTATTGAACTGTTTAGCTGAACACTGAGACTATGAGACTATCCGTGTGGAAGACATGAATATAACATTTGTCTGACAACTTCAGTTACTTTTCAGGTGACAGTTTTTCGTCCTCTTCCCGTCCAGTGAAAACCATGTATCTCCAGGTGTGTTGATGCTGAATGTTTGTGATAAACTGAAGGATGAAGTGTTCCCCAGTGTGTTGAGAAAATTCTTTAGCTAAAATAAACTCTTTAAAAACCCTCTTGGATCAGCTGGAAAAGTCGTCATCACAAAGCTGACAACAGACTGTTTTTCTGACTTTTTAGAGATGTCTGGTTCTCACAGGACACCCATGCTACAAACATATGATGGTCTTATAGAATATGATGCGTTGCTGTCGTTTAAACTACCCAACAGTATATAAAGGAGTGAAAATGAGCACAACCTGAAACATCTACAGCAAGAAAATGACACATATACATCACTGCAGCAGTGAAATTAGTCCAAAACCATCATGTATAGTAATAGGAAAACATTGACAGCATGAAACTAAATACTCTGAATCATAGATGTATACAAACTGTGGGCTATATAAAGATGTTTATATACAGTCTACGCTCTAAATACACAACCTTTAATTGTAGTGGAGTATTTTGACAGTATGGTATTATTGCTTTTACTTCAGTTAAGGATCTGAATACTTCCTCCACCACTGCCTGACTTTACAGGATGGAAGCTGCCAAACCCAAAATAAATAAATAAATAACAAACTAAATTAATATGCCATTAAATGTATTAAAAAAATATAATATTAAAAATAAACACAGACATTAATTGATAAAATGTGACATAAATTGATAATTCAGTTTTAACTTCTGTATTTATTTCAATGCTTATTTACTTTCCAATTTAATGGTCCCTTTTATTTATTTTTAGTAATTTTCGAATTTATTTATTTTTGCATTTATTATTATTATTTTTTAAATAATGTATCTATGTATTATGATTTCTGGACTCTCATATAAATAAAAAATTGAAGTAAAGACTTGCTTCTGTATTTATTTACCTTTGTATTCATTTTTCTGCTTATTTACTTTTCAATTTAATTACCCCTTTTATGTGTTTTTTATTATTATTTTAATTTTATTTATGTATTATGTATTTTAAAAGTAATTTATCTATGTGTTGTGATTCTGGGACACCTCAAATAAATAAAATAAATGACTCAATAAATAAAAATATGACATTAAATGTAACAAATATAATATAAATGTAGGCATAATTTAATTGATAAAATGTGACAAACTGATATTTCTGTTTCATTTATTCTCCTTTGTATTCATTCCTCCATTCATTATTTAGTTTTAATTAATTTATTTATGCACTGTGATTGCTGGACACTTAAATACATTTAAAAATAACAAATACAAGAACAAGTAAATAACTCGATAAATATATTAACATGCCATTGAATGTGACAAAAATAATATTTGAAATAAATGTAAGCATTAAGTAATTGATTAAATATGACAAATGAATATTTCTGCTTTAATGTGTGTCTTTATTTATTCATCTTTGTATTGATAGACTTTTAATTAATGTTCGTAATTTTTGGATTTATTATTCATTTAAACTGTATTTATGTTTTGCGACGATCGAACACTGAAATAAATGAATAAATAGACAAATAGATAAATAAATAATAAATAAATAAATAAATAAATAGATAAATAAATAAATAAATGAAGTCGCAGTACCACCCCAGGCCGCAGTGTGTCGCTGTTGTCCCGCTGCTGTCTGGATCTGATCCAACCCACCCGGATGTTTGGCGGAGCAGCAGCAGCGGCAGCAGCGAGCTGCAGGATGCACAGACACACACACACACACACACACACACACAGACAGCTGTCACACTGAAAACACACTTAACACGATTTTAATGACACTTTTATCCAACATGCGTGACAGTCAGGCGCGCGTGCATGATGCCCGATCGATCTGTGGTATATGAAACTATCGATACGGCTCGTGGAAGAAGTTTATCGGCGGTTTTTCACAGATTGTGGACGCAGCTAAGTAACGTTATGAGGAGCGAGACAGGAGCTTTTGAATGGAGCTAACCGGCTAACTGTAGGCTAACAGGGTTTAATTAACTTTATCAGCAGTTTGACTCAGTGACAGTGACAGAAGACAACATGGACACACTGCTGGACTTTGAGGAGTGTGTCAAAGACTCACCTGAGTTCAGGTAAGTACACATACACTCTTCAGCATCTCCAAACCGCGCATGTGCAGAAGACCTGATGATGTTTTATTTATTCTGCTCAGGTTGAAGCTCGAGCTGTTTGAGGCGGATGTGTCTGCGCTCGAGACACAACTGGATAAGGTACAAGTACTGTTACTGTGTTACTGCGTTACTGTCACTGCTGCTGCTACTGTTGACACTGTGTTACTGCGTTACTGTCACTGCTGCGCCTAATACTGTTATTGTTTATACTACTGCTGCTACTACTGTGCTTCTGTCACTACTGCTACTATTGATACTGTGTTATTGTGTGAATGTTACTATTGTTACTGTTACTGTGTGAATGTTACTGTGTTTCTGTGTGAATGTTACTATTGTTACTGTGTTACTGTGTGAATGTTATTGCGTTGCTGTGTGAATGTTACTATTGTTACTGTGTTACTGTGTGAATGTCACTGTGTTACTTTGTGAATGTTACTATTGTTACTGTGTTACTGTGTGAATGTTATTGTGTTACTGTGTGAATGTTACTATTGTTACTGTGTTACTGTGTAAATGTTACTAGTGTTACTGTGTGAATGTTATTGTGTTACTGTGTGAATGTTACTATTGTTACTGTGTTACTGTGTAAATGTTACTGTGTTACTGTGTGAATGTTACTATTGTCACTGTGTTACTATGTGAATGTTACTATTGTTACTGTGTTAAGGTGTGAATGTTACTGTGTTACTGTGTGAATGTTACTATTGTTACTGTGTTAAGGTGTGAATGTTACTGTGTTACTGTGTGAATGTTACTGTGTTACTTTGTGAATGTCACTGTGTTACTGTGTGAATGTTACTATTGTTACTGTGTTAAGGTGTGAATGTTACTGTGTTACTGTGTGAATGTTACTGTGTTACTTTGTGAATGTCACTGTGTTACTATGTGAATGTTACTATTGTTACTGTGTTAAGGTGTGAATGTTACTGTGTTACTGTGTGAATGTTACTGTGTTACTTTGTGAATGTCACTGTGTTACTGTGTTAAGGTGTGAATGTTACTGTGTTACTGTGTGAATGTTACTGTGTTACTTTGTGAATGTCACTGTGTTACTATGTGAATGTTACTATTGTTACTGTGTTAAGGTGTGAATGTTACTGTGTTACTGTGTGAATGTTACTGTGTTACTTTGTGAATGTCACTGTGTTACTGTGTGAATGTTACTATTGTTACTGTGTTACTGTGTGAATGTTATTGTGTTACTGTGTGAATGTTACTATTGTTACTGTGTTACTGTGTAAATGTTACTGTGTTACTGTGTGAATGTTACTATTGTCACTGTGTTACTATGTGAATGTTACTATTGTTACTGTGTTAAGGTGTGAATGTTACTGTGCTACTGTGTGAATGTTACTATTGTTACTGTGAATGTTACTGTGATACTGTCACTGCTGCTCCTGCTACTACTCGTGTTGATACTGCTGCTGCTACTTCTGCTATTACTGTTACAACTACTACTGTTACTGTTAATACTACTACTTTTATTGTTACTACTACTACTATTACTGATACTGTGTTACTGTTACTGCTGCTACTGTTACATTTAATAGTACTGCTGCTGCCACTGCTACTGTTACTACTGCAGCTATTACTTCTACTACTACTGCAGCTACAACTGTTACAGTGGTACTGATACTGTTTTTGCTGCTACCACTACTACCACTGCTGTTACTGCTGCAGCTTCCACTCCTACTGTCAATACTGCTGCTAGTACTACTACTAGCACTACTGTTACTACTACAGCTACTGCTATTACAGTGGTACTGATACTGTTTTTGCCTGCTACTACTACCGTCTCCTGTGGTGTGACTCGTGTGTATCTGCTGCCCTCCTGTGGCTGACACAGTTTATATATCAATACACAATAGCTCATTATTTTATCAACATTTGTTATTGTATACCTGTACTTATGTACCTGTGAGGAGATCTTATCTGTCTGTAATCTTTGTCTCTGACCAATCAGGTGATGAAGCTGTGCAGTAAGATGGTGGAGGCGGGTCAAGCCTACAATGCAGCCAATCAGCTGTTCCTGAGCGGCCTGGCTGAACTTTCCACGTACAACAAGAAGGATGGCGTCATCACCGTATGGAGCTAATTAATGCTAATAAATGTGATGTTTTGTTATAAATTGATCCACCAGTAGTTTGCATAAGAGTGATAAAGGCCTCTCGGCAGTGTCTTGGTTCTGGTGGCAAATGTTTGGCATCTCGCTATTGTTTTCATGGTTTCCTGTGAAGTGTTTCTTGCTGACTTCCTGTTTGCTTCCATGTCAGAACTGTCTGAACCAGTTCAACCAGGGCCTGCAGGAAATGGTCAGCTTCCACACGGTGAGTGCACGCACACACACACATCCTGTTTTCTGTGTATTCAATGTTTTATCCCTGTCTTTGCTTTAACATGGCGAGAGGTTCGGGCTGCAACTTTTTTTTGAGTCGGGGATGAATGACCCTCCTTCTACTTCAATGTGGAAATCTGTGATCTCCAAGGTTGCGACAATCCTGTTTGGATGGAGGGACTTGTGTTCATTGTGGGGCAGTAATAATATTACTTTTTACAGTAAGGAGTAGTGTAATATATAATAATATTACATTACATTTACTTTGATATTGTCAGGTGGAATGAAAACAAGAACACTGTTGCTGCAGGTAGTCGTACTAAAACTCTTTCCATTGTGAAAAACACATTCTCAACACAGCATGGAATTCCAGGACATAGACCCCACCGTGGAGGTCTGCTGTAGCCTGTTTTGGTTAAACAACCAAATCTGGATTTAACTCATGGACAGCTGCAGGCTACAAAAAAATAATGAAACCTGCAGATGGATATGTTGTGGAGAAAATGGTGCTCCTCAAGTGACTCTCCGTCTTTCACCCTGAGCCTAGGGAATATAAGTTGCTCTTCCTGAGGTTTCTACCATTTTTTTTTTCCCCCGGTAAAGGGTTTTTTTTGGGGAGTTTTTCCTTATCCGCTGTGAGGGTCTAAAGGACAGAGGGATGTCGTATGCTGTAAAGCCCTGTGAGGCAAATTGTATTTGTGATATTGGGCTTTATAAATAAAATTGATTGATTGATTGATAATGATTACAGGCAACTGTAGGCCCCTTTGTTAAAAAAACAAAAACAAAAAATCATTTGCAAGTGATCTAGCTTCAGCCACACTTGCCAGCAATTACCCTGATATTCACACAAGGGCGCACATTTGAATTTTGGGGAGATGTGCAATTACCAGTTTTATGGGGTGTAATGGAAAGTAGTATGAAGACTAGTGCAACAAATTATTGTTGTCAGAGAGTGATAAGTAATTTTATCACTTTTGAAAAGAGAAATGAATAATATATTATATTTTAGAGTAACCAGCCCAACGCTGCTCATCTTGTTCGAGAGCAATGGAAAAAATTGCTGAAATCTCTGATAGTTCAAATGGAAAATATTTGTGGACAAATGTTTGAATTGGAGACAGTTCAGAAAATCTCACAGATAATAATTGAACAGGTCTAACCCCTGACGTCTCAGGCCCCTGGACCAGAGCCTGTTAGGCCTGTTCAGTATCCATCCATGAGGTCGATGCAGCTGATGATGTTTTTTGTCTGTCTTTCTTTTGTTCTCAGATGTTGTTTGATCAGACTCAGAGAGCCATCAGTCAGCAGCTGAGCAACCTCTGTACACAGTAGGTCCAACACACTCAGACACGGTCAACAGTTACTTGTACATATCAGGATCTCTGGTTGTGCTTTATTTATTTATTTTTTGTTAAGATCTGTTTTTATTGAAAGAAGCTCAATTTTCAGTGCAGTGACCCAAGCATGAAAGAATAGGTTTAAAAGAAAGAACAAATACACAACTGTACAGAAACAATACACTTGTAGAAAGAGAGGCTAATTATAAGACTGATAATCAATCAAGTGATCAATGCCTTTATTGTCATTGCACAGCTGTACGACATTAGGTGTCTCCAGTAGAACATACAGAAATTCACAGACAAGCAGACATATTAAAGACTTGATATACATGAGTATAAAAACAATAGGTAACTATTAAAGCAGAGTAAGTACAATAGATTATTGCACAGTCACGAAATATTGCACATAATCAGGATAATCTCTTGAGTTGTTATTGCACATATCTTATAGCTGGGTTATTCACATTTTAATTCTTTAATGGCATTTGGGTAAAAGCTTTTTAGGAAGTGCGAGCTTTTAGGGACCTTTAGCACCTTCCTGAGGGCATGGTGACGTTTGTGGCCTGACAGAGACATTGAGTTCTGTAAATGTCCAGGTAATGTAAATTTTAAAGCTTTATAAATACTTTGACTCCCGAAACCTTGTCCCAACAATCAGCAGCCATGGGCTCCTCTAAACAGCTGCCTAGCACTCTGAAAACTAAAAGACCTGATGAAGACTATCCTTAGTTTCCTTAGTTAGTAATGTTATTAAGAAATGGCAGTTAACAGGAACTGTGGAGGTCAAGCTGAGCTCTGAAAGACCAAGAAACCCCCCCGAGAGAGCTGCTTGTAGGTGTCCTCACCACAAAATTCAGCCTCACAAGTTTGCAAGGGAACATCTGAACAAGCCTGATGCTTTTTGGAAACAAGCCCCTCACAGTCCCCCGACCTAAACATCATTAAACATCTGTGGATAGAGCTCAAAGAGCAGAGCATGAAGACGGCCCAAGAATCTCACAGAGCTAGAAGCCTTTTGCAGGAAGAATGGCTGAAAATCCTCCAAACAAGAACTGAGAGACTCTGAGCTGGACACAGAAAGTGTTTAGAAGCTGTGATACTTGTCAAAGGGGGCGCTACTGAGCACTGACCATGCACGGTGCCCAAACTTTTGCTTCAGGTCCTTTTCATTTTTTGTTAATTTGAAACCGTAAAAGATTTTGATCAGGGGTGCCCAAACTTTTGCATGCACCTGTATCATCATGACGTTGTCGTTGATTACAATAACAATGTGTCTCTGAGGTTCCTGCCGCAGCTGCTGGAGACCAGGAGGGAGTTTGTCCGGATAGGGGACGACCTGGAGACGGCGGCAGTCAAGAATGCTCAGGTGTCTCGCCACAAACCTGGTGATGCAGAGCGGGCGAGTCACCTGCTGCTTGCCACACGCAAATGTTACCAACACTTCGCCTTGGACTACTGTCTGCAGGTACACACACACACACACACACACACAGCTGCCATCATATCGCATCACCACACATTTTATTTCCATGTTTGAACAACAGAGAATGAAATATTCCGCACGTTTCAATTGTTTTCAGCTCAACACCTTCAAGACTCAGCAGAGAATCGACATCTTAAACTCAGTGAGTTGTTTAATTTCACAGTCATATTTATGTATGTTGTTGTTTTAAAGGAGTAGTTCAACATTTTGGGAACAAAGCGTATTCTTTCTGTGAGAGTGAGATGTGGAGACCAGTCTTGTGTCAGGATGTGGTTAGCCTAGCTTAGCATCAAGACTGTAAGTCATGAATGTGTGTGTTGTTGTCTGTTGTCAGGTGTTTTCCTTCGTCCATGCTCAGTTCACCTTCTTCCACCAAGGCTTTGACCTGCTCAGGGACTTGGAGCCCACAATGAAAACCATGGCAACACAGGTCCTGACCTCTGAACCCTGTCTGTCTCACCTTTATCTTAATTGTCACCTAAACGTATGAAATCCACCTCACTGTGTTTGCTTGTTTTCTCTATCCAGCTGTCGCAATTATCATCAGACTGTGCAGTCAAGAGAAAAGACCTGGAGAACAGACACCTGCTGGTGCAGCAGAGAGTAAGACCTTCACCTGTATTTGTCCATCTGTCTGTCAAGATCTCTGCCACTGATAACGGCATCTTTATTGTATAGGCCAGTGTTCATTTTGAGAGTTATTATAGATTTACTTTTGTGTTGTTGTCTGTTGTCTCCTTACACCACTCTCATGTCTGTGCAGTGAATGTGAGGCTACTTAGCTTAGCATTGAGACTGGAAACAGGTGGAAACACCTTGTCTGGCTCCACTCAAGTGTAATAAAATCCACCTAAAGCTCACTGGCATGTTGTATGTTTAATCCGTACAATAACCAAGTGTTCTGCGCATACACCACCTAAAATTGTTGTTATGTGTGTGCTGTCAGGATGCTTCAGGAGAGCCAATGGTCAGCCCTTGCCCAGGGAGCGATGACACCATCCAGGGTTACCTCTTCAAACGCTCCCGGAGGAAATCCAAAATGTGGAAGAGGTACAATGCTACTGGTTTTTCTGCTGATCAAGGAGAGCTTCAATTAAAGGTCCAGTGTGTAATATTTAGAGGGATTTAGTGGTGTGGTGGTGGTGAGGATTGCAGATTGCAACCAGTTCAAACTTCTCCTGGTTAAAATTCCTACAGTGTTTATTGTTCAGGAGGTTTTTTCCGGGAGCTGAATTATCTGCAGATGTCTTTTCCTCTCCAAAACAGATGGTCCAGTTAATTTAAACCAATAAAAACAATGCATCAAGAAGTTTCACAAAAGAGGCCTGTAATTACAGTGGCTGATGAGAAACTGTAAATGACCCTATCTAGAGCCAGTGTTTGGTTTGTCCATCCTGGGCTACTGTAGAAACACAGTGGTGCAACATGGTGATATCCATAGACGAGGACCTGCTCCCCACGTAGATATAAATGGCTCATTCTAATGAAAACATGATTCCTTATTTTCTGGTGACTATACACTAAAGAAAAGATACTTTTTGCCAACATATCTCCCTTAACCCGACACACTGGTCCTTAAAAAGTGTGTATTTAATCTGTGTGTATGTGTCTGTTAAGGTCTTACAGTATATTATTCATAATAGGACTAAACTTTATTCCAATATTCAAACTCATTTCAGGTGCTGGTTTTTCATCAGAGACAATCAACTCATTTACAGGAAGTCACACAAGGTACAACTGCTCATTTATTCAAAGTGATGTGGCAGGTCTCCGCACGTTTCGGCAGGTCTCAGTTTGGGTTAGAAATACTGAACATTAACAGAGTTTACAGAAGATTATATTTTTGCATCTTTATAAAGTGTTTTATTATTGATTGACTGCAGCTTTTTTTTTAGGAGAATATTAACAAATCCTCAGACGTATATGATTACTTTAACCTGGAAAACGCACAGAGGAGATCAGTGTTATTTTGGTGCTGAAATAAAACAAGTAAATCAAAGAACAGATGATGAACAAACAGGAGTAACATTGGAGCATTTTGTGTTCGTGTCGCAGGAGGAAGCCGTGGTTCTGTTTGAGGACCTCAGACTGTGTGCTGTCAAATCACTGGAGCACATCGACCGACGTTTCTGCTTCGAGCTGCTCTCTGTTCAGAAGTAAGACTGTCACACGTTCACAATGAAGAATCAGTGGGCTGTTATTCTGTTACTGTTTGTTTTCATCAACAAATCTCATGTCCTGTGCCTCTCAGCTTCAAGTCCTTTGGTTTACTGAAGACCTCGATCTTTAAAAAACACAAACACATTTTATTTTTCTTGTCAGATGCTGTGCTCTGCAGGCAGACTCGGAGCAGCTGAAGCAGGCCTGGCTCAGCGCTCTGCAGGGCAGCATCGACCTCGCCTACAGGGAGAGAGCCGACGTTCATGTCACACAGGCAGGTTCACTCTGACATATTACATCATCTCTTAACATTCATTTTCTGTCAACAAAAAATAAGCTATTATAAACTTTTAATATGTTCTAATGTAGAAATCTAAATCTGTCAAGTAAGTAAAGCTGTCAGATAAATGTAGTGAGGTAAAAAGTAGTATGAAAAGAAAATACTCAAGTGAAGAACATCTTAGTGCAGCACTGTTATTATTGTAACATACAGACTTTATCCCTGCCTGTGCACAGCCTAAAGAGCTCCCTCCTCTCCCGTGTGGTGGGGACGCCTCCCCGGGGCCCCCTGCTCAGAGGGCGCCAGCGCTGAGCATGGCCCTCAGTGGCCCTGGGAACCTGCGGTGTTGCGACTGCGGTGAGGAGGATCCTCGCTGGGCCTCCATCAACTTGGGAATTACCATGTGCATTGAGTGCTCTGGCATACACAGGTAACAGGAGCCGCTCGACATCACAATATTATATTTTATACCAGTGGTTCCAACTGTCCAGATTTCTCTCCAGTCGTTAGTTCAGGGTCTACACGGTTTAATACATTCAGTATCTTATTAGAGTTTGGCCATGTCATCGAGCTAGTGATTCACTCTACAGCAGGAAATGGCACAAAAATAAAGTGTGTTTTTTACAAACTTGACACGTATTTAAGTCATTTTGTGGTCTGTTCAGAATGGACCCACGACCCACCTTTGGACCGCGACCAATCAATTGGGAACCACATAGAAAGTATATATTTTATTCAGTACACTTTACTGTTTGACAGGCATGTCACCATACTAATGCAGAGGCTGGTTAACATGCGCCTGACGTTTTGCTGCTTCATCCGTGCCTTGAGTGCGCTCTGTGCTGTAAGATTGTGAAACGGTCAATAACCAAACGATGTATATATATGCTCTGACAGTGCTCCAAATGAATAGTAGATTTCAAAAAATAGAAAATCAAAACATGGCAGCAGATGTTTTCATTGTGATGGGTCACCACATATAAATAAATGTTTGGGAAAGCCTAATAAATCCCATATACTTAAACAAACCTTTATTAACAAGATTTATATATCATTTAAATTGTATTATTGATCCCTGGTGATCCGCCTCCAACACAAAGTACTAGTCTTTGTGGGTTCATCAGATTTTGTGGGCAAGGAAACATATTTTAATATACAGCCCACAGTAAATAAACATTTCTCCTCCATTGTCGTAGTTGTTCAGGACTTGTCCATGTAATGTGATGATTGGTCTTTGTAGTATTTGTCCTGCCTCTCCTTGGCTATGATTGGTCGGCTTGATAAAGTGATTTATGGTTCCCATGGTCAGGGAAAATTGTTGGAATTTCAAAGGCCTGGAATGTTAAGTAAGGCAGATTAAATCAAACAACTTATTTGATGCTTGATACAACTCGAAAACTTGCATAGTTCTAATTTTCCATGACTTATACCGGCCAAGAATTCTGCTTTTAGATGCTACGTGTATATGTGACATAGTGTGGCGGCGTTTGTTACAGTAACCAGGCCGACAAGTGAAGCAGACACAGTGAAGTGCAAGCTTTTATGAAATGAAAATTTTATTAAGAGTCCTTGAAAATTCTGTCAGTGAAAATATGTGGGAACCCTGATGATAAAATCAGTGTTTACCAACATTTTTCTGGCTGCTGGTGTTTGTAGCAGAGTGTAAATACACAAAGAATTAATAAAATGACACTGGCTTCAGAAAATACACTTTAGTTTTTGACGAGTTGAGGGGGAGCTGTCAGTGCAGCTTGTTACCATGTTCCACGTGTTTTTGTTGTTCTTCCTTTGGCATTTAACTACAGACTAGTGATGTGACTTAACAACATGAATCTAACAAATATATATGATGTCATCATGTTTCCAGGAGCTTGGGTGTCCACCTGTCCAAGGTCAGATCTCTCACTCTGGACTCATGGGAGGCTGAACAGCTGAAGGTAATGGCAACCCAAAACTCTCCAATTGTATACTTGAGATCTTTAGCCTCTCTGATGTTGTATATTGACACCAAACTCTTCTTCTTCTTCACTTGTAGCTGCTCTGTGTTCTGGGAAATGATGTCATGAACCGGATCTATGAGGCGCGATGTGCAGAGGAAGGGCGGATCAAACCCAGAGCCGACAGCCCGCGGTAAAATCACTTATTGATTTTTGAATCTCGTCAGTGAGACATTAAAGGTTAACTGGTATTTTTCAACCTGGAACCCATTTCACATGTTTTTTTGTCTAAGTGACCAATAGGTACAACAATTTTTGAAAATGGAAGCAAAACAGTCTGCAATGTAATCACTCAAAGCAATTATACACTGTCAGTTTTTTGTCACTGACAGGCTTCGATTGCTTAAAGTGTCTGACAACATTATGGAAAGGATCCCTACAGAGATTGTTAAAGAGTAAAATCCTTTTTGTTTAACCATGAACAGCCCTGAAATTGCCATTGCCAAATACACCAGACTCCATTTAAATAAACAATCATTTTAGCGTGTATAGAGGCATCATGTTTTCACATTTAACTGGATGAATTAAGGTTTTTTTGAACCAATGCAAAAATAAAGGGGTCCAGCTTGAAAAATACCAGACTTGTCCTTTAAGTCAGGGACTTGGACCCTGTTATACTGTTTAAAGTGCCAAGTGTTATTTACAGCTTCAGAACTTTAGCCTGCTTTTCTGTTGATCTAAAAATAATAACGCAGGGTGTTTTTGGCTGCTGATAAGTAAGAAAACTAAACATAAAAAAACAAAAATGTTCTTTTTTTTGTCCCTCCAGGACAGAGAAAGAGACATGGATCAAAGAGAAATATGTGGAGAAGAGATTTGTGCAGAGCAGCAGCTCAGCTGGAGCTCGTAAGTCTAACAGAAAAGTTATTTAAAAAGACCAAAATGTCTCAACAACCATTTGGGAGTTTGCTATGAAGTATGGTTCAGACTCAAGATCAATCTGTTCGGAAAATTTCTCCAGCTAGAGTTCTCCCAAACAAAGACAATCTCCCACCCTGATTCATACACATAAACAGGTTTTAAATATCAGCTTTTATTGGTGTTGTCTTTTTCAGATGGTGGAAAAGGTGAGGCTGGGCTTCGTCTGTATCGGGCTGCGCTGGCTGGAGACCTGATTGCCATGGCAGCAGCATTGGCACAGGGGGCAGAGGTCAACGGGAGTATCGCTGAGAAAGGGGGACACACAGCTCTAATAGGAGCTGCTGTCGGGGTGAGGAGGCGCCATGAACACAAAATATAATGATGCAATTATAAAAAAAAACAACTCTGCTACAAGTAAAAGTTGTGCATTCAAAACTGTACTGAAGTAAAAATATGTAAAGTGCAGTAAAATGTTGAAGGTTGTGCTCATTTTTACTCCCTTAAATACTGTTGGGTAGTTTAATGTAAAGCAGTGCATCATATTCTATAACATCAGATCTAAAAAGTCAGACAAACAGCCCCATTTTTAGCTTAGCGATTACTTTTCCAGCTGATCCAAGAAGATCAGAGAGGATTAGCTGAAAAACACTTCGTCCAGCTTAAGATGTAGGAAAGTAATACTTGCAAGGTTCCTAAAAGTCCAGCTGATGTGAAGCCTCAGGTAAAGCAATCCAATTGCCTGAAGAATATGTTGGCATTGTTTCTGAAAATCACAGATACTTTACCTTTGGTGCCTAAAAAGCTGCTGGGAAAAACAGTGACGGTCTGCTAGAAAACACCCATGTTTGGTGTCTAAAAAGCTGCTGGAAAAACAACGACGGATTGCTGAACAAACAACCAGTTGTGTTGGTTTTTGTTCTTTATTAACAGTGGTCTGCAGCTTGGCAGGTGTCTTACTTAGGTGACATGCCATCCACATTCCCCTCCTCCCCCCAATGACAAAGTCAGCTGATGTACTACATCACTTCAGAAATGTTGATATGATACATATAAATGTGACATATTTGTGCTTTGCAGAAACGTACAATGCCAACATTTTCTTCTGGCGAGTAAAAGAGCACTTCAAGTCTTCACCTGTGCCTGTTGGTTGTATTTCTCTGCGCTGTCTGCAGGGGTCACTGTTAGCTTGTGAGTTCCTGCTGCTGAACGGAGCAAACGTCAACCACCGAGACCAGAGAGGACAGGGAGCACTGCATGCTGCTGCCACCGCTGGACACACAGGGTAATCACAAACACACACACACACACACACACAGCCACACACTGACCCTGTTTAAATAAACTGGGATAAACTCCTCTGATTTTCATTGGCTGTGTGTAGACAGGTGTGTTTGCTGCTGAAGAGAGGAGCCAATCAGTACGCTGTAGACGAGAGGGGACAGGACCCATTGGCCATCGCCGTAGAAACAGCCCATGCTGACATCGTCACACTGTGAGTGATCGCTTTACATTAATATGCAAAGAGTGTTTAATAAGGTTGTGGAAGCTTCAGTTCATATTGAGTCAGGATGTTGTTAGCCTAGCTTAGCATAAAGACTGGAAGCAGGAGGAAACAGCTAGCCATGCTACATGGCTCTCCTTTGTTGCATTTTTGGTCCTGTACCTTGTATACGTTATACACGGTCCAGAACAAGAACCCTACTGTCCACTTGTGTCGTGAGCTTCTTCACTGATGAGTTAACTTTTAGTACAGGTAAGCTACCAAACACTAGCCTACGACTTACATGTTGATTTAAATGTTTCAGACTGCGAATGGCCAGGATGAACGAAGAGATGAGAGATTCAGAAGGAGTCTTTGGAGCTGTGGGTGAGTAGACAGCCAACATGAAAAAACACACGCTCTAAAATACACTGTACGTACAGTCTGTACACAGAAGCACACTGACCGTAAATCTTTCCTCAGGAGACGACCAGACGTTTCAGGACATCTTCCGTGACTTCAGCGACATGGCGTCACATGACCCGGAGAGGCTCACCAGACGGCAGTTCAGCCGCGGAGGCGAGGAAGAGGAGGAGGACGGGGTGGAGGGAGGTGCAGGAGGAGGAGAAATGGTGAATAGCCAGCACAGTGTTGAGAAGAGGACAGAATGACAGAAACTAAGAATGGGAGCCTCTCGGACTGCAGGCCCTCTCCACTCCATGACCACTGGGTTACCACGGTAACAGCTTGGATGGAGAAGCGTTAATTTTAACCTCTAGAAGAGTTGACTGACTGCTTCATGTAAACGATGTCTATAAAATGTTCTAAAACATAGCAGATATGATAATATAGTGGAGTATACTCTTTACAGTAACATTGAAAGTATACTTTATGTACAGTTACTGCAGTTGGAAAAAGTGTTACTAGTGTTCACGACGACGGAGGAGAAACTTAATTTCATCATCAATTAATCTGCAGATTATTTTCTGTGTAGATCGTTTGCTCAAATAGTCACATTGACTTAATACTCACATACTCAAGTAGAAGCAGACAAGTGTTTTTCTTTAACTTATTATGACGTAAATATTGTGTGCACAATGCTGTAGGATAATGACATCATCGGCGTTTAGGTTGGTTCACTGTAAGCCTCGTTTTTATCGTGCAGCTCGTTTGCCACAGAGTACGATCTCCCTGGAACATGAAAGCTCCATTTATAACACAAAGAAAGTGCATCAAACACTCAGCAACCAAAACAGGAAGAGAATATTGCTGTTGTTTTGCCCTGGTAGCTATCGGTAGCTATACCCAGTTACCAAAAAGTACCAGTGCAAGTTCACTGCAGTCCCCAGTTGAGGAAATGGAAGACCGAGGAACAACTCAAGTATCTGTGGAAAACAAAATGCAGTGTTCCATGTTGTTGATAGTTTCAGTGCATCATTTATCCTGTTCTTGTACCGGCAGCTCATTTAGGTTTTATTATAAGCTCTTTTTAGAGATTGTGCTATAGAGTCGCTACGAAGTCCCTTTATCACAGCACCTTTGTTGTTTGACACAGAACCAAACGACAGTGGCATCATGCCACCATAGTATGTGATTTTAGACAGCTTACCGGCATAACGGGCATGACAAGTACCACAACAGCATTGGCCTCTAGTTGTAGCTCATATAACATACGTGTCGGCAGTGCTTTGTAAACAATAAGAGTGGCGTAACATGGCAAGGACGTAATTTACCTTCCCTTTTATATGGCAGCTGATCTCATCCTTTGCTCGGAGGGTCAGGAGCTGCCGGACCTCCTTTTTTCGCAATTTTCGGGCATTTCCGGCCGCTGTTCTTCTTCGAGTTAGCTGCTAACTGCTATCAGCTGCTTTTTAAATCCCTTGCGGTGGGCCGCACGCATAACATGTCATCAAAACACCCCACCCAGGCCACCCACGATCCCGTCCTGCTGGCTGTCGTCTTACAGACATACAGACATTGTTTCAGTGCTGTTACTACCTCTGATGCCAGTTTAAAGGCGAGACCACTCTGTCCCCTCATTCCGCAATTGTACCTTCTGTACCCCACAGAGAGGAGGAATTACAGCATTACAGTCACGCCTTGAAGATGCAGTATAAAAGGGTCTATCGAAAAAGGTCTTTTACATAGCGGAGAAAACTTACAAAATATATAAACAAAGTTAAAACCAGCTGATTGGTTGTTTTCTAGATTGTTGCTTAGTCAGTTGTTGACTTTTCATCTAGCGCCATCGTCAGGTCAGTCAGTTCTGTAAAGACGGAGGCGAGGCTACTGGAAGCAAAGACTACTTACACTGAACACTGAACAAATGCCTAGGATTTGAGCTGTTTATGGCTGTTCCAGATGATAGAGTTTGAGAGTTTGAACAGAGTTAGCTCTCCAGGCTAATGTTTAGTTCTATCAGTTACAATAACCTTTAAAGTAATGAAAATAGTAGGGCTTTTTTTTTTTTTAGTTATAAGACTTTTTATTTCTATAATTGAAACTTTTTAAAATGGAAGCATGGGGAGATTCTACGTCCAGTTGCATTTTTTTAATACTGTAGATAAGCAAGTGCATACAGTATGATAACCGTCAAATTCTACACCACGGTATACCTCAGACAAAGACCAGAGACTGTGTTGTGTTACGTTGCTGTGAGCTGTAATTCACCACTTCTGATCAGAAAGAAAAAGAAAAAGTTATCTCAGAGTCTGATCCGTTAAAGCCTCTCTTCCTCCAGGCAGCTGCCTCCGTCTGACTCAGCCTCAGCCTAGGTTTAGGTCCACTGAGAGCAAGGAACACTCACGCTGCAGCGGGGACTGAAACATTCCCACAAGTACACAGCAGTACTGAGTGACCAAAAACTGCTCAACTTGAAGAATCTCTCTGACTGATTAATCCAATCTTTTAGGGGGCGGCCCTAGTGAAGAATGACGCAAAATACATCTGGACTGAGACACAGCTGTAGAAATTTTATTTGAATTACATTTCAAACCTCCTATTGGTTTCCTACACATTCATGTATTTGTGGCAGCCCACAATGATCAAAACATCTGCTGCCACAAATAGATTGTCTATTTTTTGGAGCTGGACTGTTAGTTAGGAGCGCTGTTGATATATATACTGTTGAGTTATGTATAGCACTACACTGTCTGAGCGTAGAGTGTACTCTTTTTTTTAACACAGATGGAGCAGCAGAACGTTGGGTGCATTGAAACTTTCACGTTTATTCTACTGGGTCTTAACTGGTTCTAACTTGCCTCTGCAGCAGCCGCTCCTCTCAATCTGATCTGGTCAGCTCTGAATTGATAAACAGATCAATTATCCACACCGCGATTCACAAAGTACTGCAGTTACTGTCAGAGCGCTAGAGACCCCATAAAGCTGATTCATGATCAGTGTTGGATACGGACACGGACGGACTCCTCTCTCTATACTCCGCTTTCTCTGTATTTGTGCATGTTCTCTGAAAGCTTACGGGTACAGACAAAACTGAGCAGTATCATTAGAGATCATGGGGGCATTTTAGCGTACTTCAACAAGATAGGACCATTAGACTCAACAAAGACATTTTAAAAATGGCGTAAAGGATTGAATCATTAATACTGTAAAAATAGCTCTTCGTCCACACTCCCCAATGTACTTAATGGCCTCATAAACCACAGCCATCTGCAACACTGCCTCGGTTACAAGTTACATTATCAGGACTTCCTCCACCGTCGCCATGTTTGTTGTTGTCAGAAACTGTTGACCCTCCAGTGCCAGCTAGTGGATGTGGCATTGGGGTATGAGAGCAGTAACGGTCTCAACGTTTGAAATAAACATATGTATTTTTGTATGTAAAGGGAGTTTAAACAAGCCCTTACCTGTTTACAGTGCTGTGATGATGTCACAAAGGGAGCTGGTCACCTGTTCAGCCTCCATCATGTTGGTGCGGTTACATGAATCTACGCCCCTAAAATGTTATTTAAGAATATGAATAGTTTCCATCAGTTGAAGTCCCTTCTGTCTGTATTTAATGAGCAGCACACATGTTTAATTTAAATCCTCGTTATTTTAAGAAAAGATGCTCTAACTGTTTCACTGTGACTTAAAATGATGTCAGATATATCTGTTCATGTTGTTGTTTACAACAGTATAAAGAAAAAAACTGAAGTACACTGTGTTGAAAGCTCTGGAAACATCCCAGAAATCCAGAAGTACAGTATGATCAGTTCAAAGTTATAATCCTCCAATAGTTAAATGAAATCAAACCCTGTTTTTTTCAGCCACAGCAATTTAGTGTATTATTATTATTACTATTTTTTTTAAATGTAATTTAATGAATGATTATCTCTCTTTATTGCAGTTTTCATTGCTTGTGGTGGAGTCTGCCATTCTTAAAGATTGCTTTTAGCTTGGACACAAACAGTAGGACGGTGTAATAGACTGAGTTACAATGTTAATTGACAATAACTTCTGGTTAGAAAATCCAAGCATTACATACATAAAATCAAACAGCGCTGACCAAACACGGCCTCAATATGTTAGTTTTCAGCCACGCAAAAAAACACCCATCAAACAAACAAAAAACGTCAGTATCGTTTAAAGCGTATGCTATGTTTAGAACATTTTGACAGCTCTAAATAATCTCTCCGTCAGTCTTTTCTGGGGGGGAATTGAAACTGTGATCTCAAAGCCACCAGACTCCATTGACAATTAACAGTCATTTTACTTGGCAGAACACAAAGTTGCTGGTATCGCAATATTTTTGTGAGGCAATATCATATGGTCACACATTGCCAAGTATCTTTTTTATTATTACATGAATTAATGATATTAAAATTCTTAAGGTAGGTAACTACTAGAATAATAAAATCAATTGCTTTTTCAGTCCACTAGATACATTTTACGGCTGCAGAAAATGGCTTAAGTGAGATAGACAGACTGCAACAGGCCTTAAAAAGTCTTATATTTAACTTGGTTATATCTGTAGACGAGCAGTGAAAACTTAATCTTATTTGCGAAAACAGATGCTGACAGTTTTCCTTCAGGGACATAATTTACAGTTTACATTTACATATATAATATTGCAATAATATTGCATCATGACTTAAGTATTGTGATAATATTGTATCGTGGTGCCTCTGGTGATTCCCACCCCTTCAGTAAATGCTGACAACAGCAATCAACAATTTTGCGGATTTCACACGTCTTTGCGTCTGTAATCAACGGCTAGTTTTCTGCCCCGAAGTGATTGTTGTTATTCATGTGACGTCACGCTGATTTGGTCTATAATTTAATGCAATACATAAATAATGTTGATTTGATTTTGCGATAAATCCGTTAAATGGCTATTGCTGAAAAAATGCAGCCCATTAACAGAATCAAAAACTGGGTTTGATTTCATGAAAAACTGCTGAGTGAATAATGAAACTAGCTCGAGGACACGGCCAAATGCAAGTATGAATGAATATATTAAACTGTGTGGACCTTGAACTACAGTAATCACTAAGGAAAAATCTGGACCAGTTGGGAACCATTGGTATAAAGTGCCTTCTGGCAGAGTTTACTCCAAGATGTCACCACATTTTCTAGGTCAGGATTCAACCTCACAACCCCGTCCTTCACTCTGTGGAGCTGAACGTTTGACTGAAGTTTTATTTGATGTTTTGCTTCCATCTGTTTGTTTCTTTTCTCATTTGTGTTCATAAAGGGATTTAATATGCAGCTGCAGCGGAGCTACGTTTATCTGTTTCTTTAGACACGTTATCAATGTGTTTCAAATGTCTCATTTCTGTTTGCTGTGTCTTTGGGTGAAACCAGGTTGAAATGTATTTGTTTTTATGAATGAAGACTGATGTGGACCAACAGAGTGTAAAGACAGAGTCCATCCCTGAAGCAGAACACAGCTGCTGTTACACAACATCATGTTTTTACTGATTTATCAGGAAATATTCATTTTTAAAGCCTCAGACCTGCTGAAAAAACTTCACTGCATCATTTAAAAATATGATGGAGGAGCAATATGTTTTATTCTGCTTCGGGGGGGATTTTCAACATTTCATTCCAGACTGTTACTAATGTGATGCTACTGCTTAATAAAGACTCTTAATACGTGAAGATGACTGTCTGTTGCTTTCTTCAGGGTTCAGTCTCTGTAGGCACCTTCAGGCAGTGGTGAAGTTTGACCCTGTTTATTTATTGTCATTTGCACTCTTACGGTGAAGCCGCTGTTGGCAATGAAAATCTGGTTACTATGACTGTGCTTTTATTTATCTTACAGGACCCACCCAGTGATACTGTTCTTAATGCATTCTTGGTTTTCAAAACACCCTTAATCTGACTAATTAACTAATTGAAAAATGGAATGAATATGGATTGAAATAAAGGGATTTAAATGCTAAAGTGCATGTACTGTATTTATTTGTATTAGGTTTTTGTCAGCCAGCAAATATTCTTTTTTTAAATATAATTTGTTATGTATTAAGTAATGATAACTGTTTAATTCAATTCCAGGAATATTACCAGATTCTTGACGACATACTATACTATGACGTTTTTTTTTCATGATTTGTGACGACATACTACTGTGATGATGTTGATCAATATTATTGTAGTTATTATCGTTACTGTCTGCCCTGCATCTCTCTCGGCCTCTGTCTCTCTCGGCCTCTGGCTCTCTTAATGTATCATTTCGTCATTTCAATCAGGAGAGACTTGTTTTTAGTTTTGGAAAAGAAATTTTTTTTTTTTTTATAAATTATTGTTTATTTGGAAAAGCAAATAGTACAGATTCCCTTCCGGTTACACTTCAATGTCCACATCAGAATAGTGGATGAAAGACCATTAAATGCTAATCCAGATTTTATAGTTTAACAGAACAAGTATAACAAGTGGGCGGGAGTGGGGGAGTCGTCCAATTTTCCAACATCAGGAAAAGAAAACACATCAAAGTGTGTATGTTTACACTGACCAAAACAGAAGTATATGTCATGGCAATGTTTTCAAATAACAATCAAATTCATTTCACCAAGATTACAGGCTTTGCATAGTTTGTCCATTTCGACCAGATCCTGAAAAAAAATTCCTTTTGGCCTTTGAGGCAAAATGTCATCTTCTCCAGAAAAGAAAATTTTTAATGACAAATGCACATGAGAATGAAAATGTGAAAATGTGTCAGAGTGCTGGTGGTGGTGGAGTAAGTGAAGAAGAGATGAGGATTAGATGGATGCTTCTTCTTTCACTTTTTTCAACATAATATACCTTGACTTTTTTTCCTTTTTTTATACATACTATACTATGACTATTGTCGACATGCTGTACGAGGGTTTCTTTTTGACATTGTATACGATACTACATAATGTTTTGCTATAAGGTTGTTTCGCAATTTTTTAAGACACTATACTATGACTATGGGCAATGTTTGACGACATACTATGCTATCAGATTTTTTCGTTATTTTTGACGACATTTTATACTATGATGGTTTTTGGCAATTTCTGACATCATACCATACCATACCACTTTTATTTATATAGCACATTTAAAACAACAGAGTTGAGACCAAAGTGCTGTACAGATCAGGAAAAAAACAAACACACAGATCAACAAAAGATAACATAAAAAACAACATATGGTGTCACATGCCGAAAGGACAGTCACTCCTGCTAAGATTCAAAAGCCAAGGAATAAAAATGTGCCTTTAAGCGTGATTTAAAAATCTGCAGAGTGGGGGCTCGCCTGACATGCAGGGGCAGCTTGTTCCACAGCTTTGGGGCCACTACTGTGAAGGCCCGGTCTCCCCTGAGCTTCATCCTGGACTTAGGGACAGCCAGGAGAAGCTGATCGGAGGACCTGAGGGACCTCGCGGGAACATAGGGTTCCAGCAGGTCAGAGAGGTAGGTGGGTACAAGTCCATTTAGGCACTTAAAAGCAAACAATAAAATTTTAAAATCAATCCTAAGATGCACAGGAACCCAGTGAAGGGACGTACTATACTATGACGTTTTTTTGGCCAATTTTTGACCACATACCGCAAGTTTTTTTTATTTTTTTCATGATTTTTGACGGAATACTATACCATGACATTTGTTGGCAACTTTTGACGACATGCTATACTATGACGTTTTTTCATGATTTTGGACGACATACTATACTATGACGTTTTTTCATGATTTTGGACGACATGCTATACTATGACTTTTTTTCATGATTCTGGACGACATGCTATACTATGACGTTTTTTCATGATTTCATACGACATGCTATACTATGACTTTTTTCATGATTTTGGACGACATGCTATACTATGACGTTTTTTCACGATTTTTGACGACATGCTATACTATGACATTTTTTGGCAACTTTTGACGACATGCTATACTATGACGTTTTTTCATACTATACTATGACATTTTTTTCATGATTTTGACGACATGCTATACTATGACATTTTTTCATGATTTTTGAAGACATGCTATACTGTGACATTTATTGGCAACTTTTGACGACATGCTATACTATGACTTTTTTTTTCATGATTTCGGACGACATACTATACTATGACTTTTTTCATGATTTTTGACGACATGCTATACTATGACTTTTTTTTTCATGATTTCGGACGACATGCTATACTATGACTTTTTTTTCATGATTTCGGACGACATACTATACTATGACTTTTTTTCATGATTTTTGACGACATACTATACTATGACTTTTTTTCATGATTTCATACGACATGCTATACTATGACGTTTTTTCATGATTTTGGACGACATACTATACTATGACATTTTTTGGCAACTTTTGACGACATGCTATACTATGACTTTTTTGGCAACTTTTGACGACATGTTATACTATGACATTTTTTCATGATTTTTGACGACATGCTATACTATGACATTTTTTGGCAACTTTTGACGACATGCTATACTATGACTTTTTTGGCAACTTTTGATGACATGCTATACTATGACATTTTTTCATGATTTTTGACAACATGCTATACTATGACTTTTTTTCATGATTTTTGAAGACATACTATACTATGACGTTTTTTGGCAACTTTTGACGACATGCTATACTGTGACTTTTTTTCATGATTTCGGATGAGATGCTATACTATGACTTTTTTTCATGATTTCGGACGACATGCTATACTATGACGTTTTTTCATGATTTTTGACGACATACTATACTATGACTTTTTTTTCATGATTTCATACGACATGCTATACTATGACTTTTTTCATGATTTCGGACGATGTGCCATACTATGACTTTTTTTCATGATTTTGGACGACATCCTATACTGTGACTTTTTTTCATGATTTTGGACGACATGCTATACTACGACTTTTTTTCATGATTTTTGACGACATACTATACTATGACTTTTTTTTTCATGATTTCGGACGACATGCTATACTATGACTTTTTTCATGATTTCGGACGACATACTATACTATGACTTTTTTCATGATTTATGACGACATGCTATACTATGACTTTTTTTTCATGATTTCGGACGACATGCTATACTATGACTTTTTTTCATGATTTCGGACGACATGCTATACTATGACTTTTTTTTCATGATTTCGGACGACATACTATACTATGACTTTTTTTTCATGATTTTTGACGACATGCTATACTATGACTTTTTTCATGATTTTTGACGACATGCTATACTATGACGTTTTTTCATGATTTTTGATGACATACTATATACTATGACGTTTTTTTTTCGCAACTTTTGACGACATACTATACTATGACTTTTTTTCATGATTTTGGACGACATACTGTACTATGACTTTTTTTCATGATTTCGGACGACATGCTATACTATGACATTTTTTCATACTATACTATGACTTTTTTTCACGATTTTTGACGACATGCTATACTATGACATTTTTTGGCAACTTTTGACGACATGCTATACTATGACATTTTTTCATGATTTTTGAAGACATACTATACTGTGACGTTTTTTGGCAACTTTTGACGACATGCTATACTATGACATTTTTTCATACTATACTATGACTTTTTTTCACGATTTTTGACGACATGCTATACTATGACATTTTTTGGCAACTTTTGACGACATGCTATACTATGACATTTTTTCATACTATACTATGACATTTTTTTCATGATTTTGACGACATGCTATACTATGACATTTTTTGGCAACTTTTGACGACATGCTATACTATCACATTTTTTCATACTATACTATGACTTTTTTTCACGATTTTTGACGACATGCTATACTATGACATTTTTTGGCAACTTTTGACGACATGCTATACTATGACATTTTTTCATACTATACTATGACATTTTTTTCATGATTTTGACGACATGCTATACTATGACATTTTTTCATGATTTTTGAAGACATGCTATACTGTGACATTTATTGGCAACTTTTGACGACATGCTATACTGTGACGTTTTTTCATGATTTTGGAGACATGCTATACTGTGACGTTTTTTTTTCGCACCTTTTGACGACATGCTATACTATGACATTTTTGGGCAACTTTTGACGACATGCTATACTGTGACGTTTTTTGGCAACTTTTGACGACATGCTATACTGTGACGTTTTTTTCATGATTTTTGACAACATGCTATACTATGACTTTTTTTTTCATGATTTCGGACGACATACTATACTATGACTTTTTTCATGATTTTTGGCGACATGCTATACTATGACTTTTTTTTTCATGATTTCGGACGACATGCTATACTATGACTTTTTTTTCATGATTTCGGATGACATACTATACTATGACTTTTTTTCATGATTTTTGACGACATACTATACTATGACTTTTTTTCATGATTTCATACGACATGCTATACTATGACGTTTTTTCATGATTTTGGACGACATACTATACTATGACTTTTTTGGCAACTTTTGACGACATGCTATACTATGACATTTTTTAGCAACTTTTGACGACATGCTATACTATGACTTTTTTGGCAACTTTTGACGACATGCTATACTATGACATTTTTTCATGATTTTTGACGACATGCTATACTATGACTTTTTTTCATGATTTTTGAAGACATACTATACTGTGACGTTTTTTGGCAACTTTTGACGACATGCTATACTGTGACTTTTTTTCATGATTTCGGACGAGATGCTATACTATGACTTTTTTTCATGATTTCGGACGACATGCTATACTATGACTTTTTTCATGATTTTTGACGACATACTATACTATGACTTTTTTTCATGATTTCATACGACATGCTATACTATGACTTTTTTTCATGATTTTGGACGACATCCTATACTGTGACTTTTTTTCATGATTTTGGACGACATGCTATACTATGACTTTTTTTTCATGATTTTTGACGACATACTATACTATGACTTTTTTTTTCATGATTTCGGACGACATGCTATACTATGACTTTTTTCATGATTTCGGACGACATACTATACTATGACTTTTTTCATGATTTATGACGACATGCTATACTATGACTTTTTTTTCATGATTTCGGACGACATGCTATACTATGACTTTTTTTTCATGATTTCGGACGACATGCTATACTATGACTTTTTTTTCATGATTTTTGACGACATGCTATACTATGACTTTTTTCATGATTTTTGATGACATACTATATACTATGACGTTTTTTTTTCGCAACTTTTGACGACATACTATACTATGACTTTTTTTCATGATTTTGGACGACATACTGTACTATGACTTTTTTTCATGATTTCGGACGACATGCTATACTATGACATTTTTTCATACTATACTATGACTTTTTTTCACGATTTTTGACGACATGCTATACTATGACATTTTTTGGCAACTTTTGACGACATGCTATACTATGACATTTTTTCATACTATACTATGACATTTTTTTCATGATTTTGACGACATGCTATACTATGACATTTTTTCATGATTTTTGAAGACATGCTATACTGTGACATTTATTGGCAACTTTTGACGACATGCTATACTGTGACGTTTTTTCATGATTTTGGAGACATGCTATACTGTGACGTTTTTTTTTCGCACCTTTTGACGACATGCTATACTATGACATTTTTTGGCAACTTTTGACGACATGCTATACTGTGACGTTTTTTGGCAACTTTTGACGACATGCTATACTGTGACGTTTTTTTCATGATTTTTGACAACATGCTATACTGTGACTTTTTTTTTCATGATTTCGGACGACATGCTATACTATGACTTTTTTCATGATTTTTGACAACATGCTATACTATGACTTTTTTTTTCATGATTTCGGACGACATGCTATACTATGACTTTTTTTTCATGATTTCGGACGACATACTATACTATGACGTTTTTTCATGATTTTTGACGACATACTATACTATGACTTTTTTTCATGATTTCGGACGACATGCTATACTATGACGTTTTTTCATGATTTTTGACAACATACTATACTATGACTTTTTTTTCATGATTTCGGACGACATACTATACTATGACTTTTTTTCATGATTTAGGACGACATGCTATACTATGACGTTTTGTCATGATTTTTGACGACATGCTATACTATGACTTTTTTTTTCATGATTTCGGACGACATGCTATACTATGACTTTTTTTCATGATTTGTGACGACATACTATACTATGACTTTTTTTCATGATTTGTGACGACATGCTATACTATGACTTTTTTTTCATGATTTTGGACGACATGCTATACTATGACTTTTTTTCATGATTTGTGACGACATACTATACTATGACTTTTTTTCATGATTTGTGACGACATACTATACTATGACTTTTTTTCATGATTTAGGACGACATACTATACTATGACTTTTTTCATGATATTTGACAACATGCTATACTATGACTTTTTTCATGATTTAGGACGACATGCTATACTATGACTTTTTTTTTCATGATTTCGGACGACATGCTATACTATGACATTTTTTAGCAACTTTTGACGACATGCTATACTATGACTTTTTTGGCAACTTTTGACGACATGCTATACTATGACATTTTTTCATGATTTTTGACGACATGCTATACTATGACATTTTTTCATGATTTTTGACAACATGCTATACTATGACTTTTTTTCATGATTTTTGAAGACATACTATACTGTGACGTTTTTTGGCAACTTTTGACGACATGCTATACTGTGACTTTTTTTCATGATTTCGGACGAGATGCTATACTATGACTTTTTTTCATGATTTCGGACGACATGCTATACTATGACTTTTTTCATGATTTTTGACGACATACTATACTATGACTTTTTTTCATGATTTCATACGACATGCTATACTATGACTTTTTTCATGATTTCGGACGATGTGCTATACTATGACTTTTTTTCATGATTTTGGACGACATGCTATACTATGACTTTTTTTTTCATGATTTCGGACGACATGCTATACTATGACTTTTTTCATGATTTCGGACGACATACTATACTATGACTTTTTTCATGATTTATGACGACATGCTATACTATGACTTTTTTTTTCATGATTTCGGACGACATGCTATACTATGACTTTTTTCATGATTTCGGACGACATACTATACTATGACTTTTTTCATGATTTATGACGACATGCTATACTATGACTTTTTTTTCATGATTTCGGACGACATGCTATACTATGACTTTTTTTTTCATGATTTCGGACGACATGCTATACTATGACTTTTTTCATGATTTCGGACGACATACTATACTATGACTTTTTTCATGATTTATGACGACATGCTATACTATGACTTTTTTTTCATGATTTCGGACGACATGCTATACTATGACTTTTTTTTCATGATTTCGGACGACATACTATACTATGACTTTTTTTCATGATTTAGGACGACATGCTATACTATGACGTTTTGTCATGATTTTTGACGACATGCTATACTATGACTTTTTTTTTCATGATTTCGGACGACATGCTATACTATGACTTTTTTTCATGATTTGTGACGACATACTATACTATGACTTTTTTTTCATGATTTGTGACGACATGCTATACTATGACTTTTTTTCATGATTTTGGACGACATGCTATACTATGACTTTTTTTCATGATTTAGGACGACATACTATACTATGACTTTTTTCATGATATTTGACGACATGCTATACTATGACTTTTTTCATGATTTAGGACGACATGCTATACTATGACTTTTTTTTTCATGATTTCGGACGACATGCTATACTATGACATTTTTTAGCAACTTTTGACGACATGCTATACTATGACTTTTTTGGCAACTTTTGACGACATGCTATACTATGACATTTTTTCATGATTTTTGACAACATGCTATACTATGACGTTTTTTCATGATTTTGGACGACATACTATACTATGACTTTTTTGGCAACTTTTGACGACATGCTATACTATGACATTTTTTCATGATTTTTGACGACATGCTATACTATGACATTTTTTAGCAACTTTTGACGACATGCTATACTATGACATTTTTTCATGATTTTTGACAACATGCTATACTATGACTTTTTTTCATGATTTTTGAAGACATACTATACTGTGACGTTTTTTGGCAACTTTTGACGACATGCTATACTGTGACTTTTTTTCATGATTTCGGACGAGATGCTATACTATGACTTTTTTTCATGATTTCGGACGACATGCTATACTATGACTTTTTTCATGATTTTTGACGACATGCTATACTGTGACTTTTTTTCATGATTTTGGACGACATGCTATACTATGACTTTTTTCATGATTTCGGACGATGTGCTATACTATGACTTTTTTTCATGATTTTGGACGACATCCTATACTGTGACTTTTTTTCATGATTTTGGACGACATGCTATACTATGACTTTTTTTTTCATGATTTCGGACGACATGCTATACTATGACTTTTTTCATGATTTCGGACGACATACTATACTATGACTTTTTTCATGATTTATGACGACATGCTATACTATGACTTTTTTTCATGATTTCGGACGACATGCTATACTATGACTTTTTTTTCATGATTTCGGACGACATGCTATACTATGACTTTTTTTTCATGATTTTTGACGACATGCTATACTATGACTTTTTTCATGATTTTTGACGACATGCTATACTATGACTTTTTTCATGATTTCGGACGACATGCTATACTATGACTTTTTTCATGATTTCGGACGACATACTATACTATGACTTTTTTCATGATTTATGACGACATGCTATACTATGACTTTTTTTTCATGATTTCGGACGACATGCTATACTATGACTTTTTTTTCATGATTTCGGACGACATGCTATACTATGACTTTTTTTTCATGATTTCGGACGACAGGCTATACTATGACTTTTTTTTCATGATTTTTGACGACATGCTATACTATGACTTTTTTCATGATTTCGGACGACATGCTATACTATGACTTTTTTTTCATGATTTTGGACGACATGCTATACTATGACTTTTTTTTCATGATTTTTGACGACATGCTATACTATGACTTTTTTCATGATTTTTGACGACATGCTATACTATGACTTTTTTCATGATTTTTGATGACATACTATATACTATGACGTTTTTTTTTCGCAACTTTTGACGACATACTATACTATGACTTTTTTTCATGATTTTGGACGACATACTGTACTATGACTTTTTTTCATGATTTCGGACGACATGCTATACTATGACATTTTTTCATACTATACTATGACTTTTTTTCACGATTTTTGACGACATGCTATACTATGACATTTTTTGGCAACTTTTGACGACATGCTATACTATGACATTTTTTCATGATTTTTGAAGACATGCTATACTGTGACATTTATTGGCAACTTTTGACGACATGCTATACTGTGACGTTTTTTCATGATTTTGGAGACATGCTATACTGTGACGTTTTTTTTTTCGCACCTTTTGACGACATGCTATACTATGACATTTTTTGGCAACTTTTGACGACATGCTATACTGTGACGTTTTTTGGCAACTTTTGACGACATGCTATACTGTGACGTTTTTTTCATGATTTTTGACAACATGCTATACTATGACTTTTTTTTTTCATGATTTCGGACGACATGCTATACTATGACTTTTTTCATGATTTTTGACAACATGCTATACTATGACTTTTTTTTTCATGATTTCGGACGACATGCTATACTATGACTTTTTTTTCATGATTTCGGACGACATACTATACTATGACTTTTTTTCATGATTTAGGACGACATGCTATACTATGACGTTTTGTCATGATTTTTGACAACATACTATACTATGACTTTTTTTTCATGATTTCGGACGACATACTATACTATGACTTTTTTTCATGATTTAGGACGACATGCTATACTATGACGTTTTGTCATGATTTTTGACGACATGCTATACTATGACTTTTTTTTCATGATTTCGGACGACATGCTATACTATGACTTTTTTTCATGATTTGTGACGACATACTATACTATGACTTTTTTTCATGATTTGTGACGACATGCTATACTATGACTTTTTTTTCATGATTTTGGACGACATGCTATACTATGACTTTTTTTCATGATTTAGGACGACATACTATACTATGACTTTTTTCATGATATTTGACGACATGCTATACTATGACTTTTTTCATGATTTAGGACGACATGCTATACTATGACTTTTTTTTTCATGATTTCGGACGACATGCTATACTATGACTTTTTTCATGATATTTGACGACATACTATACTATGACTTTTTTTCATGATTTTGGACGACATGCTATACTATGACTTTTTTCATGATTTTGGACGACATGCTATACTATGACTTTTTTTCATGATTTTGGACGACTTGCTATACTATGACTTTTTTTCATGATATTTGACGACATGCTATACTATGACTTTTTTTCATGATTTCGGACGACATGCTATACTATGACTTTTTTCAGGATTTCATACGACATGCTATACTATGACGTTTTTTCATGATTTAGGACGACATGCTATACTATGACTTTTTTCAGGATTTTTGACGACATACTATACTATGACTTTTTTCATGATTTTGGACGACATGCTATACTATGATGTTTTTTCATGATTTCGGACGACATGCTATACTATGACTTTTTTCATGATTTTTGACGACATACTATACTATGACTTTTTTCATGATTTTTGACGACATGCTATACTATGACTTTTTTTCATGATATTTGACGACATACTATACTATGACTTTTTTTTTCATGATTTCGGACGACATGCTATACTATGACTTTTTTCATGATTTTGGACGACATGCTATACTATGACTTTTTTCATGATTTTGGACGACTTGCTATACTATGACATTTTTTCATGATATTTGACGACATACTATACTATGACTTTTTTTTTCATGATTTCGGACGACATGCTATACTATGACTTTTTTCATGATTTTGGACGACATGCTATACTATGACGTTTTTTCATGATTTCGGACGACATGCTATACTATGACTTTTTTCATGATTTTGGACGACATGCTATACTATGACGTTTTTTCATGATTTCGGACGACATGCTATACTATGACTTTTTTCATGATTTTGGACGACATGCTATACTATGACTTTTTTCATGATTTTTGACGACATACTATACTTTGACTTTTTTCATGATTTTGGACGACATGCTATACTATGACTTTTTTTCATGATTTTGGACGACATGCTATACTATGACTTTTTTTCATGATTTTTGACGACATGCTATACCGTGACATTTTTTTAAAATATTTTTTGGGGGGCATTTTTAAGCCTTTAATCAATAGGACAGACAAGTGTGAAAGAGAGAGAGAGAGCAGGGCCGCCCCTCCCTAAACGCAGAACACGCGCTGTGTGTAGGGCCTCATCTTCCATGGGGGGCCACACTTTGCGCGTTTGCGCATATGCGCAATGGATACACACATGCGCTACCGTGAGGCGCGCGTAGAATCAGCTCGAGGAAGGAGAGAAGAGACCTGACCGCCCGTGCGTCGCTGCCATGATTGACAGCACTCGACATCTGAACAATCAGAGGTGCGCCGGCAGGCACTTGCAGAGCTGCAGCAGGTGAAAGAGCCTCAGGGGGTATGTGCCGGGCCGGGAGGTCAGACGCTTCCAGAGAGGGGAGAGGGAGAAATATAGCTAAATAAGCTAAAAATGTTTCTGTATTTTATTTCTGTTTTCAGTGTTTAATTAAGGTGGGAGAGGCGGAGGGAGATCGGACGCCTCCAGAGAGAGGAGAGGGAGAAATATAACAAAATAAGATTAAATAGGAAAAACCTGTCTCCCTCTTTTATTTTATTTTCAGTGTTTAATCAAGGGTGGGGGGTTGAGGTGGTGGAAGTTACTTTCTTTTGATGAGTAATTGATGGCTATTTGTGACTCAGATTTGTTTATTTATTTCAGTTTGAAGTTATTTTTATTTAATATTTATTTATTTATTTCAGGTTGAATTTTTTATTTTATTTGACTCATACAGCCAAACTACTGTATACACTTCATTTGTTATTGCCAATAAAGGTTGTCAAGTTAAATGGCAAGTTGTTGTACGGTCATTTTGTACCTATGATACATTTGGGATGGGGGCCTCCGAATAAAATTTCGCTTAGGGCGCCAATTTGGTGAGGGGCAGCCCTGAGAGAGAGAGAGTGACATGCAGCAAAGGGCAACATGCTGGATTCGAACCCGCGCCGCTGCGGCAACAGCCTTGTACATGAGCCGCCTGCTCTACCACTAAACCACCAACACCCCTTACTATGACATTTTTTTGGCAACTTTTCACAACATACTATAGTATGACTATTTTTCATGATTTCTGGCAACATATTATACTATGACATTTTTTTCATGATTTTTGGCGACATGCTATACTATGAGTTTTTAAACTCTTTGCTATTCTGTGACTGTTTTGTTTGTTTGTTTTCTGACGTGGTAAAAGTATAGTATGACGGGTTTTCACTTTTTTTCCATATAGTTTATTATGACTTTTATTGTCATGGTATACTCTGACTTTTTTTCACTTTCTTTGGGAAATACTACACTGACTTTTTTATGGCTTTCAGTATGCCATATTATGACATTTTACATTTTTTTTGTTCTACTATACTATGACTTCTTCGTCATCCTCTACTAAGAATTTTTTTCCACTTTTTTTAAATATTTTTCAAACTCAATATGGCTGGAAAATTAATACAAATAAATAGGGCTTTGGTATTTAAAATAAATATATCAAAACAATACATTTGAAATAGTTGATATTTTCTCATCATTTCTAAGTATTTTACTATATTCCTTTAAAACAATAATGCCATTGTACTGGGTTGATTTATCTTAATTTTTGCCAGCAGCTCTGCTTGTAATTCCTGCAAATATTCATCACAGAAACCAACAACTGAGGAGAAATACTTTATGAAAATGTTTTCTTTAATTAATTATGAAAATATTTTGTCTCTCATTATTGAAAAACGTGACACATGATAGATTAGCCTATTTCTATTTTTCAAACTCAATATTAACAAATATGGCTGACAAAAACCAAACATAAAATAAATATTTTAAATAATAAAATACAAATAGTACAAGGGCAATGATATGATGGCGACTTCTGGAGATGTGGTAAAGGACAAAATATTTTAATAAATAGTTGAATAAAATGTATTAAAACCTTTAAAGTTCACTGAGTGAGTTTTACCTGTCAGCTGCTGGTCTCTGGTGTAATGGCGCCCTCTTGTGGACACAAGCTGGAACTACAAGCAGAACATCCCATACAACGACTTTTTAAATGGTTTGAAGATATTCTTCATGATAACCTTCACTTTGACTATTTTAGTTTAGGATTTTCCCCTCATTTTGTATGGCATGCTAATGTTTGACTTTTCATTACATACTTTACTATGGCTTTATTTTGATTAAAAAAAAAATATATTTTCCATGACATAACTTACTTAAGTAAAATATGTTTTAATGATACATATATATAGACTTTTTAAATGGTGACAGGGTATCTTTGACTATTTTGATTAAAAAATATCTTTCATGACATACTTCAGTAAAACTTTTTTTTAATGATATATTATATAAAAAAGAATAAGTCAAATAAAACGTATTAAAACCTTTAAAGTTCACTGAGTGAGTTTTACCTGTCAGCTGCTGGTCTCTGGTGTAATGGCGCCTTCTTGTGGACACAAGCTGGAACTACAAGCAGAACTGCAGACACAAATACATTAAAACAAGTTTATATTTTTTCTCTAATCATTTTAATTTAAATATATTCATCTAATATACATATTTGATATATCTATGTATCTTTAAATACTTAATAAACATTTGTTTCAGAGTAAAACATTAAAGAAATAAATGCATGAAAGTATTTTATAAGATATAATACCATTACGTTTCACGACTTTCCAAAATATATATTTTATTACATACTATACAATGACTTTTTAAATTATTTAAAATATTTTTTATGATAAACTACACTTTGTGTATTTATTTTTAGGATTTTTCTCACATTTTGTATGCCACACTAATGTTTGACTTTTTCCCATGAAATGTTATACTATGGCTTTATTTTAATTTCAAAAATATGTATTTCATCACATACTAGTGTGTGTGTGTGTGTGTGTGTGTGTGTGTGTGTGTGTGTGTGTGTGTGTGTGTGTGTGTGTGTGTGTGTCTTTAAATGCTAAATAAATGTTTTTTCATACTAAAATTTGTTTAAAGTATTCCAAATTAAAACATTAAAGCAATGATTGCATTAATGTATTACATACTATACAATGACTTTTTAAATGATTTAGAAAATATTTTTCATGTAAAACTATACTTTGCCGATTTTTTAAAGTTGTTTTTCCTCCCTTTTTCATGACATACTATAATATGGCTTTATTTTGATTTTAAAAATATGTATTTCATGACATACTTAAGTAAAACTTTTCCAATGATATGTGATATAAATAAGAATCAGTCAGTAAATGTATTAAAACCTTTAAAGCTCACTGAGTGAGTTTTACCTGTCAGCTGCTGGTCTCTGGTGTAATGGCGCCCTCTTGTGGACACAAGCTGGAACTACAAGCAGAACTGCAGACACAAATACACATATTAAAACAAGTTTATATTTTTTCTCGAATTTAATCATTTTGTTTTAAATATATTCATCTAATATACATATTTGATATATCTATGTATCTTTAAATACTTAATAAACATTTGTTTCAGAGTAAAACATTAAAGAAATAAATGCATGAAACTATTTTATGAGATATAATACCATTACGTTTCACGATTTTCCAAAATATATATTTTATTACATACTATACAATGACTTTTTAAATTATTTAAAATATTTTTTATGATAAACTACACTTTGACTATTTATTTTTAGGATTTTTTCCCTTCACATTTTGTATGCCACACTAACGTTTGACTTTTTCCCATGAAATGTTATACTATGGCTTTATTTTAATTTTAAAAATATGTATTTCATGACATACAAGTGTGTGTGTGTGTGTGTGTGTGTGTGTGTGTGTGTGTGTGTGTGTGTGTATTTATCTTTAAATGCTAAAAACATTTTTTTATACTAAAATTTGTTTAAAGTATTCCAAATTAAAACATTAAAGCAATGATTGCATTAATGTATTACATACTATACAATGACTGTTTAAATGATTTAGAAAATATTTTTCATGTAAAACTATACTTTGCCGATTTTTGCCGACATACTTAAGTAAAACTTTTTTTTTATGATATGTGATATAAAAAGAATAAGTCAAATGTTCACTGGTCTCTGGAGTAATAGCGGCCTCTTGTGGACACAAGCAGAAACTACAAGCAGAACTGCAGACACATTCACATACATCTGCTGTAATTTAATTATTTTAATTTAAATGTATTTATCTATTATACATATTAGATATATCTATGTATCATTAAATACTTAATAAATATTAGTCTATAATTGTATTTTTTAAATATTATTTAATATAAAACAATATATTAATTAAAAACATTCTCATTATGTACTATATTACTTCTATTTGAAAAAAAGGTATGTTTTATGACAAACTATACTATGACTTTTTAAATGTTTTTTTTAATGATTCATGACATCTGATATTTCATTTTTTTATGACATACTTTACTATGACTTTTCTATGATTTTTTTTTTACATTTATATGATATACTAAAGTCCTTTAAATGAATATTTTACATGTTGCATTTCGTTATTACTATGGCTCATTTGTCTAGTGCTGTGCACTTTTTTTCTTACATTTTTCTCTTCAGGAGAGTTTATTATCAATCATAAATAGTAAAGACTTCCAGTAATCTCTCCAGTTACCAGTAACCTTATCAACCTCATCAGCAGCGTCACAGGCAGGTTTTAAACCTGCCCACTGACTGATACTGTTGCTCAACACATGAATGCAGATAAGACTGGATTTGACTCTTCTCTCTGCTGCAGGATGAGCTTTCATCTCTAGTCTGGATGGCCGGGTCCAATAATTTACTGAGTGTTGTAAGGCCTGAAATTTACGAAAATGATTGGTAGATCATTGAACGTGTCAAACATATAAAATGCACTTGGAAACAGCTGCTTTATATCAGTACATCCAGCGGGAAGATGCGTGACTATTGGCACAAACCACATGAATCTGATGAGACGATAAAAAGATGGAGAGGAAGCTGATGTGTCGCAGCTGATGGATTTAAGTCACGCCATAACAACTTGATGTCTAACCACCTCAAACTCAGATGTTAAACTCTCTCTGCTTTTAGAACTTGTATTGTGCAAAATGATGCCAATATAATGTTGCGCTTCAACAACATCAGTAGCATCAAAGCACAATCTGACAGTATTAAGATGCAGCAGTGGTGGAAAATATATTTAGGCTACTCACGTACTTCACAGGTCTGCGGTACTTTACTGAAATATTTCCATTTTCTGCTACTTCTACTCCTTGACATCTCAGAGGGAAATATTGTGCTGAAAGATAAAAAAACAACAACAACTGACCAGCTCACTCTGTAAAAATACATACTACAACTGGTCAGTCCAACAAAGTATCCAAAGCACTCTGACTGTAGTTAAAAACCCTTCATTAATACATGGATAAACCACGTTTCACTGGAGAGTCTTGATCAGAGTTTTAGGCCCAATCCCAAAACCTCCCCTTGTCTACGACCTCTTGGCCCTCGAGATGAAGCAACGAGGGGTAGGGGTTGAAATCTTTCTCTAGGAATTGGGACACCACTCACTACGTCACTGTGTGGGTTACGTTCATGCATACGTAACTATTTTAAACAGGAAGCTGTGAGCCATCTACATTTCCAACCGGCATCTACAATGGAGTCTCCAGTTGAGTTCATCCTACCGATCGCGTTTGCTGTATTCATCATGCTTCGTGTGATGAACGACAGACGACAGGGGACTTCTGCTAGCTAACCAGTTAGTGCGCCAATGCGGCCAAGGGGTAGGGCTAAGTATTAGGGCCCATCCATATACCCCCCTTAGTCCTACCCCTAGATTTGCGTGTTCCCGCGAGGGGTAACGGTGTCCCAATTCCTTATTGCGTGTAGGGGTAGGGGGCATAACGAGGGGTAGTGGGTATGAAACTAGCCCTTCGGAGCGAAGGATTTCAGATGCTGACTTGCCAGCGAGGGGTAGACGTCGCCATGGCTACCACTGAGCAAGAGACGGGGGAAAAGTTCATACATAGCTAACATTACCATCGTCAGGTTGCTTGTTAGCTAGCTACTCCGTCATCTGTCCTGTTCTGTAAAATTGCCGGATTTTTCATATTACGATAACACGCCAGCTAGTATAACTTATGCTGCCTCGTAAGCTGGTTAGCTAGCTAGCAGAAGTCCCCTGTCGTATGTCGTTCATCAAACGAAGCATGATGAATACAGCAAACGCGATCGGTAGGATGAACTCAACTGGAGACTCCATTGTAGATGACGGTTGGAAATATAGATGGCTCGTAGCTTCCTGTTTAAAATAGTTACGTATGCGTGAACGTAACCAACGCGGTGATGTAGTGGGTGGTGTCCTAATTCCTAGGGAAAGATTTCAACCCCTATCCCTCGTTGCTTCATTTCGAGGGCCAAGGGGTCGTAGGCAAGGGAGGTATTGGGATTGGAGAGACAGGTGTGCAATTTTAGAGATCATGTGAGGGTCATGTGACACAGGTCACATGATATATTGGTGTGGCCCTACCAGAAGAAAAAAAAACAAAAAAAAAACATATTGACAAAAATTGAAAATAAAAATGACATAAATGTACAATATAAATAGTTATTTACATATTTAGGAACAAGAAAAAGGTTTAATGTCAAATAAATAGCAAGGAAACAACAGTGAAATAAAATAAGAATTGTTATATATTGTGACAAACCTGCGCATTAAGTGGCAGAAACTGAAAAATATAAGATAGGTATGACAAGGACATAAAACAATGTGTGTGATCGGACAACAAACTCATTTTGTAAAGATTATAAAGTGTATAACTGATGATATCTAACAGAAGAATAAAGTTAAACCTAAATATTCAAAAGGCAGGAAAACTTCACAGGGTCTTTTTTAAACCATGTTTTACTGAGCCACATTTATTTAAGAAACTTTATTTTACAGATTCAGATTATTAATACAAAACATCCAATGCATCAAAACATTGTTTCCTAGTTGGAGCCTCGCCTGGATTTTTCCCACATGGAAATTCTGACCAACCTAAAATTTTAAAGCAGCATTGAAACCTACTTTTTTTTTTTAGGTGGAAATGACTTGTTACTTTTTACAGTGTTAAGTATCAATATTATTTGAATTTACATATTTCCCTGATAAAGTATTTGATGCTTTGAGAGGAAACAGCCCACAGTCAATGTGTGCAGGAAATGGTTTAACAAATAAAAGATCAGAAATCTGTGAGAGGGCTGGGACTGTGTGATAAAGTGATGTAACGAGCAGAGACGGCACATGAAGAAGACACAGTGTCAGGAACACTGAGTGGACATGCATGTCAGAGCGCTGATTGTGTTTCTGTCTCTCTGGAGCTCAGGTAGGACGCTGCTTCGAGACTTTTTAGAAGGGAGACAGAGTGTGTGTGTGTGTGTGTGTGTGTGTGTGTGTGTGTGTGTGTGTGTGTGTGGTGATATGTGAGGAACCTCTGGACAGGTTACAAAGACCATCAGTCCCTATATTACATCAGTATGTATGTATGTTTAATAACTTGTGTGGAAATAATATGACAGCAGGATAAACACCATGATCCGCATGACTGAGGACATTTAAATCTGTAACAAGCTCAGCTGCTTCTGATTCAGAGAATAAAAAAGAAAAGTATCTTAGCACTTACTCTGTGGTCTCAGATGTCCATCCAGGCAGCCGTCCAGTGCACAGGCATTTTCCAAGGCAGGTACTCCAAAAGGAAAAAAGGGCATCCCGTCCACAATTTATTTATTTTATTGGTATTTTTTTGTTTTTGCACACCCACGTGCTTCTGCTTTACCAGCACTACAGGGTTTCTTGAGCTTGAGGCCTGGTAAACAGAGAGTTGAAGGGAGATGGTGTGATTTTACGCCAAACTAGTTTACTTGTTGTTGGTGGGTTTTTGTCTAAATTAGACTGTGCCCCTCTGTGCAGAGTTTGCATGTTCTCCCCGTGTCAGCGTGGGTTTCCTCCAGGTGCTCCAGCTTCCTCCCACAGTCCAAAGACATGCAGGTTAACTGGTGACTCTAAATTGTCCGTAGGTGTGAATGTGAGTGTGAATGGTTGTCTGTCTCTATGTGTCAGCCCTGTGATAGTCTGGTGACCTGTCCAGGGTGAACCCTGCCTCTCGCCCAGTGTCAGCTGGACAGGCTCCATAGAAATAAAAAGTCTTTTTTTGAAAATCTATGAATTTGCACAGAAATAGAAAAATAAAATGTATTTATTTATTTGACGATTTTTTTTATTTCTTATCTCTTTACAATTATTTCTCATTTTATTTATTCGTTTCTCCATTTATTTATTTCCCTGTTAATTCATTTATTCTTTTATTTATTTCTGTATTTCAGTGACCATATGTTAATGAGGGGGCTTTATGTCTTTATGTGTCTTAACAGCAATTGGTTTATCGACTTGAGAGTTTAAGCCATACGCGGATATGACAAGATGTCATATTAATTTAAGGCTGCGCCACGGCTCGTAATGGGCCGTGAGACAAGTATAATCTATCTACGACCTGTTATATCAATAAACCAATGGCTGTTAAGTGACACATGAAGATACGCTACACCCCTCATTAACATACAGTCACTGAAATACAGAAGTAAATGAAATCGGAAATAAACAAAAAGGAAAATGAATTAATAGGAAAATAAATAAAACAAGTAATACATTTAGAAATACATAAAAAGAGATAAGAATGAATTGGAAAATACTTAAATATGAAAATAAATAAATACAGAAATAAATATTAAGTTAAATAAATATATAGATTTTATTTATTAAGTTTCCATTTCTTTGCATGTTTATATATGTTCAAAATAAACCTGCATATTTACTATGATAATTCAGACTTTTATTTCTAAATTTAATTTTAAACTATCTATTTATTGAGCCATTTTTTTATTTTTTATTTTTTTATCATGGCAGATTTGGTCCTCCATAGTATGTAACTTGTAAATAATGACAATAAACAATATAACAAACAGAATTGTCATCAAACTGAATTAAAGGTTGGCACATTCAAGCAGTTATTTACATTTGTGGGTTTTAAAATACAACTAAAAATAAAAAAAAGCATGAACCAAATTATGTTCTGCACAAACAAACAAACAAACAAACAAAAGGTTGCAACAGTGGATCTTTGTAATATAACATCTCATGTTTACTTTAAACAGTTTAAGCGCACATTTTGTACTTTACCAATATATTTAAGAGACTGAAATGTACCTTGTTGTTCCTCCTCAGTTCTCTGTTAGTCATGCTTGTTTATTAAGGGGGCGTGACTCTACTGCAGTCCACTTAAGATGATGTGGAACACTGTGATTGGTTTATAGACGTCCCATCAGATGAGTCTGTGCATTTGGGTGGAGTCAGATGAGAGTAATCATAGATCTAGACGTCCTAGAAAAGATATGTCCATTGGACTGGACGGGGGATCTGGAACTAGCTCTATGTATATAATATTTCTCTATTATCATAATTGTGTAAATCTGCAGACTTTTGAGTTTCCTAATCCACATGTGATCTGAGCTCAACAGATGAATTCTTTTAACAACTCTTGAGTTTGTTTCCACTAAAGCTGGGAGAGGAAACTGTATCCATGGTTTCAGCATCTGTATGACATTTCTGACAAACATGATTATCATATATTTAGCGACACATTTATGAATTTGGAGTTTCCTTTGCCTGATCCTCATCTTTTCCAAATCTTCCTCTCCTCAGGGTTCTGGGCTGAAGACACACAGAGGGCAAAAGGTAAACGAGATATCAAAGTCTTGTTTTGCACAGCGTTTTAAGATAAGTGGAAATAACTTTATGCAACTTCATGTACTGATTATTTTGGTCTGTGTTCAGAGTTGCCTGGTGATGTCAGGCTGGTGGGAGGAGCCAGCCGCTGTGCTGGAACACTAGAGATGAAACTCCAGGGAAAGTGGAAATCACCATATAGGCCTAAAACAAATAATGAGAACTTCCCTGTTGATCGAATAGTGGTTGATCGCTTTGGGAAAACAGTGGATGGCCAGTACATTGACTGGGACATGACATCACTAATTGAAGTGTGCAGACAGCTCAACTGTGGCTCACTTGCTTCACTGCGAACGGTACGGGGTTTCCCTGGCGGATGCATACATGACTATCTGCCCTTTATGTCCTCAAACCCAGAATTGCCTTCTCCCAAGGTGGAGATCACCTGTTCAGGTCAGTAACTTTCCAGTTCAGTTTCTGTCTGTGGTGGATGACGTAATATGAACCATTTGAGCACAATCTAAACTGGAATAATTAAAGACTTGACAAGAATATTTGAACTGACTTTTAGATGACGCTTCATTTATTCAGCAGTGTACACTGAGCTGAAGAGATAAATCCTGTAACAGTCGGCTGTAAAGTTTAACAAAAAATTCTTATGTGGTTCAGTGTCATTTGATCTGCAGTTGGTGAGTTTTTGTCTCTGTCTGTCTCCAGACTCTGTCAGGCTGGTGAATGGGGCCAGTCTGTGCTCAGGTAGACTGGAGGTGAAGTCAGACCAGTCTAACCAGTCATGGTCCCCAGTGTGTGAAGCTGACTTTGACCAGCAGGATGCAGAGGTGGTCTGCAGGGAGCTTGGCTGTGGGGCTCCTTCAGTCCTCCAGGGGGCGCTCTATGGAGAAGTGGAGGCTCCAGTGTGGACCAAAAAGTTCCAGTGTGGAGGCCATGAGTCTGCTCTCCTGGACTGTAGAAGCTCAGGCTCAGATAGAAACACCTGCTCACCTGGCAAAGCTGTTGGACTCACCTGCTCAGGTAGAATAAACATCATCACCAGTGGAGTTTAAAAGGAATATATATAATTTATATATAATTATAAAGCACTTACAAAGCACCATAAAGCAGGAACACTCCATTAACTTGAATGGGGAACACGTGATTTAATGTTGCAGCTTTTCTAGACTTTCCAGATGTTGTTGGACTGAATGGATCAAATCCTGTTAGTGACAAATAATAACAAATCATTTCGGAGGGGTTGTGATGCTCAAAGAAATGTATCCACGGATTTGCAGACATTTCTTTCACTTTATAAGTCTATGAGTCTTTTTGGGGCACAGGGCATCGCATGAAGGTATAATTACACTGTTCAGCCACTTCAAAAATTGGCTTCAAAGCCTGGTGCCCTTCCTGTGGGCCTGGGTCCAAGCCGCAAGTGTGTTGAAGAATGAAGAGAATGTGATAGCGCCAAAAACTGTAGTTCCTCAAATGTCCACTTGAGGCTGGCTCCAATTGTAATTGTAATTGGCTGGCGGACTGTCCAGGTGTGTCCTGCCTACAGTGCAACTGTCACATTGGTTCATGTGTGTTTGATGATGTAACTTAATTTCTATTCAAAGCCTCCGTCTTGTTTCTACCCAGAACCTGGTGGTGTCAGGCTGAATGGAGGGGCCAACCGGTGCGCTGGCGTGCTGGAGATGAAACGGCTCGACGAATGGAAACCAGTGGTTGCGAACAACTGGAACCTGCTAAAATTAGCAGGCGTAGTGTGCGGAGAGCTGGACTGTGGATCTGTTGTTTCATTTAGAGAAAGATGGGAGTCCGCCAGTGAATCTTGGGCAATCAAACGTGACTGTGAAGCATCTTCACTGATGAATTGTTTTAAAGAATTTACATATTCTTTTACCGTTCAAGAGATAACCTGCTCAGGTAACACCATAAATGATATTTACTAGCAATGTTTACAGTATGTCCCTCTGCCAGCCCAGCTTGCCACCAATGTTTTTTGACAGTGATATTTAGTTGAATTCATTGCAGTGTTGGGGGACCAGAATCCAGTGTCAGGGCAACATCTAATGGCAACATTAATTGATGTAGAATACTGACGACAGATGATGTTGATATTTTGTTGAGTTTAAGTTGTGGTGTTGTTGTCTCATGCCAACATCATCTTGACACTGAACTTTTAGTTTTAAGGTATCAAGAACAAAACCCAACATCTGCAAATCATCATAATGTTAACGTCCACACAGCATAAAATATGAATGTTGAAGGTTTCTGGTGTTTATTACCAGTCTGCGATCCTTAAAGCTGCTGAAAGATGACTAGGATTGTTGGTGGTGATGAACCCTGAGAAACAAATCAGCGAGTCTTGAGTTCCCCTCAGCTCCACTGAGCATTTTAGTGTCTTCCAGGTAAATGTTTTGGTCTTAGGATCCCCAAATTTATTGTTTACATATAGCCTTTGAGAAAACATCTACGATCAAAAGAAGCAAAAAGCAATATAAAAAGTCACACACAAAAAAAACAATTTTAAAATGAGTAAAACTAAATAAAACAGAAGATGAAATAAGCTAAATAAAATAAGACAAACTACTGAACTGGGTGCTGCCTCTCTCTCCATTTCAACTCAAGGTATCAAAGTTTTCTATATTGGCACAAGTCCTTCAGAGTGATGTCCCAAAAGCAGCAAAAGCCCCCATTTTTGTAGTGCAGCATCAATAAAGTTGCTCTGTTTCTGTCTCTATCCAGACTCTGTCAGGCTGGTGAATGGGACCAGTCTGTGCTCAGGCAGACTGGAGGTGAAGTCAGACCAGTCTAACCAGAGGTGGTCCCCAGTGTGTGAAGCTGACTTTGACCAGCAGGATGCAGAGGTGGTCTGCAGGGAGCTTGGCTGTGGGGCTCCTTCAGTCCTCCAGGGGGCGCTCGATGGAGAAGTGGAGGCTCCAGTGTGGACCAAAGAGTTCCAGTGTGGAGGCCATGAGTCTGCTCTCCTGGACTGTAGAAGCTCAGGCTCAGATAGAAACACCTGCTCACCTGGCAAAGCTGTTGGACTCACCTGCTCAGGTAGAAGACGAGCTGCAGCTTTAATGTGCCGTGCTGTACTTCTACTTCCTCTGCTAATTATTCTCATGTCTTTGCTCAGATCCTCCAAGCGATATCAGGTTGGTGGGAGAGGCCAGCCGCTGTGCTGGAATGCTGGAGATGAAAAACCAGAGAGAGTGGAGATCTGTGGCTGATCATGGACAGGATCATATGTCTGCAGCTGGAGCTGCAGTATGTAGACAGCTCGATTGTGGTTCTGCTCTTTCAACGTTAGAATTGTATTATCAAAATTTAGTCAGATCTGTGTGGTGGATCAACTCCTCCTGTGTTGAGTCGAGATCGACACTGAAGGAATGTACGACAACTACAGGGAATTCATACAGTTCTGCCGGCCTGAAAATCATCTGCACAGGTAACACCATTAATGACACCTACTGTATGATAAAGACGATGTTACATTACATTCCTTCGCTTATCCTGTTGCCAAACAGACCATGAATACATTACATTTGCTTTTTTCATACGAATCATATCAGTGTTTCTAAAGTGACATAGTATATGAGGTCACTTTGTCACTGGGAGGTGGAGGGGATGGTGGATGGTGGGACACCAAACTGTGGACCACTGTTCAAGACCACAAAACTGGTTGTTTTTAGTCATTGCTAAAGGCACAGTGTGAGTGTGGATGTTTTCTAGCAACCTGTAGTTTATCCACAGGCTTTTAATGCAAACAATCACGGGGATTTTACTTCCGTGGGCTCTATTTGCATGATTTGGTTGAGTTTAGCTAATCACTGTTTGTTTACAGATGTGCTGGCGGAACCAAACATCTCCTCCTGTCCCTCCCCTGACGGGTCTCTGATGTCGAGCAGCAGGGGCTCCAGGTGCTCATGGGCTCCAACTTCACCCTCAGGTGCTCTGTTGAACCACAGTTCCCAGGAGGCTACTTCCAGCTTATCTCCACCTCCTCCAGCAGAGCTCAGAACTACACCTTGCCAGCTGTCAATCATACCGCCCATTTCCTGTTCTCTGCTGCAGACCAAACCCACCGAGGGGAGTATCGCTGTGTTTATCACAATTATGTTTTCTATCGTAACTTCTCCTCTGAGAGCCAGCCACTCTCTGTCACTCTGGCAGGTAAGTTCACAGAGAGTCTAACACAGAAATGTGACACTGACTATTTTAACATGCAAGCTTTGCTAAGTTTGTCCAGTTTAGATAAAACTTGTGCAGATATGCATGACAAATAAAGTCCACTAACTTACCTTTTTTTTTGTTTTTATAAGATACTATTGTCTAACTGCTATCAGCATAATTGGTACCAACCTGTTCTCATCCCAACTCATCACATATCAGAGAAGGAGATATACTTTATTAATCCCCGAGGGGAAATGCATTTTTATTATTTATCATTTTTCACTCTGTTGTCATACACACACAGACTGGAATTACACACACAGGCACAAACAGGACCTATACATGCGTTAAATGGAGAGATGAGAGTGAGGGGGCTGCTTTGGATAGGCGCCCCGAGCAGTTGGGGGTTCATTGGCTTGCTCAAGGGCACCTCAACAGTGCCCAGGAGGCAAACCTCTCCAGCTCCATACTTGGTCTATATGGGGACTTGAATTGGCGACCCTCCGGTGCCCAAGCCAAGTCCCAATCGGCTGAGCTACTGCCGTTCTCCATATTGCCGTTTGTTCAGTGCCATCAGTGTCAACATGTTGATGTTGATCATCCTCCAGCGTTTGCTGTTGACGTCCTGGGACAGTGTGTCAATTAACGCAGTGCAACAAAAACACGAGATTAGGTTAGGAGGTTGTTTGGCTCTACATTCATATGGAAAGCGAACAACAGGCTCCTGGATGAAAGTCCAGGGTTTGTTGGACGCATCCACCGCCCCTCCTGCCTGCCCTACAGGGACTTTCCAGCCCTTTACATTACATTGTCATTGGCAGCATTTCAAACTGACGATGTTCAGCGGTGTATCATATGCATTATACTACCGCAACAAGTGCCGTACAGCCGACTGGTAGCGTATCATAACACTGTGAAAGGTAGCTTTTGGCATTGGTGTCTGACGCCGACAAAGCGACGGTATGTGATGATTTCCAAATGATAATGTGCTGTTGGTACCTGCAGTCCTGTAGACTTAAAGACTTGTGCACTGTAGTAATTTTGTGCAATATTGCTACATTGCTGTTTCACACAAAGTGCCAAACCTGACTGTATGCATATACTGTATATGTATTTTGCTACATGTACCAGTAATAGACCTTTTCACTTGAATAAAAATGATGCGATTTTAAATCTGTTTCAGTTTCTGTGACTGCGTTGATCGTCAGACTTGTTGTCATCCTGCTGGGTATGATGCTGCTCATCACTGCCCTCATCCTCACCTCTAAGGTACATCATCTTTATTCATTTCAGTGTGATGTGCGTGATGTGATTAGTTAGAGGAGACCAGATATTTTAGCAGTAACAGGCCATGTTTGCTTGTTTGTGATTCCAGGCCAGCCAGAAGTTGTAACGAGAGACTGAGATTAAGGATTATACTCTTGGTGGTTCCAGTTCTAAGGGTCAGACGTGACTCCGAGGACAGAGTAGTATCTCTGAGAACAGCCTTGCTTGCAATTATTTGTGTAATGTCTTGAGATCACAAATTAATTATTTATTTATCTTGAAAAAAAGCAAAGCTCATTTTCTCATAATAACATTTAAAAATAACAATAATTTTTGGCTGATTGTATTTGTGCTTTTGATACAGTTTTTTGTGTAGTAGGCTGAACTTTTATACGTTTTAAAAGCCACTGCTTTATTTTCTTGATTGACTGATCAGTATGACCTGTTACTATTTACTTTTGATGTTTCTTTTGATGTTTCTGTTTATTTATAGAATAATGGTATAATAAGAATAATATTTAAATATATAAATATGTGGACCGTATAAAGGTTCTACTGCTATATTCATGCTGTCTCTATGTATTTTGAATATTTGTAAAATAAATTTAAAAAAAGAACGCAATGCTTATCTTGCCTTTTCTCATCTTATCTCATTTTATCGCATCTCTTTTTACCTCTTTCCTTAGTCATTCAACTTACTTGTAAGGATAGACCGATACATTGGCCGGCTGATATATTGGGCCAATATTTGAGTTTTTTACTTGTATCGGCATCGGCCGATACGCGCGTGGGTTCGCGGATTTATTTTTCCCTGGCATGATTTTACAGACAGGTTACGTTGAACAAAGCTGTTGAATCCTACTGTGTACAGTAGTTGTTTTATTTATGCTTAAGTTAAAATATTTGTTTTATTTTATTTCATAGACATTACTTGAATAATTAAAAGCACCAAACACTTTTTTTTCATTTGAAAGTATGTGCGGTAAAGTTGAACAAAGCTGCTGAATCCTACTGTGTACAGCAGTTGTTGTTTTATTTATGCTTCAGCTTAAATATTCGTTTATTTTATATTACTGGAAGATTTAAGAGCACTGAACTCTTTTTTTAATTTGAATGTGTAATAATAATAATATTCTACCTGTTCTACCTCAACTTTCCATGTTGTTTTAGTATTCTTTACTGTTCAATAAATGTTTCTTATTTTAAACTTGAGACCTGTAATATTTGTTATCATTGTGTCATTTTTTTTATGTAAATTGAGGGAGCAAAAGCAGTATCGGCCCCAAATATCGGCTCAAGAAAATCGGCAGTCCATAATCGGTCATCGGCTAAGGGTGATGGAAAAAAATCGGGATCGGCATCGGCCCTAAAAAATCCATATCGGTCTATCGCTACTTACTTGCATATTTACTGACAAAAGGTGTAAATGACGAAAAATTTGACCCGCTGAATAATTTCCCACCTCTGTACATAGTAATCTTTTTGGTAACTGGGGTTGTATTTATTTTTTATTTCTCTGTTACCTTATTATTATCATCATTATTATTATTGTTATTATTATTAGTATTATTATTTAAAAGAACTGCGGTATTACAAGTTTTACGAAAAAAGGTCCGAGAGCTGAGAACAGATTTTCATCTTTCCAACATGACAAGTCAGAACTTGAACTAATTTTAAATGTCCCACGGCCTCTGAAGGCATCATTCGTCCTCTGGTGACGTCAGCCGGAACCAGGAAGTAGCGAGGAGCTTGTTGTGAGTTGTCGCGGTGGCTTTTTCTGTTCCTGGTGTTTTCTCTCCTCCTGGCTCATAAATGGCGAGCTCCTCGGGTCCGGGTCTGACCGGGCCGGGACTCCGGCCCTCGGCGCTGCTCCTGCTGGTGCTGACGGGTCTGATCGGGCCGATCGGTGCCGTATCCGAACCGGGGATATGGGTCGTGAACGTCGACAGCGTGAGTTTCCTGTTTGTATCTATTGGAGCTGACACAGTGGATGCTGATCGTGTTGCTGTCTTAGCGTTAGCTGACAGTTTGTCATGTAATTATTATCATCAGATTCAGTCCAATCAGCTCGTTTTATTGTGAAGCTTGTGTGTGAAATAAGTGACACAGCAGACAGATGTTTACAGTGGTGGAAAGTAACCAAGTACATTTACTCAAGTCATGTAGTTAACCAGATTTTGAGCCATTTGTACTTGAATACTTTCATATTCTGTGTCTTTATACTTTTACTTCTGTACTTTTTACTCCACTACATTTATTTAATGTCTTAGTTACAGGTTTAGATAAAAAATACAAATTCTAATCAACAAATTATCATTATCGATCCTCAGGGGTAAAGTCACAAGCTAAGTTACTCAGTGGTGTATAAAGTAATATTACACAGGCGTAGATTTCAGGTGTTTGACATACTTGAATTGACTCTTCATAATTTCAGTACTGGATAAAATACATTTTGTTGCTGACATCGTCCACATAAGTACATTGTTTAGCTTCCATGTCAGACTCCAGCCTTGCTACTCCAAACTGGGGCTGTGCCGACTGACATCAGCTCTGTGTAATTCACTGACTGTAGATAAATGCCCCGTACAATCCCTCTTAAAAAAATCTGAACTATCCCTTTAATGCATGTGAACAGGTCCTGTTCATGCATGTGTCTGTATTTTGGGCCTGTGTGAGTGTAACCTGGAAAATAACAAAAGAGTTAAAAAATTGAATTTCCCCTTGAGGGACTCATCAAGGAATAATTACAGTCCAAAAATATGATATATATAAAGTTTGGGACTTTAGATATATTTTATATCAGTCATGATACAATGTTATTGCGATTTGTATTTTTCATATTAATGATTCATATCATAAAAAGTCAATACTTCGCACTGTGTGACGATACGATATTGCCACACAAAAATATTGTGATACTATGCTGTATTGATTTTTTCCCCACCCCTAATATTTTGGCATGCATTCTTTATTATGTAGAGTGATATTGATATATATGATATGATTTAAAATAATATTATCAGCTTCACAAACATGAGCATGTTTATGTCTTAAATATTGAAAAATTGAAATCCATCCGTTAAACTAATTTATTCATTCATACGTAAGAGTATGAAATGAAAGAGTGTAAATATAAAGCAATAAAATAAAATAAAGTAGCAATGAAATGTGCATTAAAATAACAATAAAATGTACATTACCGTGTTTAACACTGATACTAAAGATATAAAAATTGAAATATTAAAATAAACATGTGTCGTCACTGTGCTGAGGCTATAAGTGTGAAAATTTAAGTCTAATATATACATCAGTAGACTAAAACAACAGTAGAATTAGAGCAAACATGAATTAATTTACATGAAAGCCATTTTCGAAAGACACAGTTTGTAATGGAAGTTATATTAGAATTTTTTTTTTTTAATTTAAAGGACTAAATTATTGATCCTCTTGTATGAATGACCCAGGCACCAGGGAAAAAATGACCCTCCATTTTTTTTCTACTCAAACTGAAAGTGAAACACTTTGATGGTCATATTTTTCTCCATCAGTTTTCTCCGTCTTATTTCTTCCCTTCAAGAGGAAGAAAACTTTTCAAAATTGTTTTTAGTGGTTTTAGTAAGATTTCCCTTGTTTTCTCTCTCTCCTCCTGTTGTGTTTGTCTTCAGGGATGTGTGTCCGTCTAAATAAATAATCAGTAACACAGCTGACACATGCCAGAACGGCCCAACACAAAGATTATTTTCTTTAGAAAAAAATCTAATCAGTTGTTTGTGTTTATTTTGTTCCAGGAAACTCTTAAGAAGCACAACCACACCTTCTTCTTCACCAAAACTCTGTTCAACAACACCTACATCAATCTGAAATGTAAGTCCATAAAGATCCCCGTCTTCTTCTGGTGTTAATTTTCATGCCTCCGCGCCGGTGATAGTCGTGGTGGGAATTAACTGATTAGATTTTGGTTGTCAAAGGTCGCCATGACCTCACAAAACGTTTTGGCCATAACTCAAGAATTCATCCACTGATTATGACAAAACTTAGCACAAATGTCTAAGATGATAAAGGGATGAAATTATGACATTTTATAGTGATTTTATAAGTGATGTCATTTTGTATTTTGAACCCCAAGAGAGAGAAACATCAACAAAAACGTACTTAACATCTTAGAAACATTTCTCTTGGGCGCTGGTGGCTCAGTGGTAGAACAGGCGCAGCATGTACAAGGCTGCTGCCGCAGCGGCCCGGGTTCAACTCCAGCCTGTGGCCCTTTGCTGCATGTCACTCCCTCTCTCTCCTCCTTCATGCTTGTCTGTCCTATACGTTAAAGGCTAAAAAGCCCTAAAATATCTTTAAAAAGAAACATTTCTCGCGTATGACCTTTGTTTTTTTTATCTATAGAAGACACTAAAAAACTTGTTCGTGCTTTTATGTCTTTTATGGACCACTTTAATGCCATGTTCTCAGACCTCTCGATGAAACCTTTAAACAAACTGCAGATGTTCCAAAATGCTGCAGCACCTCTACTCACAAAGACTAAACATGGAGAACACTTTACTCCAATTTAGAAGGCTCTTCAGCGGCTTTCTGCTCATTTTAGAATTCATTTTAAAACGTTGCTTTTAGTTTTTAAATCTCTTGTTGGACTGGCTTATCTCATGTACTCTATCTTATACTTTATTTCCATTCCACACTTGACAGATGTGTCTCAATGTATTTTGTTTGTTTTTGTGTGTGTGTGTGTGTGTGTGTGTGTGTGTGTGTGTGTGGGGTCAGTGCTGGCAGAGAACTGTAACACCTCGTCACCTGTCCAGTTGAACGTTTCCTGGTATTTGAGGAACTCGCACTGCCACGATGAAGTCTTCAACCTGGACGTAAGACACTGTTTTCTACTCTACTGTACTCTACACCTGTCTTCTGTTCAGAGCTGCAACGATTAGCATATTAATCGATTAATTGAGAAAATATTCTACAGATTAACTGGTAAATTACATAATCGTTAATTGCAGCCTGACTTCTCTTTAGGTGTTCAGATCCTCAACCCGAGCTGAGCTCTCGGGTTGAGGATTGTAGCTCTGGTTTAGATGTGTAAAAACATAAATATGTATTTACATAGCGCCTGGAAGCATTAATCCAGGCACATTTTTATTTTTAACCTACAGAGACCCACCTGGTATGCAGACAGGGATGCAGAAGACCTGTAGTTGTTTGATTTAGTTTTGAAAATTACAAAAAAAAATTGAAATAGGTTTAACTACATCGACTTTTATCTCCAGTACCAAAGTAGAATGGAAGTGGATGACAAAGTTATTTATTAAGTTAATTTTAGTTTATAAAGTTACCTATCGAGTCTTTTATCTGCTCTGCTCTCCACCACTGCGTTTGTCCTTTGTTCATACACACGGTGGGGCAAAACACTTGGATATTTTCTGTCTAGTTTGAACGCACAATATGTATTCGTCTGCTGCTACAGGTCTCAATCAAACCATTAACACAAGATGCAGCAGTGCAGTTGGTTTCTCCTGGTTAGGATTCTGTCAGTGTTCATTGTTCGGGAGGTTTTTACTAGGAGCTGAATTATCCGCAGAGGTCTTTTCCTCTCCAAGACAAACAGACCAGGTGATTTAAACCATAAAAAATACACTAAATAAAGTAGTTTCAGTTTAGACATTGGTGTTTCTCTGATGCTGTTTGGCACGGCAGGGGCTGAAGCTGCGCTGCTGCTAATGTTTGCTCAGCTTGTTTCTCAGATAACTTTAGATCCAGATGTTCAGGAGGTTTGAGCTGAATTATCCACAGTGGTCTCTTCCTCTCCAGGACAAACAGACCAGGTGTTTTAAACCGGTCAAAACACTGAATAAAATAGTTTCACGTTTAAAACCACTGTTTCTCAAATGCTGTTTGGCACAGCAGGGGCTGGAGCCGAGCTGCTACTGTGTTTGCTCAGGTTGTTTCAGACATTTGATGACTAAAGTCCTTTATCAGATATCAGTCTTATACAAAATGAATAACTTTGTCATGTTTATTATTGTTGGTTGGTTTGTTTATCTCCAGGCGAAGCAGGTAGGAAGTTACTTCAAATCGACGGAGGTCAAACCAGGAGGAGGAAGTGGATATTATGCTTTTCACCAGTATCGTGCCATCGCCTGCCAGCCACACATAAGCCCCAACCCGGTGATGCTCACACACACGACACACACAGTATACACATTGACTCACAGTGCAAACACATAGTGATGAAGTGAGTGTATGTGGTGATTATTAGTGTTTGTCTTATGACACAGTTCAGCCTGGATTCATTTGAGACGATAACACGACTGACGGAAGCGCCGCAGCAACAGGTGAGACATTTCCTGCTTCTGCAAACAGCAGTCTGAGCTGACCAATCACAGCTCAGGCTATCAGCTGCTGTGTAGCTTTAATACAGGCAACGTTAATGCACAACTATAAGCACAGCTTCATTGTTCTGAGAGGTGAAATCCAGCATTATTTCCTGTGTTGCAGTAGTTTGAGGATGTTTTTGGAGTCTCTCCAGACTCTTCAGGCCTCTTCTCTGATAACTATCAGTCACAGCCCTTGTTTTTTGTTTCCACACCTTGTGTCAGACAGGATCATATTCTGCTGTTCAGGTCCGTTTCAGCTCTGAACGTCAAACTGGTTCTTGTTTGCTAGAATAACAATGAAGAATCTGTGTGTGCACTGTACTTTACAGTATCAGTGTTTCTACTAAATCTATGTGTCTCTGTCTACTGTCTGTTAACAGAGTGATAGAAATATTTGAAAGTAGCTGGTTTTAACATGTTCAGTCCCTCCAGGATTTCATGGACTTTTTAGGCCTATGTGCTGGTGGAGGCATACATTTTTTTTGGGTTGTCCATCCCTCCGTCTGTCCCGTAAATGCGATATCTCAAGAACGCCTTTAGGCATTTTCTTCAAATTTGGTACAAACGCTCACCTCGACTTCACAATGAACTGATTAGAATTTGGTGGTCAGAGGTCAAGGTCACTGTGACCTTGCATCCATCTCATTATCTTGAACTTAATATCTCAAGAAGGCCTTGACGGAGTTTCCTTGATTTTGGCACGAATGTCTACTGGACTCAAGAATTAACTGATTATATTTTGTTGGTCAAAGGTCACTATGACCTCACAAAACATGTTTTTTGTCATAACTTAAGAATTCATCCTCTAAATATGACAACATTTTGCACAAATGTCTACTAGGGTAAAATGACGAAGTGACATTATATATCCAAAAGGTCAAAGGTCAGCTTCACTGTGACTTGTTCCAGTGAGAAAAAAACAGTGCATTTCTCTGAGTTTGTGATTTATACTACACTAACGTCATCACTAGCCCACGTATTTAATGTAACTCACATTGATTCTTTCAGCAGGAGCAGCAGATCTGATGCAACATCCTCTATCATGATGCTTTATCTGTTGGCAACACATTCCAGCCGTTGCTGTAAAAAAGTTTTCTCAATCAATGACTTTACATTTCTGTTTCACCACAAGGTTGCATGCGGGGCGGTTTACCCTGCTGTCATGCATAACATCTGGGATTTGCTTTGCACAGTTTTTAGCAGTAGTTTTTGTTGGTAAATGTGAGATGTTGGTGTCGCACGTTTGCATCTTTACAAACAAAAATAAGGAAGTGAGTGTGAAGCGTTGTGCAGGGAACTGCTATGTTTGGTGAAACTCACAGGAAACTATGATGTATGGTCACGTTTGCAGAGATGCTGAGGTGACTGGACAAAATTGCAAAATTGTGCAGAATTCATGGGGATTGGTTGAATTTGCATTTATGTTTGCAATTGCAACATTGCAACGTCCTGGAGGAGCTGCAGATTGCAGTTATCTTAAAGAATCTTTCAGAATTGTTTCATTTATAATCACCAGCTATATTAAACATATTTTCTTTTTCTGTTTGTTTGTCAGCCAATCACAGAGCAGACTTCAGGCAGGAGGAGGAGACAGCTGGAGCCTCCAAAACCAAAGGTGTGTACACCCAGTTCACTCAGGCAGCACACCAAAAAGTAGAACATGCACTAAAGAAAATTATGTCATACACCAAAAGATGCTCGGCCCACATGGGCTTACATGACATTACGAAACATTAGAAACAAGAGCAAATACACCATGGTGCAAACCATATCTTTAAAATGTCAGACATAGGCAGTTGGTAAGCATTTGACACAAACTGAGCTAACTGAAACACTTTGTCTGTAAACAATAAACTTAAGTCTACAATCATCAGACTTGGAAAACAAATCAGGACAATCTGCAGACAATTTAAGGAAAAGCTTATATCTGAGACTGCAATAAAGTGGACAGTAGTACAAGAAGTGTATTTCATTTTTAATCTCTCAGAGGTCACACAAGGGACATTTTATATTGTCCTCTGGAATTGAATGAATACGTCCGTTCTTCACTGCCAGAGGCAGGATACCACATCTCAACTGGGCACAGACAGACCTCTACTCAAGTCAAGGATGACAGAGTGCTCTGGGTGGTATATATGCTTAATTAGACTATATGTCCTCAGTTTTGGTTTACACAGATTTTCTCCTGACCATTTCTGTTTATAATTTTCAAATAATATTGTTTAATTTGACTTACTCTGCAAGAATCCAACACTACCAATATTTTTGCAAGCTCCCTTGTCAGGGTGTAATTATTGGAAAAATCCCAACAGAAAATTTGTTTAGTCAGTCTACAATCAGGCATGTCGACTAATCTGTTTTATAGATATGTCACCCTTATGCCACACTTTACAAGGTATATAATAATACACATAGTGTAGTAGAACCTGCAGTAAAAACTTTACAACATACAGTTTAACATGAAGCATGAAAAAGAAATAGGGCGGTTGAGCTCATGGCACAGGAAAGTTAAGGCTGGAACATGCATCATGATGCTCTTATATGTGCAGAAGAGAATACAACAGTATTTTGGCTAAAACATAAATAAATATAAATATTATAAATAATAAATATACAATATGACCTAATCCTGCCCAGCCAAGCGTTTCTTGGGCACCACTGTCACCCCTATTGGTCACTTGAAGAAACATTTTGGGGACATGCTGTAGCGGCTTATTTCAAAAAACAAAACACTGAGTTTGTTGATGTTTGGACAAACTTTGATCGATTTATGGACAAATCTTTTGCGGAAATAGTGGTGCCCCCCTATTGAGGAGTTTCAGAATAATTTTACACACGTGGTTCAGCATTGTTATGAAACATATCCTGTGAGTTTTGTAAGAACTGTAAATTCCTGATTTACAGTCTGATTTGTGTTATGCCACACCTATTTTTTCTTTTTCATTTGTAGCGCCCCTGAGTAATCAGTTTGAAGGACATTTTCAGGTTATATTTCAGGTACTTATGTCGACATCAGCACATGAAAGTTTCATACTGAGCAGCCCAGTGGTTATGGAGTTAGGTGTAATAAGCTGTGAGCCACGTCCCTTTAATGTTCATCGGTCAATATCTTTTTTGATAATTTTTGATAAGCTCAATAGAATGATGATACACAGAAAATTGGGTACACGTTGGATCTAAGGTTTAGGAGGAGATGTCAGAAATGTATTTTTCAAAAAATTTAAAATAGCGGAAAATCTGCAGAGGCAGACCTCAATGGTTCTTGAGGCTTTTTTGTAGAGCACATTGAGCTGGAAGTGTGTGTGTCGAATTTCAAGTCAAGCAGGCTTATGGTGCAAGGGGCGAGGCCTTTCTAAAATTGCATTTCTTAGCCGTAATTATAGCGCCCCTATTTGGCCGATTGGGGTCGTATTTATTGAGCAGCACTTCGTCGGTTCTTTCAATCATGGTGAAAGTTCTCTGTGCGTGTGGTGTACTGTGTCACAGGAAATTGCACAAATAAATGGGAAGAAAAGAAAGCAGCACAAAGACAACAGGGTTTTAAGCCCCTGATTAAATCAAATTAATGTAATAATGGAAGTAGATCATTTTTCTCTGTGTTATCGATTCCTGTAGTGTTGTTATTGTTTCTGTCCTGCAGTGAAACATACAGAATTCAGGGTTCTCTAAAAAGTTTTCTTGAAGAAGAATTCACGTTCTTTAGATGCTGAATTATTAAATGTTTGACTCACTGGTTCCACTGCTCTCTGTGTCTCAGGCTGCTGCAGCAGAGAAGGAAGGTGCTTCAGCTGAAACAGGAAAAGCTTCCGGCTCTGATAAAGAGGTCAGTCTGGTTCGTCCAGTTGGATTAGTTAAATCTGCTTATTACAACGGGTGAGGTAAGGTTGCTGGTTTGAATCCCAGGATACATAAATGGGGCGTTACACAACCGTATTTATCATGCAAAGCTGGAACACTGTGCCAGCAATCTTGTCAGGTGACATTTTAGCTCCATCCATCCATTTTCTGCTGCTTATCTGTTGCTCCAGCCTAAATACCACAAGTGTGACATTGAATGTGTGTCCAGGCTCAGACTGAACAGTCAGGTTTCAACAGGCAATTAATTTTTGTTTCTGTTAAATGTTCAATATGTAATTTCCTACAATGTCGTCATTGCAGTCAGTTAGGATTCCTTTTGGGTTCAGGAGGTTTTTACGTGAAGCTAAATTATCCACAGAGGTCTTTTTGTCTGCAACAGTAATGGACCAGCTTGTTTCTCAGATAACTTAAGATCCAGACATCCGATAACTAAAATCCTTTATCCGGTTAAAAACAACTAATTAAATCTAAAAAGTGTTTTGTAAAAAAGTGGCTGTAACATATTGGTTCTAGTCATTTTTAGACATTTTAATATGGAAAAGTTACATTTTATATAATCTAACCTCCTGCGTGTGTTTGCTCAGGTGGCGCCTGCTCATCATCACTTCGATGCTGTGGCTCTGAGCTGGGAGGACGGACCCTACATGTTCATCCTGCATATCAAAGAAATCAAAGAAAAGAACAGAGCCTCCGCCAACCCCCCCGCTCCCTGGAGCCTACAGTGTCAGTCAAACTCACAAATAAACCCTACACACATGCACCCACATACACACACACACACACACACACACACACACACACACACACACACACATTACCTCTCATTTGTTTAACCATTAACCATTAGTCATTTCCTGTTTCCATTGCTGGGAAACGGAAAATGTAGCAGTGACAGATGCTACATTTGCACCAGATTTCTGTCACACTGCAGGTTTTATGGATGCCGCCATCGTGATGTGTTTGTGCACCCAAACAAAATACTTGATTGTATTCTGACAAACTGAAGAAAGCGGCACAGTGGAAACTTATCCTACAGAAAGCCTACGGTCAAATGAATCACACAGTTTTGTTACACAGATGAATGCACGAAGAGCTCGTCCTGCTCACTAGGGATGCATGATAAGGATTTTGGCGATACCGATAAAGGATAATTGCCTGCTTCACATGACCAACAACTGATAATTTCACATTTTGTATCTTAAAATGAACTTAATAACCTGTAGTTTATGCACACCTGAGGGTCGCCCTGGTGCTCTCTTCAAAAAGTCGATGGGATTTCTGCATTGAATTTTGGATTATTGCAGAAAATAAACTCTGGCAAACAAACGTTTATGATACTTAGATGTTTTGTTCAGCAAGATAACCTTCACTCATGAACACCAGTTTTATGATGTTTGAAGCATAAATCAATCAAGTAACGTACCTACTAAGGTAAAGGCTATAAACAAACTACTGTATGATCGCATGACTTAATATCACCACCACAGCACAGCAGTAAAGCCATGCTTGGCGTGATAAGGACTCAGCATGGCTGTTATTCGGTCTGTTATCTTTCGGTCATCACCAAAAGATAATCATGAGCTGATTGAGCTGCCAATCTGAAAGTGTCTCTTTGTGTTTGCAGTGCAGGTCAGCATGAGGGGTCCCCATGACTACATATCAGCCTCTGAGTGGCCGATGATGGTGGTAAGAACACACACACAAAACACAAAATAACACTTCAAGAACAGAAGTCAAACATTCATCTTTGTGAAGTAAAAAGAGAAATCTAGTGTTATTGTTGATTGTAGTTTTTGTCAACAAATTCCATGTTTAGACTCAAACCAACAATGAGATGCTCTTAATATTTTCTGACTTCCTGTCTGTGGCACCTCGACCCCAGCTCATTGCTTCCAGCTTAAGACATACATATTTCAAAACACATCACAAATCAGGAAATGAGGTACGAGGTTGATGCAAACAAGTTTGCTCAAATATTAGGGGGGACACTTTTGTCCTCTCAAAATATTGGTAGGGACATGTCTCTGCTTTCCATATGCAAACCTATGCCCTTGAAGAAAATATAAGACATCACCAGACTTATCCTTCAAAGGAGCATTTAAAAAAACAAGGTTCAAACACTGTTTAATGACCAGTCAGAGCTTACAGGAATACATGAGTGCTGCTAATTACACTTCAGCAGGTCAAAGTTGAAACTCCAAAACTCATTTTTAATAAGCATCTTTAATATTTCCTCTTTGTGGGATTGTGTCCCCAGTTCTACATGGTGATGTGCATCGTGTACGTGCTGCTGGCAGTGCTGTGGTTGGTGCTGTCAGCGTGTTACTGGAGGGATCTGCTCAGGATCCAGTTCTGGATCGGGGGAGTCATCTTCCTGGGCATGTTGGAAAAAGCTGTCTACTACGCCGAGTTCCAGAGCATCAGATACGACGGCTTGTCAGGTAGGTGAGGATGCAGAGGTGGTTTCTCTCTGGACTGATGGAGGGTGAACCTTTGAGCCAGCATGTGTTAAGTCATGTGTCCTCCTGCAGTCCAGGGGGCCGTGGTGTTTGCTGAGGTGCTCTCTGCGGTGAAGAGGACTCTGGCCAGGGTGTTGGTGATCATCGCCAGTCTGGGTTATGGCATCGTCAAGTAAGCACAGTGCTCTCTCGCTCTTTAGTAGTTTTTAAAGCTTTTATAGATTTAAAGATTTTTAAAACCAACTTTATAACTCTCACCTTTTCATGAACTTAAATTTGAAGTAGGAAAAGGACCTGAGTAAAGATCACTTTCACATCATCCCTCAGACTATAAAAATGTGAAACATTATAATCACGCATTATTTCAGGGTGATGGGATCTGTTTGTCTTCCAGGCCCCGACTTGGTGCATTGCTTCACAGAGTGGTCGGAGTCGGTCTGCTCTACTTGATCTTTTCCATCGTCGAGGGGATCCTAAGAGTCAACGCTGTAAGTCACACGTACGGTGTGTATTTGTGTGTGTGTGTTTGTGTCTCTAACCTGTTTCTCTCTCCAGGATCGAGGCATGAAAAACAGCAGTACAGTTTTGTGTGACATAGTGCTGGCCTTCACTGACTCCTGTGTTGTCTGGTGGATATCCTTTAACATGAACACTGATTGAGCACTGACCACATCGGTGACCAGTAATTCTTTAGTTCTTTAAAGCGTAAAAGAATACTTCACCCCCAAAACGACCATTTGTATTTAAGTTACTCTCCCTGTGTTGTGTTGAATTTGTCAAAAAGCTTTGTTTTCCTCATATGCGTCCACAATGAACAGAGAATCTGTAAAGGGGACCTGACATGCAACTCAACAGAAATGTGACTGTAGGTTGCAGCAACCTCCTGTTTATTTTGGTGAACTGAAAAACCATTTCCCTCAGTGGAGACAAAGATTTCATTTATTTTTATTTCACAGATAAGAAACAATAAATTGTGAAGACTATAAAGCCCCCACACAACGGGTCTCATTCATGAGAAGTGAGTAAATCTGTGTGGATTTGCACATAAAAGCCTGCTCTACTAAAAACCTACTCCGGATTCAGGAACGTTGCGGGAAACCAGAGAAGTTTTGTGCGTAATGGATAAACTAAATCAGTGATCGCTGTCGGAGTGTAGAGCTATTTAACATTTATTTTAACAAATGATACGGATAACATATAGCCTACAGCAGTTTGTATGCATCATCTTCAAATTAGCCTATTTAAATCTTAATAGCCTAAAGCTCTGTTTTATGCAACGTAAATTAAACATTTTTCAAATCAGATTTATTCATTCAAATGATCAAAAAGCCACAAAAAAATGAAGAAACAAAAAAAACCCAACTCGTCTCAAATAATTCTTTGAGCTGGCACGTGCTCCTTCGTGGCTCCACCACCTGCTGCTCCTGCTGAACCCAGGCACCGAGGCCGAAGAGGCTGTGATCCGGCTGTCCTTACGGATATTTTTATTATCATCATTCAACATGTAGAAAGAAGGTGTAATCTATTGAGTGGATTTACATAGATAATTCACAATCATGAACCTAATCTGGATCTTAAACCTGCTAATTGCCAACTACTTTAACTAAATGTGTTATATTTTTAATATTTTGTCATGTTTAGATTATGTGTTTCAAAGACTTCTGTGTCTTGTGTACATAACAATACGAATTAAAATTGTAATTTCCAATAGTGACAAGCAATATTTATGAGCTTTACTACATTTACACAAGCACTACGAGTGGTCAGGAGCAGGAGTAGATTTTGTTAGTAGCTACAAAAAGATCGGAGCTACTAAAATATTGATGCATGCGGACACGCACGTAAATTTCCGTCTGCGAACAGTTTACGCACAAATTCCTTCCGCTCACGTTTCATGAATGAGACCCAATGCGTGTGTAATTTATCCTGGATTCATATGAGTAGAGAAAAACTCTGCTAGCCACAAGGCTAATTTATACAATGTAAAATGCCATGCTGAAATGCTATAAACATTAGCATGTTGTCTTTGTGCGGAAAGCATGTTTAATATTAGACAGTTTGTTGTCTGTGAATCTTGTGAGTTATCAAACTTTACTGGCCTTCACAGAAACCCGACTGCCGACTAGTGTCTTGGAGGTGTAACTGCAGAACAAAACGGATGCACAGCCATACATGTAGAAAATTCTCACAACGGCGTCACAGATTTGTGTTACCAAGCCTGTTATCAAACCTGATTTCGCAGTTACGTAACTATAGTTTTATTAACGGACACTTTTTGAAGATGTCAGCACCCCAGCCTGCTGCGTGTAGGCATGTTTAGGCATGTTTGCTCCGCAGATTTGACTCCAGGATGTTGTCTGTGTTTTGTTCTCTTGATGGGATAAACCCCACCCACCTGATACACCCAGTTTAGCGAAACAAACTCTTTTTTTTTTTAGAATGGACTGTAGCAGCTTATTGAGCGTGGCACCCTGTGTCTGCATCTCTGTTCCGTCTCGTTTGCCTCTCCACATCTTCCTCTTCTTCCCCTAGCATTCAGACTTTCTTAATCCTTTTTTCACATCCTGCTGTCTCGGCCTCCGTCTCTCCATCTTCCTTTTATCTGTTCTACTGTCGTTCTTTTCTTTCCCTGTAGGCTGAAGATGATGTAGTTCTCCTGGCTGCTATTCCCCTGGCTGTGCTCGACTCTACCCTCTGCTGGTGGATATCCGCTACTGCACATTCCCCTTTTTAGTACAGTTGAAAGTTTTTTTCCTCTCTCTCTCTCACTTTCTCTCATTTTCCCTATTCTTCTGCTTTGTTCGTCTATGCGTATAGTTTTTTGTGTCCAGCAGAAACCCTGTGGAGCTACAATGTGCAGCATGTAAAATGTTAAAAAGAACTCTTGAGACTATGGTATCTTGTTTGTTGTACAAACCTCTCCAACCACAGGAGTTTGTGAGGGTGGACATGTGAACCTTTCCATTGCTCAGTCATTAAACGGAAGAAAACAATCAGATACAGAGAACTTAAATAGAGAGAAAAAACAAAGTCCAGCTGGTAGTGTTTATTGAATGTGCCGTTGATGTTCCTTGACTGTGTCGTCACATCTTTGTGAGTCTGGCTCAGACGATGAAGCTGCTGAAGCTGAGGAGGAACGTGGTGAAGCTCTCTCTCTACAGACACTTCACCAACACGCTCATCTTCGCTGTCATAGGTATGAAAAATTCTGCTTGTGTTTGAATGTTTGCTGAAACGTGTTTCACGTCTTTAAAGCTTGCACGTGTGTGTTTTTCAGCGTCGGTCATCTTCATCATTTGGACCTACAGGACCTTCAGGACTTCTAAATGTCTGTCTGTGAGTATTTGAGATTTTTGAAATACTGGAGGCAGGATGTAGAGCCTGTGTTACTCGGCTTGATAAAAAGCTTCACAAATGTCTAATAGGATAAAATAAAGAACTGCTGACATTTTACAGGAGGGATGTAGGTTTTTCATATCCCCCAATTTTTTTGAACACGTCTAAAAAATGTGGAAGTGACTGGCATCCATGTGTCTGCACTGAAACACTGCTGTTGTGACAGGGATAGTTTGCCCTGAATGTGGGGTGTGACGAAGAAGCTCGTCAAGTTTTTCCGGAACTTGTGGACGAGTGCTGTGTTGCAAGTGTTCATTTTATGGTTTTGTCACCTTCATTAGGATATTTATGCGACTCTCCTCTATTGATCAGTTTTTCAGCCGACTGCATTCCTTGATATTTTCTTTTTGCTCAGGGAGATTTTCCATCTAGCAAAGACAAAAAAAATTCTTCCTGTAAATGAAGATTTCAGAATGCTTTTCAAGTGTTGTCATTAAAAGCATCTCTCTCCATCTGTGTCTGCAGGACTGGAGGGAGCTGTGGATAGATGACGCATTCTGGCGCTTCTTGTTCTCCATCATCCTATTGGTCATTATGTTCCTATGGCGACCGTCAGCCAATAACCAGAGGTAACGGGATGTCAGGGACGTCTTCTGACAGCTTTGCTCTCTTTTTGACTGTAAATTAAAGCCAGTGTCTTTGTCTCTCTTTGTCAGGTATGCCTTCAGTCCTCTGTTGGATGAAGAGAGTGAGGAAGAGGAGAAGGAGCCTATGATGAACGAGGCTTTCGGTCAGAAACCTTCCTCCTTTACTCCCTTGCTTCCTCTCTCCTCTCCTCCTACCTTCCTTGCTCACCTGTTGCCTCCCCTCTTCTCTTTCTGTGCTATTTTCTGTCTCCCCTCTGTTTGAATGTTCTTGGTGCTCTCCTATTTCTTTCTTTATTCTTTGGTTAGATAGTTAGTTAGGGTGACACTTTTTAATATTTGTCTCTCAGCCAGTTGTTAAATTATTGATTTAAATTAAAAATGAAACATAAAAGCTTCATGTAGTCAAAACCAGCTGCTGTGTACGATCAGCTTTCAGTGAAATATGCTTCATTTTAAGTTATAAATGTGACTTTAATACATCCTCACTTTCATATTTTCCTTTTTATTTGTGTTGTCTTTGTTTTTTACTCCTGTCTGTCTGCAGAGGGGATGAAAATGAGGGGCATGAAAAATGAAGCCAACGGTACGGCCAAAGCCAACAAAGTGGTGAGTGGCGATTCACATCAGTTGCCTTTTTTAATAAACTAAAACCTTTCTGCTCTCCAGCATTCTTTTCTCATTCAGTATTCACAAACTAATTTGTTTAAATGTTGTCAGCGGTAATTCCAGTTTTACCTCAGATTGAATTATTATTTCTCCACAGTTCAGAGTGCAGTAGGTGAGTCAGGAACAATACTGTGATAGAGCACCACTGCACTCACAGCTCAGCAGCGATGAAAAGTATAGTTGAGTTTTGATGTGTGTTTTTAGAGTCTCTGTGGATAAAATTACAAAGGTCGTATATGAGAGTCATACTACTGCAGATATGGCTCAGATATTCAGCACTTCAGCAACATGTGGGATATCATTAGTTTTAGCAGCTCAGTCAGTCAAACACATGCAATATAATACTTCTTTTTCAATAAATACAAATACATCAGCTGATTTGATTATTTTTCCAGGATGAGGATCTGAAATGGGTTGAAGAGAACATCCCCACATCGATGGCAGATGTGTAAGTCATCATCAGCATGAAGTCGGCATGTTGGCACTGACTATTACATATCAGACATGATCATAAATTATTCTGATTTAATGTTTAAAGTCTTTTTGTTTTTCCCTCTCACAGCGCCCTGCCCCCGCTGCTGGACTCCGATGAGGTAAGTCATTAGGTTGTCTAAATTATGATGTAATACAGACATACGAGAAGATTAAACTTTTTAGATCCTCATCCAGAATTGAGGTCATTTCAGGGTCAAATAAAAATATTCAGCAACCCAAAACATGGACAGGTCTCCCTTGAAAAAAATCTCAGTGGGACACTCCCTGTAAAACAGAGATGGAATAAAATAAAACATATAACCTATCTTTAACCCTATATGGTACCGTCTTGCCTCTAGGTAACGTACCCATTTTTAAAACATTTTTTTAGTTTAACTGAAGACAAACTTTATTTATATATGTCTGCAGGACACACACACACACACACACACACACACACACACACACTTGTTTATCCTATTTGCAGTTGTGATTGTGAGCAGCAGGGGGCGGCAAACAATCAGAGCAGAGAGCAGCTGTTGCTACGGTTACGTCACACTGTTGTTTATCCTCCTCTGTGTTGTCATGGCGAGCAGAACAATGTGACGGCGACGTGTGTGTGTGTGTGTGTGTGTGTGTGTGTGTGTGTGTGTGTGTGTGTGTGTGTGTGTGTGTGCGTTTTGGATGTTGGTGCTCCTGCAGACATTAATGATCATCTTTAACACAAATACACTTTATGAAAGAAGCTGATTTATCTGATGTTGAACATAAATCCTCAGTCAGAATCTCCTTTGTCGTCTTTTATATATTTAATATGTGTTTATTTTGTTTATCTTCTGCGTTGACTGTCTTTCGTACCATTTTCTAAATTATTTACTCTTTGATCTCTAAACTGAACCTTTTTTAAGTGACCCAGCAATCAACAGAGTGCCTCTTATGTAGAATCAATTTCTTATGTAAGCTGCTGTATGAACGCTGAGAGATTTTAAATCCATAGAAAGTATTAAGTCCTCGCACACTGCAGTGTCCTTTATGGTGTTTCTGTTTTAAGGAAAGAAGGAGGAAACGTGTCGAATAGGCTTAGATTAAAATCGTTTCCATTAGATTCATCAGGTGTACTTGTCGTAGTAGTTGAAGGTCACTTATTTTTCTGTCACATCAGTGATTTTAAGCTGCGGGCTGTTTGACATGTGGGTGAGCACTGACAATGTGATGAATCTCCCTTATTAGAAGGTGAAATTAAGGGGAAATAATCGCCGTAAAGCTGGGGTCGGTTCCTTAGTGTCCCCATGTTTGGTCCCCCCTCTGTTGGGTACCTAGCACACAGATGTGGTGCTAAAAGGTGGAGCTGTGAACACTGCAGTCTGATTATGGAAAAGGTAGTAGCTGAACAATTAACTGCCTTCATTGATGCAAACTCTATCTTTGACACCTTCCAATCAGGTTTCAGAAAAAAACACTCCACCGAGACAGCCTTAATCAGAGTATCAAGTGATGTCCTGATGGCAGCAGACTCTGGTCAACATACAGCCCTGGTATTGTTAGATCTTACCGCTGCATTTGACACGGTGGACCATAAAGTCTTGTTAAACAGACTCAGAGACACTTTGGGATTACAGGTACTGTTTTAAATTGGTTCAGGTCTTATCTGACTGACAGGAGTTTTTTGGTCCATGTCAACCAGCTATCATCTGACCTGACAGGGCTAACCTGTGGGGTCCCTCAGGGATCAGTACTTGGCCCTTTTTTCTTGCTTTACATGACCCCTCTTGGACAGATTATCAGTGAGTTCAGTGATGTCTCTTATCATCTATATGCTGATGATGTGCAGCTCTACTGCTCCTTCAAGCAGAATGAGCTACACAAACTAGACAATTTAACTGCCTGTTTGACGGCCATCAAAAAATGGCTAAATGATAATCTTCTTCAACTAAATTCTGCCAAAACTGAAACACTGATTATCGCCCCAGATAGTGCCATCCCCCCATAAAGCAGCACCTAGGTCAGTTAGGTCTTTCTGTCCAACCAAGTATACGCAACCTAGGCGTTGTTTTTGACAAGGACATGTCCCTGGACCATCACTGTAAACAGTTGGTGAAAAATTGTTTCTATCACTTGCGCAATATAGCGAAACTGAGGTCCATGATTTCAAGACCTGAAATGGAGATGATAATTCATGCTTTTATTTCATCTCGCATTGACTATTGTAATACTCTTTTTATGTGTCTTAAAAAAAGGCTGTAAATCGCCTTCAAACCGTGCAGAACGCAGCTGCAAGGCTCATAACTGGATCTAAGAAAAGGGATCATATCACCCCAATTTTATATTCCTTACATTGGTTACCAGTAAATTTTAGGATTCATTTTAAGATTTTAGTACTTGTTTTTAGAGCCCTCCATGAACAAGCTCCTTCGTACATCACTGAGCTGCTGAGACCTATTCCCCCCTACGTTCACTAAGGTCATCAGACCAGAAACTCTTGATGGTCCCCCGCACCCGTTTTAAAACACGGGGTGACTGCTCATTCCAGGCCTGTGCCCCTCGCCTTTGGAATGCTCTACCATTCACCTTGCGCAGTATAGAGTCCACTGAAGGTTTTAAGAAAGAACTTAAAACCTATCTTTTTAGACAGGCTTTCAACTGATGTTGACGTTGTGGGGCCTCTGTAAAGTTTTCCTGAAATTGTGCTGTTATGTATTTTTTGTTGTGATCTCTGTACTGTACTTTATTGCATTTTACCCTTGTTGTAAAGCACTTTGTGATTTTATCTATGAAAAGTGCTATATAAATTAAACTTACTTACTTACTTACTTACTTGATTGGTCAGTAGAGGACGGTCACTCTGCTCAGGGCTGAGTTGTGTCTGGTTTGAGGCTCATGTAACCACTGTTCATGCTGTGGAGAGTTTTATTAGTAAACTGTAACTATAAAATGAAAAGATGTTTTGCTTATCTTTTGATTATAAAGCTCAGCCCTGCTCATTTTTTCCTAAACCCTACCAAATGTGTTTGTTGCTGAAGGGAAAGACACTGTATGCAAACTGTACATTTCCTGTGAAAACAGAAGTCTATTTTGAAAAAGGACAATACATGTAACAGGCTGAAGTTGACACGGCGTCTCAGAACTTCAACAACCAACACACCCAGGGTACCTTGGACGCCATATGTGGACGTGGAAAGTTCACAACCCATACATTGAAATGTGACGATTTCAGAATAAGAATGAGTTGCCAGCAGCCGCCAGCAGTTAAATTCTCATGTTTGCTGTGCTTAAACATCACTAGTATCATGTGATACACATAGACCAGACCGGCATCTGGCCATCGCCAAGGCTTTGCCCCTTTTGGGTGGCTGATCCACTTGGACGGTCTAAAGGGACATTACGGTAATCAACTTCAATCAAATAAGAAAACTCTCTCTCTGGAACGACCTGTGATTGACCAAAGTCTCCTGTCACAGGTCAGATTTTTTCGAGTCTGAAAACAGCGCTGAGAGGAAGTGCAGGAGTCTAGTTTTCTCTCAGACCACTTGAATTACAATGTGCTCAAATGCTATTACATTTTACCCAATGAAGCCAAAATTAAACTGCCTTCTCCAGCTTTGACTCCATAATATTCAGTCCTTATGACAGATTATGTAATGCACTCTCTTATTTAAGAGGGAGACCCTACCCTGCCCATTATCCTTATAATGATAAATTATGTAATTCATCACGATTAAGGAGGGAATTAAAGGGAAATTGCTTCACCCTGCCACCACCCCAATGCTCAGATATGCTCTCAGTGGTATTAACCTGGATTCTGATAGCTTCACTAGTATCAGAGCGCTTGTTTGGTTATTGTTTCGTCACTAATAAGATTCATTCAACATTAGATCCACATTCACATGCACTCTTTATCATCCCAGAATCTTACACTACTTAATATACAGACTCTGATAGAATTAGGAAACCACAAAGGACACAGTTAGTCCTGCTAATTTTTAGGGAGGAAATGGAGAAAAAGGGAAAGTTTCTTTTGTAGCTGCCCATCAGCTGACACATTTCTCCATCAGCCTGCCTAAAATGGTGAATTCGAATTGAAACCACGAAGCACAATTAGCTCTATTTCAGACTGGACTTCTTGTTAAAACTGGACAAATTGGCTTCTTCATGTGGAATGTGATCTTCTCTGCCACTCTGTGGTTTTCATCCATCATGTCTGCAACAAAAGGAATCATCTTAACAATGTCAGCCTCCTCACTGAGGGGTGAATAGAAGATGGAGGGATGGACAAAAGAGGGGATGGAGAAGGATGAAGGATAGGGTGATTCAGTAAGTCTGAAATACTGAGACGTCAGGTCCATGAAATTGCCTGCCGCTGATTAAAGATGGAGGGAGAGCGGTGGGGAAGAAGATAGTAATGGCAGTAAACCGTCCACTTTTCTGTCTGGAGCAGCAATGTCACCTTATTTTGATCATAGACTATGAAAACATGAATATATTCATCACCGAGGTCAGACAGAGTTTCTGAAGGGACATTTTAAACCTGGAGTTTTGGTTTACAGCCAGAAAGGCTCCAGTAAACACAGTCAAACAGTCAAACATGCCTCCTTTTTAAAACAGTAGTATCTCAGTAAGATTATGAGGAACAGAAAACAACTATCAAAGAGCTTCTTGTGCAAATAGTTACGATTTTCTGGAGAAATGTTCAGTCTTCTCGTTCGCAGTCAAGAGTTTCACTGGAGTAGCATTTAGTGGCCATTAGTGGCACTGCAGCTTAAACCCCTTTGGTTGCTTTCTGACCAATATTAAAGGAGTAGTTCACTCAAAAGCAATACAAATTGTATAGAATATTCACCTTCCTAGGCTCTTTATGGTCCCAGAAAAGGAGAGCAAAGCACCTGAAAGATGAAAGTATATCGGTGCAGAAAAGACTTTGATAGAATCCGAACAAAAGACAGCAAAAAGGTCATAAAACATCCAAAAAAAAGTTATGAAAATTCTTGCTCAGCATTATCTAAGTGTCTTGTATCCCTTCGTGGGGTCATGGAAATCCAAACAAAGCATTTCTCCTGAATGATTTTTTTGTGCACACACCAATTCCTTGATGGGGACGATAATCAAAGAAATGCTTTGTTTTAGAAAGAATAGTTCTATAACCTTTTTTTGAAACCTTTTTTTTTGTTCTCCATCAAAGTCTTTTTGCATTAGTTTGGTTGATAATAGCGTTTAAAATGTTTTGGGGTGAATTATTATTTTAAGGGGCCAATACTTAGGTCTCCACCCTGACATCTGTCCAGCATTAGATTAGGGAGAGCTGTATCCACAATTTTGGCAATATACACTTCTGAAAACCACGGAAACGTTACATTTGCACATTTCATACAAATCATATTAATGTTTCTAGAGTGATACAGTACACTTTGGGTGGTGTGACACCTAGATGAAGCACCTGCCAAACTGCAGACCACTGTTCAAGACCAACAAACAACAAAACTGGTTGTGATTTAGCAAGTCACTTTTTAACCTCCAGACATGGATGTTTTTTTGCAACCCATTGCTGATTTTTCAGTGAAGATAGTGCCACAAAAAACTGTTGTTTTCATGCCTTTGTAGCAGTGATAGCTGTGGCTGTAAGCATGATGTTTTCGGGTTGCCTGTCCATCTGTCCATCATATTCTTGGGAACATGACATTTCAAGAATGCCATGAGGGAATTTCTTCAGCCTTGGCACAAACATTCACTTGGACTTAACAATGAACTGATTAGATCTTGGTGGTCAAAGGTCACTGTGACCTTGTCTGTCTCATTCTTGCAATTGCAATGTCTCATGAAAACCTTGAGGGAATTCTTCAAATTTGGCATAAACATCCACTTGAACTCAAGAATGAACTGATTAGAATTTGGATGTTGTAGATCAAGGTCACTATGACCTCTCAAAATATGTTTTCGGCCGTAACTCAATAATTCTTTTGCTAATTATGACAAAAAAAAATCACACAGATGTCTAATAGGATAAAATGATGATGTAGTGACATTTTGTATCCAAATGGTGAAAGGTCAACTTCACTGTGACATCACAATATTCTGCATAAAACACTTCTCGGGCCATTATTCAGTGACATATCTCCGGAACAGGAGGACAGACATTTGAATTGGTGACTCTAATCTTGAAACTGTGCTGATTGTTTAGATCTTCTCTGCTGTTGGGGGAAGATGCGTGTGAAGCATCCATGTTTTTACAGACATGGGTGTAAACTGTAAGAGAAGCCTGACTGGTTTGAGGTGGCATACAAATGCAAAGTGGTTATTCTAATTTGCTGAGACAATGTATGATGGTGTGTTATCTGTTGCAGGAGACCATGACGACTAAGTTTGAGATGTCCAAGATGGAGTAAAGCAGAAGAGGAAGGATGGACGAAAGGAGGGAACATGGAGGAGTGTTTAAAAAACACCAATCTGGTAAACAGACGGATAAATGATACAGATTAGTATTGGCGGAGTAAAAGAGAATGATGGCTAATTTAATGCACATGTGAGGAGAGATAGATCGACTGGATGAAAGAGGGAACGCAGAGAATAGCGAGTGTTTGCTTTACAAGACGGAGAGATTTAACCCCTGAATTTATGAGCTTTGTAAGCCTTGACTGTACATACACTGGGAGTAAAATCGATGACAGCGGCACACAGTTTCTTTTTCTTTTTCTTTTTATTGCCTGTTTGTATTTATATTTCTATATATATACAGTATATTTGGACAGATTTGATGCTAATAATGTTCTCTGCTACAGGAGTGGCTTGTTTGCCTTTTCACTGTTTACATGCGAAAATGTGATTTTCGAATATTGTCTCAGTAGACATATTGTGTGTTTTTCCCTGTTGCCACAACAAGAGCACTCCCCGTCTCTGCTGTCTGTGTTTTTTTGAGTTGACACCTGTTGAGTGGGTTTCATTTTGATCCTTTAAACAGGCAAAACCAAAGTTGTGAATTTGAAAGTAAAAAAGAAACAAGGATGTGAATTAAAATATTGTTTCCTCAGTCTTACTTTTTTGGAGTTGTGAGGTTTGTCATCAAGCTTGTTCCAGCTTTTGTTCCAGTGAAATTTATACCATCAGATCACAGACTGTGTGTGAAGATTATTTTATTTAATTGTTTCACTGTTTCTTTGTGTCTCTTTTAAGAAATTTTGGCAGGTTTTTTTCTGCAAAGAAGGACAGATGTGCTACAGCTGGCTAATTAAAGGGATGGCTCAGATTTTTTTTTAAAGCAGGTTTGAATGAGATGCATAGTCAGCTTATTATCTACAGTCAGCACGCCCCCAGTTTGGAGAAGCAGTCTCAAGTACAGCAAGGAAGCTTAGCAATGTACTGCTGTGGACAGGTCAGCAACAAAACGTATTTTAGCCACTTTACCTTTCCATAAAACAGTGATTTCCGACGAGGAACTGAAGCCATTATATTGCTCTCTGTAAAGCCACCAGACTCCATTGAGAAAAACTGTGATTTAACATTGCTGAACACAGGAGCTGCTGTTCTACCGCTGCCTCCATTGGTTAGTTTGTTTGTGCTGTTGTGTGACTTTGGTGTTTAAAATGGTTATTTTGGATGCACCAAATTCACACAATAATAACCTAATTAACTGATCAAAGCAGTCATAGATCAGCAGCTCCAGTGTCTAGTGAGCTAGAATTACTGTTTTTCTCATCAGGGTCTGGTGGCTTTGATGAGAGCATAGATGAGGAACTGAAGCTGTCGGATTGGTCTCTCTGACGGAAAGCAGTGGAAATGCTGTCAATATGTCATACAGTGTTCTGCAGCTCTGCTCTGCTCTCTGTTACATTCACACTTTAGAGAATTTCATTAACATTTTCTTCATTGATGATGTATTGTTTACCCACCTGCAACCCATCTGCACGTCCCTGTGTGTGTGACAAGCAGTGTGCATGTATGTTGTGAACCCGCCTATGGAGGCACATCTCACCATCTGAATCATCATTGTGGTGGATGGGTTCAGCAACCACTGACTATCACCTGGGGGGCCGGTGTTTGCTGTAAAGCCAAACCCTGTTCGTTTTTTCTAAACCCAACCACTTGCATTTTTTGTTGAGGAGAAGAAAAGGTCAGTTTGCAGTGTTGTACTGGTATATATGTGGCAGATGGGCCCAACAGCAAGCGTCTATCACCCAGGAGGGGGTAGATTGTAAAGCCAAACTCTGTTCTTTTTCCTAAATGTAACCATAAGCTTTTGGTGTTGAAGGAAAAACATCACTTTTCGGTGTTTGTTGAAGGACTGTATGCAAACTGTACATTTCCTTTGAAAACCGAAGTATAGCTTGAAAACAGACAATGCATATAACAGGCTGAAGTTGACACGGCGTACCAGAACGTCAACAACCAACAACCCAGCGTACCTTGCACGTCATATCTCGATGTGGAAGTCCATGACCAAACGTCAATTTATGACACGGTTGGAGTGAGCATGTGTTGGAAAATACCATACCATTCTGGTCAGTTGTTTTCTGCTGCCTCAAACAGCAATACGTTAACAATGCATCTGACCACACCTCATTTAAAGACTGACATGCCCATTGGCACACAGATACTTGCGCAAAGTGGCTACTGGCCGTGACAGTGCTCTAAGTTAGAAATGTATACGGACACGGATGGAGCCTTCTCTTTGTACTCTACGTTCATTTTGTCCATATTTATGCACGTTTTCTGAAAGCTTTCAGATACTGATACCACAGGAGGTCATGGAGGCAGTGCAGTGTAGTTCAAGTGAGATACGACTGTAGGAGGCAGCATTCGTTTGTTGTCAGAAACTTTTGACTCCGCCCTTGGAGCCCTTGGCTTTGACTGAGACGTAATGACAGGTAATGGGTTGGTTCTGGTACTGAGCTTTAAAGATATGGGCATGTGCGGATTTTCAAAAATGGCCCCATGCAGCACTTTGATGCCAACATCATGGAAGCAAAAGAGGCATGACATGTAACAAAACAGCCTCGGCCTCCAGAGTGACACATAACATACATCAGCAGCGCCTTCTAAACAATAACAATGGCTGATCTCATCCTCTGCAGGGAGGGTAAGGAGCTCCTGGACCTCATTGATTTCACTATTTGCGGATATTTATGGCCGCTGTTCTACTTTGAGTTAGCTGCTAACAGCTAACAGCTGCCTTCTTGTGGTGGGTCACCAACATAATGTGTGATAAAAACATTACATCCGTTCCACCCATAGTCACGTGTTTTTGACACTGTTACTACCTCCAGTCCCGGCTCAGAGGTGAGACCACTCTGTCTCCCCATTCCATGATTGTACCTAATGTACGGAACGGCGAGGTGTCATAACGGCGCGATATTTCTGCCTTCAACAGGCGGTGTAAAAGTGGCTATCCTCTCCCTGTCTCCATGTCTTCTGTCTCCATTATTTAAATGGAAACCCTGCCAGACGAACCCATCGAGCATGCCCATCTATTTCAATATCTGTCCTCCCCGTACACAGAAACAAAACTTTATTCATTCAATTATTTGCTTGATCACACACGACCATGGCCACTTAGTATCTGCTCTCACACACACACACACACACACACACACACACACACACACACACACACACACACACATTACTCCTGTCCCTGCCTTGTGTGTTTTCTATGACAGCAGCCATTATCGCTCTGAGCGTCCTGCAGCCATGTGAACATATAGACTAGTGTGTGTGTGTGTGTGTGTTTTCCAGCCTGCTAAGTGTTGACAGTGACTTGTCTGAATGGACTAAACGCTCTATACATCATCCAGTTGCGCCGCAGGGAAAAGTCCACTCTCCCTCTCTGCTGTCGGCTCTCGTCAGCCTGCAGCAGCTCGCTGTTATCAGCAACATCACATCCAGTGTTTTAGGTTTTTTTGTGTGTGGCTGATTTCAGGTTTGAGACTGAATTTTTTCCTCACAATCCTAATCTGAATATCTGATTCAGCATTTATATTTTCTTATATAAAGCAGCCATGATGGAGATTTAGATAAAGCATGTTTGACGGCTCGTACTGTTTCATTTTAAATTCAGTGTGCAGGAGTATAGAGCCATTACAGCTGTCTGCAGGCTGCGGACTAAAACCCAAGTATTGTAAGTGACAGGATTTGAGAATTATTTTTTTTTTACCCACATTCAAATCTCATTAAAGCAAAATATCTGCCACAGTGTGAGAGCATGGAGCAGTATTTGTTTATGGGGCTATTAAATTTAGATGAAAGGGAAAAGTAATGAAAATGGTTTTAAGAACTAAACATCTGTTCCTTCTGAGTTGTTCAGTTTGTGGTGTGAAATGTGGAGGCAGGCGTCACTTAAAGTAATTAGACGTATTTAAAAAGCCTTTGTGATTACTTTCTCCTGTTAATCAGTCTGAAAGACTTAAGTGTGGATTTTGTATCATGTCTCATTTTGGAGAGAAACTCTTCAGTCTGGTGTCTCCACATTAAAATGTGTTCCAGTTTTGTCTCACTTCATATCACACAGCAGCATCTGTTTGTTGTTGTCCAAAAAAAAATCTTGATTATGTAAAGTACCGTGCTGTTTGGTTTGTAAATAAATCAAAAAAGTTAATAATAAAAATTTGGAAAGTAAACTATTAGCTTTGTTTTCTGTCTGTTTTTTTTCCCTTTTGGATATTTGTGAAAAATAGTAGTGGAGTACAGTGAACTCATTGTCATGTTTGAGGCCAGTCTCCTCTGACCTCTGGCATCAACAAGGCATTTTGGCTCACTGGATATTTTCTCTTTTTGGGACCATCCTCTGTAAACCCTAGAGATGGTTGTGCTGAAAATCCCGTCTGGCACCAACAACCATGCCACGTTCAGAGTCACTTAAATCACCTTTCTTCATCATTCTGATGCTCCGGTTGAACTTCAGCAGCTCGTCTTCACCATGTCCACATGACTAAATGCACTGAATTGCTGCTGCTACATGACTGGCTGATAAGCTATTGCGTTAACGAGCAGCTGAACAGGTGTACCTTATAAAGTGGCCGGTGAGTGTACTTTCCACTTTACAGGTCTATAAAGTCATCAATGAATATTCTTTCATCATTTGTAAATCTTTGCACATCCTGACCTGTTGGCCATTTGATAGGAAACAAACACTGGTGGCTTATGATGAAACACCTGCGCCCATTTCTCAATGTAAGCCTATGCTCTCATGGCAACTTGACAGGTGTCAGCTTATTCAGTGCAGCATACATCAGTGGCATCCCATGGCGTTGCATCAAGCTGGAATTATGCCTCTCTGGGCTGCCATCGAGGTGACAACCCAACTGCCAGAAAAAATGTTGGCATTGTGAGTATCCTGTAAACCATGGATACGTTACAGTATGTTGTAACTTAACATCCACTTAAATGCCATGCACTGTAATGAATGTTGCAGCCTCTAGGGGACTAGCAGTATATAATGAGCTCATTCCATATTAACTATAACATGTCCATATTAATATCACACATGCAGCATGTACCAGCTAGTGTTAACTCTGCTCTCCATCTAAATCATTTCTGTGCTTAAAATGTCTTTAAACTTGACCCCAAATCCTCCATCTGCAGACTCTAATTTGATCTAATGAGAGCAGCTGTAGCCTAAATGTCAGTCACTTAGCTGCAGTCAGTTCTTTGCTAAACTCCTCACAAATTTAAATGTCCTGATGTAATTTAATCTAAGTATGAAGACAGAAGCCTGGTATGTGAGCCCAGTACACATTCTGTAGGTGTAGATTTAGCAGCTGGTGTCTTCACGTTATAATCCTGACATGTAATCCATCTGTTCAGCCTTTTTTCCGTGTCTTTGACCTCAAGTGTGGCCCAATGAGAAGCAAATCTAAAGACGACTGTAACCACTCAGACTCATCATTATCTCGACATATTCTCCATCTGCTGTTCAAGGCTGCTTCCAATTCAGCGATGAAGCTATTTGTTAGATCGCTGTTCACTTACATTCCGACAAGTTGTCGAAACTGACATGATTATACCCCACTTTGTCCATTAAAATGCCTTTAAACCACAAAGCATCAGTTTTCAGTGTGTGTGTGTGTGTGTGTGTGTGTAGCTACTGTACTCTGGCATTACGGCTGTAATAACATAATCCCAGAGATTTGGCCTGACAGCAAGACAGTATGCTGCCGATTTCAACTGACAGTAGGGAATTATCGTCACCGTGCACTTTACAGACGGCTAGACATGTGTTATTATTGCTGCTGTGAGTCTCAACATGTGGCCCGTCGACCCTCTGAGGACGCTGACGGCAGCAGTTTAAGGATGAGTGAAGTCTAGAGTGATTTGGAAATTGTAACAAGGAAATAAACTTCAGACCATCAGGTCCATTTAAGCTTTTTAAATATCAGAACTTTAGTTTATTGTTAATAACTTTAATTAGGCTAGTATTTGTTTTACAAACCAATCACCATAAAAAACATTTGGGGGCTAAAAAGAAAAAGAGGACTGGCAAAAGAGCCACTAGTCCCAAAAAAACACCCACATTTGGGGGGCTGAAAAGCAGCTAGAAGAACAGCCACAGGTCCCCAAAAAACCATGTTAGGGGGCTAAAAACCCACTTAAAAAAGAGCCACAGGTTCCTTTAAAAACACCTACATTTGGGAGTTGAAAATCTGCCGGAAAAACAGCCATGGGTCCCCAGAAAACACCCATTTGGAAGCTAAAAAGCATTTTGAAAAACAGCTTTGGGTCCCTAAAAAACATCACGTATAGGAGCTGAAAATCTGCTGGAAAAACAGCCATGTGTCCCTGAAAAACACCAAAGTTTGGGGGCAAAAAAGCTGCTGGAAACACAGCAATAGAAGCAACACAGCAACACACAGAATTCTGCCATGGGTTCCAAAAAAACACCCACGTTTGGTGGCTGAAAAGTGTGGAAATGTAACGTATTGTTGTTTGTAGAAATGTACAATACCAACATTTTCCTCTGACGACTGGTCTGAAATTTCTTACAAAGAATACACTGGACCTAAAATCCCACACCCCGGCTGTGCTTCTGGATTGTCACAGGCTCAGATCTACAAAATATCTTTACATAGTTATGACTTAACTATTGAAATACATGAGATAATTAACATTGTACAGTTTCAGTTCTGTTTGTATCCTCACTGCACATGTTCACGCTTTTTTTCAGAAGAAGAGTTAGCATCAGTTTAAGTTGGATAAACTGAAACATCAAATTAATGTGCCATCCCAACAGAGAAAGGTTAACTGATATGAGTTTAGATACAAATTTAGATTTGACCGGAGTCACTGTGACGAACTTCCACACCCTGAAATGTGACCTGTATGACCGCCGAGTCCTCCTGAATATGCTCACATTGTGTCTGAACGTTTGCCTGACATGTGTTGCAGTTTCCTTTGTTCATTACAAAGGTGTGTCAGCAGCTCACATTCAGATCTGCTTACACTGAGCGAGCAGGTTCAGCATTTGGCTCAAGGACACTTTGACAGGACGCTTCTCTACCAAGCACTCGCCTTGGTCTTACTAACGATGCTTTGGCCTAAACAGGATCTGTAGTCTGAGTAGCAAACACTTATTAATGAAGAAATACAGCTGTAAATAGCAAACGTCCACAACTACAGTGATAGATTCCACTTTGAAGGAAAAAAGGAGAAATTCACCATTTATATTTCTCCTCCTATTTCAAAACCACCACCAAATGTCCAAACTGGTCATTTTTGATGCTTCTAAGGTGCTGCTAGTCTTAAAATGACTGTACATGTACTTGCTACAACACAGGAAACGGTGTAAAGATGCTGCTGAAGACATAGAAATGAAGCAGATCACGAAAGCACTGGACAGACTCGGATACAAATGGCTCTTCGACACCTTCCAGAAGAGAGAAGAAGCCCACGCAGCAGCTATGAGGACATCAAACATTCCCAGAAAAAGAGGTGAAATTCTGAAGCTGAGATGGCGAGGAAGAAACTGTTCTTTTGATTTGTAATAGTGAGAAGAAAGAAGAATTACTGCATTGTGGTTGAATGCCTCTGCAGAGCAGTCAAGTTGCAGTTACAGTTTACATCTGTGTCTGTGAAATCATGGATGCTTCACACACACAAGATCTATACCTTCTGTTCCTGAGATATGATGTTGAGAAATGGCCAACTCACTGTTTTATACATAACCTTATGATGAAGTTGACCTTTGACCTTGGGATATAAAACATCATCACTTCATTATTATATCGTATTAGATATTTGTGTGAAATTTTGGTCATAATTAACATATGAACTCCTTAGTTATGGCCAAAAAACATGTTTTGTGAGGTCACAGTGACTTTGACCTTCGACCACTGAATTCTAACCAGTTTATCCTCGAGTCTAAGTGGACATTTCTACCAAATTCGACAAAAAAGCCTCCGGGTGTTCTTGAGATATTACATTCACGAGAATGAGACAGATGCAAGGTTACAGTGACCTTTGACCACCAAAGTCTAATCAGTCCACTGATGAGTTCAAGTGGACGTCTGTGCCAAATTTGAGGAAATCATCTCAAGCGTTCATGTTCACTAGAATGAGACGGATGGACGGACGGACAACCCGAAAACCTACTTTATCTTCATGTTTCTTTTTTCCCACAATGCCAAAAGACAAGTTTTTTATCATACAATTTCAGTGTTTCGCTTGTCTTTTCTTTAACATCATGGTGCTCAGAACATTTTCCCACCTCTGTGCTGTATTGAGCTTCACTGTTCGATAAATTTGGGTGCTTCATTTCAAAGAGTTGTTCTCGTCCAGCCCTGAGATGGAAATTCCTACTAAGACATTTCCACATTACCTGAATCGCAGTGATTGTGTCAGTTTCAGATAGCTTAAAGAACTTGCATACTCCTAGGAAAGGAACCTTTGTGGATAATCCGGTAAAAACCAATAAACACAGAAGGAGTTCTCGCTGGGCGAAGTTTCAGTTGATGGCAATCTGTGATTCACCGCCACCAAATCCCCCCGAATTCTACTCACTGGACCTTTAAATTTCACTTTGATGTTATCACTAAAATGTGGTGCAACTAGAGGGCCAGAGGTCACTGAGTCCATTTATAGCCTTATCTGAACATATGAAATATAAATATAGTGAGATAAAGGACAGTGGCTGGCATATGGACGTCCCCTCCTGCCTACATGAAACACCAGCAGCCTGCTGCCAGATAATACATACAGATCTACTTTAATACAAAGAAATCTCGTATTATTCCGCCCATTACGTAAAAGGATGAGATTATCGATACACAGATTAATGAACATCCAATGGTATTCCAGTGGAACGCCCCGCCCCGCCCTGCCCTGCCCCTCCACCCTCCACCCCTCCACCCGCCCGTCTGCACACACACCACCTCCATCATCCAGATAAAAATAGAAACCCCCACAATGACTTGCAGTTTAGTTGTTAGATTTTAGTCTTTATTGTACTATTTTTTTCTTGACAATTTGCTAGCGGACATGTGAAAACTTGGACCAACAAAACATCATCATTATTATTATTATTATTTTTTTAATTACAGCATATCGCCAGACTGCGGTAACAGTGAGAAGATGTGTTTTTAAAAAAATAAAACAAGAAAGAAAAAAAAAAGAGAATCCAAACCAAAACAGGAAAAAGAAAAAACATTTTGACTTCAATATTTGATGGTGTTTTTTTTTTAATTCATGTACACAATATAACAGTCTAAAAACATTAAACACACAGAGCTGAAGACATTGCAGTGTTGGTTGGGAAGTGGCAGTCCTCAGGGCAGTTTATATACTGTAGCAACATGGTCCTGCTGTACTGTCAAATATCTACTGGGACGGATGGGGAGGGAGGGCGAAGGGGGGGTTGAGAGGGGACTACAAACCAAAATGGCCGTCAATATAAAACTAACAGTCTTTTTTTTTTCTTTTTGTTCTTTAAATCCACCAATCAGGAGTCGGTAGAGACAGAGAGCGGAGTTAAGTAGCTTGACGAGGAGGAAAATAGGACGGCGGGGGGAAATAGGGGGGGTGGAATGTCTCGATTTTCATTTTTTACATTTCTGCATTTTTCTTTTCTCTCGTAGACAATATAAAATCTCACAGACAAGCAAAGAAAAAAATAAAAACACTGGATGTTTGTATGTATGTATGCATGTGTCGGACGGAGGGGATGGATGGATGGATGGATGGATGGGGGGACGAAAAGAAGGGCTTGAATTATTGCTTTCTGAGGAATTATTATTTTTCACTTCTCATCTACATGAATTGCATCGTTCTCATTCTCTCAATCTCTCTCTCTCTCTTTCTCACCATGGCGTTCTGTTAACACGTGATTACTCTGTTTACTCGGGAGGAAGGAGGAGGGATGAAGGGAGAGAGGAGGAAGAGGAGGGGGAGGAAGGAGGAGGAGGAGGAGTTAGGGTAGGGGCGGGGCTCAGAGCTCCTTGCTCAGCGAATCCCGGGCAGTTCTAATCCTCTTTGTGTGGCCTCACACGTTTCCCGCCTTTTTGTCTGGTAAATGATAACAGAAGAGATTGAAAAAATGTATTAAAAAATAGGTCTTGGAAAAAGAATAATAATAAACAGTCATATAAAAAAGGGTTATATGTGTGTTTAGTGGTTTAGTACAGATGTTGCTCACTCTAGTGTTGGGTTAGTTTAAGTTATTTTTGTGTTAAGGACAAAGCAAACAACATCAACACAACAGTTTCATGAGAAAAATAAGTGTTGTCACGTTATAATATAAAAAAATCATCACATGATAACAACAGGAAGACGTACAGTCTGTCTTTCTTTCTGCCTGTCTGTCTCTGTCCTGTACCTGAATTTGTGCCTTTTATGTTTTTGACTTTTGTCTTTTGTGCTCAGAGCTCACAGACTCTTAAGACTTTTCCCTGAAATCAAGCGACCTGACCATCCACTCATCTGTCTATATTTGTCGTTATGTTGGCCCCCCCCCCAGAGAGAGACGGCAGAGGGAGAGAGAGAGAAGGCTAGTTAATCTGGCTTGTTGAAGAGGCTCCGTGACACTTTGATTTTGCCCGCTAATCCGTTGATGGACTCAACTCTATTGATGTCTGCTAAACCAGCTTTTCTTTTCCCGAGCAAACAGAGAGCTAACTATCTAAGCTACGGCTAGTTAGAGCTAGCAGCCAGCTGCCTGTCAGCTGGAGGATTGAGGAGGGAGGCCAAAACACGAAGGCCGAGGGTCTGCAGTGAAGCTTTTGGTGGTTGTGAATAGTTTCATGTCAGCTCTTCTTTCTGTGTCCCTCCATCTGTGCATTGAAATCCAAAAACAAACTCCCAAACTAAACTGCTTGTACTTTTTTGGATACGTAACAAAAGAGGAGTTGTGCAGCATCCATTTTTTCGTAAATTGGTTAAGTAGTTTAAAGGAGAACTCTGATATTTCTTAACTTGGAACCTGTTTTTCCATGTTTTTGTGTCTAAGTGACAATGGGAACAACATTTTTCAATCGGCCCAGTATTGAGAGAAAGTGCTGCAGCCAGCAGCCGCTAATCAGGTTGCACTGTAACCATTAGGGGCAACTGTGCACTGTCAGCATGCATCCACTAGAAGTGCTTGTTTTTGCCACTGACAGGCTCAGAAATGTCCGACAATATATAAGAAAGGATCCCTACAGAATTAGACCTTTTTGTTTAATCAGAAACAGCCCTGAAATCACCGTCACCAAACACACCAGACTCCATTTAAATAAATAGTAATTTTATCCACGTAAAACACACGTGATTCAGAGTCGACAGAAACAAACTAAAACTCACAAAACACATCACACTCTATGTTTCCACGGTTCCAACAATTACCAACTCTGGTTTGCTAAAATTACTGCTTGTTTAAATGGAGCCTGGAGACAGTTTTTTCAGGCACTTGCCCTGACACAGCAAGCTAACAGTTGGCCGTTGGTCAGTGTTGGACTGCTGATGAGGGTCTGCCGCCCTAGACGGTGTGGTGTGTCCCACATCATTGCACCTCAAAGGCCTCCATGGGCTTTTCCCCAGCAGATTCAGCATGTTGAATTGGTGACTGCGGAGCCCATCAGTGAATAAAATCACTCTGATTGGCAGTTCAACTCAGCGCACGAGAAGAGAAACGGAGGTGAGGAATGTAAGCAAAGAGCTAAAGTCAAAACAAACTTGTTACATAAGGTAAGATAAATTTCTTTATCTATTTAGCTCTTTAGAGGAAATGTTTTGTGAGGGTTTGTGTTTTTGTTCACTGGCGCACGGTAAATATGCTCTGTTCTTTCAACACTGGCTAACTAGCGTCAAGACAGTCTTCCCTTTCTTAACGATCATAGACCAGCGCTCTGCTGGTGTGGGCTATTATTTCCTCTAATGCAGGAGTGCAATTCATGCGCTGGCTGGCTGTCGACTGTGGTCTTTGTGGTGTGTTCGTGTGCAACTTTTTGACAGGTGACACAGCAGGGGGATTTTGCTAGTTCTCTGAAGTTGGTTTATTGTGTCTGGGTGTTTACAATAATAATCTGAGCCTGTCAGTGGCAAAAACAAACACTTTAAACTGACAGTGCCAACATGCCCCAAGTGGTTACATCGCAGCCTGTTTCGCCGCTGTCGGCTGCAACACTTTCTCTTAATACAGAACCACTTTCAAAAATTGTTGTTCCCACTTGTCACTCAGACACAAAAACACTGAAAAATAGGGTCCATGTTGTAAAATACTTAACTTAGCTTTGCTCTTTGAAAACATAAACATTATCTTGCAAAAAAAAAAAAAAAAAAAAATCCTGAGATAATTATCATTTGGTGTCAGTGCAGCTTGGGCTCATTCAGCATATCAACATGGAAGACGACGACAAGAAAGCAATCAAGAATTACAGTCACAAACGCGTTAGCAACAGTTTACAGTGAGCTGTTTCTGTGGAACCTGTCAGTATTGACTGGAAGACTATGATAGCGTAGAGAGGTGAATCAAATCTACAAAAACAATGTTATCTTTAAATTAATAAATCACTTCCTTACAAAATGAACTGTGAAATTAACTGTGCAGGGGCTTACAGAAGCAATAGTTTCTGGCAGACTGTGGTAGAAAAGAGGAGCTGCGTAATGTAGAAACACTTAGGGCCCTATTTAGATGGTCTAAAATGCAAAGCGCCAGGTGTGCGGCGCATGGGCGTGTCCCAGTCACTTGCTAGTTAGGCAGCATTTTTAGACTGTGCGCCATGGCGGAGAGTCTAAAAGGGTTGGACTTACTCTGTGAATTAGTCATAGGTGTGTTTTGGGCGTATCATTCAATAAGCCAATCACAGGCACCCAAGCAGACATGGGATCACTAAGAAAGATCTTACTAAATATCTGTGGAATATTATTCAAACCTGTTTTCATCTTATAACAGAGCACAGCTGTCAGGACTGCCGCAGAGCACCCCAAGGTGCTGATCCTGCAGCTAGGACCTGTTCAGCGTTTTCTCCCCCACCACGTTTGTTAATTGTTTTCACATGTTTCATAGAGCTGTGTTCTGCCTCTTATTTGCAAGTGTGTCCTCTCTACACTCAGATAACAATATAACAATATAATATAATGTAGCCTAGTGTAACATGTTAAAATAAATGCAATGTGTGGGCTTTGGTTTTCAATCAAAAAAATGATTGATTGATCAGATAATTTCACAATTTCATTTGTCATTATTACAAATTATGACGATCATTATTACTGCGATTAGATCATTGTGATTAATGACTGACGATTAAGACGTGTTTCTGATAAATATTTTAATGTGCACAATAATAACCTTTCACATTGTAATCATATTTTTTATTTGTTATCTTTTGTGTCTGAGCAGAGTGCACGCGCGTTGTGCACCCGCCTAGAGACGCATATTACTAACTTGTTTAACAGCGAAATACTGCGCCACTGAGTTTAGACCAGGTTTTTGTTGGCCACTGGCGCATTTGCTTTACACGTCATCTAACTAGCAACGCGCCATGACTGACTGTCCTCATTTTTAGACCAACACACCAAGGGAAGCACAAGTTCATTTGCTGGTTAGACGACGAGGGCGCAGGGCGTGAAAATGACAACTGCGCCTGCATCTAGATAGCAATGACACTTGCGACATGGATTATGCGTCCTCCGCCGTCCGCTTTAGACCATCTAAATAGGGCCCTTAAAGTCTGAGAGGACTAACTTTAAACGTAACCAACTCATGCACACCAGACATTTTACTCGCGTTACCTGAAGGGTCTTTTTAGGTTTGCTTTTCTTTTATTTACAGGCATAGCTAAGGTGTTTTTTTTTCCAGAGCGCTACAGGCTGCAAAAAGGCAGGTTATCTGCTCAGCGCCATTTTCGGTCTGAACTCCCACTAAGTGCATGCATGTCAACAAGCTCAAAGAGCAGAATAGGGCACCAGTTTTACAGTTGTGAGGACTTTTGTTATCTACTTCTGTGCTGGCAGCCCAGTCAACAGGAGAAAATGTTGCCATTGTACGTTTCTGCAAACCATGGATATGTTACATATGTATGTTTCATATCAACATCAAGTGACGGAATATATGAGCTGACTTTGTCATTGGGAGGTGGAGGTGATGGTGGATGGCGTGACAATGCGGAGAGACGCTTGTCAAACTGCAGACTACAGTTCAAGGCTGACAAACAGTGGAACAGGCTGTTTTTTAGTGAGTCATTGCTGTGTTTCCTGCCAGGATAGTGCCATAAAAAAGCTGGTGTTTTAAGAAAAATCATGATCTTTTCCAAACCATAACCAAGTGGCTTCTGTGCCTAAACCTCACCACACATTAACCACAGCTGCAGACCAACAAACAACCAAAGCGGTTGTGTCACTGTGACCAGTCGTAGGTTTTAGGTGTGGTTTTTGTGCCTGAAACTAACGTCACGTAAGTTTCAATGTATTTGATTTGCAGAAACGTACATTGCCAACATTTTTTTCCTGCTGATTGTGTTGGAGCTGGTGGGAACAAGGTTGTACATATTTTAACTTAAATCTCAAAGGTGTCTTACATGCTATTGTTTACTGCTTGATTGGGTCATTTGAGAGGCAGTACTCGGGCGAGAAAGCCACATTCATGTCACATGAGAGTTACCGTAATCACCTGTTTCTGACTTGTAAATAATATTGTTTACACCAATTTCAAAGTCGTCATTACTATAAGAAAACTCCGATATTTTGAACATGGAGCTCAGTAATACAAATGTGCCTGAAAAATGGCTCCCATGCATCAGCCTTTTCTTTAAGGACATCAAACCCAAATTTAATGGATATATTTTAATTGCACAGTATGTAAACTAACCATTACACGACTAGCTCTACAACACGTCTAAAGTCATCCAATTAAATTGTAAATGGGAAAGCTAGCATCCCACATGATGTGACCCTGATATACGGGTCTATAAAACAAAGTGTCCTCCATCTAAAACAACAAAATGTGACTTCAGCTAATGCAATTAAAAGCATCTCATTTGGTACTGGACATCTGATGGTGTATCTAATGTGCTTTTCAGCTTGAATTGAATTTTATTTTCAGTAAAAAATCAGTTGCTGGTGTGCAGAGAGCTTGGCACAGTTTCAGGCCTCAGTGAGCCGAAGACTAGGTGTTAAACAGAGTTCAATTTTAGCAAAAGAGTCAGAGCTTCAAAGAGGCTTCCAGTAAGCCGCGCGGCAACAGCAGGAGCCGCGGCACTCTCCACAAACATCTGTTGGGCTGTGTGAGATCAAAGTGAGGCGGGGTTGCTGGACACCGAGCCTCACACTGCACTTGAATAGAGAGGGAGGCTGGGACTGATAAATAATGGAGGAGGGAACAGAGCACCTTCTGGTTCACAGGCACTTCACCTCCTCGTGCTCGGTGTCCAGCAGCTTCTGAGCTCCAGCTCCCAGGTGGGAACGTGTAAAATGGTAGAAGTGAAGCTTTGCTAGGAAAGAGCTCAGAAAAAAGCCTCCTGATAGACAAAAAAAAACCGCTTAAGTGGAGATGTAAAAACTTCATCTAAATCCCTTCATGTCTGCAGGTCATGATAGACTGCACCAAATAAAAGCTAAGAAACATGTTACTGCTTAATCTCCTTTTAAAGAACAGTTTAATGGGGGCTGTAGTTAGCTTGCACTGACAGGCTGTGCCGTGTAGCAGTTAATCTGATATTTATATTTTTGAACAAGTTCATGAACAGTCAGCCTCCAAACGTAGCTGCCCTGGGAATCCATGAGTCCTTGTTATTGTGAAATGGTTTCGTCGTTTGGCTGTTCATGAACTTGATGAAATCAGAGATGATTAAATGAGAAGGATACTTCTCTCTCTCTTTCCATCTCTCTTTCTCTCCTCTGTTGAAAACTTGCTGGATATTTACAGGTGAACAAACACTTATTCAACAACTACACTACTTTAAATTCTTTAAAGGGATTTAGGAAGAACTGCTGCATTAGTTTTTTATCATGCAAAGTTGACATGCCTATGTATATGTGGTTCTGCATAAACAATGGCTTTACTTATGTGTGTGCAACTTAAAATAAAAAGCTCAACTTGTGTAGTTTAAAGGGTAACTGCAATATTTTTCAACCTGGACCCTGTTTTCCCACGTTTCTGTGTCTAAGTGATGAATAGAAACAACTGCTGAACTTGGTCCAGTATTGAGAGAGAGTGCTGCAACCAGCAATGCTGAAAGAAGCTGCAAGGTAACCACTCTGGGCATGTTCGCCCCGTCAATTTATGTCTGTTGAAAGTGCTTGTTCTATCTCTCACAGGCTCCGCCCTCTACTGGACTCTATGGCTAACACTCCTCTTAACACACAGAGAAAAGCATAAACATGTCTGGCCAATTAGGACAAGCCCACCTGAATATGTGTAGGCCCCACAGACATGCTTTTTCTCTTAAGTGAACAGTGAGTAGCACACTGAGCCAGTCAAGATCAGTGTGGCTGGGTCGATGTTATGTCGCGACAGGGCGTTCAGTCTTTGGGCTCTACCCACTGTACCCAAAGAGTCCAGTAGAGGGCGGAGCCTGTGTGAGATAGACAGACAGGCTCAGATTGTTATCATGAGTGTCTTACAACATTACGTATCAGACCCGACAAAGAAATGTTACGTTTCTCTGTACCTTTCACTTGTTCTGTTCTGTTCAAGTCAAACTAATGAGCAGTCTCGTTCCTAAATCGCACAGACTTTTTCCACACGGTTGAAAAATGCTGAACATTCAGTCATGACATTGAAAATCTTTTAGGTAAGAGTAAGATACTCCCAACACAAGAAACTGTAGCTAGCACTCCTCTTTCCAACCCTGACTCGTGTTTCCACTGTTTACTTCCTGCAACAAGTCCCCAACAAGAGGTGACTTGTTGCAGGAAGGAAACAGCGGGTGAAAGTTGTCAAAAGAAGTGTCAGTAATGGTTTGTTGTGTTGGAGTACAGACGACATATTTTACTCTTATCTAAAAGATTTTCAGTGTCATGGATGAATACTGATTTCGACAATGTGAAAAACTTTCATTTCAGAGCGAGACTTCCTGTTCATGAGACTTAGAGCAGAACAAGTGTGGTACCCTTCCCGTAATGTTGTCAGACACTCATAATAACAGTCTGAGCCTGTCAGTGGCAAAAACAAACACTTTTAATGGACATAAATTGATGAGGTGCACCAGCCCTGGGTGGTTACACTGCAGCCTGTTTCACCACTGCTGGCTGCAGCTCTTTCTTAATACTTGACCAGTTTAAATCTGTGAATATTCTCAGTCATCCAGGTCATGATAAATCTCAAACAGGCATAAAATATGGCAACTGGACTAGTCCAGTTGCCATATTTTATGCCTGTTTGAGACTTGACCAGTTTCAAAAATCCTGTTTTCTGATTTGTCACTTAGGCACAAAAACTTGGGAAAACAGGGTCCAGGTTGAAAAATACCAACTTTCCCTTTATGCAAGGAGCTGGAGTCAGAACATGGAGCCAAGCCAGTCTTTATGCTAAGCTAGGCTAACCATGTCCTGAGTCCTTGATCTTGTTCTTGATCTTCTCATCTATCTCTTCCGGAAAAAAAGTGAATACTGTAAGCGTCCCAAACTGTTAAACTATTCCTTTAACGTGTGTTTTCATGCCTGTGCTCATGTGTAAACTTTACATTTGGCACATTTAGGAGCATTTCATGCAAGTAAGAACTTACATGAACAGTGTGTTTCCACGCACAAGTGTGTTGACCTGTGCACAAATGTGTGTGTTTGTGTTCTTAGTATCAAATATCGGCGTCGAAACACCCATTCAGACCGTTGTCGACACACAGCTCCCTCTCTAATTGGTCAGTTGCTGCTGACATCACGTTCTGAACGATGGCCACCGCTGCCTCTCGAAGTTCCCTCTTCCTCATCTCCTCCTCCTCATCCTCATCCTCCTCCTCTTCCTCCCCCTCCCTCTCTCCCTGGTCACGTGACTCATCGTGACAACCTCCATTTCGTGGAGACTCTGCCTCCCCTCCCTGCCCCACCTCCTCCTCCTCCTCCCTGCTAAAGGCTAGTGCTAGCTCAGCTCCATGGCAGCTGGTTTTAGTTTGGTTACTGCTATCGTTTGTTAGTGCTGGTACTTGTTGTTGTTGTCTGTTGTTAGTATCTCCTTCTTTGCTGCTGCTGCTGTTTTGTGGCTCATCAGAGTCCCGGTCGGCGTGCTCTAACTCACCGCTGTTCACGGCTGCCGTGGCGTTGATGATCTTGGCGTTGGCGTCCTCTTTCGCTCCTCCTGCCTCCTTGCTCTTCTTCACGGGGCTGCCCCCCGTCGTCTTCTCCTCCTCCTGGTGATTGTGTGTGGCATTCTCCTCCCCTGTGCCATTGGAGCAGCCATTCTCCCCGTTGGTCACTGGAGCTTCAGCCGGCGTCTTCTCCACCTCCTTTGCTGCCTCCCCTCCGGTCTCTGCTGCCGGCGTCTTCTCAGCCTCCGCTGCATCTTTGTCATTGGTCTCCTCAGTCGCTGTGGCAACTTCACCGTCGACAGCTGCCTCCTCTGCTGCTTCTCCTCCCTCTGCGGCCTCCTCCTCCTCCTCCTCCTTGGCACCCTCACCCATGTCCACACTGGTGGACTTGCCCTTTCGCAGGATGAAGTTCTTCAGGGAAACTGCACGGCCAAAATGTGAGCGCTTGGCCTTGGCTGACTTGCCGTCTTTGCCTTCCTCTGCTGCGCCATCCTCACCTGCAGGGAAGAAGAGAGTTCAGGGTTAAATTTTCTTCTTTCAATAAAGAGATTCTATGATTTATAATTTTATTAGGATCCCCATTCGCTGATGAATAACACTGACCACTCTTCCAGTCTATATGCCTTGTCCATGACAGTTTACAATCTAACGTTACACCAAGGAGATTTGTTTCTTCCACTTGCTCAACAGCTCAACTGTTCAACATCAAATTCAGCTGGGTTATTTCCTCTCACGCAAGCACAGAGCAAATGTGCTGGTTGGCTGCAGTCAACTTTTTGGCTGAGACATGGCGACATCAGGTTACACAGCAATGGCTCTTCATCATCATCTAGTTCTCTGAAATTGGTTTTGTGTGCCTGGGCCTTAAGGCTAGCTTATTACTAATGACCCATTCTTGTATTGTCTACAACTCTTTGTTGAGGGTTGTAGTGATAACAATAACTGTGGACGTGCATGTGTGTATATTGTTGTATCATCAGCATACATGAACACAGCGCCAAATAAGATCTCAGGACACACAGCTGCAGCCCAAGCGATGCAGGCTCAGCGCACTGTAGGATTGAAAGTCTGCACAAACAAAGAAATACTTCCACAGAAATTGACACTGACAATGGAATTTTTGTTCAAAAGAAGAACAGATCACAGACTACCAGTGCTTCTCAAAGTCAAGGATGTCTCCTTTGGTAGGACGAGTCCTTCCAAGTCGGGTCCTACAGAGGCTAGGCGAAACTCCTTCCTAGCATTCAGGGAACACACATTGGCACAGGTTAGTGAGTGCCCAAGTGTGTGTCATCAAAGATGCCCTTCAGTTCCAGCAAAAGTGTGAAGAATTGTGGGTACTTCATGCCCACTGTGGATCCACACATGCATCCTGGAAAATACTCTAAATGAAGGACTCGGGTCCTTGACACTGGAACAGATGGGATTCAATGACACAGCCTCCTTGAAAATCAGCTGTTTAAGGATCCTTCCTTGACTTTAAGAAGCATCACATCTCTAAAAAGTCTGATATTTAAGAAACAGCACTTCCTCGTGCAGAATGATTGATTGCAAAGGGTCTAAATAAATTCATTAATGGGTGAGTTTATTATTTTTGCAAGTATAATGATTAAGATAATTATATTTATTTATACACACACAGCCACCACTTTCACTGGCTTAATAAATTGATATGGAAGAAGACTGTGACCATCCGAGGAATGTAAGTTCAATATTTACTCTACTTTTAGCTCCGTTTGCATCTTCATTTAACAACTTTTCTAACCAGCCAAACTGAATTAAAGAAATAAATACATGTTATAAATTCCACGTGGAAATCAAATTTGAAAAAAGGAAAATCATCTACAACTCTGTTTCTTATCTTTTTAGACACAACTCTGCTGGTTAATTAGCACCACATTTGTGTTTTCTGCCCATTTTTTGCTTCACATTCTTTTATAAGAAATTGAGTTAAACCACTCTCCTCTGTTTAAAAATGTGTATTTTCTCCTTTGAAAATCAGAAAAAGAAAAAAAAAACACAACAAGCACAGCATTCTGTCTTTTTGTACCATTTTTTTGTGTAGCCAGAAAGCAGAAAGTCGGCTAAATTTAGTTTTTACTGTTGACTGAAGCCACAGTGTGACTTGAATTTCACATCAGATGTTGAATATTTTATTTGAGAGAATGCTCAATTACATTACCTCCTCCAGAGTTAGCAAGCCACTAACTCCTGTCTGTACTCCCTGGACAGGGACAGACACAAAATGTGTGTGAACACACTGTCGGCTTCTGAGTCTGAATGTTTTAACGACCTCCGTGTTGAACCCTTTGATACGAAACAATAGGCCTGCTGTTTTTATGCTCTTGAATCCATGTTGAAAGTTTTTTTTTTTGCAGCTTCTTATAAAATAAATGTCAGCATTAAATAAATAGAATTACTGCATCATGACCACCAAAATGTAATCTGTCCATCGATGAGTCCACATGGATGTTTGTGCTAAATATAAGGAAATTCTCTCAAGGCGTTCTCGAGATACGAGAATGGGGCGTATAGGCTGACAAACAAGACGTGTTTTGTGAGGTCATAGTTACCTTTGACCACACAATCTAATCAGTTCAGTCATTCGTCATTCATCAGTCATCATTCAGACCAATGCTGCCTTTAAATGTAACTCATGAGTTTGCGGTTATGACATGGAAAGCCGTGTACACTATGTGCTTGACTTTCAAGCTGTTATGCATGAGAGCACCATTTCTAGGCAATGGTGACAGATACAAAATCACAATGACCTTTGACCACCAACATCTAATCAGGTCATTGTTGAGTCTAAGTGGACACTTGCACCAGATTTAAGGAATTTCCCTCAAAGCGTTCCTCAGATATCGCATTCAGAAGAACAAGATGGACGGACAACCTGAAAACATAGTGCCTCATGAGTTTAGCTTTCTGAAGCTCAAATAAAACCTGAATTTGTCAAGTGGTCCCAACCAGAAGCTGCTCTTTATGTGAGGGGTCACCATGTTTGTGTCGTCTCACCTGAGGCAGCAGCTGCATCCTCCTCCCCGCTGGGGGCGCACTCTGTGTTGGCGCGTTTAGACTTTGGGATGACTCGCTTCTTGAAGGAGGTCCAGATCTCGTTGGCGTGTTGCGTCACCGTCCCACCTCCTGCTGTTGCTGCCTTCTCCTCTTCCCCTCCCTCGGCCTTCTCTTCCCCTCCCTCTGTCTTGGCCTCCTCTGCTCCTCCCTCTGCCTTGGCCTCCTCTCCTTCCTCAGCTCCTCCCGCCGCCGCTGCCTCCTCTGGCTTCGTGTTGTCAGCAGAGTCTTTGTCGGAGCCCTTGGCCTTGCCGCTGATGCCGACCATGGATGGGTCCCTCTTCAGGCCCTGGAAGGTCCAGGAGCGTTTCAGCTTCCACCTCTTCTGTCCCGACTCCTTGGAGTCCAGTGTGGAGGAGTCTCCGCCTCCTTCTCCCTCTGCCCCCTCTTCCTTTACGTCCTCTGCTCCTCCTCCACTCTTCTTGTGCGCCTTCTGAGCCATGAGCTTCTTAAAGGAGTGCCAGCGTTTCATGTGCTTGGTGGCTGCCGAGGACGACGCTTTCTGTTCTCCCTCTGCGCCTCCCTCTGCGCCTCCCTCTGCTCCTCCTGCTGCTCCTCCCTCCTCTATGGTTGAGTCAGCAGTGGTGTTAAGTGCCTCTGGATCTTCCAGCCGGTCCAGGGACTTGGATCGAACCTTTACTTGTTTCTGGGGTTCTGCGGCAGCACCGTCCTTCTTCTCGGTGCTGCGATGAGAGAAGATCCTTGCCACTGGCTTCCTGATCAGATCTCGAACTGTGGATTTAGCCTCCGCTGGTTTGCTCTTCTCTGCTTTCTTCTCCTCCTCCTTCTCTCCGCTTTCTGGAGCTTTCTCTATCGCTGCATCGCCCTCTGCACCTCCCTCTGCTCCTCCCTCAGCTGCTGCGGCCTCCTCACCTCCTTTCTCTCCCTCTTTCTCCCCTCCTTCAGCTGCGTTCTCCTCCCCTCCAGAGGCTGTGCTCTGCTCCTTCTTCTTCCTTCCTCCCATCACCTTCCCCAGACCGCTCTTGTTGAGGAAGGAGTCCAGGAATGAGGTCTTGGGCTCAGCAGAGGAGGTGTTTTCTGAGCTCTGAGGAGCTGCTGCCTCCCCGCTTGCTGCTGCTTCTCCCTCCTCACCTCCTGCCGCCGCCGCTGTGTCATTATTCACAGTCTCTTTGTTATCGACAACCTCGTTGTTGACAGCGGTGCCATCTTTATCGACAACTTCGCTGTTGACAGTCTCTGAGTTTGCGTTTTTAGCTGGTTGCTCGGCCTCTGTTGGCTTGCTCTCGGGGGTTTTCCCATCTTCTTGGACCACCGGCGCCGCGTTGGCCTCCGTCGCCGCCATTTCCGAAAGAGAAAACAAACAACAACAACAAAAAAAAGTGTGTTCCTTCCTTCCTTCCCTGGCCTTCTGCCCTCCTCTTCCTCTCTCTCTCTCTGTTGTTTCGTTCCTCCCGCTGTGGTGGCGCTCTCAGGTCATGGAGAGCAGGGTGGAGAACAGTGGCGAGGAGGAAAGATACTCAGCATCCTACTAGTCCTCCAAACTCCTGCAGAGGAAAGACAAGCAGGGAGCAGAGGAGATAGTGGGGGTGAGGAAAGAGGGATGAGAAGAGGGGCAGAGAGAGGAAGAGGCGCAGATGGTTAATAGTCTGAATCAACACCATAGACACTCAATTAGTCTGGTCTAGACTGTGCCTTGAATGGGGAATGAAGTGTAACAAAATAGAGAATCTCAGCGGGAAATGCAATGCAATTATGATGTTTCCTAATCAGTCACACTTCCAAAATTCACACCCTGTGCGATCAGTGCGGACACACACACACACACTGCTACGTTTTCTTTTTAAATGAAATAGCTGAAGAGGTTTTTGGAGATGCAAAACTTGCACCAGACAGCAGCAATAAAAAGGCCTTGGAGTTTGCTGCTTAACTTTCACCAACTGGTGTTTCAAAACCACGGATGAACAGCCTTGAGCTGAGTCCAGATACTCTTAATCGTTTTCTGTTTGACAGTCTCATCCAGCTCAGACGTGTTCTTTAGGCAACATGGTGATGCATGCTGAATGTCGTCTAAGTTAAGAACTCTCAACCTCACTTAAAAAGGCCGTAGAGTTGATTCACAAGAAACAAATGAAAACAGAATGGCCATCCTTGAGATATCCTGAATTTTAGTCCCTTGTATGGTTCAAGCTGTAAAAAATCTGGCTCCTACATTTCGAATAAAGACTAACGCCTTTAGTTAGATACTCCACACCCACAATACACCCACAGCTTTCAAGGGGTCATCACATGATCAGGGTGAAAGGTTAACTTTTTCAACCTGAATGCTGTTTCCCCATGTTTTTGTGTCTAAGTGACTAATGGGAACAACAACTTTTGATGTTCGTCCAGTACTGAGCTACAGCCAGCAGTGGCGTCGGCAGTGTTTGTTTTTGTTACTGACAGACTCAGATTGTTATTTTAAGTGTCAGAAAGGAATTATGGAAAATGATCCTGACAGAGATAGACCTTTTTGTTGAAGAGTAAGATCCTTTTGTTTGCTAGAAGCAGCCCCAAAATTTGTGAAACAGTAATTTTATAATTGTAAAATAATTAATTAATTAATTCAAAGTTGACAGAAACAAAACAAAACTCACAGAAGCTGTCTTGCTTCATCTTTCCACTGTTCCAACAGTCCAACTCTGATTTGGTTGAAATAAACCCTTAATTCACTCAGATAGATGTGAATATATGCTGCCTCTATACATGCTAAAATTATTGGTTGTTGAAATGGAGTCTGGTTGGTTTTGTGATGGTGCTTTTGGGGCTGTTTCTGGACAAGCAAATTGGATTTTACTCTATGACAAAAAGGTTTATCTCTGTAGAGATCCTTAAAATAGTGTTGTCAGACACTTGGTATAACAATCTGAGCCTGTCAATGGCAGAAACAGGGTTATTAAACACTGTCAAAAATTGACTTACTAGCCGTGGGGATTACACTGCAGCCTGCTGCACGGCATGGGAACATAAGGTCCAGATTGGAAAATACCAAAATACCGGCCTGGCAAAGCAGTATCCAAAAGTTACAAAGGTTTGGTTTCTCATGAAAATGCTTCACAAAAGTCTTAGTAATTTCCTAAAACAGCTGTTCAATGTAGTTTTCAACATTATTCATAAGGGTTAAAGTCAGGAAATAGTTCATTTATGTGGGTGTGTTTTCAGTGGTAGATGAATCGACATTTAGTGAGTATTTGTGGCAGCAGGACGGTGTGTGCAGGATTGAGTCAAAAATAAACTACAATGTGTTTGTTCATGGTAATGAAGGGAGGGATAGTGGGGCTCGCTGATGTTTTTTTAATACAGCACAGAGGAAGAAGATATATCATTCTTTGACACAATGACGATACTTGTTAGAGAGGTGAAGTTGTCTTTTCATGGGAGCTGTTGACAAAAAGAAAAATACAGAATATCACCAGAGCTCTCCTTTAAACACCGCTGCTCGGTTGTAACACCTTTGGAGAATTTAATGAATGAATGAGCAGATCAATGAATCTGTGAGTCACCCGCTGATGTGTAGTAACCGACATTCAGCTGCGAGAGACTGCAGAGAGTCCAGACGCTGAGCGAACTCAGTCACACACTCTCAGAGGAGAAGGTGAAAGAGTGAGTCAGACTGAAGGGAGGTAGAGAGATGCAGACAGAGAGGCACTCAGGTGGAGAAGCAATCACACAGGGAAGATGGAGGGGCGAGCGAGGGAGGAAAGCACAGTCAGATAGATGGAGAGAAAGAGAGAGAGAGGTGTAAACACATACATCACATGCTCCAGATAATCTCATGATGTTGTTGCCACAACTGACTGACTGACTGACCAACTGGATGGCTTACTGGTTGACTGGCTGGCATATTGGCTCACTGGCTGCCTTACTGCCTGATGGGAAGGCTGACTGACTGACTGATTCACTGGCTTCATTCACTGACTGCCTGGCTGGTTAGTTTACTGCATAACTATTAGCACAACCTATATTCAGACAAGCAGCTTACATGAAACTAGAATTACCATCCTACAGTTGTATGTCTCCGCACATCCATTTCTTTTACAGTTTACATCCCTGTCTGTGAAAATATGGATGCTTCACACACAGAAGATCTATACAATCAGCACAGTTTCCAGATGAGAGTCACCAATTCAGTATCTGACCAAACATCTCCACTTCTGTTCCTGAGATATGACGTGCAAAAATGGCCAAAAAAAAGGTTTAATGCTGATAATTATAATGTCACAGGGAAGTTGACCTTTGACCTTTTGCATATAACATGTCATCACTTCATCATTTTATCCTGTTAGACATTTGTGTGAAGTTTTGTCATAATTAATGTTTTGTCATAGTAGTGTTTCTTTGACCAGAAAAATCTGATCAGTTCATTGTTGAGTTCAAGTGGACGTTTGTGCCAAATTGAAGGACATTCTTAAGATGTCGAGTTCATAAGAATGAGACACACGAGGTCACCGTGACCTTCACCCTTATTCACCGAATTCTAATCAGTTCATTCTTGAGTCCACGAGGACGTTTGTGCCAAATTTGAGAAAGCTCCCTCACAGCCTTCAAGAGATATTGTGTTGATGAGAATAAGATGGATGCTAGATCAAACTGACCCTGAGCTTTGATCACCAAGATCTAATCAGGTAAGTGGATGCTTGTGCCTAAGTTGGAGAAAATCCTTCCAAGTTTTCTTGAGATATCTCATTTACAAGAATGAGATGGATGCAAGGTCACAGTGACCCTTTGACCAATAAAATCTAAACAGCTCATTGTTAAGTCCAAGTGGATGTTTAAGAAATTCCCTCAAGGCGTCCTTGAGATATTGCTTTCACAAGAATGGGACTGACGCACAGATATACAGACGTACGTACGTAAGGACAACCCAAAACCAATAACGCCTCCGGCCACAGAGACATAAAAACGACCGCTTTTTGTGGCACTTTTCAGGCGGGAAAAACAGCAGCGGATTGCTACAAAACACCCACGTTTAGGGCTTATAAAGCCACTGGAAACTGGTCACTTTAGAAACCTTGATATGATCTGTATAAAACATGCAAATGTAACATATTCGTGGTTTGCAGAAATGTGCAATGCCAAAATTTTCTCCTAGTGACTTCATGACAAGCAACCTGTTTGAGGTGAGTGAATGCTCTCTCCTGCTGCTGTGACACTTTAAAGTTCATAGGTTAAATACACCTTGCATGCAGGTGCAGCAGTCCTGCAGATAAACATGACCTGACAAGCTCCCTAACTATCCCGTTGCATGACTGGCCACTGGCCTCGTCCTCCTCCTCATGCCTTAATGCCACACTGTACACTGTCTCTTGTTTACTCCTCGGAGCTGTTAGCCTGTTAGCTGCTCATTTAGCGACTCATTTACTCTGCCTGCTAGTGGCCTAAAGATAGAAATGAACACCTCCACCTCTGCACACAGACACAGCTACACACTCTTACTATCAGGCAGTATTAGAATCAAAGTGTTATTCAGTAGGTGCAACAAATGTACACAAATTAGTCTCAGTGACATCAACACAAAGGCTAACAGCGACACCAAGAACACTGATACTTTCAGCTATCTGCAGATGTCAGTTGTCGTTTTTTCTTTGCCGGGACTGAGTGATTTATCTCAGAGTTCACACGACTTCAGCAGTGAGTGATTTATCCCACAGCCATTACAAACAAGTGCACCATTAGAGCTGCTCAGCGCCGGGCATTTCGCCTCTTCAGTTTGTGTTTGCAGTTACAACAGACATTCGTTGGCCGACACGTTTGCTCAGACTGTTTGGAAAGTGACATTAGCAGCTGAATTTGGATGGAGATTATGAAGCTCTTGATCTAATATTCTGCTAATCAATAATTCAGCCTTTGATGTCTGGATTCTTCAAAATACTTCACATGCAAAAGTAGGGTCTCCTTTGCTCTACACTGTTCTGCTCTATTTTATTCCTGCAGTCTCTACTTGCTGCTTCGACCTTCTCTTTTCCATTCTGTGTTTTTTTGAAAGTGTCTGCAGGACTTTGAAGTGTCCGAAAATATCTAAAATTATCTTGAATTTTCTACAAGAATTTCAAAAAGCCAGAATTTTTTGTGCACCATTATTCTGATGACCAACAATTTGCATGAAGTCTGTTTATTTCTGGTACTCTGACCTATTTTATTTCACTCTGTTCTACTCTAGATTTCCGTTATCCCTTTAAGTGAATGATTCCTGATTATTGCCCGCCTCTATAGCCCTTTTTACACAGAGATGGCGCTATGGAGCTGCTACCAAGTCCCTTCTTGACACCGCCAACAGCATGTCGCTCCAGTGTGTTTATGGACAGCATGCCGTCATCGTGGAAGCAAAAAACCCTGTCAAACATGTCACACAGCAGAGACAACCTCATGCCTGCTTTCAGCGATCGTGACTCAGTGACTTCCGGAGTCAGACACCGACGAAAGAGCCCATCTTTTCACGTCCACGCGATGCACGGCCAGTTGCCAACAAGACTGAAAGTCGTCATCGATATGTGACGAGGTCGGAGTGAGAGCGGGCTGTAAATCCATGATTCTGTTCTGTCAAAGCTGTTAACCACAGCTGTCACAAGAGGCAATGGGGCTGATGGGAAATGTAGTCTTAATTCAAAAGAAAATTGTAGCTCAGACAAAACAGGAGGCAACGATCGTCCCAACCCTGAATTCACTGGTTTACAGTCATTAAACAGGATTTAAGGATGAATCAAACAGCGATACACTGAGGAATAAAAATCCCCAACATCGCAGCTTTAAACCGACGTTACAGTATTAATAAATGTAAGTTTCTGCTGGACTCTACCCAGCTGTGTGAGGCACGTTCAGCCACACGAGACAGAGCCCCACCACAGCTCGTCTTTGTTTCTCTTTATTTTGGGTTGATTATTTTTTTGTCTTGGTGGCTGATTACGCCGCAGCAGCAGAGGAGCATTAGCGCGTTGGATGGTGGATGTGAGGCTGAAGCCCCGAGGTGTTGGAACAGCATCAGACAGAGGAGGACGACAAAATGGAGGGAGGGAGGGATGGGATGGGAGGAAGAAGAGGAGGGGGGTGCAGGATGGGAGGAAGAAGAGGAGGATTGGTGCAGACATGGGCTGATTGTGAATCGTCTCTCTGTTTCAATTCGCCCGTCTCTGCCTTTCCTTCTTCACCTCCATCTGTCTGTGTCACCGTCTGCTTTTTCCTCTTGTCCATCTCTTTTACTTCAGTCTGTTTTTCTGCCTCCATCTCTTTTTTTGCATTTGCTCTTGTCTCCTTTGTTTACCTCTGTCTGTCTCTGTCTCGTTTTACCCCCCATCTTCCCTGTCTCTCCCTCCATCTGTCTCTCTGTCTCTTGTATTTCTGTTTTCTCCTCTTGGCCTCTCTTTTCTTTTCTCTTTGCCTTTTTCTGCAGCTTTCATTCTGCGTTTGTCTCTCTCACTTAATTTCTCTCCTTCACCTCCCCTCTGTCTGTCTTTCTTTTCAACTCTTTCTGTCTCCCTGTTGCTCCCCTTCAGCAGGACTTATACTTCTGCATTGAAATGACGTCGTACACTCTGCGCAGATGTGTAACCTGATGGTGATGTGCACCTCCCCAGAAATTTAATCACACGTCGTGGTGACGCAGACCTTCTGAATGTTTCTGTAAACTGAAACCATATCAACCAATAAATTGTGAAGACAATAAATCCCCCACTCAAAGGCATTTTAAGTCCTGTGTGTGATTTATCCTGGCTTCATATGAGAAGAGGAAATCTCTGCTAGCCAGCCAGTCTTCGTCTCTTTTTGTCCATCAAAGTTTCCATTTGTGACTTTTTTCTCTGACCTCAAAATTCATATTTTTTAAAAAAAATCATAACAGAAAGCAAAGACCAAGCAAGTGTCCCCATAGTCTCATTATAAAGTCAAATTAAAAACAAAGAGAGAGAGTATCAAGGACACACTTTGTCATTGATGTTAAACAGGTTGAAACCAGGTTCAGTAAAAATCTTCAACCTGCAGTTTCAATCCTACCTGCGCCTTCTGCAGGCAAGAAAAGTAACAGCTGTTGCAGTTTTAACACTTACGCTACCTGAAGGCCATGAGCTGTGTGGGGATGACGGATGATGTGTCATCTAGGCGAGACGCCTGCCAAGCTGCAGACCACTGTTCGAAACCATCAAACAACAAAACTGGTGACTTGTTGCTGTGTTTCCAGCAGGGTTTTGCGCACCAAATGTGTTTTTTAGTGACTTTTTTTGAGGATTTCCACAAAAAGTGATAGTTTTTTTTACAGACATTGCTACAGTTCCTGTCAGGATGGTGCCACAAAAACAGGTATTTTAAGCCAAAATACGACCATTTTATAGCTATAACCAAGTGTATTTTGCCCCCAAACATAACCACACATTAACCACAGGTTGTTTCAATGTAGAGTTACCATATATGTGCTACATGATAACTTGCAAGTATGATGTATATTGTGGTTTGCAGAAATGAACAATGCCAACATTTATTTTGACGATTTGATTGGAAGAGTCAACCAGATACTACCCAAAATAATCTAATGATCCCTCTACCAGCTGTGTGTGTGAAATCGAGTTCTGATGTTCAGACAGGGAAATAATAAACTAATTTGCAAAATCTTCTAAAGTCAACATTTGGTGGTTAACCCGCTTGTCACATGTGCAATTAGAAAGGGACAAGAAGCAGTTAGAAGTCAGTCACTTTCTATGGAGCCCTGCGACACCTAAACTGAGGTGAAACAATATTCTTTGTTTTTAATTCTCACAGAAAGCAAAAAGCACAGCAACTGCCCAATCATTGCTTCATGTGTAGATAATGTGGTCTGTGCATATACAGTACAGATTGACTGTTTGTCTCTTTGTATTTGTGCGTGTGATCGCACCATTACAGCCATGAGCTGATTTCTATTTCTGGATTGTGACACAATGTTCAACTCTGTCGCCTAGAAACTATCTGGTAATTTGCAGCAGCAAATACATTTTGAGAAATGTAATCTAGTTTTTTCCTTAAATCAACATAATGGGAAATCATTTTTAATGAATGTATCTACAAAGGCACAAAATGTTCACTGACAATGGACTTCATTTGTTTTCATTAATGCATGATTAATCATTTATGGTAGCCATGTTTAGGCAACTCACGCTATGGTTACAGTACGAAAAGGCAACACTAAGGTCGCAGGATTTGAGTGACGGCCTCAGGTGTCAAATCCTTCAGCTCTGTAAGTGCTGAACATGTTTACAATGTAACACGTCACCTACTGAACAAAATTTACATTTACATTTGTTCCAAAATGTCATTACTACAACACATTTTCTTCTATTGTATATAAGCATAATTTCTAGGGACACAGGGTTGCATTATTTATTCCAAACAAGTGCCTACAAGTAAGAAACTGTCTGCAGGTGGTGCAAAAGTAGAAATGAAAGCATCTTTGCTTGTAGGTGGCAGCACTTGTTGGCGCAGATTTGCATGCATAGAGAACAAACAGCTGCCTCTGTTGGAGACCCTGCAGCTTGATAAGTGTATGTGCACATCTAAACCTCAGAATCAGGACCAATCTGTCTTCTACAATTCTAATATTCCACTACATTTACACAGATTAATGCAACTCAGTCACCAAGAAAAATGCTGGGAAACGTTTCTGCAAACCATGGATATGTTACATTTGTATGTTATTATGTAGGAATGTATGCAGGAAACACTGAAACTTCACGTGTGTTTCAACAACTCTGTGGTGAATGTGCGGTTAGGCTTAGGCACAAAAAACACTTGATTATGTTTAGGAAAATATCAGTGTCTTGGCTTAAAATACTCACATTTCATGGCACTATCCCAGCAGAATAAGCAGCAGTGTTTCTGTACAAAACAATTGCTTTTCATGGCACCATTCCCGGTGGAAAATCAGCAAAGAGTCAATACAATTCACCCAAGTTTAGTCCCTAAAAAAGCTGTTTGAAAAACAGTGACAGGTCACTAATGAACACCCAAGTTTGGTACCTTAAAAACTGCTTGTAAAACACTGACGGGTCGCTAAAAAACACCCACATTCGATGCCTAAAAAGCTGTGTTGATATAAAATGCCTAAAATTGGTGCCTAAATAAATGCTGGAAAAACGACTGGTCACTAAAACACAACCTGTTTGGTGGTTTGTTTGTCTGCAGCTGCAGTTAATGTATGATTATCCTTATGCACAAAACCCCTTGGTTATGGTTCCAAAAAGATCCTGTTTTGGCTAAACATAGTTTTGGTGTCACATTCCCGGCAGGAAACACTATGATGACTCACTTAAAACAGTCAGTTTTGTTGTATGTTGGTATTGAGCGATGGTCTGCAGCTTGGCAGGCATCTCTCCTACGTGTTACATCATCCACCATACCGTCCACCTCCTGATGACAAAGTCAGCTCCTCTATACGTCACTTTAGATACGTTGATATGATACGTATGAAACACACAAGTGAAACATACTCATGGTTTACAGAAACGTGCACTGCCAGCATTTTCCTCTGGTGACTGGGCGGCTCAAACAGACCAGTCGACAGATTTTATCTCGACATGCAAAAATGTCCAAAAATCTACAGAGCCAACCAGGTATTGCTCAGAAAAAAGTATATTTTTTTTTGTTCTCTGGTTTTACTCCGTCCCTAATACTGATCATCTGTACGTGATTCATTGTGTATTTGACATTTCTTGGGCAAGAAAGAAGGAAGGGCCCAAATTAAACAAATCAAGGCCACAATTAAGTATTTCAAGTGTAGAAACTCTTAACTTGAGGGAAGAAATTATGCAGTTAAAGGATATAACATAATTAACTGAAGCAACAGAATATTGAGTGCATGAAATAGTAATTTGAAGGAATTATTTGTAAGATGGAAGTAGAACGAATGTGTTCAGCCGGCCATTAAATAAGAACTGCCTCCTTGTTTCTACCAAAGCAGCATGAAACCCGAAAACAACCACCTTAACAGATCTGACTGGAGCTGTTTGTGTTGTCTGATTACATCTCATATATCTGTGTATTAATATTTTTACACATATTTTTTTTTATATTTGCACACTTTTCTACTTTATACTGCAGCTGCTGCACAACATTTCCCCCCAGGATAAATAAAATGATCATAATATGTCTCATCGTCACACATCCTGCTTTTTAACTCTTCACTCTCCATGTCTGACGCTTGCTTGAGCAGGAACGTTTCCAGACTCAGGCCCTGAAAGGTTGCACATCTGCACCACAAAGGGTTAAAGCAAAGCCGTGTGTTTGTGTGTGAATGCAGTGAGGACATGTTGATAGCAGGAAGGTGTGAAGAGGAGGGCTATTATCACAGTGTGAAGAGGGAAACAGTGATTGGCCACTCCACTGCCTCCCCATTGACCCCCATTATAGCTGCATTAACTGTGGGATTAGATTGTCATCAGAGAGGGAAACAACATGCAGCTGGAAATGCACCCAAGGGAGTTCGAAAAAGACCTCACATAATAACAAAGTTATCTGCAGCAGAAGCAGTTTGCCTACAAAACTTTAGAGTATAGACATAGTAAATCTTTAAAGACAGGTGACTGACAAGATACCATCCAGCCCCGTCACCAGAGGAAAATGTTGGCACGTTCCTGTAAAACACAGATTTTTTTTTTTTACATTTGTGCATTTTATTCATATCATATGAACGTTGCTAAAATGACGCAGTATATGAGCTGTATCTCGTAACTGGTTTGCAAAAAAGCCAACAAAACTGAACTCCACATTACAGGCTGGTGGCACATAATGTGTTAAGATTATATGCCAGCACCACAGTAACACTGATGGGTAGTCAGTTTAAAATGGCTGTAGTTTTAAACACATGGTTAACATGAAATGGTTGGTTTATAGAAAAATAAAACAAACAAAAAAGGGGAACTACATCACAACATTCTTACATCCTCTACGTAACAAATGTACATATTTGAACTGAAACCACAATCCTCTCCTAAATCTAACCAGGTAGTTCAAAACATTAACCTCTTCCTAAAAACTCCTGTGACCCTGCGTCCTCATCAACACATCAACACTCTGACCTCGTCACATATCAACATTTGGTCATGCACTTTCCACTTCGAGATAAGACATGCAAGGTTGACGTTTTAGAACGTCGTGTCACCTTGAGCCTGTTACATGCATTGTCTGTTTTCACGGGAAATGTGTGTTGGTACAACACCGCAAATTGATGTTTTCTTCCTCCAACAACAAACGCACGTGGTTGGGTTTAGGAAAAAAGAACAGGGTTTGGCTTTACAATCATACAGAAAGCAAACACCGACCTCCTTGGTGAAAGTCAGTGGTTGTTGGACTCATCCACTACCTCTTACGCCCACCCTACTTAGACTTTTGCCGCCCTGAGTGTCGGTATTCGACGACTGTCATGGTCATCCTCATGCTTTCATTCAACATGATCATAAACATAGAGCCCGGAAAATATTAATAAGGCACAAGTGTTGCTATAAAGTGTGACAAAACTAAAACTATATTTGTAAAGGGCACTGGATGACTTGAGCTTTTTGAGGCCATTGAATTTAAAAACTATTTTGCATATTGAAGGAATAATGACACTGACAAAAAGCTTAATATGTAAAAAGACCACTGAAGGTGACATTTCAGGTGATATATGGTGTTATACTTGTGGAATATTGAGCCGGGAACAGTGAGAGTCTGCAGCATTTTGTAATAAAAACCTCCAGTCACATTAAACGAAATCAGGCCCAGTCAGAGCGTTCACACTTCACGGAGCTGTCGGAGCTACAGTGATAAAGAGCTGCTAGACATTCAGCCTCTCGCTCCAGGACGCAACGATGGGACACAGTAGCTGCTGTGGGAATTGAACCTGTGACCTCTCAGACGAAGGATAAGCAGAGCGGAAACCATGTCCGGACCGAGACGAGAGCGAGTTATATTCATTTGTGTGGTTAGTTTTTAATCAGGTCATTCACGGCGAACCTGTGACCAGATGAAAACTTGCAGCAGAGAGACAATCTGAGGAGAGAAGTGGAAATATGTTTCCCAGGACTGCAGCGTTTAATCAGCACAGCAAAATCTGACTCTAATTGGAGGAAAATGTTCACTAAATGTGCTTCATTTGAAAAAATGCACTTAAACTCAAATAAAAAGTTTTTTGATTTGTTGAATTCAGTTCCACAATCTTATGGATATCTGCATAAGTTTTAAATCCATGCCAGTTATTTAAATTTTTCTTGCTGGGTGAATTGCCTTAATGTAATCATATTTCAAAGGCCTCTGTGTGCTTTGAATCAAGTGCTTGATAGAGCGTTTAAAGGTTCAGCCCATTCTCTGAAGTTGGGAAAAAATGTTTAGTTTGCATATAGTATCTTTCAAAATAAACATACTATGTCGGTAAAACACTGCAAATTGACATTTTGTCCTTCAACAACAACAGCTTATGGTTACATTTAGGATAAAGAACAGAGTTTGGCTTTACAATCTCATGGAAACATCAGCCTCCCGGATGATAGTTGCTTGTTGTTGGGCCCATCTGCCACATCTCCCACCCTGTTGTCCTGCCATGTTTCCCCCTAACACCAACAGGGACCAGCTGTGTATCATGTGTAAAAGGCTGTTTTTTTCATCACTGTCTGACGCCAGAAGTCACTGCCTGAACACAGTACTTATGTGAGTATTATAAGTATAGAGAATGAAAAAGAAAGCCTGAGACAGAAGCTCAATCCTCAGTTGCTTTCACCTCCACACACCTGGCCAATCATTGCTCGAAGTGGCCGTCAGTGTTCAGACAATTAAAACATTTGTTGAATGCAGTAACTCTGATTCCAGTGAGTGCTGGAAAGATAGCATTTCAGGATGCTGTTCATTGAGCTGACAAGCACTTCGTTTGAAACCTTAACAGCATCTGAAAAATGTTTGTAACTTTCTGAAATAAGCAATCCAAAAATCGCCAGACAATCACTTTACATGGCGATTAGCCAAGTGTGTAGAGGTGTAAAATCAATCTCAATCCCTTTTTTCATTCTACAACTACGTGTAACACACTGAATGTCTTCGAGGGGAGACTGTCGGAAAGTGTGCGCCATTATCTCTGTTTGTACGATCCATTGTGTCGAGACTACAAAGACAGACAAAAGACAGAGTTATTGCAGAGATATTGGGGCGGCAGTGTGATGCAGCCAGGAGCAGGCTATGACTGCAGTCTGTGTGGCCATTCAGAACAGGTAGGAACACTTTGTACAACAGACCTGAACCACAGCTCAAAATCACAAGTCAGCAAACATTTGTAAGTTATTTTGTCAACTAGGTTTTGTTGATTCTCCTGACGCCAAATTAGTAGAATTTGGCGGCAGGAATGCACACAAAGCCATAAACTCAAAGATTATTATCACCAGGAGAACAGAAATAAGGTCAGACTTTTTCGGAAATACTGTGTTATCTGACAAAGTGAATTTTATAACCTGCGTGGCCAATCTCTCTCTCTGATCTGCAGCTACTGGAAGCCAGCAGATTTCTCTCAAACATTTATTCTATTCCTAATTTCAGAATCAAAAGGTCCAGTTTTGTTTTTGGCAGTCCAACATCACAATCGACTCTGCAGCCCTGTGTAGAAACCTCCTGCCCTTCTTTGCTTTTGAAATCCAGTGGGTTTCTCTCGATCACTAACTTTTGCCAATCCAACTATGAAACCAACCCAGTCGCCAGACAAAATCTCACCACAGATATGTTACCTTTGTACATCATTATGTAGCAGATACGTTGAAATGTATGTCTTTACATTTCAACATGTTTTGGCTTAAACGCCTGCTTTACGTGGCACTATTCTAGCAGGAAATGCAGAAATGTCTTTGTAAAAAACAATCACTTTCTGTGACACTTTCCTTGGTGAAAAAACAACATTGGTTTAGGCCTAAACAGCCACATGTATAACAGTGAGGGGACGCTAAATAACAAATAACGCTGAAAATGTTTGGTGCATAAGGCTGCTTGTAAAACAGTAATTGTAAAAAAGCCAGAAAACAGGGACGGGGCATTTAAGAACCTCCACACTTGGTGCCTAAAAAGCTGCTTGTTAAACAGCAATGTATTGGTAAAAATGATCCATGTTTGGTGCATCAAAAGCTGCTGGAAAAGCAGCAATGTGTCCCTACAAAACACCTTCATTTGTTGTCCAAAAAGTTGCTGGAAAAACAGGGATGGGTCATGAAAAACTACCACTGGAAAAACAGTGCCAGGCAGCTAAAAAAAACACCACCCATGTTTGGTGCCTAAAGAGCTGCTGGAAAATCAGGGATGGGTCACTAGAAAACATTCTTGACGGTGATATATTAATGTCACTTTAGAAAAGTTATAATAGTAATGAAATATGCAAACATAACATGCTCGTGGTTTGCAGAAATGTACATTGCAGACATTTTCTTCTTGTGATTGGGCTAGAAAGCTACTTGGCTCATGGCTTTTCTTGGATAACTTTCCCACTGCTGTCGTCTAACACTGTTTGGGAACCACTGGCCACTTACAGCAAGTAATTACGTGCATTTCATTGCATCATGATCTTATTTCAATGCAGTCAAAAAGCTGATTGCTTTACCATGAGTCATTAGGTGTCTTATTAAAGCTGTTGTCAGCTGCTGTGGTGTGATTTAATGCAGATTTCAGTGGTGGTAAGGAATATAACACTTCCTGAGTCGGACGCAACGACCAGCAAACATTTGGTCTGTTCAGTGTTAAGTGGCTAAAGACTGAAGAGCAGCAGAGACAACACAGTTAACCACCTCAGCTATGGCTGAGCAATGATCCAGCTTACTGTTCCACCCAAACACTTACTTCTTCTATTTAGGATAAACTGAGTTTACTGATGCTGAAAACATCCCTGTAGAAATTGAAACCAAAGCCTCTTTTACTTTCATAGCTACAAAACAAAACCTTAAATCCAAATCACTATAAAAATCTAATCAATCGTTCCCTGGCGCGAGGCCAAGCTGCCTGGCAAATTTCATGGAGATCTGTTCAAAAGGTTTTAAAAAGATCCTGCTCTCAGACAGACAAACTGATCCTGCAACAGCTCCTGCTGACATATTTCACATCAGTGACTCTCCACCTGCTGCACAGTTTCATTTGGAGGACTGAACCGTACATGCAGCAGTGTAACACACATACAGCAGCTGTCTGTGTAATGCTATCTCCAGTTCTGCACTAATGCCTCTCTACATTAACGCAGCAACATCTCATCTCTGCTGCAGCTGCTTTAACCTCAAACTGTTGTGCACAGGTTTTCAAATTTTCACAAAATGACCACTTGGTAGCTCAGAAAAGTAAGAATTATGAGAGGATGTCATTTAATCATTGCTCTAGGAGTTCATTTACCTTCAGCACAGCACATGAAGCCACAACCCAAGTGGGCCTTAAAAAATTCTCATCTACCCTCCCAACACATGCCAGATGAGGGTAAAATGGATGTTTCAATGAATCAAAATCCTGAGGTGATATCACTTCGATTACTTTAATTACCTGCCTGATTACATCTTTGTTCTTTGCCTGCAGTAAAATGTGTCTCTGCTGGACACCATACACAGTCTGACTGTGAGCCAATCAGATCAAAGCAAGACAAAGGCTCCTGATTGGATGCTCTGCACAAAGCTGGAGGACTCATCCAGGAAATGAGTTGTCAGTGAACACAGGGGCTGATTTTACTGAGAAATTACCACTGCAAAAAGGTAAGGTGGGATTTACTTTGGCAGGAAATGTGTGTTTATTCACTGAAAAATGTTGATTTCTTGGGAATGATTGAGCCAGGAAGTTGATTCCTTGCACCTGTTGATGCCATGAAGCAGGTACATCAGTCTGAGTGTGGTTAGCTTCAGGGTTTCATCATGGTTTGATGAGCTGCTTTGTTGGAGCTGATGGTTTTTCTCTCGTCCTTAACGTGTTGTGCCTTTCACAAAAACGTCTGTTGCACATTTGACATTTCGCTGTTTTGAATACTAGTTGGACAGACTGCAGTGATATGGTGCTTCTCTAGTCTTTGTGACCACTCAAAGCACTTTTCAATGGCATTTACCCATTCACACACATTCACACACATTCACACAACAGATCGAAACCACAGACCTTTTCATTAGTGGACGACCACTTTACCTCTTGAGCCACTGCCACCTACAAGACTCGTAATCCTCACAGTCTCTTTGAGAGCAGCAATCGTCATTAATCTGATAATTAATTTTTGGATTAATCATTCATACTCTAATATTAATGCTGGAATGATGTTTTCATTAATGTATAAGTCAATCAACAGACTATTAAAGGTTCAGTGTGTAAGATTTCGGAGGATTTATTGACGTCTAGCAGTGAGGATTGCAGATTGCAACCAGCTGCAACTTCTCTCAGTTAGAATTCCTTCAGTGTTCATTGTTCAGAAGGTTTTTACTGGGAGCTGAATTATCAACAGAGGTCTCTTCCACTTCAAAACAAACACACCAGGTGATTTCAGCAGGTAAAAACACTTAATAAAACTGTTTCATGTTTAAAATCAGTGTTTCTCCACTGTTGTTTTGCACATCGCAGTGTGCCATTTTCTTTAGATCCAAAGATTAAGGAGGTTTTTATCAGGAGCCAAAACATCCACAGAGGTGTCTTCCTCTCCAAAACAAATAGACCAGGTGATTTAAACTAAAAATAACTGAATAAAACAGGGTCATGTTACAAATCAGTGTTTTCCTGTTGTTGCAGGATGCGCTTCTAACTATGGTGGCTGATGCAAAAACGTGAATGGACCCTGTGTTCAGGTGATTATCCACCAAAGAAAACATACTGATTATATTATATTTCATTTCTGCCACTATATCCCTCAAAACCCAACACACTGAACCTTAACGTTAACAATTTTGATAGTCAACTAATTATTTAAATCATATATGCAGAAAAAATGTAATATTTTCTTTTTGCAGCTTCAACTAAGTGAGGATTTGCTGTTCTTCTCCTTGGTAAAGTAGACTGAATCTCTTTTGACTGTTGGTCAGACAAAACAAAATTTCTCAGGACGTCTCCTTGAGCTCTGGGAAATTTAGATGTGCATCTGTATTGACTATTTTAAGACACCTTGTAGACGACAGTTGAGGGTTGCAGCCCAGTCTATCAGATAACGGTACAAACACACACATTACACTTTCCCAAAGCCAAGAGTGACGTCTTTAGATGTCTTGTTTTGAGATATTCAGTCTACAATGATTCAAAATAAAGAGGGGAAAAAAGAACAGAGGAGAAAATCTTCATCCTACAGAAGCTGTAATTAGAGGATATTTGACATTTTTGCTTGGTAAGCTGTTTATCAGTTATCAGAAAGGTTTGTTGATTCAATCTGTGTCAATGAACTCATCTTATTGGCAGTCTCTTCTGTCCTGCTGCTGTTACAGGCCTCGTAATCATCCCACAAGCTGCTTCTTCTCTGGCCCAAACAAAGATGGCTGCCAGAAATTAAAGCTGCTTCCACTTGTCTGGTTACTCGTCTTTTTGCACACGTCGGGCCTCATGCAAGAAACAACATATGAACAAATTTCCTCTTATTTTTGTTTATATCTATAATTATTCTATTATGGGATTCACCAATGTTTTCTTATTTTTTCTCTTGTCTGAGGTCAGAGAACATACCTTGAGTATTTTAATTTCATGCCACTTTCTACCTCTACTCCACAACACGATTGTTTGAACTTTAGTTACTTTACAAATTAAGATTTCTGTGCACGAACCAAATGAAAATATACAAGTGCAGCTGAAACAATTAGTTGATTAATTAGGAAAATAATTGGCAACTATTTTCATTATCATTCAGTCATTTTTCATACAATAAAAGATTTCATGGTTCGATACAAGATAAGGACTTGCTGCTTTTAATTTTAATTAGTTTAATTATTTTGATTTTTTAAAATGTATTTAAACTTTTCTGGATTACGATTAATAGCCTACTTTAAATGTATTTCTCTGATTCCACTAACATACTTTTTCACTCAGCACGTCTGCTAGTAACAGAATGTTTTACAGTGTGGTGTTAGTACTTTTAGTTCAGTAAAGGATCTGAACACTTGCTCCACCACTGCTGCTGACTCGGCAAATGTTTTGTCATTGCTGGGTGTTTGATTTTCTTGTAGCACCAGTACTGACACTCTGGGAAATTTAATTCTAAGTTTATATAACAGTACATCGATTTTACTTCTTCTTTAATTCTTCTTCTTGTAGCTTTTTTGGTGCCATCTCTCCAATCCTTGTTCATATGCCAGAATCTCTGCACACGTCACAACACCTGCTCTTATATAGTGTTAGGGGGAGTTACCTGTGCTGATAGGTTACTTATGATCATTCAGCACAGCTGGGTAAGAGCAGATTTGGATGGTTGAGGGCGTTCGGTGCATCTGGAGTTGACTTCTCTAATTTTTTTCACTTAAAGGAAAATTGAGAGAAATTTAAGAGACGCTGCTGCATGGGGCCCATTTTGATTTTTTAAAAATTTCATATGCTGACTTCATCAGATCTGAGGCGTCCAAACTCGACTCTGAAACATAGACATGGCGCATGGATGAGCGAGGCTGGCGTGGTGTGATCCGCCCTGGCGAGCTTCAGCCAGATAAACTGTTGTTGTTGTTGTTGCTGTGGATTAAAGGCTGGTGTGTTCCTGCAGCAGATTGCCCTCGGAGGGAACGGACAGGCCTTTTAGTGTAAAGGTATTAAGCCCAGGTCTAATCCAGAGCTAGGAGAGCAGCCAATTTAAACTGGATTCGGCCCACAGGACGACACATCACTCAGTCTGTCCCTCTCTAGTGTCTGTTTGTTGCTCTCTCTGAGATTCTCCCTCCATTAGTACGCCTTTGTCACCATTTCATTATTTCATGATTCAGCGTCTTAAGGAACAAGTGGTGTGATTTTCCATATTTTATTTCACTGTCAACACACCCGTGAAATAATTCAAACCAACAACGAATGCTTTATGATGTATCTTCTCCTGTGCCACTGAGCTCTTAAAAACACATCAGTGATCCACACTGTGTCACTGGGTGACATGTTCCTTCATCACCACGAACACACACACTGTAGTTTATTTTGACTCAATCCCACATGCACCATTTGGGGGTGTCGCAGGGAAGGAATTTCCCCTGCGGTGATTAGAAGTGGCTCAACAGCTCGATATGCTGTATTACCGCCATTTGTTGTGTTTTACAAATTACTTAATTTATCCTGATTGTAGTGCTTAGTAAATAAGCTTTATTGAGAGGCTATTAGTAGGTATATTGCTGCTTTTAAAAATGACAAAAACGACACAGTTTTAAACAAATTCAATGCTTGTTCACCGTTAAATGCAGAACACAGAAGGGCAATGAGGCGCACTAAGGGGCACAGCGGTTTTTCAGGTGAGGTGCTTAGGTTGTGTCCGATTGCTAACACACAATATCTGCAGAGGTCAAAATGTTGGCACGAGGTAGAGTACTCGCTCTGGAAGAAGGGAAGGCTGAAGCATGTAGGGCAGGGGTGTCTTAACTCTTTTGAATGGGGGCAAGCTGCTTCTCACATTATATGGGCACAGCTCTACACCCTTCCACATGCCTGCGAGGAAAGCCTGAGGCAGAGACAGCACACCTCCCTGCCCTTCCATACGCCTACAAGGCAGGGAGAGCAGCAGCAAAGACCCTGGGAACACAACAGAGCAGCATCAATGACAAACAGAAATGACATTGTTAAGTCAGACACAACGTGAAAAGCAGGAGCTGGGGTGGAAGCAGGTTGCAAAGCGGCTTGCACAGGAAGCAGCAAGCGTCCTGCTATTTTTTTTGTCCTATCAAAAAAAAAAGTCACATACAAATGAGACAAACTGTTTTATCTTTCAGTGTAAAAGTTTTCACCTCTCACTCCTGAGAGCAGCGCCCCTTACTGTTGACTTTAATGCATATTTGCTGTGGCCGTGTCTGCTGTTCACTAAAGCCAATAGTTTCGTCTGCGTAGTTTCTACTTGGTGCATGTCTGCAAACTGTATAATAGTCCTGCATAAATAACCATTTTTGTATGGCAGGTCGCATGTGGCATGTTTTATATTCGTGTTCGATGTTCACATTTTGAATCAGCTGAACTTTGGACATGTCTGACCAACACATTCTTACTCCGACCTCATCACTTATAAACATTTGGTCATGGACTTTCAATGTGGAGATATAATGTGCAAGGTACCCTGGGTGTGTTGACAACCGGTGCTTGGTCAGTGATTTCTGGTGTCACACACTGATGAAAAAAGGAGGAATCAGGAGGAATTGCAGTGGGACAATAGTGAAAGTTGACCACTGACTTTCACCTGGGAGGCCAGTGTTTGCTTCCCATTTGAGTGTAAAGCCAAACCCTGTTCTTTTTTTTAAAACCCAACCAAGTGCATTTGTTTTTCTGAGAAAACAGAAGTGTATTTTGAAATCAGACAATGCATGTAAAAGGCTGAAGTTGACTCGGCGTCTCAGAACGTCAACAACGCACCCAGGGTACCTTGGACATCATATCTTGACATGGAAAGTTCATGACCAAATGTTAATATGTGACGAGGTCGGATTAAGAACGTGTTGGTACACACAACATCTATTGCACGTCTGTCTGTCCTGGAAGAGGGATCCCTCCTCAGCTGCTCTTCCCGAGGTTTCTACAATTTGTTTTTACCAGTTAGTGTTTTTTCGGGGTGTTTTTCCTTATGCACTGTGAGGGTCTGAGGACAGAAGGATGTCATGTGCTGTAAAGCCCTCTGACTTTCTAAGTCAAATTGAATTGAATTACGTGCACTGTCCTGGTGCCCCAAATTCTTGCTGGAGCACCAAATGCAATATTTCCTCCTGTTTGTTTGATCAAGATAAAAAAAAAAAAACATAGTGAGCAGCTTTTTCAGTAAACTACTCAGTTTTTTTTGTTAATGAAAGAACATATTTGTGTTTTTAAAGATTCATGTCTTCAGTAGGAACCGATGGGCTCAGAGCTGAGAGCTACAGACAGAAAGTCAGACAGTACTGAGAGATGTGCCAACACATTGTCAGTTTGCTTCTGCATGTGAGATTTGCTAAAATAAGAAAATATAGAATAAAATCAGTCTTATCCTTTAAATGATGCAACAGTTAAGAGCAAAAATGCTAAATATGAACTGGCACCAGCTTCTCACGCTTAACCATTGGTGGTTTTTCCTCTTTATCTGGGTATTAATCAATACTGGAAATTCTTAGCTGCAGCCCTCAATATGTACATTGTTGTTCTCTGTGATCTTCCTTTAGTATTTAAATAAGTTGCTGTTATTCCATTTCTGCAGATGTCACAGCCCTGTGGAGACTTAACTGTGTGTGTGTGTGTGTGTGTGTGTGTGTGTGTGTGTGTGTGTGTGTGTGTGTGTGTGTGTGTGTGTGTGTGTGTGTGTGTGTGTGTGTGTGTGTGTGTGTGTGTGCGTGATCTGTTTTTAATCCACAGTAGTACATCTTTTTTCTCAATATCTGCCTTGAAGCCATTTGTCTTCTTTGCAGCTCTCGAGCAGTTTGAGCTGAATTGAAGGGTTTTTTTTATTCGGCTTTGTGCCCTCATTACCATGCAGACCTATATTTTCAAAATACAATTCCCTAATTATCCCTGCTGTCGTAGTTTTGCATCAGGTTGGGGAGGGTGGGGGTTAGTGCTCTGAAAAGGCTTTCATGTGCAACGCTGTTAGGGTCCATTTATTTTCAACTCAGTTCCTCCACAAAAAAGAAATGTTGAGCAAGATTTCTGTGTGCTGGTTCACAGCAGAGTGTTTGTTCGTGATGACTCTGGGAGAGAAAGAAAGACACAGCTCTGCATTTTTGTTGGGAGTAGTGTTAAAGAATTTCAGTTTTGATTTAACAACATTAAAACCATATAGAGTGCTTTCTCTTACAGTTTCACAGTATCTTTCCCATCTTCAGTAAATACCAGTTTGTGATATATATATGGCGAAGAAGTTGATCATTTTAGTGCAGAGCTGCCAGAGCTTTACATCTGTCCCACGACAACAGGCCTACACACAAACGGCGCCTGGAGGAAGATCAGCTCTGCTCTCAGGATTTCAGGTAAATAGGCTCTGATACGGTGCTTCTTTAGGATGCTTAGCAGCCTCAGACGCAAAAAAGCACAAAAGTAGCACCCAGCGTATGACCTCGCGTTTTTCAGGTGGTTAAAGTCGCGGCATGTGTTCAGGCCCACAAACATGTTTTTGCGAGGTCACAGTGACCTTGACCTTCGAACACAAAATTCTCATCAGATCATCGACTTGAAATGGACGTTTGTGCCAAATTTAAAGAAATTCTCTCAGGCGTTCTTGAGATATTGCGTCGACGAGAGGCGGATGGACAGATGGACAACCCAAAAACATAATCCCTTCAGCTACGGCAGCCTGGCTGGAAACAAAACAATACAAATATTATTCCTGCTGATTCACATGTGAATTTGTCATAGTGCTATTTTCAATTTCTTGTCATTTCTTTTTGTTGTTGTTTTTCGTTCAAGTGATTTTCTTTGAGTAGGAGCTACCATTCCTACTGTTGCCAGGCAGCCTACTTTGCTGGTGATGTTCTTCCAGTAACACTTGCTGATTTACTGCCTACCCACAGAATATGTTGATTGTACGTCACCTGGTGTTGCAGCAAACAATGGGTTGAACACAAACTGAGCATGCTCGCAGCTAGAGACGCCTGCACAACGGTGTCTCACTCTAGTATAAAGAAAAGGCCAGTCCTGTCCATTTAAAAAAACCCAAAAAAAACCCATACAGACGGTAAATACCCATGAAAATAAACATTTAAACATCATCATATTAAGTATCAGTATGTTTTCCAGATGCACGGCATTGAGAAATAGTGACTACGAGCAAGAAATGTAAAGATGGGTAGCTGTACATAAAGCTCAAGGTGGAGAAACTGGCGCTGGCCAAAATAACTAAAGAAAACAGTCAAAGCTACTTGACTAATGGATTTTCATGGATAGTGGATTTAAACCAGTTTGGGAACTGGTGGCCTACTGTGAGGCAGGCTCCAGTCCTGCTTTTGTATTATTTAAATCACGGATTGTGCCTTTAACATGCTGGCAGGGCTGCAGGATGATGTAACATCACAGAAACTGTCCTTCAGACTCCCTGCCGATGTGTCCTTGAGCCAAACCGCTAAACCTGCAGACCGTCAGTCCCGCTCGCTTTGCTTCTGACCGTCACCTCTGACATCTGACCTCCTGAGAGTCGAGGGGTCAAGGGAAAAGAGGATTTCCCTGCAGGGAGCAATAAAGTTTCAAATTACATGACACTTGATTTAAGCCTGTTAAATCCATCAGAGGGATCAGGAGAGGCTGCACGCAAAGCTCGCACACAGGTTTACATGTGAAGGAAGATATCTGGTAAACACAGAGAGAGAGGGAGGCGCTCGGTGCAGCACAACACATCAGTCACACACCCTCAGAGCCTGAAAACACAAACATGATCAGGTTTTAACCCCATCAGTTTGATCCTGGCTGCAGTCTGGACGAGTAAAAACCAGATTCTGTTTGTTTTCTGCTGCTTTCGTCAACAGGTTTGATGACATCCTCCAAATGTAAAAATATAACTGTCAACTGTCAGTAAACAACTAGACTAACAAACACCTACTCACGACTTTCACCTGCCAAAACCAACAAATATTTGTCAAAAAATACATAATTTTACATAGATTCAGTGTACTGTGATAAAAGAATAAAGTGAGTGACACAGCGATGAAACACCTAGGCCTCTAGTTTTGCAGACCGGGCGAGATGAGGGCGCAGCGCACCTGCACTTCGCCAACTGGGTGTGGCCAGGCGGATTTTGCAAGTTTGGCACACTGTGCACGCTGGTGCAGCTACTCCTCTTTCCCACCTCTGTCCCTCCTACACGCGCAAGTCGGAAAGAGGGAGGAGAGAAGACGTGGAATGGGTTTTACACACATCACACCAATCAAATGAGCCCCTCTCCTCGCCCTTAAATGTGCCACGCGAAGGTGGAATGAGAGTTTACTCAATTCGCCGTGGCAGAAGAGAGCAGCAGCGTCAGACGGCCAAACTTCTCCCAGGAGGAAACTGATGTTTTGGTCCGGGAGGTCCAAGCTCTCAGTGTCCGAATATACAGAACTGCGAGCAGACCTCCACGCGCTGATGATGCAAAGGTAGCCTGGGAGGAGGTCACCACAATCATAAATCAATGTTGCGTTTCTGTCATGCACACGCGCTCTCTCTTTCTCCCTCACAGTCTCACTCTGTTTCTTTTCTTTTGGCTTTTCTAAGATGACAGATGCTGAATATATGCTCCCTATCTGATGCTGTGGCTGTTTGTGGTTGGCTGAGAGGAATGTGAACTCATTAGTTTGCAGCTGTGTTAATTAAATCAGGTTGGGTTTTCCATTACGTGTGCCAAACGTGCCAAACGGTGCCAATCCCCTTTGATCTGACATCAGATGTGACGAGACAGTCGATATAGAGATACATTTACACCGGCTGTGCTCTGCCTGCGCTGACAGTAGACCTGGTTTCAGCTGGAGTGGACTGATTCAGGAGTAGTCAGCGGCTGATCGTTACTGGGAAACATACTAAAATGGGAAATACCCCAGGTAGCCACTTTTAACTCAGCCTCAAGTGAAACCTCTCCAGCTGATTACTTGTAGTAAGATCACAGGAGTGACACAAATCCTCCAGAAAGCCACAAGTATTTTCTTCTGGACAGCATGTTCTTGCAGGCAAATTTTCTCTGTTGTCATCAAATTTTTTATTCACTCTGCTATTCGCCTTTTAAATTCTCTGTAAATATTATTTTTATTGTTATTTTTTATATCTCTTTTATTAATAACCAGTCTGTTAACCTTTTAAAAATGATTTATAGATTTCTGTATTCCACTGAACTCTTTGGCATATTTTTTATTTTTGTTTTTATTTATTACTCTTCTATTTATGTGTCTACATGATGATACTGTATGTTATGGTACATGCGCAAGGCAAGCTGTATTAATAAAGTTGTCTGAATCTTAAGTGTATGATCTGAGTTTGTCATTAGGAGGTGGAGGAGATGGTGTATGGTGTGACCTTGGAGAAACGCCTGCCAAGCTGCAGACCACTGTTTCAGACCAACAAACAACAAACCTAGTTGTCTTTTAGAGTCATTGCTGTTTTTCCTGCAGCTTTTAGGCCCCAAACGTGATGTCTTCTTAAGTGACCCATCACTGTGTTTCCACTGGGGATAGAGGCATGAGAAGAGATTATAATTTACCGAGAAATTGCTCCTGTTCCAGTGGGGATTGTTCTCCTAAAACTGGGTATTTTAAGCCAAAAAATGATCTTTGCCTAACCATAACCAGGTGTGTTTTATGCCTGAATCTAACCACATGTTAACCACAGAACTGTTAAAACTTCAATTGAAAGGAAACAAATCTTTGGCATTTCGGATATAGCATTTCTTGTTACTTATTGATAGATACTGATGCCAGTAGTGACATATATGTGCACTAAGTTTTATTGTCTATATCTTTCAGTGCAGCCAGTTTATTGGTTTGACTCTAGTTGACACTGTACAGATGCAAATGTCTTGTGTCTCTTCTTAAACTTGTCAAACTTTTTTTTTATTTTTTAACTTAAGAAACTAAGGATCTAGTAAAAAGACTTAAGAAACATCCACTGAAGCAGGAAGGGCCAGATTTGCCAAAACACATATAAGGGTTGATTTGATATGTCTCTTGCCTTTGGTTAATTTTCTGCCTGCTGTGAGGACAAAGATATTGATCTGATTGTGAGACTCAGACAACCAGCACACACACAGAGCAGGTGAAGTCTGAATATACCATAAGACAGAGGCAGAGGCAGCAGTGTTTGCTGTCCGGCCCACTTTGACTGGATGCTAGACAAAGAACAAAGACTGTGTTTGAGAGGAATTTAGATCATCACTGGGTGCTACTGTAACTGGACTTTGTCACTTCCTGTTTGTTTAACAGGAGAGTTTACATTTTAACCATCTCCCCCCTCAAGTTCAGAAGAAACTGCAGTGAATGCTGCGGTAAAAGAAAGTTTACTCATTAGGTAAACTCAAATCACACTGCAGTCAGAATATTGAAAGCTTCTCTAAGGTGTTTTTTTAATGAGAAACTGCAGTACAGACATTGGGAAAGGAGTTTATCTCAGGATCCAACATTATAGACGGTTTAATTGTGTTTTTTTTTTCTCTGTGACTATCTGTGCTGCGGCTGGGGAAAACAAAGCCAACATTGCCTAAAAATTCTTCCTTGAGATGCAGAGAGTGTCTGGACTTTGGTTTGGATTCGTGGTCTGTTTATTGACTAACTGCTTTACCTGGTAATAATTCAAGCACTTAAGCGTTTGGTGCTGCCAACCATGACTTACTGCAAAATTGCAAAGATGTGGATTTCATGGTGATATCCTGAAGTGGCTTATGTTTATAATAGACAGGCATATACTAACATCAATGGTATAGAGTCTGAGAGAGGTGTGATACAGTGTGGGATACCACAAGGGTCCATGTTAGGACTCCTATTGTTTCTCATCTATAAACACAATCTTGCAGCTGTGTCTAACACAATAATGCTAATATTATTTGGAGATTATACTTATTTAATCATCTAAAAAGTTGTCAGTATATGAATAAATCATTATCAGTTTAAGTGTACGCTATATTGAGGTATTTTTTCTGCTTCACCTTTATGTCAGACAGTAATTTCCAACTGGATAAGCTGTTACTACGTCACTCTCTTCAAAGCCAGACTTCAATGAGAAAAACAATAATTTAACGCTGCTGAATACAGCAGCTACGAGTCTAGTTTAGTTGGTTTGTGATATTATGTGATTTCGGTGTTTAAAAGAAAGAGAGAGAAAAAAGCCATTGAACGAGCTGTCTCACGGAAAGGTAGAGCGGTGATAATACTCTAGTGTGCACTTAAACTGATATTCATTTTTTTAAGGTGGCTAAAATATGTTTTGTTGCTGCCCCTGTCCACTCCACAGCAGCACATTGCCTAGCTTCTGTGTCAGACTTCAGCTTACTACTTCAAACTGGGGGTGTACAAAAAATCATCTGTATCCAACACCCTGACTTTGGATAAGTACCGCATGCAACCCCTCTTTAAATCCAAACTATCCCTTTAATACCAAACCTAATTCAGTCAGGTAGTGGTTTAATGGCAACTATCAAATACCAATGGTTGGATATAAAGATGTTATTTATAGACTCATGCTGTCCAAAGTACATGTCTTTTATCCTGATCTTAATTCAAACAAAATTATTCCATTTTTCTTCTGATTGTTCGTCCAAATTCCAGCTCAGTGCTGACTGACTAAAGCTGCAGGAAAATCTCCAAAACTAAAGCATTACAGTTTGATGTTGGCTGGATGGCTGGAAGAGTGGGCTACTGGACGCAGAAATGCATGATGAACCCAAAGATGACTGAATCTCCATTTTCTGTTTCCAAAACTCCACCTTAATTCTAAATGTGATCTTCCTTTCTTTCTTTCTGAAACAATCCAAAACATTATTCAAACTGCAGACAGGTTCTCTTCAACCATCAGTTCTAATGACGTATCCTGCTCTTTAAAGCCAAAAATAAATTAATTTCAATAAATAGTTTCAGGCCCAACTTTTAAATCCTCCCTGAATTTATGCCAACTAAAGACAAACCAACCAACATGAACCTCATTTTCATCGAGACAACATCAAGTTTCCATCCCTTTCTCCAGAAATTGAATACTTTATACTTATATTTTACACACAGTCAGTGTACGTACAGTGTTTGTTTTCGTCACTGACAGGCTCAGAGTGTTATTCTAAGTGCCTGGAAACATTATGGAAAGGATCTTTACAGAGACAGGCCTTTTTGTGAAAGAGTTACAGTCCTTTTATTTAACTAGACTCTCAGCAAACCCACCAGACTCCATTTAAAGTAACATTTTAGCGTGTATAGAGGCAGCTTAATTTTACATCTAACTGGGTGAATTAAGGGTTTATTTCAACTAAATCAGAGTTGGTGATTCATGGAACAGCAGAAAGACTGAGTTTTGTTTTGTTTTTGTCAACTTTGAATGAGGTGCGTTTTATGATAATAAAATAACTGTTTATTTGAATGGAGTCTGGTGGGCTTGGTGTTAGCAATTCCGACAATTTTCACATTGCGTTACTTGCGCGAGTTTAAACACCAGAATATTTTGTGTTAACTCGCTTCATAAGCACAAATAACTTGCCTCATGCGCACGTGAAATCGAATCCAGGTCTTCCGGCAGTACATCCTCAGCATCATACGTCCATGAAGGATCTCAGTGCTGATTGACTATAGCCGTGCAAATTGGTGGCTACAGCCAGTCAGAGTTCAGCAAGTTCATATTTTTCAGCTCTTGTGAAAAAGTGTAAGATGTGATCGCTTCATTCAGCCTGCTTAATTTTGCATATTTCGTGTCATTTGTGTTGCGACCATCGCACCGCTCAGCAGGAATTTGCTAATTGCGTCTTCACATTGATTTTACATGTAATTCACTTGCAAGAATTGTACTCGTGCTCAGTGACAAAAACAAACACTTTGAATGGACATACATTAACAGGGCGCAGCTGACCCAAGTGGTTAGACTGCAGCCTTTTTCAAAGCCGCCCACTGCAGCAATCTCACTCAATACTGGACCAGTTTCAAAACCCGTTGTTCCCATTAGTCAATCAGACACAAAAACATGCAGGGTCCAGGTTGAAAAATGCAAAAGTTACCTTGTAACACTACAGACTGGGGTCTGTCTGAGGATGCGCTCCATTATCCCTAAATTCAACATGACCTAATCGTTATATTTTGACACTTGTGCAGAAGCCCCCTGCATTATTTAAGTGACACAGTAGGCAGCCTTTTGAATTGTGTCTTGACGCAGAACAGGTCGCTGTTAAGTCACACGACTAATGCCGGGTTCAGACTACACTACATTTTGTCCATTCCGACAGTCACTATGTCAGATTAGGCAATTGTGGAGTCATTAAATCTTGCTGTGACTTGGCCGACAGACTTGACAGACTACTAGAGCTTGAACGCATCACAATGTAATTCAATGCAACTCCATCAGCTGTTAAGACCCAGACACACCAAACCGACCTCAGAGAACTAGCAGCAATAAACCAATGTTCAGCCAATAAATCAGTGGGCTCATTAGATGCTCCAGTGTTCACATGTCCGGGCCCCAAACTCTCACCCAGATCAGGCTTCCTCTTGTTCCTACCAATCATCCAACAGCTCATCCACCTCCATCACACTAGAGGCATTCCTAACAACAAGCCCCCAGTTAAAGGGACATTCTGTGTTTTCTTTTTTCCCCTATCCCCTCCATAGTGGCATCATTATAAGAGCCTATTATGGCGTTACAGAGGCCGACTCACAGACTAAATGCCTTGTTTCTGTCCGCCATGGGAGCCTTCTATAGAGCCGCAACTCCCTCCTTCAACAGAGAGGCCCCTTCATCATGCTGCCCTCCTCCTCCTCCTCCTCCTCTCATCCTCCTCGCTCTCTTCTCCCTCAGACACAGACAAGCCTTTATCTGCCCATCATGTGCTCGCTCTCTCTTTCTCTTTTTTCTCCAGCCTGACCCTGTTTTCCACAGCGAACAGGCATGCCGGTTAGGATTTGGGGGGGAAACACACACACACACACACACACACACACACACACACACACACACACACACACACACACACACACACATGCAGAGCGAGAGGGGAAAAGGCTGATTTGGAAAGCCAGCTAAATATTTTATCCATGGCCACGCTATCTGTCTGTGTAGCTTAATACCGATTTGATGTTATCTCCTAAGTCTTTCCAGCAGAGGTTTTTTTTTTTCATATTTTATTTTCTGATCAAATAATCTCTTCATATCTGCTGTGCAACATCTAAACTGTGCACCATGTCATCTCGTTGACTTTTCTCTAGCTCTGTGGAAACGTGTAGACTGGCTGGACTATAATGTCCAGCTGATGATTGGTACGAGGCAAAAGACCACCACAATAAAGAAAAATCAACCGCAGAGCTGCACAATTTGGATATTTGCACCAAACTCTTGTTTTTGTGAAGCAATTCATCATTTGGTCTAAAAAAAACCCAAGAAATCTGCTATTACAGTTTCTCAGAGCACAAGATTCCGATCACTTGTTTTACCAACAATCCAAAAAGGCAGCAGTCGACCTGCAGCTCCTCTGTTGAGTGAGCTAAAGTTACTGTTTTTTTCAGTGGAGTCTGGTGGGTTTGACATGAGCAAAGATGGGGAACCAAAGCCGTTAAAGGGGTGAAAATATTCTCAATATGTGGCTAAGATGCGTTTTGTTGCTGCTCCAGAAACTCAAAAACTGTTGACTTAACATAAAAACATGTCAAGGTCGCAAGGGATGAGTTTATGTGTCAAGTAAGCATAAAGTTTTTATGTCATTTTCACAGTCCAAGACACTTGCATAGACTTTACATTAAAATTTAGTGTCATGGATGGATTTGGGGTCTACGGTGCAGACAAAACTATCAAGCTATGAACTAATCAAGTGTATCTCCAGAGAGACGATTTAATTATGACAGGAACAAAGGAGGAGCTCAGGTGACATAACATAAAGAGTGAGAAAGTCCACATAGGGCTCAGGTCGGAGGATGGGTCAACCAAACACAGGCCTTTCACTCAGGAGACTGCTGTTTGTGTCTCGTCTGAAACCAAAAGTCGATATGACAAATTTTAACCCAAACCACGTTTTTTTTCTAAACATAGCCACATAGTGTTGTTGCCTATACTTCACCATGTTGTTTCGGTGCGTAACTGTGAGTGATTTTTAAACCACAACTGTTCATGCAAATGCCTGTCACTGCGCTACAGACCAATAAATACTCCTAGTGGTAGGTGACGCAATACAAGTTGGTTTTGGCCGGCCCATCGAAAAACATGGCCCTATGAAGAGAGGGGCGGCTCTATGTCTCAATCTGCTTCTTTGTATCTGAGTTGGCGGGCAAATGAAAATGAGGAAGTACAATCTGTAGTTCAAGTTTTTTGTAGGCCAACACGGAGGGTAGCGTCACATTGGTTCCCTCGTCGAAAAGCGCAACAGATTTTTCCATTGGATTTTAAAATTAAGACAATAAGCTCTATGACAAACAAACATTTATGATACTTACACTTTTGTTCAGCAAGATAATCTTCACAAATGAAAACCACTTCTATGATTTTTGAAGCATAGATGCAATCACCAGAAGTAAATAGCTAGCATTAGGCTATAAACGAACTACACCACCACCAGGTTGTAAAGCCATGTTTGGCATGATGACGTTCTGTAGTCTTATTTAGCCACTTGATAGCAACCACCTTTTTTAAGACACAAAAGCTTCTAACAGCCCATTGGTCCAACATCCCATTGTTCCGACCATATCAAACCCATTGTTCCGAAGTCCCGTTGTTCCGAAATCATCATGATGCCCTGTGGTTAAGGTCTGGTTAGATTTAGGCACAAAAACCACTTGGTTAGGGTCAGGAAAAGATCATGGTGTGGGTTAAAATGAAAAAGAAAGTGGCAAACACATAAGCCGTGAGCCTGCTTCGCCTCGAGCCTTTCCCAGCTGACCCAGAGTCGGTTGCAGCGCACCATCAAGGCAGAAATACGCCCGCCGGGAGCTGTTGAGCACCGCGGAGAGCTCCCCACACAACCTGGACCCCAGAGTTAATAACAGGAGGTTATGGTGTTTCTTTCTCTCCTCTCTATGACACTTGTATCTTGACCAGTAGCCTACTTTTGTTGCGATGCTGATCCTCTATGGTACACAAATACAGTATGATCACATATTGGAGGGGACGTCGGACTAATGAGAGGTCGGAACAATGCTACGGCACCGGGGAACAAAACCTGAAAGTCTCTTTAGCTTGTATTAACCACAGACCTTATTTCAGACATCTTACCAAAAACCCATTCAAAAGGAACTGGGAGTGAAAAAATCCAAACTCATTTCCGGGTTTTAGGACCCTTTCCTGCAGCACATTTTTACTGCTGCCAATTTTCCAAAACATATGTTTTTACATCTTTCAGGCAGCCAGTGGCTTTCCTTCACTTCTCTGCAGTATCAAAAAGCAACTTGCAAAGACTTGAAATCTCCTGGAGCTGCATCATCCATCACAGTGAACACCATCATGTCAGAATTATGACACCGTTATGTGGTAATGAATCGCAGACTTTCACAACGTGTCTGCCTTTGCCACACAACAATGAGATATATGTGACAGTGGATTACATAACTCGCGCTGGTTTTCTTTGCATATTGGGAAAAAAAACCTGTGAACTAAAACAAAACTAGAATTACAGCCTGCAGTTGTATGCCTCCGCACACTAGTCCAGTTTCTCTTACAGTTTCCATCCATGCCTGTGAAAACATGGATGCTTCACACACTGAAGATCTATACAATCAGCAAGTTTCAAAGTTAGAGTCACCAATTCAGTATCTGACCAAATGTCTCCCCTTCTGTTCCTGAGATATGACGTTGAAGAATGGCCAGAAAAGTGTTTTTGCAGAACACTTCACTTCATCATTTTATCCTGTTAGACTTTTGTGTAACTTTTTTGTCGTTTTGTGAGGTCACAGTGACCTTTGACCTTCAACCACCAATTTCTAATCAGTGTATTCTTCCGTCCAAATGGACATTTATGTCAAATTTAAAGAAATACTCTTAAGGTGTCCTTGAGATATCATGTTCACGAGAATTAAACGGATGCAAGGTCATTGTGACCTTTGAACAAGAAAATTCAAATTCAGAGAAATTCCCTCAAGACGTTCATGAGAATGAGAGCAACGCAAGGTCACAGTGACCTTCGGTTTTAACCACCAAATTCGAATCAAATCATTGTTGAGTCAAAATGGACATTTTTGCCAAATTTGAAGAAATTCCCTCGAGGCGTTCATAAGATATCAGGTTCACAAGAATAAGATGGATGCAAGGTCACAGAGACCTTTGACCATGAAAATGGAATCTGTTTATTGTTGAGCCAAAGTGGATGTTTGTGCCAAATTTTAAGAAATTCGCTCAAGGCGTTCTTGAGATATCGCATTAATGAGAATGGGAAGGATCCAAGGACAGCCCAAAACCATAATGCCTCCAGCTATGGCATAAAAAATAAGTCTAAAAACAAGTGCTTTGCAGAATGATCACACAAGTCAATGGGCTAAACACTGAAAACCACCGGTGTGCAGTGTTTCCTGCAGTAAAACAAAGATCACCTCAGCTGACTCCATAAACATTTATTACATTTTTTATGAAATAAAACATTAACCTTCAGGAGCAACTTCACTGGTGTGTTCAGTGACTGTTGTTTAGGCTCATCTAGCTTCACTGATCACAAGTCTGCAGAAAAGGCCATACGAAGGAAAACTTTACATTCTGTTAACCCTTCACGGGGATGAAGTGAATTATTTCCGCACGCTGGTTTCATGTGTTACACGGAATTTACAAAACCCTCATGATGTGCATGTGATGTGAAGAGAGTGGAGGAAAGTGTTGCTTTACATTACTGAACAATTTCCTCCTTGTCTTGCCACAGCAGACGCCATGTTTGATGTCTAAACAACCATTTTCCTCCATGTGCTCGGCGGATTTTTCGTGGTTAGCTGGCGTGCACGTGACATTGAATGCCCCCCCTCACCTTCTTCCTCAACTCCATGTTTGTCCACTGAACTCTAATGTCTCGTCTTTCCCCTCCAGTCTTTTTCTTCTAATTTGCCTCCATTGTTCATCTGCCTCCTGTCTTTGTACCCTGACTCCTTTCCTCCTTTCATTCATCTCCTCTCCTCCTTAAAACGTCTCCCTCACTCTCCTCTCATTTCATCATCCTTTACTTCTTTTGTAATGTAATGTCTTCCCATTTTACGTCTTTGTCCCCATATTCCTTTCTTTTCCTCCACTTGTCTACCCCTGTCATCATCTCCTTTTATCTCCCTGTTAAATGTGTCCTCCTTCACCTCCTCTTAATTCTTTCTCCTACTCCTTTCATTTCCTGTCTTCTTAACCTCTTGTTTTAATTTTCTTCTCCTCCTGAAGTTGTTCCCGTCCTCTTTCTTCTTCTCTGTACAAGCACTTCTTTTTGTCTACTCTGCTCTCCGTCAGTCTTTTCTACTTTAGAATATATCCTTTCTTCCTCTTTACATCCTCTTTTTTTCTCCTCGCCATTTTTCCCAGTTTCAATCTCTCCCCTTTTCTGCTTTCACTTGTCCACCTTCCTCCCATCCTCCTTTGCCCCCTTGGTGTTGATCTTTCTTGTCTTCCTGCACATTTCCATTAATTTTGTCTCCTTTCCTCCCCTTTAATGTCTTCGATATTCATCTCCTCGTGGTCTTTTCTCTCTTGTTGTTTCTCATTTTTTTTAATTACACTGAATCCTCCCATTCTCAGTCTTTGTCCCGCCTTTCCTTTTGTATTTGTACCTTTCCTTTCTTTTCCCTTTGAGTCCATCATCCATCCTTTGCTCGTCTTCCTTCCTTTCCTGTCATGTCCCTCTTTATACTCTCCTCCTCTCACCTGCCGTTTATTGTCCTAAGATCACACTCTTATTATCTTGTTCTTCCTTAATTTGTCTCATCTGTATCTTATGTCCTTCCATCTTCCCTGTCTCTGCTCTTACCCTCCTCATCCTTTTGCCCTTTAACTCTTTTGGTATTTTAACATTTGGCTTTACTTATTCATATTTTCTGAACAATCGGGATGTATAAAAATGATGATAACAACTGCAAAATCACCAATTCCTCCCTTTTCACCTGACCTTCTTGAAAATCGTGTGTACAGGGTTCTCGCATATTTTCATGGACAAACTTTCAAGACTTTTCCATGACTTGACCCATGATAAAAGTTTTATTTGGGAAAGGCTGTCCTGGTTACAGTACATTCTACACACGCAAGAGTCTTGCTTTCCCGTGACAAGTGCCGCCACACTACGTCACATATACACTTAACGTCTAGAAGTGTAAGACTTGGCCGGTTAAGTCCTGGAAAATGAGAACTGTGCAAGTTTTACATTTGTATCAAGCATCAAATAAGTTGTTTGAGTTCATTTGTCTTACTTGACATTGCACGTCCTTCAATGGCGACTACTGAGCATCGCAGTGTTGATGCTGAAACAATATATCGTGCAGCCCTAATTCAATGCTTATTAGAGCTACGTTACGTCAACAGTTAACTTACAGAAAATAAATATTATGTGGAGGGTTATCCCCTGAAGATTACTGTAACAATTCATTTCATTACAACAAAATTACAAATTTTTCAATAATTTCTGCTAATAGCATGACTTAAAAATGGCAGGCCTTAAAAATGGGACTGTGAAATTCCATGACTTTTCCAGGTTTTCCATGACCTTGGGAACAGTCAAAGAGCAAGAAATGCTCAGTATCCTACATACTAGTGATGTTACTGATGCCAAATGTTGGCTTTGCACATTTCAACCACGGATTGTACGTTTCATGCGTATCATATCAACATTTCCAAAGTGTCATAGTGTATGAGAACCACTGTTCAAGACCAACAAACAACAAAACAGGTTGTGTTTTAGCAAATCATCGCTGTGTCTTCCAGGAACTTTTATGCGACCTGTCACTGTATTCCCTACAGAGACTGTGCCACCAAAACCTGACATTTTAAGCCAAAACATGGTCTTTTCCAAATCATAATGAGGTATAACCACACGTTAATCTCTGCGGTTTGTAGAAACATAAAACTCCATCATTTTGTCTCTTGAGTGGATTGTTGGAGCAATAATACTTAATTTCCTGCAAAAATAGTGTATGTACACGTTTTTGAAAAACAAGGGTAAATCACCTAAAATATATTTAAATATATATATATATATATATATATATATATATATATATATAGTGTCACGTTGGCATCACAGACAGGCCGGAAAACAGTAGTAGTAAACAGTAGAAAGCAGCATGGAGGCCAGTGGAAACTTTGTGGTGGTTACTTCTTTTTTTTAATATATCTCTTAACTATTCAGTCTCTCTTGGCGCAGACTAACTTGGATCGATGTTTGAGTGCTGCTTGGGCAGAGATGGACGGTATTTGGTGGTGGTGCATTCACCTGTGTTAAGTTTCCATCAATGCTGATCAGAGCAGGAGCCGAAAAATACCTGCGACTACTGCGGAGTCTTTCGACCAGTGTGTGCATGCCGACTGTAACATACACAGTATATTAAAAAGCCAGATGTTACTGGGTGATAGAGTGCAGTGGAAAAGGGGACAAAGACCACAAAGAAGTTGAACTCCATGCAAGAAATTTTACGGATAAACTGTTATAAAGGTCCAATGGGGGAAAACCAAATAGAGTTTTTCACTCACTCTTACAGAGCAGGTAAAGTTTCCATAATTTACAGCTGAGGTCAGAAGCATGTTTATAGGCAACTCCCATCAAATACCCTTAGGATAACTAAGTAACTAATTACTGATTACTAATTCACTCACGTACTGTACTTCAGTACAATTTTGACGTACGTCTTACATTTGATGCTTCTTCATACTTCTACTCCACCATATTTTGGAGGCACATCTGTTTTACAGCTAATTAGTTAGGCTGCTTTTCAGGTGAATATTTTGTTAGGTAAGTTTTATTATTTCTTTGCCTCCTCATCTTCTAATGTATTTGTGAACCGATTTAAGTGTTTATTAATGAATATTTTGTCCCGCTGTGTGTCTGTTCCAATGTGTGTTCACTGAATGCTAGGAAGAGGTCTTGCCTACCCTCTGTAGGACACAACTTGGAGGAACTTGTCCTTCCAAAGACGCATCCTTGACTTTGAGAAGCACCAGTTGATCGTTGCCTTGTCTTACCAGTCGATATTTTGTGATACCGGCCATTAAAAATACAAACTGCCCCACATGAGAGGTGTTTGATTCATTTTTATGCACTCTGGCATCATATTACCCTTTAAAAGTTTATTTTATTTTCCACATTAATGACGTATTGTGATGTTAAAAAACAGCAGTAGTTGTCAGAAATTAGTATTGAGTAGACACAGAATTCTTTGCAACTGCTACCATTCAAAATGAGAGGATTTTGAGGTGCTTGAACTCGAGTATTTCCATTTTAAGCTACTTTATACTTCTACTCCTACATCTCACCTACATTTTACATTTTATTCCACAAAATGTATTTATCAGCTTTAATGCTTGGATTAATTTAGATCAATAATACAAAGCATAATCAACTAATAAATGATGTATATTTACACATTAAACTACTCAGCAGTATATAAAGCATTTAAAATGAGCTCAACTTTTAGCTGCTGCCTGCAGCATTAACAGAAAATATGTGTGGACCCACAACGTGTTTTTGATCAATGATATTGTGCTATTTTTTTGAGGGCTTTAATGCATGAACTAAATGACCTTTTAAATTATTATTATTAGTCCTATTATTGTTTTCAAAAATATACATGCAGCCTATTTAGATCTAGTCATAAAACATTTGGGGCTGAAGCTTCAGAAGTTCAAGCCGAACAATGTCACTGGATCAAGTTGTAATTGGTGACAAATACTGAATGAATAAACCCTTAAATGACCTTAAATGTGCGCACAGCTGTTTAAATAGATGATGGAGTGGATTCTGAATGCTTAAAAACTTTTCCTTCACCCTCCTCCCATCCTCCATCTTTGTCCTTTTTACTTCTTTCTTTACTTCCTCTCCTCCTCCTGTCTTCCCTCTAATTCATCTCCTCCCATTTATTTTATTTCTCCCTTTAAAACTCCCCTGCTTTCCTCCTCTCCTGTCATCTCTCCCCCTCTCCTCTCCTCTTCCCTTTGTTATGCTAAAGGCAGCCGCTGCTTGAGCTGCGCGAGACACACAGAGACGCTTTTAAAGGAGGAGAGAGGAGCGCTCGAGCTCTTCTTCTTCTTCTTCTTCTTCTTCTTCTTTTTTTTTATATCCGTCTAAGCTCCACTAGCGTGTGTGCGCCGCGGACAAGGAACATAATTCTAATGAGAAGGAGGGAGGGAGGCGCGCTCCCGAGGCTGAGGGGGAGGAGGAGGAGGAAAGGAGGAGGAGGAGGAGGAGGAGGAGGAAGCCAGTCAGCCATCCAGCCGCGCGCGCATGCTCGAGACAGCAGGTGCCCGAGCCCCCGTTAAAGAAAAAAAAAAAAACTAATTTGCATTGCTAATGAGCTCCTCTGAGCCTCCTCCCCCTCCATTTTGGGGGGCAAAAAAGCCTGTAATATGGCGACATGTTTTTATTCCTGTACTCCTTTTCCTCTCCTTCCAAAATCACAACAAAGATCAAATAATCCCTTTGGTGAGTTTATGGTTATCCGAGAATATTTTGCAAATTTTGCAACAGTAATAATAATAATAATAATGATAATAATAAAATGTAACAGAAACATCAAAGGAGAAGGTCACTGACTTCACAGCTGATTGGACCCACACACTGTAGCAATATTACGTAAAACACAACAGCCACTTTTCATGATGTGTGTGAGCAGATTCATTTGGGTTAATGAGCCAATTTAAAGGTGTTTTTCACCATCAGATTTACAAGCGGGAACAATAGAGACTGAGTGTGACGCCACAGGGAGACGAGTCAGCCCGGCCGTCCATGCAAAGAGCGTTAAATGATCGATTAATCAGCCAATCGAGAGGGATGCTAGTAATAATCGATGGTGATAAAAGAGCAGTGAGGGAAGGGGGCTCATGGAGGGCTTCGACATCAACAACAACAACAACAACAACAACAGAGAGGAGGGGGCTCACACTGAATTCCTCATTGAGCAAAACAAGTGAAGCGCCAAATTCCCAACAAGCAGCCCCCTTGTCTATTGTGGGGGGAGAGAGGAGAGAAAAGAGGCTAACACACTCCTCCCTCCAACCCTCCAACCTCCTTATAGAAATGATTCTGCAGCACAACAATAATAACAATAATGACAATAATAATAATGATGTTTTATTATAAACACAACCATGTTTCCTGCTTTTTCCGCGCTGACCTCGTTTACATCTCACACATGGACGCCAGGCTGTGATTATGATGTGATTTCAGTCTGTCTGTCGCCATGTGCGTGCGTTTTTACACGCTCTTCGTCGAAAATGGCTGAGAGACCCTCGCCCCCCCCCCAGCCTCCCGCCCCCCTTTTCTGTCTCTGTCTCTCTGCGCGCGCATTGTAGCTGTAATATTCTCAGCTTTATGACCATGTTGTTTTTCTTATTATTCTCATTATAAGGGCGCATAAACAACTTCATGCACCTGTGCATTTTTGACATTATTCTGCAAGACTGAACGCGATGAAAACACACAGAGACATGCACACACACACACGCACATATGAACAGATGACAGGCTCACATGTCAGATGCACAGAGGCAGATTTAACGGTGACCGTTTCTGTCTGCCCCCGGGCGCAACAAACGCCCCTATACAGCATGGAAATATAGAGAAATCATACAGCAGCTGCACGCGTGCTGCAGGGATGCTCTAACGACTCCACATGAGATTGAAACATCAAAGCTCCCTGTTGAGCCTCACATGAACACTGAAACATATGAAACACAGTGTTTGTCTCTGTTGCTCAATGAACGGCGCACAGAAACACACAAAGCAGACGCTCACGGCGGAGCCAGTCTGTGTGACTGATCCGAGCCATGTGACTGACTAAATCATGAAATTTACATTTTCTGTCATTTTCATTAATGTCTCGCCCCCCTGGTTGCTTCCAGAAGCAACGAATTTTTGGGCACCACCACAACCACCTCCACCGCGCGCAGCGCCGCCAAACAACAGCCCCGTTCATTGTCCCCCTCCGCCACTCTCTCCGTCTCCTCGCGCACACCGGAGACCCTCCAACCACGACAAAAACAAGCCCCCTCCTGCACACCCCCACCACCATCCCCAGTCAGTATAACCTCACCGCTCCTACTACTACTATCACCACCAGGTTAATTTGACCGTTAACGGCTAATTACCCGCCGGCTAATCGCCATTAAACGCGACCTGTAGCCTCCAACTGCAACCGGCGGGGCGAATAAAACGGTTCATTTCAAAGAGGTGAGAGGGGAAATAAATAATGAATCAAAGGCAGAGATGGATGCAAACAGCAGGGAGATGATGAAAGAAGAGAATAGATAAATAAAACGAGCCAAACAAACCTCCTTTTCGTGCGCGTAAATCCGTTTCCAAGCGCGTGGAGAGAAAGGTAATAAGCTTGTTGTGTTGGACGGGAAAAGACGCTGCCGGGGCTAAATCCTACCAGCCATCCTCTCTCTCTCTCTCTCTCTCTCTCTCTCTCTCTCTCTCTCTGTCTCTCTGTGTGTGTGAGAGAGAGAGTGTGTGTGTAGAGGTCTCTCTCTCACTGTCTGTCTCTCTCGCTCCTTTGCGCGTCTCAGTCGAGGTCTCTCTCTCCCTCCCCCCTTCTCCCTCTCTTTCTTAATATCTCTCTCTCAGACAATTGTGAGGGATGGATTTGGCGCGAGGGGTCTCGTAGCGAGACGTTGGCAGGTCCCACACGCGCGCACCGCACACACACACACACACACACACACACACACACACACACACACACACACACACACACACACACACACGGACGCACGGGACGCTTTCTACTTCGCCGCTCACTCCCCTATGGTTGCCCCTAGCAACTGTGAAGACCACCACCAGCCCCGCCCCTCGCCTCACCATACCCCAGATCCCCCCCCACCCCTTCCCTAAAATTCATCCCCCAGTTAAGAGGGTTAAGAGAAAAATTATCTTGCAGGGGGTTAATTTGTGAACGGAGCACGCGCTTTTCATACGCGCTCAAAAGAAAAAAAAAAAGAAGATGGAGTGAAGAAGATGAGAGAGAGAGAGTCAGCACTGTCTGAGCGCCAACAGCTTACAACTCTCCCTGTGGTGGCTGCTCCATTCACGTTTCAGGCATTGTTTTGCACCAGTGTGTGTGTGTGTGTCTGTGTGTGTGAAGGCAGGAGAACAATGGGGGCAAAGCATCAGGGCAAAGAAGAAGGGGGGAGAATACAGAGGGCAGGGGAGTGGAGGGAGGTGTGGGAGGGAGGTGTGGGAGAGAGGCCCCCCCTTTCAAATATCAACCATTCAGAGTGGACTGGAAGATGATGGAGACGCACTGAGACAACGTCCACACTAAGCCGGCTAAATTTAAAAATGTTTGCTGGACGCTGGACGTGGCTTTGTTGCGTTCAGCTCACACTGCAGCTCTGTCACCGTTCAAGTGTTTACTGAAGGCAGTTTGTCCTCCTTTAGAGCTGTAAAGGCCTGGACACAGGAAACTGACTTCGGAGAATTAGTGGCAATGAAGCCCCACCTGCTGTGTCACCTGACAGCGCCATGTCTCAGCCAAAAAAGTTGCACATGAACACACCACAAAGTGGACGGCCAACCAGCCTATGCGTCTGCACCTGTGTGAGAGGAAATAACCCTCCACAAAAGCGGATGGCGGTCGTCTGTAAAACAAAATGGGAAACTGGAAGACCATCTTGAAGGTAGTTAGCCAAATAGCAACCAAAGTGAAGTGGGAGATAATGGAGGTTCAGAGAGACAACGTCCACACTAAGCCGGCTAAATTAAAAAATGTTTGCTGGATGTGGCTTTGTTGCGTTGAGCTCACACTGCAGCTCGCGTCGCTGTTCAAGTGTTAAATGAAAGTGTTTCAGCAGCAGAGCGTCTTTATGCAGTCTGTCCTCCTTTAGAGCTGTAAAGGCCCAGACACACCAAACTGACTTCAGAGAATTAGTGGCAATGAAGGCAACCTGCTGTCACCTGACTGCGCTGTGTCTCGGCCAGAAAAGTTGCACATGAGCATACAGCAACGACTACAGCTGACCGCCAACCAGTGCATACGTTCTGTGCCTGTGTGAGCGAATATAACAACTCCTCTGACCTCGTCACATATCCATGTGCGGTCATGGACTTTTCGCATCCAGATTCGACGTGCAAGGTACCCTGGGTGCATTGGTTGTTGAGGTTCTGGGGTGCCATGTCAACTTCTGCCTGTTACGTGCATTGTCTCTTTTAAAATATGCTTTGATGTTTTTTTCTGCAACAACAAACACATGGTTATGTTTAGACAACACAAGCAGGTGGTTGAGTTTTGTAAAAAAGAACAGGGTTTGGCTTTATAATCATACGGGATGCGAACACCGCTTTTCTGGGTGACAGTCAGTGTTTGTTGGACCCACCCACCCCATTCGGACTTTTGCCCCCTTAACTCTTATTGTCCCACCGCTGACACTTCCGGCCAGCATCAAACTATAAGGGCGACCAGTTGTGTATCATGCCAACATTAAAGGATGGCTTTACTTGTCTGTGTCTGACGCTGGAAGTCACTGCACAAGCACCACATTTTGACGACTTTGGAGTGAGACAGGGTTGAACTCTCCACACCAGCAGAAACTAGCCAGTTAGCACATTGAAAGAACAGAGTTTATTTTATGGTGTGCCAGTGAACAGTGACACAAACCATCAGAAAACGTCTCTGCTATAGAAAATAATAATGGCCCGGTCACCCATGATGCGGAGCTTGGTTCTGGGAGCTTGGAGGGTGTTTGTGGTTGCAGAGCGGAGGGTGTGTGAGGAGGTCTGGGGGGTGAGGAGTTCCTTGGGGTAAAGGGGGCGTGTCCGTGAAAGCACTGGTGGGTGAGGAGGGAGACCTTGTACTCAATTCTGAGTGGGACAGGGAGCCAGTGAAGCGATTTCAGGATGGGGGTGATGTGATCATGTTTGCGCACCCTCATCAGGATCCTGGCAGCACAAGAGATCCCGATGAGGAGTGTATTATAGCAGTCCAGCCTGGAGGAGACAAAGGCGTGGACAAGCTTCTCTGCATCTGCCAGAGTGAGTGTTGGACAGAGTTTAATCTTACCTTAAGTAACAAATTTGTCTTGGTCTCATGCTTGCTGATCTTTAGCTGTTTGTTTACTTTCCTCACTTCCATTTCTCTTCTTGTGCACTGAGCTGAACTATCAGTGTGATTTCATTCGCCAACGGGCGCCGCCATCACAAATGCTAATTCAACATGCTAATTCACAAACTGGCTAAAAACAAAAGGCCGATGAGGGGTAACAGCGCAGGACACACTGCACCAACTTGGGCCACAGATGCTCACTGGTGGCCTAACATTAACCATCAGCTGACCATCAGCTTGGTGTGTCCGGGCCTTTATGATATCATTTTACAATATCTTATGTCCAGAACCAAAATTCAGTACTAATGTGGTGTGTCTTTTCCGTTTTTCCTTGCAGGAGACCAAAGTTTGTGTTCTACCCTTCCTATTCTTATCCACATGGTAGTTGCTTTTGTTAGAATGTTCAGGAAACATAGTAAAGTTCGCCTGCTCTCTTACTGTATCGTATGATACAATACAATCTGGTATTACGGTATAATCTCATAAGCCTTTTTTAAATGTACTCAGTCCCTAGTACAAGAGTCTCTCATGTAGTTCCTCTGTTGCGTCAAAGCCCTTTAAGTCTGTTCTGGATGTGTCTCAAGCGTGCTTCTCTGTGTTGGCGTGATGTGTCTCCTGCTGTGTCACAGGGAAGTGGTCTTGGTCTTGTTGTGCGTGCCCCTGACACGAGGGTCTTGACTCCTGAGCAGTCCAGGATTAATCCCTTCTTTTTCAGGTTGTTCATCACCTCCAGTGCACTGCGGTGGATAATTGGGCCAGTAGTAAAACACTCTGAGTTTTGCTGGGTAGTGTCTGGAAATGGAGCCCTTTTTCTTTGTGTCTTTCTGGTGGTGGAGTAAGCCTCTCTTCATCAGTATTTCAGTCGGGTAATCTTGTTCAAAGAGCGCTCTTCTCCCTTTGTTGTGAATCTCTTTCTTTTTCGAAGCACCAGCTCTTTAGTTTTGTATTACAGGAAGTAAATGACCATAGACCTTTGGTTGGAGCCTTGCAGTTGTTTGGATCCAAGGGACAGCGGCAACCTCAGGGGCTGATAAATGAAGCTAGCGCTGAAGTGCCCAAAACTGCAGGTCCAATAATGTCCACTTGAGGCTGGCTCGCTCCACTGACCCCTATGTTAAAATCTCCAACCTTACTGCAGAAATAAACATGTCTACAGCCTGGTGCACATTTTTTTTGTCTCTATAGGTAATTCTCCCCTATATAATGATTGTATTAGGAGTGAATTTTCATATAAGGTGCCCATTTACATTTTTTGAAAGATTGAAGTTACGCATAAGTAAGGGCAGGCTGCTTTGAGTGACAGGCTGTCTGCTGATAGTGTTCTGGTGTGTGAAATGACATTTAAATCTGAATCTAAAATAACGCCCAGGAGAGTAGATCTCTTTTAGTTCTGGGGCCAACTTAGAGAATCCCAGTTTTATTTTTGTTTTATTGCTGCGGTCCCAGTAGTTAGGCTGTGGTTAAGAGGTAGAGGCGTCGCCCACCAATCAGAAGATCGGCGGTTTGATCCCAGTCTGCATGCCGATGTATTCTTGGGCAAGATATGGTGAAGTTGCTCCCGATGGATGTTCCGTTGGTGTGTGAGTGCCAAGTAGCCATGTAGCCTTGTATAGTGTGTGTGGATGGATGAATGTGATGTAGTGGAAAAGCGCTTTGGGGGGTCAGAACACTAGGTTCTATACAAGTGCACTCCATTTACCATTTACAGGGCATTGTCATTGTCGGGCTGAAGCAAAATAGATAGTTGCATATCATCATCATCATCACTAGTGTAAATATGAAAATTACGTTTATGTTCCCCTGATTATACCTAAAGGGAGCATATAGGGAGAAAAAAGGAGTGGACCTGAGGAACACTGAAAGGTAAATCATATGTTTCTCTTGCATGATCCCCAATACTAAGGGAAGAATTTCTTCCCGAGATGTAAGATCTGAAGTAGTTTAGAGCAGTTCCAGAGAGCCCAGCGCAGTTCTCAAAATGTCACTTCTAACCGTCTCTGTGATCACTCATAGTAGATGTTGTTGTAGCTGATCACACAGCTTTTAATCTGGATCCATGCAGATTTTGTCTTGTAATTCTGAGATCATAAAATGGTGATTTTGCTGCAGAACAGGAGTTACACCTGGTGAACAGGTAGCTTTTAAGAGCCACAATTCGATCACTGTTTTCTGCTCTTTCAGTTGTCTGAAAACAAAAACATAAACATGCAAACGAATAAACCACAAGTTTGTAATGATCACAGTGAGCAGAGATTTAACCAGAGAGTAATCACACCATCTGTCCCACTGCTCAACACATGTTGGCTGTGATGCATATTTTGTTGTTTGCAGACCAAAGAAGAAGAGATTTGGCTGTTTTCCTGTTGTTCAGATTTTTTGGTGTTGACAGAGGTCTTTGCCAAAACCACCTGAGAGTGCATGCATAGACACGCACTGTTGAAAAAGAAGCAAGCTTTGTGTGGATGAAGTCATGGAGACAGATGTTTGAACATATTCCTGTGATTAGAAGCGCTTTGAATTGAAGTCACAATCGAGACACGGAGGGCAAGACAGAGATGTGTCACTCATTGTGTCGCTGAGTCTGAAGTCCGATTCTGAGGATGATTCGACATGACAGCTAGCAGCCTCCTTTTCTCCTCGTCCTGTTTCCTGTGATCTCCTCCTACAACTCCTCTGTTCTTCTGAGTGGAGGAAAGGAGATGAGGAAAAGATGTGTAGAGGAAGGGAGGATCATGATAAAGAAGAAACTGTTTTAGTGAGGACATAGACTCAGTGATCTTCCTGGTCCATGGTCCAGACCAAACAGCCAAACTTGGTCCAATGAAAAGAGGTGGTCTTGGTCCGGAACAAACTGAAACACTGTTCAGTCGGGTGGGAATCACTTGAGGACCCATGATACAAAACTATCACGATATATGCTGAGTATTGAAACAAAATATGTTGCGATATATTGCAATTTATTACCTTTTCTTTGAACTGCAAATGATTTCCCCCAAGGAAAACTTTGTCAACATCATTTTTACCTCATCAGATAAAGTCTGTTCATCGATTTTAATCATTTTTATTGCCACAAAATGTGACGCAGAGCAGACAGACTGACCAACACCTTCATAAAACCTGTCAGAAATGCTGCACACACCTGGCAAACTGAACTCTTAGCAGATTTATTGCCCTCTTCGAGGCCAGATTAAGCTCATGAGTGAAACACTTTACATGCATCCCGCTAACTGAAGGGCAACACCCATGTTAAAAGCGTTGTCTGTTACTGCATCGTTTGCTCTGGTGTGACTTTTGTGTATTGCTTTTGTATTGAGAACATGTGACAGCAGTCTCCTGTCCTCTGTCAGATAATGTGCCGTAATAGTCACCCTTCCTGCTGTACTCAAAGATTCCCCAACTTTATGCTTCACTTCTCTGTGCAGCTTGGGTACGGCGGTGTTGGTGAAAAAATGTCAGGGCTGAGTCACATACTTGGGTTGTGATACAAAAGTCTTTGTATGGACGCAGATCTTTGCACATGAAGTAGCTGATGGACGGGATAATTTCCTCGCTCTGTCAGAGTTGGATGGTAGTTTTGTGAAGCTAAGTGTGTCCAGTGTTGGCTGATTTTTCAGCGGAGCATGTTTAGCATTAGTTTTCCCTCAGTGTGGAGAGAAAGTATTTTAGTCTCATATGACATTGACACTGATTTTATTATTGTAGTACCAAAGGTTGCATTAAAATGTGTATTTGCAAAAATCAATTAGGCGCAGAAAAAGGAAAAACAAAATGAGCTGCAGTAGGACGGGGGAGGGGAGACCAAACGTTTAACTGACATATAGTCCAACCACTTTGTAAAGAGTCCACAAGAAAAAAAACTCACAACACTTCCCATGCTTTGACAGGATGAGAGGACCCATCTACAAACAATCAATGTCAAGTATCAGGAGATGCAGCTCACGTAGGTGAGGACAACAGGACCTACAGACATATGGGCTGGTCACATCCAACAATGTAGAGGAGTAACTGGAGGGTTGTTGGCCTGGATCCCAGTATGGGAAAAAGATCCCTTGCAGTCATTTAACCACTATCGATATGTCCTCAGCAAAACACCAAACCCCCAGTGGCTCCATTAGATCTGCTCAGTGACCCGCAGTAACAGGTTGTTCGCACTCAGAGGACACTCCCTGTCTGGGGAAAAAAAGGTTAAAACCCAAATTAAAGCCATTCAGTTTTTACCTTCTTAAAGACCACATAAAATCCTCTGCTGGCCAATAAAAAAAATCCCAGATATGTGAAGGCAAGTCAGGCGAGTTTTAGTGCATTCTGCTTAAGACTCCATCATATTAAGAAGTACAGAGAAGAAAAACCTCCAGCTGTAATTCAGCGGCAGGAGTGCTGAGTCAGACTCGTTTCTGCTCCACATCACTGCTCGACCGTCTGCAGATCACTCCATATGCTCACCTAATGAGGCTTTGAGACCAGGAACACCTACACACAGACACACTCACACACACAGTGAGGAACATAAAATGCCTCCGACAACAAAGCCCCCCAAAAAAGATTCATAGCAATCAATCTCTGTGTAGATAGTCAAAACGCTTGCTGAGTTCTTCTGTAATAGTCATGATAGTCGGTTCAGATCAATGGAAAACAGCCAGGAAGTTGGCATTTTAAGGGATTTTTATTTCAGTCCTGAGCCAGTGAGCCTTAACATGCAGGCTGTTGGGACTGGGGGTTTGCTGAGATTTGAATTGGTGGAGGATTTTGGGACAGATACACAGCCCAGCAGTAAACTGTGAGAAAATGACTTCAGGGGAAAGAGAGTCTCGGAGGTGTTTATATGTTTGTAATATAGTTGGTTTGCTGATGTTAAAGTTTGAGCTTGTATAATTGTAGGCCAGAAAGAGTAACTGGTAAAATTTGCAAGCATTCTTCTAATGTGACAATTTGTTATGGGAAAACTTTAAAGCTGGCACAAATATTTGCAATAATCAGTGACATTTGCATTAATTATTGTGATTGCAGGATCGCAGATTCCTGGAAAGACTTATTAAAGAAGGAGTGACAGTGAGGTGGTTTGGTGAAGAAGTGCAGGACCTCACTGCAGTTTGAAGCTCCAGCAAGTCATCAAGGTAAGAAACATTTTTTTTTATCATGTTGCAGCTGACTGAAAGCTCCAGAAAAGCTTCTGTGTGTAACTAAATCTGTTCTTTCCTGACTTTATTGGTATAGATTTCTCAGTAGAGTTAATGACACCATGCATCACCGATGTGTTTAATGTCTGAGGTTGTTTTCACACTTGCCTCGTTTAGTTTGGTTGAATTTAAACTTGGAACATTTAGCCCGTTGGTGCGCTTCATTTGGAGACATTGTTGAAGAGGTGGTGTCGAATCTGTTACAAACAAACATTATCCAACCCAACTGAAGGAAGCACTGAACCATTTTGGATTAAACCAGCTCCTGTGGAGGCTGTGTTGAAGATGATGGGCACACCTGATGGATCTTTGGAATGAGCATGTTACACTTCCTGAACTGTCTGGACATGCGCCTCTATCCCATGTTGACCCACCAGTATAGAATGGATTATCCCACTTTGACCCACCAGTGTAGAATGTCTATCCCACTTTGGTCGACCAGTGTAGAATGGACTGTCCCAGTTTAACCGACCAGTGGAAAAGGGACTATGCTACTTGGACCCACCAATGTAGAACGGACTATACCACTTTGTCCCACCAGTGTACAATGGACTATCCCACTGAGACTGACCAGTGTAAAATGGACTATCTCACTTTGACCCACCAGTGTAGAATGGACTATCCCGGTTTAACTGACCAGTGGGGAAGGGACTATCCCACTTTGACCTTTAATAGAAACCGCATCATCCCACTTTGCCCTGCAGTGAACAGCAGATTGTCCCTCTTTGGCCTTGTAGTTCAAACCGGACTAATGAGTGTGCTGTAGAAGGCTAATTAAGCTCCACAGCTGTAAGCGGCTGTAATTGCACGTGCACATGTAAAGCTTCAGGGCAAAGTTGACGAACAGACCTACATGGTTTCATTTTTAATTCCCTCTTAAGTCTCTTTTTCTGCTCATCCCCTGATTCTCACTCCTCCTGCCTCCCTACTACCTACCTCTCTGCATTTATTTCCATCATCCCCCTTTCATAAACTCTCTCCTGTCTCCTCTCACTCCCCTCCCTCCTTATCTCAACCTCACTCGACCGCTGCCTCCATGTTTTTATATCTCCGTCACAGCATCTCTTCACTCTCTAATTTGGTGGAAACATCCTTTAATTTTCTGCTGCTATATGCCGAAGCTGAATGAAAACACACACACAGGAATCAACATCTGCAAAGATTTATCTATCTGTCAGTCTCTTTGTCTAATAAACACACATACATAGAAACAGAGGACAAGCGCACACTCGTACGCACACACACAATAAAATCCAAACACACACAGTCCAATGTCGTCTGGATGTCACCAGACAGTGGGATGTCTAGAGAGTCCTCTGCCTCTGGTGACAGCAGTGTGTGTGTGTGTGTGTGTGCGCGCGCGTGTGTGTAAACAACGACACGGACAGACGAAAAAACAAACAGAGGATGCAGGGCGACGGGGGGAAAAACAACAGACGGATGGCAAGACAGAGGAAGAAATGAGACAGGGAAAGTGCCAGACAGCGGCATAAAAAGAGAGGGAGACAGAGACGCTGACAGAGAGAGGGAGGCATCGATAGAGTAAAGAGAGGGGGTAATGAAAGAGAGGGAGAGAGTTTGCCTGAGGACAGTGCGACCAGCCTTGGCATGCCTGGCTAAAGCAGGGGCTGCTGGGTAATAAATAAAAGTCATGTCAGACAGACAGAGAAAAAGAGACAGATACACCAGAAAGACATACGGACAGAGATAGAGAGATGAACAGATGGATATTAGGGATAAAAAATGGTGAAAGGCTTACTAAATGTTGCGATAAATAGTGTTAGGGATAGTAATATTGTTAGGATTTTTAGGGATACAAAATGGGATTTTTTTTGTGCCAGTAGGGACAGTAAATGGTGCTAGACTGTATGGGTAGGGCAGGTAAATAGAATTAGGGATAGTAAATAGTGTTAGGGATAGCAAATTGTGAGGATTTTTGTAGGGATACAAAATGGGAAATGTTCTGTGTCAGCAGGGACTGTAAATTGTGTTTGTAGGATTTGTAAATGGTCGGAGGGTCAGTAAATAGTTCTGCATTGGTGGGGCAGGTAAATGACACTGGGGATAGTAAATGGTGTTAGGGATAGTAAATCATGAGGATTTTTGTTGGGATACAAAATGGGAAATTGTTTTGTGCTACTAGAGATTGTAAATGGTGTTTGTAGGACTTCAGTGGTGGGAAAAGTAAATGCTGGCCCAATAATATCAAGTAAGTAGTCTTGGGGACAGAAAATGGTCATGGATTACTAGAACTGGTAAATAGTTTTGGGGATGAAAAATGGTATTGGGTTATCATTGCTAATAAATGGTGTTGGGATAGTAAATGGTGTTGGCAGGACCTGCAAACTGTATAAAACAAATAGCTTTTGGGACAGCAAATGGTCTTGGTTACCTGGACTGATAAATAGTGTTGGGGATAAAAAATGGTATTGGGTTTATCAATACTGAGAAATAGTGTTGGGATAGTAAATTAAATAGGGCTCTTATCTGGTAAACAGTGTTGGGGATAGTTAATGATGCTGGACTGGTAAAACTGCTTTTAGGGCTTGTGTGGTGTTTTCATTGTTGCAAATAGTGTGAGGGATACTAAATGGTGCTGGGAACAGTACCTAAAACTGTATTAAACTATGAGCAGAATGGCTTCAAGCTCACTATCTGCACTATGCACAGATTAGTAGCTTGTGAAAATGGACCACATGTATCATAATTTGACCTGATTTCTCTGAGCTGTCGTGTGAGAAATGTCTCCCGCTAACGAGATGAAATGTACGAGAGGTTTTGGTGAATAAATACCAGTGAAATTGGCTTAAAGTTCCCTCCAACACTTTTCTGTTTCATACTGATATGTTTTGCTTTGCAGGGGTTGAATGCCCATTTCAGTGATATGTTAAAATATTAAATAAAATAATGTTTTGCTTGGGCATTAAGAAGGGGAGAAAATGGGGGAGAGTGTCAGAGATGGAGAGAGGTTGATGTTATGTGAATGGAGAACGTGGATGTGAGGGAGATTTCACAGTGAAGTCATCTGTGTTATCTGAGCTCTGCACTGAGCAGGCAGCTGTGAATGACCACGTTTCTTCCCTCCCACTCATGCTATCACCAAGCATTAAGGCAAACACCTAATGAGCTTTGTGTGAATGTGTGTGAGTATGTGGGCACCGCAGACACTCTGCACACTACTGCTCTCTAGAACGTGTACCGTCCAGTATTGTACACGCTGAATTTGTAAAAATATAATTATAACTCTAAAAAATCAAAACAGTTTTTTTTTTTTGGCTTTCAAATTTATTCAGGAGTGTATTTTGATCTACATGAAAGCCCAGTTTGTTGTTGCCTTCTAAAATGCATTTGAGCATTAATTCAATTTCAATTCAATTTGATTTAAAAAGCCTAATATCACAAATTACTATTTGCCTTGGAGGGCTTTACAGCATACGCCATCCCCAAAGGTGCAGACACACCAAACCGACATCAAAGCCAACTGTTGCATCGTCTACGTTGCCTCACGTCACCCTGTGTCAGTTGCATTTGAACACACAACAAAGACCTTATCCGACGGCCAAGTGGCACGTACGTTCTGCGCCTGCGTGAGAGAGAGCGGAGTGAGAGAGTGGTACATCCTGTTAGCTGAAGGGTTTCCGATCTGTGCAGCCGAGCAGTGGATAGTGGTTAGTGGATATAAACGGCTCATTCTAAGGCAACGGTAACACCATGATTCTTATTTTCAGGTGATTGTACACCAAAGAAAACATACTTATTACATAACATTCCATTTCTTCCAATATTTCCTCCTAAATCCGACACACTGGAGCAATAAAGTCTTCAGTTATTGTGAGAGACAGATCTCGGGCTCTGGTGTCAAAGTCTGACACTTTGTCCGGCCAACCAGCGACCCTCACAACCTGGGCTTTGAAAAGAAGTGAGGGATTATAACTTTTTAAGTTCTGCTGTACAATATAATAACAGAATACTGAACAAGCCCTCGTGTCTCTGTCTTCTACTCAGTCCAAAATGCTCTTATCTCAGAGCAGAAAAATAAATCCCCTCTACCTTGCTTCTCTTATTCTTCTCATTTCTTCTTCCATGGTGGATTGGCCATCAGCCGCCTGGGGGCTGAAAATTTGGCTGCTCCCTTTTTTGTTTATGTACACTAACAATGCAATGCACACAAGTTGTGGGGAGCTGTTTGAAATGGATGGTGGATATACGAAACATCACTGGAGACCACCTTAGTCCTGCATGTGTTAGGTTGAGGCCCTTTGTGGCTGTAGGTTGTAGGCTGAGGCCACAAAGGCATTTTGATTAAGGTTAAGGTGGTTTTGGTTAAATGTTAATAGAGAGTGAAGTTGAATCTCGGCCTTCAGTGTTCCATTAATGCTTTGATCTATAATATTGGCCAAATGATGTTGTCTTTCCATCTTTCCATCGAGATATGACATGCAAGGTACCGTGGCTGCATTGGTTGCTGACGTTCTGGGACGAGTGTGATTCAGTGAGTCGTCACTGTGTTTCCAGCAGCTTTCTAGGCACAAAAAGCAGCTGCGACGTTGCTGTGTTTCAGGCGGGTATATTGACCCCAAAGGTACCTTTTGGCACCAAACGTGTTTCTTTCTAAGTGATTCATCACTGTTTTTCAAGCAGCTTTGTAGGCACTGAATGTGGATGTTTTGAGGAACCATAGTTATTTTACAAGCGGCTTTTTGGGCGCTAAATGTAGATATTTTTCAGCAGGCCATCACTGCTTTTCCACTGAGGACAGTGCCACAAAAAGCAGTTGTTTTTTAGTGAGGCATTGCTGCATTTCTTGCCCAGATACTGCTACAAAAACCTGTTATTTTTAGCCAAAACTCATTTTCTCACCATAACCAAGTGGTTTTGGTGCCTAAAGCTGAGCAGCTGAGGAGTCAATTTTAAATGTGGTTTGCAGACATGTACATTATCAGCATTTTTTCTGGCGACTGGGTTGGCATCAGTAGGATGTAGACATAATTTCTAGGAGACAGGAATGTGTGTATTGTGTCAAAAACAACCAACATAGAATCTGGGACTCCTCATGGCCTCCAGATAAAATTTTGAAGTGCAAACTTTTATTTCAAAGCTACATCACGTAGATTTGTGTGATTTAATATCTGTGCATTTTATATAAATGTTTAAAGTTAAACTCTGAATGCAGCGTTTGAATCTGTGTGTGTGCACGTGCACGTACATTCACAAAATACAGCCTCTGTGTGTCTTTTCATGCTTCTACATGGGTGAGCAAGCGTGTGTGTGTGTGTGTGTGTGTGTGTGTGCATACTCGTGAGTAAGCTTATGTATATGTCAAGGGTTAGGGGAGGTGTGTGTGTGTGCATGTATGTGTGTGTGAGTGAGTGTGTCGTATCAGGCTCTCAGCGCTGCCAGTCAAATTCATTTCCCGCTCACCCATCCCCGCTCGCTTATTTTCAGACGTGTGGTGTGCTCGTGCGGCGGCACGCAGCGGCCGTTGACCAATCGGGATGTGGTTCAGAGCCCCTGTTGGCAGCAAGCGGCTCTGCGATTGGTGGGGGTGAGCAGGCTATAAGCGGAGGAGTTTAGCTGGGATTAACTTCGATATCTAATCAATGTTGACTGGTGGAATAACAGAAGGAGAGACAGAGTTGGGAGGAGGGGAGAAAGAAAGAAAGAAAGAAAGAAAGAAAGAGAAAGAAAATGGCAAAAGGAGAAGTAAGCAAGGGGAGAAGAGAAGGAAGACAAGGATGTAAGGGAAGGTGAAAGTGGTTGGAAAGTGTATGTGTGTGTGTGTGTGACTGAGAGGGAATAAGTCAGGCTTGAAGGGAAATAAAAGAGCATGAAAACTGTGTGCATTAGAGGGGAGAGATGGAGCAGAGGGTGTGAAAAGAGTGGAGAGGCTGGCAGAGAGAAGGACAGCCGGAGAGGAAGGGGGAGATGGGAGGAGAGAAAGAGCTGCAGAGGAAGAAGACAAATGGAGGGAAGAGATGAGGGAGAGGTAGACAAAATGAAGAGGAAAGAAAAGAAGGAAGACAGAGAGAAAGAGGCAGGAAAAGAGAGGGAGATGAAAGGAACAGGGGGGAAGAAATGGAGGAAGCTGAGGAGAGAGAAGATAAACAAGAGTATTAGAAGAGATGGACAAGATGAAAAGGAAGGAAGTGAGGCATGAACTAAAGGTAGATGAGTAAGATGAGAGGGGAGGAAGAGGAGGAGCAGAGATGCAAAAGTAAGGAAAGCTGAGATGAAAAGAATGAGGACAGAAGGAAAAAAGTTGAAAGAAGGAACAGGAGGAAAAGCAGAAGTTAGACGTGGAAGAGGAGAAATAAGAGAAGGAAGCATGAGAGGAGAGGAGGGAGTAAGAGAAGTGGTGGACAGATTGGCAACAGAGCTGAAGAGGGGGGAGAAGGGTGAGGGAGACGGAAGAGGCAGGAGCTGAGGAGGAGGAGATAAGTGGAAGAGGAAGAAAGGTGAAGTGGGAATGGAAAAAACTTGAGGAAGAGGAAAAGTGGACAGGAATTGGAATAGGATGAAGAGTGATAAAAAGAGGAGGGAGGGAGGAAAGGGAAGGAGATTGAGGAGAAATAGGAGCAGGGAAGGATAAGGAAGAGTGAGAGGAAGAGAAGAGGTACAAAAGTAAGGAAGGATGAGATGAAAAACAAGGACAGAGGGAAAAATAGAAAGATGGAGCAGGAGGAAAAGCTTGAGTTAGAGAGGGAAGACAAGGAAGGAGATGGTGAAGAAGGAGAAATTTGAGCAGATAGCATGAGAGGAAAGGAATAAGAGTAAGAGAAGAGGTGGACAGATTGGCAAGGGAGCTAAAGAGGAGGGGACGAAGGGTGAGGGGATAGAAGAGGCAGGAGCAAAGAAAGAGAAGGAGATAAGTGGAGGCGGAAGAAAGGAAAAGTTGGAGTAGAAAAAGATAGAGGAAGAGGAAAAGTGGACAGGAACTGGAATAGGAGGAAGAGAAATAAAAGAACATGGAAGTGAGAGGAGAAGCAGAAAAAAGAAAGGATGAGAGGAAGAAAGAGCAGGAGGGAGGACGAAAGGGGAGGGAGTTAGAGGAGGAGCAGGTCTCCTTTCAGTGGCTGTGCTCTGATGCATGTCAGCGTCCTCCACCCCCAAACATCCCACAACCCCCATTCACATGAATTAAAGGCTGTGTGTGTGTGTGTGTGTGTGTGTGTGTGTGTGTGTGTGTGTGTGTGTGTGTGTGTGTGTGATGAGTTTATCTTTTGTGGAGGTCTTTAGTTCCAGCGAATGGCTTGGACTGCTCAGGGTGACAATGACACACACACACACAAACACACACACACATAGAGGAGTGAGGCAATAGGAGGGAAATGAAATGAAGAATAAAAAGTTGGAGGCCAAAGCGGCAGCTGGACAGACACACACACACACACAGACAGACTTCAGTTTGGTCTGTTCCTCAGATATCTACACAAACCTGTTTCTAAAAACTAAGAGCACTTTTAGTTGCACTCGCTATACAAATAAAGTTATAATTATATAATCCGACACTGTAGGTTTTGTTACTTGTTGACAGCACCCACATCACACATCTAGACACACTATTTATATTGGTTTGTAACAACGTTACGCTATGCATTACAACTGAACGATATGATGAACTATTCCATTACAAGCTGCTGTGCAACCTGCCTCCACCCCAGCTCCTCCTTTTCATGCTGTGTCTGACTTATCGGTGTCATTTCTGTTTGTCTTTGCTGCTGCTCTGTTCTGTTCCAGAGGGTCGTTGCCGCTGCTCTCCCTGCCTTAGGCTTTGGCTGTATGCGCATGGAAGGGCAGGGAGGTTTTTGTTATGTGGAGGGGCAGAGAGGTGTGCTTGCTCCGCCTGATGCTTTCCATGTAGGCATGTGGAAAGGCAGAGAGGCCCCAGAACAGAGCCATACTGCCAAATATAATGCAGCAATGGAAATAATTATTTGACTAAAGTGGTCCTGACTGAATTATGTTCATTTTCATGCATTTAAAACTTTAACAATCAAGGAGATTTCAATTTTTCTGCTGTACTGAAAACATACCAAACTGTGACACCGTTGCATTGAACCAAACTGTGATTTTTTTGAACCGTTACACAGCTAGTAGCTACAGTGCAACATCTGGATGCAAGGACAGTAAATCCTTGTTTATGTCCTTAGCAGCAGGCAGAGTAGGGAATGACCACCTGTGGCTGAGCAGTTGAATGAAGCCATCATGTATTTGCAATAGCAACAGTTCTATTCTGGTTGAAGACCAGTTAGCTCCTGTCAACTGGTATAAAAGCATAGAGCTGAAAGAGTTATTTCTTTTTAAGGTTCTGCAGTGATTTAGTTCTGGCCTTCTTATAAACATAAAGCTGGGGGACTTCTGAGAGGCAGATTGTAAAAGAATGGTGAAACTTGCCGCAGCAGAGGCTGAAGGATCCAAAATTTACTGTTTACCTCACGATCATTGAGACAGAGGATAAAGCGACTGCAGCAGGGATCACTTTACAGAGTTGTAAAATAGTTTCTGTGCAGGGTTTAGGCGTCTTAAAACTTGTGGATCCATCAATCAAACAAGTCTCTGGACTGCATTTCGTTTTCTTTCCAATTCGAAAAATCTGACAATTAATTGTGTCAGAAAATGTGAATGTCATGGTTGTGGAATCTGTCAAATTCGTCTTCATTTTCCACTTATTTGTCCTTAAACGCCACTCTGGGAGTCTGCCCATGAGATGTTATTTTGTTCTGCAATTTTACACACTGAACTGTGCTTTATTTCAATAAAACTCATTGAATTGAACTGAATTAAGGAGAGGATAAAGTATTGTGCTGACACATCTCGTCTAACGAAAATGAGTGAGAGAGGCTGAGAGAGAGTTGGAGAGTCATCTATTAACATTTAGAGTTTTGAGCATCAAATGGCGTAATCGTCTCTCTCTCTTTCAGTCCATTTGGGTAACTGCTCTCTCCAAGCCACATTAATCTGTGTAATTAGGTTTGAGGCTCGTTTTACCTCCTTTCCTCTCCTCGTCTTTTCTATCCTCCTCTATCTTCCTCTTCGTTTCTTTCTTTCAAATCTTTTTCTTTCACATCCAATCTCTCTCTTTCTTCCTCAATTCCCCTTTTTCTTCTCTCCAGCATTTCTGAGATTGTTTAATCCTCACTTTTCTCTATCAATCCCGGTCTCTATTTTTCTTTCTGGAAATCTTTCCAGCCTCATTCACACACAGAACCTGTGAGTTTAATTATTCATGTTAGAAAGAAACAAGGAGCAAGACTTAAGAGTCTTCAGCCACAGTTAAATGCTAACGTGCTCACAATGACGATGCTAACACACTGCTGCTCAGCAGGTACAGTGGCTGCAAAAGTTGAGGCACCCTGGTCAAAATTTATTTTACTGTGAATAATTAAATGAGTAGAAGATGAACTGATCTCCAAAAGGCATGAAGTTAAAGAAACATGCTTTTCAACATTTTAAGCAAGATCAGTGTTTTATTTTTGCTTTGTACAATTTTCGAGTAACAATTGTTTCCTCAGTTGGTCATGTCAGTAAGAAATGGCAGTTAACAGGAACTGTGGAGGTCAAGCTGAAACTCTCTGAGAGAGCTGCTCGTAGGATTGTTAGAAAGGCAAATCAAACCTCAGTTTGACTGCAAAAGACCTGCAGGAAGATTTCTCAGACTCTGGAGTGGTGGTGCACTGTTCTACTGTGCAGGCACACCTGGACAAATATGAGCTTCATGGAAGAGTCATCAGAAGAAAACCTTTCCTGTGTCCTCACCACAACATTCAGCGCCAAAAGTTTATAGCTACAGGAGGAGGAGCTTTATTTTGAAACTGTAAAAATTGAAATCAAAAAGTAATCTTGCTTAAAATACTGAAGAAATGTGTCACATTTAACTTCATGCCTTTTAGAGATCAAGTCATCTTTTACTTGCTAAGATATTCACTGTAAATTAAATTTTGACCAGTGGTGCCCAAACTTTTGCATGTAACTGTGTAATGTTTTTTTTTTTAAAGATTTGTGTTTTTGGCTTTTACTGACAGGACAGTTTAAGCATGAAAGAGGGAGGAGTGTCATATCTCACAGATATCCATTTCCATCTCTATATCTAACAAATGTGCCCTTAGTGCTACCAAATCATGTAAAACAGCTTGTGGTTAAATTCATCTCACAAGAGGATGTGAAATCAGGTTTGAGACTTTAACTGTCTGCTTGAATGAATGGCTTGTTTCCAAAGACTGTGTTCCTGGAGAAAGGTTGTGGGGTTTTTCCATTCACTTCATTACAATCGGAGTATTCTCTGAGCTAGCCTGTGGTGTCATTAAGGAAGCCACAACTTTAGGCCACAGTCCCTTTAGTCATGGTAGTTTGGTAACGCCAGGAAGAAGGTCAGTCTCCAGTGGCTGTGTAAATCAGTCACACGAGGATGTTTTAACCTTTGTGTCCTCCAACCAGGACTGCTGCAGTTATTACTCTCGTTGGAGCAGAGGAGGAAGACTTTCAGAATGTCAGAGTTGATGCTGATGTGGTAAATAAACTCATCAGTGATCTTGCACAGAAAAATCAGCTGGTGCATATGGACGCGGTGATCTGCCGTAACATTAAAGATCCTAACGAAAAGGGGAATAAGTCTCTCAGTTTATCTCTGTGCTGTTTGTCTCTTTCTCTCACTCTCTCTTATTGTCTTCATCTGTCTGTCCCTCTGTGTATCTCTCTATCTCGCTGTGTTGCTGAATCATGGCAGAGCTGCAGGCGCTGACATGACAGTCAGTCTGGTAGCACTCAGACACAAGTCCTGCTGGCTGCTGTGTGTGTGTGTGTGTGTGTGTGTGTGTGTTTTATATCTGTGCTGACTAGCCCTGTCTGCTGTCCTTCTCCTCTTTGGGTCACATCCCCAAACAGTCTGCTGCAGGAAGACAAACACAGACAGGACATTTACAGAAAATATGAACTTTCTTTGTTTCTCAAATGATTAATGAAAATATAGGCCTCTTTTCTTGCATTATATAGCACTAATAAAATGTTGTGAAGTGTTAGTCCCTGTATTAAATGATCATAGTTGGTTCTAGTCCTGGGGTTTGAATTTTGGTGGTGGACAGATTGTGGCTTTAGGTCCAGTTAACTGTCTAAACCATTCATTTTCAAGAGAACACAAATGTGAACAACAAAATAATTACTGACACTGTGGCCTCTGGTGGTAACTGGTGTCAGACTGTTGATCCTGCTATTGATGTGTTACAAATCCTTCTTGTGTGGATGCTGTTTTCAAAACAGAAAAATAAACTTTCACATTTGTACATGAATAAAAGAAAAATATCTGAAATATCTCCAAACATCAACAGTGAAACAGTGTGTTTATGTGCACTCTCCTGACGTTAAGATACGAGGGTTAGTCAGCTGATTTGTGTTCCAGCCCTTCTAACCCCAGTTGCTTGGGTTGGTAGGGTAGCTTTGGGTAATGACTCAGAGGCTGTACACATGCCGCATTTTTTGCACCCTCAAATTTAGATCCCCAAGTTCCTCCAGCTGCCTCCATGGCAAGATCTGCCAACACCTTCTGCAACAAGATACAATGCAACAGGCTCCCTATGGCATCATTAAAATAACGCCAGGGGGTTCTGCCCAAGTGTCAAAGCATGATGAGTAGAGACCCCGTTGCAAAAGAAGTGATAGCCCGATCATCAGATAGCAATCAAAAATTCCTTCCACCAACACCTTTACCACTTTGTTATTGGTAGGGACTCCACTGAGCAACTTTTGTAACTTTTCAAACCAGACAATCTGACAATCTTGCCCACCTCACACAGGGTTTGAATTATCTCTCTTGCCATCTCTTGTGTAGCCCCTTTTACATTGCCTGTTTAAGGTAGGAATAATAATAATAATAATAATACATTTTATTTGTAAGCACTTTTAACAAATGCTCAAAGACACTTTACAGTTTTTGAAAAATCATAAAATAGATCTAAGTCAGAATAAAAAACAGCAATAAAACAGTATAAAACACACAAACTTCTACATTAAAAGCTAATTTAAAAAGGTGAGTTTTGAGCATGGTCTTGAATGTTGGGTGGTGTGTGTAGATACGGATGGGTTTGGGGAGTGAGTTCCAGAGGGAAGGGGCAGCGATAGAGAAGGCTCTGTCCCCCCAGGTTCGGTGCTTGGTCCATGCAGGTGAGAGGAGATTTCCTTCAGATGAGTGGAGGTCACGGGAGCCTGGTTGTTGAGTGCTTTGTGTGTGAGGAGGGTGCGATGTGAGATGGGGTGACGGGGGAGATGTGGTCTTGGGAGCGGGTGTGGGTGAGCAGGCGGGTAGCAGAGTTCTGGATGTATTGAAGTTTATTGAGGAGTTTGAATGATGAGCCACAGAAGATGCTATTGCAATAGTCCAGTCTGGATGTGATAAATGCGTGGATGAGGGTTTCTGCAGCAGAGACGGTGAGTGAGGGGCGGAGACGAGCAATGTTCTTGAGGTGGAAGAAGGCTCCTGGCGATATTTATTGATGTGGTAGTCAAACCTTAGCTGGCTGTGCAGTTATTGAAGGTGAGGCAGGGGTTGTGGGTGGCTTTGGTGCGGGATGTGGGGTCAGTTGTCTCTGTTCAGTTGGAGATAGTTTGTTTGCATCCATGATTTTATTTCAGTGAGACAGTTGGTGAGTGTGGAGTAGGTGGTGTTGGTGATGGCTTTGGTGGAGATGTACAGTTGGATGTCATCGGCGTAGCAGTGGAACTGGAGGCCGTGATGATGGATGATCTTGCCAAGGGGGAGCATGTAGAGGATGAAGAGGAGGGGACCAAGCATCGACCCCTGGGGGACACCTTGGGACAGGGGAGCGGTGGGGGAGGCGACTGGCCATTATGCCCCCTCACCGTGCTGTATATAAGATATGATCGCAGAATGAGGGCTAGGACAGGAGGGAAATTTGATGATGTGTTATGTATGTGACCCACTGTGGGAGATTTAAAAAGTGGCTGTTAGCAGTTAGCAGTTAACTCAAGAAGAATAGCAGCCTTAAAAGTCTGCAAATTGGGAAACAGCAAGATCGAGGAGCTCCTTAACCTCTGAGCAGAGGACGAGATCAGCTGTCTTACAAATGATTGTTATTGCTATGTTTGCCCATTGTTACCGTTTATAAAGCGCTGCCAACACGTATGTTTTATTTCACAGTAGAGGCCAACACTATTGTGTTACACGTCACACCCGTCACAGCGTTTTTCATGGCACAATGCCGGGAGCAGTGTATAATAGCACACTGAAACAGCATGACGCAACCATTGTTTGGCTCTGTGTAAAAATGCAAAGGCAGCATAAAGACAGGACTTTGTAGCCGTCCTATAGAACAATATCTGCGTACAAGGGCCTTGTCTGAAACAGTGCACTCCTAAACTTGTGCAATTATAACTTTTCACTCCTCTCAGTTTTGTTGTGGTCACAGAGTTTGTAGGAACTACTTGGCTTTAAGCATACTCCAGTAATTTGACTCAAAAGCGGTGATGTTATGAAATGAGAGAACTATTGCTACCTTGCGCCCCACAGCAAACATATTCTTGACTATCTCAGTCAGTGTAACATTCATTCAGTGTGCAGGTTTGTGTCCTCCTATCAGCATAGTGAGAAGCACTCAGGACTGCCATGGCCCTATTTAGCAGCGATGTAAATGTAGCCAACATGTTGCGAACACTGTACAACAACCAGCACAACATGGATCGGCTGTGGAACAAACACACAGTGACACTGTTCACTCTCTCCCTCGCTGCTCTGTCAAAGCCTCCCTCACCCCCTCTCTCCCTCTCCCTCCCTTTCTCCATAATCCCATTATGTGTAGCAATGACCTGTCAGTGTCAATCAGTGTTGTTGTCATGCCAACCTCCCGCCACGGGCTTGCCCCTGGGCTCTCAGCCAATGGGAACCCTTCCTGCTGATTAGCCTGCGGTGATCTCGTTAGGGAAGCCCCGCCCACTCCAGGGGAGGTACACAGGGAGGGTGGAGGGGTGGTGAGTGATGGGCAGGTGGAGGGAGGGTTACACAGAAAAGAACAGAAGGATTTTCAGGTGATGTAACACACCTTCTGGTGGCCATGTTGGCCGTCCTGATTGGGCCACGATGGAAGCGAACCTCTGCATCTGCAGGGAGCTGATCGTCTAACCACTGACCATGTTCACATGCTCAAAGTATATTTTTTCCATTATTCTGAAAAAGACAATATTCCCATTAAACTCTTTACATGGTAATGAAAATGAATATTCCCATGGACACACAGCTGTGAATACTCCCATTAACATGCCCATATATTAACATCAAAATGTAGAAAAGTGGCTGGAGACACTTGTGGTATTTTGCTTCTTCGCGTCAAAGCAGCCAAGTTTTCTACTGGTGGCCAGCTTGTTGCACTGTGTGAACAAAGCCCCCATTTGCGATTCCTTCAACCACCTTCTCGAAATCAGGAGGAGCAACATGAGGCTCTGTGGCGCAATGGATAGCGCATTGGACTTCTAGACAAACATGGAAGAAGTGATTCAAAGGTTGTGGGTTCGTCCCACCAGAGTCGATCTTTAAAGGTCTTGGGAGTGAGACCAGGTTGCTTCAAGCTGTGCTGATTGTATAGATCTCCTGTGTGTAAAGCATCCATGTTTTCATGGACATGAACTGTAAGCTGACTGGTGTGTGAATGCATACAAGTGCGGGGCGGTAGTTCTAGTTTTCTTTTGTATAATTTTCTGTTTATGCACAAATAAAGAACTAAAGGTTCTTTGTTGTGATGGACACATGAACTCCTTGGGTCATTGTGTCAGATAATGGATGACAAAGAGTCAGTGTTGACTTCTTTTAACTTTTTGTACTCACGTCCTTTACGTAGTCACATTACATTACATAATACACTTTACAGCAATATATAACAAACCTAGTTATTGTAACCAAAAACACAATGTTTTACCTAAATCTATCCAAGCTGTTTTGGTGCCTAAACCAAGCCATGCTGCTGCAACATAATTTAAGCACAATATGTGTCAGCTCACCTGATGTGTGAGGAAGCTGTGGTCACTTCACATATTTTTTGAGAGATCATGTTGCTGTCACTGCAGCTTATCACACAGTTGACAGACAAGTGCGATTCTCAACACCTGGCTGTGTGTGTTTGGATGTAATGAAACAGTGAATATATTAAAAACGGAGATTTAACCTGCTGAGACTAAAATAATTGAAGTCTAATGCATTACACTATGAGACACATCATTTGACGTTCACATGTCCTTTATTTCCTCACCAAATTAAGAGAAAAGCAGAAATATGATACAAATATAAAGGTGGATTTTTCCTTCAAGCCGGGGTTGGAGTGTGTGTGCAGGGATGGGGTTTCTCAGTGTTTCTTAGGGAAGTTTTAACCTGAACCATTTAACACCAGCAAGATTATTACCCATAATCCATGTTTAAGTGTAACCTCTGCTCTTAGCCCCTCAAATTTGTTTGACCTTTGACTTCAGTCAGGGACAAGGTCAACTGATATGATCCCGTGTTCCAGTTTCGTCGTCCTGTTTGACCTCTTTAACCACCTGTCACAGGTCAGACATTCCTCCAAACCACTTTCTGTTCCGCAGAAAATCACAACATCAATACTTTGCAAACAGAATCAGTTAGTGGTGATTTCGAAAATTAATCTTTACATATTTATGATTATGTGCTTTATTAATATGATTTTTTTTTAATCTGCTGCAAGATTCCAGTCTCCTCATAGAAATGAGGAAATGATCTGAAGGCAGTCTCTTCCTGTGCATTGTCTTATCCCGACTTAAAGTCCTCTCATGTCTTTATCTTCCACACCTCTAAACTCTCTGATCCCGGATCACCTTCACTCCTCACCTCCTCACCTCCTCAGGGCACTAAAGAGCTTGTGTGTATGTGTCCAATACTATAGTGCCTTCCTCTGTTAACCTATAGTAACCCTGGCTCAGGTGGGGGTCATTGTCTGCTATAAATGGCTCTGGCTGTACTAAGCTCGTCAGAGGGCGGAGGCTGAGTGAAGCAGGGGAGGATGGAGGCCTGAGGATGATAGAAAACCAACAGCCTGACAGAACAGATACAGTTCTATTGTTCCTGTTACGGCCGTTGAGACCGACCGTATGGTGGCTTCACTCAAGCTTTACATACATAACTGCGTCCTTAAGCTTCTCTTTAGGTTCTAAGTTTATTTGTCTTTCGCAGACAGTATTAGTGCTTCTGTTTCAGGCTGTCAAAATGCCTCTAATATCCCAGAACCCAGGATCAGAGGTGGGTCAGCAGGTCCAAATATTCTTTATAGGGTCTTGTAGGATTCTGTAGTATTGCTACCGCCATCATCACCTCCACCACCACAGGGGAAAAATGTTTTTTTGTGGTGGTCATTAGGAGGGTGAGCATCTAATGAGTGAACATTCTGTTTTGTCCAATGAAGACGTCCTAATCTGCTCCATATGTCAGCAAACAGGCTGAGTGAAGCTTTAACAAAACACGCACCCTGGCTCTGTTTTTGCGAAGCTTTGTTCACCTCCAACCTTTTTTTAGAGCGACAGAGAGCCGTGACTTGGGCTCAATCAGTATTCGTTAAGCTCCCTTAATGTTGTTGTTGCTCGTAGTATATATATCTGGATCTGCACTGCATCTCCCAGAGTTCACTCGTTCGCTGCATGTGAGGAAGAGGTTTCCTGCTGCAGCAGGCTTTCTCTTTCTGTTTGAGCCTGAACCTTATTATCCTTATGGTGCGTTCAAACCAAACGCTGGAATGGTTTGAAGTATTTTGCAACTGGTGAAAATTTGTCTTCAACAGCTGTGCTAACAGTTATGCTAACTAACTGGGTAAGGCCGCTAACTGCTAACTTTGTTTGTAGTAAAGTACAGCTGATAACTGGAATCAGGTGGTGTGGACATGGTAAACACCAACATGTTCTCACTAGCTGTTTGTTAAGTGAACTTTTGACGACTACTAGGTATCCTGAGTGCATCTGTTGTTGATGCCTGTTAAATATATTTTGTCTTTGCAAAATACATTTTCTACACTTTTATTCACTTATTGACTTTTTGTGCAGTGAAAGTTTTCCATTGGTCTGTTTGACATGATGTTAAAACTTCTGATGTGTTCAGATTGAATGCAGTGCAGGTTGTTGGCTCACTTTATTTGCAAAAATTTGAACACAGTAGGTTTTTGCAGTCTGTATAGAAAAAGTCAATTCATCGATGTTAGCTGTGGCCGCATGCTGGGACTGGCTTCACCTCCTAAAGAAGGAACACTGATTGATAGGTGGGGAGATTAAATTAGCTCTTGTGGACTAAAGATCAGAAGTAACCTGCTGAGAACTTCAACAGAGAAATAAAACAAACTCCACTTCCCCATACATCTGCCTCTACTGCCATAGTGTCCTTAAGCAAGCCGAATAAGCCTGAATCACTCCAGTTGGCAGAAGAAGATTGTTGTTGTTGTTCTGGGTGGTGTAAACACTCTGTTAGCTCGCCAGCAGTCAGCTGTACACTACAGGCCACTGCAAGCTAATCTGATGGCAGTAAACATGGCCTGATACACTGTCACCGGTTAGACAGCAGGGCAGATTTAGAAGCCAAACCAGGACGCCACACTGAGCCAGGACAGTGACTTTATAATACTGTAACTGAAACCCAGAGCAGCCTGGGAAGAAAACATGCGCAGATGATGTTTAGCAGTAATGTAACATCTTTACCTGGAAATTATGTGGGCTAAAACATGCAGGTATGTTCCTATGACTTTTTTTAAATGACAGATTTTCTTATTTGAAACTAAATTTGGCAACCTTCCCAGGAGGAAGCTCTCAAATTTTCTAAAATTTCTATGACATCACCTCACTATACCACACTGAGGGTATATTTGGACAGAGCAGACAGTGAGATAGACATTGTCTCTCTTTGTCACAAACAAGCTTAACAAATATGTGTGGAAATTTGTCTGAATGTAGTCGGTTGCTCCTCGTCTTTAAATCATTCTAACAACCTAATGACCAGAAAAATATTGGCATTGTATGTTTACGTTGTTATGTGCAGATACATTGAAATTGTACATTTCAACAATGTTGTGGTTTAAGTGTGGTTCAGTTTAGGCACAAAAATACCTGGTTATAGTTGGGAAAAAAATCATGTTTTTGACTTAAAATACACATTTTTTAGGCACAATCCCGGCAGAAAAATCAGCAATATCTTTGAAAAACAACCGCATTTCATGGCACTATTCTTCTGTCTGTCAGCTACCTTCTGTTTACTCATTGGATGCTTCTTGTTCCTGCTGCTATTGTTATTGCTCTGCCAGTCTGTCTTACTATTTGTTGTTTGTCTGTTTGTATATTTGTTGTTATTTACTGCATTACTTGTTTTATTTTTGCTAATGTTGCATTGTCCATCCTGCTGCATGTGTGCGCTACTGTTGTTGTTGCTGTACTGCGTGATGCTGCTCTCTGTTAGCCACTTTATGCTTTTTGTCTTTTATGTAATGCAAATTGTATGTGTTGCTGTTTCTTTTATCTTTTGATACCCCTCTAATCCCTGTCCCCTTCTCCTCAAGAGGCTCTTGCCTTTTGCCAGGCCGCCATTGTAAATAAGAATTTGTTCTTAATGACTTGCCTGGTTAAATAAAGGTTAAATAAAATGGGTCCAACAAACCCTGGACTTTCACCCTGGAGTTCAGTGTTTGCTTCCTATATGAATGAAGAGCCAAACGATGATGTTTGTGTCTAAACCTAACCACATGCTTTTGTTCCAGCGCTGGTTGTGGCATCCCGGAACGCCAACAGCAGACTCAGGAGGATTCATTATGTGTAATATGTAGACGTGAAAGTCCGCTGACAAAGCGACAGTATGTGACGACTTGGGATGAGGACGTGTTGATATCACAACAGCTTCCTCCATTTCAGACAGTCTGCTCTGCATATACTACTAATGCTTGTGTGACCAGGCCATAAGTAAAAAAAAAAAAAAAAAATTAAATAACTGCTGCGATTGATGCACATGAAGTCAGAAGATCTGAAGTGTCCCTTTGCTGGCTGCCCGTTCATGTTCAGACGGAGCAAAGCCACAGGTTTGATGTAGACGGGGTCACAATCCTGCAGTCCACAGCTTTAAAAGTGAGCTGCCTCTCCTGACACCGTTCACAAAGACTGAGAACACAGATTCATTCTACACTGTCGCTCCAACTCCTACTGAGATCTGTCCCAGAGAGACAGACCTACTGCTGAGTGTACAGTACACACACACACACACACACACACACACACACAGCTTTCATCTCAGAGTGTGAGCTCTATATTCTGTTCAACTGGGACAGTGAGGTCTTAACTAGACTGGCCTAAAAACACTGTTTTCTCTCTTTCTCTGCTTCTCTTCACACTTCTCTTTTTCTTTTCATCTCACTGAGCGGAGCTGTGTGATCTGACAGGAGGCAGCTCCAAGTGTGTTACACACACTATCTGTGCATGTGCATGATGTGTGTATGTGTGTGTTTATATTCCTATGAGAACACTTGGGTTTTATTCTGCCAAAGTGAGAACAGTTTTTTGGCAAAGTGCAGACATTTTAAAGAAATTCTGGTGCAAAGATATTTTGAGTTCAGCACAGTTGGTATTAATGACGCAGGATACTCCCTTAAATCACAGATAAAATGATACAAAAGCACCTAAATTCATTTTAGCATCGACAACCACAAGGACCAAACCAGACTAGTCAAACACGCAAGTGAAGGAGCCTCCAGACTGGCTCTGGGAATGTGACAAGGAGGGAGTCCACGCAAGAGATGTACTTAAACAATTTATTAAGCTAACATTACAAAACCAGCCATGGAGTGGGCAGATCAGAAATGTCAGCAGTGAGAGCAGTGCATGGATGGATGTCAGCTGTGGGAGAAGAGAGACAGAGACAGAGACAGAGCGAGCACATGGAGCAGCTTTCATAGCCTGGAGGTGAACCAGGTGAACTAGATCAGGCTGATGACACTGCTGGCCGGAGAGTGGGAGGAGCCTCACAGTCAATTATAAACTGCCTGTGTGTCTTCAAGATAGACAGTCCCTGAGTGAGCATGTTTTCATGTGACCGGCCATTTGTGTGTGTGTGTGTAATTGCTTGGTGTCTGTGGTCCCTGGAGTGCACTCCACTCGTCAATAGAGAGCATAATGTTGTGAGTTTACCCATAATGCCCCAGGGGACTGGCGGTTGAGTGAGCTCATTGCGGTTTGACTGGTGTACTGAGTGGACACTTGGGATGAGAGACATGGAGAGAGGCAGAGAAACAGAGAGAGGGACTGTGATGTATTTGGCCAGTGTCTGTTGAGTGGCCGAGCTCTGTTGTTTTCATTCAAAGAAAAAATTTTTTAATATTAGATGTTTTAGCCACAGATACCGCATGTATGTACATCTGTTAATGCCCAGGCTCCAGGGCAGCAGGGAAAATCATACCAATCAATCAAATCAATTAAATCCAGTGAAGATAAGTTTAGTACTGAGCATTAGAGCTCTCAGCGCACCAAATACATCAAATCTGACCCGACACAAAGACACAGTTTCTGTCTAAGCCCGACCCGAGCCTGACCCACAGCAGCAGTTTTGGACTAGAGCCCCATGAAAGTCCAAATTTCTACTGTAAAAGAGTAGATTTTATTTTGTATAATGCTAGGGTTGTCAAAATATGTGTCACTGCAGGCCACAGTAGCTTTGTCACATGATGGAGGCAGACGAGACGACACTGCTCAGCCCGTGAATCGAATGTTAATGTATAAAAAAAACGTCCAGATGGAACTGTTGATAGGAGCCCCGTTCTCTGCAATTTCTGCAGCAAGGAATTTTTGTACCATCGAAGAACTTCAAGCCTGAAATACTACGACACATCCGCCAAAATTAATTTGAATTGAAATTTTTTAAATACTTTCACAGCAAAAGTTGATGTATGACATTACTTTAGATTAATTGACTACATGTTACGCACGTCTCTCCCACTGCTGAAGAGGCAGATGCAAACACTGCCAACCAAGTAACCTTGCAGCCCCCATCTCTCTTTTTTCATTTTCCATTTTCAGTTCATCCTTGACTCAAAAGCCCCTCTTACACTGCCAGATTTTCCGCGAATGTTGGGCCGTTTTGCCGGCGAGCTGCGAACATTTAGACACACAGAGCCGGATTGGCAAGTTGATCCAAGGTGCCCAATTTTCCGCCTCGTAGGGTAGTCACCCTTTTAGTTTAAACAGACTGAGGTGGCCCTCTGCAATGGGAGGGGCTGTTGATGACGCCGCACATGTGACCCACAAGTTGCTAGTAGCAAGAGCGAAACACAAACCTGACAGACACTGTAAAGATGAGCAACTGGGGAGACAAGGAATTGTGCGCCCTCCTTGTCCTCGCAAACGAAGAGGCCATTAACTGTCAGATGAGAATCGCAGCGTGACTAGTCGTGGCTTCCCTCCCACGTCACTGTTTACGTCACACGCTGAGCTACACGTTTTGTTACTTGCTCACGCCCCCCATTGCCCCGAAAAAGAGCATTTTGTTTAAATAAATGTAGGTAGGCGGCATTTTGCTGCACTCCCTGATTTTGTTTTTATACTGCCAATGCTGAAAGAACAAATTTGCACAATTCCTGTTTAAAAAGGGCTAAAGCAGACATTTGTGCCAAAGTTGAAGACATTCTCTCAAAGTGTCCTTAAGACGTGGTGTTCACAAGAATGAGAGGAACAAGTTTTACAACCCGGCTCTTAGGCTGCAACAATGATAGGAGACAAGGTGAGTGTACAAAGAGTTAAAAGTGTGTGTCTGAAAATGTCTGAAGAAAAACCAAAAGAACAGCAGCTATGCCGCGAGGCAAGAGGAGATATTCTGTTAGAGGGTGGTGAGCTTTTACAGCATGAAGCACACTGGGCCCAGGTGCAGCTCATGAGGTAACTGATGACCCTCTGCCTGGACCTGCATCCTGAAACAGAGGGAACAGCCAAGAAAACAGGCACACCTAGTGGAGTGGAGGGTTGTCACACCAGGTCACAGTGACCTTGAGCTTTGACCAAAATCAAGTCAGTTGATCCTTGAGTCCAAGTGGACATTTGTGCCACATTTGAAGACACTCCTTTAATGTGTTTTTGAAATATTTTACAAGAGACTTGAGTACAGTGGGTGCAGACACTGTCAGACAGTGATGTTAAATTGTTTCAGACAATATCAAAAGACAAAGGATTCCCCAGACAAACTGGTCATTTGTGATTGGTTGTTAGGGGTAACGAGCTGAGGAGGTTACATCACCTTAACGCTCTGCACAGAGGAGTGGACGCTGGAGACCTGCTGAGGTGGACAAGTCTCAATCCACTGTCTGCTCTTGTCTCTGCAGGGAGGGCCGAGGCAGCACAGATTTCCTCCAGACTGAGTGATTGGACTCGAGGGAGCAGCGAGTCGGGTCAGTCCTAATCTACTGAGGCTCGGAGGCAGGTTTGACCTTTCCACCTCAGGGAGCTGAATGTAGACCACTCTCTCTGTAATGTTAACACCCTCCTGTCTTTTTCTGCTGTCAACCCTTCAAACCAGCTCCACCCCCTCACTGTACCTCAGACCTTACACCATACACGCAGGGGACAATGTGACAATATGAACTGCATGCGGGACAATAGAAAATTGTTCAACAAATTTCTGTATCTGTTGTCGTGTTTGGCAAACACTGCAGCACCCTGAGAATATACATATTGCAAACTGAGAAAATATCTTCACCAATATTTAGGAATAAACAAATACAGACACGCACTGCACAATAACAAACACTGTTTCAAGGGGACACTAAAAAGTGATGAACACAGCTGGGACACGCTCGTTGTTGCCATGGTTTTCTGTGAGTGGTGCTGGGAAATGAGCTAAAATGTGCTTGTGTTTCTGAGTTTTTATGCCTCTGTGCCGGCAGTAGCCGAAGGCATTATGTGTTCTGATTGTCTGCCCGTCCCAATCTTTTAAAACCAATATCTCAAGAATGCCTTGAGGGAAGTTCTTCAATTTTGGCACAAACATCCCCCTGGACTCTGTGACTGATTACATTTTGGTGGCCAAAGGTCAACATCCTATATAATGTGACCTTGTATACATCACTTGAATGCGACTTCACTGTCCTATAGTATAAAATAATGAAGTGATGACATTTTATATCCAAAAAGTCAAAGGTCATCTTCACTGTGACATCTGCAAAAACATTTCTCTGGCCAGTACTTAACGACATATCTCAGGAAGAGAAGGGGAGACATCTGGTCAGATACTGAAATGACTGGTGTGCGACCGCGAGGCGATAATTGTAGCTCAGCAAAGGTCTTCATCTGATGTTTAACAAGGAGCGTTTCATGTCCATTCAAGTAAGTCAGTTTCCTCATGTTGTTTATTAGAAAACCAACTTGTAATTTCAGAGCTCATGCCTTAAATACAGAACCCCCCTCACCTTAATACTCGATTGTGTGTCTACTTCAACAGTCAGAGAGAAAAGGAGACATTTTGATGAATAACATTAGAAAAAATCTTTAAAGTGAACATAGCACAAGCCCAAAGCTTTAAGCAACAAAACATCGACAAACTGGATTCTTAAATGCAGTTAGGGTTGAATTGTCATTCATGACGTGTCATGAATTGTGTCCTCTCCCACCTCTGGATGTGTCCTGAGTGATGAGATCCCACTGCCTCCCCATTTATCTCTCTGTCTTGACTTTTTAATTTTCCCACTCCGTCTTGGTGTTTTTTAATCTCTTTGTTCAAACTCTCAGGGGAGGTCAGGTCGTCTCTCTCTCTGCGCCTGTGCCTCTCAACAACACTTTCTCTCACTCTGTGGAAACCCTTAAATTTGAAAAGATACCAAATATGTCAGGCTCAATTTTAGGAAGAAATATGCTGAGAGCATTTCCATTGATGTTGCAGCTATAAAGATACAGAATTTACACAATGTAAAACTGCTATTCACCATGACAAAGTGTATTCCTAACTGTAAGAAACTTGGTCAGAATGGAGGTTTGTAAGAGATCTAAACAACTACAGGCACTTTAAGCTTCTCCCATCAGCTTGTTAAATATTCCAGTCAGCCCGCTCTTGTATCGATCGCTTCGGAGCATCATTTTAAATAATTAAGTACCAAAAACAGCGACATCTTCCCGTTTTTATGCTCTGGATGCAGCACGTCACTTTTAATTTCCAAACAACATCAGCTTCCTGTCACACACACACACACACTCTTCCCACCCTCAGTTTTCTGTCTCAGCCGTGTGGGTGTGTGTGTGTGTGTGTGTAATGAGTGTGTTGACTTGGCAGTGAACCAGGCTTCTTCACACAGCAGCCGGTTGGTCGGTCAGTCAGTCCTGTCACTGCGGGCTCCGATCCAAAGCCATTAGCCAGGGGAACATCCTGACTTTACCCCGCACTACACTGCCGAGACACAGCACACAAACAAACACACACGCACACACACCTGTCCCTTCCTACAGATGGGCGCAGGTAATGCCATGTTAATTGGTGTGTTTATAGGCTGAGCACTATTATTAGCCAGTTGGTGGATGCTTTTATCTGTATTAAAGATCCCAGGAAAGTGATCAGTGTTGGTATTATAGGGGAGCTGAAGCTCGCTAATGTTAGCACCGCTCGCCACCCACAGCGACACACACCTGGAGGTCAGTGTGGGATTTCTCGTCACGCTAACTGAGAAACTTGAACACCCTTGGTTTCTGTCCATAAGAAAAACGCGAGTCTACTGCACTGTAGTTTGACTCTAAACACATCATTATAACTACAGTTGTAAATGTTGAAAAATCTGAAGTTTGCATGTTAACAGGCAAAATTTGTTCAGTAATAACTCCTAATGACCATAATTTCCATAATGACAAGCTGTATTAGTTGCAGACGAGGTTCATGTTTTGTCAGGAGTGGGTAGAAACACATCCTGAGTGAGACAGTATTTTTTTCAAGGAACAAGTTTTTTCATGTTCCTTTTTTAAAACTTTACATCTGCTCTTTACTTGAGTATCTTTTTTAGCCAGTTATCTACTTTGTTTTCACTACATTTGCCACTTAAACTGTCACTGCAACTGAGCCCAGGCGCCAGAAGAAAATGTTGGGATTGTACATTTCTGCAAACCACAAATCCGTTACATTTGCACACTGCATACATATCATATCAATGTGGGATTTTTTTTTAGTGACGCCTGGCTGTTTTTCCAGCAGTTTTTCAGCCCCTAAACATTTAAGGGACCTGTTGCTGTTTCTTACATTATTTTAAGCACCAAACATGGCTGTTTTTTAGGGATCCATCGCATGTTTTTCTGCATCTTTTAAGCCCCAAACTGTGGGTGTTTTTTAGGCACCTGTTGCTTCTGTAGGCACCAAACCCTCACCCCTCCCTGTGTTTCCTGCAGTTTTTTGGCACCAAATGTGAGTATTTTTAGGGACCTGTCACTGATTTTCCTGCATTTTTTTCATGCACCACATTAGTGTTCTTTAGAGACCTGTCACTGTGTTTCCCTCATTTTTTAGGCACCAACTGTGGGTGTTAATTAGGCACTGGTTGCTGTTTTTCCTGTATTTTTTGACACCAGACTTGGATGTTTTTAGGGACCTGTCATTGGTATTTTTGTTTTATTTTTTCAGCACTGTAGCCTGCAAATGTGGGTGTTTTGAGACCCCTAGCAGTGACTTCCTGTAGGTTTTCAGCCCCTAAACATGTTTTTAGCAATCCTTGGCTGAGCCAGCCTCACTTTATATACAACATGTCCCATGATGAGGTGCTTACTGTGCCTCCTGAAAACCACTGAAATCTCCACTTTTAAAAACTCCTCTTCTAACCTCTGAAAGGACAATGAAGGAAGTTGAACTGTAGGTGAAAATGTAATTAGCTATCTAATGTTAGCCACATTAATTTTGCATGTTTGACATTAATCTTTGATGGTATGATTAAGGCACAAGTTATTTTGTAGCTAGTGGTTTACTGTGCTTTGACAGTGAATAATTGAATAATTCCAGCTCCAATTTATTTATTGCAGCCCTAATCAACACTACTTCATTTCAAAACTTTTTTTGTCTTTAACATGAGTAGGTCTCTCACATGGTAATTTTCACTCTTACTTGAGTCTCTTTTTATGAGAGTATATGTACTTTTACTTGAGTACTCTACCCACCACCATGATTGAGATATGCATCATCATCTACTGTTAACATTAGCAGAAGTGCTCGATATGTGTGTGACTGAGGCATCAGACACCCGTCCCAGAGAGCATTGATTGGATGATTTGCAGGTCAATAAATGTCTAGACAAAATTCTTTTCAAAATCTAAAACACCTTAACCTTGTAAACACCTGCATTTGGTACCTTAAAAAATTGCAGGACAGACAGCCATGTGTTCCTAAAACATGACCCATGTTTGGGGGCAGAGAAGCTGCTGGAGAAACAGCTACTGGTCACTGAAAAAATCAAACACTACGTCACTTTATAAACGTTGATATGACATGTATGAAACATATGAATGTAACATATTCATGGTTTCCAGAAACATACAAAGCCAATATTTTTTTTCTAGCAACTGAGCAGTGTTTGGCTGCACTTAATGCAGCATGTGTGTAGAAGAGTCTTTTTATCAGACACATATGTTATGCTATGTAATATTTTAGGATATGATCATGACAAATGATGCATGTTGCCCAAATGTTGAAAATCAATGAGGTCGTCTTAAGCTGACCTGCAGAAATATTATTGTAACACTGAGAGTAAAGTTGAAATCTGTTCCCCCGTTATAGAGAGATTCAAGAGAAGATGTAAGAGCGTCCACTTACATTTCTGCACTCAGTGTATTGTGCACAAACAGTAATATTGTTTTCTGGCATCGCTTTGCCATAAGTTGATCCCCTGCTTAATGAAATGAAACTGGATCTGTGTGTGTGTGTGTGTGTGTGTGTGTGTGCGGGAGAGTGGGGGGTTATTTGAGAAATGCAGAGAATGTGTTTGGGACAATAAAACTAAAAAAGAGTGTTTTTAAGGACGCTGAAACCTCGAGAATATGGCCGACAATTTGGACGGTTCATTAGTTCTAGAGATCAGGGAGTGTGTGTCCAGCCTGGAGCCACACACTGAGCACACTCGCCTCACACACACACACACACACACACACACACACACACACACACACACACACACACACACACACACACACACCTTGTTTAGTTCAACCCCTGTACACTCATGAGAGGGGAGAGGGTAACATACAGACAGCAGCCCGCCAAACCTGCATTTTTCTGTTTGTATGTTTGTACCAGTAAACACACTAACTCCATTACATCTTAATTAAATCAGTAGCATCTTTCTATCTGACATTTTCTTTAAATTCCACTAGAACCTCTGTGTACATTTTAAATCAGATTAACCGCAGCGGCGTAACAGTCTGCTGCTGCTGCTGGATTTAAATTAAATCAATGCAATAATTCAGTTTGCCACTGTTTTTTTTTTCTTTACATCTGTTCAGGCAAAGCGACAAAGTATAGACTGTTTTTTAAAACTCTGTTCAGCCCAGATCTTTAATAAGAAACGGTCAGGATGTAGAAGAACATGGTGGCCCTTATTTGGCTATATCCTGATTTGAATAGAGATGGGACGTGTCTATATGCTGCAGGACTGAAGGGGGTTTTGTGTGAAATGGATGCAGCTGAGGTCCCCATTATACAACAACACAGCCTGTGTGCTCTGCATAAATACGTAGTGAAATATCTAAAATTACTGAACACAGCAGCTCCAGAGCTGGAATGTGACTGGAATCCGTCCTGCCTCCATCTCTTCTTTCAGTTCTCTTTTTCCTCAGTAATGTTGAGTTCACTGTAAGTTTTACAAATGTGGGTTTGAGTGTGCGAGTTTCAGAGACCAGATCTGCACAACTCTGAACATTCACAACAAAAAATCTCTATGCACAATAACAGAAATATAGACACATATATACATTTTTGTCCATTGTCCGTCCGTCCATCCATCCATTTTCATCTGCTTATCCCGGGCCGGGTCATGGGAGCAGCAGGTTGAGCAAAGCACTTCATACGTCCCTATTCCCAGCAACACTTTCTTCCAGGGGATCTAGAGGCCTGCCCAGGTCAGATAAGATATAAAACCCCTCCAACGTGTTCTGGGTCTGCTCCGGGCCTCCTACCAGTCGTAAAATGCCTTCTTATTAGAGGCACCCTGGAGGATCCTGATCAGATGCCTGAACCACCTCAACTGGCCCTTTTCGGCGTGAAGGAGCAGCGGCTCTTACAGAGCATCACACGGTCAAGCCCTCTGTTGTAGCTGAACTACTTCACCTGTGATCTACAGTTCACACTCTTTGATAAAATACACATTTGTTGTCTGTCCCTCACACTTGCTTGAAGACGTGGTGTTCAAGCTTTTGCGGCTGTAGCCCCTAAATTTTGGATGCATTACCTGCTGCCTTACACTCTGCTGACTCTGTGGTTTCTTTTAAAGACCAACTAAAAACGCACCTGTTTAGGCAGGTGTTTGGGTAATTTATACGTACCAGAGCTCTACTTTTTCAATTTTTTTGTGTGTGTTGGTGTGTAGTTCGAATTCTTCTTTTTTGTTGTGAGTGTGCAAATAGTTTTGTTGTGCACTTTTAACGACACAGCTCAGGTAGTCACTTTGTCTATATTTCTTTCTTGTTGTATATTGTCCTTGTGAAGCACTTTGTGACCTATGTCTGCGAAAAATATAAAAATAAATCTTACTTACTTACTTTACTCTTCTCCAAGCTCCCTCTGGATGTCTGAGCTCCTCACCCTTTCTCTCTAGGTTTCTGGCCACTTGAATCTGCGATCTCATTCTTTCAGTCACTACTCAGAGCTCATGACCATAGGTAAGGGTTGGGATGTAGACGGGCCTGTATATTGAAAACTTTGCCTTCTGGCTCAGCTCCTTCTTCACCACAAAGGTCTGGCGCAGTGCCCACATCACTGCTGATGCTGCACTAAACTGCCTGTCTATCTCATGATCCATTTTATCCTCACTCGTGAACAAGACCCTGAGATACTTGAACTCCTTCGCTTGGGGCAGAAAACCACATCCTCAGACTTGGAGGTGCTGACTCTCATCCCGACCACTTCACACTCGGCTGCAAACCGCCCCAGTACATGCTGGAGGTCACGGTGTGATGAAGCCAACAGAGCAACATCATCTGCAAAAAGCAGAGATGCAGTTCTGATGTCCTTTATTTTGAAGCAGCTAGAAAAACCTTCTACACGTTTAAACCACATTGGAACAGTTTTAAATATTGTAGGGGGAAAGTATGAGCAGAATCAGCCACATTGAAGTTTTAGATGAAGAGTTGTAGAGCTCAACATGTCATCAAGTTAAACTGCTTTATTTTATTTTTCTGCTGTATATGGGCAGCTATAATTGTGCACCAGACCCTTGTAAAAAAAAGTTGTATTCTCATGTTCCCTGAGGAGCTCTGTAGCTAATTAAAAATTGTTTTTTCTGTCATCGTTTGTTGGTGTTATGTCTTTTGTGTCTAATGACTCCCTTGAAACTGAGATGATTCATCTCAAGAGGTCCATCCTTGAACTTTGTTTGAAACAAAGAACACTGGAGCTTGTGAATCTGGAGCAACTAGAATATTATTTTAAAGGGACAGTTCAGCCTAAAACCAAAAATAATTATTTTAGTTAACGTTAAAGCTCAGCCAAGGAGGAAGTCATTGATATTTACATCTTGCGCTGTCACCAGCACAAGCCATCCATGAGTAGATGCACTCTTCCTACATCACAATGATACAGTTGCTGTTGAGTTTTTCAAATGTATTTTTTTATTCTAGTTTTTGGTGCACAGCAAGCCGAGTGCCATCTAGTTACATTACGTTAGAGAGAGGGCAGACATCTGTACATCCAATGTAACACTCCAGCACCAAAACTATCTAGACTGATTAATAGCACTACAGGTGAGAGGAAAAATATATATTTTTGATGTATATATGATTTGGGGGTGAACTGTCCCTATAAACCTTTCAGTCCTCCTCAGTTTTAGTTCATGATTTTCCGTCTCTCTTTTTTGTCTCCCGCTCTTTCTTCATTAGCTCTCGCCATCTCACGACCGTGGGGTTAAAAGTCCACTTCCAGACTTCTTGGCTAACACGAAATTATTTGCCCTCTAACTGAATTTGAGGCGTTTTCTCAGCTGTTGGGAAACAATCACGTCCATTCATGTGTCTGCCGTCCTCCTCCTCCCCTCACCACTGTGCTGTTCCTGCACGCAAAGACTGAAAAACACGCCTTGTCCGTCCAAACATGGACCATTTACTGGACAAAATTTGAAATTGGAATGCAGCCTATCATGGCAGAAAGCACAGTGTCTCAGATATGTGGTTTCATGTGTGAGGAAATGCTGCTTGTACAAAGCAACAGTAATAAGGCTCATCTTTAACTGATTAGAGTCATATCAAAAGCTAAATATACATTTACAAATTTAAACTTGCTCCATATTTCAACTTAAAAATAGATTTTCCCAGGAGACAATTTTCTTGTGGGCAGAAGACATCATTCAGGAGTCAGGGCTTAAATTTAGAAATTTGAAAAATCAATGAAACAGTTGTTCTCAGTCTTCTCATGTTTCACAAGAAGGAAGTTTAAAATTTTCTCTCTTTTTTTTTTGTCTTTTAATGAGCAGATATCATCATCGTCTTTATCCCAGCTGCAGGCCTGCCGGCGCTCCGAACAGATGGAGCGCTTTCATTAACTGGATCACCAGCAGAGCACACGCACACACACACGCACACACACACATGAACAAGCAAGAGAAAGACTGCAGAGTCACACAAATTAAAGAATATTATCAGTAGAGTCCTTCACAAGAAACCACGCTGCTGCTCACACACTCGGAGAGAAAAAAATTAGCTCTGGAGAAAAAAAACACACTGATGCAAACTGTCTGAACACGCAGAATAAAAACAGGCAAATTAACACAACGCTACAGTAACACACGCAAGTATACATACACACACCCACACACTGTAGTACAGATCACAGGCTGAGAGACACAAACATGACATGACAGCTGCACGACAAAAACACAGACACACACACACACACTGCTGACAGTCATTGAGAATGACTGCCACACACTGTGCACTCACATGTTTACACTAAACATACACTCTTTACACTCACACGCACACACACCTCTAATGCTATTATTCCTGATTTAAATCTTGTTTTTCTTAGACCGTATTTTATTTAGTCAGTTCTTACAGCTAATGGTATGAAGACAACATTTAAAGGTTGAAAATGTCTTTTGTTCAATGAAAAACAAGGTGTGTTTCAAACGAAATCCTGCCGTACTTCAGCCATAACTGAGACAAGCATTGATGGGAAACAATATTTAATCTTAGAGGCTGCACAGTCCAGTCACACAGTTTCTTTCCAAGACATCTGTGCATCTCCAGCAGGGAGGATGGCAACAAATGTGGGTCTTTTGTTGTGATGTCACTATTTTCCAGCAGGATTTTGGTCATTAAACGCGGGTGTTTTGTAGCAACATGTCGCTGTGTTTTTGGCTTCTCTTTGGGCATCAATCTTAAGTGTATTGTAGTGACCCTTCACAGTTTTTCCAGCAGCTTTTTAGGCACCAAACTTGAGTGTTTTGTAGCGTTCAGTCACTGTGTTTCCAGCTGTTCTCTAAGCATTGAATGCAGGCATTTTTTTAGCAACCTGTCAGTAATAATCCAGTGGTTTATAGCCATCAACCTGCTGCTTTTTCCAGCACCTCTTAGACACCAAACACTGACTTTTTGTAGCGACCTGTTGCTGTTTTCCCAGTGGCTTTTTAGGCACCAGAAGTGGGTGTTGTGTAGCAACCTGTCACTGACTATTTAGCCTCAAAATGTGGGCTTTTTGTCATGACCCATCGCTGTTTTTCCAGTGTTGTTTTTACACACTACATGAAGCTCATCGTATGTTCAATCAGAAAGACTTTCTCTGTGCTCATCCTTTCGCACTTCTCTCCATCCCACTCTCACCACTCCCTTTAAATCTGCTCTCTCCTCTGCTCCTGTCAGCCATCATTTTAGGCAGAATCTTTGTGCCCTCCATGTTCACGTTAATAAATATTCTTTTGCCATAAAAACTAGTCTCTCCTTATTGAAATATGGATATCTTGTAGCGACCTGTCACTGTTTTTCCAGTGAGGATAGTGCCCCCCAAACCAGGAATTTTAAACTAAAGCATCTTTTCCAGACCACAACCAAGTGTTTTTGCTGCTGAAACCTGACCACACATCAACATCAACAAGTTCCATTTCATTTAAATATTCCTTCATGTATCAGTTTGTCGCTGTTGAATCTTTGGTGTTTCCTTTCGGCGTTTAATTCCTGAATTCTAAATAGTTCTAAAAACAGGTTTGCATGCTTGTAAACACACACACACCTAACAGCTGACTTGAAGATCCTCAGTTTCCAAAAATGTCTTTCTGAAATTAGAATCAGTCTTAACAACGACAGAAGCACAAGAGCACATTATCACTGGTAGTTAAAATGGGTTTGTGTCACACACAAACTCACACACAAACACTACATACACTCTAGTGACAGACAATGAAAATGACGCCCCACTTAACATGCATGGTCACACACACACACACAGGCTGCTTGTCTTGCACTGATAATCCCTGCTTAGTGTATTAGCAGTGTCACCGATCGCAGTGACTCGGCGTTCTTCAGACACGTGAGTGCGGCACGAGATCCAGCACGCAAATCTGCTGTAAGACACAGCGCAAAACCTGCCGTCATTCACTTACTCACTCACACACACACACACACACACACACACACGCTCAGCATCACTCACCTGTGGGATGTGACAAGAATCCCCTCCAAACTTCACTTAAAGCTCCAGTTTAGAAGAATTTCCTTTAAAATTACAAAAACATGAATCCAGACACAATTCTCTTTTACAACTCCTGTGCTCAAAATCTCACTCAAGTAAAAGTACAAAAGTATTAGCCTCAAAAATGTCCTTATAATGCTGAATGGACCTTGATATATGTCATATTACTTAACTATAGTTACTGACACATTAATGTGTTCAACTCTTTAGTGTTGCAGCTGGTAAATGTGAAGCTAACTTTAAAACTTCACATACTGCTGAGTAGCTTCATCTACTTCAGTTGTAACTAAAGGTTTAAAGCAAAAAGTATCTTAAAATAGAAAGTACAATATTTGTCTGGATTGTAATGTAGTAGAAATATAAGGTGGCATAAAATAGAAATACTCAAATATAGTACCTTGAAACAGTGCAGTCAAACTGCTGTGATGTATTCTAAAAGTAAACTTGGTCTGAAATAGAAGCAAAGATATATTCATATTCTGAATTTGGATTCTATCACATTTGCTCTGTCACTCAAAGGATGGATGCCAATTGATAAAGGCTGAAAATGTGAACTTTGACATTTTCAAAACCGGTTGAAAAAAACATTAGTTCCCCTTTAAGGCAAAGATCTGAACCCCATATCTGCAAGGAAAATAAATTAAATTGAAAGTTATGCATTATAGACATAACTACAATTACCGCCCACTATTGTACGTCTCTGCACATCAGTCAAGTTGCAGTTACAGTCTCCATCCACGTCAGTGAAAACATGGATGCTTCACACACAGAAGATCTATACAATCAGCACAACATTAGAGCCAATTCAGTATTTGACCAAATGTCTCCCCTTCTGTTCCTGAGATATGACGCTGAACAATGGCCTGAGAAGCGTTTTATGCAGAACGTTATGATGTCACAGTGAAGCTGACCTTTGACCTTTTGGATAAAAAATGTCATTACGTCATCATTTTATCCCGTTAAACATCTCTGTGAAGTTTTGTCATGATTAGTGCATGAATTCTTGAGTTATGACCACAAACGTGTTTTGTGAGGTCACAGTGACTTTTGACCAAAAGGTTAAAAACTTTGTGTTCACGAGACTGGGACAGACGGACAGACAACCTGAAAATGGAAAGCGTCTGGCCACAGCTATCGCCTGTGTGGAGGCATAAAAATCTCTCACTGTTAAATGTATGTCCACCGAGACTTCTGAGAGGCAGAAATAAACACAGTTTTATTGTCTCTCCCACTAAAATAAATTCTATATATGAGAAACACTAATACATTTTTTATGGTGCGTTCACACAAAACAAAACTGACAAAATGATCTCTAAAATCTAAATGTTTCATACAGTTCCTTTTATTCATCTTCAAACAAGTACAAAAGCAAGAACATTTGATTGGATCTGTTTTGAAATATTTAACAATGACCAAAAAAAAACCCAAACCTTCAACTAAAAAACAGTGAAATATTTAGATGGCAGTTGTTTTACAAAGTTCCCTTTTCAATGATTCTCTCAACCTCAAAAAGGCTCAAAACACACGTCATCATCATCATCATCATCACACAGCTCACGGACGGCAGCTTTAACAACTATTGATCCACCTGAAATCTACTTGTTTTAAGAACCTTAACCTGAGACTTTTGGGTTTTAACAAGTCCCTGACTGAGCTGCAGTCACACACAGGTGGTCTCTCACAGCTGTTACATGATGCTGTGAACACAAAACTCTTCAGTCCCTTTAAATACACAATAATAAAGTAGGCAGCACCTTGTTCCAGCTGGAGTGTGACATGATTGACACTTAGTGGACAGTTAAAGTACAAAATCAGTCAGAACTCCACAAACAAACAAAAGATAAACCATCAAACTCTCCTTTCAGAAACCATGTTTCTTTTCCATGTTTTAGCCCCTTTAATGATCATCAGATTTGTGCACTACTGCTGTACTGAAACCAGCTGCAAATAATCCATCATGTATGGTTTTATTTTAGTCACAGTGAATTTATTGTTCTTTGGAAAAGCACTAAGGGCTTTTAAAATCTAACTGCATTTAAAACGCATCATCAAACACCAACAACACAACTTTACTACAATAAATAGAGACTGGATCTCGGCTGTGATAATGTCTCTGCAGAAAGATGAGTCACTATAAGATGATTTTTGGAGAAATGAACTGAAACCAAAAGCTGCCTCAGAAAAAAAAAGGAAAACCAAAATCATTAACACTTTTGGTTGTTTAGAAAAAGGCCAGTAGTGATGTACACATATGTGATTTGTAGTTAATGCACTAAAACAATAAATAAAATAAACACACAAAAGAAGGACTTGGTCCTTAAACATTTGACAAATGTTACCTTCAACACATTTCCCTTTTTGCAAAACATCTTAATGAATTTTAAATACAAGTGCTATCACGGTTTAAAGGCAGTTAGTGGTCAATATTAAGTACAAAATACTTCATAATTTTGTCATAAATGGTAATTTAACAAAGTATCACAAAGAGTTATTAAGAGGAAAGCAGGCGCCCAGGAAGTGCACCAGGCTTTGAAGTCAATTTTCGTAGTGGCCAAACAGTGGTACTGCAATTTTTGGGGTCTGTCGTGTGATGCCAATGGGCCCAAAAAGAATTTTTCCCATAGACTAACAATGGGAAAAATTTCTATATATTTTTAGTCTCACAAACTCCACAAAAGGACTTGTTTCACTATCAAGATTCAATCCATTCGGTCCAGTAACATTTGGAAAACCAAGAGATTAACTAATTTTATCGCTATTGTTAGCGCAGCGCTAAACTGGACATTAGCTGCTCGGTCAGTGGCTGTAAGTCTCTAGTGCCTGCTCGATGGGCCCAATGATGCTGAAACATTACTGAATTTCCAGATAATTTTATAACATGGAAATTGAGTGATTTTGGCCTCATGCATGACTGAGCAACTTTCGTAGGAGTGAACGGGGCCTCGCCGCCAGTGCTGTATCCATGGGGGCAGCACAAAGCTAGCCTGTCAGCTGCATCAGTACAGATAGTAGTTTAGAGATATAACCTGTGTGAACGAGGAAGTAAATCTTCTAAAGTCAAAACATTACATTATTTTTTTTTACACAATATGAGTGACTGTTGACCTCACTTTCCTACTGTGCCACTACAGTGTTTCTACATTGTTAATTATAATCCAGGGAAAAAAAGAAATAAAGAGCTGTACAAGTCCTAAATCTTTCAAACATACACTTCATTTATTCAAAAGAAAAAAAGACATCTATGTTTCCTCTGTTTTTTTCTAAGCAACTACGTCAACATTGGAATTACAAACAAACAAAGCAGATTTACAACTTTGAACACATCGATGTGGACATTTAATCAGCTGATGCTACAATAACGTAGCACTGGTCTGGAAAATTAGGCAGTTAGGAATAATTTCACTGACAGAAAAATCTTATATGCAAAGATAAATCGACATAGTACAACTTCCCATTAGTTTACATACATTCTGCTATATTTAAACAGTATATATATTCTTTAAGGCATGGACTTTGGAATATTATTTCTGAGTGGGTGAAGCCAGACATGTTTCATATCGAAGCCCATCAAGCCAGTGTGATGAAGAAAAAGGCAACTCATTATTTTCAGACACTAAGTCATTAATTTCGGATACTAACCCAATATTTTGCAATACTAACTCTTTAATTAGAAACCAACTCATTTTTTTGAGATACTAACTTGTCATTTTGAGTTATCTGAAGAAAGCTTCTTATTACTTTCAGAATAATTAGAGTCTAAAAAGAATGACTTAAGTTTCTTTAAATATTCTAAAATATAATATAATATAATATATAATATCTAAAAATATGCAGCTTTCTTAAAATATATTATTTTAAAATAACAGGTTAGCATCTCAACGTAATGAGTAAGTATCTTAAAAAGACGAATTGGTTTTTCAAAATGTCAAAATAATGAATAACATTTTCAAAATAATGAGCTAGTATTGTATTTTTAATTATGAGGTCTTTAATTTATTATTTTGGTACATTGACTTATTTTGAAAAAGTTTCTAATTTTAATGACTTATTGGATCTTTATTCATTACACTGGCAGAAATGTGCTACCATATTATTTTCATGTAGCCTACAGCTCCTCGTAAGAGACAAAGATATATTTTAAATCCAAGGTGGCATTGTGTTCAGACTCTGTTAATTTAATGGACGGGTTACTGCAAATTATTAGAAAGAACTAAACTCAAACTGAAATCTTATGTTTCAAACTTAAACATGATTTGGTTTTGTCCCTTAAAATATTATATAAACTGCTCATTTAATCTCAACACACCATCCACTATCAGCTGCCACAAAGCACGAGCGAGTATTTCTAAAAACTCTCTTTTGTTGGTGCATAAAATCGCATCTTTAGCTGTCAACATTTAATAATATTTTTAAAGGTTTGCAACCTGTCAATCTCACATAGTCATTCCTTGTGCTCAAACAACGGAGGTTTGGAAGAGTTTGTGTCCAAACCAGTTAAATTGCTGTGTGATGCAAAAAATACACACCAGCACAGTCGTTAAGTCTGAAAAAGTTTCTGAAGAAGGCAGGAAGTGAGAAGTAAAACTGGTGGTTTCTTTGGTCAGATTACTGTTTTTAAGGCCGAGGATAAACTGTCTTTATCAAGGCTTAAACTTTGTTTATAAAATGAATGTAAAAAAATATGTGAGAACATTATTTCAGCTGTTTCCAATAGATAAAGTATTTTTTCTTAAACTGATGCAGAAATCTGTCTCTTTTTATAGATTCTGAGTGATGCCCACTTTTAGAAAGTTAAAGGAAAAATGTAAACAGCACACAGAACCAGTGGAATTGTCTCACTTTATTAAAGGCTGTGTAATGTTGTATCAAGTTTTTCCGTGTTCATGGTGTCATTCCATGAAACAGGATCCAGAGCCCGTCCTCTGCTGGGCAGGTGGGCATGGTGCAGGAAAGCTCACTCGCCCAATGTGTGACAAGCCGGGCTGGTCTCGGGTGGGTAAGCACTTGTGAGATCTGTACGCCGCACCCCAACATGAAGTTGATGACTTTATGTTCAAAGCCAAACAGGTGCCTATTGTGGAAAAGTTACAAGAGCTCATGGCAACAAATCCACAACCATCTTTGACTTCAACGCTTGAACTTTAGGGAACCGTGTGAGTGCGGAAGATCAGAGTGCCTTCTTCTCCAAGACCAAGAAAGTGACACCAATGTTGCTCCAAACTGGCGAGGAAGGCCAGGGTCACAACTATATCACAATAATGCAGGGATCGGTAACTGGCTAGTGACCTGTACCAACTGGACACCTGCCAGTTGTCTTCACATCGCTGAAAACGAGACCCAAAGAACATCTGGCCACACCCCTTTGGCCCTCAGTGAGGACACTTGGCCGAGGAAGCTGATACACATTTCAGAGAACCTCCCGTGAGCACGTTTTTCATGCAACGGACAGCAAGCAGCTCGCCAAATTGAGCGCTCACCTGACCACAGCCTGGCATGTTGCTGGCCTCAAGGACACCATCACCATCAAATTAACATGATTAACTGTGAGCAGTCAGGTCAAAAAGCACCGGACCCAGGAGGACACACCTCCATGTGTCATGATGTGACGACAGCAGAAATATTTTACTGCACTGTACCAGACCTTCAACAGGACTATAAAGTGAGGCAACTCAGAACAAAGGCCTCGGTGGAGGATGCTGAGACAGCAGAAGGCTGGACGGGGAGCCCCAACATGCCGATGACCCTGACACAGAGTCAGATTTGAGTGACTTGGCTGCAGACTGTGAGGCAACTGAGGCAAGAGACTATTAATGACTGTGATGAGGATGAGGAGCAGGAGGTTGAAGATAAGGCAGAGGAGGAGAAGGGGGTTGAGGACTCTACAAAAAGCCCAGACACCACTGACGAATTCTCTGACAGGTCGCCTGCCTCAATGATGAGAGATACAGGGAGGGATGAAGATGAGGATGAAGGTCTCAGAGGGTTGGATCCGACACTGGTTATGTGTTTACATCTAATTGGTTTTAAAATAAAGCCAACTTTATTTTGATATTCCAAAAATAAGGTTGTATAATGAGAACATTTTCATCTTCCAGTGGCTCATCACTTAAAGAAGAAACGGTTGAAGTTCAGACTATTAACTAACTGACATTTGGGTTGCACCAAAACTATGCTGCAGCCCGAGTTTAATACAGGAAGAAGCTAGTTTTGTAGTTAGACAAAACATAGTTGGATCATAAGGGAAATTAAGTTGGAAAATGTGAAGAAAAACGTGTATGTTTGACACTCAGTGCTGCCCTTGATTCAAGGTTTTATTAAGTTGCTTTTTCATCCTGTATTCCTGCACATCACTGTCAGATGTTTGATGTCTGACTCTTGTGGGTTCATTGAAATGAGCATTACGTGGTGAGCTGCAAACCTCTGTTCTGTCGAGCCTGAGGAAAGTGCTTCGGTCAAACTGTCTCTGGGTGGTCCTCAGGTAGGCGGGGGTCCGTTGACATATCTCAGTGCCAGGTGGAAACTACGATGCATCCTGCTGCTGCGGTGACACGGCGGCTCCAGGACGACCCAGATCAGATAGGCCAGGAGAGTCAGAGCCGCAGCCAGAAGGAGGTAGAGGAGGGCTGGGCAGAGCAGGGAGGACGAGGCCCTGCTGCTGGAGGTCACACTGTGGAGGAGAGGTGGAGGTGTTACTGTCTGGTTTGGATGCTCAGCTGTGGAGCCAGGAGATCTACTTTGGGCAACAGGTGGAGCTTATATGCTAAACTTATCTGTTGATAAACCTTAGCGGTTTTTTAATGAAACTATAATTTATCAAGCAATCATTGAATGTTACCTTAAATTATGTCCATGCTAAAGGGATATTTTGCAGTAATTAACACCGGTATTACCTCGTAATGGCTGCAGGAGATCGTTGTTTGCATTATCCAGTATATATCCCTCTATAATAAAAACCATAACAGCTAGAACAGCAGCTCATTCTTTTTGCAGCAAAAAGCTAAGGCTTCTGTCTTTCAAGTGATCATGTTGTTCACACAGAATGATGTCACTGCACTGCGTTACATGTGGTGCAGAAATGCACAGTGGTGCCACAGGAATAAATTATGTATCTATCACAAAGCTTTTGCACTCTGCTCATAAAAATGATCATACCTCAAAAGCTAAATTAAAGCTGCAAGCAGCGTTGGGCGGGACCTCAGACTCACGCCGTTTTGGCCTCCAGCTCACGCGGACAGTGCAAAATATTCTCAAGAGTCGAAATGTCGAGAAAACAAGCAATGTCAAGGGTACGTAAGGTCATGTTTGGCAATAGAGGGACTTTATATTACAGTGCTTTACAAAATGTATTTAACGGTCATAATCACAAAAGTGGCAACAGTATTATGAGTAATAAAGGCTGTAGCAGTATGTGGTAGATGGAAAACACTGGTATATAATGTGTAGATGCTGTTTCAAATGAAGATTCTGCTGCTGCAATCTGTCCTATAAACACACATTGACTTGCATGCAGCTGAGGGAGAGACAAGCTGTGAGAGACCAGGCAGATGGAGATGGTTTTAAAATGTGTCCAACTCCTCCCTTTTATTTCCAAACCGTGGGTCCAGCCCTTAATCTGAGCACACCAGCAGAGAGATACACTCGTCCCGAACGCAGACATATAGGTTTTATGTTTGTGGACTCAAAAATGTGATCTTGGTCGCAAGTTTAAGAGGTCTAGCTCACAGCTGACAATTTTTCCACATTTGCTCATGTTACTTTCACAGGCACTAGCTCACTTCCTGTTGGATTTAGGTCAGGGGTGTCAGTGCGTGATTTGTAGGTCTCGATGAGACAAACAAGCCAGTTTTGGTTTAATCTTTCTACGACATTCCAACGAGCTGCAGCGGCCATTTTAGTGTGTCTAGGTGGCGCTAGAGAACCCATTTTGGCAGTTTTGGGGTTCATTTTTTTCATTTTATCAAATTTTTCGCCAGTCCTGACATGCCTGCCAATTTTGGTGAGTTTTTGAGCATGTTTAGGGGGTCTAATTCCAGCTCAAAGAGGCGGCAGGAGAAAGAATAAAGAATAAAAGTACCAGAAACAAAAGGGTCCTCTGACTTCGGCTGAGGTCCCTACTAATGTACATGCATGTCCCACAGACACAGGAAGGGCACAAAATGGCGTGCAACACCACAAACTGTGTGCAAACACTGAGCAGTATTCTTGTTAATGATGTGATGAAAAACTTGACCTTCTGTTTTTCTCTTCATCAACACAAAGGACACTGTTCTGCTTATCTCTGTGGCTTTAGAAAAATCCTGCATATTACAGTCAGCCTGCGTCTTTTATCGCTCCATCTGCACACAACTCTTTTCTCACCTTTGTTCGGAGAGAAGACGCTCAGCTTCCTCACAACAGGACTGCTCTTCTTCAGCCTGGGGAACAGAGAGAGCTTCTGTTGATCCGCTGTGGTTTCAGGCAACATTTCTTACTTTCACAGGAAAACTTTTCAGGAATATATCAGCTCAGAAATATCTGCACACACACAGAGTTTATTCCTCCCCAGAGGGCATGACTGACACTAAGTCTTATTACTACTACTTATTTAAAAGGTTCTCTGCGTATTATTTTACATCAATGAATCAATACTACATTAATTTTTGACACTTTAATTACTGTGAATGGATGAAATCCTCTGGCAGTCTCGACACTGTATATTATGTGCCATGACAACAAGCCTCTTTCAGGGAAAGCTGCGACCAAAAACACCAACAACATCTCTAATTTATCTGGTTTATCATCCAAAATTAAGATGCTGTCTACTCACCTGAAGATCTGATCGATATCGGTGCCCTGTCCAATCAGGCGAAGCTCTTAGGTCATGTGAGGGTGAAGAGGAGGGGGCAGGAAAAGACTGTTGTGTGCTGTTGAAATGAGGACGCAGATGGTTGGGTGTGTCACTGTGGCGTTCATCCAGGTAGCACTGTAACACAGAACAGTTAAATTCAGTCTGTTAATGGATGGACGGTGATAAAGTCTAATTAGTGAAGGTTAAAGCTGTCGACACTCTCCACATCTGCAACATCTACAGCTGTTTCGACCCCCCCGAGGGGACACTTAGGCAGAACTTGTGACGGACATGTTAGTTGCCAAAGTCCTGCAGCCATTTTCTATGCTCTCATTGTGATCTGGTACAGCCAGAGCTCTTTTTATGTCTCCTGGGTCACGTCCAAGTCAAGATGCAAAGCTTCCAGGTTTTTGAATGCAGACTATAAAAAAATTGCCCAACATTTGATCACTGTCCTTTCAAAGCTGTGTTAAATTGGTTTTAGTCCTTTTTAATACATTCTAATAGAACTGTTGCAGTTGCAGAGTGTTTTTACGTCTTTACACTGGATACCGAAACTTTGCTGTTACCTTCCATGTTGTGGTTGTTTGCCTCTTCAGTTTACATCCAATATCTGTCCATGCAGCCATTAGGGGAGGGGAAAAACTGATACAGCAAAGCGTCGCAATATTTTGTGTGTCAATACTGTATCGATGAAATATCGATACGATACGATATCGCCTGTAGGATTTATATAGGGTTTTTTTTCGCTATGGCCACTGTGCACAATGTTCTTGCTCTTCAGACACCAAGTGTTTTACACATCCACATACTGGGACAACATACTCCATAAAATCCTTAATACACTGCAGCACACATGCTGTCCACATACTGAAACAGCGCTGTGGTCTGGTTTATGTCGGACAAACCAAAAGAGCTTTAAAGACTCATATATCTGAATACAAAACTACAATCTGCACACAAAACAGGGACTATGCTACTGCCCAGCGCTGTGCACAGGCTAACCATGACCCTGCAGCATCAATAAAGTTCTGGGGAACAGAAAAAATGTCACCCTGTCCTAGAGGTGGCGACATTGTCAACTCACTGCTCTGCAGAGAGGCATATTGAATTCATATTCTTAACACAGTTAAGAGGATGTTTTCTAGACATCACTCTTAGTCCAGCTATGCTAAGTTCTTTCAAAGTGGCAAAACTTCACCCCCGAGATGATGGAGCACACGGGGAGGGAGGCAGAGTCAGGATGATGCCTCAAATTACAATTCAACAGTTTGTTCAGCTCTCAGTCTAAGTTTGTACACAAGCTGCTCCCAAACATCGATTAAACTCCTGATTCTCTCCTTCGCTGCTCTCAAATCTGGACTCGTAGGTTGATTTCTGCTCCAATTTGTTTTGTGCTCGCTCGATAGTTTTGTCAGTAATGAACCTCCATTAGAAAGTGCCAATGCTATTACGCACAAACACGCGTTCAATCAAACTCGCATATTGCAAATGAGTGTGCTCAAAAGCGCTCTAATTACAATAACGCGTACACTTTGTCATCAGATTTGACCCTTAAAATCTCATCTACCAACTTTACCCCTCTCTCCCGTACACAGACAGTAATCTGTAACGGGTTGTAAGTCACACAGAGGAAAAACAGAGATGAGGGAAAGTGGAAGTAAAAAGGAAGGAAGGAAAGGAGGAAGTCTGCGTGTTTCTCTCCTGTTTTTATGGCGACAGTTAAAGTGCAGCCAGACTTGCTGCATAAATCAAGACTTTATGGATTCATTTCGGCGGCCCGAGGAGCGGCGGACGAGACGGAGGAAGAGGAGAATAAATAGGCGCTTTCACCAGTAATGAGAGAGGGAGAGAAAGCGAAGGCTGAGGCCAATGAAGTCAGATGGAGAGAGGAAAGTGAAGTCGGAGAGAGGAAGCAGAGAGGGAGGTTAGAGGACAGATATTCAGGAATCCGTCTTTACAAAAGGTGGAAAAATAAAGGATGATGATTATGAATGTTGATGGAGCTTCTGGTGAGAGGGCACATCACTCAGCGTGTGTGTTTGCTGGAACTCTTTACAATGCTGAGCAAAGTGAGAGAGATAACAGTGACAGACTGTGTGTAAGTAAGACGACCTACTGTATGTGTATTAATGACTTTGTGGGGAATCCGTTTCTCAACTAACATTTTGGGGTCAAAAAGTACAGAAGTAAATTAAGGACAAAAGAATTGAGTGAGCACTAAACAAATCTGTGTGCTGGTTAGTCTGCATCAACATTTGCAAGTATGCCAAGTAGCAACCTCGGAGGCTGAGAAATGAGGCCAATATGCAAGTGCAAAAAACTGCAGTTCTGCTAATGGCCACTTGAGGCTGGCTACAAAACCATAAGGGCCATTCCCAATATGCCCCCTTAGCCCTACCCCTACATTTGCACGTTCCCACGAGGGGTAACAGTGTCCCAATTCCTTTTTGCGTGTAGGGGTAGGGGGCATAACGAGGGGTAGTGGCTATGAAACTAGCCCTTTGGAGCGAGGGATTTCAGATGCTGATTTGCCAGCTAGGGGCAGACATCGCCACGCCAACTTTACAGCCGTAATAAACATGTTTACAGCCTGGTACAAAAAACAGTTTTGGACTCTGAGCTAATATCAACATTCATGACAACAGTGCAGGGGGTGAATTTCTATAACTCACCCTTTTATATTTTATTACGGCCAAAAGTTACGCATATTTAAGTGCAGGGCTGCTTGACTGACAGGCTGCATGCAACTTCCTGCAGTCAGTGAGTCAGACTCACTCCTCGCTTCTTCGCAGCTCCAGCCTCTCGTCCAAATATGATCCCCTCTGACTCCAAAAAGCCATGTTAGCAGTGGAGAATAAATATTGGTTCATTTAACTGGTTCCAATAATTGGTCCATAAACCAATGGGCAACCTGACAGTAGCTACGCCCATTATTTTTACAGTCTATGGAGTATGCAGGCACACATTTGTAGTGATTTTTGAGCCTGAGAGAAGAATTGTTTGACGACTTTGGATCATCAACAGCACTGTTCTTCCTCATAATTACTAAAGTTGCTTGCTCTTACTTGTGACAAGCTGTGACTACAAGTTGTTCAACTTAACCTGAGAGTGAAGTTTCATCACGTTAGACTCCACAACTTTAACAAGACTTAGAAGGCCTGTATACTTCGGACACTCCCTAACCAAACCTCTGAACACGTTCGCATCCTAAGTCATCACATATCGCAGCTTTGTCAGTGGACTTTCACATCTACTAATGACACGCTAGGTATCCTCCTGCATTGTCCTCATTCAGTTATTTTGTCACCTTCCATAACAAAGTTGGTCCCCACAAGGGCAGCCGTTTGTGTGTGTGTGTGTGTGTGTGTTTGAGAAAAAGAGAGAGCAAATTGGTGAATGTCTCGAGAGTCAGGTCAGGAGTTTTTACACACACAGACGATGTTCATGTGATGCCATGTGCTGAATGTTAATGCTGAACTCCACAGAAAACAAGCTCAGCAAACTAGAATTATCACCTCGTGGACGCATGCTTCCGCAAACTAGTTAAGCTGCAGTTACAGTTTACATTCATGTCTGTCCAGACTCATATGTAGCCATGACAGTGGACAATGCCTCACATGTTGCTGCAAAAGCTACAGATTTAAAACATGAATCCTTCACATACATCTTCCTCCTGACAGCACAGAAGATCTATACAGTCAGCACAGTGGACACCCAAGATTGGAGTCACCAATTCAGCATCTGATCGAATGTCTCCCCTTCTGTTCCTGTGATATGATGTTGAGTAATGGCCAGAAAAAATGTGATGATGTCAAAGTGAAGTTAAGCTTTGACCTTTTGGATATGAAATGTCATCCACTCATCATTTTATCTTGGCCAAAAACAAACATATTTTGTGAGGTCACAGTGACCTCTGACGACCAAAATCTAATCAGTTCACTGCTGAGTCCAAGTGAGCATTTGTGCCAAATTTGAAGAAATTCCCTTAAGGCATTCTTTGGCCAGAAAACATTTTGCCACAATGAAGTTGATCTTTGAACATTTGGATAGAAAATGTCATCATTTCATAATTTCCCTTCAATTAAACATTTGTGCGAAATTTTAATTAGTGGACGAAGTTTTGAGTTTTGGCTAAAAACATGTTTTCTGACCTTTGACGTTTGACCACCAAAGTCTAATCAGTTCATCACTGAATACTAGTTGAAGTTTGAACCAACTTCCTCTTGAGATATCCAGATGTACAGACGAACAAACAACCCAAAACCATAATGCCTCTGGCCACAGCTATCAGCAGAGCAGAGGCATAAAAATAAGACAAAACAATAAGGTTTATATTGTTGTTATTGTCAACAAATCTCACGAAAAGCACAAAACCAATAATGTGTTATGATGTTCTGATACTCTTTGACTCCCTGTCTGTTGGGGACTATTTTCAGCGGTGCATTAATCCACATTTGGTGCTCTTGTGAGTTTTTGTGACAGCACGACAGTATATGTGGGATTCCGTCAGAATAACTACAAAGTGTGTTTTCATGGTGATGAAGGAACAACAGTGTGACTCACTGATGTCTTTTTAACAACAGTGGAGGAAGATTTATTGCCATACAGTACTTGTTCGTAGATACATTCAGTGTTAGTCTGAGTCCTTTCATAGAACGTCTTGACAATTTAAAAAACTATATGAAACATCACCAAATTTATCCTTGAAATAGAGGCTGCCAAGTTAATTCTTTCATTTTGCAAGATGTTGGCAGTAGAACAAAGAATTGTCAGAAAGAATGTATTTTGGTCAAGAGTAATTGCTGGTCAAGTTTCAATAGTGTGAATGAAGGTCACCCACCTCCACCTGCCCATCTGTCTGCACAGCTCTGGAACAGGAAGTCCTCCTTTCTGGAGGGGCGGGGCTCTGGACTCCCAGCCACGCCCTCACGCGCCCACCGTCAAAGCTGACTGGTTCACCGTCCTGTCTGTCAGGAGTTGAGGTCGCCCACTGGTCTCTGTTTGACCGAGTCCCGCCCCTCTCGGTTGCGACTGGAGGGAGGACGCTGGGCTGGGCGTGGTCAAGCCATCCCTCCAATCGCTGCACAGAAAACAGATAATATACACAAAAGACTTAGGTTTGGAGAAAAGTCATTTTATGCCATTCAGCTGATCCAGCCTGTAACCGTTTCTTGTTTTGGTTTATTTTGTTATGTGTCATAATGTGGAAACTTACTAGTGTGAACTCAGACATAGAGACCTAATACTCTTTTAAAAGGGCTTGTTTGAGGGTTTGGAAGGTTCCTAACTGCTGACTTTTCACAAGGCTTTTAAACGATTTCCTAATTTTCAAGCAACCACAGCTTCACTTCATTGTAGTGCACTTTAAACTAGATTTATCACCCTGTGGTTGCATGCCTCCATGCACCAGTCAAGTTTCTCTTATAGTTTACATATGTTTGTGCAAACATGGGTGCTTCACCTATTGTCCCTCTGACAGGACAGAAGATCTTTACAATCAGCAGTTTCAAGATTAACAGCTAATATTGGAGTCACCATTTCAGTATCTGACCATATAGTTCCCCTTCTGTTTCTGAGATATGACGTTAACTAATGGCCAGAGACGTGAACATTATGTCACAGTGAAGCTGACCTTGTTGAGTCCAAGTGGACATTTGTGCCAAATTTGAAGGAATTCCCTCTAAGTGTTCTTGAGAAGTCCCGTTCACGAGAATGAGATGTACGGGCAGGCGAACAACCCAAAAACATAATGCCTGCGGCCGTGGCTATCAGCGGCACGGAGGCGTAAAAATCAAACAGAGTAAATATTCAGTGCCCTTTTTGTCCTATCAAAGTACCATCATCATCGTGTGGCATTTCAGTCACACTGCTTTTAGCAAAGCTTAAAAAGCAACCACATTTACAAACTTGCTTCTTCCAATGACCATGCTTGCTTGCTGTCCACGACGTTTAATTTTCAGAGTTCGTTAATATAATTTTCTTTAGCAGATGAGTGGAATGTCTATACTGTGATTTTATTACGTTGGTCTAATCTGTCCACAAGACATCCATTTCCTGTCTGTCTGTCCCGGGACAGACGGTTTCTTTTGTCCCTGTTGAGGTTGTTTTGGGGGGAGGTTCTTCCACTTCTGCTGTGAGGGTCTGAAGACAGACAGTGTCGTCTGTTGCACAAATTGTAAAGCCCCATGAGGCAAACTGTGATTTTTGATAGTGGGCTATATAAATAATGATCTAAAAAATGATGTAAAAAAAAAAAGATGTGTAGGACATTAGCTAAAACATGCAAAACTACCATGACGAAGAGTTGCACCACAGGACAGTTGGGTTCTGCACCATATTGTCGAAGTGTGAATTTAAGTTAAAGTGGTGACGCTTGAAATTGATCAGAGCTGTAATCTCCATCTTTTGGCTTGCATTCAGAATTCTTGCAGCATACAAGCAGACGAGGTCACACGGTCACAGATTAATAAAGTACAAACATGTAGAGTCCTCTGGGCAGACAGCGCCAAGCAGAGCCTGCAGGCAGGGCGTGCTGACATCACGCCTCTACACATCCAGCAAATACATAAGATCGTATTTTTTCTTTTTCTTTCAGAGTGTACACACACTTTGATGTCTTTGTTGGGATGCTGCAGCTGTGATCAGATGCTAATTCAGTTTTACGTGCGTCTCTCTGTTCGTCTCTTTTCCTGTTGGGCTTTGGGGTTCACCGACAGGGCAACAGTGTGTGGGTGTGAAACAGACAGAGAGGCAGAGAGAGGGGGAGCTGCAGGCGAGCAGAGGAGGTTACTCAAATCACTTCAATATTTCGCTTCGTGCCTCTGTTTCCCCACAGTTCATGGACGCACGTCTTTTTTTCCTTCTCCATTTTTTATCTCTTTATTTCTGTGTCTGCCTCTCTCTCTCTCTCTCTCGTGCAGCTGCTGACACACTCCTGTCTCGCCAAAATAAAGCTAAAAGAGGAAAGTGACAACAACATATAGAGGTGCCACATCCTGCAGGCGTCATCAATAAATCAGCAGCAGAGGAGGTGAACTGTTGTAACCAGCTCATAAAGCCGGCACGCAGCCACGGAGAACATTTTTAGATAGCTGGTGTATCGGAACATCAATGACTGTGTACGTGAGTGTCTGTGTGTGTGGGACAGACAGACAGACAGACAGACAGACAGACAGATGAAGCCTCTGGGCCATGAAGCATCTGGGTCAGAGCAGAGCAACAGAGAGTCTACAATGAAGTTAGAGGTAAACACCACATGGTTTTGTTCTTATTTCGGCCTGATGTTGCTCCTCTGTAGTCGTCCTCCAACAACACATCAAATAAATAAATACATTAAAATGAATAATTTCAGCACCTCTCACTTATGTGTTGCCAAGTGACATTAGAAGGAAATGGCAGATTGGAGCAAAAGTTAGCGTCAAAATCATTACGAATACCTGGATACTTAAATGTCAAACTGTTTCTCCATGTGAGCTGGTTTGGGCTCGTTTGAATATGACGTCACAGAGGTGCCCTTTTTCTTTTTGTGTCTAGAGGCTAATGGAGACAAAAAATTCTAATAAGGTAAGTATTGAGAGAGACAGCTGCAGTCACAACAGCAAAACAGGCTATAAGTAATTCCTGCAGGCAACTGTACACCGACAACGACACATAATTTTGGGAGCAGACAGTGTGTGTTTGAAGGATATATGCAGGATGTCAAACTGACTCAGCAGCAACAACACGTTAAAAAGACAAAGATAGTTAGAAGCTAAAGCTGAACTATAGGCTACAGATCACAGTGTAAAAGTGAACCACCACATCACTGCTGATCGCCACACAAGACAATGAATATAAAGGGAAACTCTGCCAGCTGTGTGTCATGGCAGATTAACGTTGTTTGGCTTTCCCCCGTACCGCCAGCCGCCGGACCTCTGCTGGTGGATGGGTGGGGATCTCCAGGGGAAGCCAAGCAACAGTCATCTGTGCACAATGTGATGACACACAGCTGGTTGAATATCAGCAAAGTTTCCCTGCTTCCCTTCACTGGTTACTGTACAGCAGGGTCCGTCTTTGTTTCACTGTTATAATTATCAAAAAGCAAAGGAAGCATTCAGTAGGCTAGACCTCCAGTAGCTAGCTAGCTAACACTACACTTTTCAGGGTCTGATTTTGCTTTTGGAACAGGGGAAGAGAGACACATCTCCCTCCAGCCTCTCCAGGTAACGAGTGTCATTTATTCACAATGTTCTCCAGGCACAACATTTAGCTCCACTTCCACAAAACCAGCCTGAAATGAAGAAAATCAAAAGCAATTGCATGAGAGTCGTGTTGTCAGAGCCTTGTCAGAGTTCACCTATAATCCCTACAGTGAAATGAAACATTTTTTGTACCTTTCACTTGTTCCGCACCAAGTTTCGCAAAAGGAGAAGTCTCGCTCTGATACCTTGCAGACTTTTTCACATCACTGAAATCAGCTAAACATTTAGCCGTGACAATGAATCTTTCTGATCAGTGTAAAATACACTTTCTGTACTACAAACAATTAGTGGCACTCCTCTCTCCAACTCCCACTCGTGTTTCCACTGTTTTCTTTCTGCAACACGTCCCCTCTCGTGAAATTTTGACCAAAAAAAGTTTTTTTGGACTTACATTGACAGGCTGGAAAACTCTCCATATTGCAACAGGCTCCAGGTTGAAAAAGACCAGAGTCATCAGCAAAAGAACATAGCTAACTTCAGTGGACAAAATTCAAAATGGCCTCCCCATGCCTCTCTGTGAGGTCATAAAACCATGTGATTTCTCCCAGCCAATCAGCGAGCATCAGGCTACATCATAGAGAGTGACATCCTGGCATCTGACAAAATCAGCAGTGGCCCAGACTTCTTTGTTGCTGCGGAATTTGGGAAGTATGGTTGCGTGAAATGTCTGTTGTCTGATATTTTTTAATTGATGACGTCAATCTTTTTCCTCTGAACCATAATGAATTTATTTTAATCAGAAAACTCAAGGGGGCTGTTCTTGTTTAACTCACCAGATCTGCGTCCTGGTTGTTGATGTCATTGCTGATATCAGACAGAGAGCCGAGGGAGCTGAGGTAGCTCCGCCTCTTCACACCATCTCTGTGACACAGACCTTGAAACACACACAGAGCACTCGATCCATGAGACTATGTTTCAGAGAACAACTTATATTCATTATAGCCAACACCAAAACCTAAAGCCCTGAACGTTCAGCAGTCTTTCAGTCTTATCCCGACATATGTTTAAAAAAAGCCTACAGTTGCCTGCGGCCCTTCATGGAGGTCTGGTAAACGTGGTGTATCTGTAGCTACTGAGAAACAACAGTGAAATAAAAGGAATCAAATGCTCCTGTGAGGAAAGTTTTTTATGACAGACACTTGAAAATATTTCCACCTGTGCTGACGCTGAAATACGACGAGTCGGCATCATCACGGGAAACAGAGCGACCGACATCAACCGAGGGGTCCCACTCCAGCCCCAGGTGCTCGTGGGTAGGTGAGGACGGAGGAGGGAGGAGAACAGGAGAGGAGAAGGCCGGGGTGGGGTTAACCGATGTGCTGGAATCTAGAGAAAAGACACAAACAGTTTGGTTTATTACTGAATGTCAGCAGTTGTCCTTTAATGAGTCATTAATACCTGTAATTAAATGTTTAGTGTTTCAGTTAACCTTTCGGATGGTTTGGAAAGACAGGGAGATCCAGGTTGGCTTTATCGAGCGCTCCCTCTTCCTCTAATAGAGTCTCTGAAGGACAACCAGAGTCTGTAGCCTGAGATAGAATCCAGTCATCCTCAAACACCTGGAGCAGGAGGAGGAGGAGGAGGAGGAGAAGGAGGAGGAGGAGGAGGAGGAGGAGGAGGAGCAGGAGGAGGAAAGAGAAAAAGAAATGAACATTAGAATTACCACCTTGTGGTTGTATGCTACATGTTAGCATGTTACAGTCTCCATCCATGTCAGTGGAAACATGGACGCTTCACACACGGAAGATCTGTACAATCAGCAGAGTTTCAAGATTAGAGTCACCACTTCAGTATCTGACCAAATGTCTCCCCTTCTGTTCCTGAGATATGACGCTGATTAGTGGCCATAAAAGTGTTTTATGCAGAACATTATGATGTCACAGTGAAGCTGACCTTTGACCTTTTGGATATAAAATGCCATCACTTAATTATTTTTTCCTGTTGGACAACTGTGAGAAATTTTGTCACAATTAGTGAATGAATGAGTTATGGCCAAAATCATATTTTGTGAGGTCACAGTGACCTTTGACCACCAAATTCTAATCAGTTCATTCTTGAGTCCAAGCAGATGTCTGTGTGTGAGCCTCACTCTACCCTCATGTATATTTACATCTTCACTGCCATTCATTTCAGCTGTCACCAGGAGTGTGTGTCTGTGTGTGTGTGTGTACCAGTCTCATGCTCAGCAGCCGCGTGTGTGTTCGTGCGATGTTGTTGTAGACGAGGCTGCAGCGCCGCAGCAGCTCCAGCAGCCGACTCTCCACATGCTGAGCATCAGTTGGCTGGCTGCGCTGGATCAAGGCCTCCCCGCGCTGCAGCAGGACGTTCACACGGCCGGAGTTCACACACACACACTGCTGGAAGGACTGCACACACACACACATATAAAAAAAATACATATACATAAGGTAGGAAAACACATGCACTTAGTTATATAACACAAACACACAAACCTGCAGTTGTCTCAGCTTTTCGCAGGTGTTTCCTGTCAGGTGATCTACATCGGTCAGACGGACGTCCAGGTCAGCCAACCAGAGAGTGAGCTCCTCCCTCTCTGCCTCAAACCCCTCCCACTCCGAGACAAAGAGCTGACAGAGAAGAAACAGAGATACACTTCAAATATTCCTTTCTTTGATCTGATGGTTCATAAATGCTTCAATAAAAGTAAAGATTTTTTACGTTTTTCAACATTTCTGCCTGAAGCCAAGTTCAATTTTGCCTAAATTATTAAACAGATCACAGGTACACTGCACTGCCTGGTAAACATGGAATCTAACCTTAGAAAATGTTTTTTGGACTTTACATTTTCGGCGCCAAAGATCTTTTCTGCAAACAAGAAGTGTGAGCATGTGAATACACATGATTTAACGTTTACTTAGGTAAAGTGTGGAGTTGCTGCTGCAGTAGAACCAAACTCAAAGTTCTCAAAACTCTCGATGTCAGAATCAGCAACATGAAAATTCAACCGCAGCATTAATTAACTAAAATCGCTCTCTATGCTTTAACAAAATACAAGATATTATTGGAAGTACAATATTAATTTGGGTATTTTATTGGGTGGGACTCTGACCTTCAGTTTTCTGGTGATGGATTCCAGTTTGGCGTTCACATTGTCCCATCGTTGCCCACACTCCCTTGCCAACGCCAGCAGTCGCGCCTGCATGGCCCCCTGAAACAGCCGAGTCAGTGTCCGGTTCTTCTGGGTCAGACTGTCCAACTGGACAAGACGAGATCCAGCCTCACACCGCAGCCTCTAAACACACACACAGACGCAGCATGTTTTTTTCCTATATTTGCTCTTTTTGGGACCATCCTCTGTGGTCTGGCACCAACAACCATGCCACGTTCAAAGTCACTTAAATCACCTTTCTTCACCATTCTGATGCTCCGTTTGAACTTCAGCAGCTCGTCTTCATCATGTCCACATGACTAAATACACTGAGCTGCTGCCATGTGATTGCCTGATTAGCTATTAACGTTCACGAGCCGTTGAACCTAATAAAGTGGCCGGTGAGTGTAACTGCAGATTGATTGTGTGTCGAATGACTTATCAGCTAATCCTTGCACCTCTGATCTCACTCTGTACAAATCAGACATTAAAGTCCTGCATTATGCAGACAACTTGACTCTGCTATCTGCTTTTAAATTAACATTTTTAGAAAGGAGCCTGAAGCTGCTGTAGTAAATATTTTCTTTTATTATCGATTTTATTTTCAAACATTAAAATGAATTTAACAATTCATACATATTGTGAATTGTTAAATTTGTAAGTTACACTCCACATTTTCAATACTTTGGGCCTCGTAATCAGCGGCACATGAAAATTCAACCATCAAATTATGTAACCGATAATAACAAGACTTTGAACCTTCAGTAAGTTTCCTTATACTGGTGTTTAATTTAAAGTGCAGATACATGAAACGGGGGGAATTGCTTGATCCTTCTCCTGCCTTCTCCTCCACAGGAACAACAGAAAGTGACTGATACATAAGAGCAGTTGCCTCACTGTGTGTTGGAGCTGCAGAGGAGGTTTGCTGTGGATCACATTTCCCAGAAGTGACCAACCTGACAGCAGAATTTAATTTGGACAAACAAGGAGAATCTACAGCTTTTCAGTCAGCAGGGATGGACGCACTGCTCGGCTGCACACTCAAACTTTGTGATTTAAAGGTTGTAAAACGACGGGATTTACACATAAATACTGACTGCCTCAGCTTTACGACCGGCCGCTGAGCGATATTTACGCTCTACCTGGATTATGTCTTTAACCTGCACCTGAACTTAGCCGAACTTTGTTTTAACCCCAGTTTTTCTTTCCCCGAGGCATGTGAGCTATCCAGATTGTAGAGCCTCGAGACAAATATATGGCTCTAAGACGCACACATACTTTGATTATGACAATGAAGAGGAGATTTAATAAATGACCATTAATAAAAAGAAGAAATAAAATGCAGGACAACCGAAGACGAAAAGAAACTGTGGCGAGATCAAATTTAGTAAGAAATAAGGCTATGACATAAAAACTTAGTAAGTAGATTTTTTTTTTTTTTTTACGTCACTGAGTAAAAAGACTCCATATTTAATCTGATGAGAAATAAAGTTCCCATTTAATCCCTTCAATAACTGAAGTTTGGGTTCAAATATGAACGCACTCTTAGTTTCGATTTTAATTTTTTTCTGGAAAATTTTGCAAAAGTTTTCAAAGAGAACCTAAACTCATCCACAATTTAAGATCACATGATTCCTTTCTATGCAACCAATTGGCAAATCTCATTCAGGGCGCCCTATTTAAACTGCTCTGCTCTGCCTACTGTTGCCGCTTCCTCTGCAAGACGCTTTGCAACCTGCCTCCACCTCAGCTCCTCCTTTTCATGCTGTGTCTGACTTATCAATAGTCTCTTTTCCACCACAGGAACTTTTCTCATTTACCCAGGATTCTGAAAAACCTCTGCGCGTTTCCACCAAAAATTACCCAGGTAAAAAACTTTCCCTCTACCCCAAATTTACCCTGGAAAAAGTACCTAGCAAGGGGTAGGACTTCTCAGACAACCCAGAATTCTTGAGGGGTGGGGTGGTGTGCTGAAGAACGCTGATCGGTGGAACGCACAAGCAGCCTTCTGCACTTCCGTGTCAGTGTGTCGGCAAACTTTATTTCATTTCTTCAAGCTTCACTTTGTTTGTGTTTTGATTGAGGACGGGTACCGACACCCAGTACTAAGTTAGCACCGGGGCTAAATTATCAAAGACTGTAATATTGATATGCTCTAACGGTATCAGTTCTTTTGTGCTGGCGCTGAACTCCCCCCACACACACACACACAGACGTGACACGGTAACCGGTGAACAGCTGCGCGGCCGCAGGAGTAGCAGCAGTAGCTCAGTCCATAGGGACGTGGGTTGGGAACTGGAGGGTCGTCTGTTCAAGTCCCCATCCGGACCAAATATGGAGCGTGGAAAAGTAGCTGGAGAGGTGCCAGTTCACCTCCTGGGCACTGCTGAGGTGTGCTCTCTCCACCTTAGGCTTTGTGCATAGGCCTAGTAAAGGCAAATGGAAATAATTTTTCTTTGACTAACGTGGTCCTGACTCAACTGTGTTTATTGTGCATTTCTTATTTGTCTATTCTGTGTCTCCTCGTCTCCTCCGTCCTCCTGCCTGTGACCTGGAAATCAATTGCAGCGGGAAGCTTAAGGACGTCATAAAAATGAGAGTAGGGATGGTAAATACAGCTTGAGCAAAAATCTTTTCCCATGGAAAGATTCCACCTCCAGTGTTCCTGGAATGTGCCACTCTACAGTAATTTGTGTTTCATGTCTACTCACTTCAAACTTCCTCAGTTCTTCCTTGGCAGTGATGTAGGTAACATGGGCGGAGTTGGGGGAACCGACAGCCTGCTCGGCCAGTTGAAGCCAAGTGTCCAGGTGGGCGTGTTCTTTCATGAACTCGTGCCAGAGGACCCACTTCCTCTCTAATCTGGAAACACAGAGGAAGTCAAACAGCAAGAAAGACACACAGGCTGCAGGAATGTGAGACACTAAGACATGGAAGTTATAAATGGTCTTGCGGCGGCAGCGGGGGTGACTCTATAGAGTGCCGCAGTTAAACCAGATCTACCAAGTTGTGTTCCAGATGTAAGAAACCTTAGACAATAGACAGTAAACCCTCAACCCCCAAGAACCGCCATTACATTAGAGACAGGATGCCTCCAGCTGCAAACAATGTTATTACTCTTTGGTTAATGGATCTAATATTTGTGAAACCCTTGGAGTCCAGTACTAAGCTCTCATGATGCACATAAGCGGGACACTCACTGTCCGCATCCCTGCAGGTCTCCGTCTTGGCTCCAGCTGCCGTCCCCTTGCTGCTCCGAAGCTGCAGACGAGGTAGAAAGAAAAGGATCCAGAAACAGCTCCATGTCCCTCACTTCCTGTCCCTCTGTGTTGGGGTGGCGCTCTGAAGTGGCTGGGGATCCAGGCATCCTGACATCACGTGATCTTTACCTGTTAAGACACAAAGTGGAGACGATAAATTAGACTGTTGAAAGCAGGAGTTTGTAGAAAGGCCAGAAACATATTTGTGAGGTCACACTGACCTCTGACCACCAAATTCTTATCAATTAAGTCATCGTTCATGAGATAACATGTATCATGTTCACAAAAATGAGACAGATGTACGATCACATTGACCTTGACCTTTGACTGAAGACCATCAATATCTAATCACATCACTGTTGAGTTCAAGTGGACATTTGTGCCAAATTTTAAAAAAAATCCCCCAGCGTGTACACAGAGATGTTAGAGAGCTGCGACCAACAACTACTACACTGCCTCTGCATTTTTTCGCAGGTAGAGTCGGCAGCACTTTATAAACAATAACAATCATTTACTGTCCCTGTTACATGCCGGTTGATCTCGTCCTCTGCTCGGACGGTAAGGAGCTCCTGGACCTCATTGTTATTACTATTTGTGGACAGTCTCAGCTGTTAAGTGCGAGCAGTGTGTGACAACCTGCTGGGCGATAAACCTGATTGTGATTTAAGCAAGTCGACTTAAACACATTTGAGTTTTTGCTCCTGGAGAACAGAAGAAAAGCAAACAACAAGAATTCATTTTGTTTAGTGGTTTAAAGCCTCCGAGCAAAGAGACAGACCTCACACACACACACACACACACACACACACACACACACACACACACACACACATACACACACACACACACACACACACACACAGAGGCAGCAGTGATTCACCATTATCACTTCCACAAGGACCAACACACACACCTGCAGCTACACACACAAATATGGAGCCAATAACGCCACACTGAGGGCAAGATTTACGTGTATGAAAGGAAGAACGCATTTACACTTCACCTTTTGTTTAGTTTGAGCTCACAGCCTGAGTAATTATCTCCTGATTTACAGACGCAGCAGCTGATCAAACAGTCGGGTTCACAGACTGACACTCAGGCCTGTTCTCTGAGAGCTCTCGTCTTCTGTTTTTTCCTCTCCTTCTCTCCCTCCTTTTTTCTTTCCTACCTTCCTTTCCTTTCTAAGATCACAAACATAATGAGTCACTCATCTAGAGCAAGTCTGTGTGTGTGTGTGTGTGTGTGTGTGTGTGTGTGTGTGTGCGTGCGTGCGTGTGCGTGCATGCATGTATGTCCAACTAAGAACTTCTGGCCTCCCAGACTCATAAATCAAGCGCTTCCTCCCGCCCCACAGGAGGCTGATCAGGCCAAGGCCACATCCTCCAAACACACACCTGGGGACTCTGTGTGTGTATGTGTGTGTGTGTGTGTGTGGTGTATTAGCAGAGTTATGAGGCCAAGGCTTCGGCCCTGCACCTCTGAGACGCCACATAGATCCCACTTACTTACGTCTGTCTGCATCAGTGTGTGTATGTGTGTGTGTGAGTGTGAGAGACTCCTAAGGGGCCGTGCACGGGTTTTGTGCACTGTAAAATTCATTGTTTTCAGTGTAGACACGTGGCAGGCACGCTCAAACGCCAGAGAGTCCCCATCTGCCTATTTTTCAGGCCGCACCCTGAGATAAACAGCTCATGGAAGAAGATCAGCTCTGCACTCAGGGTTTCAGGTCAACAGGCTGTGTTACGGTGCTTGTTAAGGCTGCTTAGCAACCTTAGATGCAACCTGCCACTGCGCTCTTGAAAGCTGGCGCAAGACACAAGACAAGCCCAGCACCCAGCGTCTGACCTCACGTTCTCCATGCGGTTTAAGACGCAGCATTTGTACAACCTGTTAGTCTATAGGCTATTTCAGGGCGTGTTTTGGTTGTTAAGAAATGACATTCCAGTCCAGCCAGTATTGCACGTAAACATATGAAACACTGAACTTTAGTCCTCCTGAAATATACACTGTGGGAAATGACAAAATCAGTTTCAGGACCTTGCGGCTCAGTTGGAGGTTGTTCCCTTTAACATGGTTCAAACTTGATGTCAGAAATAAAAGTCTACCACTTCCTTGAAGAAACAAACAGTGCAGAGCACCAGAGGAAAGTACTGGACACCACTGGGAAACTCCAAAATCTGTAGTGCTCATTTCATTACAGATACGTCAATTGTTCAAGATGACAATCACTAGCCAAGAGAGGAGCATGTGTATTACTGTGTGCTGTGTCTTCCTCATTAATTTCATTCTCCAAACTTCCAAATTCCCTCACTGTATTTTTGAGATATCGCTTTCAAAAGAATGAGACAAATGAGGTCACTGTGACTTTGACCTATGACCACCAAAATCTAATCACTTCATCACTGAGTCAAAATGTATGTTTCAGTTGAATCTTACGAAATTCCCTGAAGGCATTTTTGAGTTATCACATTCCCAAAAATGGTTCAGACGTATGGACAACCTGCAAACATGCCTTTGGCTGCAGCTATCGTCTGCACAGAGGCATAAAAATGTTTTGAACTTAGGGGACCAACAGGCTTAGGGTTGGGTGACATTATTATATACGATGTTAGAAATGTGTCCACCAGTAGAGATGTGGCAATACCTTTTCTACTGTGGGAGCTAACCGAGGCTGACTGTGTTGTATCCAGCTGCCTGACAGGCTACCATTATCGGCAGACATGGAGGAGGAGAGTGAAGTTCTTGAGATATTGCGTCTACAGAATGAGAAGGACGAACAAGTCGAAAACATAACGCCTCTGGCTACAGCTATTGCCAGCATGGAAGCATTTGTGAAACTTGACAGTAATGAAATGAGCGCAACACATTCTGGAGTTTCCCGACAGCGTCCAGCTCTATTTGACTGCTGCAACCTTTTTATTTATTTAATTCACAAGACTCTGTCTGATTTTCTTTGAATGCAGGTCTTCAGTTAGTCGTGCTAGAACGAATTTATTTATGGTAAAGACGACTTTGTTTTGTTTATTGAGACACATTGAACCTGTGTGGAAAACAAAGTCGTCTTTACCATAAATAAATGCGTTCTAGACAGACGGGTTCAGTTCAGGACCAGATGAAGGCATTTACCACCTCGGTCTCGAGAGGAAAACATTAATATGAACATCTGTTGAACATGTGAATACACACACAAACACACACACACACACAAATGCACACACACTGCTGTCCCCCCCCCAATGAGCTGGAAGTGTGAATGGAGAGACAGAGAGGGAAAGAGAGCATCTTTATCTGCTGATGAGTCACCAACTGCAGCTCAGGGCTCCAACAACACACTAAAGTGCTGCCACACACACACACACACACACACACACACACACACACACACACACACACACACACAGCTGCTTGCCTAATGACCATTATTTTTCATTCATTCCATTTTCACTTTTAACGCTCGACTTCTGGTCCCTGTTGCAGACAATATTAAACACACAAGTCAACAGTCTCAGTCCTGATCAGCACCGCAGATACCTCTGAGGACACTGAGGTCATGTCCTCTCTGTCGTCTTGTTGGGAATATGGGACGTTTGTGAACCTCGGGGGAGTTTAAATGTTCCTCTGTCCCCGTAAACACAGAGACTGAACTTGTAGATATATTGAACTTTCTGATTTTTCATGTTTTCTTGTATTTGTTGTTGTGAATCTTACGGGTCACAAGAGTGCAGGACGCGAAGGAATTGAGTGGGAAAAAAAAATACTTCATGATATTTCCAAAATGTGAAGCTGACTACACAAAACTGAAAACTTCAAAACAGACAAACGTCTGTCAACATGTATAAATATTATAGCATGACAGAAGCAAAATTAAGGACTGAATGGATTTAAGTGTGTGTTGGTGTCAATAATTGATTCGCATATTAATTTAAACACTAGTCTAATGCCTACCACACACTGGGAGACTTCAGTGTGACAGCCTCTCATATCTAAAGACAATGTGGGTTTTTAGTCACAGACTATAAAGATCTTATGACAAGTTCTCACTCTGAATACCAGTGCTTGGGCAGTGACTTCCAGCCTCAGTCTCTAGCGAGAGAAGCCGTCCTTTCATGTCGGCATGATACTGTACGTCACCATTATTGTGAAATTCCACCCAGTGGTAACAACTGAAATGTTCCCTAAACAAACCGGCTGCTGGCTGCAGCTTCATATTTAACGGACATACATGAGAGTGGCATCAATCTGACCCTCAGACAGAGAGGAAAAGTATTTTCTCAAATGGTCAAACTATTTCTTTGAGTTCTTACACAACAGAACATGAGTGAAGTGAAACAGGTTTGTGTCTGGTAGTTTTCCATCAGCGGGGGAGATTTGAATATGACACACAGATGAACAAACACACAGAGAACTTCATTTGCATCATCTGCATTAAAGCCGGATTACAACTATTCAAACAGTCAAATATTAGAGAATTTCATCACGTCTTGAAGGACGTTCAAGAATGCAAAAAACAGATCACACACCGTCATTACAAGATTTCACAGTCTTCAGATATCTGAGCATCTTTTCGCAGCAACTGCGAGAGTGTGTGTCACTTGTCACACACACAGTCAGCCTGTATCTCAATAATCCTTTAACCAAACACGCCACTCACTCAGACAGACAGACAGGTGGACAACAAGTCTGATACCTGACAGTATTCATCGCTGATGATGTCACAGACATCGCCAGCTGAGCCAGACAGACAAAAAACAAACAAACGTGCGATCGTATTGGACAGACAAGCTGGCAGTGAAGCCTGATTGGCCGTAATGACTGATGCTTCATCACCCAATATGATTACCCGACAGCTTCCCATGTGAGTGTGTGTTTCTTTGTGTGTGTGTGTCTCAGATCAGTCATTGACTTCTGTGACTTTGATGCCTCCAATAAACTGTCTGGGGGGGACAAACAGCTGGCCGCGTCTCAACAGTGTAGCATCACCCACTCTTCTCACCTCGTCTCTCAACACCTGACCGCACGACAGCATTTTAAATCATTCCCACCATCTCTGTTAGTTTTTATTAAACCTTCTGTGCATCAGTTTGATGTCTGTTGGTAGTCAGAATTTGATTTGCATCTAGGGAGGAATCTAGTGCTTTGAGGCACAACAGGAAGAGGGTGCTGTTTAATCCCAGAGCAAAGAGAGCTGGATGTTTGGTAGTTTGAGTGATATTTAGATTAATTTCACTACAACAATACATCAAACTTAATATGTATTTATTGTTGTGTTTTTGTTTCCACTATTTTCCACCTTTAAGTTCCTGGTCCTGGTTTCATATGTACGTTTCATACGTCTCACGTTTTGACATCAACCATTCTCATTTCACATTTGCAAATATGAGCGCTCGGGCAGTAACTTCCATGTCCGACACTGATGAAAAAAGCTGTTTTCATGTCAGCATGATACGCAGCCGGGCACCGTTAGTGAGTAACGGGGCCAGTAAACAACATTTCATACGGATGTTTCACACATATGTGCATGTACATGTTTCATAGTATCATATCAGTGTTTCTAAAGTGACGTAGTGCAGGATCTGATATTGAAATCAGGTTACAGTCTCAATCGTCAAATACTGGCGCTTGGGCAGTAACTTCTGCCTCAGACACCAAAGAAAAAACACCTGCCAGGCTATAGACCACTGTTCAAAACCGACAAACACCAAAACCAGCTGTTATTTAGCGAGTCATTTATTTCCACAGGAGAATGTGCCACATATAGAGTGTTTTGGAGATTGTGCTCCCAAAACTGGGTATATTTTGTGCCTAAACCCAACCACACTTCACACTTAAGCCACAGCGCTGTTACAACATAAAGTTCTCTCACATAATAACATGCAAATGTAACACATCCAGGGTTTGCACAAGCATACGCTGCCTCAACATCCTGTTTTAATGGGAAGTAAAATCAAAGAAATCGCAGCAGTGTCATGTTCTTAAAATTCTGCTTCACTGAGACTTTAAGCTTTTTTTTTTTTTTTTTTGCTTATCGAGGATAAAAATTCTTATCAAGCATAAACTGCATTAGATTATTAAACCTGTTTCAAGGTAACTACACTGACGACTCCTGACTGCATGCAGGGGGCAGTGCTGTGCTTATCAGATCCTCCTCTGTACTTCTGCTTTAATTGAATGAATTAAAAGACAATCTAGTTTCAGGAAGCTTTATCTTGAATGTCTGAAGTTCCACTGCTTACATTACTACTTTAAAGGTCATGTAGTGTTTGGTACTGGCCTCATTTTAATGCTACATTTTCTTCTTACCCTGTTGGCAGATGTTTCTGTTTGATAGCAGAAGATTTCTCTAGATTACATAATATTTTATGTCTCTGCAGAAGGGATTTTGTTTTTTCTTGCAGTGCATGTTGCTGTTGTGCCTGCAGGAAACCAGAAGCAGCCAGACAGACCAGCATGAGGGAATGAGGGTAAGCAGCTCATCTTCACTATTAAGACTCATCCCTGCTGAGATGATGAGGAGATCACCTCCTCCGCTGTACACTGCAGCAGCAGAGGAAGTGAATTCATGTTATTAAGATTAAGAAAATGGCTTTTGTTAGACCTGATGGTGATATGGAGCTGAGGAGGAGATTGAGGTGAGAGGAAAAGACTCTGAAGACTCAGCTTAGACTCATTTAAATAATGTCTATGTCCTGAGACAGAAAGATGAATCTGGCAGTTAATAACAGAGACGAGGGGCGGAGTTAGTTTATATGCAGCTTTATTGGCATGGTGGCCAGAGGTGGATTTGTGCTATCGGGCCTGCAGTATAAACTGGATGATATTCAGGTGTGAAGGTGACAGGAAGCACGTTCGCAGCATGATGATATTCCCACAGTGAGTCCTGAGACAATGCTGTTTCAGCCTCTGGCAGTGAACGGTGAGCAGACATTTAAAATAAATGTGTTGACTCTTAAATCCCTTAGATTTCAGTCCAGGTTGACTGTTGGTAACAGCAGGTGTGTTTAATACCACAGCAAACAGAGGCTGAGCAGCTGATGTGTGTGTTTACAGTGCAGCCAAACCAACTCGAGTTGTTTTCATAAAGAAGTCATTCGCCTTGTCTTATCATCGTGACACGTCATGAGCAACCACCACCTGATTTCACTGTGCAAACACAGCCAGTAGTATTTCACAGGACACAGTAAAGGTGACAAAATGATGCGTTTCCTGTGACTGCTTCACAGTAAAAGCCCCCCGGGGTTTGAAGGCTTTTAATGTGAAACAGCAGCAGGAAACAAATTCAGTTCAGCAGCAGGGTTGCAGGAGTGTACCGGTTTTACAGCATACCATGGTGTGCAAATAGTTATCATACCATTTACATTTCAATGGTACTGAAAAAGTAGAATTACCGCCTCATGGTTGTTTGCCTCTGCACACCAGTCAAGTTCTTCCATGACAGTTTCCATCCATGTCTGTGAAAACGTGGATGCTTCACACATAACTTCCACATAAGATCTGTTTTTCAAGGTACTGTATCCGAGTTAGAAATTCCAGTATTGTAATTACACTAACACTGATACCATATTTTTTGAGATGGTTATTATGAAGAGCTCGTACCCTTGCAACCCTAACTAGCAGTGACTTAATTCAGCTTTGACACAGTGTAGTGGGAAAAACTCGGGGTCTGGAAGTGGTCCAACTGGCTTCTGATGACTTCAAAACTGTTTCTTTCAGTAAATTAGGTTCAGTTAACTGGTACTCAGATGAACACTCAGAAACACACTGGAGGCGAAGAAATCAGGTACAATCGAGTTTAATGTGCTTCACCAAGCATTAAAACACACAAACTCTTGAGGCACGTTCCGGAACGCGACTGTCGTTCAGTCCTTGTGCTCTGTTTTTTAAGCTGGAGGGGTAGTAGGCATCAACAACAGGTGTTTGGCCTTGACATTAATGTTGTTTTCCATTATCACTGTGCTTTTTCAAAAACATGCAGATATAATCATTCAGGGGAACTCCTTGCATCTTATTTGTCACAATATCCTTCAAAACATGCGAGTGTGTAGTCACTCAAGGGAACTCCCTGCTTCTTATTTGTCACAATGTTTTTGATTTCGGGCACACCTGTTTTTAAAGTTATGTGAGACCCGTGAGACCCAAGGATTTTGTACTTATCCCTGATACAGTTTTAACCTTGTGTGTGTATGTGTGTGTGTGTGCGTGTGTGTGTGTGTGTGTGTGTGGGTGTGTTGTAGTCAGTACATCTGTGTGTGTGTGTGAGTGTATGTGTGTTCTAGTCAGTAATACATTTGTGTGCTCTCAGTACCTAGGCTTGAGTGAAGTGTTTCTATCATGCAGGAATACATAACACATTTCTATATGAGCTGAGTTTTCAGTCTTAATTAACTTAAGCAAGATAAAGCATTTACCTGATTAATGAACACATTTATCAATGAACATAGTTACTTGATTAATGAATATTCTTCTGATTGGTAATTAAATCTTACACTACAACAGCTGCAGGGTAGTGACCAGTAAGACTGATATGAGTAAGATCAAATAACAGACAGTAACACTGGATTTGTTCCATCCATTCATCTATTTATCCAGGGCGGGGTCACGAGTGGCAGGCTAAGCAAAGCACCCCAGACATCTTTCTTTCGAGTGAAACTTTCCAGCTCCTCCTGCGGGATCCTGAGTAGTTCCCAGACCAGACGAGATATATAATCCCTCCAGTATGTTCTGGTTCTGCCCAGGGGCCTCCAACCAGTTGGACCTCTACAGCTAAGCCCATCTACCCTACAGAGGAAGCTTATTTTGGCCACTTGTATCCGCAATCTCATCCTCTGGTCACTACCCAGAACTCATGACCATAGGTGAGGGTTGGGACATAGATGGACCAGGATATCAAGAGCTTTGCCTTTGATTTCATAAGAACATTAAAGATATATTGTGATACAAGAATTTAAGGTTGTTCTAAGTATCATCAATGAAACAGCAGCACTTCAGCCTTGAGCTCTGCACAATGTGTTTTTACCTTAATTCCCTTTATGTAACTTTTGGACCTAACAGGTTGCAACTGAGAGATACTGAGTTTGAACTTCCCCTTTGTCTTGAATGCAGCATTATTTCTATCCAATGCTGCAGGATGAAACATCAAAGAAAATGTTTTCATGAAATTCAAAGGAAGCTGCTTTACTGTACATATGACTGCATGTATATGTGGCAAAAAAAGGCAACACTTTAATTTGGTTGTGACCTTAATGTTTATAAAACTCCAATCAAACTGGCATCATACACACTGTGCGTGTAGAGAAAATCACTGCAGGTCAGCGAGTGCAGTTTGGAAAATGCTGGAACGAAGCACTGAAATGCATCACTCCCTGAAGTTTCAGCGGCGAGGAAAAGAGATGAATGGCTCCTATTAGAGCGCAGCGGCTTTAGAGGGAAAGTGATATTCAGCTGAGGAGGTGATGAAGGTGAGAGGAAGTTAAGACTATTAGAACCAAGACTGATTAAAATAACGTCTGTGTCCTGAGACAAAGTTAATCATCCCCTCTGCAGCTCAGCTGAGAACACACACAAACCTGGGCTTACATGGCCGCCGTGTGACCACATTAAACATTGTTTGTGTCGTACTGAGGGGGTTTATCATCTCCTCCTCTCAACAACTGTGAGTTTGGAGCATGTAGATAAGTGGAATTACCGCCTTGGGGTTGTATGCCTCCAGGAACCAGTCTGTTTTTCGCTGACAGTCTCCATCCATGTCTGAAAACATGGATGCTTCACACACAGAAGATCTATACAATCAGCACAGTTTCAAGATTAGAGTCACCAATTCAGTATCTGACCAAATGTCTCCCCTTCTGTTCCTGAAGTACACAGTGAATAATGCCCAAAAACATGTTTTATGCAGAACATTATGATGTCACAGTGAAGCCGACCTTTGACCTTTTGGATGCAAAATGTCATCAATTCATAATTTTATCCTATCAGGCATTTGTGTGAAATTTTGTCATAAGTAGCATAAGAATTCTTAAGTTCTGGTCAAAAACATGTTCTGTGAGGTCACAGTGACCTTTGACCTTCCACCTTGTTGAGTCCAAGTGGATGTTTGTGCCAAATATGACATTTCTTCAAGGTGTTCTGTTGGCTTGTTTTCGACAGTGGAGGACGATGACGCGAGTCTCTTTGAATAAGGTGCTTTCAGAAATATTCATTCCGAGCAAACTGAAATGTTTGTAAATTGGGAACATGTCTGAATGTAGCGTTGGGTCATCCAGAGCAGCGCACTCTGGACACTCTGTCTGTGGAGACGGAGCAGCAGAGCGCCGAGTGGAGTGAATGTGTGATTAACTTAACCGTTGGTTCATTCATGTAGAAATATAACGCTGCATTTCTCATTTTAGTGTAGAGCGTCAGACTGAATTTACCAACGCACCATGTCAGGTCACTCCCTCTCCGGGACGCCAGTGTTACTTGAATAAGTAAACACTGACCAACAGGACCAGACTGGCCGACCCGTATGCTCTCACTCAGTGGATGGATGGTTTATGATAAATAACCCAACATCTTAAGACTCCTGTGTAGCCTACAGCCCTGTGGTGGCGAGTCGTGTTTTGCCTCTAGCTAATAAAAAGATATATAATGGTGACATCGGCCCTAAAAGGGTCTATAGATGAGCCTTAACATGGACTTCAACAACTTAAGTTGAACCTGTGCAGGATCGACAAAAGGCTGGAATGGATGTTTAAACTGTTGTTCAGTGATAGAACCTTTAATTTCTTTAATTTCTGTTCGAGCCAAAGCGTCAGTCTGCTTTACTTTCAGTCTCTATCACAATAAAAAGATATGAGCTCTAAAGAGTTCTTTGTTTCTAACAGTGCAACACAGAAGCTTTCTGTAAAACCTTACTTTGCAGGTCATTTCAAGCCCACAGGAAAGAATGTCTGACTCCGTCATAACCTAAAGAATAACCCCAATTTCAGATGTCAGCAGTGTGTAAGAGCTACTGAAGCGTTCATCCGTGCAGTCCACACCGACTGTGTTACAGCAGCAGCTGTCTGTCAGCAGCACAGATAAACTCAGTCTGAGAGGGCAGCAGCCGGCCACGGCGTCGTTATCTGGATGACTGATGTCAGAATTACCAACAAAACTATTGATCTGCAGAATAGTTTTAAGCACTACATGAGATGCGTGCAGGAAGAGAACAGGCGCACTGTCATTATCATTTGTTGCTTACAGTATATGCTGTGCTGCTGACTCGGTGCACTGAGTGTTTTCACCAAATCAAATTCCAATGACTTGCATAGCCATTAAAGTGAAAGGTTTTTATTTACTGCCTCTGCACACCGTCGCTCGATATGCTCACTGTGAAACCAGAAAGTTCACAGTGAACCTGAAGGTCTGGATCCATAATTACAGATTAGGACTGTGTTAATGAATTCACAACATATAGACAGCAGGAGATTTGTGTAATCTGAACGGCTGCTTGTGGAGATTATAATTTACACTGAACAGGAAACAACAAATAAGTCGACTGTGAGCGTATGGACATGCATCTCTCAGTGTGGATTGTGACATTAATTAAGATGGCAACACTCCAAAAACACTTGGTATAACTCTGGCAGTGTGGACTGTCCTTGAGGTTTCACAGACAGTGAGTTTACATGTAATCCCTCTCCAGTCTCCAGCATAAAATAAACTCTTGTACAACACCCAACCAGTGTCCTCTCTTCACTGGACGTTCCTCTTCTTTCTAACCTTGCGACGACTAAAAAGACACAACCTAGTGTGCAGCAGAGAGCAGCCTGTGGTGACATCAGTGTGTGTGTGTGTGCAGTGACATAAGGTCGGTTGCTCCTCTGTCAGAACTCTCCTCCCTGCCTGCCCTCTTCTCCTCTCACAGATTGTGTCCTACAGTACAGCTCTCTCTGCACCTGCAGAATCTGAGCTCAACCAGCCACATTAAAACCAGCTCTAAAAATCTTGCTGACCACCAAAACCTTTTTTATATTTCCCAACATGAAATAAAGTAACTTATTTATTCCTCCTTAGATGCAATTTTTATGCAAAACAACAAAATTAGACCTGCAAACACACTGAGAACACACTGCAGCCTTGTCATCTAACCAACCCAACGGCCTGAAGAAATGTTGGCACTGTACTTTTCTGCAAACCATGGTGTTACGCCCCACCCATAGGCCCCTATGAGGCGAACAAAGCTCCAACACTGACCCAAAATAACCACATAAACACCTTTAAAACACAGAAATCCATGGCATTTAATACAAGTACAACAAGATAACAAAACTCCCAGCATGAGAGGCGGCAGGACCAGCAATCATCACACCAGAGGCCTCCCCTCTTAACCACCTCCTCCATGCCAGGTGTGCTGCACCTCGTTAACTAATGCAGCACACCTGGGCAGATCTGCAAGGGAGGGAAGAGGGACAGCCGCAGAGAATACACAGCCAGCCGTAACACATGGATATGTAACGTTTGCAGGTCATTATGTAGTGGATACGTTGAAACTTAGGGTTTCAAGAACACTGTGGTTAACGTGGTTATGCTAACGCACAAAAACCACTTTGGAATGGTTCAGAAATGATCATGAATACCTGCTTTTAGCTGCACGATCCTGGCAGGAAACTGCAATACCTGCGTAAAAAAACAACCACTTTCATGGCATTATCTTGGCAGGAAACGCAGTGATGTCTCTGTAAAGGAACAACTGCTTTTCACTGTACTGTCTCGGCAGGAAACTCAACGATGTCACTGTAAAAATTAAAATTGCTTGTCGTGGCACTATCCCAGCAGGAAAAGCAGCAATAGCCATGTTTAGAAGTATTGCATCGGAAAATTAGGATGGAAACGGCAAAATTAAAATGCCCTGATTCGTACAAACTAAAACACGCTCACTTTAGCCAGGTCTTGGTTGATTAAAAAAAATCTTGATTCACAAAACGAGGGATGGAAGCAGTTATGAATTAAGTCTGACGTAGCGCACCTCTCTCCATGGTGATATCTACACTCCAGGTCGGGAAGGCGGTAATGCATTTACAAGCTGGTTGCCAACCGCCAGAAAACGTAGAAGAAGAAGAATGCGAGACTTGTTTTGTTTCCGGTTCTGCGGAAAACTCGCGCGAGTTTGTAGTTTTCACCAAAGTCCGTACATTTAATGGAAACACACAGGATTCGTATTTCTTTTCATGTGCATTTCCCAAAGATTCAAATCTCTTTTGGATGGAAACAAAGCTAATGTCTCAGTAAAAAAGCAACTGCTTTTCACAGCATTATTGCCGCAGCAAAAGCAGCCGTGTCTTGCTATAATACAACCATTTTTCGTGGCACTATCCTACAGGAAACTCAGTGATGTCTTGGTAAAAATCTCTGGTGGAAAACCAGTAACAGCTCCCTGAAAAACACCCTCATTTGGAGCCTAAAAAGCTCCTGGAAACAACAAGTCACTAAAACAGAACCGGCTTTGTTGTTAATTGTTATTGTGTTGTTCTGCAGTGATCAGCAGCTTGGCAGGTTTCTCTAATTGAACGTCCACCATGAGCATGTCTGAGCATGTGGAGCACAGTCAGTAAGCAAAGCATGACTGTGACGCATCAAACCTAAATTAATGCTGTGTAATGCTGCTTCACTCTGGTGCTGTTTCCTTAATAATACACATTTAATAGTGCAGTAAACTGAGATTTAAAATGGTCGTCAATTATCACCATTCAAACGGTGGTGCATATGCAGCCTCTACGGTCCTGAAATGATGTACTTTAAACTCAGCCACTAAATGACACAAAGTGGATTTAGTGCACTAGAAGACTGATCAAGTAGTTCATACTGTAGACTGCAGCCACACTGAAAATACGTTAGGCTATTTGTAGGAAAGATCTTTGAAGAATTAACTTGTATTTTCACCTATTTGTCCTTGTCCCTTCTAACACATCTTTGCTCCTCCTCCTGCTCCTCCTCCTTTCTGCCCCCAGAGTCAGTCTATTGTCTCATCTGGACAAAAGGAGGCAGGCAGGGAACAAACAGCCTCTCTGTCCCCCTCAGAGACAGACGGAGAGACAGAGACCTAGAGAGAGGAAGGGGTGGAGGGCATGAAAGATACCTGATCCTAACTATCTAATTACGTAGAGAAGATGGAGAAAAAGGGAGGAGATGGAAAAGGAGACAGTGAGAATATGTGGAGGGTGTATAAGTTTACAAATCATCTTTAAAATAACTGACAGAGAGAAAACAGTCAGAGCACCACAGGGGGAAGAACGGCTGCATGCTTCTATGGATTATACCCGTTAGTGATATTCTATATTCTTCTTATTGTCAACAATACGCCAGAGGAACAGACCAAAACTAACATTGTGTAAGTTCATCTCTGACGTCACTTTCATTTCAACCAGAGACAACTGTTCAGTTTCTGATACCAACTGATTTGCATGTCTCTGCGAACCAGTCCAGTCTCCTGACAGGAAACATGGATGCTTCACACACAGAAGATCTATACAATCAACACAGTTTCGAGATTAGAGTCACCAGTTTAGTATCTGACCAGATGTCTCGTTAAATAAGCGCAAAAAGTGTTTTATGCAGAACATTATGATGTCACAGTGAAGCTGACCTTTGACCTTTTAGATAAATGTCACCTCTGCATCATTTTAGCCTGTTAGACATACATGTGAAGGAACCACTTGCTAATGGTGAGAAAAAAGATCATGTTTTGGCTTAAAATTTCTGCGTTTGGTGGCGGTGGCACTGTCACTGGTGCGGAAACAGCAGCAGGTCACTGAAACAACAGTTTTGTTGTTTGTTGGTCGCGACCAGTGTTCTGCAGCTCAGCAGGCGTCTCGCCTGGGTGTCACACACACTCTGTACTTAAAGTTCACAGTGAATTCCTGAGACTTGCCTTTCTACTCCACAACCTTCAGCCAGCATATATTCACATGAGAGAGCAACGTGGATTTGTTCTTCTGTCTCTAGTCTACTAAAAGGCAGCAGAGGTGTTCATGAAGTGTAATAGAGGGAAGTGAATACAGCCTGGAAGTGGATAAAAGAAACACATTAACAGTAATATGAGCCACAGTTCACTCAAACACCAGTTTCCTTCTGTGTGTCAAACAGTGCAATGCTGTTTCAGTGAAATGTGAACCTGTTTCCTCCACTGAAGGCTCAAAATAACAGAATACAAAGAGCATTTAAGGACACTCGTAGTGAGGCTCATTCTTCAGTTTCTGTTTTCATCACTTACTGTTGGTTTCCACCTGCCTGAGTGCAGATATGAACCGAGTCTGCACTAAATACAGAATCTTTTTCTGTTTTTACTACTTATATATTGACAAACCTAAATGTGCCACAATTAGTCTTTCACTAAAGCTGTTCACATCTGTCGCACACGAGCAATAAGTGTAGCTGCAGGTGGTTAAAGAAAAAAGCGAAACTAAACTGCAGGAAGAATTTACAAAAGTATTGTGCAGCTTTCGCGGCTGCTAAACCTGCACATATAACACAAAGAGGAAAAGGTTAACTCTCAAAGCTCCCACAAAGGGTGGAATGCACCCTGCACTGCACTGCCAAGAAAATATGCTCCTGTGCTATTTGCACACATTTAAATGAGTTAATATGCAAACACCTGGCACCAAACTGCCCCCTTTCAATGCAAATGGGCCGTACTACAAACTAGTCCAGTTCACAAAGATCAGCACTAACAGTCACACGCAGTCACAGTGAAATAATTATCACAGAGTTGGTGGGAAGTCAAGTGCACTCACAGACTCGGATATTAAATCACAAACATGGTTCTCTCCATCCATCCATCCATTTATAGCCGCTTAACCAGGGCCCAGGGACCCTGAGGTGTTCCCAGGCCAGACGAGATATATAATCCCTCCAGTGTGTTCTGCGTCTGACCCGGAGCCTCCCACCAGTGGGACGTGCCCGAAACACCTCAACTGAACCCATTCGACATGAAGGAGCAGCGGCTCTACTCCGAGCTCCTTCCAGATGTCTGACTCCTCCCTCTATCTCTAAGGCTGAGCCCAGACACCCCACAGAGGAAACTCAATTCGGCCGCGTGTATCTGTGATCTCAATCTTTCAGTCACTGCCCAGAGCTCATGACCATGGGTGAGGGTTGGGACCACGAGTACCTCGCCAGGTCTGCAGCTTCTCTCTGTCACTTTTAATCCCCTGCTAAAGTTTGGAGGAACGACTCTGCCTCTTGTTGGTCAGGACCTGCAGCTCGCAGTCTTTTGTCTCTTCCATATTTATGCGTTCTGTGTGCTCAGTACAAAGGCAACATTTATACTTTGCCACATGGATAATTGCAATGAGGTCAAAAAAAGGGCAAATTGCACTCAGTTGCAAAACTTAATGGGTTGTTTGTGCTTTAATATCATCAGAGCAATATCTCTCTACGGACCTTGAGACTGGGCAGAAAGCCAAACCATTCGGCAGAATAAGTGTTTTACATTTCTGCAAACCACAGATATGGAACATTTGCACGTTATCATGCAGCGGATACACTGAAACTTTACATTTCAATAACCCTGTGGTTAACCTGTGGTCAAATATTACTTGGTTATGGTTGGGAAAAGATCATGTTTTGGCTTACTGTGCATTCACACCGAAAGCGTCATGAGCGCCAGCGGTCGCTCACGTCGCTAGCATCGTGCTGCCTGGCAGCTCTGGCAGGGCTTGCAGAAGGCTGCCAAGGGGCGGGGCTTTCAAGCTGCGCTGCAGAAGATCTCTCTTTCTTTCTTTCACTGTCCCGCCTTGAGAACATTCATGGCTGCAATTGGCTGCTGCTCGCTGCTGCTTCGGCGGCGGCGCTGCTCATTTGCATAAAGTTGAGCTTCTCTCAACTTCACAGTGACGCTCCTGTTGCTGGCATCGTGCTGCTCGCTGCCACCGATGCTCCAGACGCCCTTTGTAGCAAGCGTACATTGAAAATGAATGGCTGCCGGCCGCTTATGCCGCTCATGACGATTTTGGTGTGAGTGCACAGTTAGAATATTCAGTGTTGGTGGCAGCGGAAAAACAGTGATGGTTTGCCACAAAACACCCACGATGCACTTGACACAATCAAACAGCTCTGTCTCCCACACATGCAGCGCAGTGCTGGACTGCATGTGTGCTACTGTGGTTATTTCATTCATCTCAGACTGATTTAGCGCAGCACGTGCGACATATAGACTGACATCACACCGTGGACTAATTAACAGACAGATAAAATAGAGGAGCAGCTCTGAGTGTTGCTGGAGAACTTGTGAGTGAGTGAGCATTATGTAACACAGCTTGTCCCTATATCAATATAAACGGTGTTGTCTAAATCTATATCTTGCTTGAAAATATGTCGATGTATCGCCCAGCCCCAGACTCCACTTAGTCTTCACTGAAACTGTTGAGGAATTAAACTGCAGCTGCCGTCCTCCACGAGGGAGCAAGCTACAAACCTTTCAGCATCTTTGGGCCCAATCAATCCCAGACAGCATCACCGTAAAAAAAAAAAACCATGTAATCAGAGATTTTTGTTCTGTCATCTGTTTACAGTTATCATGGTCCATTCTTAAAAATTATGAGGCAATGATATGTTGATTTAAAAAAAGCTACGTACAGCTCCTTTAATGGAGCATGCAGGCTGTGCAGGAACAAACACTTTGTAAATCACAGTAATTATATCTGCCCTGGGGAAGTCCTCACAGGCCAATGAGCTGTTAACGTACTGAATTTATGTGTCATTTTGGTCCCAGCTGTGAAGACACCCTGAGGTGTTGTCACCCTAAAATAACAACCACATACTTTCTACTTAACTTTCTAAAACCCCAAATTATTCTCCTTAAAACTGCACAACAGCATGAAAACAGTTCTGATTTATAAAAGTAAATCAGACAGATGTGACTTTATAATTCTAAGCTCAGTGATTATGTCAAATTTGGCTTCAGGCTGAACGGGACTTTGAAACTTCTAAAGGTGTCAGAGGAGTCTTTTTACTGAGCAGATCTTAATCTCATGACCCAAATACGTCGACGTTTCTCTGCAGATTTGAATGTTAAACTAACTAAGCTGGAAGTGGCGTCACAAGGCGGCAGAGTGCAGTGAATTATACGGACTGAAAGGAGAAAGTGTGGAGTTTTGGGATAAGCAGGGAGGATCACAGACACAGAGAGAGAGACGGAGAGTGGAGGGGAGTGTGACGACATATTTCAGACTTTGATAAGAAGATTCAGGCCGTAGAATTAAATATTAACGCCTTTTACAATACTAACGATTGTTTTTATTGCTATGTTATCTGCACAACTTCTGACAGTGACAGGAAGTCCTGATTTCTTTGGAAACCTCTTAGCCCTTGTTACGCCCCACCCTTGGACAGCCCTATGGGACGAACAACACTCCACCACTGACCCAACATTACCACAGAAGACATCTTTAAAACACTCAGATCCATGGGATTTATTAACAAATACATCAAGCAAACTAGACAGCAAGAATCCCAGCTGAGAGGCAGCAGGACCAGCAGTCCCCGCACCTGAAGCCTCTCTGCTCTGCTGCACCTCCTCCATGCCAGGTGTGATGCACCTCGTTAAGCAACGCAGCACACCTGGGCAGATGTACGATGGAAAGAAAAGGGACGGCAAAGCTCAGCGTGGTATTGCGTGTCTAAAATGAAAATGGAAAAGCAGGCATGGCTTCACTCGGGAAGGCCAAAAATGACAGTGGAAGAGGCCCATACGGGTTAGGGGACACTGATGAAGTCTAAAACTGCCCAAACCTGAGCGCAAGTGTGGTTGTTTTTTTGTCTTTTATGAGCTGCTGGACAACTGAATTTCCCTCCAGGGATAAAGAAAGTTCTTTTCTATTCTATTCTAAAACTGTTCATTCAAGGTTGAGCTGGAGCTGCCAGTGGCCACCATGTATTGCCTTGTTTTGCTTGCTGACTCAGTGTTTTACCACAGCACCCACAGAGGACCTTATGAGCACCCGGGAAACAACCCCAACAGATTTATTTCCCACTTTTCTCTCTTCCTCAGTGGAATTAATGGACGTTCTCGTCAAAGCAGTGAAACGATGAAGGAGAGGGAAATGAGCCGATGAGCTTGTGCACCTCCACGAGAGCGGACTTCGCACACCATTACCATGAATATTTCTCTACAATGTGCATTCACTGTGCAACAAATTGGACAAACTCCAGCAACTGGTGGGGAGAAACAAAGACTTTTCTTCATCTTGCGTTTTGTGCTTCACAGAGACGTGGCTGTGTGGATCAATAGCGGACTCTGCGCTGCAGCTGGCAGGCTTCTAGCTGTGTGAACCTGACTGATGCAGAGTCAGGTAACAGTTCATTGCCAAATTAGTCTCAACGCGCCCGGAGGCACTTAATCTATTCCAATTTTCTTGAAAAACACACCATGAACAGTCCAAAGCCTCATCTCTCCAAATATAATCGAGGTTTTAGTCCATGAGGAATAGCTAGCTCTCCTCAGACACGCTTCTACCCAAATTTGACGTGCACATTTGCCACAGCACTCACCACACCTGATTGCAGGCACCTAGCTTTGCGTGTGTCGTAACTGCAAACCAAAAGCTCCCTATTCCATTTGCAGCCTGCACCTAGCAAACCAGAAAAAGTTCTACTGTTGATCTGAAAGACAATGGGACAGTCTTGACACCATCCCCCATGACTCCATCCACCAGCTCCAGACCACCAGCTCCTCCTCCCCCACCTCAACAGGGGTCCGGAGCCCCCTGCAACTGCTCATCCCAGCGGCCCCCTCCTTCTCCCCCTGCACCACGACGACAGCCCTCTCTGTACTCTGCCTTTGCCTCCACTCTGAAGCTCTGTGCTGACTGGCTGTCTCTGGTGTCCATGAACATCTTTAACACCTTGCTGAAGACATGCCATGAAATAGCAGGACTGAACGATTACAGACCCGTCCCCCTGACCTCTGTGGTTATTAAGTCCTTTGAGCGCCTTGTTCGATCCACCGACCCACTTCTGGACCCCCTGCAGTTCGCCTACACAGCCAACTGGTCTGTGGACGATGCAGCCAACATAACCCTCCATTTCATCCTTCACTCCCCAGGAACTTACGCCAGGATCCTGTTTGTGGATTTCAGCTCTACCTTCAACACCATCATCCCGGCTCTGCTGCAAGACCAGCTTTGCCAGCTGCACCTACCTGATCACAGACTTCCTGTCTGACAGGAAGCAGCACGTGAAGCTGGGGAAACACTTTACCCCATCATCTGAGCACTGAAGTATGTTGAGGCCAGCTTAACTTTGATTTGTAGTACGTCACGCTCGTCACGCAGCTACAAGTGTTGAGTGGTAGTTTAAACTGTCACGTGAACAAGGTATCAGTGCCGTCTACCTGACAGTAAACTTTTCAGGAAACCAGACTGGCCCTGCTCGGCCTCCTTCGGCCCTGTTCAGCCGAGCAGTGGAAACAGGATAACCGAGAGTGTTTCTGTGCAGAGGGCTGACGTGCTGCAGGTAACAGCAGTCATAAAGCTGAAGGAAGCAGGCTATTTAATGGTGTAATAACATTATGTGTTGTTATGGCTGTCAGAGGGGACATTAGCCTGCAGATGTTAGCTAGCAAAGAGTTAGTGCAGACTGCCTCTGTGGAGGGGTGGGGGGGGGCCTTGGGACATAATGAAGGTAATCTGAGTCATAATAAGCCCAGCAGCCTCAGCAACACTAATAAAACACATTAACTCCTTTCAAAACACTCAGATCAACTCACAACCGGCTCTGCATCCTCTTTCACTGCAGTTCTTCATCTCTAACTCCTCTTCCTCCCACACCTGTCTTCCTCTCAAAAGTGTTCACTATTTGTTCAACAGTTTTCAAGTTATCACTGCAGCTGTTAAAGGATTCATTGTTTGGCATGGAGAGTTAGTGTTGACTCGTATTGTCTTCAAAAATGCATGAAAACAGCAGTTTTATACATATACTCTCACCGGCCACTTAATTAGGTACAGCTGCTCAACTGTTTGTTAACACAAATAGCTAATCAGACAATCACATGGCAGCAACTCAATGCATTTAGTCATGTAGACATGGTGAAGACGAGCTGGTGAAGTTCCAACTGAGCATCAGAATAAGGAAGAAAGGTGATTTAAATGACTTTAAACGTGGCATGGCTGTTGATGCATGTGATGAGCATTTTGTACAATTTCCTGACACTTTACGGACCATATTTACTGATGCACAGTCTGCAGCTGCAAAATGCTCTGCTCAGAATCTGAAGCAGGTCAAATGAAATCTGATATCTGAAACAACAAGAACTTTATTTTTATTGTCACATGTTCAGTGATCCCGACTGTTTCAGTTTCAGGTGGGAACGGGGTCAAACATAACTCAGCCTCTCAGGTGACACTAAACATTCAGCACAGCTCAGGTCACTGTAGTGAAACTGTAGCCACAGTTATATGATCTATGTGACACAGTTTCATTGTAAAAGCTGCAGGGTGGTTCACCTGAGCTCAGTGACACTGTAACCCTCCACTCGTGAGCCCATGCGGGACGTGACCTGTGTGCATGACACAGTGGTCGCTGTATTGGATGAAGCTGCAGCCACAAGGGTCGGACCAAAAAAATGACCCCGTGACGCAAATGTTCCTCGAGCACAACGTAGAAGGTTAGGTGAAGTGTAGGCTTTATTATTTCAGTATTTTTATTACTTCAACTTATCAAATGGAAGCATACCAGATAAGCAGATCCACTTCTAGACTTAATTAGGTTGTTTTAAGAGTAAGAAAGCTGCAGAATGAAGCTCTCAGTGCTCAACACAAAGGCCCTCTGAGGTCAGATAAATGCAGCTTAAAAGGTTTTACCAGCTAAAATATCAGAAAACAGTGAAACATGCAAATCACAACATCTGCCTTTGTCCAACCAACATCCCAAACCTCACAGATATTCTGGTTGAGTTGCACTAAATTCAAGTCAAGGTGGACACACTGCACTTCAGCAGCAGCTGTCTACAGGTCAATGTAACTGATGAAGAGGAATAAACAGAAACATCTGCAACAGTGGTGTAAAACAAACTCCTGAACACAGTCAGGGATCAACCTGTTTGTTTGTTGGAGAATTCACCAGAGACCTCGAGCTCAAACTGACACACACACACACTGCAACATATTTAATTGTTTCTTCAGTTCAGGTGTGGCAGAGGATCAGTCTGCTGTCAGACACCCAGAAACAGGTCTGAGTGTTGTTCTGCTGTCACTGGGTGGAGGAAGTGTTTCACCACAGCGACACATTCCTACAGCAGCACCGACAGCTGCTGCTGCTGCTGCTGCTGCTGCTGCTGCTGTTCCAGTCACAGCAAGCCTGAAGGAACCTGTAGATAGAGCGTGTTTGTGTGTTTGAGGTGGTGGACACATACTGAGCTGGGTTACAACCTGGGACGTAACAATTAAAAAGGAAACGTACTGCAGCTTCACAAAGCCACATAATGTTCAGATGTAAAGCCCATCACAGTTTCCTACAGTCCAACATGAAGTGTTCAGATGTTTTGTATTCAGTTGAAAAGCCAAAATGTTGGCATTGTACGTTTCTGCAAACCACGAATACGTTACACTGGCATGTTTCATATGCAACATTTCAGCTTTTCTAAAGTGACACCTCGACGAGACGCCTGCCGACCTGCAGACTAACGGTCGATACCAGCAAAGAACAAAACCAGCTGTGATTCAGTGAGTTGTCACTGTGTTTCCAGCTGCTTTTAGACATTAAACGTGGGTGTTTTCTAGCGACCCATCACTGTTTTTCCAGCAGGAATCTTGCAAAAATATTAGTTAAAAAAACTGCTCCATCTAATTAGTGCAAAGCAGCCCTCAGAGGCCAAACACAAGCAGAGATGTTAAGGAACAGCTACCTGGAGACTGATGGACACAAGTTTATCATCATATATTCTACTATGTCCTACGTACAAGATATTATCTCTTACTTCAGCATATTGTCTCCTACATATGAGATATTACCTGCTACATCAGGATTTTATCACATATAGATATTCTCCCCTACGAACAAGATATTATCCTTTACATACCAGATCAACTTCTAGACTTAATTAGGTTTTTTTTAAGAGTAAGAAAGCTGCAGAATGAAGCTCTCGGTGCTCGACACAAAGGCCTTCTGAAGTCCAGATAAATGCAGCTTAAACAAAAAGGTTTACCAGCTCAGTTAACTAACTACAAATGTCCACTGTAAAACTAAAATAAGGCTCAGACGCTGTGAGCTGTGTTGTAAAACAGCACTGTGTCCTACTTTTTGTCTTCTGTGTGGCATCGTTTGATTCAACTATCCAATCACAGCCCGACCTGAAACTATATGAGCCTATAAAATATCAGAATTAACAGTGAAAACTGCAGATCACGACATCTGGCTTTGTCCGACCAACAACCTAAACCCTCAAGGACATCATGAAAAAGATCGACTCCTGCACCATCTGCACCAGACCAGCATGCGTGATGCCTGCCTGTCTCCGTAACCATGGCAACAGAGGGACACATGGACACCAAACACACACAACTCTTAAAACTCATATCCCGAGGGCACACAGGACACTGGATACACTCCTGACAGCCCTGTGTGTGAGTGACTCCACCACACACACACACACACACACACAGTGTCCAGGTAGGTACAGAATAAAAACCGGTTCCTGAGCAGCACAGCGGTGCAAATTACCACCTTCACAGTCTCACATTAGGCTGCGTGTTTCCTCAAAACAACTTGTGTCTAAAATAAACAGGTGATGAGAGTTTCGGTTCAGGTGACATCTGACACTTGTTTACATGCACATAAAACAACAAAACAACAAAACAACACTCAGTAAGGCCTCACAAACCGTAAAACAAACTCACGGTGAGTTTAAACGGTGAACGTGATCTAATTAACGTCGGCATGATGACTCACTTACCGGCCGGTGGATGAGCTCATTTCAGGAAACGAGTCAAGAGAAAAACATGTCCGGTTTGTTGGGGTAAAACAAAACTATTCCGACAGTCAGAAACACTTCCGGTGATCCAGGTGAGGTTTGGGCTGGTGGTCAGCTGATGAGAGCTGAGTGATAAAACTCAGCAGTAGCCGTGAAACATCTTCAGTCTGCGGCAGGAAAACACGGCACGTAACACAAACCTACCTGCTGCAGGTAGTTTATAAGCCACGCCCCCTGCGAACCTTTCCACACACACACCTGCAGCTGCTCACCTGCTCACGCGCCACCAGCTCGGCGCTTTCTTACCCGCGTCCCGTTTTCTTTTTAAACCTCCTCTCATGTGTCCTGCTTCACCTCCTTACACAGAGTGAAGGTGACTTTCAATCTTCCAAATACTTTTATTTACCTTATTCTTTTTAACCGTTTTCTGTCATTTCCTCAGCTCAGTTTGTTTGCACACAGGCAAGGAAGCATAGAAGTGGAGCTGTTACTGGAATGGGACGCGGCCCTCATGGCCTCCTTTACCTTTGCCATTAAACCATAAACCCATAAAACCTCTCCATCAATCTGAGATCTGTAAACATGTAGATTAATTTTTAATTTAGAAAACACACCAAGCAAACATCATGACACAGCATTTGAAATGATAATAATAATTAGTAGTAGTACAAGTAGAATTATGATTATGAACCTGATACATACTTTTTAAAACGAAGGTGCTTCACAAGGAAGAATCAACACCGATTAGAAGTCCAAAAATATACAATAAATATAATTAAATATTAAGTAAATACCAAATTTAATGAATCCATTGTTGTGTTTATTATTCATCAATGGTGTTTTTAGGCCTGGGCAGCCAAGGTTTCAGCCCCAAATGGTTTATGAATAGCCCTGGATCTAAGTAGAATATAAAAAAAGAAAAGAGATGCGCTTCCTTCAAGCCCTTGAAAATAATATGATGCTGCTTGTTTTGGGTCCTCTGTGTCATCTAAGCAGCAAATATTGTGTGATCGCATGGAAGAGGAAAAGCGCACAGGTAATCACTTCAGTGGTAAAAGCTTTAAATATATTTGCTGCAGGATAGTTTAGTCTATAATTGTACATCATCATTTAGTAGCTGAGATGGCCTACAGTGTTTCCCTCTGAGATGCAGAGGAGGAGCAGAAGTATAACATAGCATGAAACAGAAATACTCAAGTACAGGCACCTCAAAATTCTCTAAATTTTAATGATACAGTTGCAAAGTATTCTGTCTCCACTTAATACTAATTACCAATAATTACTAATATTTTCAACTTCACAATTTCCCATTTATCTGGAAAATTTGATTTAAAAAAACACTTTTTAAGGTTAAATAAGATGCCAGAGTGCATTTTAAAAAGCATAAAAGTTTTCCAGGGGACGATCCCCCCAGTACCTTCTTTTCCCTGCCTGGTCAGACCATCCTGATGACATGAGCTTAAAGTTCTGTTTCACCGTCTGTATCAGTCTGGACTTTTGTCATATCCAGTTGGAAGATCTGCAAAAACATCTTTTCCTGTAACAAACATGGTAAGTGCATGTTCTTATTCTTGTTTAATTGTCGTTTTTCACTCTATTTCTGCAGTAACTTTATTTATGCTGTGTTTACTCGACCAACGTTAGAGTTAGCACTCGTTGCTTCATTTCTGTTGTGTGAGCTGCAGCCTACATGTTACCTCACAAACTACAATGCAGTCCCCGATCAGCTGCTTATGTTGTCAACTATCCCTGATTGGCCCTGACTTGATTTTAATTTCTGGAAAGAGTTTGCGGCAGCATAGAGTCCAGACTGATACAGAGAGCAAAACAGAATACTGAGGTGACGTCATCAGGATGGTCTTACCAGGCTGGATTTTCCCATGTTTATGAGTCTAAGTGCCTTTTTCACAATGTCAAAATCAGCTGCACGTTCAGCCGACATTAAATTCTTGTCATCTTTAGCCTTGTGAGATTTCAAAAAGACTTCTTCTTTGTAAAACTTAAACATAAAACTGATTGGAACAAGCAAAAGATACAAAAGAAAGCATTTCTTTCTCTGCAGGATCCTTTCCATAAATTTAAGACACTCGTAATAACAACCTGAGCCTGTGAGTGGCAAAAGCAAGCTTTTTTAATGGATGTAAATCCATGTAAAGCCCTGAGTGGTTATATTGCATAATAAGTAATGAATAAATAATGATAAATAAGGTCCAGGTTGAAAATACAAGTGTTTCCCTTTTAGATCAGCATAAAAAATGGAAACCTTGTGAGAAACTGGAAACATGAGTGAACAACTCGTGGCTTGTTGCCAGAGAGGAGGTCGCTGTTCATTTGATACAACATAACTGAATCTGTTAGGAAAGACTTGGCGTGGCTTCAGCAGCTGTATCTCTTTGTGTGGTTGAGATTTCAAAATACCACACGTGAACCTTCAGCCTTCACTCTGCTGCTGTGGTGTCGTCGTTGTGTAACAGATACACCCTGGAATCAGTGATCCACATGGAAACAAAACAGCATCTTTTTCCTCCACGTTCAAATTAAATGTGCTAACCCTTAACCCAACTTCATTTGTAAATCATAACTACAGTTACATGTGTCAGTATTACCAAACATGTTGTGATGTTTCCTGATGTTTTTGCTTCTTTTCACAGATTTAAACAAATGTCATATAATAGAAACATTTAGACTAGTGCTGCTGCTCAGCTGCTTTATAGTGAAGAAACTTTGTTTAGTGATCCAATAGTCTTTAGCATTTTTGAAGCATATAGTTAGTAACTCAGTGTGAGCAAGAGCCATTAAAGATTGACTCTGGTGGGACTCGAACCCACAACCTTTGAATCACTTCTTCTGTGTTTGTCTAGAAGTCCAATGCGCTATCCATTGCGCCACAGAGCCACATGTTGCATCTCCTGATGTAGTGGGTCGTCTTGGTCTTAAGACTCCCAGTAGTGCTTGAAAATTTCGACCAGGTTTCATTCAGAGGTGGACGAATACGAGCACTTGTTCGGGGTCTTCTGGCATCAGACGCAGATGAAAAAAATGTCCTTTCACGGTGGCATGATACGCAACCAGTTGTCATTATTGTTTAATGGCGGCCAGCAGCATCAGGGGGGAATGTGGTGGGATAACAAGGAAAGTTAAGGGGGCAGAAGTTCTATCAGGGCGAGTGAGGAGGTGGGTTTGCTTCCTGTAAGATTGCAAAGCCAAACCCTGTTCTTTTTTTCAAACCAATGTAGTGCATTTATTTTGTATTTGTATTTTATTTTGTACTGTACTGTACATTTCCTGTGAAAACCAAAGTGTATTTTGTAACAGGCCTAAGTTGACATGGCATATAAGAATGTCAACAACCAACGCACCCTTGCATGTACCTTGCATGTCATAGGTGGATGTAGAAATTTCATGACCAAATGTTAATATGTGATGAGGTCAGAGTGAGATTATGTTGGCCGCTGTTCTTTGAATCTCCTGGTGGTGGGTCATCACACCAGCTGCCCTTTTTACACAGACGTTGATTTGGCATTACTATTTCTGCTGCCAGCTTGAAGGCGAGACAACTCTGTGCCCCAATTCTGCTATAGTGCCTTTTGCACAGAACCCTGAGGTGGAATAACAGCACAAAGTTCCTACCTTGAACAGGCAGTGTAGAAGTGTCAAGGGAGATCAAGGTCAAATGACTTTTCATCCACTTAACACTGTAAACCTTTAAAGATCGACTCTGGTGGGACTCGAACCCACAACCTTTGAATCACTTCTTCTGTGTTTGTCTAGAAGTCCAATGCGCTATCCATTGCGCCACAGAGCCACATGTTGCTTTTGTTCATGTAGTGGGTCCAACAACCCCAGCCTTTCACCTGGGAGGCCGGTGTTTGTTTCCTGTAAGATTGCAAAGCCAAAACCCTTTTCTTTTTTTCTAAACCCAACCACGTGCCAACCACCAACCATGTGCATGTGTTGGCTAAATGTAACCAACTGCAGAAGAGGCTGGTGTCAAGGGAGATCAGTGTCAAATGACTATTCACCCACTTAACACTGTAAACCTTTAGAGATCGACTCTGGTGGGACTCGAACCCAAAACCTTTGATTCACTTCTCCTGTGTCTGTCTAGAAATCCAACATGCTGTCCGTTGCCCCACAGAGCAACATTTTCACATTGATATGAGTTTGTGTTGGTCAGCAGACTTGAGGAACTCTTTCAAAATGGAGTGGGGGGGTTTGAAGAGCGGGGCGGTGTTAGCTCAGTCAACCGTGGAGAATAACTTTGCTGAAGCCAAGAATAGCATCTGTCATCAGACCGCCATCAGCTAATCCTCTTCACAATGCCTCCAAAGCATCTCCTCACCATCTGAGAACTGCTTCTGTTTAGCTCCATAACTGCTTAAACCAAATCCACTGAATTAAGCTACTGAGAGGGCAAAGAGAGCATCACATTGGGAGTGTGCCTACTTAGCTCTTTAGCTACTTAGCCCCAAGTGAGGCTAATCAACCGTTGAAAACAACACACGCAGCACCTTAGGAAGCCTGCTGCTTCGCACTTTGGCAAACAAAACCCAAGGAAAGATAATGAGCCCTCGTATATCTGTAAGGCATCTCAGAAACACATCTAACTGTGGTTACCAACATCCAGCTGAGGGGAATCAACAGGAATTTGTCCATCCTGTACAACTGAATCTTTGGTGAAGTACAGAGGGAATAAAGAAGAACTTTTAGCTCTTACACATGCAGAAACTAACTTTCCAGAGATTGTGTTTCAGATTCATCTGCTGAGCTTTATGTCTGCTGTGACTCAACACTGAAGTGTTTGACTGTGGATCATTGTTTGGTGTGGATTATTTTATTAATTGTAACCCTCACAAGACAATCTATACACAAACATGTCTTTTTACATTTGTGTTTTTTAAGGTCATATCCACAAAAATACATACAACTTACTCTGTAAACACGTACTTTAATTTCACATAAAATGTTACAGGTGTTACAAATGTAGAGTTTTGCCGCAGCAAATACACATGTAGTCATACTTTAGCATTTGTGGATCAATTTTGAAACTGGATTTGTACATTTGTGGATTACTTCCTGCACATTTGCAGGTCATGTGACATTTGTGCCATGTGTTCTGTGTATCTGTTTAAAGGGATAGTGCACCCAAAACTGAAAATTCAGCCGTTATCTACTACTACTACTACCTACAGATAAAGTAAAGAAACACATAGACCTCATTCTGAGCAGAGGCTGAATTTCTAAGTGAAGTAACTTCACTTCACTTGGATACTCTACTGTAAGGCACCTACTCAAAAGCTGAAAAGTGACAAATAGGATAGACAATTGGGAAATACAGTCATTTAAGATACAAAAAAGAACAAAAGTCCACGACAAAAGCTCTAAAGATAACAGTCTAATAGATTTTCACAATGACACCCCCTCTAGTCAGACTGTATTAGTCAGAAACAGAATTTGAAAGGAGCACATCAAACACAATCAGTGCCAGATGAAACAGGACTCCTTTGAGATTCATGAATTATTATGATCAGCAGCTGAAAGTGAGGCAGACAGAGTGAAGACGGACAGGCGGGGGTCATGACGCCCTCATTTACTCAGCTCAGTGGACGCTCAAAGGTTCGCTCTGCAAGATGTTTCAGTCAACAGCTGAGCCGAGTCCTCCATACCTGAGGTGATTTGGACTCTCGCTTTTGTCCTTTGTCTTGTGATGGATACCAAAAGTTTCTGGTTCCCAGCAGAGAGCAGGAGACCAGATTTAACTGTGGATCTTTGCATGTGTAATTTCAGTTACCAAATTTCTGCGGTGGCTCTGAAGTCTTCCTTCAAATGACAGAAGTGATGAACTCAGCAGCCACCAGCCTAAATTGACCGGCTCCTTGGCTCGTGCTCAGTGTTAAATTCCCTCCTCGCCCGTAGCCATAAATACAGCACATTGTCTTGGTGTGATTGTGTCGGCAGAGCGCAGTTCATCGTGGCTGTAAATAGCCTCAGAACCAGCGTCTTATGTAATTTCCTGCTAAACCTCTTTTTGAAATACGATGCTTACGTAACTGTCCTACAACACCAGACCTCATTTACATAATTGCATAGAGATAAAGTGACTGCACCAATCTACGGCAGAGTGTGTGTGAACTTATTTACATATATGCAGATTGGCCACACATGTAAACACACACACACACGAAATCCGGGCATTGATTTGTTGTGTCTGTTAGCTCTCCTCGGGTTTTATATGTGCCAGTGTTTGCAGATGTGTGTGTGCGCATGTGTGTGTGGCATGTTTTAGAGCATGTTTTCAACTCTGTGTGTGTATGAAATTAGCTGCGGCTGAACTGACCCTCATTTTAAATTGATTTATACAAATGATTTATGTAAATATTTATGATTTATAGAAAATTGTTGGGGCTGACTTTATTCTATCCTGTCAGCTGTAGACAGGCTACGGCTCTGTGGTGCAACAGCATGTTGTCTTGTGTCTCCTTTTATTTTAACTGATATGCAATCAACAGCCACTTTATGTGGAAGACAGGTGATTGAAGTGACTCTGAACGTGGTTAACATGGTTGTTGGTGCCAGACGGGCTGCTCTGAGTATTTACTGGGATTTTCAGCACAACCATCTCTAGGGTTTACAGAGGTTGGTCCCAAAAAGAGTAAATATCCAGTGAGCCAAAATGCCTTGTTGATGCCAGAGGTCAGAGGAGAATGGCCAGAATGGTTCAAGATGATAGAAAGGCAACAGGAAGTCAAATAAGCACTGGTTCCAACCAAGGTGTGCAGAAGACCGTCTCTGAAGCAACAACACCTTGTCCAACCTTGAAGCAGATGGGCTACAGCAGCAGCAGACCACACCAGGTGCCACTGCTGTCAGCTAACAACAGCAAACTGAGGCACCTTTGGGATGTGCTGGAACGGGAGATTCTCATCATGGATGTGCAACCGACAAATCTGCAGCAGATGTGTGATGTCATCATGTCATCATGGACCACAACCTCAGAGGAACGGTAACCCTTTGTACAAACATGTAAAGCTCGACTCAGGTGGGACTCGAACCCACAACCTTTGAATCTCTTCTCCTCTTCTCAGCTAGAAGTCCAATGCACTATCCATTGCGCCACAGAGCCACACATGGTACAAATGTGATGATGTTTGTTTGCAGGTAGACTTTACGTAGAGAAATGCTCAAATGTGTATTACTGTGGGGGTTTAACAGCAATTTAAGTTTTGTCAGTCATTAATGGGTAACTTCAGTCACTTTTTTTGGTGGGGCAGGACGCAGTCGGATTCTGCAGTTGGTTTGTATGGTTTTATCAACTTTACAAGTATTTATATCAAGGGAAATCATGACTTAACTCTAAGCATTGTATAAAGGTCGACTCTGGTGGGACTTGAACCCACAACCTTTGAATCACTTCTCCTGTGCTTAACTAGAAGTCCAATGCGCTGTCCATTGCGCCACAGAGCCACACACTTTGGGCTGAAGTAATGGATTTTTCTGGGCAGACTTGATGTAGCGACATTATAGTACTGTAATGGTTTTACAACAAATTCTCACTCCAACCATGTCACATCCATTTTTGGTCACGGACCTTCCATGTCAAGATCCGATGTGCAAGGTACCCTGGGTGTGCTGGTTGTTGATGTTTGGCTTTACAGTCTTGTAGGAGGCAAACACCGGCCTCCTGGGTAAACAATGACGGCCACCAGCCATGTATCATGCCAACGTGAGGTGTCTAATGCCAGAAATCACTGATCAAGTGTGAGGTTTCAAGGACCTCAGAGTGAGACCAGTTTGGGTTTTATGAGGTTGTAAGTTTTGCTTTAGCTTGAGTCATTGTGATGCATCAATTGTTCTGAATGTCTGAGTCTAAAGTTGACTCAACAAGTATCTACATCAAAGGAAATCATGGTTTTACCTTTAAGGTCTGACTTGAATCGACAACCTTTGAATAACTCCTCATGTGTTTGTCTAGAATGTGCTATCCACTGCGCCACAGAGCCACAGACTTAGTGCTAATGTGACTGTTTTTGTTGGTAAACTTGATGTAGAGGAACAATTAAATATGCAGTACTTATGCGGTTTTAAGATTTGCATCAGACTTTAAAAAGTTCAACACCACGTCAAAATCTAGCGTCCAGATCGTGGATCATGTCTTGTGTCTAGTGTGTTTGAATTCGTACAGAACATTTCAAGTCTGATGATCAAAAGGAACCATTGGAGTATCAAATTTATGGCTTCTTCTTCAAGTCTTCGTATTTGAGAAGCTGATATAATGAAATGAATCATTTCAGCTGCACGTGTATATTTTCATATTGTTTGTTTCCAAATACCTTAATTTGTAAAGTCCCTAAAGTTATCAAATAATTTTTGCGGAGTCAACAGTGTTCTCAGGTAAAGTGAAAGTACCTAAAGTTTGTTTTTCTCGTATCTTGTCAATCTCATGTAAAATGTTCTCTGACCTTACATGATAAACACAGCTGATAAATAATTATTGATCAGTTTTGTTATCCATCAACTGATTTATAAAATAAAAAGGGGAAGTAAAATATCAAAATTTCCAGGCTACGAAAACACACAAATTAGCGTCTTAAATCATTTTATTTCACTTCATATTTTTCCCAACGTGCTGCAGAAGACGTCTTGTCCTGCATACAACACAATGGACTGAACACACACACACACACTGACCTCCTCACCTTTCCGCCTCGATGCCCAAACAGCCTTTTGTTCCCTGAACTGACCAATGACACGGCCATTGTCCGCCTGTCAGCCAATCTCAGCTCCTATTGTGATGCAAACTGGCCAATCACAGCGCTGTATGTACCCCCAAATGGACCAATCAGCTCCTTACCATCTTTACGCCACACCCACTTCTTTATGCGCACACACACACAGACACACACGAACACAGACCCTGCATAATTGAACTCAGACTCTCCTCCCTTCACCCTTTCTTTTGTTCAACCGTACACTTGTACATGAGCTGCACACTGTGTATGCTGTGTGTGTGTGTGTGTGTGTGTGTGTGTGTGTGTGTGTGTGTGTGTGTGTGTGTGCTTCTGTATGCATTTCCTGACCTTTACTGCTACATCAGCTCCGACCTTTTTAATGGCAGCGAGTGGGAGCATTTTTTCCACTTTAATGTGACACGCTAAGAGGAGAGAGACGACAGGAAAAGGGTCGGATGTTGTGTTTTTGTTGTCCTTGTTGATTACGGCTGACATTTCCTCCTATTTCCACTGAGCAGGCCTTGTGTTTAACGTAAAACAGGTCACCAAAACTACTGATGACTGTCAGTTAGTGGAAAAGGAGAGCTGAAGTGGAACTGACACAAAAATCACCAAAACTTTATGTTTCAGCGGTGCTGTGGTTAACGTGTTTGTAGGTTACGGCACATGAGGCACTTGGTTATAGGTAAAAAAAAAAAAAAAAGGGTCATGGGGTCAAAGATCATGTTTTACCTAACTGAGATCAAAACAAACTTGCTATATTAGGTATGATTATTTTTTAAATTTTTTTAATATGCTTTGCTCTTTCACCATCAGTTTGTGCTGTTAATGTGCTGACTGGCTGACAAGCATCTTGAATCCACCCTGTCGATCCTCAGGTTTCCCTTTCTGAATGACAAATACATAATGCTTCTCAAAGTCAAGGAGGCTGTGCATTGAATCCTGTCAACGAACTGTTTTAATGTCAAGGATCCTTTGAATTCTAATGAGGACTGAGTCCTTCCTTCAGAGAATTTTAAAGGACACATGAGTGTATCCTCAGCTGGCATAAAGTACCCACAATTCTTTCTGCACAATTTGCCTGAATTTAAGGCGGGGGCCAATCTGAGTTCACTAAATGCTGGGAGGGAGTCTCACCTACCCTCTATAGAACCCAACTTGGAAAGACCCTTGCTAACAAGGAAGCATCTTTGAGAGGCACTGAGAGACTACTGCCATCTGCTGGTATGAGGAGATTCACAAGTAGAGTAATTGACTTTCATCTCTGCTTGTTCTTTGATGTTGGTTTGGTGTGTCCGGGACTGTGATCTCCCTTCTCACAAGTCTTGCACACACCTAACTTTGCAATCTTTAAAGCTCAACTCTGGTGGGACTCGAACCCACAACCTTTGAATCACTTCTTCTGTATTTGTCTAGAAGTCCAATGCGCTATCCATTGCGCCACAGAGCCACATGTTGCTTTGTATGATTCTTATTATGTCTGTGACTTCTGGCATCAGACGCTGATGTGCAACCAGTTGCCAGTAAATATGATAGCATGTGTTCTGATATTGTTACTGTCCACAAGGGGGTGCCGCAGGGTTCTGTATTAGGTCCCCTTTTATTCATTATTTATATCAATGATTTGGGTATAAATGTGACAAATGGTAATTTGCATTTCTATGCTGATGACACAGTTATTTACTGCTGTGGATCAACTCTTGTTCAGGCCCTTGAATCCCTTCAGAAAGCCTTTGTTGCTGTCCAGCACTCATTACTTCAGCTGGAACTTGTTCTCAACGCAGACAAGACTAAGCGTATGTTGTTCTCTAATTCTAGGAAGAGGCCACAAATTATCCCCTCAGTGACCACTCTTTAATGGCGGTTTAATGGCGGTCAGCAGAGTCAGGGTGAAATGTGGTGGGATAACAAGGAAAGTTAAAGGGGTGGAAGGTCTATTAGGGAGAGTGCGAAGGGTGGTGAATGGGTCAAACAACCCCAGCCTTTCACCCCAGACGCTGGTGTTTGCTTCCTGTTAGATTGCAAAGCCAAACCCTGTTCTTTTTTTCTAAACCCAACCACGTGCCAACCACCAACCATGTGCATGTGTTGGCTAAATGTTACCAACTGTGTTTGTTGTTGAGGGAAAAACATCAGCTTGTGGTGTTGTACCAAGGTAGTGCATTTATTTTGAAAGAGACTGTAGGCACGCTGCTGGTATGGAGAGTTTTGGCCGAGACACAGGTTTTGTTGGGCAGCAGAACATTTTGCTTTCATCTCTGCTTGTTCTTTGATGTCGGTTTGGTGTGTCCGGGACTGTGATCTCCCTTCTCAGGAGTCTTGCACCCACCTACCTTTGCAATCTTTAAAGATCGACTCAGGTGGGACTCAAACCCACAACCTTTGAATCACTTCTTCTGTGTTTGTCTAGAAGTCCAATGCGCTGTCCATTGCGCCACAGAGCCACATGTTGCTTCTCCTGATGTAGTGGGTCGTCTTGGTCTTAAGACTCCCAGTATTGCTTGAAAATTTCAACCAGGTCTCACTCAGAGGTGGTCGAATACGAGCATTTGGTCGGTGACTTTTGGCATCAGACGCAGATGAAAAAAATGTGCTTTCACGTTGGCATGATACTCAACCAGTTGTCATTATTGTTTAATGGTGGCCAGCAGCGTCAGGGGGGAATGTGGTGGGATAACAACTAAAGCTAAGGGGGTGGAAGTTCTATTAGGGTGAGTGTGGGGGTGGTGATTGGGTGGCTTTCATCTCTGCTTGTTCTTTGATGTTGTTCTGGTGTGTCTGGGACTGTGATCTCCCTTCTCACAAGTCTTGCACCCACCTACCTTTGCAATCTTTAAAGATTGACTCTAGTGGGACTCGAACCCACAACCTTTGAATCACTTCTTCTGTGTTTGTCTAGAAGTCCAATGTGCTATCCATTGCGCCACAGAGCCACAACTTCATGCAGCAGACATGATATTTTCTCCTGCTCTGCAGAATTTGAGTGATCTGTGATCGTTAGTTGAGGAATCGCTCCAACATTTGGAAAATTTCTGAGCCTTTTTTTTAAAAAACACAAACCCAAATATTTGAGACTTGTTTTTAAAGATTTATGTCTTGTGTAAGAGCCAATGGGCTCGGAGCTGAAAGGCAGGGACACAGACAGGAAGTCAGGAAGTCAGACAGTACTGAGAGACAGACTTCACAGGATTTAAAATGTGATAATTAGATGCATGTCTGTATGTTCTGTGTGTCTCCTTCTCTCTTCAGGTACAAGCAGAGGTTATCATCCACCTCTGTGGAAACCTGGGGCGCGTTTGATTTATCAAAAGGAGTAAAGGCGGGGGGGGGGGGGGGGGGGGGATCTAACTGAGGTCTTTGCAGGAGGAAAGAAAAAATCCTGCAGAATGGAGCTAAATCAAGCACGCCTGAAGAGAGATCACATTATTCAGAGAGAGACTTCTGTATCGCCTCAGGTGACGAGAGAGTGAGTGTGTGTGTGTGTGTGTGTGTGTATGTGTGTGTGTGTGTGTGTGTGTGTGTGTGTGTGTGTGTGTGTTTAGGCAGGCTGTGTGTGTGCGGTGTGTCTCCTGTGGGCTATGTGGAGCAATGAAGGTCGGACAGTTGTCTAATGACTGTCTGGAGTGTGTGTGTGTGTATGTGTGTGTGTGTGTGTGTGTGTGTGTGTGTGTGTGTGTGAGAGAGAGAGAGAGAGACAAAGAGCCAACAGTTAAATGTCTTCACGTTATTCTCTGGTTGTATTGTATTAAGATATTACAGGTTGAAACAGGTGTACAGAGTGAGAGGAAGGAGACGGCGGAGAGAGAAAAAGAGTGAGTCACTTTGAAAGAGGATGGAGGGAGAGAGGGAGGAAGGCTGAATGGAAGATAAGTCGATGAAAGGATAAGAGAGAAGCAGAGAGAGAAGACAGAGACGTTACATAATGGTTTTTAAGCAGCCGTCTGTCTGCTCTGCTGTCTGCGCCGCCTCCTGCTGGTCACACCGACAAACTGCAGCTGGGAATATTCAATCAGGCTCATTATTATGTAAGTGGGCTCACAGATGACACAGTGTCAGCCTTGCACCAATTAAAAGCACCAAACAATATAATAAATATAGTAGAATATTGCTGCGGTTCGGTCTAACTGGAGTTATGAGATTGTCTTTGTTGTTCATTTATTTTCCATAATTGCTTATCCTGACAGTGGGACACTTTGAAACTCACTCTTGTTTCAGATCACTTCACTTGCTGCCCCTGTGTGTTTCCCTCCCTTCTGATGACACCACCTGTGTCTGATTGTCTGTCCCGCCCTGATTAGCTTCACCTGTGTCTCGTTGTCCTTCCCCTCACCACAGTATTCAGTGTCTCGTTTTCTCTCAGTGCCAGTTTGTCTCAGCTCCTTGTGTGTTGTGTTCCAGCCTTTTGTTTCCCTGTGTCCTTTGCTTTTTTTTTATTTTATTGTACTTGTTGACTCTGCCTCTATCTCATCCCTATAAGATTTGTTTGCCTCCACTGATTGTCCTTCTGTGTAACGAACCCAACATTTGAACAGTGAAGACTGTTTTATTTTACCCAAACTGTCCCTAGAGTCGAGCGGGTGAGTCCACTCTCACCTGCTCCACCAGTTGTTAAAGGTACTGGTTTGGAAAAAAGCACATTTTGGCTCAAAATACCCAGTCTGGGGGTGCAAAGCAGCAATTTCTTGGTATAAAAACAATCATTTATCATGGTGTTTTCCTCTCTGGAAAAACAACAACCAAAAAACACTCATGTGTCTAATAAGGGGTGGGAGACACAGTGGCAGCAAAAAAAATGACGAGTTGCTAAAAACAACCAGTTTTGTTGTGTGTTGGTGTATCAGTGGTCTGCAGCTTGGCAGGCATCACTCCGAGGTGACACACCATCCATCATCCCCGCCACCTCCAGATAACAAAGTCAGTTCATATACAACATCACTTTAAAAACATTGGTATGATATGTATGAAACGTACAAATGAAAAGTGTTTTGCAGGAATGTACCATTTTCTCCAGGCGACTGGGCTGGTGGATGGTGGTGTAGTCAGGTGATGGGGAAAGGAGGGAAAGTCCGCAGACATCTGGTGGATGGATGGAAAATGGCAATGAAGGGGTCAGCAAGGAGTGGGACATATTTCAACACTGTTCTGTCAAGCCAGCCTCACTCCGAAGTAAAGAGTATTCTGAAAGAAGACAATGCATGTCACAGGCTGAAGCTGATATAGCGTCCCAGAATGTTAACACACCCAGGGCACCTTGCATGTCGTACCTGGATGGTGAAAGTCCATGAGCAAACGTGGACATGTGACGAGGTCGGAGGGAGACTGTGTTGGTTCTCGTGCCCTTCTTTGCTCCAGGTTGAAGATCAGACTGTGTGGGTTGAGTCACATCACTCCTGGACTCAGTTATAATTTGTTCTTGGTGTCAAAGAGCAATTTAAACATATCAAATTAAACCAGTTTGAATCATGTGAACTGAAAGCCTGCACTCAGCATATTTACAGCATTTCAAAATGAAGACATCAGTCTGCCATCAGTCAGTGAAACTACATTTATCTGCATCACTGATGTCACTCATGATCCTGAGCTAGAGCAGGTTATTAACTAAGGAATCTGCAGCTTTTAAATCTGCACGTAATTAATTTTGAAAACCATTCAGCTCTACGAGAGTCAATATTTCCAAACTCGTCTGATTGTGTGCCTGCAGGCTGAGATGAGTCATGCACCGAGCAGAGATCCAGAGAGAGTTTTCAGTTTGATGCCAGCAGGCGTGTCGTCAGACTGAAGGCGCTTCATTCACAAACTGAACTCCAAACAGTTTCAGAAGGCAGACCGCAAAGATCCTCTTCTTCAGGGAGATCTGGATCAGCTGATCTGATCTGTGGACAGAAAGAGAGAGTGATTCTCTCTTTTTACTGACTGATCCACATCAATAAATAATCACCATCAATCTTCATATTATTTCGTCGCTCCTCCAGTTTCCCTTTTCTGTCTGCTGTCCTCAGAGAGTTCAGGTCATCACTGGGTTACACACATCAGTCTGGATGAGACTCAAACCTCAAACTCTCCCTCCTTCCTCTTTCTCTCTTTCTCCTCCTCCTTTTTTATGCCAGATCCCAACCTGCATGTACTTCATGCATGGTGCACCAATTTCAGCAGAGTAGCCTACTTTTGTTAGAACACTTCCATGTAGCACACCTCACTACGTACTTCTTGCATGGTGCACTAATTTCAACAGGGTAGTGTTGTCTCAAATAGTGGAGCATTATCGCCAACATTTGGCCGCTATCTCTTCCTACACATGAACCAAACTTGTGCCACAGTGTCAATGCTGATTAAAATGTAGGCTACCAATGTGCCGCTGTGGCTAGGAGCAAGTTAGCTGTTTTTTTATTTCATTCATTCATTCATGTTTTTCCTGTTTTACTTTGAAACTCACATCTCCTCTTGTTTCAGATCACTTCACTTGCTGCCCCTGTGTGTTTCCCTCCCTTCTGATGACACCACCTGTGTCTGATTGTCTGTCCTGCCCTGATCAGCCTCACCTGTGTCTCGTTGTCCTTCCCCTCACCACAGTATTCAGTGTCTCTTGTTTTCTCTCAGTGTCAGTTTGTCTCAGCTCCTTGTGTGTCGTGTTCCAGCCTTTTGTTTCTCTGTGTCCTTTGTGTGTTTTTTTTATTTAGCCTGTCCATCCATGTCCTTCCACACTCAACTGTTGGACCATTTTGAGTGCACACACTCAGTGTTCTTGTGCACTCAAAATATAAACTGTTTAGTACAGAAGTGTGTGATTTGAGACACACTGCTGGTTTAAGAACAGCCTCACAGACACTTGCAAATTGTTACAGAAATTATAGCACCGTTATCCCCTCTCTCTCTCTCTCCCCGTCACACTTAACTGTCCTGTCCATTAAAGGCAAATGCCCAAAAAATATCTTAAAAAGAAGAAAAGAAATGATAGCACCAATTTAATACTGCTACAACACTTTTTTGATTCCACAGTTTCAATCAGATTTGTGTACAAAAAAGTATGTTGTCTAGAAGAGCTGCAGTAAACGGATTGTACATAATGACTCAAAAGTATTTTGTCCAAATAGTGTCAATATTAGTTGGTGTAGTTTAGGCATGTGTTTCTATTCGTGGTCAACATTTTTATGATATTTTATATGAGTGCTGATGTAATGAGACACGTTCTGAGAGAGACAATCTTTAAAATATTAAACTCTCAAATTACCAAAGCAAGAAACAGCCACTGAGCAGTAATAAAACTTCATCAAAACACAGCTCTGAGGCCTCAACAGAAGGCTCACTGGACTGTGTTGAAACCCGGCCCAAAGATACACTACGTTACACTGCAACCAGCCAACAAAGTGACTCAATAGTACTGAAACCCGGCCAGTAAACTAGCACAGCTTTGAGATCAAGCCCTGAGGCCACTGGTCAGAGTATTGAGACGCAGCCAGAAGCCAGTGAAATGTCTAACACACATTGCAGAGCAGACACAGAACTGAAACCCAGCCGACACAGCGAGCGGACATGGAAGGAGAGATGAGCAGTTGCCAAAAGGCAGAGAGAGAGAAGAACTGAAACACGTCCAAAAAGCCCTACGAGTGAACTCCCGCCGTGCTTACTAATCAGCGACAGTACAGACAGTGAGCCAGCAGACAGAGAGGGAGAGTCCAGCTCACTGAGCAGTCTGGGGCCTCATGATGTTTTGCTGATTCATGCTGAGACGAGCTGAGAGTCTGACAGAAACACTCACACCTGATGTGGCGGCTAATATGAATAACCCAGTTGGACTCATTCAGTGTTGTAAGACAACAACAAGATGACCTCTGCTTCCTCTCATGCTGTGTGGAAACATCCTTCACTGGGATTGGCTGAAACAAAAGTCCACCCACGACCCCTAACGGTGCAGTCACCCTAGATTTAGGTCCTCATTCATTTCAGTGAGAAACAGGGGGAGACGTCTTCACCTCCTGTCCCTAATTAACCCCGCCTGGTTCAGATATCAGCAGTGGTGGAAAGTAACTGAGTACCTGTACTTTATACTTGTACTCTACATCTCAGAGGGAAATACTGGACTTTTACTGCACTCCATTTATCTGACAGCTTTGATTACTTCACAGATTCAGATTATTAATACAAAGTAGGCTCGCGTGCTTGTGTCTACGACCGAATCACAGCCGTGCTTATATTCAGCAGTGTGTGCCAACAAGTGCCATTTAACAACAGCAGAAAGCAGCAGCAGGTTATGATATGTATATTTATTTCATGACTTATTTGGTTTATGTTTAACTTTCATCCTTGTCCTGCCATGTTTCTCCCTGACGCTGCCGGGCACCATTAAACTATCATGCCAACATTAAAGGACGCTTTTCTCTGATGCTGTAAGTCACTGGCCAAGCGCCGGATTTTGACGACTTCGGAGTGAGACCAGGCTCCATCTACAGAGATCATCATGTTGTGCCACCATGTTTCTGCAGTAGCTCGGTACGGACAAACCAAACACTGGCTCTAGATGGGAACATTCATGTTTCCATGTCAACCACTGCAGTAAGAAGCCCCTCTGGAACGAGCAGTGTCAGTGTTTTCACTGGTTTAAGGGCCTGTTTATACGCTTCTGTTTATTACTGAAAACGGATATTTATCTTTGCGTTTGCATCATTTACACGAAAGTGGCGCTTTTCTCAATGAAAATGGAGATTTTCAAAAACGTCTTCCAAAGTGAACGTTTTTTTTTTTAAAAAATATCCATTTCTATTGAGACGTGTAAACAGGATAGATGGAGAATTTGGAAAATGATGACGTTGCAACCCAGTTCGCACAAGCCCACTAGGCGCCCGGTAACCACAACAACAATGGCGGATATGTGCCGGGTTGTTTACGTTGTGTTAGCACTTTTGGGACTACTTACGAGTTTACAAATCAACTTAGCACTGCTGTATCAACATCAACGCACAGAGACGTCTGCTGTGCCCAGTATTAGTCAGTGCACAGCAGCTAACTATGCTACATGAGGTTCAAATGTAGCTTATCATTGTTTTTATCACTAGTGCCAAGAGGAAAACAAATCACTGTGCAGGGGCAGAATGTTCTTCTGTGGTGTTTGATGTATCGCCACCTACTGGCCTGGCGTGCTAACTGTAGCAAAAAGCTGCCGTTTTTGCGTTTTCGTGTAAACAGGGACATTGTTTTCCCATCTGATTGTGTAAACCGATATTTTTTTTATACAAAAGAAATCTGTTTTTATTCATATCTGTATCCGTGTAAACAAGGCCTTAATGACCTGGCCCATTTGTTCTGGAGAGGAAGAGACTCTGTGGATAATTCAGCTCTGTTACAGCTCTGTGTGTTTTCTTCCTGTCCAGGTGTGCTGCATTGCTCAACGAGGTCCATTGTGCCTGGCATGGAGGAGGTGCTCAAGAGCTCCTGTACCAGCAGCAGAGCAGAGAGGCTTCTGGTCCTGCTGCCTCTGCTGCCTCTCAGCCTGCAATTTTTGTTGTCTTGTTTGTTTATTTATTAATGGACCTGAGTGTTTTAAAGGTGTCCTCTGAGGTTGTTTTCGGTCAGTGGTAGAGTTTTGTTCGCCCCATAGGGCCCCCCAAGGCTGGGGCCTTATGAGCTGCTGTTAACAACCTCCTGATTTCAGGGACCGGTTGCACAGCACACAGTTTCCATGTTTTATTGTTGTGATGGACTGTATTATGTAGACCAAAGTTTTTATGCCTACGGCACACCAGTATTTGTATCTGTGTACAATAGCCTCTATAACGTGTGTTTTCACTCAAATCATGACATAAATGTTTGTTATTAGTTACTCATTTCAAACAACAATCGACAACCAACTATTACTCATGAAATATTTATTAAGAAAATGATTCAAGAATTAATTTGAAACATTTTAAAATCACATCAAAGCACAAGTAACACATCCATTCAAGAGAAATAGTGTGAAAGAGAAATAATGTAAGATAATGTGATGTGTCACACACTTACAATTGCCTCACATGAACAGTGACAAATAGGTTCCCCATGAAGGGTTTTTATAAAAATTAAATTAAATTAATTACACTTATTAGCTAGAGTTTGCCTCTTTATTAGGAAATGTGTGCACACAACACACTGAGTCAATTAAAAACTCATTCATAACGTTTTGTACAAGCACAGTTGAGGTAATTCATTCAGGTACAAATGCAGATGACGCTATTTCAGTGGTATGTAAATTCCAAATATTTTTTTAAAGAAAGAACTTTGTAGGTAATAGAGATTAAACAAGAGCAGTGTGATTTGCAGTAACAAAATATTCATTTGAATTTTAATGATTTTCTGTCAAGGAAATTCTTATTTTGCCCAGATGAGTATCTCATTACTCAGTTCTATCCAAAAATCTTTCTAGGGAACTATTTCAACATTTTGGACCCATAAAATGTTGTTATCTGATTTTATTATTGTAAAGTGAATTTTAATCATCACAGCACAAATATACAAACACATAAAAAAAAATCCAAAGAGAAACAGACTTTTAAAATCCCACAGAACTCAAAATGTTGTTCACAACTTGTAAATTATTTACCATGATATTGTCTCCTTGTCTTTAATGTTTGTATATTGTGCAGCCGAGCCTACTGTGATCCTCACTGAACACGTTTGTACCACTGAAATGTGTGAATGTGCTGTTTGATCGTCGGTCTGAGGATGTTTGATAATCTGCTGCTCTTTCTGTTCCTTCCCTTCATGTCTGTTAGTGATCGATCAGATCAGAGAGAGATTAAAGAGACGGCGCTGACTGATCTGTTATTGATCACTGATTGATCTTCTCTCAGAAGTCAGACTGAACTAACATCCGACACACTCACAGGGAAACAAACTGTAGAAACTGAAACTCAAAACATATTTAATGCTTTTGATTTTTGACTTAAGACACTTAAATATTTTCTCATTTATCCCTCATTATTATAGATGATGAAACAACAAGTCTTAAAAACTCCGATAAAGCTTTTACTAAATCAAACCATGAGGCCTGTTCATTTTCTTTATTTAAACCTGTAAATAAACTGTGGCACAGAAAAAGTCTTACCACGTCTGTATACATGTATATTGTACTTATTCCTACTAAATACTTTTGCTGCATGCAGAACTACTACCTCAATATCAAGCAGGTCTCACTCAAAGTCGTTGACAACCGACACTTGTTTAGTGACTTCTGGTGTCAAACACTGACAAAAAGAGTTGTCCTTTCACGTGGCATGATACACAGCCAGTCACCATTAATGTTTAACATCAGGGGGAAATGCAGCAGGACAACAACGAAAATTCAGAAAGTGAAAAGCCTGTGTTTGCTTCCCATTTGAATATAAAGCCAAGCCCTGTTGTTTTTTCCTAAACCCAACCACAGGTGTTGTTGAAGGAAAAAAATGTCAATTTGTGGAGTTGTACCAACGTAGTGCTTTTACTTTGAAAGAGACTGTATGCAAACTGTACATTTCCTGTGAAAAACAGAAATGTATTTTGAAAACAGACAATGCATGTAACAGGCTGAAGTTGACATGGCGTCCCAGAACGTCAACAACCAACACACCCAGGGTACCTTGGACGCCATATGTGGACGTGGAAAGTCGAAACGTGGACATGTGACGAGGTCACAGTGAGCATGTGATGTCAGCATCACTCACATCACTTGTGCTTTTACTATAGTAGCACAAAGGAGTGTGGAATAAAATACATCACATTCCTGTGGACAGTTTTATTTATGATCATATTTAGTTTGAGTCAGTTTCAGTTCCTGCAGGTTTTTAACTGTTTGAACCGAGAAGGTGCGAAAAGCTCAGTGTCATTTACAGCTTTGATCTGCTGTGACGTGACAAAGATCTTCTGTTGCAGATCAAAGCTGGTTTCACTCTAACACTCACTGTGTGGTGACCAAGCAAATACATACTTACACTTATATACATATGCACATATACTTCTATCAGCTTGTGTGTGCATGTACATAACCTCATATTAACACTGTGTAACATTCCTGTACAGTTTCCTTCAACATCTTACTGCGCATTAATATTTATATATAATATATATATTATTATATATTTTATCTCATGTCATATCTTTTGTCTTTTGATTCTGACTCTTTAGCTGCTGTAGCGTGTGAATTCTCTTCTCTTCTCTTCTCTTCTCTCAGACACTGTTGGCTGTTTTCCCTTTTCACATTTTGTTTTTGGAGAAATAGTAATTTAGAAGCCAGCAGGTTATTTGCAGTTTGTACAAACACTACCGGTGACATCTGCAGGCCGCTGGCGTTCACTGCAGATTATTCCTTCTCAAAAATCCAAATGATCCTGAACACAGACATTAGCAGATGACAGAAGACAATGAGAAGAGAATAAAATGAAAGGAAAGAAATAACTTCAAAGTGTGTGTTTCACAGCACCTCTGGTCCATAGATGGACGTTTACAACACTTCAAAAGGTTGAAATGTATTTTTTTATCTCTAAAAAGTTGAAAAACAAACTGATTAACATACATTTAAAAGCTAAATCATTTTAGAAACCTAATTTGGGGTACACAGATGGCCGACAAGGTATCGTGAATAAATAACATTACCCGCACACTTTGTCCTATACTGTCCCAGTCTTTGTGCAGCGTAAAGTACATTTACATTTACTCAAACACTGTACAAATTTGAGGTACTTGTACTTGAGTCTTTTCTTTTAAGAAGAAGATAAACTTTATTAATCCCTGAGGGGAAATTCAGTTTTGCCACTCACACATTCACAAACAGGACCCATACATGAAGAGATGTTAGAGCAAGAATTGCTACTAATGGACAGGTACCCTGAACAGTTGGGTGTTTGGTGCCTTGCTCGGGGACATCTCTCCAGCTGCCAAATCATGCTCCACATTTGGTCCAGACGGGAACTTGAACCAGCGACCAAAGTCCCTATGGACTGTGCGGATGCCACTTTATACTGTTGCTCCAGCATTTGAGTGCATCTGCCATGTGTCTGCATTGAAGACAATTAATGTGAGGACGCAAAATAACGCGGGTGTGTGCAGCAACTGCCCTGTGTGGGCGCAGCAGGACGATCCCTGGTTATTTGACTGGAGCAACAGTCAAGTGTGTGTGTGTGTGTGTGTGTGTGTGTGTGTGTTTTCAGCATCTGAGAGGTACAGTTTAGTGTGTTACACCTCATAGGAACTGGTTAGTATTGTATGTATCAGTGTCTTTATGTATAATTTTTGTACTGTGTAGTTTTTAATTCTTCACTCTTGTTGTTACATCTTACCCCAGACTGTGTTACAACCTGTCCCAGTGTAGTGGGGCAGGTTGTAACAATGGATCTCCTTGTGTTGGACATCAGTTAATAACTTCTGTGATGTAGTAGGAAAGACTGCTGTTTGTTAAGGGTGCAAACATTTGAGACCTCCAACACAAACAGTACAAGTGCTGAGACAAAAGTGTTACAACTAAAGGTTTCCTGGTCTCCCCTGTTTTTACTTTTACTGTACTAACACAAGCACATTTGCCTAATTACATTTACTTAAGTTTACTTAACCAACCTTTTCAATGCAGGGCTTTAATTTGTGGTGGAGCACTTTCACAGTGTGATATTAGTACTTTTACTTGAGTAAAGGATCTGAGTAATTCCTCCTCCTCTGGTTGTTTGAAGAAAAGTGAAAGTTAACAGCTGATTTGAAGATGAAATGAACAAACTAAGTGATTCCAGTTTACAGACTCAGTCCCATCATCACATCATCGTCCAGTTCAAAGAATCAAAGGGTTCAAGAGGTCAAATCAAAGTCCAGATTTCTTCTCATGTCTGACTGAACTTCAGCCATCAAACGCTCAAGAAGCTCATTAACATATTAAAGCGCAGTCAGCTGTTTGATGGCGGCTTCACACTTTGTGCTTCTCTTTAAAACTGGACACTGGAGCTCCAGAGCTCAGAAGCAACTTGTTCAGACATTCAAGTGTAACGATGGACAGAAGGAGCGGCGTGTCGGACTTCAGCATGCAGCGCATCCTCTCCCCACAGTTCGGACACAAGACCTCGGTGATGGAGTTTCCACCAGGAGGTTGTCTCCAGAGGATCCAAGGCGGATTCAGTTTGGACTCCGGGAACATCACACCTCCTGCGCCGGTCCTGGTGCCGGTGCCGGTGCCAGTGTCAGGCTGCCTTCAGTACCGAGGGATGAGCTTCGGAGAGGCGCTGTACCCGTGCGGAGCCGGTTTCCATCACACAGAATTCAGCATTTATCCAAACTTACAACCAACAGCTCACGTGCATTTCAGCAGCCAGGACTCTGCAGGTTATTATCATATATATATATATATTTTTACATTTCTAAAAATAATCTTGAAAAGTTTGTTAGTTATATTTGAATTTAAACTTTTTTGTAGTTTAAGAGTAACTTGTTAGATCGACTTAATTCAGGATCACTTTTCGCGCATTTCTTCCGTTTTTCGCTCCATTAACTCGTTTAAATGTTACTTTTTTCCCAGGTGCTCAACAGTTTGCAAGTCACCATGGTTACCATCAAGCTGGGATGCTGGCGCAGTCGCGTCAGAAGGCCCGGATGAGGACAGTGTTCACCGACAGTCAGACCAAGCGACTCGAGGCGCTGTTCGAGCTCACCGAGTATCCGGCAGTTGAGGCACGCGCTGAGGTGGCGAGGAGCACCGGCCTGAGCGAGGAGACGGTCAGGGTGAGTCCCACGTGATGATTCAGTGTTGGCTTTATTTTTATTTTTCATTAATTTAATAGGCCGGAGAAAGAAAAAGGGCGCAAAGCCTCTCCAGGCTGCGTAAAAGGTTGCCAGTTTGAATTTTATGCACGGTCTTATCCATGAAGTTTTTTCTTATATGTGGCAAATCAAGTCTGTCCTTTTTTCAAGGAAAGACAAATCACCAAAATTACACCATTTATCACAACCAGAAACTGTAAATTTCCGATGGTTTAATCTCCTCTCTCTTTCTGTTTGTGGTTTCAGGTGTGGTTTAAGAACCACAGAGCCAGGAGGAAGCGTCAGCGCAGCGGGTCAAAGGTCAAATCCCCCTAGTCTCCCACCAGAGCTGGAGCAGAGAAGAAGTTCACCTCCTTCCTCTGAACCGACAAACCTAATGCTTCTCAAAGTCAAGGAAGGATCCTTCAATGCCCTGAATTTTAAGGACTGTACCAGTGTCAAGGACCCTTGGATTCCACTGAGGACTAAGTCCTTCCTTGAGAGAATTTTAAAGGATGTTTACCCACAAGACCCACAATTCCTTGCACACAATTTGCCTGATTTATAGGCGGGGTCTCTTCAGTGACGCACACCTGGGCGTTCACTAGCCTGTTGGAATATATGCTCACTGAACACTAGGAAGGAGTCTTGCCTTGCCTCTGTAGGACCCAACTTTGAAGGACCCATCCTTCCAAAGGAAGCATCCTTGACTTTGTGCAGCACTGACTGTCCACCTGCTTCTCAGAGGTCAAACTCATCCTGTAACATGACTTCTGCCATCAGAGGTCAAAGGTCGGCTGACAGCATCCTGCTGTTGGATAACAGGTTTGGCTAAACAAACAGCTGCTCTGATGTGACTGCAGGTGATTTTCTAAGTGTGATGACGCATTCAGAAGCTGCAGGGAAAGTCCGACACCTGAGATTTCAAACCCTGATGAGTCAGGAGGCTTGTTCGGCCTGAGCTGCAGTTTTATCTCTACTGAGTGACTTCTCTGTGGCTTTTAAATTATTTTGTATTTTTATGTAATTTATTGAGATTTGTGTATTATAGATGCCATGTCCAGGTTTTAAACATGAGCACCATCGAGTGGTTTCTTCAAAAAATAAATTTTGTTGAAATGAATTTAGTCTTGTGTTGGTTTATTTTTATACATTTATTAATTTTTGTGTGTTTTCAACAAAATTTAGATAAACATGATTTATAATGTACTTTGTGTTTCAGCACACTGTGAAAAACATTTAATTTCAAAATGGCATTTTTACAATGACACTTTTTTTTATGAGAAAAACATCATATCTTCATATCTGAGACCAGTGAATATTCTGCATTTTTGCTCGGAAGATAAAACAGTCACATAAAAATTCACATAACTGCTTTAAGTTTGCCCTGTCCCTAATAATGTGACAGCATAAGAACAACACATCTATTTATTCTCTAGATATTCTGACACACTACAGGGAGACAACTTACAGGTCTAAATGCAATAACACTCTTACACAACGACTTTTTTCATAAAAATATATCTTCAAAACATAAAGCTCAACATTTTAAAAGGTGATTTTTTTTCACTGGAGTTTCCTCCAGTCAAATCTTATCTTGAAATATCTTATTTTACAGCATCTTAAATTGTAAAATGTGTTTTAGCTGAACTTATCTAATCAACAAAATGTCATTAAATAGTGAAAAAAGCCCGTTATATAGCCCAAACAGATAAATTCACATGCCAGTCTAAAGCTCAAAAATGTTAAGTAAATGATCATATGCAACCAAAAAAAAACTCCATATTTGAAAAGCTGGAACCAGCAAATATTTGCCATTTTTGCCATGAAGCTGTAAAAGTCACATAAAAAAGTCACTAAAATAATTTGCATCATTAACAAGGTGACAGCATGAGATACATCTGATTATTTGTTATATAATTCCTTTGAAGATATTCTGACACATTACAGAGACACAATAAATAGATTAAGATGCAATATTGCTCTAAAATAAAGACTTTTCCCCCATAAAAGAGTTTCCTTCTGTCAAATTTGATCCTATATTATCTTAAAGTTTCTTATCTAACCTTCACGTCTTGCAGTATTTCTATTAAGAAATGTAATAAACCACAGAAAAGCCTGTTTGAATTTTAAACAGCCCGAACAGATAAAACATAATGTCCTGTTGTTAATGGGCCAACAGTTTAAGAAATGAAAACAGAGCAGGAAGCTCACATATGACAAAGAAAAGCATCAAGGCTTCATATTTGAGAGGCTGGAACCAAAATGACATAAAGCATGAGCTGATTATCAAAACAGTTGCGCCTGATCAATTAATCAGCATTTTGCTGCAGCTCCTTTCTAACGTGTCTTGTGGAAGACTTTTCCATCCGGCTGCTTCTTCCACGTGAGTTTGATGTCATCATTCAGCCTCTCGTCCTTCAGCCTCTCTTTGAGCTGAGACACAAACAACATAACAACATTATCATCACAAATTGGTAGTCAAAGGTCAAGGCCACTGTGACCCTGCGTCCATCTCTTTCTCCTGAACACAATATCGCAAGAAAACATTGAGGTTATTATCTTTTTTCCTAAATTTGGCACAATCATCCACTTGAACTTAGCAAAATGATTCGAATTTGGAGGTCAAAGGTCACTGTGGCCTTGTCTGTCTAATTCTTGTAAATGCAATATCTAAACAACACTCTTGAGAGAATTTCTTCAAATATGGCACAAACATTCACTTAAACTTAACTATAAACTGATTAGAATTTGGTGGTCAAATGTCAAGGTCACTGTGACCTTGCATCCATCTCATTCTTGTGAACACGCCTTGAGGGAGTTTCCTCAAATTTATCACAAACGTCCACCTGGACTCATCAATGAACTGAGTAGATTGTGATGGTCAAAGATCAAGGTCACTGTGACCTCTCAAAATGTGTTTTTGGTCATAACTCAAGAATTCATATGCCGATTATGAAAAACAAATCATCCTGTGTAATATGATATACTGATGAGGTGAATACAAAAGGTCAAAGGTCAATTTTACTGTGACATCGTAGTGTTCTGCAAAAACAATATTCTGGCCATTACCCAAGTCATGAGGTGGTGCCAACCTGTTGGTCTGTTTTAATTTTGTCTTCTCTTTTAAACTCTCTGTCATTTCTCAGATAGCTGGATCGTATTTGTGCAGCTTCCTGCTGCATTTGGTGGCAGTCTTTTAAAAATGATTTTTATTTGCTTTTAAGCATCATTTAGTTGTTTTGTTTTGTTTTTTTGCATGAAATTATAAAACATGATTTACCTGCTCTAAAATCCTGTCTGCCACATCAGGGTTATGCAGATCCAGAGATGAGTCCTTTGTCTTAAACTTCAGTCTGAACACTTGCTTTGTCGTAGTTTGCTTTGTTGTGTCTTCATTTGTCATAGGTTGTGTTACTGTACTGTAGGGTGTAATAGATGGTATTATTGTAGTTTGCATTGTTGGAGCTTGCATTGTTGTGCCTTGTGTTGTTGGAGCTGCAGTTGGAGCTGCAGTTGTTGGAGCTGCAGTAGGAGCTGCAGTTGTTGGAGCTGCAGTAGGAGCTGAAATGACATTGATAAGTCAGACGCAACATGAAAAGGAGGAACAGAGGATGGATGATGAAGCAGCAACAGTAGGCAGACCAGAGCAGTTTAAATAGGGCACCCTGAATGAGATCTGCCAATTGGTTGCACAGAAAGGAATCATGTGATCTATCAAATGACTCCCTTCATCAATCAGCTGATCCATCATTTTGGATCAGCTGTTTGAGATCAGCTGATGTAGCTGGGCTGTGAGCTGAGCTTGACATCGTGTCCTGCCTGAACCTGTCTGAGACCTCATTTTGCTCATCATCAACCCTTCACCCCTCCATCTTCATCCCCAGCATCCATTATATGTCATAAACTAATTGCAGCTCTATTTGCGGGGTCTTTGTTAGTGAATACTCATTTGATGCTAAAGTAGACCTGAATCAAAATACTGTCTGAGTCATGGAGTAGAACTCACCATTGCTGTAGCAAATGCACACTCTCTGTGCGTCACAGCCTATGTTTGTCCATTGTCCATTATAGTTTGGACCAAAGTCTGCAGCCACACAAGTCGGACTGCCACTAGGTTCCGAATTTCTCCAGTGCCTAAATGAGGAGTTACTTCCATCCGACCACTTCCATGAGTCCCTGAAAAGGCCGATCCAGACATTTTCTCCTGAAGGTATCAGCTGCTGTACCTTCTGGTTGTCTGTGATGTTTCTCACACTGGCCAGGTCTGTGTGGTGCTGTCTGCAGTAGCTCTGGGCGTCATTCCATATCATGGCGGTGTTGATGAAGACAAATGTCACAGGAGACGCTGAAAATGGAGCACATACAGCCTCACATCCATACAGCTCTGTGGCAGTATTTACACCATTATAGCAACATGCTCTCACTCCGATCTTTTCGAACATCACAGCTTGTTCAGTGGACTTTAACATCTACATTTGATGCGCTCGGTATCCTGGGTGCTTCTGTTGTTGACATTTTGGGATGCTTTGTCGATTTACACTTGTTAATTGTGTCTTTTCAAAATACAATTCTGTTTTCACAGGAAATGTTTCTGTTCATTAGATGCATACAGTCCCTTTCAAAATGAACTTACCATGCTGGTAAAGTGCCACGTATTTACGTTTGTTTCTTTGTGGAACAAAAGCACGTGGTTAGATTTAGGAAAAAAATCATGGTTTGGCTCAACATTCATACAGGAAGCGAACAACACTCCTGAGTGAAAGTCCTGTACGTTTTTGGACCCATCAACCTCCCCTCCAGTCTGCCCCACTGGGACCTTGCAGCTCCTTATATTACATTGTTATCCAGTGGCGTTCAAACTCACGCTGTTCTGCGGCTTTATAAACTGATGACCCCGACTGCAAATTGTGCCAGAGGATGACCTACTCTACTCTACTTTATTAGGTACACCTGTTCAACTGCTTGTTACAGCTCATATAGTCATGTAGACATGGTGAAGACGAGCTGCTGAAGTTCAAACTGAGCATCAGAATGATGAAGAAAGGTGAAGAAAGTGTTGTTGGTGCCAGACGGGCTGGTCTGAGTATTTACTGGGATTTTCAGCACAACCATCTCTAGGGTTTACAGAGGATGGTCCCAACAAGAGCAAATATCCAGTGAGCCAAAATGCCTTGTTGATGCCAGAGGTCAGAGGAGAATGGCCAGACTGGTTCAAGATGATAGAAAGGCAACAGGAAGTCAAATAAGCACTGGTTCCAACCAAGGTCTGCAGAAGACCATCTCTGAAGCAACAACACCTTGTCCAACCTTGAAGCAGATGGGCTACAGCAGCAGAAGACCACACCTGATGTCATCATGTCAACATGGACCAAAGTCTCTGAGGAATGTTTCCAGCACCTTGTTGAATCTGTGACACCAAGAATTAAAAAGAAGGTCCAACCTGGTACTAGCAAGGTGTCCCTAATAAAGTGGTCGGCGAGTGTACATTATATTGTTGTTCTTCCACATATGGATATTTTTCTCAGATTTATTAATCATACATGTTGTAATTTTATTTGAAGCTTTGTGGTGTCATCAGAGTGATGAGACGCACTGAGCTGTTTGTACTGTCTCATCATCAGTGTGTCAGTCACCTCTAAAGCACTTTGAATTGCATTCACCTGTCAGAAAGGAGCTACAAATAAAGTTGGTTTGAATGATTGACTGAGGCCCCAATACTGAAAACAAAGAGGCAAAGAGAAGAAGACAAGGAAAACTTCACCAGTTCATGTTCTCACCAATATCTAAGCAGACTGCCTTATATTGTTTGTGACATGTAGCGTCGTACCACTGGCCATCATCACGTGTAAATGCACAACGCTCCCAGCTTTCTTCTTTTGCCGGTTGTCCATTAAACCATCGTCTGAACTCCATCTCCCCTTGTTGGTAGAAACTTGTGTCTGACAGTGACCATTTCCACACGTCCATGGCCTGGTCTTCATACAGCCCTATCCAGACTTGCTGTAAAGTAATGTTTGATTGTGTTAGAAATGATGAGCCTTTGCTCTAGCTTTTGTTCAAGGCAACATTTTAACACAAACTTCCCATTTACAGTCTTGGGACTGTCTATCAGTTGGATCCTCTAACACTGTATTACAGGATTTTACAAGTGTCCATATAGATTTAGGTGTTTTTTTAAATAAATCACATTATTTGCTTTCTCTTATGCTGCCCATTTCTGCAGCACCTCTGTCTGAAACCCTCTGTTTGGGCTAATGTCCCGCCTCCCCAGCAGCCCAGTCTGCTCTGGTTGGTCAGCTCGCTCAGTCTGTTGTGATTGGTGCAACATATGGGGCCCTATTTAGATGGTCTAAAGCGGACGGCGGAGGGCGCGTAATCCATGTCGCAAGTTTCATTGCTATCTAGATGCAGGCGCAGTTGTCATTTTCACGCCCTGCGCCCTCGTTGTCTAACTAGCAAATGAACTTGTGCTTCTCTGGGTGTGTTGGTCTAAAAATGAGGAGTGGTCAGGTAAAGTAATGGCGCGTTGCTAGTTAGATGACGTAAAAAGCAAATGCGCCAGTGGCCAACAAAAACCTGGTCTAAAGTCAACGGCGCAGTATTTCGCTGTTAAACAAGTAATATGCGTCTCTAGGCGGGTGCACAACGCGCGTGCACTCTGCTCAGACACAAAAGATAACAAATAAAAAATATGATTACAATGTGAAAGATTATTATTGTGCACATTAAAATATTTATCAGAAACACGTCTTAATGGTCAGTCATTAATCACAATGATCTAATCGCAGTAATAATCATCATCATAATCCGCAAGGTCCAAGCTCGCAGTGTCCGAATATACAGAACTGCGAGCAGACCTCCACGGGCTGATGATGCATAGCCTGTAAAATGAACTTGTCTTTCCCAGTTGAATTGTGATCATTTTGGCACGTAAATCACAAAATCAAAGATGTGAAAGGATGCTGGAGAGGGAGCTGGGCTCTAACCTCCCGGGTTAAAATAAAATGAGGTGAATAATTTACAATTTGTTTGACAGCGTTTCTCTCGTGTGCGCACACACTCTCTCTTTCTCTCTCACGGTCTCACTCTGTTTCTTTTCTTTTGACTTTTCTAAGATGACAAATGCTGAATATATACTTCCTATCTGATGCTGTGGCTGTTTGTGGTTGGCTGAGAGGGATGTGAACTTATTAGTTTGCAGCTGTGTCATTCAAATCAGGTTAGGTTTCCATTATGCGTGCCAAACGTGCCAAACGGTGCCAATCCCCTTTGATCTGACATCAGATGTGACGAGACAGTCGATATAGAGATACATTTATCGTCCTCAGCTATAGAACGCTCACTCTTTACAGTTGGTAGATACGCCATCAGACTAGCTCTCCGCCGTTCGCCTCTTTTAAAGGGAATGAGAAGTGACACTCTGATTGGCTTATTGAATGATACGCCCAAAACACACCTATGACTAATTCACAGAGTAAGTCCAACCCTTTCAGACTCTCCACCATGGCGCACAGTCTGAAAACGCGCTGTCTAACTAGCAAGTGACTGGGACACGGCTATGCGCTGCACGCCTGGCGCTTTGCGTTTTAGACCATCTAAATAGGGCGCTTAGAGTGTGTCACCCCCCTTACCTTAACTGAATTTCACCTCCTGAGGCTGCATGAGAAGCTAAAGCCCCCTACACAATATAAGTAGATCTGTTTGGGGGCACAGCTCAGTGGCCCCCAGGTGGGCACTGTGTGTATATATAATGTGTTACATAGTGATGCAACCAAGTTACGGAATAAAGGCAGGACTACAAACAAGGTGTTTCAGGCAGCTGAGGAGCTGTGTGTCTGTGGGGAGAGACACAGAGCTGCCTTTAGCCTGGACTTCAGGCTTTTTTACTGAGCAGATCTTACAGATGCATAAAAAAGTTATACAAGACATTAAAGAAAGCCCAAAAAGCATATAGATGCTCTTTAAGAGATCCCCTCGAAATGCCTTTTCAGTGTAAATGATGGTGTAGCAACTCACTAGCCAGTCCCTCCAGAAAATTGTGAGCGCAATAATTGATGCAAATTCAACAAAAGTCCGCAATTTTTCTGCGTTTTTCCGCATTTTCCGGCCGACCAGAAGTCGTCGTGCATGCAGTGTCATTTGAAACGTCATCAGACGCGTCATCAAATGTGCTAATGGCACTGAAGTATAGAGAAACGCTCTGTATTCACTGTTTAAATGCATATAATATGTGTTGAATGTATTAAAATGTTTTGTTTACAGAAGATGTAGCTTACATGTTGTTTCACAGTCAGCTACAATACAATATTCACCCAAGAAGAGAACTATAAAAAACATTTGCAGCTATTTCTGTAATATTCAGTATGATTTTTATAGCAAGTGAACACATGATTTGCCACAATTTCCTGCAAAAAAATCACATAAAAATGCCACAACTTTCATGGCAATTTTTGACAAAATTTGCTGCAAATTCAAGGTTTTTTTGCCGCGAGATTCTGGAGGGACTGACTAACTAATATTAACACACGTGCCCATATTGAAATAATGTAAATGTAATAAAAGCTCAAATTGTTAAAATAAGCAAATCCTGTGAAGAATACTATGAGTGTGTAACACAACAGTTTTGTGCATCAAGTAATAAGTTATTACAACTGACACAGTTATGAAATAACAGTGAAATAAAAAGTGAACTCACACCGCTGGACAGTGATTGTATTCTGCTTCTATCTGCCATGCTGTTCAGGGTGTTCGCGTCCTCCATGTTGTCGATAGTGGCCAGGTCTGTATATCTCTGTCTGCAGTAACTTTGTGCCTCAGGCACCGTCTTCAGCTCATAAATGAAATGGTACTGACGTGCAGCATGTGATGGGATGGTGCACAGCCCTGTAGTGACAAACACAGAAAGTGATCAGATGACTTTTTGGTGGAGTATGGGGTTAAAAGGGGCCACTCCATTCAGGGCTTTGTATGTGAATAAAAAAAGTTTAAAATCAATATGGCACTGCACTGGCAGGGTGGAAATGAAAGCATGGATGACTTTTTCTAGGTCCTTGAAACTGAGGAATTTTGATGTGAGGCTTGATAAGAGTGGACAGGTTGCCAAAACTGTTGGATATCAGGTTGATGTTGTCAGAGGGCCCAAGACAATGCTTTCGGATTTAGCTCCAGAACATCATTTCATTGATGCAGCTGAAGATGTTGGTGAGTTTGGATTGGTCGTTTGGATTGAGGGGAAGATAGAGCTGGGTGTCATCAGCATAGCAGTGGAAAAAGATGCCATATTTTTGAATGATTTGACCAAGGGGAAGCATGTAGATGGAGAAAAGAATGGGACCTAGGACTGAACCATGCGGGACCCCGCAGGAGAGAGTAGCCGAGGGAGAGTGTGCCTTTGTTTATGGAGGTTACGAAGGTTCTATTGTTGAGGTAAGATGTGAACCATTGTGTTAATTTTGTTCATTTTTATTAATTTTGTGTCTCTATGAAGTCATTTTGCACCTTTGTGTTGATGTTGTGTCTCGTTGTGTTCTAATATTACAGTGTCATGCAGTTTTGCATGTGGTTTGTGCCAGTATTGCTGCTGTACTGTAGCGGAGGCTGTTAAATAACTGCTGTTGTGGGTGGGTACATTATCTAATACATATCTACATTATATTTGAATGTATTAAAAAGTGGAAAACTAGTGTTGTGTTTGCTCCATCACTGTCGATTGTTGTAGTTTTTATAAAGTCTTAGTATGTTATAAAAATCTCATGAAAAGGTAATAAAAAGTCATAGTACAGTACATCATGAAAAAGTCATCACAAATGTCAAATGGTATAATAAAGAAATCATATTGTGTGCTCAGTCATATTTAATGAAATGTAATTAAATGTAACAAAAAAATACCCTGGTACAGGATATAAAGCCTCCACACCAGACTCACCAACTACAACAAACAAACCATACAACAAACTAATGTTACAATGTTTAAGATAACAATAATTACACAAATAATCACAAATCAGCTTTAAAGTTATATAAAATATTGTTTGTTGACCAAAATCCATCCAATCTATTTTTGCAGGGGTCCAGACTGCATCCTCCGGAAACTTGTTTCATGCTTGTTCCACCCTGGTGGAAGTATTTTTTTAGGATTTCCCTCTTAAATCATATCTACTAGTCCAGACCCATTAGTAGCTTTGTCACCTTCTACCTGCCAGTCCTCAATGCCTATGTGCAGTTTCACATAGATTGACCACGTCAGTGAGGAGAAAAACGTGTGTTCGTCATTATATAAAGATTATTCCAGAGTGGATGACTTTGGCTCAGCAGAAATATCATATACTACAGATCTCAATCATGTCACCTCTGTGTCTCCAGTGTGCTGGAGTTGGTACTTGTTGCTGTCTTAACCTCTTCTCATATAACATCTCTGTCAAACCTGGAATTAGTTTAGTTGCTCACTTTGTCAATTTTTTTTCGACATATTTTAATCTATGAGGTCACCAGACCAAACTTCAAAGCTGGAGATGAGATCTCAGCAGGGGTTTATATTTTGGTAGTATATTTCTTTGCATACATTTTGAAAGTTATTCTGATTATTGCCAGCATAGAGTTTGCCTTTTATTTATTTATTTTTTTTTTTCTGAGATGTGCGTGTGGAAATCAGGTGAACTGTCCGAACAGAATATGCTGGCTCCCTGAAATGGCACTCAGTCATCAAAACTTTGAGAACACCCGATCTTAGATTTTTCAGACTGCTCTGAAACGGTCCGTTTAGCTGTTGAGTTTCTAAATAAACTGCCCCAGACACTCCTGAGTGTTGAAGTTGTCCCCCCTTATGAACAGGTGGTTACGACCCTGACTGCACGACATCTCAGACGTAATTATTGAACGTTTTACTGCACTACATTTGTCTGACAACTCCAGTTACTTTTGAAAGAAATGAAAACCATGCACTCCAGATTTGGTGATTTTGAATCCTTGTGTATCACACAACAGAAGTGCATCATAATCATGTCCTGATAGAAGTGCTGTCGCCATAAGCATGTATCAGTGTGCTGCAATAGAAGAAAATAAAACACTTGCCTGCCGTGATCAGAAGAAGAACTGTGTCCATCTTTGTCTGTTGTTGTTATCTGCTCTTAGTTTATGCTTGACTGTAGAATTGTCTCTCTGTTTGACCTAAATTAAGTCCACTACCACAGGATCATTTGACTTTTTGCAAATTGGTGCTGTGAAAATAATTTTTGAGTCCTGTCCAGTTATTTAAATGTGATCGTGTAGGATCAGAGGCTCATTTCTGTTCAGGTGGAGCAAAATAAGATGATTTGAATTCTACACACAGGGCTCTGACTTCTGAAATGCCACTTCTCTGTTTTAGACAAATACTGTATATTTGCTGAGCCACAGCCACACATCACAGAGAGAGGACATATGTATTCATTTTGCAACTTTGTGTTTTTTTGTGTTTGTTGTGTTAATTTTGCACTTTTGTGCTAATTTGTTGTCTCTTTGTAGTCGTTTTGCAATTCGTCTTCTTTACCCAACACTGCAGCGTCTCTTTGTCATTACATTTAAATGTATGAAAAAGTGGATAACTAACATGTAACATGAGTGTTGTGTTGACTACATCACTGTCGATTGTTGTAGTTTTTGTAAAGTCTTAGTATGTCATAAAAATGTTATGAAAAGGTCATAAAAAGTGTGCCATGAAAAAGTTAACACAAATGTCATGGTATAGTAAAGAAATCATATTGTGTGCGTGCACGTTTCCTGTGCAGCGCTCAGTCACATTTCATGAAATTTAATTTAAAACAATTCTGGTGCAATACTACAAATTCAAGATGAGATCTCACCAGGGATTTACATAATGGTGAAAATAATTCTTTGCGTAAATTTTGAAAAGTTCCTCTGGTTACCACCAGCATTGTTTTAATAACCTCTGAAATGTGCGTGTGGAATTTGTGTCAACTCTCACTACAGCAGATGACGTGGTCCTCATGGACGTACAGTTCCTGTAGATTATTTGACTTCATGCAAATTTGGGCCTGGAAATGTTTTTGACTCCTGCCCAGTGATTTAAATGTGATCATTTATAGGATCAGAGGCTTATCTTTGTTCAGGTGAAGCAAACATGATGATTTATGATGTTTCGCAGAGGACTCTGACTTCTGGATCAGAAAACAGACGGGCCAAGACTCAAGGATGAACAACAGAGAGCTGAGTGACGACTGGCAACAAACCCGCCTGATTGCATCACAACACAATCTACGAACCCGCCTGAAAGTGGCCTCCTGGGTGAAAATCAGTGGTTGTTGGACCCCTCACACCTGCCCCGCTTGGACTTCTGCCACCTTAATTTTTGTTGCAGTCCGGCTGTGTTTCCTCCCAACGTCACTGGGACTTTTTCAAATGGTGTCTGACACTGGTTGTCACTGAGGAAGTGCTGGACTTTAGTGTTAGAGGAGCAGGTGCCCCAGTACTGCTTCACTGGATGGGAGCCACTCCCCCTAACTTTATTATAATTAATCATTGGTGTTGGTGATAACAGGGTAAGGGAAGGATTAGTTTTAATGTAATTTCTTCCCTTTCTTTTATTTTCTCTTCCCCCTCCCCCATCCTTTCACCTGTCAAACTTGTAGAGTATATACACACAGACACAAACATAAACACACACACGACAGCCAACACAACCTCGTCCCCTTATTCCCTGACACTTTACTGGCCTAAATTCATCCCTGTATCCAGTGTTCTTGTTGCTTTGTTTGTTGATGGTTAATACAACCTTGCAATAAAAAGATAACTTAGTTTCTTCCTCTCTCCCGTTAATCATGTGACGACCCCTCAGATTTATATGGTGACCCTTCTGAGGGGCCCGACCCCCTAGGGTGGGAACCACTGGATTAAACTAGCTCGCTGTGTGTATAGTCATTGTACATGTTATTTTTTTTAATCAGGAAATCTTAACCACTGTCGTGTTCTCTGCTGTGCTCTTCTGGGGGAGAGAGGCGCACATCAGTGTGGATGACACAAACAGGATCGATAAGATGATCGGACAGGCTGGCTCAGTGGCTGGCCTCACTCCAGACTCACTTGAGACCACAAGGCAAAGCGAAGAAGAGAAATCTGAAACAGTGCTGCATTTTAAGGCCATCCAGTACACGATGTTCTCCTCTGACTCAGAGGCTCATTCAAGACGTCTCATTTGCATTTACCGTATAATGGCTGTGGAAAGGGAAGCTGACAGGAGGCAGGGGCTTGACTCAAACGCCTTTAACTGAGACAATGCTATGAGCCAAATAATATACATACATAAATATATATTTATATATATATATGTATGTATATATGTATACAAGTATCAAAAGAAATAAAAGGCCACAAATTTAGTCAGAGGCCAAGGAGCAGAAATTAAATACAGCTTTCCAGACTGATTCTTCCCATCTGCACTGTGAGCTTTCATCCTCAGGAGGGCGCCACAGACAAGCATGAAGAGATTGAAAAGATTATTGTGAGCAGATTCTGAGGGACGCAGGTTTCTCTGTGACTGGATGGTGAACACATTCAATCACTGCCAGGTTAGGAAACATGTTAGCATGCTCCTTCCACCACCATCAAACCTCCAGAGGATCCTCCTTGGGTGTCTTGAACTCCATGTAGGCTGCCGCCTCGTCCTCGGGCTGCAGAGTTTCATGGCCGGAGTCCGGGTCAAAGGTTACACTGGTGTCACTGACCTTCAAAATAAAAGGAACTGCAACTTGATAATTTAATTTTTACCCATTACACAGTATTTTGCAGGTGACCTGGTGCAGGATTCTGACCGACCCTGCTGTACAGGAACCAGTGAAGGGAAGCAGGGAAACTTTGCTCATATTCAACCAGCTGTGTGTCATCACAGTGTGTGCAGATGAACGTTGTTTGACTTGAAATCATATTGCGTACACAAGAACAGGAGGTCAGTCAACCGGAAATCATAATGCCTCTGGTCTCAGCTGGTTCAGGCGCAGAGGCATTAAATACGTATCCTCCAAACTGTTTTGTGTGAGTAAAAGCAATGGACAGGAGAGGTAGGAAAAACAACATCAAATTCTTTATTATATTCATAGAGTCGTCACTGTTATTATTAGAAGCATTTCCATGCTGATGAGAAGAAGATACACATATCGAAAAACCCAAATGAGAAAATACTGAGAGAGAAAGTTACAGAGAGAGAAGAGAGAGCATGCAGTGAGTATCTGTTAGGATGAGGACGTCCGATGCTCGTTCTCCCCTGTTTCCTCTTAAACGTCCGTCAGCTTCACACGCTTTTAAAACAGGAGTTACTCACACACACATGGACTGTAACCGAGCACAAAGTATAACACACACACACACACACTACAAAACCGGAGAACAAAAAGTACACTTAGTGAAGTTATCAAAATATAGGCTATATACTGTTTATTCTTAAGACGTATTAATGTTAAAACAACCAGTGCTGAGTTAGTTTCTATGAGAATGACTTCAACATTATATTCTCAGACACGTACACCGATCGATTATAGGAAGATTTAAAAGGACCAAACCAGTGAGTCTAAGTATTTTAACTCATCAACTACAAATCACAAATACTTTACATTCCTGCTGATCAGTCTCCAAACCGTCTGTCAGTAATTGATTGATTTCTTGGAGTTTTGTGTGAGAACATAACATGACAGGAAATTTAAAAAAAACTACAGGAAGGGTTTGGAAAGGAGTCAGCGGAATATAAGTATACATACAATAGTTTATAGTTAAAGAGCCAAAGCAGGTAAGACTCAGCCCAGTCACTAGAAGAAAATGCTGACATTGTACATTTCTGCAAAATACGTTACATTAGCACGTCTCATACATCATATCAAGGTTTCTTAAGTGACGAGTGTATGAGTGGGATGGTGGATGGCGCGTAGGGCAACTTAGAATTATGTCAGTTGAATCAGATACGGCCATTTAATATGAACATATTTTACAAAGTTTTAAAGTTTGAACAGGACTCAGCCAGGTGTTCAGTGTGACAGCAGCATTCACAGCAAACAAGCTAACAGCGCTAACGACCAATTAGAAATGTGCAACAACATTTTCTGCCAACACTAGATATCAAACAAAAGGCCAGACGCTGTGTCGTATTAACTTGTGAGCTTTAAAATAACCACTTCTACGCAGAGGAGAGAAGATAACGTTATCTCGGAGCCTTATGGTGGAAAGTTTCTCCTCCTCTGTGTCCGCAGCTGTCTGTGCCAAAGAGTAGCATGGAAGTCAAGAGCGCTCACTCCAAAGCTCAATCTGGGGACGAGGGCTGTGAATATAGACAGTGCAGGCAGTGTGGCTGCACTGGGGCCCACGGGGTGGGGGGTCCAGTAGACAGACGAGTTGGGCCTTTTGAGTGATTCAATTCTACACCCGTGGTTAAAGAAAAACACAAAATATAAATGCTGTTATCTGCTATATCGAGAAGGCAATCCCATTCCACTTTGCTTTTATTTTGAGTAAGTATAAAAATAAGCTGTTTTAAAAAATCCATTGAATGTATTATTTCTTCATTTATTTGGTATTTTTGTCACATGCAGATTTGCAGTGACGATTGGTAATATGTATGTTGATATTGTTTAACGTTTAGCGAGTCATTGCTGTGTTTCATTGTGGTTATTTTGTAGCGACCTGTCAGTTTTTCCCGCCTGGATAGTGGCATGAAAAGCGGTTGTATTTTTACAACTGTGTCCCCCAAACCAGGTATTTTAAGCCAAAACTCAATCTTTTCCTAACCATAACAAATGTTTTTCGTTCCTAAACCTAACCTTATGTTAACCACAGCGTTATTTATACAAAAAGTTTCAATGTATCTGCTACATAATAACGTACAAATGTAACGTAAGCGTGGTTTGCAGAAACGTACGACGCCAGCATTTTCTTCTGCCAGTTGCAAAACCAGTGTAGTCCTTAAAATGTAGCAAATCAAACAGAGATTATGTGATGAGGAAAGCGTATGTAACGATTTGTTTGTCTTGAAATGATTAACCAGAGACTCACTAGTGACACTTAGTGGCCGAACCAGAGAAAGCTCCACATTTACACAGCAGTAAGAACACTATGTTCAAACCAACAGAGGCTTCACTGGGACACATTAACTGTACTGTACGTTTACTGTACAAAGACAAACCTCACCATCACTGTGGTCCACTAACGTCTATGCTCTAAGGTGACGGAGTCAGCACGTCCTGACTCTGTGCAGCTTTAGCATTGAAAAGCAGGGCTGCTGCAGCAGCAGCGCGTTTGTTGCAAAAACATTTTCCTTTGTGTAAAATTATAAAGAGATGTAAACTGCAACATGTGGAGTTGCTTCAGTTCATCAGGCTCTTTTGTTCAGGTCTGGTTGGGATGGTGGGGGAAAGTAGCCAACAGTATGAATGTAGAAAGGTAAAGCTGTGAGTCATCTGCATATCGTTACATCGACATTCTCACTTTTTCATAAAACTGTCTCGCAAAACATATTTTAAGGACAGTTTCAAAAACCATGAGTCCTTAATTTAGTTTTCCCAATTTAACTTCAGAGGAACGCTTAATTTGGCTGTCCCTAAACAAAGGAATGGAATTTAAAGGGACATTGTACAACAATACATCTGGGCAAATGTGAAATCCTGGCAACCTGAATAAATCAAACTAGGACAAATTTTAGTTTTCAGGAAATAACAGTAATTTCTCTCATGTTTAAGGACATGTTCACATCTAAAAAGCTCCTCCCGATTTCCAATTTTTCTAAAAACACTGAGAGTGCTAGATTTGCTAACTGACCATACCTTTTCCATTTCTGTTCTTTCCATTTAGTTGCAAGTGCTCTGCACCTTATCAAGCTGATTTAACCAGCCAACAAACACCCTGACAGAAGCGTAAGCAGGGCAGGAGTTTGTGTTCAAAATACAAAACTGTTCAGTGCTCCGTTCACCTATCAGGATGCCACATAACTCAACCTACGACTTGTACCAAAGCTTATGAGTTTGGTGAAGTATAACTTGCACTATTTGATATTTTGTCGTCTCATTTGCTTTGAGTTTATTGATGACAATGACAAGTTTTCGGTCCGATCACAGCCTGACTAAACTGTGCAGCTGGTTGAGCTAAACTGAGCACCTGATGAGTGTAAAGCGCTGTAGTTATCATCAGTATAATGTTGAAGCTGATTTCACGGGCACAAAAAGAACAGATATCAACAGCAGTGTGCAGGAGCAACCACAAAGTGTTTCCCTTAGCCGAGGCTGCAGAGCACAGAGACAGACTCAGAGAGATACTGAAACAACAAAGTTAAGTGTGAGGGATTTTACTGTCAGTCTGAACTCTGTGAATCCACACAGACACAATCAGAGTGACAGGCCAGTCGCCTGAAGGAAATGTCGGCATTGTTCATTTCTGCAAACCACAGATTTGTACATTTCACATGCATCATACAAGCATTTCTAAAGTGATGTAGTATATCAGCTGACTTTGTCATGGAGGAGGAGGTCACCTAGACGAGACGCCTGCCAAGCTGCAGACCACTGTTCAACACCAGCAAACTACAAGACTGGTTGTGTTCTAGCAAGCGTTTGCCCTGCAGCAAATATTTAGCCACCAAACATACGTGTTTCTTAGCAACCTGTCATTGTTTTTCCAGCTAAGATTGTGTCTCGTAAAGTGGTCGTTTTTGCTGAGACATCAGTGCATTTCCAGCAGTGGGTATTTTCACCCAAAACACAATCTAACCATGACTAAGTTGTTTTTGTGCCTAAATAACCTCATGTTAACCACAGTGTTGTTAAATCACACAGAAATGTAACATTTAGTTTGCAGAAAGGTGCAGTGCCAACATTTATTCTGGCGACTGGGTTGATAGTGAAGAGTCAGGTCTTTCACCAGAGCAAACAAAGTGTCTCACTGTGCAGCTTCAGAGGCTGGTGGATTTCAAAAGTAAGAACCTTTTTTTACCTAAACTTCAAGACTTGAACGCACAGTTAAACACATTTGTAGGGAAAGTGAAGTGGTAATGTGCTGAAAGGATATACTGTACAGCTCTAAGTTGGCGTATATTAGAGCTACGTTTGTCAACGGCTAACTTACAGAAAATAAATTTGCTGTTATGTTGCATCACATGGAGGGTTATCCCCTGAAAATTACTGTAATAATTAATTTCATTATAAACAACAAAAGTCCATGAGTTTTCCAAAATTTTAAATGATTTTTAGGAATTCCATGACCTTACCAGGCCTGGAAAATGAGACTGAAATTCCATGACTTCTCCAGGTTTCCCATGATGGTTGGAGTTGGAGTTACCTGCGACTGCGGCCACTTCATCGACAGAAACAAAAACAAAGACTCTCACTGGCTCTTGAACTTTTGACTCCACCAGTCCCTGAGGTGTAAACGTGCCTCCACAGATTGTCCCTTTGACTCGTCTGTATGAACACTTGCTGTTTGAGCGTCTCGTCTCCGGCAGCCTCGGCCATCAGAGTGTGTGAGCGTGTTCATCTCTCTGTATCAGTGCGCTTACAGAGTGTAAAGAGACATTAACACAGGAACCATTTCCACACAGAGATAGGTACACTGTTTACATATTGCTGTTTTCAGTTACACTTCGAGAGAGATTTTAACATTAAGCGAACACACGTAAGTTTAGTTTAACTCGTGTTTTTGTTTCGTCTTTTCGCAGATGCTCACATTCACAAAAGGAAGCAAGGTCTTATTTAAACGGAGAGAAAGAGAGGGATAAGAGAAGAGGGGAAGAGAAGCAGAGAGGAAAACTTTCACAAATATCACGGACTCTCTGGAGAGATTATCCAGGGTTTAAATTTCTGTGTTAGGAAATTAAAAACCTCGAGATGACAGAGATGATGAAGGGACACGAGCAGTATTACTATTATAAACAAATACTAATTTCCCAATGGATTAAAGCTGACTAAAGCTTTAAATTAACCTTATTTTCAGACGCGAGTGTGACAGCAGCAACACAAAAACATTAATATCACATGTAGCAGGGCTGAAAACACCTTTTTTGATTTTAAATTGCATTGGAAAAAGAATAATCATTTTGGGTCTGTTAGCACTTTTGGTTAACTACAGATTGCAGCTCTTTATAAGATTTCTATAATATACTGTATTTTAAATGTAACTAGATGGACTAATGTTTCTATTTGGCAACACAATGATTAATAATGACGGTTGTTCTAAGGCGTTCAGTCACTATAATGTCTAACTACAGTTTGTCATCTAAAACGACTAAATTAACAGATTTTTTTTTCTTCTTCTAAGTGATGAAGCAAAAAGTTAAATCCAACTGTTTAGATTTGTTGTTTAAGAAACATCAAGTTCACCGTGTTACTGTAATAAAATGGCGCTCACATCAACTTCAGAGCAGCGTTCCCTGAACAGTATGTGACGGGAGACACAGAGCCTGATTACACCTGGTACTGACATGCGTTTCCGTAATCAGAGGACAAGTGGACAGCTGAGACGCATCACCGTCCACACTGGTGTCTGTCATGCGTCTGCAGCTGAACACTTGTGCTCAGATTTCGAAGGGGCCCGTGCACAGTTATGAAGTCCACGTGCTCACCAGTCATGCTAGCGGTTGTGTGCCAGCAGAATCAAACGTAACGATGGATGGTTAGCACACAGTCACCAAAGCAACCACCATGTCCGACACTGACGCAGTCCTTGCCGTGGCGCATCAGCAAGTGTTAGCTTTCACACCACAGATGACATGTGGTCAAATGCGTCACTGACAAGTGGTTTGAGACACCACATCACAATGTGTCTTGGTGGTTGTTTGTGTTTAGCGCCGTCCACTTGTGATAACAGGTGTAAACAGGCTGATAGAGACCAAGAACTTTTTTGTTTTCTAAGGCTTGAATACATGAGATAAAAAAATATAACTGACTGTGAGACTATGATAAAAAAACAACAAAGTCAGTCGTTGATTAACTGGTTTCAGTTTGACATCTGAGATTAAAGCATGCAGGTGATGAAAATTGTTCACACGCAGTCCACAGTTATAACGACTGAGTTCTTGGTCTCAGGTGAGAAGTGAGGAAGCAGAAAGCAGATCTGGATCCAACATTTTCTACACTTTGAATTTCACACAGTGACTACGCTTACATGCACACTAATATCCTGATAAACAGCATATTTCCTTTGGCTATTCTGAATTTGGCCTTTTCCCGATTAAGATATGTGGGATATGCCAGGAGCATTCTTTGGACATGTATACATTTGGAATATTTCTCTCAGTTGTGGTTTTGTCAGCACTTGGCCTCTTGCCTGTTTACTCAGCTCTGTGAGTTGTACACAAAGCAACTAGCTAACAGTTCACAGGCTGGGGTAGAGACGCATGCCCCAAAGAAAAGCCCACATTTGGTCAGGTGGAAGAACACACCTACTTTCAAACATCACAAAAGACTTGTCTATCAGCAGGTTTATAGATTTATGCAAAATCCATTGTGCATATCGCAATATTGACATTTTCAAGAAGGTGGTTAATGGAATGAGAGAAGGAGGCTGCATTATCACGAGCCAATGAGTCTGCCACCAGTCGGATAAATTTGAAACCAGAATTACCACCCCATGGTTGTGCACCTCCGTTTATCTGTCCAGTGTCTCTTTTAGTTTCCATCCATGTCCGTGAAAATACGGATTCCTGAGATATGACGTTGAGTAATGGCCAGTTAATTGTTTTTGCAAAATATTATGATGTCACAGTGAAGCTGACCTTTGACCTTTTGGATATTTAATGTTTTCACTTCAGTCTGTTAAAATGTGTGTGAAGTTTGGCCATAATTAGTGGGTGACTTCTTGAGATTTGGCCAAAAACATGTTAGGTCACAGCGATCTTTGACCACCAAACCAAAGTCTGATCAGTTCATTCTTGAGTCCAAGTGGACGTTTGTGCCAATATGAAGGAATTCCCTCAAGGCGTATCACATTCACAAGACTGGGGCAGAGAGACAAACAACCCCAAAACATTATGGCTCCAGCTTCAACACTCACCGGCATGGAGCCATAAAATTTTGACACAAAGAAGCAACATGGTACAAGCAACTCATTTATAAATATTACCCATGCAGGAATGCTGTCTTTTTCAGGATAAGGGCATTACTGTGTGCATGTAAACGTAGTGTGTATCACTTCAAAGTGTGCATTTTGAAGCGTCGCAGATACTCAGAAGATTAATGCTTCCTCACAGCTGTCGGCCTGGTTCGTTGGGCCTCCTCTGGACTCAGACTCATGTACAGTTGTCATTTGTTTGGCAAACTCACTGTTGTCTGTGTTCAGGTACGCAAGCGGAGTATGTCATGGGATTTAACGAGTGTGCGTACATTTGCAGCTGCAAACCACGAGTCAAAACATCAGCTTTCCATCCTAATTTTTAGCTCGCTGGTGCAAACCTCCAAATTCAGTGAGACCCAAATCGAGCAGCAGCAAAAACAAAACATGCAGCAGCACAAACGGATGTTTTGTGGTTTATGATGTCCTGAAATAAAGACGGACGAAGCTGGGACAATGAGATGAGGACTTGTTGAAACTAAATGATAAGACGTGTAAAGGGGTGAGGAGAATATTTTAGGGGGATTGCTTTAGCAGAGTTTCATTAAAGGAATGCAGGACATTTTGATCAGATACAAGGCACTATAGATTTTGCTATAGAACGGCTAAATTAGAGGGATTTGGGCTGAGAGTACGAGAGAAGAGGATTTCACTATACGAGACGTCTGAATGACGACAGTGAACGTCTGAAGAGACTGAAAGAGAGAGGAAAGCGACAAAGTAAAAGATGAAGAGAGAAAGAGTGGAGAGATCGATCTGGTGGAAGAGGACGAAGGAGGAGGGCGTGGTTAGGACTGCATCTCAGCGCGCAGCATCCACGGAAACCAACAGCAGAACAGCAACCTGGAGGAGAAGAGGAAAGGAGGGAGAGGAAGACGGAGATAAGAAGAGGAGGTACAGCAGTTTTAATAAACTGAGGCTCTGTTTACACGCCTGGCAAAAGCATCTCCATCATACATCCATCTTTAGCTGTGCAAGGTGTAAACATGAGAATCTTTTCCTTCTCTAAACCCACACGGAATATTTTCAGATATTTTTAGGCAGGAGGTCAGACTTGGATGTGAACAGCTGTGTTGTGAACGCAGCCTGACAGGTTTATTATTAGCTGTCAGAGAGTCGATCCTGTTTCTGTGACCTCACCTGGATATGGAGCTCTCAGAGGTCAGGTCTTTAGGAGAACGCATCGTGTTGAAGTTACGCTTCGGCTGTGACACTGCAGAACACAAACAAACAAATGACGGACTTTTAATGATACCGAAACGAGGTATCAGCAGGTAAAAATGATACAAACAAGGTCACAGTGATCTTGACTATTGACCTTTGACCACCAAAAACTAATCAGTTCATCCTTTCAAATTTGAAGAAATTCCCTTGAGACATTCTTGAGATATCGTATTCACAAGGAGAGGACGGTGATACAACACAATGAATGATACTTACTGGTGACTTGGTGGACTTTCTTCACCATGGAGCTGTCGTTCTGTGAGCCTTCTTTAGGACCTCCGATTCTGACAGAGCAACAGATTTGAAGTAAATTAATTAAAAGAAGAAAACTAAATAACAGACTAAAATAAATGTTAGTCTGGTTTATAGAGGACCGTAACATGGCACCAGACCTCCACTGGTTTGAACATCATGCACCTATTACGTCTTCACCCGCTGCCTTTCATGGATCACAGCTGAATTAAAAGTCTTGTTTTGGCAGAATATGATAAGAGGAGCTAAAACAATGAGAAACTCTCAGGTTTGAGGTGACTCACCTCTGGACTCGGGAGGGCGGAGCAAACACTCCATATTTGGGCAGGCAGCTGAAGTAGCGGACTCCAAACACCGAGCCGTCATGTTTTCCTGTCGCCTGATCTAACTCAATTCCAAACCAGTAACCTGCAGGGACACGAACAGCTCAGGTAAAAATTGTTTCATGTCGATAGATTTTGTGTAGTTGTGTTTTGAATGAAACAGTGCATCTAATGAGCCTATTGAGCTGTGTGTGCAGTACACAATATAGAGGACGTGCTGAAGCCCAGCAGACAGACCTGGAGCAAAGTCGGTCTTGCCGTAGAAGCGGACGATGCCGTGTTTCTGTCCAGCCACCAGAACCTGATCTCCAACTTCCACGTTGAGTCCCTCTGGATCCAAACTGGCTACTGACGATTTCTTCTTCTGGGCTGAGAACGCACAGCAGGCAAATATATCGTACCACAGAGAGATTCACACCTGATTCATCAATAGATAAATGTTCTATTTCAAAACGTGTCCAGTTTGAAGAATTTTGATATATGACACAATCTGGACCACACCACTCCTGTGTTACCTTTCTCCCTCTCCTTCTCCTTCTTCTCTTTCTCCTTCTTGGTCTTTCCAGCGAGGCGGGAGGCCAGGTCCATTCGGGGGGTTCGGGGGGTGGAGGTGACGGATGAAGGTGTGTGATCCACAGCTTTGGAAATCTTTGACACAGGTGCAAAAATCCCTGCAGACAAACACAGTGAAACCTCAGAGAGCCTGCAGACACAGAGCAACACCATCATCCCACTGGAGTCATGGAGAATGAAAAACTGCCTTGGTAGCTGTTACCTAGTTTCGGAGGGCAGATGAAATAGCGAACGCCGCCCACGCTGCCATCGTTCTTTCCCTCTGGCTCGTCGAGCTCCACACCAACCCACTGACCACTGGCAAACTCTGTTGTACCGCAAAACCTGAGAGTGCCGGTCTGAGAGAGACACACAGAGATGAAGATAAAGAAAGATAAAGATAAAGTCAGAGGTGAAATTCCTCCCGGCTGGAAACATGCCTGCAGAGATCCATTCAGGTTGTGTGGAAGCAGAAAGTCTGAGTGTCTGCTGCTGTGTTTTATGGAGGGGGCGGGGAGGAAGTGTAACATTAACGCTACAGATGGCGTGTAGGTTATCAGGTTTTCATTTGTCATGTGACAGGAAGAGAAAGTGTTGTCAGAGTGGTGCAGTCAGTTCAGTTAGTCCATGTTCCAGCCGGCGCCCAGTCCAACCAACCTGTGTGAGGTTTGCAGCCGGGCTGTCGTCTCGGCTCTGGTCTGTCTGGAGCTACAGAGCGAGAACACACTGTTCAGAGCTCATACAGCTTGAAGGTGTGAAGGACAAACTGACAGCCATCACACAACACAACTGCAAGCTTTAATGGGATGGTCTGTAGTTGTGTTGTGTGAGGTACTTTCAGGGGTGTTCACAAAATTCACAGTTCGGTTTGGTACGATACAGTGGTATACAGAACATTGTTGATAAAGCAAAACGTAAAAATGCCACAGAAATCCTTTTGTTTTTTTGTAATTGTAATTGTTTTGTTGTATGCACATGGAAGGGCAGAGAGGTGTGTTTTCTCTGCTTTAAGGCTTTTCGTGTAGGCCCATGACAAGGCAGGGAGGTTTGCTTTCTCTGCCTCAGGCTTTCTGCAAATGCACGTGGAAGGGCAGGAAGGTTTGCTCTCTCTGCCTTAGGCTTTTCTTGTATGCGTGTGAAAGGGCAGAGAGGTGTGCTCTCTCCACCTTGGGCTTTCTGTGTAGGCCCGTGGAAAGGAAGAGAGGCCCCAGAACAGAGCCATGCCGCAAAATATAATCCTGCAATGGAAATAACATGTAGATTTAAGTGGTCCTGACTGCAGTATGTTTAACACAGACACTGAAAATTAGATTTTCCAAATGTAATAGAATAGTTCAACGTATCGTTTGGTTTGTATTGTGTACCAAACCGAAAGCCTCGTATAGAATGGTTTAATATGAATATGTGTATTGTTACACCCCTATCGTTAGTCAGTGTGTTAAATACAGTAGGTAATCGTTAAAATGCCACATTTAGTGCGTCGACACATTTTGTCCTTTTCTGTTTATCAACATTTCTGATCCTCAGTGTGCCTCTGACCTTCATGTCGTCCAGCAGCACACGATCCCCCAGCTTCAGCCCCAGCGAGGACAGCATCAGGTTTCCTGGGATGTTGTCGTAGTTTGGCAGCGTGGCTCTTGGAAGGTTGCAGCTCAGAGGGACGGCGTCCAGCAGCAGTTGCTTCAGCTCTTTGGCAACCATGGCAGCCTCCGCCTTGTCCAGACTCATGTCCATTGGGTCGGGAACCACCTCCCCTGGAACCTGGCCCTTATCATTCTGCAGAGAAACAGACCATTCTCTAGTTAGATCAAGTAATCAAGTTTTGGCAGTGTGCACAGAATCATGACCGTGATAGATTATCCACAGGCCACAGGCAGAGTGTCTGGGTAAAGGTGTATATGTGTGTTTGTTGTGCTCAATAATGGCTGTGCCCCTGGTTGGAAAACCACGCGAGTCAATTACTGTTGTGTAGGCGCGATGTTCAGGGATAAATGTTCAACTTGGACCCTATGTTCTCATGTTTTTGTGTCCACGTGACTAATTGGAACTGTACAGTTTTTGAAACTGAGTACTGAGTGATGCAGTCAGCAGCAGCAAAACAAGCTGCAGTGTAACCACTCAGGGCATCTGTGCAGCATCAGTGTGCATCCACTAAAAGTGTTTGTTTTTCCTGACAACATTATGGAAAGGATCCCTGCAGAGATAGACCTTAAGTTAAAGAGTAAGATCCTTTCTGTTTAATAGGAAACAGTCACTGTCAAATCCACCAGACTCCATTTAAATAAACAGTATTTTAAGAGTGTACTGAGGCGGCCTATTGTCCTGTCTAACTGGGTGAATTAAGAAATTATTTCAGCGGTTTGGTGTGTTTGGTGATGGTGATTTTGGGGCTGTTACTGGTTACTTGGAAACTGGAAACTTACCCTTAAACAAAAAGGTTAATCTTTGTTGGGATCAGACACTTAAAATAATAATCTGAGCCTGTCAGTGACAAAGTGTGTCTCAATCACTTCTTCTGTACTAAACACATATTTTGAGTGCACTACTGTAAGTGCGTTCACACTGCATAGTATGAGAAAATGCAGTGTACTACTGGCACACTCAAAACAGTCCAAAAGTTGAGCGTAGAATGATGGACACTTCTCACCCTCAACGGTCGCCATCTTTGTGACGAAGCAACCTTCTCAACTTCTGACATGGTAGCCGGACAACAAGGAGCATTTTGCAAGTACCAACACTGTTGTTGAATAAAAGTTGTCAATAATGTTTGTTGGGTCTGTTATGATTTGGTGCCGCGAACAATAATGCAAGTGCTAACTAGCTAGCTAACTTGCTCCTAGCTTTGGCGGCACATTTTAATCAGCATCGACGTTGTGGCGTAAGTTTGATTTATGTGTGGGCAGAGAGCGGTAATACTCTACAATCTGTTTGCACTTTTCCATCTAAAACATGGTAAAGAAGAGGAAGAGGCAGTAAAAAAAAGTGCGTGATTTTAGACAACACTACCCTGTTGAAATTAGTGCACTATGCAAGAAGTACGTAGTGTGCATCGAACACTTTTAGAGAACATAGATTCACGCTGCACAAATGCCCATTAGCTTTACAGTGTAGCCTGTTTTGTCGCTGCCGTCTGCAGCACTGTTGCTTAATACTGGACCAACTTTAGAAGCTGTTGTTTCCATTAGTCACTGACTAGAAAGCACAGGGAAAGGGTCCAGGTTGAAAATACTGAAGTTACTCTTTAAGGTCTGCAGTCCTTACAACTTCTACCAGAACTCGCCGGCCCTAGTGTCTCATATTTGTTTTCAGTCTGTCTCTGTGTGTTTGCTGGGCTCGGCCTCCTGGTTCCTTTCTCCTGAGTGCCAGCAGCTGCTGAACCTGCACACCTGAACCCCATCAACGATCACACCACTGCAGTGTAAACCCCAGCTCAGACATCCAGACTCTGCCAGATCGTTCAGTCTCCTCTTAACTTCTAGTTTTTTGACACTTTGTCTTTTTGTATTTTGGACAGTGAGTCACACTTTGTTCTGTGTATCAGGTTCACCATGCCAGCTTCAACTCTAACCAGCCACGTCCAGCCTCGTTCTTGTCTTCTGCCTCCTGATTTGGACTGCTCTGTCTTCAGCTAATGTGCCTGCTCTGCTTTGCCGTTCCCAGACGTCAGCTCCATGTCTTCAAACTACAATAAACTGACTTTAACCATTCCAAGTTTCCTGGTTGTGTTTGTGTTTGGGTCCTGAGTTGAACTGTCACAACAAGAACTCATGAGTCATAACTGACTGGTCAGAGCAAAGTAACCTCTCCAAACATTAAACATGACCAGTGTCACACAGAAGAATCAAGTGAAACCAAATGATGACTCAGTGTGACTATCAAGCATAAAATAAAATAAAGAGTTTTTACCCGGACGGTGGGGTTGGCTCCGTGCTCTAGCAGACATTTGACTGCACCCAGACAGAGGTTGGAGGCAGCAATGTGGAGAGCTGTGCCATAGTGGAAATCACTGCAGGTGGAGTTCAACACTGCGGAAACAACAGAAGAAGAAGAGGTCACAGATTAACTTTCACCTCTGAGCTGGAGCTCCATACATTGTATGATCTGTGTGTGTGTGTGTGTGTGTGTGTGTGTGTGTGTGTGTGTGCGTGTGTGTGTGTACCTCTTGGTTTAGAGGCTTTGAGCAGGACTCGGATCAGTTCTGGGACGTCAAAGTAAGCGGCGTAGTGCAGAGCGTTCATGTTGGTCCAGCGGCTCCTCAGACTCACGTCAGCGCCCAGAGCGATTAGCTGGCTGCTGAGACGCAGTGCAGCCGCTGGGTCACCTGCGCACACAGTGAGGGTAAAGCTAAGGCTGAGCAGAAAGCAACACTCACTTCAATGCCACCAATCACACTGCAGACCTGCGAGACGCCCAGCGCTCTGACTGACTGATGTTGGACTCAGTGAGTCAGTGAGAATGATTTGCTGGGCAATAGTTTGGATAAAAAGGAATTAAAGGCCTGCTGAGTTCAGTTATTTAAGCAATAGCTATTAAATGAAGTTTTACAGTAACAGTATAACAGTCACAGGGGACAGTTTGATACTCTTAATACTTTAACTACATTTTACTGATGACGCTTACATACTTTTACCGAAGAAACATTTTCAATGCAGAACTTCACTTGTGTGGTATTAGTACTTTTACTTCAGTAAAGGATCCAAATACTTCCTCCATTACTGTTTCAGAATATAAATAAAATCGACTCGACTCTACACGGTGGAATAAGCTCTATCAAGCTTTGGCTAAACAGTCGACATTCATTATTACAATCGTTACCTAACTAACTGAAAGATAAAATAACACCAGGCGTTTCCTGTCACTGATTATCTTCCTACAAATGCTGCAGTGCAGCTGAAGAGTCCAGCACCAGACTGACTGACTGGATCCACATTAGATATATCTTACCGACTCCATGTGCGCCAGCCTTGCAGCTGTAGTGAAGCAGCGTCATGTCGGTCAGACCGTCACGGTCGTTCACATGGCAACCACGCTTCAGGATCTGAGACAAAAACAGAGAGAGACAGAGGCAGCTCAAAGACACCATTTTGTTTGTTTGTTCAGTGAATCTTTAGTTAATATTGTTAAAAGGATTTGGAGTGAATGCTTGTTTTTGTTATTTGTGTTATTATTCAATATCAGGTTTTCTAATTTGAGCTCTTCATCTCTGCATCATATAATCTCACAGAATGATTACCAACCAAATTCAAATTAAAATAATGACATGAGGCTTTAAATCAACTTCATGTAGGAAGTAGTCACACAAAATTTGACATGACAGGTCAGCGATTGTCTCGAGGAGACTTCCCCTCATCATTCTGTCTGTTTCTGAGTCATGTCACTGTTTTATTCCTCCAGGCTGACTCAGCTTCCTGCTGAGTCATGGTAGAGCCTCGATGACTTTCAGTCTCTCTCCCTCTGCACCACTTTCTCCCTGCTCTCAACTCCGTGTAGCCATTTTAACTGGGTCAGCATCACCATGATTGTGTGAGTACTTGTGTTACTGACATTGTGGGGACTCTCCTCCCACAGGGGACAGAAAGGTCTCCACCAGGAAAACCATTAGATGATAGATTCAGATTTTGTTTTTGGTTAAAAATAGAGTTAAAGTTAGGATATGTATCGAGGGAAGAACTATAATCTGTTAAACATTCTTGCAGTGGTTCAAACTGGGTTGAGTTTTAAAGTATCCACATTAATGAATGAAAAACGTCCTTAGTAACAAGACAGTATTAAGAAAAAAGTCTGCATCCTTGTTTTCAAAACAAACACGACCAAGAAGAGAAACTTCTCTGAGCTAGAAATGGAAACGCAGATGTCGCTGGTCAAATTTAACCAACTGGCTCTATTTGAAACGTTTCATTTAAGGAAGTAAAAAAAAAAACACAGCCTGGAAAGAAACCACTGCTGCGGTCAACAGCGTTGTGATGGGCAGTCAACTCCGGCTGAGGTTGGAATATTTAATTTATACATCTATAATATGTACTGAATGTACTGACCTATGGCCCACACATATTGATAATATTGCCTACAAAAGTTTGGGCTCCCCTGGTCAAAATGGTGTTTACTGTGAATAGTTAAGGAAGTAGAGGATGAAGTGATTTTCAACCTTTAAGTGAGATCAGGGTTTTATTTTGACTTCGCACAATTTTAGAGTGAAACAAAAATGAAAGCAGCACCATGCAAAAGTCTGGGCAACCCAAGACAACTGTTCCCAGGGTCTCAGACCTTGAAAGTAACCTGCCCAGCTCTGGTGTGTTTGTTCTCACCTCGTTGCCAATGATGTCGATCTTGTGCTGCACCTGGGGAACCCACTGACGCACGATGGCGAACAGCTCGGGGATGGTGGTGCGAGGGTCCATGAGGATCTCCAAACAGGCCGGGTCATTGGGGTCGAAGAAAGTGAAAGCTGCAGGCAGGTGGAGACAAGAAGGGTTAGCATTAAGACCACTGATATGTAAAAGAGAAACAGCAGAGTACAAGAGGAAAGATGGATGGATGAGGAAAGAACAGAAGGAAATACAGAGAGCAGAGAACAGTAGATCACTGCCGAGTCGTTTCTGTCACCCTCATCAGATCAGAAGTGACCTGTGAGCTCTGCAGTTTCTCTTCCTGCCAGCTCTGCAGTCTGAGCTCTGAGGCAGATTTCATTTCACTGAGTAACTGCAATCAACAAACTTCACTTTTCCTAACTGTCGACAGCTCAGGAAGACGCACGGCTTCACATTCAGACAGAAGCAGTGTGTCAGGCTGGAGGGGGAGGAGGGCCGCTCCGCTCTGTATTCACTGCTGGATAATGGGGATGACATGCAGAGTGTATAATGGAGTCTGCCTGATGAATACCAATGAGCCTGTCGTCCATGCAGAAGTCATTACAGAGCTTCTCAAAGCTATGGATCGATTAAAGCTGTCAGTAATACACACTGTGTGCACTGTGCTCTGTGACTCAGGTGCTTTCTTTACTTTCTCCACTGCACGCTGCTTCCTGTGTTTGTTCTGCAGCTGTGTGAAGTTGTTGTTGTTGTTTTATGGGAGTTAGAGGAGCCCACTCTGTTTACTTGTTATTTGTTTATCCAAACATCACACAATACTCCGACAAATCTCTGGACAGCTTTGAACAATTTCAAAACCAGAATTAATGTGAATGTGTGAATTCAACATGTTGTACCACTGTGTATTTAAGATGGTATGACAGTATGTATTTAAGGTGGTAAGGCGTACTGTAGTCTTTAGGCAGCGGCGCCTGGGCGGAGGGGTGCACCATGGCTCGTCGGCGTGGCTCATGAACTGGACTCTGGTACTCAGACACTGACAGCGGCTCGGGCTCCGGCTCCGGCTCGGCGTCACGTTCCCGGCCGGCCTCTGGATCCATCTCTTCCTCCCGCTCCTCCCTCTCCTCCCGCTCCTCCTCCTGCTCGTCGTCGTCCTCATCCTCCACCTCCGTCCTCTCCTCCCCCTCCCTTTCCTCTCCTAGCTCATATTCTTCCTCTTCATCTTCTTCTTCCTCTTCTTCTTCCTCTTCTTCCTCCTCCTCCTCCTCGGTCAGTGCCTCTTCCTCCTCCTTCTGGACCTTCCCCTCCTCCTGCTCCTCCCGGTCGTGCCTCTCCTTCTCCTGCGCCTCCAGGTTCTCCTCTTTAGTCATGATGAGGGATGCTGCAGCTGGGCCTGTCAGAGAGGAGGGAGCACACTTTAGTAACGTTTCTAAGCAGCACTAAATCACTTCTATACACAGGATCGTTTATATCTGTAGTGTTGGAACATTCCTGCTGCTTCCATGTTCATAAGACAGAGACAGTCAGTCCATGCATGACTTATAAAGTTTCTGCATTGAAATAACAGACTGTGAGCCCCTGACACAAACATGTAAAAGACTTCAACTGAAAAACTTGAACCTGAAGAGCGACCGTCTGCTCTTCCTGCCTCATCACCGTAATGGATATTATACACAATACCACGAGACACCGGCTACAGGTTGTCTTCCTGCCATAGACACAATCGAAATGTTTTACTTCACTGCAGGATTATTGAAGCTCAGGTGTGCAGCTGTGATGTGTAGGGAAAAAATATGCAAATTTGCACAATTCCTGTCTAAAAAGGGCTTAAGTAACTGATAATAAGATAAATTCTGTAAAACTGTGATATCATGGAACTGCAATCTTGTCTGAGACAGTTATCATACTATGAAAATCTCATCGCAACCTTAGTAACAGTTAAGCTGACCTTTGATCTTCTGGATGTAAAATGTCATCACTTTATTATTTTATCCTGTTAGACACTTGTGTTCAATTTTGTCATGATTAGAGTATGAGTTCTAAAGTTGTGACTAAAAACATGTTGTGTGACGTCACACTGACCTTTGACCACCAAAATCTAATCAGTTAATTGTTCAGTCCAAGTGGACGTTTGTGCCAAATTTGAAGAAATTCCCTCAAGGTGTTCTTAAGATATTGCATTCACTGGCGTCTAGCGGCCGGCGGTGTGGGTTTGTACACTGACAATAATAGGGGTGTATTTTCTATGCGCTGCGTTTGCCCCAGTGTGTGTTTTGGCTAAAAATATCCAGTTTGGGGGGCAAACCTCCGCTGTAAACACAGTGACAGGTCGCAGGAAACACAGCTATGACTCGCTAAATCACAACTGGTTTTGATGTTTGTTGGTCTTGAACAGTGGTTTGCGGCTTGGCAGGTGTCTCATCTCCACCTCCCGATGACGAAGTCAGATCCGTCACTACATCACTTTAGAAACATTGATATGATACATAAATGTGCAAATGTATGATGCCAACATTTTCATCTGCTGACATCAGTGGGTTTGACAGTCATCTGATCAATCGGTTTCTGTTCTGCATCAGCAGATGAAGGCTATGTTTAGCTCCGTGTGTGTGTGTGTGTGTGTGTGTGTGTGTGAGGGAGGAAACAGGGAGAAGCAGGATAATTAACCCGTGGCATTGTACTGATAATGGCAGTGGCTAGAAAGGCTAATGCTAATGCTCGCTGTCTGTCATTAGCTGTTGACAGGCCTGACTGGATTAAATCTACTCTCCACTTTAGCAAATGGACGACGCTGAACTCCATCCAGCGGCCACTCCCTCCGTTATCGAGCCTCCATCTTCTCCTCTATCACCATCACACATCCGAGGGAGGAAGGATATTCTTGGAACATTTTCTCAACAGAAAGATTCACACAGATGTCTTAAAGAGGATATAAAGTGTTTAACACGTCTTTTTCATCAACGTAAGTTTAAACTGGACATTATCTGATATTGACATTTCTGACTTTTCATTTTTGAAGCAACACAATGAGTCCTCAAAATATATATCCAAGATCCTTGTGATGGTAGATCAACTCACAAGAGGTTGGATGAAACCTCCGTCATTGCTTGAGAGTGTCTGTTTGAGTTTCAGGGTTCGGGTAGGAACCCGGACACAAACAAAACTAGCGTAGCCGAACCGAGGTGAACAAAGTTAGACGTGGTTGTCATGGCTGAAGTGACTAAGAAAAGGAAGAAGGTGAAGGTGTTGTCTGAGGAGACAAAGAAAAGAAAACGGTAGAGCGATAACACAAGAGCTCGAACAAGGATTAATATTGGCCCAGCTTTCACACGCTGGCGAGAGCTGTTTGCTGTTAACCTCTACTGGGGACACTCACTGTCTGCAGGTTGGCTGCCTCTGGTACATTTTAAGATAAAGTGTTAGCCTACATACAGACAACTTCCATTTTAGTTTGTCTTTAACAGTTAGCTGTTAGCACCGCGAGTGCGATGTGCTTGTTTCGACCGCGATCAACCGTGTTTCGAAAATTAATAAATAAATAAAGCAATTGGCCTAATCAACAAATGCATGCGCAGACAGATATTTGCGACAGTTGTAACAGACAATACCTTCTTTTCGTCTGTAGGGGGACCCTGTAAGGTAAAAAGAGCAATCCTCCATTGTGTCGCTTTGAATCTAACTTATCTACATGTCAATGGATCAACAGATGGCAACAATCTCAGCAGTCAACGTTTTTAAAAGTATCCATTAACATGATATGTGTACGGGTACAGCGTGTTAGGGCTGCTCGATTATTCGAATTTTAATCTAGATTATGATTTGGGCTTTTAACGATTATGCGCTTCTTGTCCATTTACTCTCATTGTCTTGTGTCATCACGTGCGCCGCATAAACGTTTGCATAATGGTGATTATGATTTTTTCCATAATCGAGCAGCCCTACAGGGTATGGCAGTTTCTAAATGCTGGGGAAACATTCTGTACATTTCTAAAATAAAACTCTGGGGAGCTCAACATTCCTGGGTTCACACTGCTGACATGTAGACTCTCTGAAGGCTAGTGACTGAAAACTCTCTGATGTGAGGAAATGTGACGAATTTAGGCCAAAGCAAGCGTAACTTTCAAGACAGAGAGGTCAACTTGGGCTCAAATTGAAGCACATTTTTTGTCCACCTTTTCCTAGTGCGGAAATTCTTCATTTCAGTCCCTCCTACAACACTCTGATTGGCTCAGCCATTTTTACAGTCAAGGAAAGAGCTGTCACCAAGCACCGGTGTTAAGCCCGGTATACACTGCAATATTGGGCCGTCCAGATGAAGGATGACCAACGATAAAGTAACATGCTGATATCTTTAGCTGTGGCTCTAAAATGGTGGCAGAGTTGCACAGTGAGAGGTTCAAGGATGGTCGTTGTCACAGCCTGGAGCAGTGTCATAACATCTCACTGTGTGACTGCTCTTACCACCTACGTCTGCTGACCAACCAATAGAAATGCAGCATGAAATGACACACTGGTGCTAAACCCAAACACAGAGACAGACAGCAGCTCGCCATGGAGGCAAAACACGCTAAAAGAAATGTGTGTGATTCCAGCAAAGAGGAAAACCTTGTGAAGTCTTGTCTGTGTGACGTGTCCTCCAGCTCTGACCATGATCGCGTAAAGAAGGACGAAGCATGGGAGGAAATAGAGGCGGAGGTGAGACACCGAGCAGCTAGCAAACACACACACACATACCACAGTATATAGAGGCCACAAAACTTCACAGTTGGAGGGGTAATAACTCCATCGTACATTGTAGCCTGTGATTCAGTCGGCGCTGTCATCACACAGTCTGCAGGCATCAAACCTGATGTCGTTCCCATGTTTATCAGATCCATGTCACACAGTGTAGCTGCACTAAATTTCTAAGACTGCTAAAATCTCACAGTCTGTAGGAGGCGTAACTCCCTGCAGAGACTCAGAGCTCTGGACCCAGGTTAAATTCTTCCTGTATCGGCACTGGATGTTTAAATATGAGCCTAACTCTTGTGAACAGCAGCGGGCAGCCGGCGCACACTGATCAGAAACCATCACATCTGAGTCACACAGGAGGAACAGTTTCACTGCACCTAAAGGACGCCACGAGAGAGCACAGCAGCAGCATTCAGCTCGTACAAGAAGCCAGTTAAACCAGTAACATCCTCTTTATCTGCCTGCACACACACACACACACACACACACACTGATCACAAGTAGGTCAAGGGAGGGGTGTGAGACGTCTCTATAGCCTGCTCAGTTTAATCCACACAAACAGCAGCTCTGTTACTGTCACTGTTCACACAGAGCGATTCTGACTGTTAGAAAACAGTCGATCAAAATTAAATTTGACCTCAAATTATTAACAGGTCACAACATGTTGTTTTTTATCATCATCACAATGTCAACTTGTGTGATAAACACATAAACACAAACGGAATTTTGTTGTTGCAACATGTTCTCACTCCGGACTCGTCAACTATCGCTGATTGTTCAGTAGACGTTTCGTGTCTGCATATGATGCGCTAGGCATCATGGGTGTGTCTGTTGTTGACATTTCGGGACACCATGTCACTTTACACCTGTCACGTGCATTGTGTCTTTTCAAAATACACTTTTGTTTCACAGGAAATGTGCAGTTTCTGCTCGTTAGATGCAGACAGTTGTTTTTTATTAAATAAACTTACAACGTTATTTCCTTGTGCAACAAAAGCACATGTCAAGGTGTAGAAAAACTGGAAATGCCGCCTTGTAAATGTACGCCTCCTCACACCAGTCAAGTTTCGCTTATAGTCTCCATCCATGTCAGTGAAAACATGGATGCTTCACACACTGAAGATCTGTACAATCAGCACAGTTTCAAGATTAGAGTCACCAGTTTAGTATCTGACCAAATGTCTCCCCTTCTGTTCCTGAGATATGACGCTGAGTAATGGTCAGAAAAATGTTGCCGTTATGATGTCACCACCAAAATCTAATAATATCCTAAAAATGTCCAAGTGGACATTTGTCCCAAATTTGAAGAAATTCCCTTGAGGCGTTCTTGAGATATCGCATTCACAAAGATGGACGGACGGATGGAAAACCCGAAACATAATGCCTCGGGCCACAGCTATCTTCAGTGCAGAGGACTAATAAACATTACTTAATAGTTCAAAATGAGCTTCACCTCAACCAGTGCATTAATGCAAGAGTCATAATCAGACGTAAAATAAAAGTTTACTAGCTTGGTGTGGCTACACAGTTTAACAAATTAAGGCCTGTCTCAGTTAGAGGCCTGGTCTGGTTGCCAAGCAGGTAATTTTTTTGTAGAAGTTCTTCGATGTATAAAACAGGTTGTTGGTGATCCACCTGAGCTAATATGAGTGAGCTGCATACAAATATAAATGTTTGAACTTTTGTCAAAATGGAGACGCTACACGCTAGACGTTAGCTCGGTTCTATTCTCTGCAGTTCAATACAGTATTGGACTGAAAAATGTTTTACGCAGAACATTATGATGTCACAGAGGAGCTGACCTTTGACCATTTGGATATCACCATCACTTCATCATTTTATGCTGTTAGACTTTTGTGTGAAGCTTTGTCAAAATTAGCATCTGCATTCTTGAGTTGATCCAAAAACATGTTTTCGGTCCAAGTGGACATTTGTGTCAAATCTAAAGAAATTCCTTTGAGGTCTTCTGAGATACTGTGACTTCAGAATGAGAAGAGATTTGTTCACAGGTGTTACTTTGTCTGAACATCAGACTCAGTTGGGAATGACAACTCGTGTCATGAGAGGCGATCGGAGCAGAGAAGAAATTAGCAGTCAAGTTGTCAAGCAGCAAATGTTCAGTGTTGGTTTCAGTTTGTCTGAGAATAAAAAACACTGCAGCTCCTCAATGTAGTGATCACGTGACGACAACACGTGTGCTCCTCAGCTTCCTGTCCAGCATGAACGCTCTGATGAAAACTTCCTGTCGTGACGCTGAATGGTGAATTCTGTCTGTGTGTCTGTGATGAGGTTTATGTAACGCCGGCTGCAGCCTCAGCTGGTTGAGTCCTGCCTGAACACAACCGAGCGGTGATTACCATCTGAAACAGGACTCAGCCGAGGCCACGACAAAGGTTATGCAACACGACCGTGTGAGTCAGCACGGACTCACGCATGACAGCATGCACACGGACACTGGGCTGCAGAATGAGCACAAGAATTCATGTTAGAAAATTAAAGAGTGAAGTCTGAATGATGCAGGGTTTCTGAGGCTGATACCAAAACTAATATTTGACTATTTAAATCTGATGATAACATATTTACTTTGCAGAACATTTATACACATTGCTGATGTGCTTTTTGCTTGTTGTTTTTTAGATATTTATATATTGACTATATTATATATATATTGACTGAGAAATATACTTTGCAGAACATTTATACACATTTGCTGATGTGGTTTTTGCTTGTTGTTTTTTAGATATTTATATTGACTATATTATATATATATTGACTGAGAAATATACTTTGCAGGACATTTTACAGTTGTGACAAAATAAAAACATTTCAAAACAAATCTTTGGCATTTCTGTTCTTCAGTTCATTGTCTGTTATCAGTTATCAGTTTATTTTCTCTGTTTTTTAGACCATGAGAGTGATAAAAAACCAGTGACAGAGCCGTGGTGGCAGCCCAGTCGAGACAAATGTTTGCATTGTACATTTCTGCCATCCACCAACATGTTACATTTGTTTCATACGAATCATATCAAAATTTCTAAAGTGACGTAGTACAAGAGCTGACTTTGTCATCAGGAGGAGGGGGTGGTGGATGGAGTGACAGCTGGTGGAGACGCCTGCCAAGCTGCAGATCGCTGCTCAAGACCAACAAACAAAACTGGTTATTTTTAGCGAGTCGTCGTCGTCGTGTTTCCTGCAACTTTGAACCACCAAACATTGGTGTTTTTAAGCGACCTGTTTTCTTTTCCTAACCATAAACAAGTGCTTTTTGTGCCTAAAACACGTTTGCCACTGCGTTGATGAAACCTAAAGTTTTAACGTATTTTCTATATAATAACATGCAAAATGAAATGCAAGCGTGTCGGCAGCGGGTAGGAACAAAAATATTTTTTTTTAATTTTTCAGAATAAAACAAATGAAAAAGATGCGCAGCGTGTGTGTAATATTTTGACAGCACCTGGCGGCGTCAGGGGGAAACACAGCAGGAGAAGGATTCAAGTTAGGGCGGCAAAGGTGTGACTGGAGTGCAGCAACCATCGACTGTCACCCAGGAAGCCTGAAGCCCCTTTTACACTGCCAGATTTTCGGTGAATGTTGGGCTGTTTAGCCGGCAAGCTGCGAGCATTTAGACACACAGAGCCGGATTGGCGAGTTGATCCGAGGTGCCCAATTTTCTGCCTCGTAGGGTAGACATATTGGAGGAACCTTTTTGGTTTAAACAGAACGAGGCGGCCTTCTGCAACGGGAGGAGCTGTTGCTGACTTGTGGGAGGAGCTGTTGCTGACTTGTGGGAGGAGCTGTTGCTGACTTGTGGGAGGAGCTGTTGATGACGCCACACATGCGAGCCACGGGTGGTGGATAAACAGGAAACAGCTGATAGCAGGAATTAGCGAGCAGCTAGTAGCAAGAGGGAAACACAAACCTGACAGACACTGTAAAGATGAGCAGCTGGGGAGACAAGGAATTGCGCGCCCTCCTTGTCCTCGCAAACGAAGAGGCCATTAACCGTCAGATGACGGGGACGGTGAAGGACAGGCCGACTTACGAGAGAATCGCTGAAGGACTAGTCGTGACTTCCCTCCCACGTCACTGTTTATGTCACACGCTGAGCTACACGTTTTGTTACTTGCTCACGCCCCCCATTGCCCCGAAAAAGGCGCATCCTGTATAAACAAAAGTAGGTAGGCGGCAATTTTGCTGCACTCCCTGATTTTGTTTTATACTGCCAATGCTGAAAAAAGACCGATTGGCTTGTGTGCATTTGTTGTTGAAGGGAAAAAAACCCATCAGTTTGCGGTGTTGTAATGACGTACTGTAGTGCTTTTATTTTGAAAGAGACTGTATGCAAACTGTACATTTCCTGTGAAAACAGAAGTGTATTTTGAAAACAGACAATGCATGTAACAGGCTGAAGTTGACACGGCGTCCCAGAGCGTCAACAATCAACACACCCAGGGTACCTTGGACGCCATGTGTGGACGTGGAAAGTCCATGATCTGATACTGTGAGGCGACAGTGCTAACCACTGCACCACCGTGCTGCCGGTGTTATTGCCTTCAGTAATCATAATATAATAATTACTGCATTTTGATTAAATCAGCACAACAGTTTGATTACATTTCTACACAGTCTACCATTGTTGTCTCCAGATAAATGTTTGTTGCGTCAGTTGAGGAATATGATATGAAAGGATACTGCCAAGTATGAAATATATGAATGACTGATGGGACAGTTATTCCTATCAGATGTTCTCTTGTAGTGTTTAATGACCTTGTACTGAATCAGTCCTGTGCTTACAGAGACTGGATCACATGCCTCATACATGAGTCCCAGTGGGAATACTGGCCGAGATAGAAACCATGGTAATAACCAGCATTAAGCTCTGAGCCTGACACACACCCCTGCTGTTACACACTTACACAATACCACCGCTTAATGGATCTATTTCGGATGATTATGAGGGTGTAGGAATACCATGTGATGTGTACACCAGCAGGTTGTGGGAGTGAGGCGGAGGGAGGCCATGGCATCCTCCTCCTCCTCCTCCTCCTCCATCCATGCAGCCTCCATTTTACAACAAACCAAAGCGGAGGCAGCAAATATCATAAAAACCCGATCAGGCAGCAGACAGTTTGCTGTGCACAGCTTCAGACACACCGGCTGATGTTTATGATGCGATCAAACCCAAACACGCCAGATACAAACTGCAGCTACAGCTCCGGGTTGTGCTTTGTGCCAATGTGCGTAGTGAAGGGCAGGATGGGAAAAAACGCCCCGCTGACAGACAATGAAAACACGCACACGCATAAAAACACACGAAGCTGTGAATCTTAATTTCTTTAAAATTTTAAAAACACGCCATGCGCGTTTCTTCAGAGTTTGAGCCGTCGGTGTGAGTGTGTGAGATGAAACGCAGGTTTATTTCGGAGGTGTTGTTTTGAACAGCGCCCCTCCATCTCTCTGCCTCTGCCTCAGCATCATCATCATCATCATCACCTTCACACGCAAACACACTGATAACGATCATCATGAAGAACAGACACGTGTCGTTAAAAGCTGCAGCTGAAGGTGTTTTTACCTGAAAACAAGCCGCTGGTTGTTCTGTGATGGGTCTCTCTCCTCTCTGGTCCACGGCAGGAACAACACTGATGCTCTGCTCGGGCTCTGCTGGCTCCAACACCTCCTCCCTCCCTCCTCCCTCCTCTCTGCTTTCATTAAAGTCATGATGCTCAGGCTTCACGTCACGCATCGATTCAACGAATACAGAGGAGCTTAAACAGACCGACAACACTGGAAATAAATGAAATAATGCCTGCATTAAAAACAAGTCACGATAAACCTCATAGCTAATGGGACTGAAACTATTACAGACATTTAATTCTCCTACATGTTCCTACATTCTCCTAATGTTCAAATCTAGGCTCCAAACAGCTCTATTTCACTGTGCATATGACTGAAAGGATCTTATCTGCACTCTTCTCTTTTAAAGTTCATTTTGTAACGATTATTTATGTTTTTATTTTGTATTGTGATTTTAATGCATTTTCTTGTTCTGTAAAGCACTTTGAATTAGCCTACTTTGTGTACGAATTGTGCTCTACAAATAAACTTGCCTTGCCTACACTGAGCAAATATGTCCCTGCTTCCCCACAATGTGCTGAACTTTGGAAACAATAATTTTAATTTTAATTGAACTGATTTTTTAAAGGTCCATAAACTCTCGCTATCCAAAAAGAGCTAGAGACAAACCACTTTTAGAAGTGCTGCAAATTTTATAAACCGATATATTCTGAGCACAGCGTTTCCAGCCACGGTGATTATATTTTCATGCAGATCAGTAATTAAACCTTTGAATTTTAGTAATTTCCTCTGGCGATACAAAAGAGCAACACAGCAGCCAAGTCTTGTGGATTCATTGTTTTGGTCTCGCTGTGCTCTCGCTGATTGGTTTCAGAAACACTGAACTTATTGGTGGAGTTACACAGAAGGCAGGACTCATTATCATCTTCGGACCGTTATTATGGTGCAAAAAGCGGCTACTGCGCCTACAACGCAGTAAAAAACGGCCACTTTGTGGCGTTAAAGTGGCGTTTTAAGGCTCCCTGCAAAAGCGCTGGAAAAAGCGGCGCTTTAAACAAGTAAAGCGCCGCTTTTTGTGGCGTTATAATTAAATACGGGCGTAAAAAGCGGCGTCTTCAGACAGGTAGCGTTGAAATAGTGGCGATATATGGCACTTTCAGCTTTCCACACATCTAGGCGTGTACAGGCACTGCACGCGAACTGCATGTGTAACAAGTACATGGTGATGGTAACATACACGTATCAAGTACGCGGTGAATACAGTGTGTACATGTTCGCTGACACGTTTCACCCCTCATAATACACACACACACACACACACACACACACACACACACAGAGACTCAGAGGCGTGTGTTTCTACTCTCAGCAAACGAAAGTGAAACTGATGATTTGTCTGCAGCTGATTTTCCTGTTCTTCCACTGAGTGAAACAGCCGTGAAATCTGAACAGGTGAGCTTTGATTTTGTTAACTTATCTGATTTTATATTCAAATTCATTTGATTTAATTTTCACTGAGACGTACCAGTTTCACTTTCATCAGTATCAGCTCTGGTATGTAGCCAGGAATATAAAGTGGAGGCAAAAGTAAATAACAATATTCAGTGTGAGAATGTGTCCTGGTGACACACGCAGTGTATGTATTAGCTATTAACAATATGAAAATGCTCTTATTATTACTCACGTGCATTTTTATTTTTAGGTAATTTGTTATTTTGACAAATTCATGATTAATGTGACAAGCAGAGAGGCACATGTATCAGTTTACACTGTGAGACAAACTGTGGTGAATCAATGTGGCTTCACATTGTTCAGCACGAAACAATCCAGTCCATGTTTTCTGCTCTGCCTTCTCAAGTATGACTCTGCAGTTTCAGTAAGTTATCTGCACTGAGCTGACATTAACGAGAGACAAAGATATGACTGGGGATTTTTAACTGTCAGTGTGAGTGTGTGTGTGTGTGTGTGTGTGTGTGTGTGTGTGTGTGTGTCTGTCAGATGTTGGACTGATGAGAGTCCTGAGCTGTTCTATGTTTTAGACTTTCAGCATTTTAATCAGGAGAGACCAGGATGATACACATACAAATTACAGATGTAGCCTACAGAGTAATAGATTAAGACAATTTGAAATATAGCCTGCTTGGACTTGGACTCGGACTGGGATGCTGTGTCAACTTCAGCATGTTACATGCATTGTCTGTTTTCACAGGAAATGTAGTTTGCATACATTAGTGCATGTAAGGCACAACACTGCAGCCTGACTTTTTCTTTCCTTCAACAGCAAACACACATGGTTATGCTTTGCCAACACTCTTACGTGGTGTTCAGAAAAAAAAGAACAGGGTTTGGCTCCAATCTTACAGGAAGTGAACACCAGTGTCCCGGGGGAAAGTCGGTGGTTGTAGGACCCATCCACTACCCGTCACACCCACCCTACTCAGACTTTTGCCCCCTTAACTTTCGTTGTTGTCCCCTGTGTCTCCTCTTGACGCCAGGCATCATTGAACAATAACAGCAACTGGCTGCGTAGGACAGCTTTCTTCGTCGGTGTCTAACGCTGAAAGTTACTGACCAAGCGCCAGATTTCAGCGACTTTGGATTAAGACTCTTTTGGTCTCTGAGATGTCCATGGACGGTTTTGACCCTAACTTTTGACCACCAAAGGCTAATCAGTTCATCCTTGACTCAAATATGATGTTTGTGCCAATATTGAAGAAACTCTCTCAAAGTATTCTTGAGATATCGTGTTCACAAGAATGAGACAGATGCAACGTCACAGTGACCTTTGACCACAAAAATCTATTTAGTTCATTGTTACAAGATATTGCGATATGCCAAATAATAATGTCGTCACTGACCAAGTGCCGGACTTTGGTGACTTCAGAGTGCGACCGGCAAAAGTACAGCCTTCCTGACTGAACTTTAGCTGGAGCTTCATTTCCAAAACAGCATATACTGGAGGCATAGTCCTTGGTGACCCCGCACCCCAACCTTTCCTCTAGCACCATGAAGGAGCTGACATTTGTGGTTTTGAGTGAGATTAAACCTCTTGGTTATGGTGAGTAAAAGGTCATGGGGTTAAGCTTTTGGCTTAAAATACCCAGTTTGGGGGCACAATCCCCGCCGGAAATGCAGTGATGTCTTGCACCGGAATTCCACTGGATGCGTGTCCGTTGCGGAGCGGCTGCGCTAGTTATCCTCTGCGTGCTCTGCCGTCCGTCAACACCCACCGGCTGCATTTGCTGTACGGAGCGGTGCAGCTCCACCGGACAGCAGGAGTCACGAGATCTTGTGAATTCACACATAATCGCGCGATATAACAAGATGCAGTTTCTATAAACAGAACCACAAAACCAGAGGAGCAGTAGGAAGACATCTGGGTGCACCTCCATGATTAACATCTCCTCGTCCATGGTGTCAACGGGGAGAAATGACGTCTGAAAACCTCTGACCTGTTGACTTCAGGCCTGCCTCCGTCCATTATGACGTTTTCAAGGTGTAGTGCAGGGAAATATGATCCGCTGTGAACACTGTGTATTTTATTCTGAAAATTAACTGGATGTTTTATTTTGTTTCTGTGCACGACTTCCTGCCCCGCACGATCTGCTCTGTGCGTGAGAGGCTGGGAGACCGTCATGATGCTAGTTAGCCAGTTAGCACATAACAACACAATCCAGTGCTGGAAGAACAGAACATACTTACCATGCGATGACAAAAATAATCAGGAAACGTTTCTGCTAAAGAGAAAAATAATCTGACCTTATGGAACAAGTATGTTTTGGTCACACTCCCTCTGGACTTTAGCTCTTTGTTTACTTTCCTCAGCGTAAAATACCAGGTGGGTAGATCAGTATGTCTGAGTATGTCAAACATTTCCAGGAAATTCATGGTGGATAGCTCAACTTGCTGCAGAGCTGGTGGGTTTGGAAGAATCCTCGTAGTGATTGCAGCATTAAGAAGCACCTGTTTAGTCTACCTGTTAACTTCAGTTTGTTTTATCATTTTATCCTTCTATCCCTCTCGTTCTCTCTTTCTTCTCTCCTCCAGATAATATGGCCTCAGCCAACATTTCCCCATCTGAAGAGCAATTTTTGTGCTCAATCTGTCTGGATGTTTTCATTGAGCCCGTCTCCACCTCCTGCGGACACAACTACTGCAAGGGCTGCATCACAAGCTACTGGGCTTCCAACTGCACTGAGTGTCCACTGTGCAAGGAGACTTTCCACAATGTCCCCGAGCTGCAAGTCAACACAGAGTTCAGAGACATGGTGGAGCTTTTCAAGGTGAAGAAAGTTGCAGGTGATGACAGTAGTTCCATTGCCGGGCCCGGGGATGTGCCCTGTGATGTCTGCCATGGGACAAAGCGTAAGGCTGTGAAATCCTGTGTGGTCTGTTTGGTGTCTTACTGCAGCGCTCACCTGGAGCCACATCACACTCAGGCCTTAAAGTGGCACGAGCTGATCAACCCTGTGAAGACCCTCAACGACAGAGTGTGCAAGAAACACAACAAGGTGATGGAGTTTTACTGCAAGAAAGACCAGAGCTGTGTTTGCCTCGTGTGCTTGAGGGACGACCACGTGATGCATAGCGCCATCTCTTTAGAGGAGGAGTTTCAGGAGAGGAAAACTATGCTGAAGTTTGTGAAAAGGCAAGTCAAGCACACTCTGAGCGAGAAATGCAACATGACCAAGAGGATTCAAAACTCAATGATGCAAGGTCGGCAGGAAGTGGAGAAAGCGAAGGCGGAAACTGTCAACGCGTTCGCTGTTCTGGCGGCCTTGATTGAAAGCAAAAAGGTGAAACTGATTGAGCTGTTGGAGGAGAAGCAGAAAGCAGCAGAGCAGCATGCCGAAGCACTCATCAGACAACTGCAGCTGGAGATTGCAGAGAACCATCAGATGAGTACCAAGCTGGAGGAGCTTTCATCAAGCGAGGACAACTTTAGGCTCCTCCAGGACCTCCCATCTTTCTCCCCACCCTCAAACACAACACACCGCCTTACAGCCAGAGTCCAACACTTCCTGCAGGTAGAGACATTGTGGAGTGTGATAGCCAAGACGGAGGACATGCTGAATGAACAGATGGAGAACATTATCCAGGAGGTCAATATAGTGGATAAAGACAAGGCTGCTGAGGAACCGCTGAAAACTCAAACAGTGAATGCATTTGATGATGAGCTTGGGAAAATCCAGGAGCAATACGCAGTAGAAGTGACTCTGGACCCCGACACAGCACACCCCTCCCTAATCGTCTCTGGGGACAGGAAACAAGTGAGAGATGGAGGCACCAAGAGGAGGGTCCCTGACAACCCCACAAGGTTTGACTCGTTCCATTTTGTCCTTGGAAATGAGGGCTTTTCCTCCGGCAAGTTTTACTATGAAGTAACACTCACAGGGCAAACAGGATGGGAAGTCGGAGTGGCAAGAGAGTCAGTCAACAGGAAGGGTGCTGGTTTGTCCCTCAGCCCTGAAAACGGATGCTGGACACTGGGGTCCTATTGGGGAAACTGCCAGGCTAATGCTAATCCTCCTGTCAAGCTTTCCTTGTCCCAACAGCCCCAGAACATTGGGGTGTTTGTGGATTATGAAGGAGGGTTGGTTTCTTTCTACGACGTGGATAAGAGGGCTGTGATCTACTCCTTTACAGGATGTGCCTTTACAGCAACTGGGAAATTTCTGGGTAATTTATTAGCATTCAGGGTTTACAACTCAGGAAAGACCAGGATCTACCCGTTATTCCGGCCCAGCGCTGAGTGGAGTGACTCTGCTCCTCTACAGATCACTCCTGTCAAATGCTCAAAAGGAAAGTAGTGATCAGTTCAGTTTGTAAAACTCAAACCCTGCTTGCACAAGTTTTAGCTGGGTGCGTTTTCTCTGATGTGTAATAATGGCAGAGGTTGTTGTTGAATGTGTGTCTATGATTTGATATGATATTTTTGCCGACCAAATCGTCAGATTCAGTTGGTACAACGCCATGGTGGCATTACAATGCCCTGTTAGTATTGTACATTTCTGTAAACCTCAGATATGTTACATTTGTCTGTTATTATGTGGCAAATATGTTGAATATTCACTATTCTACATTGCTGTGTTAAATATGTGGCTAGGTTTAGGTGCAAAAACCACTTGGGGTTAGGAAAATATGCTTTGGCTTAAAATACCCAATTAAGGGGTACAAGTCTGCTGGAAAAGCAGTGATGTCTCAGTTAGAAACAACCACTTTACAGAGCACTATCCCAGCAGGAAACACAGTGATGTCTTAATAAAACAACAACAAAGACTTTTCCATGGCACTTTCCCCAGTGAAAAAACAGTGACCAGTTGCCTGAAACCAGTCATGCTTTGTGACTAAAAAGCTGCTGGAAAACCAGCAACAGGTCGCAAAACAACAACAACAACAAAAAAAACAAACATGTTAAGTGGCCAAAAAGATGCTGAAAAAACAGCAATGGCTCACTACCAAAATAATAAAAAAAAAAGTTTGGTGGCTGAAAAGATGCAGGAAAAAGAGTGACAAGTTGCTACAAAAACAACAACAACAAACGTTTTGCGACTAAAAGGCCACTGGCAAAACAACTACAAATCACCAAAAAACAAACAAACAAAAACATGTTTAATGGGCTAAAAAGATGCTGGATAAACAGTGACAAGTTGCTACAAAAACAACAACAACACAAGTTTTGGGAAACAACGACCAAAAAAAAAAGGAATAAAGAAAAACTCATTTGCTCATTCAAGAGATGCTGGAAAAACAGCAATGGGTCACTATCAAAAAAAGCCTTTGGACAAGCTGCAAGGGGTTGCTACAAAAACAAAAAAAAGTTTTGTGACTGAAAGGCCACTGGAAAAACAGTGAAGGGTCACAAAAAAAGTTTGATGGCAACAAAAGATGCTGGAAAAACAGTGATGGAATGGAAAGGAAAAAAGTTTGGTGGCGTAATAGCCGCTGGAAAAACAGTGACAGGTTGCTACAAAAAAAGAAAAAAGTTGCACAGCTAAAAGGCTGCTCTAAAAGCAGCCACAGGTTGCCAAAAAAAAAACCAGATTTGGTGGCAACAAAGCTGCTAGAAAAACAGCTAGAAGAAACTGAAGCACAGCCACTTTTGTTGTTGTTGGTCTTGAACAGTGATCTACAGCTCGGCAGGCATCTCGCCAATCTATCACACAATCCACTATCTCCACCTCCTGGTCTCCTGATGACAGTCAGCTCATGTACTACGTCACTTTAGAGATGTTGATATGATAGAAAACATTTATAACATACAAATCTAACATTTCTGTTATTTGCAGAAACGTACAATGTCAACATTTTCTTTTGGAGAGTTTGGTTTGCAAGGTTTCTTGGCAACAGTTGTTGGCCTTTTAATTTCTTCAAATAGCTGAGCATTATAACTGCTAATATTATGTGGGATGCACATATTAAAGAGTATTCTCGTCATAGAGTGTCGGACAAGATGAGAAATGAAGAGCTCCTGGTCATGTGACCTGCCTGTACAGTACTGTTCATCGACACAGACTGTAGCACTAAAGTGCAACCCAGTCAGCTTTGGAAGTGGTCACCAAGCTGTTAGTGTGTTTATATCCACGTGTGTGGGTGTGATTATCCCCTGTGGCCACTGGGCGGCGGTGTAGGCAGATGAAAAAGGCAGACACAAGAATATTTGTACAGTTTATTCATATATATATATATTTAAATTAGAAAAGAGCAGATGAAACAAATAGACAGAGGTGTGATTAATAACAGCACAGTCATTAGGTCTAACTTCACAGTGCACACCAGACTGATGATGTGATTAAGTAATGGTGCTTCAAATATGTCTGTATTAGTATAGAGATGTAATATACCTTGAACGGGGGCATTAAGTGGGTGCACTTCATATCATGGGAAATATTGCAGATGGGGATGGGTTAGCGACTCATGGAGCTTCATGCCATCATTCAAAAATATACTGATCATTTGTATAAATCCAAAATGACACTGTCAAAGACATTAAACACTATGTACATGTTGTTGTTGTTTTTTCATGTTTATTATATTTTAGGGGGATTTTGTTTCAGGCATATTCTCTACAGATAATCAATAATATAAAGGTGTGAAATTTATTGTATTGCCCCCTGATGGTTCAGATTGAGAGGAGGGAACTAGTGAGGAAGACGAGGATTGGCAATGGCAGCAATGAATGGTAGCTCCTGTGAGGAGGGAGCAAAGTAGGGTGAATGAGGGAAGATAGAAGTATTGAAAATGTTTCTGTAAAAGATGAAGCGGTTTCACTGTATATATATCAATGCATGTGTGTGTGTATGTGTCTGCAATAAAACTTGATCAACCCTTGTGTTTCTATCTCTTTTTCTTTCTCCATCTCTCTCACACACACAACATGAAAGAAAGTAGATCATTAATTGGTGATAAAATGCTTTCAAAGTTGGCACATGACGTATTAAAGAGGTGGGAAAATGTTTATACTCTAAATGAGTGATATGACTTGGGAGATACAATTTGTAATTTGGAAAATAAAGGTCATATTTATATAAAAAAAAAAAGTGAATACGTTTCACTGTGGTCTGTATACATTAGAAATAGCATTTCATTAATTTTCCAAAACATTTATATGTACCTGCCCATTCAAGGGACATATTAAAAATCAGTAATATTATCATGATATAGTATAATATGGTTAATTACAAAAGCATAAGGTAAAAGGATGCAAAGTATCATACAGCAATATAATCAATCAATCAAACTTTATTGCAGACGCCAACGTCCAAATAGACATACAATCATACAGTACATAAAACAAAAATACAATAAAAGGCGTTATATCACATAATATTAAAAACGTACTTGTGCATATTCAGTAAAAGGCATCTAATAAATAAGAGCAGCAAAAAAATGCAATTTAAAAAATGCTTCTACACATTTTATAAATGGCACAAATACCAGTGTTTCCACATATAGGATTGGTATGTATCAGAACTACACCTTGGACTGGTCAAGTGTATAATAAGATTATTCTGGGACCACTGCAGTCTACATATAAACTTAAACATCAGTCTTCTCAGGGTGGCCTGGAAGGTGTTTATCCCTAAATCACATGGGGGAAAATAGAAAAGTAAATATAAAAAGAGGATGGTATTGGTATAATTAAATAAAGTGTAGTATATTATAAAATAGATACGTACATTATATGCAAAAAAAAAAAAAAAGAGAGAGAAAAAAAAAAAACAGAATCAAATTATTTGGATGTGAACACAGTTGGCCAGTAACGGTGGTCATGATAGAATATATTCAAACAAATAAAATGTAAATGATGTTGTTCTTCTTTCACAGGTAATGCATAATTTGGCCATTTTATGATAGTAAAGTGTAGTTTAATATAAAATAATATAATTTAACATAACATGATATGATATAATATATAATATAATATAATATAATGAAATGTAATATAATATAACATAATATCATATAACACAATATGACGTAATATAACACAATATAATATAATATAATATAATGAAATGTAATATAATATAATATCATATAATATCATATAACACAATATAATGTAATATAATATAATATCATATAAGACAATATGACGTAATATATCATAACATAATATAATATAATATAATATCATATAAGACAATATGATGTAATATAACATAATATAATGTAATATAATATAATATCATATAAGACAATATGATGTAATATAACATAATATAATGTAATGTAATATAATATCATATAACAAAATATGAGGTAATATAACATAATATAATGTAATATAATATCATATAATATAATATCATATAACACAATATAATGTAATATAATATAATATCATATAACACAATATGACGTACTATAACATAATATAATGTAATATAATATCATATAAGACAATATGATGTAATATAATATAATGTAATATAATATAATATCATATAACACAATATGATGTAATATAACATGATATAATGTAATGTAATATAATATCATATAACAAAATATGATGTAATATAATATAATGTAATATAATATAATATCATATAACACAATATGATGTAATATAACATAATATAATGTAATGTAATATAATATCATATAACAAAATATGATGTAATATAATATAATGTAATATAATATAATATCATATAACACAATATGATGTAATATAACATAATATGATGTAATATAATATAATACACAATATGATGTAATATAACATAATGTAACATAATGTAATATAATATAATATAATATAATATAATATAATATAATATAATATAACACAATATGATGTAATATAACATAATGTAATGTAATATAAATATAATATAACATAATATAATATAATATAATATAGAAACACACAGTATATGTGTTCATATATATTTATGTATGTATCGTGTGTAAATGGATAAACTGGCAGTTTACAGGTGACGTCATGGACCCTAGTTGGGGCATGTTGCCATCACCCATCATGGCACCTTCTGTCACAATCGAAGGTCAGACTCTCTCTTGCTTCTGATTGGACCGGACGCTGTTGCGCCCGCCCTCCTCCCGCTCCATGTGGCCCATCGCTGCTGTGAGCGCTCCTTCTGCCTGTCACTCAAACCGGCCTGAGCCAATCAGGTGCTTTTGTCCTTTTCACATAGGTTCGCCGGGCAGCTCGCGCTCTTATCCAACATGTCGGCTGCTCCTGTCTTCCCCATGTGTGTGCGAGCCAGCCGGGCCCTGCTGAGGCTCCGCAGCGGGGCGGCGGGCGCCTCCTCCCCGCCTCTGCTGGACGTCGTCCGGACACTCTCCGCGGACAAGTCGGCGGCCGCAGCGGGCAGCGCGACGGGCGGACTGGCTCAGGCGATCCTCCAGGAGAGGCTCCAGCAGCAGCAGCAGCAGCACAGTCAGGTGGGACGGTTAGCTGCTCATGTGCGCTCGATTTGCGTGACATATCCGCGCTGTTGGCGGGGAGAGCGAACACGCTGCAGCCCGCGGATGCAGCCGCACGACCCCGCCCACACGAGTTGTCCCTGTAAACCAAATCGAAGCAACGTCTCTGACATTCCCAGCCTCACGTTAAGCTGGAGGCTAATTCACATGTACATATTTATCTGAATAACCAGAGAGTGATACACAGTGAGGATTATTGATCGTGCGTTATTTATCACGATACACGTCGGCGTCAGATATTTTACGTTTCGGCTCCAGCCTGCGTGTGTGCTGAATGAATGAACCTGAGATTAGGGAAGCTAACAGGTTAGCCGGCTAATGTTAGCATGCGTTTTTACTGAGACTGGCAGGTTGACTGTTTCTCTGTGACGCCTGTCAGTGACACGCGAGTTTAACAGTCATCAGCTGGGGCCGGTCGCTACCTTCCCCACAAAATGATCAATTAACTAATGTGTGCAGTGTCACTGTGGTTTGTTAAGTTAGCACAGCATCAGTTTAACCTGTGCCGTCATGTGTAGCATTAAAGTCCCTGCCTGTATCAGCTCCTCACACACACACACACACACTGAGCTAAAGCTTGATTTCATCTGTAGCAGCTGTTAGATAAATGGCGTTGACATGTCAAGGTTTGTTTGGTTTGAAGGTCAGAGCAGACCCCCATCCCCTCCCCCTGTCTCGTCCTCTCCTCCCCGCCGTCACATAGCCTTCCCGGAAACCAAGTCTGCAGCACAGGCACCATGTGTGACTGTACAACATGGGGAAAGGTAAAAAGATGGCAGCAACAATACCGTCTGTAAGCATGCAATCAGGTGTTATATTGATGGTTTACCTCTGTCTTTCAATAATAACCGCCTTAACAAAGATACACACAATTTGAGCCAGCTACCAAATTTACTCTTTTTAAATATTTAAAATAGGACCTCAAAAGAAGAATAGTTTAACTTCCATTGAGTCAGTGTCCCCACCTAACCGGAAGAGCTGCATTTGGAAACACAACCCCACTTCAACAACATTGCGATGCTGTGTAAAATCTAAGTAAATGAAATTCACAAATCCTTTTTGGATTGCACTTGTATGCCACTTTTCTAGCCTCCCGACTGCTCAACCTATATTCAGCTCAGTACAGTACAAAGACAAGATGTATAATGCTAAAACTGATGAGTTTCATTGTTCTTTTTTTGTAAATATACACTCATTATGAATTTGATGCCTGCAACACGTTCCCGAAAAGTTAGAGACGATCAGGCTTACCGCTGTGTGACATCATCTTTCCTTTGAGCAACACTCAGTAAGCATGTGGTAACTGAAGATTTGAAAGTCTTCTCTCCCAGTCGTGGTTGATATATGACCTCAGTTGCCCAATAATAATATTTGGTGCTTCATAATGTTCCACACATGTTCAGTGGGAGACAGGTGTGGACTGCAGACAGGTCAGTCTGGTACCTGCACTCTTTTACTGCCAAGCCACGCTGTTGGGACTCAGAATGTGTCTCATTGTCTCGCTGGAATAAGCAGGGACGTCCCTGAAAAATATGTCGAGTATGTTGTACCTTTCGGCATTCATGGTGCCTTCACAGATGTGAAATTACCCATGATGCCATGCGCACTGACACACCTTCATACCATCACTGATGCTTTGAACTTTGAGCTGGTCACAATCTGGAGGGTCCTTTTCCTCTTTAGCCCGACGTGTTTACTGACAATGGTTTTCCACCGTGTTCCTGAGCTCATGTAGTAAGATCCTTTATTCAGTTGTGTCAGATTGTAATGCAGCGCAGCCTGAGAGGTCAAAGGTCACGGGCATTCAGTGCTGGTTTTCAGCCTTGCACCTTACTGGCAGAGATTTCTCTGGGTTCTCTGAATCTCTTGATGATATTATGGTTTGTAAGTGGTGAGATTCCTAAATTCATCACAGTTGTGTATTGAGAAACGTTGTTCTTAAACTGTTGGACTTTCTGTCCTCCCAATTTGATTTGATCACATCAGATCAGATTGATTTGATTCAAGGAGCAGCTGTTTGAGGGTTAAAGCACAATGAACATTTCACTTTGTCTGCACCTGATGTTCTGCTCCTCTGTCTGGGACCAGAGTTTGCTCTGTGCTGTGAGAGTGTGCATGAATGAATAAACAAATGGTACCAACAGCGCTCCTAATAACCAGTCCAACTGCAAAAACAGAAAATCAATACATAGCGGCAGATGTTTTAATCGTGGCACGATGCCAAAAAATAAATGATTGTGTGGGAAACCCTGCTTGTGGTGACTGAGCTGAATTGTCTGGCATTATTTAACCTCGCAGAGTTTTGCGTGGTGGTTTTACAAAATAAAAGAATTAAGGAGCTGGTACAATACTGAAAGGTTCATTGGTTAATCTCAAAATACTGACGGATTAATCTCTAGTGAAACTAATTGTTAGTTGGAGCCCTACTTGGTTTTCGGGTAACATTCCCCCACAGCTCAGACTAAACTCCAGGATCTGTATCTGTTGTTATAGTCACGAATGGTTCTCACATTTTGATTTTTGTTTGTGTCCAGGGCCAGCCTCCTCCTGAGGGAGGGGAGGGCGAGAAGGAGAAAGAACAAGATGACAAGAAGCAGAAGGAAAACACCGCCTACGCTAAGAAGATGGTGCTACGGTTGGCGGGGCTCATGGGAGTTGGAGGAGCGGTCGGCATAGTCTATGTGTTCGGTGAGTGTGGAAACTGTTGAGTGTCTAAAACCTGCAAAAAGAGTTCAGTCATTTTTAAAAGGCATTTACCCAGAACTGCTCATCAGACAAGTCTCTGATTATTTTGTCAGAAAACACTCAAAAAACCCTAAAAATATTCAGGTATCCTAATCTGAGGTGGACTGATGTTGTCCAGAGACTAATGTGCTGTCTCACTCCAAAACATGCTGCTTCTGCGATCTAGAATTGTGCAAACAGAGGAGTCATTGCAGGTCAATTAAACTCTGTCGGTTTGTCTGTGCAGTCACTGCTGTGATTCACCACAAACGCCTCGTGTTGGTGACCTTGGAGTGACGCCACAGCTTGTGATTATCATTAAGTTAAACAGGTTTTATCTGCAGCCCACACTGACTGGATATATCCAGCACTTCATTTAATCCAGGACTGATCTTGAAACAGGTCGTCTGAAACGGTTCAAGACTAATGTACGCAAATTGAGGTCAGGTTCATGTGTCTCAGGGTCTGCAGGCGTTCCGAGTTTGGTACAACAACCACAGCAGTGTCACACGTTGCATTATTTTCAGTGTTTCGTGTAAAATTAGTTGATTCATAGAAAATTTATTGAGCACAATTTGGATTGTTCAAATAGTTGAGTAATGTATCAAGCTGAATCACCAGATCTGACCTTGATCTCGTTGTTCTGGTTTCTCTGCTTTTATCTGTTTTATATAACCGTAAATTCAAAAACATCTTCCAGATTTAATGACTCATTGATTAACAAATATGTAGACATAAAAGAATCATTGTGGCAGTCCTGGTTCTCAGTGAAGACAGTCCGCAGTGGAACATTTAATGCTTTGACCCCTATATTCATATTCGTTCCACCTGGAATATGTGGAGGTGGAAGGGATGGTGGGACACGAAGGAGAGATGCCTGCCAAGCTGCAGACCACTATTCAAGACCAACAAACAGCAGAACCTGTTGTGATTTAGCGAATCAATGCTGTCTTTTGAGCAGCTTTTTAACCACCAAAAGTGGTCCTTTTTTACCCAGACATGTCTGCATTGCCTGCTGGGATAGTGCCACAAAAAGCAGTTTTTTAACCAAGACATGGCTGTTTCCTGCCAGGATAGAAGCAAAAAAAAAAAACGGCAGTTTTTTTCCGAGACATTGTTGCATTTTTAGCTTGGATAGTGCCCTGAAAAGTCCTTGTTTTTTACCGAAACATGGCTGCGTATTCTAGAGAGATAGTGCCCCGAAAACTAGCTGTTTTTTACTGACACGTTGTTGCTTTTCCAGCCTGGATAGTGCCCTGTGTTTCTGACTGACCTTGTTTCTTGGCAGGGATAGTCTCAGGTAATTTAAGCTAAAACATGATTTTTCTACTAATTGTAATAATCAAGTGGTTTTTGTGCATAAACCTAACCACGTGTTATACACAACATTGTTGAAACATACAGTGTCAACGTATCCGCTACATGATAATGTACAAACATATCCCTGGTTTGCAGAGATGTGCGATGGCGACATTTTTGTGGTGATTTCTTGGTTTTTGTTTGGAAAAAGTGTAGAAATTAATTTTTTTGTTGATCGTCGTATCCAAATCCTATTTGAAGATTTCACTTTCGGATCTTGGAAACTCCAATGAGCAACATCGCTTGTTTATGACACGTTCAAACAATTTTTAATTAGTTGAGAAAATCATTCATCGTTAGTCAAAATAACCATTAGTTTCAGCCCTACTCTGCAAGGTACAACTACATGCAGTTGGCCAAGCTGAAGCCCCCTCCCCATCCTCACCACCAGTGAGGGGAAAGAAGATGTTGTAAACATTAGGTGTGATTGGTTTATCGCGCTCAGCATCCTGTTTAGAAGGACAGCCCACAGACGGGTGGAGCTAGCAGCTGTCAGTTGGAGGTGAGCAGCTTGTCTCCAGAGAAGAGTCAGGCTGAGAGCATAAAGAGGTTTAATTCATCAGTTTGTCAAGTTTGATGCAGCCGCTTTAGTTTCCAGTCAGTAGCAGAGGAAACAGCTGATGTAAGATAGAGCGAAGAGAATCAGGTTTAGATTTGAACTTCCTGTGACGCAGAGCAGCCAGCAGCTCGGATTATTTGGAGTTTGACTCTGAAGCGAAGATGAGTTGGAGAAATCTTCTTGGCGAAACGACAGTCAGTGAGTGATCAGCTCATCTCAGGAGCTCAGAGGAAGTGTTGGCCTTCAGCAGCGGTCAGTCAGTTCACCCAACAGAGCATCTGCTAGGTTGTTATTTTTTGGTCTTCAGGCTTTTTAGAGACCCTGAAGTTTTCATTTTTTATTCTGGGATGACGCCACATTTGGATTTTCCTGCTTGTCCCCTTTTTTAATTTGCTGTTTTTCTGAAGTTAACGGAGGTGTTACCAGATGAAGCACTCGGCACTGTTGGTTTATTTTCCGTCCTGAGGAGTGATGATTGCACGGTGCTCACAGCAGGCAGAAGATGGATATAGATGTTTTATTTTTTTTATTTACATCATTTCAGAGGCTACTGTGGACGCTTTGAAAGTGTGAGATCCCACTTTAACCATCTTTTTTAACTTTTATTTTCTTCCATTTTTCCCGTCAGGTCATCTCTCATGGAATAATTCTGTTGTGGAATACTAAATTGGATATGCTCTTTTATAATTTGGGATTAAATCACGTTTCTGCATCGTGGAGATATTCTGGAGATTCTGGATTGTAACCTGAAAACATCCGGAAAATATGCACATCTACTATTTGTACTTATGTGTGGTTTTCCTGCAGATAGGTTTGAAAAATACTTCTGTTCTGTCGTCAAAACTTGTGGGTGAGCTACAGGTAATATTTACAGGTGTTATTGTTGCAAAGGAATTTAATCTCTCCTCTCTGACCTGTTCCCTGCAGGCTCTTAATACTGTGATGAAACTGCAGAAATACTGATGAAACAAACACGTGAAAGGGCTGAGAATGTTGCATGTCAATTTTTAGGAAAAGTTTGGGAACACATCTGTTGTCTGTTGTAATTGCAGTTTTTTGTGTCACTGTTGCAGCTGCAGTCACTGATTAATTCAGTGGTGTTTAATCTATTGACCACTTTTTTTTTCCCCCACATGAAACGCTTAAAGTGTTTTTTAAAGAGTTAGAAAATGCCCATCAGAAGTTCTGAAAAAAAATCTTCAAATGTTTTGTCAGACCAACAGTCCAAAGAAATTTGATTACATTAATATAAAACAGAGAAAAGTCTTCCCATCTGAGAACATGCAGCAAGAAGATATTTGACCTTTGCTTGATTAAACGACTTAAACTCAAAGTTTGCCATAGAAACGGCCTGCTAGTGCAGATGTTGTGCAGATGTCATTTTTTGGAGTATCTTTAATGCATCGTATCCCTTAAGCTGGTACAGTGGGGGCAAAAAACAATTACATAAGGATCCTTTTCTTTTCGTTTACTTAAAACAAACAGTATTTTAAATGTCAGAGACTGACACAACCCTCCTGGGGACATGTTACATTTCACCCAAAGGGTCAGGGTCAGGAGTTAGGGGTGAGGGGTGAGGGGTTAGAGGGTTAGGGTTGCTGTTGTAGCTGACCAGGAACCGGCAGGTGGGTGCTCCAGTTCTAGCATTTCGTTTGAGCTCAGTATAGTGTAACTGACTCAAACGCTAATCAACTTTTGTGCTAACCTTAGCAAATGTTGCTAACAGCATACAGCTGAAAGTTTGCAGGTGAATATTGTGCTTATGAACTCAACATGAGTATCAGTCTACACGTGTATTCCACGTGCACCGAACTGTGACCCCTCCTTAAGGCTTGTTTTTGTACGAAAATATATGCATGCATTTTGAACATCATAAAATGTCACTGCCCTTATTATTCCATAAGTCCTTTATGTTGTCATAAAGACAGCCAATAGATGGCGCTAGAGAGCGGAGTCAAAAGTTAAACACAACTACAAAAAAGGTGACGTGAAGGAGGTTGTATTATTGTACCTTTTTAAATGAAGGTTTACAGTCTGTGCGACCATTATATACATCCTGACGTGTGGATGGAGAATTCTTTTCACTTAATCATATATTCTCTCCGTGCAGCCATTATTAAATTTCGTCATCCTCTCCTACAGTCGTATTTCACTTGAATTATGCTACACTGTTTCTACAATCTCCGGCAGTACTGCTCCATTTCGCCCGTACCCGCAAGCCTCCTTTGCATTTTTACACAGAACCAAGCAACTGCGGCATCATATCGCTCCAGTGTGTGATTTTTCAGACGGCATGTCGACATTGTGGAAGCAAAAGAAGCGTGACGGGCCTGACAAGTAACACAACAGCATCAGCCTCTAGTGTTGCATATAACATACATGTGAGCAGCGCTTTATAAACAACAACGATGGCATTAACATGTCAATAACAATAATTTACCGTCCCTCTTATATGGCGCCTAATATCGTCCTCTGATTAGAGAGTAAGGAGCTCCTGGACCCAATTTTTGCTGACAATATCGGCTGCTGTTCTCTGTCTTTGAGTTAGCTGCTAACTGCTAGCAGCTACTTTCTGAATATCCTAGCGGTGGGTCACACACATAACATGTTGTCAAAACTTCACTCCCGTCCCGTCCATGGTCGTGTCTTGGCGGCTGTCTTTTTTACACAGTTTGTAAAACCTTGAACATTTTGTTGTCACGCTGAAAACACTCGCAGTCGTCACAACTCGTTGGTTACAAGTTGTTTTTTCTTGTGAAGCTGTTTCCACACGGGGGATAAACTGTTGTGTTTCTGTCTCTTTCAGGCAACAATTCAGTGGACGAACAAGGAAATGCGGTGAGTTTTACAGTCACACACACTCAAACATGATTCCAGGTGTGATTCTGCACACATTACCAGCAGTACCTGCCCGTGTGTTTTAAGGTGATGGGGTTTAAAAGCTTGTGTCCACACACTGAAGACAGACTCGTCCGTTCAGGCACAAATGTGTTGACCAGAGCAGAGGTGATGTGTTGGCACACTTCGACACACCGCTGTGAATGTCAGCCGCCTTTTTCTTTCCATTGCTTCTCTTTTTGATGTGTGGTGGCGTTTGGCTCACGTCTCAGGTAGGAGGTCCTCTTCCTGTTGTACAGGACGCTGTAAAGGACACACTTCACAGGTCACTGTGACGTGTGTCTGTCTGTCAGAGGCGTGAATGTGGACAGACGATCGAGGGAGCTGTCAGTGTGGGAAAGGAAGGAGCACACTTATCTCACCTTCAGCATCCCTTTTGATCATCGTTATACTGTAATATAAGGCGCAGCAGCACACTTGGCGGGTAGCTGAGACATCGTGTTTGTCTGAGCTGTGAGTTTGGGAAAGTCAAACATCAAAGAGCCCAATTATCCCACCTCCACACACTAATGACCTTCACTTCCAGTCCTGTCAAGTTCCACTGACTGGGATCCCAGTGCTGCTTCATGGAGCAGTCGACGATCCTTAACTGTAACTTCACAAGCAGCTGAATCAATTTAAAGACCTAGAATTACTTGAAGGGATAGTTTGGATCTTTTGAAGTGGGGTTACATGAGGCACTCATCCATACTTAGAGTATTATTTACATTGACATTAGAGAAAATTGATAAATTGTGTCAGTCCGACTAAAGCCGGACTTTTAAAATACATATGAACATGTTGGTCTGACTGAAATTGTACTAAATTGAATTTCTCAAAGTCAGACTTACACACCCAGATCATGTGACTCCTGCATGTATACAGTCAATCAGACCCAAACTGGCCGCTCCGAAGTGTCCGCCCAAGGCTTTGACCTGGAAGTTGAATCACATTGAATGTGTAAGAGAAGGAGAAGCTGGTAAGAACATGGAGAAATCTACATCCAGGGCTATGACTTTTTGGACGGACGAGGAGACAGTTCATGTTGTGTCAGCTGACACATGGATACATGGATGGGAGGTTTGGTCTGTGATGTAATAGGTCAACCTGAAAAAGGTTTAGTATTTTAACTGTGCATGGAAACATAGTGACTGATTACTGAGGCAGGATTACTTCCACAGAACCGAATCACAATGTCTGTTTCAATAAGTTTAGGGGAAAAAGTTGTCACGTCATGTACTTAAAATTAAACGGTGCTGAGCCTCAGTTGATTAGTTTTTAGCCTCCTAAAAACGGCCAACAAAGAGATCAGCATTATTCTAAGTGTACGATATATTTAGAACAAAATAAAGTCATTCATAAACCAGTGAAAGGAGGGCGCACTATTCCTCCACTTGTTACAATGAATATTTGTCGACATGCCCCACCTTTATTCTGCTCATAACCACCAGACTCCATTAAGAAAAACAGTAATTAAAACTCATTGAACACTGACCCTTTGAAACTCAAAAGTCACACAATAACACAAACAATAACTGGCTGAGGCAGTGATAGACCAGCAGCTCCTGTGTTCAGCAGTGTTAAATCACTGGTTTTCTGAATGGAGTCTGGCTTTGAAGAGCTTGAGTTCCCCATCAGTAATCGCGGTCTGATGGTGAGGTGAAGCAAATACATTAAAACTAATACTGACTGACTTTTTTTGGGGGGGGTGTCTAAAACTTGTGTTGCTGTTGCCCCCGTCCACAGCAGGAAGTGCTTAGCTTCCATGCTGGACTCCTGCTTCTCCAAACTGGGGGCACACTGACTGACGTCTACTGTAGGTAACAGACTGATGATGGAAAAACACCTCTCACAATTTTGTCATTTAATTTTCACGTCATTATTAGTCTGTAACTTTTTGCCCAAATATTTGTATAAAAAATTTACATTGTGTGTTTCAGCATGGAAGTTAATTCTTGCCCTGCAGCTCACATGGCAAAATCAATTCATGTTAAATGTTATTTACAAGCTTTTGAAACTGTCAGCAACAACATTTTCCTTGTGCTTGTTGACAGATGAAGTTGCTCCAGAAAGCTTAAACTTTTTTATGTGAGAGCGGCGCTCAGCTCCGACAGGATCTGCTGCAGGAGGTGTCGGCCTGGGAAGCCGGGACACTTCAAAGGGCACACTTCTCTCACATTAGGATCCTTTTGTCTGTAACAAAGAGCTGAAATGTGTCAGGATGGCTTCCTGCTAAGCCCTCTTTGTCTTCATGACTTAAAAGCTGTCGGCCCGAGAAAAAGAGTTTTACTTTCTTTAACTCAACTTCAGAAGATGGAAGAATTAATGTGGTATGTTTTTTTTTCTGCTGTTGAACATAAAATATTCCATCAAAGCCGTGCTGGGCAGTTTGAGCAAAAAATTGTATCACAGAATATTTTAACATACTTCATATGTTACTCTACAGGCAGGAGTTCAAGTAATATAAAAACATTTTGATGTCATCATACTGGGAGGGTGTCCACGAATTTCTAAATCCATAATTTTGATTAGACTTTTGATTTTAAGATCATGATTCAATGTTTGATTTAAACATTTTTATTACATACATTTAAAATGTAATAAATATTTTATGTCAGTCAATTGATCAAACTATTGGAACACACAAACAGCCACTAGATGACAGAAGGGTACTGTTGATGACAGGATAAACAGGAAACAGCTGATAGCAGGAATCAGCGAGCAGCTAGTAGCAAGCGGGAAACACAAACCTGACAGACACTGTTAAGATGAGCAACTGGGGAGACAAGGAATTGCGCGCCCTCCTTGTCCTCGCAAACGAAGAGGCCATTAACCGTCAGATGACGGGGACGGTGAAGGACGGGCCGACTTACGAGAGAATCACCGAAGGACTGACCAGCCGCGGCTTCCCTCCCACGTCACTGTTTACGTCACACGCTGAGCTACACGTTTTGTTACTTGCTCACGCCCCCCATTGCCCCGAAAAAGGCGCATTCTGTATAAACAAAAGTAGGCAGGCGGCATTTTGCTGCACTCCCTGATTTTGTTTTTATACTGCCAATGCTGAAAAAAGACTGATTGGGCTTTCCTGCAAATTTGCACAACTCCTGTCTAATAAGGGCTTAAGGCACAAGTTCTTCTGGTGCCTCTCTGGTCTCTGTCTTCATCTTCTATCTCTCTTTTCTGATCTTGAATGTTCTGTAGCGACGGAGCCTCTCCCAGCTGATAACAGACTGTTATGAACAGTTATGCTGTTACGCTAACTGGCAAAGTAGTAGTAGTAGTAGTAGTAGCCTACGCACGCGTAGCCGACACTGTTGTTGTTAGCATTTATACTTGTGCAGTGGTGTGCAAGTTTAGTTGATTCAAGACAAGCATTAAACACACATTAAACAAGGCGTAATAGAAACAGTGTCAAACACAAATATCTTCACTATAACTCGCAGCATTCACAGACAAACACTTGTCTTTATCTGGACACATTTTCCCCACAAATACAACATGCTAATGTTTTTAGCACAAGCCTATGGCATTTTACATTGTATAAATTAGCCTAGCGACAAACAGAGATTTCCTCTGCTCATATGAAGCCAGGATAAATCATACACAAGACTTAAAATGCTATTTTTGTGGAGGCTTTATTGTCTTCACAATGTATTGTTTATTATCTGTGAAATCAAAGTAAATTAAAGTTATGTTTCCACTGAAGGAAATGGTTTCAGCTTACAGAAACAGACAGGAGGTCTGTGTTGCAGGCTACAGTGTCGATTTGACGCAGAAGTATAAATCCACAGTAGTATGACGGGCGTGCAGTTTAAAGGATTCCCCTCCAGTTAACTCAGAGCAACTCGCTCCGACCTCAGTGCTCTCAGCTGCGAACATTACAATGTATTTCACTGCATGTTAAAAAGTTGCAGCAGTTATTTCAGTTTTCATCTGTGTGACAGTATATGAACATTTCAAATAGTACAGGACATTACAACTGGTGTATTGGATCCACCAGTATACTGCCCAGCACGACACCATGATGAATGGCGTCCTATAGTTTTCATATCCAGGTTAAAACACATCAAGGCTCCTGAATGTGAGAGTTCAGTCCTCTTGATTAGCTGCAGAGGACTCTGGGAAATTAACTCCACATGTAAAAAGTTCAAGGGCAAATGAATCCAGATTTTGCCATTTTATAGCCATCTGAAACAAACCACCATGACGTCCGTATATGTGGCTATTTCTTTGTGAGATCCTGATTGATTTGGATATCAGAGGTCGCTCAAGTTCAAGTTCATTATTATGAACAGAAGTTTCAGAAATAAGAACCAGATTGGTCCTTAAAATGAAAGATAGCAGTTGCCAGAACAATCTGCCCTGACTTGTTTGCAACTCGGCAGGTTTAAACTTCTGTTTTTCCGCCAAGTTTGGGGCCAAATGAAACCGTCTGTGATGGGTGACGAGGTGTGGACGTGGGAAAGATGAACCGTCTTTTGTCTTGGCTCCGTTCACTTCCTTACAGTCGCGGGAGGATTGTTTCCTTCAAAGCGCACACTTATCTCACCTGGACATCCTGTCAGGAGCATCAGGCTCAGACGACACACTCCTCGTGTCAGCGTGTCGGCCGTCCCCTGCACACTTATCTCACCTCGTCATCGCAGACTGCCTCTCGTCTTCAAGGAGGATATTTAGTGAGGTGACATGTGGCGTGTGCTGCTGCCGTCTGGGAACCTTCGTTTACTTCAAAGACAACAGTCAGTTCCTGGAGTTCCTTAATTAGTTGAGCACAGGGCTGCAACTCATTTTCTTGTTTGTTCATTTTTGCTGGAGAAAAAAAAGACTTAAATGACCAAAGATTTATTAAAGCAGGGTTAGATAAAGGTCACAAACTAAACTAATAGTGTTCTGCATAATGTGCTCTTATATTATATTATATATTTTGTTGTACCTCATATTATTACTAATTTTTCTATGTCAGTTTGTTTTTGTATTTCAATTCATCTATGAAATAGTGCAGGAGTTAAAAAAAACAGGAGTGATATAGTAAAAGTGAAATAGAATGAATGTAATGTAAAATACAGTACTGTAATATTGTGGCAATGCACTGATAATATGACATTATTGTTGACAAATTATGGACAAAACTATCAAAACAAACAAAAAACGAATTATCTTACTTCTGATTTCTAGTTGTCAGCCGCTTGTTTTTTAAGAGCACGATGAAAAAAATAATCCAGTAATATTCTGCATTATTTTGCCTGCGGCCACTTTGAATATACTGGTTACACACATAAATATATATTTACAAAATAATTAAGTTCTCTGCATGTATTCCTTCATAATGAGCTTTCTATGATTTTACTTTAGTGTCACTGCCTCATGACTCCTCAGGGTGGCGTCTTAAGACTGATTTTAGGGTGACTGGAATTTTTTTACAATCTATAAGTAATACTACGGACGTGTATTTATTGCTTTTTACAAGATATTTTCATTTTTCTTGTCGTAACATGAAACATGTCTTGAATTTTTTGTCATTATTATTCTTTTTCTCCTGGCGTGGCATCAACACGTGGCTGTGTAATACAGTCCAGATTATTTTAATGCTTTTAAAGATATCTTATTTTAACAGTATGATTTTCTTTTTCAGTGACAGATACTGTGATGTATTGCCAATGATGGTCTCATCAGGGGTGGGAATTACCAAAGGCTCCACGATCGAAAGCATCAGAATACTTTGGTCACAATACAATATTAAAGGTTACGATATGCTGAGTATAGTGATAAAAATATTGTTATATTTACATATTGTTATTATTTGCAGCAAAATGTAGTAGTGGAGTGAAAAAGCAATTGATTCAATTATTCAAGTACCTAAAGTTTAATTTCTATTTGTCATATTAAGAATTTGTAAAATAACAAGAATGATACTTGGCACTGTGTGACGATACGATATTGCCTCACAAAAATATTGCCATACGATGCTGTATCAATTTTTTCCGCACCCTGGGCCTCATGGTAAATCACACGGCAGAATCGTCGGTCTTATATTTCAGATTTTAATGGTTTTGTTTGTATTCTGTGCTTGGTGTGTGGGAACCAGTTCCCCTCCAGCTCTCCCAGGCTGCTGCAGCTCCTGCAGTCGCACCGAGGTGTCGATGAGGTTTAACGACGTGTTTCACACCTCGGTCCACGCTGACGATGGGCAGCTGAGCTCTGCCCCTCACATCAGTTCACCCCTGTGTGTTAGGACCTGTGTCCGTGAGAGGACGTTTGACACAGCGCTCTCGCGGTGTCTTCCCTCTTCGTCTTTCCCTCCTGCCGTTTAAATTAAAATGAGTCGATCCTCTGTTCTCACTTCATTTTAAAATGTAGGGAACTAATGAATTCTTGACCGAGAGTCAGATGAGTTTGAAACAGCTCAGGAGCTTTTTAGCTAGAGGAAGAGGTTTTTTTTGTTTTTTTTAAGGAACTTTAGCCTCTTTCTCTCTACACAGAAGCAGAAGAGTACTGCTTGTTGCTTTTTCTTGAAGTTGAGTCAAGTGAGTAATAATGCAGCCCAGTCTCCAGAAGAAAGTTTGGCAGTGTACGTGTCTTCAAAGCACAAATACGTCACATCTGCACGTTTCATGCGTCTCATATTAGCATCTCCAAAGTGATGTGGTGGATGGTGTGACACCTGCCAAGCTGCAGCCCACTGTGCAGTGTTCCCACGTCATGGAAAACCTTGAATAGTCATGGAATAATTTCATGTAATGAAATCAATTGTTACAGTAATCTTCAGGGGATAACCCTCCAAGGCATGTAACATGTAAGATAGCCATTGACATAACATAGTTCAAATGTGCGTCAGCTTAGGGCAGCAGGATCATTTCATCATCAACATTCAATGTCAAGTTAGGACAATGAACTCTGACAACTTATTTGATGGTGATACTCTTCTGCTTTTAGACGTTACGTGTATATGTGACGCACTGTGGCAGAGCTTGTTATGGGAAGTGAGACTCTGCTGCATGTGTGTGTGTAGAAAAGTGCAGCAGACACAGTGAAGTGAAGGCTTTTCTGAAATGAAAGTCATATTATGGGTTTTGCCCTTTTGTCCAAGTTAATGTGTTAATGTGCCCTGACTGTTGGAGACCAGTAAACAACTATGGTTGTGTTTTATTGAGTCTCTGGGTTCCATTTCATAGAAAAGCAGATGACACGTGCAATGCCAACATTTACTCTGGTGACTGGGGTGAAAAGTAAGACACGTCTTGCCTGTACTTTTCTGATTATCACTTAGATTTTTTTTATAGCAGATTTTGCACATGCAAACCAAAGACACATTTCTGCCGTTTACATGCAGAAAGTAGACAGTAATATATTTCCTATTACATTTATTCTGCTGTATAAAGAGCCCAACAGCTGAAATGATTGAAGTCAAATACAGCCAGTTGCAAAGCCTACTTGTTTCAAAAAGTTTGATAGGAAATCTGTCCGTCAGCTGGTCTCGTGTTTTCTGTGTAGTGGTTGAATCCTGAGCAAAGATTTGTTTTAGAGAGAGACTGTAGATTTGTCCAGAAATCCTCCTGCAGACTGAAAACTAATTTGGTGACAGGACAGTCTGGTGTCAGTGTGTTTGGATCATGTTTCATGACTTTTCATCGTGGTAAAAATAATGAAATCTCATGATGCTGAGTTGGTCAGGGTCTGTGTGGTGAGAGCAGTTACACGTCATGGCCACCAGGTGGAGTCGTACACCAGAGCTGTGAGCTTTCCCTCTCCTCTTCCTCTTCTCACCCACCTGCTCTTCTCTTCCTCCTTTGCTCATGTTTCTCCTCCTCTTTCTACTCCTTCTTTAACACTTAACTTTTACTTCTTCTCTTCCCTCTCTGTGTCATTGTCATATTTTCCAAATCTTTCTCATTTTACTTCTCATTTCACTTCACACCTCTTTTCAGCTTCACTCCTTTTTTGCTTTGTCCGTTTTCTTCTAATCTTGCTTCTTCTTTTCATTCTTTTCTGTCTTTCATTTTGATTTTCTTCCTTTTCCTTCCTTTCCTGTTTTGTTCTTTGTCCTGTCGTCTCCCGCTCCTGTTCTTAAAGCTTTTTCCACGCCGCAGCTAATTATTATTTTCATAATTTCTTTCTGGATGTTATTCATTTGTTAAATATAACAATCAGCACACGTGTCCGTCTGACACACCCACCGTGCTGCCTGCTGCCCACCAGCCTCTGATTGATTTCCATCAGCTGTTTAACCTTCAATGGCAAAGTGATCGATTTGTCGTCACCACAAATCATATACTCTGACTCGACACATTACCCGCACTGATTAGATATGTGATGCTGACATGATTACTGTCGACACCAAATACTATTTATTGATTGATTGATTGATTATCAGCCAGCTGTTGTGTGCACAGATTTTTAACAGTATCTCCCCTTTTTGCCTCCCTGACAGATTCCAGATGAGTTCGACAGAGGTGAGTGTGAACACAGTAATATGTGTGTGTGTGTGTGTGTGTGTGTGTGTGTGTGTGTGCGTGCATGCACGCAGAACTTCCCTTTTCTTATTAATTGTAATAACTTGAAAAGAGCTCTGAGTCTGAGAAGTCCGGGGCTGTTCATGAAACATTACAAAGACACACACTGCTGAAGCTGCTCCTCTTTTTGGATCCACCGCAGAGTTAAAAACACTTTGTCTTTCAGCCATGCTTGTTGTTGCCGTGGGTAACAGTATGATGTCAATATGTCAAGAAGTCAAAAATCGCGAGAATCACGATATGACATTTTCAAATGATATGAAAGATTGTACTGGTATTACAGTGAACAAGATGATGCAGCACACCCCTACTACTTTTCTGTTTTTGTGCCAGTGGCATGTTTGACATGTCGTCAACACGCCTGCTCGCTCGCTGTGATTTCTGCAGTCAGTGACCTGCTCAGTTCACACATGGGGTCAGTCAGACACGAATGAAGTTCCTCCAGGTGATGTCTGGATACGTTCGGGGTTGGAGTGTGTGTGTGAAAGGGGCTCTGGTCTGTCTGAAAACACCAACAACCAGCAGCCGGTGTGTGTGTGTGTGTGTGTGTGTGTGTGTGTGTGTGTGTGTCTCTTTGTGTTTGGGTCTGTGTGTGTTGTGTATTCCCCCTGCCTTGGTCCAGATGAGTCCTCCTTCCTCTTGAACATGTGTGTTTTTATTGACACCCTGACAGTGTGTGTGTGTTTGTTTGAATGATGGATCACTCCACAGAGCCTCGGTGGCACTGCCAACTGCTCTACCAACCATCCATATGCCCCCGTCCCATCAGTCATTCCCCCAAACTCCCCATCTGAACGCCCAGAAACACAACACACACACACACACACACACACATTTACATTATGGTTATTTACCCAGAGACGGTCTCAGCAGCCGCTCATAGGTCATAGGTCACACAGCATTTAATGACAGAGCAGCAAAATAATGAGTCCCAGAAAACAACATAAGTGCCCAAAATGTCCCCAGATTCACAACAACTGTCAGTCACAGCGTGTCAGGAAGTTTTCTTTGTTTTTGTCTTTATTTCGTTGATAAAAACTGTGTCAAAGGGTTTAGTATCTCAGTGTTTTTATTGACCAAAAAAGAAGAGGAAAAGGTCATTTAATCCAAATCTCCTCCTTGTCATTGGATGGCACCACAAGCTTCATTCTCAATCACAGATTTTGAGGCCTGAAATGTCCGATTTCACAGCAGCGTGTCTTGAAAAATTGCAATGGATGGGGCTGCACATGTGTGACGGAGCTCCACTGCTTTGACACTACATGTCATGTTCATTCATTCACACACTGTCGGCAGAGGCTTCCATACAACATGCCACCAGCTACTCCGTTTAAAAGAAGTCACGCGCTGATGAGCAGGGATCAGGAGTAATTTGAGGCTCTGTATAGCCCTGTTTACCCCGAGCAGTCTGGTACGGTTCAGTTCAGTTCGGGACACGTGTTTCTGTTTCCACTGTGAAAAGTTGTGGATGGTACCAACAGCAGCGTTCCTTCCCGTCCCCATGTTTGGTCCCCCCTCTGTTGGTACCTAGCACACAGATCTGGTACTAAAAGGTGGAGCAGTGAACACTGCTGTCTGATTGGTCAGTAGAGGAAATATTTCTTTATCATAATGCTGTTGAATATTATTTCTGGCCTTCATGATTCAAATATTGTTTTAATAGGCTAAGGTAACTATTTTTCATACATGTAAGTTGTTTTTTTTTTTGGGTTTTTTTTGTTGGCTATTGAAAAAACAAATCTACAACACCATGTTCGTTTTGCATTGAATTGTGGGCAATTAAATCAGTAAAGTCTGCTGAGAGGCAGATTTATACTTGTACATCAGCTCTATGCAGAGCCTATGCTGTAGCCTACACACACGTGGCCTACGGTGTTGTGAGCATTTATGCTTGTGTGGTGGTGTCTGTGTCACTCTGCTGTTACACCTCCAAAACATTATTTGGCGGTGAAGTTAAGTTGATTCAAAACACACATTAAACACACATTAAACATGGCTTAATAGAGACACTTTCAAACACAAGTACACAAATCAGCTCCATTACATCTCACAAGATTCACTGACAAAGCAACTGTCTTATACTAAACACATTTTCCAAACACATGCAACATGCTAACGTTATTAGCACAAGCCTATGGCATTTTACATTGTATAAATTAGCTTAGCAACTAGCGGAGATTTCCTCTGCTCTAATAAAGCCAGGATAAATCACACATAAGACTTCAAACGCTATTTTGAGGAGGTTTTATTGTCCTCATGATTTATTGTCTGTAAAATTAAAGTAGATAAAAGCTTTGGGTTTCAGCTTAGAAAACTAGCCGGGAGATCTGCATTACATTTCTGGGGAGGTGTATGTAGGTATGCAGTCACTTTGATGCAGAAGTATTTATCCCGCTGACGTCTGCAGAAAGTTCCCTTTAGGCCCCGTGTGGACTGGATGAGTTGGATATTTTGGCAGCCCTAAGGACGAGCCCACGTACAAAGTCGATGAGTCTGCAATTTGGATTCAACCTAAAATACTCATTCTTTAGTTTTGACTCAAACAAGGCTAAACATGTCCAGAGTTTGTGTTGACTACAGATGGAATAATAAAGGGGGAATCAAATACGACTTCAAGTCAAGTCAACATTGTTTAACAGCCTAATATCACAGATCTCTAATTTGCCTCAAGGGGCTTTACAGTCTGTCCTTAGGCCCAAGATTCTGATAGGAAAAATAAAAATCTATACCAGGAAAAAATGGTAGACACTTGTATAGCATAACTGTGTAAGACTCACACAGACTTGTGATCTCAGTCAGGACTAGGACTAAAAGAGCTGGCAAATTAACGCCACCTCTCTCTGGTGTGACTCTGAAAACAGTAACACTCTTAAAGTGGGTTCAACATCAGCACCAGACTCCATAATCAAAAGAGTGTTTTTTAGATGCTCACTGGTGAGCTGTCGCATCAGCACAGATTCCTGTGATGATGACTGACGGTGTCCGACTCTCGCCTCTGATCAATATGCTGCGATTTGACTCTAAATGAGTTTTGATCGCCTTCTGCCACCAATAATCACTTCATCAATACCTCTCTCTCCCAGAGGTTCAATGCGTGTCTCCCTCCCGCTGAATCCCTCCCTCCCTCCATTACCAAAGACTCTCTGAGGTCCACTTTGTCCTCATCTGACTGCAGAACTCTCCTCATTCCCTCCCACTGTGTCTGTAACTTTATTACTGTCTGTCCTCTCCTCTATTCCTGTCTGTCTCTATCTGTCTGTCCATCTGTCTCCATCTCTGCCCTGGTTTCTGGCTCCCCGAGGTCCTCAGCTCATAAAGCTAATGTGTTGTTTACAGCCGGCGGCTTGTTGGTTTTCACTGAGGCTAAATTAAACCTGGAGAGAAAGTGAATGAAGTTTGGTCAGGACAGACAGACAGACAAAGAGGACGGACGGATGGATGCACAGAAGGATGGATGGATTGATTCATGAACAGCAGGAGGGATGTGGGCGCAGGCAGGACCGGTCTTCAGGAACACAGAGGTATTGATGAAGGGATTATTGGTATCAGCAGGCGATCAGGATTCGTTTAACAGCGGCGTTCTGTCCCGGCACATTGACCTGATATAAACCTCACAGCTGTCGCTCACACACACACTCACAGTATGGAGGGTGGACACCAGCATCTCCATTAGACGCCACAAGTTAAACCGGCCTCCCACTCTGTCTTTCAATTTGGCTCTGTCCTGCATACACCGTCCTGTTGCCACAAATACACAGCAAAATGTGAATTAATCCATCTCCAACAAATGTCCTATTTCCTCCTGTTTAACACATTGTTGGTTTGGTGTTTCTAGAGCTGAAACAATCGGTCATTGTTGATCAACAAAATTATTCACCAGCTATTTTGGGAATCGATTAAGCGTTAAAATTGCCAAACATTTCTGAGTTGCAGCTTCTTATACCCCCTTTTCCAACAAAATAAGTGTGTGTTCATGAGTTTTTTAAACATAGGAAAACCTGCTAAAAATAGGCTATAGACTCTTTTCCCATTGCCAGTAGACTAAAGTCGTGCCTTCCTGTTTTTGTTTTTTTCCCAACTGGTGTGTCACGTCAGTGTCACAGACGGGCCAGAAAACAGCAGAAAGCAGCATGTCGGCCAGTGAAAATGTTACAGTGGTTACTTCTTTTTATATATCTCTTAATTATTTAGTCTCTCCTTCAAATTCGGTGCAGACTCATTTGGGTCAGTGTTTGAGCGCTGCTTGGACAGAGATGATATTTTGGGTTGGTGTGTCATTGCGTCTCGCCGGTTAAAGGGCAGACATTAGTGCGTTCACCCCGATGTTACAGAGTCCTGCATGATTCCCTGGTTGAAAACCTGCATACGCCCACACTTGTAAGAGCTGGAGCCGATAAATACGTGTGACTAGAGTTGCACCAATCCAGCTTTTCCAGTTTCGATCCCGATCCCGATGCTGTGGCTTTGAGTATTAGCCAATACTGACCTTAAAAGCTACATACCTTTACACGTAGAACAGAAAGATCTAAAGGCATCAGGCATTGATGACTACACAGTTCTTTCCTAAGATAAAATGAAACAAGATGAAACAGATTAATTCAATGATTTATTTTAACAAAAATACACAATTGTGCAACAGCAGATGAAATAGTGTGAAATACCTCCACACAGCTGATTCTCTTCTTCGCTCCATGACGTATGACGTAGCTTGCATCGCAGTAGATTTAAAAGGAAAGGATCGCCTCAGGTACAGGTTGCATTTTCCGATACCAGATCCATCTATTTTGATATCAGGGCCGATATTCGATCCAGATATCAGATCAGTGCATCCCTACTCGTTACTTCTGCAGAGTCATTTCAACTGGGTGTGAATAGCAGTTGTAACCTTTCACATTATATTAAACAGGCAGATATTAGTGGGTGTCAGTTGGGTTTTTTTGAGCGCTGCACAAGGGCTTTCACATACAGTAGATGGCAGTTGGCATGAAATCACTGTTCAGCTGTGAAGCAGTGAAAATAATCTAAATATAACAAAGACTTAAACTGACTGATTTTTTCGTGTGTGACTTTAGGCTTTCTGTCTTCAGGATCTCATAGTAGAGATAAATATAAATGTTGTCAGGCTTTATTTGAACCCAAATATTATGCTGACATCATGTTATCATTCCGTGGATGACGACCTCACATGATCATTACATCACATATTGATTTTACTGAGGTGATAAATGTTATTGATATATGATTATTACCCGCTGATTTGTACGTGGTTCAGATCTGAACGCCCCTCTGGAACATTTCCCATCAGCCCTCTTCAGTCATGACCTGAGGGACCTCTCAGGGACCTCTTAGGGACCTCAGGGACCGGGGGCCAAATATTCCCTGATGAGCTTAGGGACCAGGGTAAAAGTTCATGATCCCTCAGGGAGCAGAGTTGGAGAATCTCTCCTCCTTTTCATCTTCCTCTTCATCCCTCCTCTCCTCCTCCATCCCAGTGCCCCCCCCCCCATCTCCTGCTTTCCTCCTCCTCTGGGAGCAGCAGACGGTGGGCAGAGTGGATGGATGAGGGAGGGATGGATGGATGAATGAATGGGTCTTCTGGGACGTGTTTGGCTACAGACTCTGTTTGCGTGCCAAGTGGCGGCATCCGTGTGCGTGATGCGGAGGAGCGTCAGATACCATAGCAACCACAAAATTTGACACCTACTCCCCCCCCCCCACCCACCCACCCCCCCCCCCCCAACCCCCCCCCACACACACACACACACACACACACACACACACACACACACACACACACACACAAAGCAGTCCCTTTGAATTTCATGTCATATATATACTGACCCTTGATCCTCACAGACAATAATTCGGGGCGAATTGGTTGTTTGTTTTCTTCTCAGACACTGGTCGGTTCTTTGAAGTGCGTTTTTACTTTGCCTGCTATTGCTGAAACTAATATTTTCTTATTTATTTATTTTATTTAACCTTTATTTATCCAGGCAAGTCATTAAGAACAAATTCATGTTTACAATGGCGGCCTGGCAAAAGGCAAGAGCCTCTTGAGGAGAAGGGGACAGGGATTATAATAATAATGCTTTATTCTTGGAAGGACAAGTGACTGCGAAAAGATAAACAATTTGTCAGAGGTAACAGCACAACATTCAGAAGAGCAGTGAAACAAGCCAAAAAAACGAATGACATCAGTAATTCCTTGTTGGTGCAGAGAGATGGAAGGTCTGATTGACGGGGTGTGATGGGACAGGACACTGCTTCCTACGGAAATGATGGGGGACAAAATCCTCAATCCTCATCTTGTATTCAGACTTTAATCTGAAGATGAGTGTATTACATATTAAAAACAATAACTTGATAAGATACATACTTGATTTGTATGAACTCAGACTGCTGGATGGACTCAGTCCAGGTCCACAGATTTCAGAGTTTACAAGGTGCTCCTGAATGCATCATGAAGTCCCTGTGGCTGTGAGAGTGTCAAACTCATCTCCGGCACCAACGTACAGAGAGCCATCAGAGATCTACTCGCCAAACAGAAAATCTACCTGCATTTCGTGCTTGGTGGGTGTTAATTTTGGACTCTGGTGACGGGCTGTTGGAAGCAACATTAACCGAAACTAACATCCCTAATAGGGATGTTTTAATGTCTTGTATGATCAGGAGGAACAGTTACAACAAGAAAAACCTGTTCAAGGCTCTGATCACACTGACAGTGTTTCAGCAGCTGGAGGCGGCTTTTTGTAAACGTCCATGATGGAGGAGAAGCTCCTGGACCAACTGGTGGTTCTCTCCATGATCCAGCCTCTTTTTTAGGGTCTCATGTACCCACACAGATCTCTGTTTATCTGCTGACAGCCTCTCACCCTCAACCAGAGCTACACACAGACCCTCTGCCTCAACATGGCAGCAGCTACACACTGATTACTGTGAGATGCATTGAGATAAATAAACGGTAGATTGATTGCATGGGAAGGTTAGGGTGAGGCGGTGATGGGGTGGTTGCCTGGCGACAATAAAAAGGCAGGTGTCTTTTTAACTAGTGGCATTCAATTTGACGCTTCACCTCGTCTTTCTGTGTGTTTGGGGCCTAAATGTTCACATTAGCATCTTAGTGTTGTTTAAAGACTTGACAAAACCCTCTCTTAAACAATTCGGACATGTTGTCAACACAAACGTGGCTTTCTAAAAAAGCAAACTTTTGTGTAGGATCAGGAACTGTATCAGTCCAAACTGAGCACAGGAAGAGCTTCTTTATACGTCCTCTAAAGTCACGCCCACCGCTCAGCTGTGCAGTCCACTCCAGGCTCATTAATCCTAACCCACCCTTTAGTTTCATTATTTGAAGTGTCATTACATGTGTTTGTAATATCGGACAATATATCAAAATGTAATGGAGGAACACGAGACCACTGCTGCTCTAACATGAACACACACTCCCCAGAGGCCTGTCACACACACACACTGGTCCACACATTAAAGAGGCCGGGCCACGCTGCCGTTTGTCACCCAGAGAGAAAACAAACGATTGACGATGGAGGAGGAGGAGGACAGAGGGAGGGAGGGGGTGTTGTTGTGAAGCAGATGCTGAGCCTGACCACAGCTTTTGTTTGGGACGGAGGCCCCTTCATCCATCTCCCCACACCTCCATCTTTTTACCTCTTTCCTCATCCCTTGTTTCCTCCCTCTTTTTTTCGCCCCTCACTACTTCATCCTCCTCTTCCTTCTTGCCTTTCATACCATTCATCTTTCCATCCATCCTCTTCTCCTTTTTATTTCTCCCTCATTTCCTTCCCATCCTTACATCCTTTAATCCTCATTTTTATCCTTCACTCATCCTTTTTCTTTCTCTTTCCTTTCCTCCAGCCTTTCATTAAATCATTTCTTTCCTTTTATCCTTAAGTACCTCCTGTTGTTGTTTCTTCTCCTCATCTCCTTAACTTCTCATCTGTCCTCTCTCCACCTTTCTATCCTTTTACCTCATCTTGTCCCCTTTAAGCTATCCTTTCCTACTTCCATCCGTCCTTTTTGCCCCCCTTTCATCTTCAATTTATCTTTCTATTATTTTCCTTATTCTTTTTGCTCCCTCCTTATTCTTTCATCTTTTCTCCATCCCTTTATCCTGCCTTCTCCACTCTTATGCTCACCCCCTCCTCTCTGTCTCTGTCTGTTTATACTTCCACCTCTTTCTTCTCTTCCTAATTATTTTTGCTCCACCCCTCCCTCCCTCCTTCATTCTCTCCTTTTCCCTCCTTAACTGGCTTTTGTCAGCTTGTTTACATCCCCTCTCTATTTTTCGTCCCTCCTTAGCAGCTTTAAAAGGGAATATTTTCCTACGCCGCGAGACGTGTGACAGAAAATAGAGCTTGAAATAGATTTCCAAATATGTGGCGCTCCTTCCAAAACACAAAGAAAAACCCAACATTTAGGGTTTTATTTTATTTCTATATAAGGTGCAATTATGTTTTTATTCCTTTAATTCATCTGGTTTTATTTCATTTTTCAATTATAGCTCACGGGAACATTTTCTTCACTCAGACTCCTCTGAAGCTGAAGGGAATATTTGGATCTGACAGCACTGTCAACATCTGCAAACACATTGTGAGAGAAGGCAAATAAAATTCAGACACGCTGCAATCTAAAGGCTGATTCGTAGTGGTACGTTAACTCTACACAGGGTACAGTACAGGTGACAGCAGAAGCTCCGTTTCCACCAACATTAGCATGTGTACATTTTTTTTTTAAACATGGGTAAACCTGCTAAAAATAAGCCATAGATCTCATTCCCATTGCCAGTAGAGCAGAGCTGTGCACACGTTGGAGCAGCTGGGGATTGAACCACTGATCGTCCCATTAGTGGACAACCTGCTCTACCTCTGTGCCACAGCCACCGAACTTTAGGCGGTTACTTCTTTTTATCTCTTACTTACTCGTCTCTTTCAAACTCAGTGCAGACTACTCTTTGACAGTGTTTGAACGCTGCTTGGGTGGAGACGGACGGTGTTCTGTGATGGCGTGTCATTGCAGCTTTCCAGTTAAGGAGCTAAAATTAGCACGTTCACCCAGGTGTTGTGGTCTCATCAATGCCGATCAGTGCCGGAGGTGAGAAATACCTGAGACTGCTGCAGAGTCATTTGACTCAGGTGTGAATGCTGATCAACACCTTTCCTATTGAATAAAGAGGCCAGATGTTAGCAGGTGTTAGTGGGGTTTTGTAGTGGGAAAGGGGCTCAAGTGGCCCGTACTGTTGTGAGATTTTTTTTTTCTTGCCAGTGTTTGCTTGTGTACCAGTCTTTCTCAGCAGGACCCGGGTGGAACAGGTGGAATTCTTTGGGTTTTTTCTCAGCAGCAGTTTGTGGATTTTTGAGTCGTGGGGTTGATCATTGATCTGTCAATCAAATCACATCGATGGATAAGGGGTACAGCTGTTTGTGAGTGAAGGCAAACTTTAGACCCAGCGTACTGAGGGTTAAGTTTTGCTATCTACCTATAGATGTCCCAGCCCGGTGCAGGACTCTGATCCACACCTGGTCGCAGCTGAAGTTTGCATTTAACATCCTCATAGTTCAGTTTATCTTGCATTTTCATATACAGTTGCCAAATCTGTACACTAACAGTACGATAACTGCAGGCAGGATAAATTTAGCTTGCATGGCCTCAGCATCACCCTGAGAGATCAGTTCCAGGCCAGGAAGAAAATAGTTTGGCCCAAATCGTTCGGCCCACCCAGGCCGGTTTGGAGGAAAACACCAACAGCCCTAATCTGACAGCTCGACAGAGCGAGGCCTCCAACACAAAGAGCTGACATTGACTATGAAAGGAAGACCGTTAGAGAGGGAAAGAAGATGAAAGGAGAGAAACAAGAGAGGAAATGAAAGAGGAGGAGGTGGCCTCTCCTCCCTGAATTCACAGAATATGATCAGTATGAAACACTCAGGAATTCCAGTTATTTTACATCCAAACAAGTACTCCAGTTTGTAAAGTGGAAGTTTAGAGTTAAACTGAAAACAGGGCTAATTTAAGAGTTCAATTCAACAGTTATTCAGGCTGTTTAATCCTGTAGAAGTTTATCCTCTTTAGATGTACACGGCCAAAATCAGTCTTGGAGACATTTTAAAACAACTTCAGAAAGAACAGCCCTGTTTTTATCTCAGGTCGCGTCCATGTTTGATTTTATTTTCCACATTTTGAAATGTTTTCAAGTGGTTAAAGGGTGTTTCTGTGGTTAAAGGAGGTGATAATCTTTCATCCACCTGTTGTCTCTGCCTGCTTATCCTTTGAAAGGTGCCATAGGGCGACAGGTGGGGCACACCTGGGCAGTTTACCACTCTACTGCAAACCGTCAACTACTAACACCTGCAGGACCCTCCACATTAAAGATGTGTCAAATATTATATAATAATAATTGGCGTCCAGTGGCTCGGTGGTTAGAGCGGACGTCTCGTGTGCTCCCAACCCTCCCTCACACCCAAGTCTGTCCCGTCAAATAAAGGCAAAAGCAAAAAAAACAAAAACAAAATGATAGTAATAATTTCCTGCATTAAAATGCCTAAAATGGCCATATTATATTTTGGTAAGGTTACATTGTCCTAAACGTTTATGACAATGTTCAAACCCAGAGATATCTGTCACTGTACTCAAGGACACGGTCCGTCTCATTTGGTCGCCTGTCAGTGGCCTCACATCCACTTTGCATAATGCATCTGCCAGAAGGTTTCATAAACTGACTTTTTCTAGTTTCAAGACACATTTTTATGATACACTTGTTTAGATCTTAGTAACCTGGTCTGTTTGGTTTGGGGAGGACAAGAACCTCTGCGAGTAATTTGGCTCCCTGTGAAAAGATGACCTCACCGTAGCAGGAACTTGGCAGGAGCTCAGCGCTAACTTTGTTTTTTAATTTCTTGCCTGTGTGTCCTTGTTTAAGCACTTTGTGTTGCATGTCCATGCAGGAAAAGCGCTCTACAAACAAAGTTGATTGATTGATTGTATCAGTTTGTGTCCCCTCCCTAAATTCTGACGTTATTGCTGGTCTGTGAACGCAGCACAGCGGGAGCTCTTGCTTGGAGTTTTGAGTTGCAGAGTGGACAAATGATCAGTCGATCCGATCAGAGCTGATCAGATCGATGGATAAGACGAGCAGCTGTTTGTGAGTGAAAGCAAACTTAAGACCCAGCGCACTGAAGGTTAAGTTTCACTCTCACTGCACCTGGCGTTCTGTTGCTCCGTCTGTACTCTATAATAGTGTATAAATACTAACAGCGCGCCTGATGTATGGTCCACCTCCAAAAACAGTAAATCTGAACATGGCAGCGGATGTTTTCATCTTGTTGGCCTGCCATAAATGAGTGAATGTGTTGGGAAACCCTGTGAAGTTACCAGTGAGCACAGGAGGAAATGTTAGACAAAAACTCACTTTAGTTGAGTCTAAAATCATCGTACCATAATTACACCATTAGAGCAACAAAAAAGAGGCCCTTACTAATTCTGAAAATCTGTTTGGCTAGTAAAGGGGTGAAAGTGGCCACCAAAGAATTTGAATTTTTATCATCACTAGCTTCCTCCAGTCAGGATGACAAGCATTCCTCCTCCTCTCCATCCTTTTTCTGTCATGCTCTGTTCATGCACCCATCAGCCACCCTGAGACAACACCACCACCTCTCCTCCTCCCCCCACCCGTCCCCCCTTCAATTAACATAATAAAAGCCTGCCTTAATATGTCCCCCTCCTCCCAAACACCCACACACACATCACAGAAGGCATCCACACATACTGACGAGGCTGACATCATTGGAAAACACCGCAATATACTGCATACCAAACACACATGCACACACACACACACACACGCATGCACGCACACACATACACACACGCCCACACAGTTTTCCTGTTGTAGGGTGTCTTTGGTTCGGTTCCCAGGGGAGAGGTTACACTCCCACACGTGTGTGTTGGGGAGCAGGTTAAACATCCTCTTCCTCAGCAGAGCGTGTGAGCCTGTTTATACCTGGTGTTAACGTCTTTCAGCGACCTGAACTCAGCCAAGACATATTGCCGTTCATATCTTATCTGTGGTGTCTCCAGCCGACCAGCTTTTGTTACTGCCTACATCACTGATGCAAGAAGGTTAAAAGGCCTTGTGCAGAGTTATTAGGTACACACTCTTGCTAGCTGCTCGCTATTCATGATAGCGGTTGTGTTGTTGTAGCTGGAGATGTGCCCGTCAGCAGGATTCAACACGTTTTCTTTCCACAGAGCAAAACCATGCACAGCTGGCAAAACTTAGTCCAACTCATTGTGAAATGGGCGAGTTATAAAGCAATAGTGTGACAGCGTCATTGTCCGGAACATGCTTATGAAAGACGTGGTCAAATGCATCCCAGACCATCTTGAGGACGAGGTCAGCCACCATATAACAGAGATGGTAAATGATTGTTATTGACATGTTATGTCATTGTCATGGTTTACAAAGCACTGCCAACATGTATGTTATATGTCACGCTAGAGGCCGACGCTGTTGTGTTGCATGTCACTCCCGCCGGGTCTGTTTTGTTTCTGTGATGCCGGCACGCTGTCTAACATCACACACTGTGCTGTCGTTGTTTAGCTCTTTGTAGAAGTCACAGGTGGCGTAAACAAGGGATTTCGTACATCTCTGTGTGGGAGGGGCTAATGTGTCTTGGTGGTCATTTGCACTTGTATTTAATTCTGTCCACTTGTGACCAGATCACCTGAGAGACATGTTCATATCAAGTGCAAACAGGCTCTTTGGTATCGCCCCACTTCATTTCATCACTCAAAGCAAGTGTCCGAGTGTTAGAGGTACGACTATGAATCAAGTCATCGATTAGTTGTCAGCTATTAAATTAATTGGCAACTAATTTGATAATTGATGAATCAGTCTGAGTAGCTTTTTAAGAAGATTCCAGCTTCTTCAATTTTTCCTCCTCTTTGACAGTAAAGCTTAGTTCACAGTACACGATTTTCACCCTCATTTTGTGTCGCGGAGACTCTCGTAATCTTTTGAGTGTTCATACCTGGTGACGTGTGTTTCTGTCAGTTCGGGAGTCTCACCATCTGTGTGCACACCACAAGATTTCTCCACTTGAAGTTTTGCCTTTTTAGTTCCCTCAACATCATGTTATGAATAAACATTTACATAACTGATTATTGACATTTGTGTATCGATGTCGAATCACGATGCATCTTGGGACTGATTTTTTTTTTTTCCCCCCAATCGTAGTTAAAATGTTGGCGGACTGTCCAAACAAAGTGTGCCTGAAACATTTTGATATTGCTCAACCGTTGATCAGATAGTTTCTGATTAAAATCTAAATTCATGTTTTTGTTTTTTTAGACGAAGGTCTTGTAAAGATTATTTATTGGCATCAATCACACTGTCTCGAAAATGTACTTAAAACATAAGCACAAATGAAAAGTTTATCCTCCTTATTGATCTGTATCTTATTAAGAGATTTATAATTTGCTGTAAAAACTGATGGAGCTGACTTTGATCTGTGTCAAGACTCTGAGCGTGTTACATCCGTCTTCTCCAACCTTTGCTCCACCTCTGATCTTTATTAACCTCCCCATCTGCTGGCACATACACATACATGTACACACACCCACACGTGTGAATGCGTCAGCGCGTCATCACAACAGGACTCTGGCAGATGGCTTCTGCTTCCTGCTTCAGCACGCTGCTATGAACTCTGGGGTATTGAGTCCCCTGGGACCAGAGCGTGCTAGCCTCAGCGTGTGTGTTTAAAGAGAGTTAGAGAGATGGAGGCTGGAGAGAAGCGTGCGCCCGCGTCTGTGTATCTATCGCTATTGTGCTCCTATTTGCAGTAATAAGCCCGCGGCCCCATGGGAAACGAAGTCTTTATTATGATTAGTCATTAGCACGTTGACAGCTGGAGGTGTTATTAGCAGCAGGACGCGGCTGTAGCTGCTTATCAGCATCATCACCATCAGCAGGTTGGCCTCATTGATCAGTTCGGGGGCTGCGGGTCTGATCGCAGCTCTGATGATGAGAGATAACTGCGATCAGCTGAGCCTCGTGGCGTCATCCCAACCAATCGCAGCTCGTCCAGCTCTGCTCTCAAAGTAAAATGACCCTGTTTTACGTTTGGTGCAGCTTCAGATGTGGTTTGTTAGATTTCCTCAGTAGCAATTATTTCAATTCAAAGCTCTCCATGAGTGCATCCTGTATTATTACTTCATTAGTGTGACTTTTAGATGACTAGACGACATAAAGCTCTAATGTTTAACAGACTGCTTAATTTTTTGGCCTCATACAAATTCAGTTGATTATACTTGACATGAACGTGTCTTCAAAACAGACCTCTCTCAGACTGCCGCAGGAGATCCTTGTTTGCATTAACCTATTAGAAAAGATCTTAGAAAATCCAACCATAATAAACAGAGCATTGTTCTTTCTGCAGCTGAGGGCTAAGGTCTCTGTTCATCATCATGTTTGCCTTGCAAATGAAGCATTTCGCCATAATTACGCTGGTATTTCCTTGTAATTGCTGCAGGAGATTGTTTGTGTAATCCTGGATATGCATACACGTCAATCTGAAACGAAAAGTATGATGGATAGAGCATTTATTCTTTTTGCGTAAGGCTTCTGTCTTCCCCCACATCATGACCGTATGTTACCTCACTTTACTTTGCATGCTGTGCAAACGTAGTATTTTGCAGGAATTACACTGGAATTTCCCCAAAATGGCGGAGTTAGATCGTTGTTTGCATAATGTTGAATACACTGATCTAAATTAAACCATAATAACTGTAAAGTTCATTGTTTTTGTGGCAGAAAGCTAAGGCTCTGTCTTCCCCTACATCACACATGACCTCATGTACTGTACCTTACTGTACGTGCTGTACAAACGTAGTATTTTGTAGGAATAATGCCAGAATTTCCCCCATGTATTTCCCATAATGGCTGTGTTTAATTGTTTGTGTAATCCTGTATATATTCATCTAAAATAAAAACCATTATAAGTGGAACATTTATTCTTTCTGCAGCAGAAAGCCAAGGATTCTGTCTTACGTGTCATCACATTTTACGTTTGGTAAAAACGTCATTGCACCACGTTATGTGAGGTGCACCTTTGCATCTCAAAAGCTAAATAATCTATGCAGTGCAAATAACTTTTGGAGCATTAAGCAATATTTTGTTTATGTTTCTAAATTGACAAAATGCAAACAAATCCCACACCCAGCCTCCTGCCCACGAGCAGGCAGCATTAATCAGTCACATGAACATTGATATTCAGTATTTTCACCTTCAGTTTGGCTGCGTGTCAGAGTCCAGACAGGCTCCTCAGATGTTATCAGTGATGGTGGCTCCTGAGGGAGTTGTAGTTTTTAGGACCCACTCATACTACAGCTGTGTTCATTCTGATTCACCTTTGTTTTTATCAAAAGGGATCCAACCGCTTTATTGTTGAAATCGTTTGTATTTCAGTCAAACCTGAAGATGCAGCAGGATTGAGATGTTCATTGATCAGTTTTTTTTTCTGTTCTGTTTCCTGTCAGATCCTCCCGTCGTGCAACAGTTGAAAAGAACTTACAAATACTTCAAGGACTACAGACAGGTGAGTGGACGTCAACAAACATCATGTGAACATGAAATAGAATATTAGGACTGTTGCAACGACTGAGGACACACCCTTAGGTTATTTTGTTTTTTTGTTTTTTCTCCTGATATTTGGTGACAGATGTGTAGCTGTGTGTGGGTTTTTTCCTCAGACCCATAACAATATTTTTAGGCTCTTCTTGCTTCATGAAGAAATACACAACTCCCTCACCAGAATTTATTTAATGTTGAAGGCAAATTGTCTTAGTTTGCACAGTATTTATTATAAAATATACGATGGTAGGAGGAGTTTACAGGGTGGCCCGGGCAAGGCTGGATTTTCAAAATAATTGCCCTAGATTGAATCTATTTTGAAATTCGACCTCTCTTCATACTTTTATCTACAGGCTTCTTTTAAGCTTTTAACAGGCCAAAAAGTAATTATTTTTCTCCTGAACATTTTTCAATAAACTACTACTTATGCATATTTTCAGCTACAGAAATCATTCAGGTTTAAAATGTTTTGTTCCGTAATATCAATTATCTTTATTTATTAGGGATGCACTGAAATAAAAATTTGTGGCTGAAGCCGAATAAAATTAAACACTTGGCTGAATACTGAATACTGTTGTTTAGTTTTTGCAGATGAACCCCCTCGAGATTAGTGTTGTCATGATACCAAAATTGGGACCCACGGTACGAACTAGTGGAAGTATCAGGGTTCTGAGTAGTATCACGATACCACAGCAAAAATGAGGCAGATGTGCCTTTTGTCATTTATAAAAAGATAAATCACTTTTCTATAATACATCACTGATATTTCAATGGAATAAATTACTTATTGACTTATTCATACTTCAAAAATAGCATCAATAAGTGATTAACATACGGGGGATCAAAATAAAACAAATAAATAAAATAAAAATCAACCAGCCAACTGATAAAAACAACTGATAAAACACTTTGATGTATGTAAACCGAGGAAATAAAAAACAGTTCAAAGGAACTTAAAACTCATGTAAAATCAGGAAAGGCTCTCTGATAAAAGTATGTTTTAAGAAGGGACTTAAAGCGATCACTGACTCGGCGACCTGATTTCCTCAGGCTGATCGTTCCAGAGCCTCGGGGTCCTGACAGTAAACGCTCTGTCCCCTGTAGTTTCAGCCTCTGGAACAGACAAAGGACCTCAAAGTACATCCTGGTGTGTGCGGTACAAAGAGGTCCGAGATTTAGCTGTTAAAGAGACCATGAAGTAATCAGTACAATGTTGAAATATATTCTAAAACACACTGTGAGCCAGTGAAGAGACTAAAACTGGACTGATGTCATCACATCTCTGGCAGCTGAATTCTGAACAGTCTGGAGTCGATTATTAGATTTTAGATTCAGGCAGGAAAAGAGACGGTTGCAGTGAACCAGATGTGATGAGATGAAGACATGTAAAATTGTTTCTGTGTCTTTAAAAGTTAAAATGATTTGTGTTTTTTGAAATATTTCCAAGATGATAAAGACATGATCGCACAAGCTCTTAAAATACAGTTATGCTCATGTTCAACTTCTTTTTCTACATTTTTTGCTACAGTTGAGTTTCTGTCTTTTCTAGCAAAGTATTTCAGCTCTGAATCTCTTGGAGTAACACAGTTAAACTTCAAACCCTGCCAGTTTCACAATTCGGTGAAGTGCTGTGTATTTGCACTCTAAGATTCCTGTATTCTCAGTCATGCAATTTCAGCTGTCAGCATTCACACACATTTTCTGCAAGAAATGCATTTCCTTGTTGTTCCGTGTTTCCATTTTGCATATACATGTGAAAAGAAAAGACAGAATCTAAAAAGTTGTAAGACACCTCCCCTATAAAATAATAATCATACAGAAATGATTAGCATCAGATTGCGCACACAGAAAACATGCTCACAGTCAAAATTCTCTAAATACTAAATAAAATATTTTGAACCATAGTTTTAACATCAATGAACCAATGAATTACAAAATAAAATAGCTGAATGAATTTAAAGAAGTCTTTGGATGAACAACCTCAGCGTCTCATCATTATTGCATCAATGAGCCGTCCCCCACATCAGGACACGCTCTCTGCTTCTTTCACTTTTACTCTTTCATCACACTCACACGCAAAGATGATTCACAAAAGCATTTTTCTTGTGTGCGTTTTTTTTTAGTAGAATCATCATAATGAATAGTGATGGTCAGAGTAAGACATTACTGTGGAAACTCTGGCTCTTAAAGGAGCTATATGCAGGGCTCAGATTATTGTTTTGGGTTTTTCTGCAGCACCTTCAGGGAAGTTGTGGTGTTGATAAGTTTCATGTTTATATTTTTGTAGCATATCTCGATGTGGGCTTATCCCATCTTCCTTTTTGGGTTTTTCAGAGTTGTAGTATGAGCTAATTTTGGCTCGGCAGAAAATATCTATCGTCTCTTTGATCTTAAGAATTTTCTCAGACTCACCAACTTCCTCATCTCACTCTGAATGTGTTGTGAAAAAGAAAAGTCTTCTTTGCAAGCAGATGTTATTTAGTCTGAAGGATTCGATTTGAACATGGAGAACAAGAGGCTGTATGACGGTCAAACTGAAAGAGCCAAAGATCCCTCTGAGAAACGGTTAAATAAGAACAGAAGAAATCGGCAGTTATTGGTAAAAGAAAGTGGAAGCTCAACGTTGAAATGTTTGCAGATTTAAAGAGGAACAGGTTCTTGTTTCACTGATGAGTGCACAATAATGCCTCTAACAAGCTGAAATTAACTTAAGCATAGCTCTTCTTCAAACTTCACGTTAGAAACAGAAGTCTCAGGTTAGCACTGTTGGAATATTCTACCTACTTTTCAACCAATCAGTTGGTCCATGAGGAAGAAAATGATGCACGTTATCTCTAGATTATCTAAATCGCCACACTGCACTCTACCTGGTAGCATTGTGTGTCCACCAAAGCATTTTGTTTCCGTCACGGGGCTCGACATTAACACCCCAGGGCGAGTTAACTCCGTGTTCAGGCAAGTGTAATACTTCGAGTGAAAAATAAACTTGATCCTCAATGTTATATTATCTGAAAATAAACTTCGCACAGTATCACTGGGAGTGTCCAGCTGAGCTGTGTGCAAGAGTCTGTCTCACCACCAAGGTTGAACAGGGATGATTTGACATACTGGACAAGTTAACGCTGGGGTTAAAGATGTCACATAAAACATAACATTATTAATGTTAACTATTTCTGTAATGCTGCATGAGAGTGAGAGACTTACTATTTGTAGCTCAGAAGTTAACGTTAGCCTCCGTGCAGCTCCAACCAGATGTTCCGATCAGAAAGTTGGAAAGTGTCTGACTTTGGGTAAAAGGTAAAGACCAATCGTAAAAGGGTCTATAGACATTGCTGCACATAACTGTTCAAAGCTGCAAACTCTCGGCGTTGATAGTGCACCCAGAAAAAATCTGTTTGCATTGCACATTTCCATGGATACCTCAAAACTAAACATTTCAGCAACGCTGTGGTTAACGTGTGGTTAGGTTTAGGCACACAAACCACCTGGTTAGGGTTACGCTCAGGTCATGTTTTGGCTTTAAATACCTAGTTTAAGTGGCGCAGTGTCGATGAGTCGCTAACATACAACTGGATTCATTGACTGTTGGTGTTTGTGGCAGAGGTGCAGAGAAAGAAAGACAAACACACCAAATGATGCCATAAAAATACGTTTGATGTCTAAATTAAATTGTGTTAATCTCTGTAGACAGGATTACTAAACAGACCTCACAGAAGGAAAGAAGAACATCAGTGCAACAGCTGATTCTGGTCTTTTGGACAGTGGTGCATGTTCATGGTTAACGTTGATTTATGAAGGCACAGTGTGAACTGCTGTCTGTCTGTCTGTCTGTGTGTTGATGATGTCAGATGATCATCGAGCCGACGAGCCCGAAGCTGCTTCCTGACCCTCTGAGGGAGCCGTACTACCAGCCTCCCTACACTCTGGTACTGGAGCTCACCGACGTCCTGCTGCACCCGGAGTGGTCGGTACGTGTCCTCACACGCTCCTCACGCAGGAGTTCTCACCGTGTTACAGTGGAGTCCTCTCTCATTCACAGAAAAATAATGGAGATAATCAATAATGTATATAGAATATGATGTGGTGAAGAAAAAGAAGAAGAGAAAACCAGTTTAACGCTCACAGATATTAAGAAGAAGAAAGGAGTGGAGGTGAAGTTGGGGGTGAATGGTTTTGTGGGAGAGGTGGAGGATATGAAGTGTGTCGGAGGTGTGTCCCACCACCTGTCGACTTGCACTCTTGTCTGCTGAGACGCCCCCCTCACACAAACACACACACACACACACACACACACACACACACACGGTCCACCTACCTGACAGGTGTGCAGCAGCCGTAACTCAACACCTGCTGCCGGTTAAAACAGACAAACACACACACAGAAGTAGCTTCACGTGCCCCACCACTTCCTGCCGACACACACACACACACACACACACACACACACACATCACACACACCCACGCACGCACACAGACTTTATCCATCATTATCTGTTTCAGCCCACAGTTGACACAAACCCACTCTGTTTCCAGCTTTCTTCCCTTTTCCTTACAGCCCTGCGTGCACACAAACACACACACACACACACACACACTTCATGTCCTCTGTTCACCCTCCAACCACACACACACACACACACACACACACACACACACACACACACACACAGTAACTGCTCCAACTGTCACCAACATTTTATAGCAGTAATCACAGCTGCAGATGATCAGCCTCAGAGTCTGAGCAGAACCGAAAAAAACTCCTGAGTAAAAACATCAGTGTTCACTGTTACCACACACACACACACACACACACACACACACACACACACACACACACACACACAGGTCCAGGAGCCCTCGGGTTGTTGATGCTGTGTGTTTAAGTGGAACAGCGGCAAAGAGGAGGCGACCTGAGAGGAAAAGGTCTTGAGCAACTAACCAGAACTAAACAACGGCTGTCCTGCTGTTACACACACACACACACACACACACACACACACACACACACACACACACACACAAATACACAGACAGAATGTTGTGTTACATGATAGTTCTTTTATCTTTTATAAGTCATTGATTCAAGCTGCATCTGACCATTTTTCCATTACGAAAACGGGACAGCGAGGAGCTAAAAATAGATCATGACAATAAAAACTAAGGAGAAATCTGTCTCATTTTTGTTGATGAGATGAGACGTGACAAAAATGTGTCACATGTGGTTAGACTAAGGCATAACGACCCTAAAATAAAAACCTCTAAAAAGTTATACCTCTGAAAGAATTGATTACATGGATCGTGTTTCCTCTCAGTCACTGACTGGTGTTTGTGTGTCCAGTTGTCGACAGGTTGGCGGTTTAAGAAGCGTCCGGGCATCGACTACCTGTTCCAGCAGCTCGCACCGCTCTACGAGATCGTCATCTTCACTGCAGAGACCGGCATGGTGAGACGCACACACACACACTTAGCTGTGTTTATCAGAAAACAAGCCCTCAGAGGTTTCTCTGTCATGCTGATGTGAGCTGACGGCTGTTTGATCAGATCAGATCTGTTGTTCTTTTATCAGCAGTTGCTTCAACGTTGTTTACGGTCGTCAGGGCAGAAAGCTGCCCGAGGAAACGCACAGCTCGAGAGTCTGTCTTAACTTTAGCTGCATTTAGAAAAGTCTGTAGAGTCACTGAAGGTACAGCTGATGTAAATTCCACAGAATTCTTTTTTTTTAATGCCAATTTCCAAAGAAATTAAACTGCACAAGTTTTTGTTTGACGTTATGCTCAAGTGTTCTTGCTGCCAGTTAGATGACCACTTAATTCAATATGAAGCTGCAGCCAGGTAACCTACACCCAGTTCAGACTAAAGATAGGAGATCAAACGCCGCTCTGCAACATTCTGAAAACCTGCAGGTTCACACCAAGTGACCACCATGAGACGGCGTATCATCTCTAGTCAACAACTCTCTGTGCTTCTGATCTGATTTGCAGCTTTTCAGACTTCGTTTGTGGCTGAATATAATTTGTAGCTTCTTAAAATCTGAATGAGGATAGTGATAGTGAGATACTGGCTACAGCTGAATGTCAGGAGACACCATCAGCCGGCTTGAGTTGAGCTCAGACCGCTGGCGCTTTTCTCTGTGACGTTCTAAAACAGTTTCGTCTCATGGTGAGTCTTTGGTCTGAACTATGGCCTTTTTGTGATAAACAGTAGTTAATTGTTTACATGTGGTCACTTCTATACTCCTGCTGTCTGGTGCTGCTCCGTCCTTTGGCATGCTAACAGAGTCGTCTGCTCTGTTTGTGTGTGAAATGTGTCGACTTGTTTACAATCATCTGAAGGCATCAAACACACAATTAGACACACAGACACACAGTTAAGTTTCTGTTTGCAGTCCAAACCTGGGTCACTCATTTGAAGTCATTAGTTACTCAAAGGGCTGCAGCCAACCATGTTTGTATTGTCCACGAGTCTACAGGTTGTTCTCTGCATTCACCGATGAATCTGTAAACTGTAGAATGTATGACAATGCTTCGATGCTCATCATCATCTCACAGAGCCGAAGGCAAATTTTTAACAGTTTAAAACGTAAAAAATACGGAGTTCATAGTGACACAGAGAAGATTTGGCTTAAAACTGAAACACTTGTCTGATTAAATTTTGGTTAATGATTTCAGGTGAGTTCAGGTTTGTTTCGGTTCAATTGGTGATACAGTGTGTTTACGGTGTGCTATGGCTGACGATGATGTGTTTATGTGCGTGTGTGTGCACAGACGGCGTATCCTCTGATCGACAGCATTGACCCTCAGGGTTTCGTCATGTATCGTCTCTTCAGAGATGCAACACACTACATGGAGGGGCATCATGTTAAGGTAGGATGTGTGTGTGTTTGTGTGTTTGTTGTTTGCATAATCCTGTTTATATAGATTTAAAATAAAAACTATAATCGCTATAGCCTTTATTCGCTGAGGCTTCTGTATTCCGTGTCATCATGTTGTACACTCAAAATGATGCGCTTCATTGCGTGTGGTGCAAAACGCAACAACCCACGGTGGCGCCAGAGAAATGAATGATGAATCTATCACAAAGCCTTTGCACTCTGCACGTATGAATGAGGATGTCTCAAAAACTATATCATGTACATAGTTTTAATAATGTTTGGGGTGTTCAGAAACATTTTGCTTGTTTCTACATTTAAAAATCTTTTGGATCAATGTTTTGTGATTTACTTCATAAAATCTGATGGAAAAAAACATCAGACTTTTGTATTTTTTTATGATGTAATTTCAGCACTTATGTCAGTTATTATGGTTTATATACTGATGTAACATTTTAGCTTAGGTTGTACAGATTAGAGATATGATGCATTTGAAAATACTCCAAGAGATGACATCACAAAAAGCAAAAATACCAATGCAGGCAATGGAAAACCATTTCTGTTGCAGAGTTCAAAGGGTTAAACGTCCCTTCACTTCCTTCATCCCAGAGTTAACCATCTGTTTAAGTCTAAAACCTACTTCAACCTGTTAAAACGAAAGATAGAAGATATGAAACAAACTTACAGGAGGTCTTTTAGTATTTCATTTTTTATTTTCTGTATATTTGTTAAGCAGTAAAAGCTGCATGTCAAAAAATACACCCCTATCATTTTCAAAGTAGAACCCCGCAGCAGCAGCAGCAGCAGCAGCAGCAGCAGCAGCAGCAGCAGCAGCGGCTAGACACCGGTTGGAGTTGTGTTAATCATAACACAAAAAACATGAAGAAAAATATATAAGATTTTAGAAATATCTGTACGCATATGCTGTAAATAAAAATGAGCAAAATAATATATTTAATCAATATTTTTTTAATTTTTACTCCTTGGATGTTTTGATTTTTAAATCCCAGTTCAACACAACTGTGATCATTAATAATAAAATCTAAAACCTATGAGCTGCATTAAAACCTGATAATAAAACACTTTCAGTTGACTTTCCTCCCCTCTTGTTTATTACTGAAACATAAATCCTACTAAACCTTCTTTGCTTCTGAAACTTGTTTTCTGTCTCAGGCATATTTTCTAAATTAAATCCAGAGCTGCTCCGAAGTTTCCAAAATGTTTTTATGAGGTGAATAAACTGGATCAAACACCTGTAAACAGTAACAGGCTGCATTAACCCCCCGTGTCCACTCTCCATAGCTGCCTTCTGCTGCTGCCATTGATTCTCTCCTCCTCCTCCTCCTCCTCCTCCTCACTACAATAGACCCCCCCCCCTTCCTTCTCTCCCTCCCTCCTCCCCTCTGTCTCCTTCTCAGGCCTCATTAACCTTCAGCCTCCCCCCCTCTCTCCCCTCTTCCTCCTATCTCACCTCCCTTTCACCCTCCTGCCTTCCTTCCTTTCCTTCTCGCTCATTTCCTTGGCTTCTTTTTTTTTTCTCCCTCCTCCCTTACATCCCTCCTCCTCCTCCTCCTCCTCCTCCTCCTCCGTCTCCCTCCAACTGTCATCTCTGGGTTTGTATTGACGAGCAGTCTGGAGGTTATAAGGAGCTGTTTAACCTACTTCCCAGAGAGAAGACACACTTATCATCTCATCTCCATAACGCCAAGACAGAGCCGAATGCAACAGATGCTGAGAGAGAGTTATTAATGCTCCATATGTCCAGAGAAAGTCGGGACATGTTGTTTTATGGATGTGCTTTTTCTGCCATGCACAGTTCCAATCCAAATACACACAATCTGAACGCACCCAGTTTCAGGGTTTTGTTTTGTGCAAAAAAAAAGCACTTGCAATTGAACTACCAACTGTAATAAATATGCAGTTCACTGGGCCGACTGCCGGCAACTTTTAAGGTGGAACGTTAACTTGTAATGTTACTCAATCCATGAGTTGATGACGTGAATCCATCAGCACACCTTAAATTTCACTGTGACAACTTTGACCATCACTTTAGTTTTTATATGACACACACTGAACCCCTGAGCTTGCCTGAGAAGGACTAAATGCACAAAGCTGCTATTTTTAAATATCCCATGGAGAGAGACTCTCACTGCAGCCTGTTCTGTTTTGTTCTGAATATGTGGGCGTGCAGCCTCATTCTGTGGACGATAAACCAGGTGCAGACTTCCATCTGTGTCACCGCTGATGAGGAAATACAGCGAGTGCTGGACGGAGCAGTGAGTGACAACAACCCCGCCCACATTTAAGAGACTGTCTGAACACACCGAGGGTCTAGGTACCATGTCTGAAGGCTCACTGCTGGTTCCAAAGGTGCTGGACTGAAAGAGTTTGGAGGAGACGTGGCTTATCTGGCCAGTGTAAGAGCTGGAGGATCGGAGGGGCCACGTCCAGTTGCCTCATCCCAGAAATCCTCTTAGAAATCTTGTATCAACCACCAGCAGCTTAAAGTGTGTCTACAGAAGCATGGACTCCTCCTGAGCCGCAGCGTTGACCCTTCCTCATCCTCTTCTAAACCTGACCAACATGCAGCTATTGTTTGCTGCCCTGCATCTGAGCGTCAGACGTCTTATTGTTTGTTGGCTGCTGTCAGGAGAAGAAACACAACAGTTGGATTAACTGTCCTCCTTTAAACTTTGTCTTTATTATCCCGGCCTGCTGTCCACGCAGAGTTCACTGTCATGAGGTTTAACAGAGCCCGAGTGTGTGTTCCCCCGTCAGCCTCATGTTTACTGTTGACATCTAGGGCTGAAGACTTCAGGAGACAAGTGACAACCATTATTATTATTCACCAGTGGCTCTTGCCGATGACACCAGATTTGACAAGACATTTTTCATCAGAGAGAGAAGTCGCTGCTTCTCTGATAAGTTTCAAACTTTTGTCTAGAAAATATGTCATCAGTGTGTCCTGGCGGTTAACTCACACCACCTCACTATATTGTAACATACACAGGCGTACAGGCTGAAGCCATGTGCTTTCACACTTCAGTCTGATTGGTATCGTTCACACTGAGTCCAGTGTTTGGTTTGATTTGTTTGGGCTGGACTGATTGTTTCCACTTAAAAAACAAAAAAGAAGAAGAATTTTAATTTTTTGTCAACTTTGAGTTGCTTGTTGCAGTTGACCTAGTTTGGAATATTGTCATGAAATTTCTGTTCTAAGACGGTTTGTCCTCGTGTCGGTTTTGGTCTTTTTGTTTGTTTCTGTTTTTGTGATGATGGCAGAGTGATGCTGGTTGTTTGTGTATCACAACCTGTTTACACCAAACCTCTAGCCTGGAAATCCAGACACAAATCTAGAAAGATTTTGAGTCTGGCCCTCACTGATACAACCTTCCTACCCAAAGGGCGCCACTAACTGAGGCATAGTAAATGCCGCCGCACGCAATTGGATAGCACGATGGCCAATCAGAGCGAAAAAACAAGGTGATGTATTCATTGCACTAAGCCCCATTTATTTGCCGACCAGTGGGGCTAACTGATATATTATGCTTTTGCTGTATGGCGTCGGCAAAGCAGCAAAAACGCCCTTCCTGGAAGGGAAGGCTTCTAGGGCAGCCTGCTGTTCCTCTCTCAAGGAGAAAGATAAGTGTAGTTGGCTTAGCGTTTCTTCCAAAGCTAAATTGAATGGACGCGGTCCTTCGGCAGCTGCCATCTTGGCTGTTTACTGTTCGACTCCTACGGCGCAGCGCTGTCATCATGTTACGCCCGCCCAGAGCCCGCCTCTGTCAGGTAGACTGATCTGATTGGTTCGATAAGCGAGCTCTGCTCGTCGGGGCCAGATCCCCATGCAGAGCAAATCTGAATTTGCAAGGGGCGGGGCATCTGGATTTCAAGGTTACTAAACCCCACTATTAAATTCAAAAAAGTGAAGTTTAAATAAATGAAAATGTTGATTAACTGACATTAAAAATTTCAAAGAAAAGAGAGAACTTTACCCTTTTAAAATGTCCCCACACGGCTGGTGGTTGGGTAATAAGATAAAGTAAAATAAAATACAAGACAATAAACTGATTTACATTTCCAGGAGAGTAAAGGCTTTTCTTTATTGACTGTGTCCTGTATTAACAGCATGAAAATGCAATCGTCGCATTCAGTAATGTGTTTTCAATTGACATGCAAATGAATCGTCCAAATGGACTCAACTCTGTTGATCTCATTTAGGAAGTCTAATCCTGATTCTAAGACTAATTCTCCAGTTCAACAGAAAACAGACACCTTCACTGATTTAATAGATATACAAACACAGTGTGTTATAAATATATATGAACACAGTTTAAAGTCTGAACCAGAGAATAGAGACCTTCATCGGCCTGCGTGTCTTAAAAACAAATCTGGAATATAAATGTAATGTTGCGTATCTCCCACCTGAGACTGATCTGATGACCCCACAGGTCCAAACCATTTGAGGTGAAACCAGGGGTGAATGCACTTAAATATCATTATTATACAACTGTGTGTGAGCAGACACCACACACACACACACACACACACACACACACACACACACACACACACACACACACACACACACACTGGAGGAAGACAGATGCCTTTTATTCATTGGTTGTGAGGAGGATGGACGAATGTGTCCGCTGGGGTTTACACACACACACACACACACACACACACCCACCACACACACACACACACACACACACACAGTAGTTTTTGGGGGGCTGGGCACCAGATGAGCGTGGTGATAGAGACAACGAGCAGCGTCCTCTCCATCTGTCTCACAACACACACACACACCACACACACACCACACACACACACACACACACACACACAGTAGTTTTTGGGGGGCTGGGCACCAGATGAGCGTGGTGATAGAGACAACGAGCAGCGTCCCTCTCCATCTGTCTCACACACACACACACACACACACACACACACACACACACACACACACACACACCAATAGTCACCAGCTGGAGCTACCAGAGAAAGTGTGTGTGTGTGTGTGTGTGTGTGTGGTGTGTGTGTGTATGTGTGTTTTAATTTGAATATTAAGGATCAGTGAGATAATAAAGTTGCGTATTTGATTAGGACTTAAAAAGGTCAACGCAGCTCATGTTTGGGAGGAGGAGGAGGAAGAGGAGGGCGAGCTGCGACTCGAACGAACCAAAGTGTCTTTTTTATTTAGTTTTTCTATGATTTTCAACATCAGAATTCTGAAGACTGTCTGCAGCAGAATAAAGAGAAATCCTCCATCATCAAGTTTTTCTAAACACTGGGACCCGTCTCTCTCTCTCTCTCTCTCTCTCTCTCTCTCTCTCTCTCTCTCTCTCTCTCTCTCTCTCTCTCTCTCTCTCTCTCTCTCTCTGTGTGTTTGTGTCTCTTGTCTGTCCAGGACGTGTCGTGTCTGAACCGGGACACCAGTAAGGTGATCGTGGTGGACTGTAAGCGGGAGGCGTTCAGCCTGCAGCCTTTTAACGGCATGGCCCTGAAGAAATGGGACGGAAACTCAGACGACCGGACGCTCTACGACCTCGCCAACTTCCTCAAGAGTAAGACACCAAGCAGAGACTCACAGGGCTCCATCATCTCCTTCCTTTCTCTCCTTTTTGTAGGAGTTGTTGCATTTAATATACTTTTTGTACAGATTAAACAAGACAGGTTTATTTAGTGAGATTCAGACATGAGACTGAAATCCATCTTCTTTACTCACCTCAGAAAGCAAATAAGTGCATGTTCTAAATATTTGAGCCATTTTTTAAAAGTAAATAAAACAGGAACTTTGATACACAAAGATCAAGAACTTTAGTGGATCTCATCGCTGATGAACATCCAGACCAGCTGGACAATGGCATGCCTCCAGTGTTAAATTATTTCCCGTGGTAGTCTCAGCAGTGGTGGAATAGGTACTCAGATCTTGTACTTAAGAAATACTCTGTGACAAGTAGGTCAAGGTTGCTATGACCTTGCATCCCTCTCATTCTTGTGAAGTCAATATCTCAATAAAGCTGTGAGGGGATTTCCTTAAATTTGACCCAAACGTACACTTGGACAGAAGAACAAAACTGATTAGACTTTGGTGGTCAAAGGTCAAGGTCACTGTGATCTTGTCTGTCTCATTCTCGTGAGCGTGATATCTCAAGAACACCTTGAGGGAATTTATTCAAATTTGGCACAAACATTAACTTGGACTTAACTATGAACTGATTGTATTTTTGTGGTCAGAGGTCAAGATCACTGTGACACTGTGTTACAAACAGAGAGAATATAAGTTTAAAATAACTATCGACAGAGAGATGACAATAGATTCATGGATATATCCACTGATGTCGTAATAATTTACATCTGTTAGATTCATGATTAGATGATAGATGATAGATTCACATGAAAATAACAAAAACGTGAAATGTATGTGTTTTATTAATGTTGCGTCTCTTGTGTGGCAGCCATCGCTCTGAGCGGAGTGGACGACGTACGTTCGGTGTTGGAGAACTACGCTCTGGAGGACGACCCCATCGAGGCCTTCAAACGCAGACAGGCTCAGCTGGCAGCGGTAGGAGACGAAATCAAACGCACCCTGAGTTTGTTTTGTCTGGATGTTCTTTATCTGATCTGATTGTCCGTCTGTCCGTCAGGAGGAGGAGCAACGCCTGGCTGAAATCTCCCAGCAGAAGAAACAGGGACTCTCCCTCGGCTCCATCACTTCGCGGTTTCTGGCGCTCCAAACAGCAGTGAGCCCCGCCCCCTCCCTCACACTTCCACCAATCGCAGCCCGGCTCGCCATCTGCGTCGAGGGGAGGGGCCAGAGGACAGAGAGTGAGAGGGGAGGGAAGTGGGGGTGGACCTGCGTACTGTAGCTGAGCGGACCCTGCATCCAATCATGTCTCAGTGGGCGGGTCTGCGGCGTTTGAACATTGGCCGTCCTCTGCACCAATGAGAGAAGCACTTCCTGTTCTTGTTGGAAGCGGGGCGTCGGCGGCCCCCTCCCTTTGGTCATCCTGGTGTCACCTGATGCGTATCAAGCTGCTGATTGGCTCAAAACAAACAAACAAGAGACAGAGGATCCAGGTCAGGATGAACTCTTGTTGTTGGCGGTTTGGAGGCTGCTCTGAGATCAGCGCTGCTATCGCCACTCCAGCTCTGGTCGGCCCCGCCGCTCGCAGGATCTGACCTGAGATCAGCAGTGCTCTGTCCCGTACCTTCAGAATGTGTATTTAATTTTATTTTCTATTCCTGTGTGTGTGTCAGACTGTGCTGCTGCAGACGGTGTTAAATCAGAAATATTGTTTATAAGAAATAAAGATAAACAATAAGTAGTATTGTTAAGAGTTTATTCGATATGTCCGACTGTCTGGGCGTCCAGCGGTGGTGGCGTGGACGGGAGATCGCCTCGGCTTGTGGCCACAATGACGACTGTAACGGCAGCTGAGCTGATGGTGGAGAGGAAGGACGAATGAAAGCTGCCGTCTGATCTCTTCCATCAGTCAAAGGATCAGTCTGGTGTTTCAGATCCCGTCCCATGTCGCGTTGTTATGCGTTTCCTATATTCAGTCTTGTGCCCAAAATGGACCATCGCCAGAGTCGAGTCAAACCGCACTCGACCGTCTCCAGAGGGTTCAGGTGACATCAGATGGGCTTTGTAATCATTCAGAGATGATTCTTTGAGGACGTGGAGGTCTGTGGACAGAGAATTATTTCCCAATATGACAGATTTGTTCTGTTCTGACATTTTTTTTATGTCTTTGTCGTCTTCTGCAGTCAATGAATGATGACTTACATGAAAGAAGCGCGGTGATATCTTTGGTCGCGGCTCTAAAACTATGATAAATCCTCTGAACATTGGCCGTGTCGTCTCCCCTCCAAACATCTGAAAAGAGACGGGATCCGAGAGCTCAGCTGCCGTTCGTCTTCATGTGCTTGCTGAAGATTGTATGACTCGTGCTGATGTGAACTCCCCATCGACGTCCTCAATAAAGGAACCAAACCAACATGTTGTTACTGCTTATTTAACGGTCTTGAACGCAGCTTTTTTGTTCTCATAAATTCAGCCTTTTTTGACCGAAGTTCATTCCTCCTATCAAGGTATAAAACTGGAATCTGCTGCTCAACACGATTGATTTCAGTCCTCCCAGTTACATAGTTTTAATTACTCCTGACTCCAGTTTTTCCTTCGCTGTTTACAACCTTTGAATTTTTTCCCCAGTTCCTCCCTGAAACTGAATTTCCCCTCGTTTAGGATGCTTCCAGAAAACAACCAGATTTTAAAATATTCTTTCACTCAAACCAGATGTTAAATAATGTTAAATACAGTGGAAATAAAAAGTTGACACACGCCTGTTAAAGTGTGAGGTGTGTGTGATGTTAAATCAGACCAAGATGAATCATTCAAAACTTTGCTTTTACCTTTAATGTGACTTGTAGCTGTAAGGTTCAGCTGAAAAACAACCAGATCTTTCAGGGGGAAAATATATAGAAACAAAGAAACAAGCTTATAATGACCTGGTTGCATCAGCCCTCAAACTGATACTTGGTTGAAGCTTTTTGATCACATTACAGCGTTCAGTCTTTTTGGATCAGAGTCTATCAGCAGGCCACATCATGACTTCACAATATTTTCACATGTTCCTGGCAGAAGTGCTTCAACTCTGTCAGACTGCGAGGGCGTCTCCTGTGCACACCCCTCTGCAGGTCACCCCACAGACTCTCAGTTGGATTTACGTCTGGGCTCCAAAACTTGCCCTTCTTTTGTTAACTTGGATGTATGTTTTGGGGGCTGTTAAAATAACAAATTCATTTTGATTAATTAATCATGGAAAAATAACATGTTAAAAAAAAACTGATGAATTGTGCTCCGCGGTGCCCTTTGACCCGGTGCGTCATTGAAGGCCACAGTAGCTTTGTCACATGATGGAGGCAGATGCGATGACGCTGCTCTGCCCCGTAAATGGAACTTTTACATGTAAGAAATGCCCAGACTGAGCTGCTGATAGGAGCACTGTTCTCTGCAGGTTCTGCAGTAAGGAATTTTCGTACAATCGAAGCACTTCAAACCTGAAATATCACCTCAACACAAAGCATTTAGCAGCAAACTCAGATGTCTGAGCTAGCACAGCCTCTGATGCTAACCCCCAAATTCCACCAGATGCATGTTGGTTGCGTCTGCGCGCCAGAACGGCAGCGGAGCCGATACATTTCAATTCTAGTCAATGTGTGTGTTTCCACCGGCTGCGGCTGTGCTGCGTTTCGGCTCCGTCACAGCTCATATTCAGGCGTAACGTCGTGTATTAATGATACTCGTTACTTGGAGAGGTTGGAAAAAAATATATGTTTCTTCCCTGTTCCAAAATTTTTATATCACAAAAAACTAGCATTTCAGGAGGAGTGTGTAGACTTTTTACGGTTTACTTTCTTTGAGTAGTTCAGTACATGGAGACTTTTTAATTGCGCGGGTTTAAGCCTCAGTAATATTCCTTCTGTGCGGAGTACAAAAAGGTTTTCCTCGTGTTCACTTCTCCGAGCCTCAGATGGTAAAGAATCAGTTTATGATGGTGTAAAGAGAGCACGTGCAGTTCTTCCATCTATTTCCAGAACTTTTAATGGGAAAACAAAAGTTGAAATCAGACCAAACCTCAAATTTTTCACATTCTTTAATTTAAAGTAGAAACCCTGCTTCCTTAAAGCCTGTAAATCTGTTTTGCCCTCTCTGTTGGACTTCACAGCCACCCAGCTTTTTAATCCTGGGAAGGTGTCGGCACAGTTAACACCTCCTAAAGGCAGTGAAAGTCCCCCTGGCCTCATCAGCCTGGTATGGAGAGCAGTCTCTGTCAGCAGGGAATGATGGGAAACGATGGCGGCCTCCACCAGCAGCAGCAGCTCTGGATCGGCACCAGACAGAAGTTTATTTTGCCAGATGTAGTAGCGTGTTACTGCCAGGAAAAAGAATCGGTTCCAAGAGAAGGGATTAATTAATTCTCATGGCAAATAAAACTAACGTGAAAATGATCTTGACAAAATTCTGATGGAAGAAATTAAATTAATGAGTTGTTTTCCAACCTGATTGCCAGAGAACATGTTGGCATTTAGTGGATACATTGAAACTTTACATTTCAACACCGTGGTGAACATGTGGTTAAGTTTAGGCACAAACACACACGGTTGCGGTCAGATAAGGATCAGAGCTGTGTTCCAAATCAGTCTGTTTATGCCTCTGTGGCACGACACATTGTGTTTTCAGGTTGGTGGTCTGTCTCCTTCTCCTGTACGTGACATCTCATGGTCCAAGGCTCAGCCTCGAGACGCTCACTGGCGAGCTCCCCGCCCATATCTGGCTCCTGAGGGAGGCCCAGTGTCCCCATGCTGGGCGAGGTCCTCTGTCTCCGAATGTGCTGTTTCATCGTCATCTTTTGAACCTCTTGAGAGGTTAGGGAGAGGAGCTCGGAGTAGAGCCGCTGCTCCTTCATGTCGAAAGGAATTACATATCTCATCTGGCCTGGGAACACCGCAGGATCCTCCAGGAGGAGCTGGGAAGTGCTGCTGAGGAGGGACGTCTGGAGTACTTCAGCTTCGAATAAGCAGGTGAAAATGTTCTTTTTCTTCTGTCATTATTGACCAAAGCAAACAAAACAAACCTGAAGAGATGAAAACCGCTTCTTGAATTTTGTACAGCCATGACACTGAGGACGCTTGGTGGCCACCAGGTCGGGCTAGTGGCCACTTTGCACTTGTAGTCTGCCCTGAGACCCAGTGAGTAACCAGTGGCGTGCACAGACCATCAGGGGGTTAAACGTCCTGGATAAAACCAAAGTGGAAAATTAGAGGGGAAACTTTTCGCCTCCTCTAAACTTCACATAAAGTGAGAGAACTCCAAGAGACCTGCCAAACTCTTTATTGAGAATATATTATAAATATTAAATCCCTCTTACAAGCCCATAAACTGTTAACTGGAAACAAAACAAAGAAGAATCAAATCAAATGGAAGCAGTAACTCTCGTGTTTCTTCAGCCGGAGGATCGGCCTGCTGCCGAGGTGTAAAGCAAACAGATTAAAGGCTCCTCGCACAGTGAATCTTCACTGCAGCTCAGTGTGTGAATCTCTGCAGGGACTGAAGAGAAGCAGCTCAGGATGGTTTCCAGCTGTGTGTGAAGCAGTTTAAATGGAGGCTGACGGAGCTTCAAGATTAGAAATTAGATGCTTCTGTTTGTAGAAGTCTCAGTGTCTTTATAAATCCTGTTTTTACAGATTAGATGTTGGGAGTAGGAGACCACAGGCGAGCTCATTTTCTGGATCAAAGAACGGTAAATAAAACCTTATTAGGAGCAGTAAAACTTCACTGTTGGGTCGATATCTCTTGATAGAGGCATGCCAAAGAGTTAAGCTGTTTCATCTGTGGCGAGTCCTCTTAAATGTGGGCGGGGTTGTTGTCACTCACTGCTCCGTCCAGCACTCTCTGTATTTCCTCATCAGCGGTGACACACATGGAAGTCTGCACCTGGTTTATCGTCCACAGAACGAGGCTGCACGCCCACATTTTCAGAACAAAATAGAACAGGCAGGAAATTGCTGTATTTGTAGGACCTGAAGCGGCACAAATGTGTCCTCATTTACCTCCTTAACAGCCTGTCAGAATAGTTTTACTACGGAAGAAACCGCTGCCTCCATCTCTTATTTCACAATGTGTTTTTTAGTGTTGGAAAAGATCAAATTTTCCATAAGGAGCTCGACATTGTTGTTGTGACAGTCGACATGCCTAATGACTGGAGCCGTAATGCACATGTGCGAAAAGTCTCCATTTTCAGAGGAACTGCATCCTGCAAGTTTACATGACGACAGAGACGCTGCTGTTTCCAAAAAAAATGCACACTGGAACCCGTTTTCCGAACGTTGCATTTTCAGGCACCCAAAACGCTGCTGTCGTGTAAACGATCGGCCAAAACGCAACTAAAGTTTACCGTTTTCAGTTGAAATCGTGGTCGTATAAACGGGACCTGACAGAAGATTGAAAATCTCCCAGCAGCTTATTAAACACTGTATCGACCCGCACATGTACACTGTCCCCTCACTTCATTTTTTTAACATATATACATATTTATTTTAGTTATTACTGTTATTTTATTTTTGTTATAAATGTATTTGTCACCTTTTTCTCCCCTTTGTTTTACATGAATGTTTCAGTCATTATTATAAACTGATACGTGTTGCTGTTCTGCAGATTCACTGTTGGAGTAACTCATGTCACTAAATGCTTTTGAGACAGTTTCTAAAATGCTAATAAAATATGTTCATTTAAAAAAAAAACACTTGTCTTTGTCTAGACATGTTTTACCCACAAATACAACATGCTACCATTATTAGCACAAGCCTGTGGTACATTGTATAGATATAAATGAGCCTTGTGGCTAGCGGACTTTTCCTCTACTCCTGATAAGTGTAATAAGCCCTGGATCAGCAGGGAGGTCAAGGGTTAACTGTGACATCATAATATCCTGCAAAAACACTTTTCTGGCCATTAGTCACCGTCACAGCTCAGAAACAGAAGGAGAGACATTGGGTTAGATAGTGAATTGCTCTCACTCTGGAGCTGCTGAGATCCAGCATTTGGAAAGTACAAGTGCAACATGACGGGTACATGAACACACTCGAGTGCGAGGCGGTAATTCTAGTCGTTCATATTTTCATTAAAAACTTTTTTATTTTATATTGATGTTTCTTGATTTTTGCTGTCCTTGCTCTTGTATTCATTTCTCTTGTCGTGCACCAGGACACTAAAATGAATTCCTTGAATGAGACCTGGCAGCAAACTGGACTCTGAGACGCCTCCTTTCAGTTAGTGGAGGTAACTGTGTGAAACTGTTACAGAAATCAGCTACAAGTAAAAGTTCTGCCCGAATACTTCATGCTGCAGTCAGTCCACAGCAGACACACTGTGACTGTGTGTTTATTGACTCTTTGATATGAGCACATGTTAATGGCAGCAGCCAGCGCGCATGCAGATGTTAATGTGGTGATGCACGCGCGTCCTCGCGCCTTTTGAGTCGTGCTAATGACGGACTTTGACGGCAGCGCGTGAAATGAGGAGAACAAGTGGCGGAAGGAGGGGGCGGGGCCTCACACTTAACCTGCTAACTATCAGGAGCGAAGAATGAGGAGCAGCTCTCCCCTCCTCCTCCTCATCTCCCCTCCTCCTCCTCCTCCTGTCCTCAACGGACAGACGACCACGTGCCAAATGATGCCTGCGGGTGTGTGTGTGTGTGTGTGTGCCGCTGGCAGTTTATGAATTAACCATATTCATAAACATTATCATCTGAAATCCCAAACTGTTGATTTAATCTGTCAGTTCAGTGTTAACGGCTCTTTCCCTCAGAGCACGTGCTCCGGTCAGGGAGGAGGAGAGGAAGAGGAGGAAGAGGAAGAGGGATATAAATATCTGAAACTCCCATTTTCTCTCCATCACAACAGAACAATGTCAGTACTCCAAAATCCACGCGTTGTTTTATTAAAATTATTTGTACATAAACGTGCAGACTGAATTATTAATTATTTCAGTGTCACTGATGAACAGAGACACCTGATAGTTTATTTTCTAAAAAAACAAAAACCAACCACACCTGCTACATTTAGGTCAAATCAGTGAATTCACTGAATAAACTTTCTGTGACACCAACACATCTATTCATGTTTGGTGCACAGGGCCGACCCTGGACGTTTGGGGGCCCTCTTACTGTAAAGGTGGACTGATAGTTGTGTCGGCTCTACACAGAGCCTACACACATGGCCTACACTGTAGTGAGCATTTATTCCTGTGCGGTGGTGTGTCTGTGTCACTCTGCAGTTAAGCTGGAAACACGCATCAAAAAAAGACGCCTCTATTATTTTCATTGTATAAACCCTCAGCGGTGGCAGCTAGACATGCGCCGGCGCTCCTGGACATGCCGTCCTGTGGCACTTAAAGCCACTGTCCTATTTCCAGCCTCACCACCTCTGGAAGTGGACACACCAGCTCCCGTAGCTGCTCTAACGACCCACAGTCCCATCATTATAAAGACAACGACCAAATGGATGCTAAATGGTGGTCAAGCTGCATATTTTTGCCGCTCTGTGAGGCTGATGCAGAAGTTAGCTTCGCCCTGCTCCCTCGTCAATAAGCCTGCAGGATTTCTCCACTGGATTTTGAATTATTGCAGAAAGTAAACTGTGGAAAACAAACTTTTATGATACTTACATGTTTTGTTCAGCAAAACAATCCTCACTAATGAACACCACTTTTATTATTGTTGAGCATAAACACAATCGCCAAAAGGAAAAAGCTAATGTTAGGTTATAAATGAACTTCACTATGGATGTGACGGCCAAGATGCCGAACTCAAGCGGGAGTCCACTTTAGGTGCTCCAGAATTTTATTCTGATGACATATAAGACATTTCCATCCAACATAAATGCAGGCAGAGCACAAATTGGTTGGTAAAAATTCAATATTTTGTGGCGGAGGACGCCCACCCTCCTCTGTGGAAGTCAAATCTTCACCCTACTGTCTCAGACATATTCTTCTGCGCGTACATTTGATTTCATGTCACAGTCAAACAAATCCATCAAAGAACTTTTTCAGTCTCTCGTCTCCACTCACGTTCCCACAGCGCTGTGTCCTGCAGGTGTGAACTCGGGAACAGCGCAGCAGAGAGGAGCTTTATGAGTCCGACCATTTGCCCTGCAGCAGCTCGGCTTGTTTAGCTGTCACATGCTAACAGCAGGACAGAGAAGTGACACCTTCAGGACGCTGTGATGAACCGAAGCCGCTGACGACACACAATTAGTCCAGGGCAGGTTTGATATCAGGACTGAGGAGCGACACATGTGACTCAGAGCAGGTCAGGGATCCTGTAGTGCCACATTCTGAGCATCAGGAACTTTATTTCCAGCAAACGGTTAAATTTTTCTGCAGAAATTTGTGGTTAAAATTTCTTTTTTTTTTTCAATAAAATAAAAGTCCTTTGCTGCTTTAATGTTTTAATTTGTGGGTTTACACCTCCACCTCTTCATTAAACTGTTTGTTATATCGTTGTTTATTTTAATAAATGTCTATTTATCTAAAACATGTATTTATATATTCGGAAATGAAAGTTTCAGATGTTAAGTTTGTCTTTTTAATAACAAAAGTTGCATCAAATAATTTCTTTCTATGAAGGAACTCTGAGCTCCTGAGCAGCCAATCATCTTCCACCTTCTGTCTCCTCAGGTGAAAAGGGGGCGGGGCTGAGTCGAGTCATGATCCGCAGGTAAAAAGCTCTTGTTTGTCATGTACACATATTGTGATGTTCGTGTATTTATTAGTGAAGAAGAGCCGTTTGTCTCGCCGCGGTCTGCGCATGTCTGCGCAGGTGTCAGTCTCCACACCTCGCGCACATGCATGAGCTCCTCTCCGCTCACACCTCCGCAGACTTTCCCACGGCTCGGTCTCTTTCACACCTCCTCCTCCTCCTCCTCCTCCTCCTCCTCCTCCTGAGCACGCGCCGTGTGTTCTCTCACCTCAACAAAAGCTCGCGTGCCGCCTCTTTTAGGACCATTTGGGCAGTGTGAGGACAAAAGGTGCTCAGATTAAAGAGAAGAAGAAGAAGAAGGTCACTTTGCTTCTGTTACTGTGTATTTCTACTGCACTACATTTATATTACAGCTTTAGTTATGATGCATTATTACAGATTAAATCACGCTGCAGTTTATAAAGACACATTAATGCATCAATAACTATAATATAATAGTATAATAAATATTATTCTGCAGAATTAGTATTTTAAGTTGTTTAGGTATATCCTGATGCTAACTGTGCTTTCACTTCAGCAACAATTGGAAATCAGGACTTTGTTAACAGAATATTTTTACACAGCCATATTATCAGGTATAAAGAAAATAATAAAATAATTTAACATTAAAAAATGAAATAAAATAAATTCAAATAAAATAAATAAAAATAGGCCTACATTTAAAAAGAAAATGTAAAAACAAAAATAAAATGAAATAAAGTAAAAAATAAATAAAGAATAATATTAAAAATAAAATAAAAGTTGTGGTTCTGATTTTAAAAATATAAAACAAACATGTCTCTAAATCAAACCCTCATTTTAAATCCATTTTGCTGAGTGTCGGGTTTAATTGGATCCAATGGATCACAGCTGTTCACAATCACAGAACTTCACTCTGTGTTTGAGCACGCGGTTTGATGCTGACGTGCGCGTGACGGACCAAAGTGACAGGGGCCAGAGGGGCGCGTGGCGTGCCTGGTCTTTTGTGGAATCTGACGACCTGCAGGAGGAGAAGCAGGAGGAGGAGGAGGAGGAGGAGGAGGATCGATAAGCAGATGGCGCGCGATCGAAGATGTGCATATTGCGGGCTGATGGAGACGATGCTTCCTGGTGTTGTGTGCACGCGTCCCCCTCCGTGCTCTCCAGGGAGCGGACGCTGCACGTGCTGAGCAGGTATTATTATTATTCTGCGTGTGATGGACGGGCGCGTGCGTCACATTAATGAGCATTATCAGAAGAGAAATCAGCTGATGAAATCAGGAGCTGCTGCTGGAGAAACTAATGTTTCACTCACATCAGCAACAACATGAAAACAAAAGTATTTTTTCTTGGCTGATGTGAAGTTATTAAGAGAACGAGTCTCTTCTGTTTCCTGAGGGGACAGTCAGGTGTTGCAGCAGCACAGAGACATAGAAACAAACATACATGCACTGTAACATGTCAGCTCCACCTGTAACAGTGAGCAGCAGCTGATCATGCAGCAGGCGAGGGGAGACCTGGACTGGACCTGGACTGGTCGGCACACGCTCACTCTTTTATTTCTCTAACAAAAGTAATGTTGGAATATTTTAACCAGCAGAAAATGAAAGGGCAGCATCAGGGCCACACTGCCCGCGTGAGCACTGCTGTTCAGCTGCGTCTGGACTAACCTGAGAGACACTGACACGCTTTTGCATGATCCATACATACATGGCATCAGGACACGCAGTGGGACAACATTACAATTAAGGCAGTGGGAGTCCATGCTGGGGGGGAGGGTCCATCAGCCACCAACTTTCACCCAGGAGGCCGGTGTTTGCTTCCAGTAAGATTGTAGAGTCAAACCTGCACATAATGTGACCGAGCTCATTCTCATCTCCAAGTCGTCATATCCTACAACTTTGTCAGTGATTTCGGCCTCAGACACCAAAAGCCACCTGTCGCTGCAGTATGACACGTGACCAGGCGGCCATTGATCCTTTCGTACAACCTGGTCTCACTCTGAAGTCGTCGAAATCCGGCGCTTGGTCAGTGACTTCCAGCGTCAGACACAGATGCAAATGCCGCCCTGTCACATCGGCTTAATACACTGCAGGTCACAGAAGTTGTTTACTGGCGCCCGGCGGTGTCAGAGGGAAACACGGCTGGACAACAACGACTGTAAAGGCAGCAGATGTCTGATGCCCAACAACCACTAACTTTCACCTGATCTTTTTTCTTAAACCCAACTATGTGCATTTGTTGAAAGAAAGAAACAAAACATAAATTCTCGGTGTTGTATGACGTAGTGCTTTTATTTTGAAAGAGACTGTATGCAAACTGTACATTTCCTGTGAAAACAGGAGTGTATTTTGAAAACGTCAGTCATATGTTGATGTGGAAAGTCTACAACTTGGCGGAGACATGTGACAAGGTCAGAGTGTGAATGCTCGCTGCCACGTGACGAAGATGAATCTGTTGTTTTCGAGTCAGTCGTGGGTGGCGACCAAAGTGATGCTGTAACGAGCTGTTTGGTTCTGGAGCAACTATCATTACTGAAATGTTATCAGTAATCAGTTACACTACTCGTTACTGGAGAAAGTAATGTTATTACTGTGGCATGTTACTGGTGCCATATGAGGTGAAACATGTATTCTGTATGAGCTCACTGCAGCTTCATCACAGATCATGTGACCTGCACCTCTTTTATTTTCCTAAATAACAGTATGGTGACGTCACAGTGATCAGGGACAGTCTGCGGGTTCATGTTTGTTTGTTTGTTTGTTTGTTTGTGCTTCTCTTCAGCGTGACGTCATGTTTACTGACTCCGCTGCTGTTGTTATTGATGTTGTTGTTTATGGTAAATTAAAACCTGGCCGGTGGCACGCGGACGCACGCGCGCGAAGACAACTTTCATTCACTGTTTGGATCGTTGTTTACAGTCCGCGTGCGGGCTTGTCTCATCTCATTCATCTACGCGCAGCTTTTGTCTCGCGCCGCCGCAGGACACACACACGCGTCTGGATACAAACACGGTGACAATGGGAGGCTTGTTGTGTGTGTGTGTGTGTGTGTGTGTGTGTGTGTGTGTGTGTGTGTGAAGCGTGCCGTGGGTGGAGTTTGGATGGGTGGTGGTGGGGGCAAAGTCAGAGCCAGCGGAGGCACGCGCTGCCCTCATTAGTATGACAATAGAGGGCGAGGTGGGTCGCGAGCGCCAAAAAAAGAGGGGGGAGGGGGGCAACACACACACACACACACACACACACACTTGGCCCACCTGGTCACCTGTCCTCGTGTCACATCTGTGGATTTATTACAGATACTCAGCGGTGGAAGAAGTTTAACTTGTTTTTAACCTTAAATAAATTGTGACTCATTTTATTTAATGACTTTATTCAGGATGGATGAATCTGTAATGACACATAATACTTTATCTTTATTATATTTTTATTAATAATCTGAATCTGTGAAGTAACTAAAGTCATCAGATGAATGTAGTGCAGTAAAAAGTACAATATTTTTTCTGGTGACTGAGTCGATACGACCTGAATCTGCAAAGTGCACAATGGAAATGAAACATAGTGAAAAGTATAATATTCCCTCTGAAATGTAGGAGAAGGAAAATGATAGAAAAATGGAACATTTAAATTTCAGATTATTGATCCCAAACTGGGAAATTCTTACGTTAGAGCTGCAACCAAACAGTATGTGGACAAAAATATAAAATATATACAGAATGAGTAGCACTAAAATTTAAAATATACAAGAAATATAAAGGAATAAAATAAAAATCAAGAATATCAAATTGCAGGAGTGCTGAGGACTAATGGAGTTTGGCTGGCAAAAAACTTTATTCACATGTTCACAGTGAACAGAGACAGTTTGAAAATGAACTCCATGTTAATGACAGAGCAGCTCCACACCCTGGAGGAGGTCATTACATACAGCTGGGACACACACACACACACACGCACTTAAAAATGTATCTGATGTCTCCAGATCAAGCCCTCCTCTCTGGTTCTCTCTCCTCCCTTGAGGAGCATTAATTGTCTGCGTGTTAACAAAACCCGTCTGTGACACGCGACACGAGGAGAACAGAGCGTGTGTTTGATGGACACTTTAAAATGACTGTTAATATCTTTGTAAGATTCCTTTAATATTCTCACATCGACTCATCACGTCTGTGTCTCGTCTGTCATGAACTTTATGTCTCTGTCACTGAGCTTGATGTCAGTGAGCAGTGACCTGCTCGCACTTCACTTGGTTAAAGTTTTTACCCCTTCACACTGTGCACGCTGTGATATCTGCTGTAACGTCACAGTAACACCGTCGTGCAGACTGGTGACTGTGACACATCACAGTGTCCATTTCAAATCCTTACTGAGCCTTTATTAGCACCAGGAACTATTAATAACTGGGCTGTTTGTTTCTTAGGGACTGTTTGTTATTGATGACAGAGGAAGGTGCTAAAGGAGGAGGCATGCCAAATATTTTTTAAACACTCAAGTTTCTTTATTCTAAGGGAGGAACATGTAAACCTTCATTCATCACAGCCACAAAGTGTAAAAAACAGAACTTTGATTTTAAAATGTCTGACGGTCCTTGGACACACCGTGTACGATGAAGAATAGGTCACCACACCTGAGCTTCATCAGTCCGTCATATTCTCATCCCAAGTGATCAAATATCTCCATGTTGTCTCTGGACTTTATCATCTGCATATTGTGCGTATCCTCCTGCGTCTGCTGCTGATGTTTTGGGATGTTGCGACCAACGCTGGGCCGTCAACAAAAGCACGTAGACATGCACAGTTTGCATACAGTCAGTACAACACTGTGAGCTGATGTTTTTTCCGTCAACAACAAAAACATGGTTGGGTTTAGGACGGAAGAGTTTGGCTTTACTGTCTTACAGGAAGACCCTGAGCAGCGCTGCTCATGTGGGCCGCTGTGTGTCCCAGCCGATCATTTGCTGCTGGTTAGAATATTCCAACCTGCACTGGCCGCGTGTCATGCTGACGTGAAAGGACAGGTTTGTGTCGTTGGCACCTGACGCTGGAAATCACTGACAAGGTGGCGAGATTTGACGACTTTGGAGTGAGACTCAGCTGTATGAAAGGAGTCATCGCTGCCCAGTGGAGAAGCACACTGCCATGAAAGGTGGCTTTATGCGTCAGTGTCTGAGGCCGAAATCACTGATAAGGTGGCGAGATTTGACGACTTTGGAATGAGAACAACCCGGGACACATAGAAATACAAGCAGACAAAAGAAAAACAAAATGATATCTGAGCTTATAATAGTGACATTCCACCAAAATCACATTATTGTACGTCTTCATTTAAAATTTGGCCAAAAATGAAGCATTTACACGAATGAACTTGTCTTAAACTAAAAATGACATCACACCCCTGCCATCTCCCTCTGACAAGTAAAGAACAGTCCCTAAGTTTGTATCAAAAATCTGTGTTTAATTCTGGAAGACTTTGGTGTGTGTGTGTGTGTGTGTGTGTGTGTGTGTGTGTGTGTGTGTGTGTGTGTGACGCTCTCCGGTTGACCGGGGGGAGGCAGTAAAAGGAGCGTTTGGCCGCTCAGGCTGCTGCTGTCGCCTGACAGTTTGTTCTATTGCCCCGCTGTAATTGTCCCCTCGGCGGTGAAAGCGAATCAAAGCGGGGGCCCCTGTTACTCCCCCCTCCTCCTCCTCCTCCTCCTCCCTCCTCCTGCTACCACGCAGGGCTGATAGAAGACTTCTTGGCACTCCACACTGCAAGAAATGTCCCACCTTCCACCGCTGCTTTCACTGACAGCTCATGTGTTCAGGGCGCAGAGACTTCAAGCTGCACATTTCATCATGTGTGACCTAACCATGACTCTGGGTTTCAATTCTTCACTCATGTCTGTGCAGGTCTCTGCTGCCTGGAAAGGTTCAAATCAATCATGTAAAATAAAAGAATAAAGTGGTGGCGCGCCGTCAGCACTGATCGGAAACTGCCGCACCTGATTTGTAGTAAAATGTGCGCCCGCAGGCTGAAGGCGCTCCTCCTGCCGGACAGGAAGTTAAGACTGATTGAAGGAGTGAATTAAAAGTTTCTGTTTCTGAGCGGCAGCAGCGGCAGCAGCGGCAGAGGAGGAGGAGGAGTTTCCTTCAGGTGGACATTTTTTTGCAGCGCTCCCCCCTCCCCTCTCTCACGCACAGCCCTCCTCCCCCCCGCTCCTCCGCGGTATAAAGCGGAGGTGTAACGCTGCAGTTACAGTCCAGAGTTCAGCAGCCGAGCGGATCTTTACTCTCGTGGTTTTATTTTCCTCCATCCAGCAAGCGGACACACACACACACACACACACATACACGCACACACACAAATACACACATACACACACACCTCCTCTCTCCGTGAAGCCGCGTTTCTCTGCGGAGCCTGTTGACTTTTTACTCCTTCAGTGTCTGTTTCCTGTGGACCCGTTTGGATTTTACGCACTTATTATTCCGTGGAGCTCCGGAGCTTTCTGTGCTGGACGCTCCGTGCCGACACGCCATGGCGCGTTTGTTAGTGTCGTGTCTCCTGCTGTTTGTATCAGCGCAGACGGTGAGTAGCACTGACAGCACACTCACAGGAATTCAGCTTGTGTTTTTCACCTCAGAGCTGCGCTGGTTTGCTTCTTATCCGCTCTTCCTGGGGACGCGGGGTTTGGAGACGTGCGCTTTTACGCGCAGCGCGCTGAGCTATTTTTACAATTTAACGTAGTTTCTACGGGACCTGAAGTATTTATATTTTATTTTCTGATATGTATGGATATCTGACTTGTAAATTATGCAGCACAGAGAGTCTGAAGCCACACACATCACCAGTGTCTGCAGAAATGAAACGAGAACAGCTCATTGTTGAACATTTTCCAGCTTTTACAGACTGACTGTGCTTCTGTCATTGGTGCATTTCTCTATCTGCACATGAGGTGACACGTTACTGACCCTTCTCCTCCCTCCTCAGGCCCTCTCCTCTGGGGTCTTCGAGCTGAAGATCGACTCCTTCACCAGCTCCCGCGGCGTCTGTCGCTACCAGTCCCGGGACTGCCAGATATTTTTCCGCGTGTGTCTCAAGCACTCGCAGGACATTATCAACCCGGAGCCGCCGTGCACGTACGGCACCGCGCTCACAGAGATCTTCGGCGCCGACTCCAACTCCATCTCCGGGAGCGCGCCCATCAGGGTGCCCTTTCACTTCAAGTGGCCGGTAGGTGACGAAAATCACACGGTTTGTCTTTAAAAGACGGAATTTTATCACCTGCAGTCCTGCAGTGATCTGAGTGGCTCACATTAGTCTTTACAAAGCATGTCTTAGTTATTTCAAAGGTCACATTCAGAGGCGTTTGTCACAAGAATTATGAATTTCTTTTACTTCGTAGCCGCGTGAATAAATCAGAGGAAAGAAGCTGAGCAACATTTGAATGAGTTTCCTGCAGGGTGAAACGTGTCTGTGACAGACCTGGTCATTAATGGATCCTCTCGTTTCAGGGGACCTTCTCTCTGATCATTGAAGCCTGGAATGCGGAGTCTTCAGGACTCGAGTCCACAGGTAAAATACAGCTGCTGCTGCTGCTGCTGCTGTAGTGTCGCTGCGTCACCGCTAGGCGGCGACAGCGGCGCTCTTTGCCTCTGAAAACACTCAGTCCAGACAAGAGTTCATGTTTGATGAAAGGAAACACAACTTTATTGCAGGAGTCCAGGTGTGAGCTGACTGTTTACATTTGATCACACAGGATGATACAGAGCTGTGCATTTTGCAGATTTGTCATGAAATGTTTTATCACACGAGGAGTCTGTGTGACCTGCTGTAAAGTCAGTGTGAAGTCAGTATAAAACTTCCCATCATGCAACATCATGAAGACACCACATGAGATGAAAGTCAGGTCTCTAGAAACTCAGCCACAGACAAACATAAACTCTCCACAGGAGTATCATAAAACCTGAAAGTGATCTCTTTGACCTGTTTAACACATCTTCAGGACATTTCTTTTATAATCAGACCTCACACAGTAAAAACTGTCCCCATCTCCTCCCTCATTTATCCAGAGAACCAAAACAACCTCATCAGCCGGCTGGCGACCCGCCGCAGGCTGACCGTCGGGGAGGAATGGTCCCAGGACGTGCACTTTGGCAACCAGAGTGAGCTGCGTTACTCCTACCATGTAGTGTGCACTGAGCACTACCACGGTGAGGCCTGCTCCTCCTACTGCCGGCCCCGCAACGACACCTTTGGCCACTACACCTGCGACGACGACGGGAGCCGCCGCTGCCTGGAGGGCTGGAGGGGCGAGTACTGCTCTGACCGTGAGTCTGAACGATGACCTTTCACTGCTGCTCGCTGTGTCTCTGCCGTCTGTATCTGTGATGTGTTCAGCGACTAAATAATCCAACATGGGATAAAAAGAATACGTTGAAAAATGTGCCAAAAACATCAGAATGGTCCTTTAAGGAATCAGCATGTTGTTGCAACATTAAGTTAGTTGTTTAATCTGTGTTTCACCTCCTGATAGTGAGCTAGTAGTGGAGAGTGTTTCATCTGCTCTAGTGTCTTTATTTTGTTCTACACAGTCCTGTAAGGACGAGACGTTGGAAGTTTTCAGCGACAAGTTTGTTGAGACTTAAACGTGATTTTATTTCTAACCTGTAACGTCACTCAGTAGGAAGTTGCTTCAACTTTCGAGAAGGGTTTCATTGCTTGTTGTCTTTGCCCTCCAGACAGCAGTGCAGGTTATTTTAATTCAAAATAAAAAAGAAAAGTTGAGGCCGCAGACCACATCAGTCCCAAACCAGCTACAGAACCAAAATTGGCTGTAAAATGTTTATTTGTAACAACAGTGAGCCTCCTCCACCTCCTCTCCCTCCGTTTTTATCCTAACGTTTCTTCAGACTGTGTGGGAGGAGGTGTGTGTGTGTGTGTGTGTGTAGGCACAGGAGGGGGTGGAGAATAGGACCCTTGGCGCTTCATTTTTTTGTCCAGCAGCCTTGAAATTGTTAAGTCAAGCAGTTATCAACGCTGTCGCTGGTCCTGGTGGCTGCAGAGGACAAAAAAAAAGAGAGATCTTAGAGCTTCTGTTGTTTCCAGTGTGTGTGTGTGTGTGTGTGTGTGTGTGTGTGTGTGTGTGTGTGTGTGTGTGTTGGCTCTGAGGTCTGCTCCTTTTGTTTTTAGCTCAACAGTCGGCCCCCAACCCGCCCGTTTTAACAGGGACACGCGCTGGAGCTTAATGTGCGCTGCCTTGCGTGAAAAGAGACGGCATGTGTTGCTTTTGTTGTGTGGGCCAGCTGCTTCGCTCAGTACTTAACAAGCACTTGTAGGGGAGTGTGTGTGTGTGTGTGTGTGTGTGTGTGTGTGTGAGGCCCTGAGAGGGGAGGGGGCGTTGTTTTGTGATTGAGTGAAGAACATGAGACACACGCACTCATAGTAATATTCTCTCCTTCTTCCTCCCCCTTTCTCCCTTTCCCTCTCTTCCTTTGACTCCCTCCCTCCCTGCGTTCCCTCTCCTCCTCTCATCAGCCATCTGTGCAGCGGGGTGCAGCGAGGGGCACGGCTTCTGCGAGTCTCCAGGGGAGTGTGTGTGCCGGCAGGGCTGGCAGGGCGCGCGCTGCGACGAGTGCGCCCGACACCCCGGCTGCCTCCACGGGACCTGCCAGCAGCCCTGGCAGTGCAACTGCAAGGAGGGATGGGGAGGCCTGTATTGTGACCAAGGTGCGTTCAACCCCCCAAAACAACCCCAGCCTGTCAGGTTGACAAGCAGCTGACTGTTCATTCACCCGCCCACCCCAAAAACACGTGTGCTTCTGTCAGTTTTCTCCCAGATTAAGACAAAAAAAAGAAGCATTTTAGGATTTAGCGCTCAGCAGGAAGTTTAAGACACAGACTAAACGTTGCCTGTTAAACCAAACAACTGACCCATAAATGATGTCTCTAACCAGCCTTTAAATGGCCAACCATCGTCTCAGACTCCAGATGTTGCCTGGTCTGTTCTCAGCTTTGGCTGTGGTTGAGTAACAACTGCAGATGGCGTCAATTAAAATTCATTAAAATGTTAATTTGAGGGTTGATGAGCAGGGCAGAGCTGCTGTGCAACTGAACAGAAAAAAAGAGCGGATTATATCGTTGTTTCTGCATCTGTAGCTCTGATCTTTCACTCCTTTTCTTTCTCTTATATAACTTTAACATTTCCTGTTTAGTCGTATCAACTTGCAGAGACATGAAACTTGTCTTTATCAGTCGACATCATATCTTCAGTTATGTTAATCTTGCCTCAGAGCCAGACAAATCTGTGAGCTCATTTATTTCCTCTGGCAGATGCGTCTGCTTCAGATAGATTTCCTGCTGACCTCAGGCGGGTCGGGCCAATCACAACCGTTAAGCTAACACAGGGTGAGATTTTGGCGATGCCTTCTCGCTTTACTCAAAATACTTGATGATGTTGTTTCTGGCTCACGCCGGGGACCCTACATGGAGCTAGCTTAGCAAAGAGGAGCGTCGTTGAAGCATTTTCAAAAAAAAGATGGCTGCAGCAGATGTGGAACGTTCTGTAGGAGTTAAAATTCTGATGGCAAAAGCGGCGACACTCGTTAAAGACTTATCGATGCGACATCACAGCTCATCTTTGCACGCTTGTCTTTTGCTCAGTGCTACGTTTGGTTGCTGTGATTGTTGTAGGTCTGTCCCAGAGATACTCAGCTACCTTTGCCCAGGGGCCACTATGGCAAAACGACAAGAGGCCAGGGGCCGGTTACTAGGCAAACATTTATAAGTAATAGAGATCCTCCTATGGGTTTCTGGATAAACAAGCTAGTTTGATGCCTTTCATGCTCACCATCACTTTATTCATACTTACATTGCTGCAAAAAAAAATTCCCAGTGTGAATCAACTTGTAGTCATGGTCTGAGGGCCAGCCGACGTCCTGTCTGGCCGACGGACTGTAACTTGAGTAACACTGTTCCATCCAATCCCAGAGGCACTTTGATAAATAATTGTTGATAACGCGCCGCTGGAAATCAAAAATAGACTGAGAGGTTTCAGACTATTTGTCCTGGCGCTGCTGAGCTAAGTGTTAACGTTGATGAACTTGAGGACTGAGATGTTCCATGTGTGCAGGAAAACAGACATATTGAATCCATAAAGACTCCAGATTCACACATTTAATTGTTCATCTTCTTTTTTTTAACCCCGCCGTCGTAGCTCGTGAGCACATTATTCAACAGCTGACTGTTAGTTGTCAGAAGTCGGAGTCTACCACCAACTCCTCCACCAGGTTGTAGCTCCTTGATAATGTAACGTTTAACCAAACTGTCTAAAGACGTGATGTCGGCTATCATAACTGTCACAAGGAAATTTAAGATCTCTGCAAGTTCCTGCACAAACAGCGATGAAATGAAACAAAACTTCTTGGAAGGTAATAAAAGAAAAAAGTTTTGATAATATTGTATTAATGACCGAAACGTGTGATCCTGTGAGTTATTTCCCAGGCAACATTAGCACCACGATAGTCTCTGTTTACTCTGTGAACCAGTTCACATCTTGTTTATATTCACACGTCGTTATGTATCATCTGTAGTGGTGCACCAGATTTATTACTATATTGATTAATTAAACATAAATTTAGTAGTATTCCGCCGATTAATCCATCACTTCAAGTACGATAATACTTTTGCTTTATTAAAGAGCAACAGGAAACAATAACTGGTTCCTTTTAATAGACGTGTCTTATTCTTTTAATATTTTGTACATTTACTGTTTTAAAAAATGAAACACAATATTATCCATCAAAAGTAAACTCATGTAGTGCATTTAAGTTCCAGATTACATTCTGGGTTTAAAAAAAGATGTTTTTTTAAAATGCAAAAAGAAATAAACTAAAAAGTGCCTCTGGACACGATTAGATGGGCCAGTGATACTCAAACTCAGACCATGAATATACGTTGAGTCACACTGGGATTTTTTTTAATAGCAATTTATAAAAATGGATATAGATAAAAATTAAATATATATAAAAATAATAGTAATAACAATAACTTTATTTAACTTATTTTATTTATTTAAATATTTAAATAATATATAAAAATAAATAAGTAAATAAGACTCTCAGAAGTACAGCTATCGACTGTAGTGACTCAACCAGTCATCACATACAGACATAATTCATTTAAATCCTTTAAGAGTCTTCATCTTAACTAGCAATCACACTGATTTATGTTAAATGCCTACGTTAATGTTACGTCATGTCAGTTCCGGTCTGTGTACTGGATGCTTTCTGCTGAGATGCTGAAGCATTGACTTCCGTCTATTATGCATCATAATCCAGTTGTACAGTTAATGCACAGCACACAGTTTCATTTTGATTCAGCTTCCCAAACTTTTCTCTGGCCTGACTTCTCTCTTTGCCCCTTGTTATCTCTGTCTTCCTCCATTTTTAAATCTGCTCCATCAAACCACCTCCTCTTAACATCACATATCCGCTACAGTAATAATTTAACGCAGCATCAAGGCAAAAAAATTTGCATTCAGTGACAGAGTTATTTGAGTTTCTGGGGCAATGTTTTCAGCCTTATAGCAATAATATTTTACAGAGATCTTAAGGACAGTAACTGTGAGGTAAACAGTAAAAGTAAACTGCAGTAGTGAAGAAAGGTGAGAGAAAATGAAAATATCCAAATAAAAGCAAATATCCATACAGTATCGTGTCTCCTGATTAAAAACGTATGTAAACATTATGATTTAAACATAAAATACACATTTATAGATTATATAAATGGATTTGTTGTGTCAGCAAGTTTTACTTTAATGTAAAGCAGTTTATCGTCTGCATAAAAAAAAAAAAAAAAAAGTTTCCCAAAACCGACACGGTCTGATTGATTTCACTTCAGAAAGATATCACATTTGTTCAGTAAGCAAAAAAAAAAACATCTCTAGTGTTTTCATCTTTTATTTATTTATTTATTAAGTATATTTATTTATTAAGTATTGATCTAACATTTCAGTTCCCATCTCAATGTCGATGTGTTGGAGTTAGCCAATGAACATATTTTCTGCTGTAGGGGAGGTTATCACTGACACTCTCCTCTCTCTTCAAGAAGTAATGCTTGAACCCCTTATACCTAAAATGCTTGGTAAAAAAAAATGTAGTCATTTAAACTTAATCTACTTCTGGAAAACACACAGAGGGGTGGATCCCTATTTTCAATGATGCCAAGATGACAATACGCAACATAAAACAAAACAACACTGATTTAAATTAAACAAAACATTACATTTATGAGCATATTTCTAAAATATTTATAGGATAAACAAGCTAACCATAACCTTATTGTAAAACCAATTCCAAATTTCATGACTGGAATAAGTCATGTTCAGTAACGCTGTATCCACACTTGGCAGGATGTTTGAATAGGTTGTAATATATCTACAAACCGCTGAGCATTTAAAACCTTAACTTTACATGCTTCCAAAAATAAAGGCATAACAGATACGATTTTTTCAAGTATTAAAATGAATCTCAAATTATCTGGAGGTTGGAGGAGAAGACACCGAATAACTGCTAGCTGTTTTACAATTTGGTGTATATGTAGTTATGTACATGAGGAGGTTTAAGTTGGGTTGAAACTGTCAGGTTGCTGATGTTATGGCCATGTTTAAGACGGAGCTGGAAATTTGGGAACCAAGAGGAGCAAACTGACACATTTCCTAATCTGGAAACACCAACATTTGTCTGTCTAAGATGGACAACAAGTGAAAGGAGAACATTGGATATTCAGATATTGTTAAAGCATGAGCAGACTGAGTTTTAGGGACGGAGTTTCTGGCTCTGTGTTTGCAAAGTTTATAAGTAAAAAGCTTCAGTAGTAGCTGATAGCGATGTGAATCTGCAGCACAATCGTTGTGGAAGTTTGACACAACGTAATCTTCTCATTTGATTCATTATCGGGCAAAGTAAGGTTTTGTCATTTACCATTCTCAACCCATGAAATAAATCTGAGATCCATGCAAAACAAACAAACACACAAACTCTTGATAATTCATTCACGTTTTACATGACCTGCACCATGTACCTCCTTCCCTTGCAAACGTTATTTCTGTAGACAAAACATAGTTTTCTTATCACTTATTAAAAGTATTGCTGTATTACGTTTTGGTGCAAGAGTGTAAGACGGTCATCGCTTGCCAGCTGTTTCAACACCTCTTGGTAAATTGTAGCCCGTATAATGGCTTTGTTCGTTGTTCTGTAGATTTAATAATAATAATAATAATAATAACTTGAATTTATATAGCACCTTTCAAAAAACCCAAGGCGCTTAACAAACAGAAAACAGAAATAAACTTTGAACTAAACTAACTAAACTTAGATTTGAATTTTGTCACTAGGGTCTCTCAGCCCAGCAGGGTGATTCTTCCCAGAGTCCTTAAACATAAAAACTTAAATAAATACAAACAAGACAAGACAATATTTGTTCAAGTAAAACCCTTAAAACCCACAGTTAGTCCCGTACTGTATATAGCACACAAGAAAACATTAAAGCAGCAAGTGTACAACAACTGATGCCCTGCATACAGCAGGAACCCACCTTATATACTGTATCATCATTGACTACATGTTTCTGTTGTCTCACAAACACTGCACGTAACCATTACTGTAGTGGTGCCAGGTAGAGGATGAGATATCAAAATGGAGAAGAAAATAATCATCTCCATGATCTACTGTTTGACCACTTGCTTCACTGCCGAACCAAAGCCTTAATATTTTGATTTAGTGCCAAAAAATTGAAAATGGGAGTCATTTTATCTCTATAACTTCATAGGTTTAGTTTAGCCATAAAAAGACACGTCTACACAAAAGAAATATTTTTGCATCTTCTGGTAGCTGACTCATTAACCAAACCTCGCCGTTACTCTCACTCTGTCTCTAAACTCCAGACCTGAACTACTGCACCAACCACAAGCCGTGCCAGAACGAAGCTTCATGCACCAACACCGGTCAGGGCAGCTACACCTGCACCTGCCGGCCCGGGTTCACGGGCAACAACTGCGAGATCGAGACCAACGAGTGCGACAGCAACCCCTGCAAGAATGGCGGCAGCTGCAAAGTAAGTCATTGCACCGACACGTCTGATGGAGCTGTCGACTGTCTCATCTTCACTGAGCTCAGGAGGGTTTTGTTGAACCAGCCTTTGAAACTTTGAGATGGTCATTTATCAACTTTGAGTCATTTAGCCAAGAGATTTATTCTAGAATCCTTCAACAGGAGCGAAGCAGAACTTTAGTTACTTACAGACAGAAACATAAGCTATAACCTTGTTGTCTCCTTCCATCTCTCCTCCAGGATTTGGAGAACGATTATTCGTGTGAGTGTCCTCAAGGCTTCTACGGGAAGAACTGTGAGATCAGCGCCATGACGTGTGCAGACGGACCTTGTTTTAACGAAGGAACCTGTGTGGAGAACGTCTCCGGCGGGTACAGCTGCCACTGCCCGTCTGGGTTCACGGGCTCTAACTGCGAGAAGAGGATTGACAGATGCAGCAGCAATCCCTGCGCTAACGGTATGAACCACCTGTAACCTGCTGCATTTACGTTAACTCTGTCAAGTCATGAGAAAAAAGAAACCACCCTATCACCTCTGATGTAGGAGATGCTTTTTTTGCTGCTTTGTATTTCTTCTGTCTTGCCCCCCTGACAGGAACAGTAACTTTAGAGTTATTAAAGAATGAGATATGAACTGTGACACTGTTAAAGTTCATGTAAGTGAGCACTTATTATCAACTGTCAGTGCAACATGTGAATAATAAAGTCAGGTGTGCAGGTGGTTGAGATGAAAAAATCAGGAATTCAGGTCTTCATCAATATCAACTCATTTTAATCACTTTTGCAAGAATATAATACAAAAGCATCATCACGAACCAGTCGCACCAAAACCCAAACTCCAGTACCAATCTGTCTGGTGTTAAACTGTCAGCCGTAAGACTGAAAGTAGTCCTGCATAGCAAGACCTATCTCCCGCTGCGCCAGCACTGGAGAGAGGTTCGCCTGAACCCATAAAAATTCCTGTTAAGGGGAAAAAACCCACTATATTTTTTGGCATTTCCTTAAAACAATCACAGTCATCTTGGGTGGTGCTAAGCCCTGGATGCAGCCACAGTACTCTCGCGAAATAGTGTCGGGGGAACCTTGTTTTGGTGGAACATTTGCATGTGGGAGGCGAGCCCTTGTATAAAAACGACTGATAACCACATAAATATTAAGAGAGGTTTTAGTGTGCAGGTTACAAGCTCAGAGGTTGTTGTTTATGTTTCATGCACAGAAAACACTCTCTGGAAATAGGTCTGGCCATATGAGGGTAGATTCGTGTAGATTTTGAAAACAATAACATGCAGATAGCAGATAGGGATGAAGATTAATGTCTGAAGTAGGCTGCCAGTGGCATGCTAACACAGTCTGCATCATGTGAATCAGAGTAGACTGAAGGCAGAATCTGCAAAGTCATTTCCTGCGTTTAGTCTGTTTGTCAGTGAGGCCAGAATGGACCTGTTTACGTCTTCTTTGTGGGACTGATCCAGTCTCCTCTGAATTAATCTGATGCTGCAAACTGGTTAAATAAAGAGTAAAAACATGGAGGTTATGGCATATATCTGAGGGGTGTGATACAGAAGCATCCAGATCTTTTTTGGGACAGTCCTGTCGGTACTTGCCAGCTAGGTTACTTTTTTACAGAAGCCACAAAACAACAGCCGAGCCTTTGATTTGTGAGTTAAGAAAAAACAAGCTCTTAAGCTCAGGAGAGATGGCTGATGCGACGCTGTGATAGTCAGAGACTTTTTTAGAAGTGCAGACTTGAAGGCGGCCGCCATTCAACCTCTTCCTGGAATCAGTTTGTTGTCCTTTCCCGGTGAAGCAGCTCCGGACATTGTTGCATCTTAAGAATCTTGGCTTTTCGCCTCGTAGCTTTGCGACAGACCGTTTTACCCACACTCGTATGCACAGGACGTTCTGTCCAAAGACACGAGCATTAGATATCTGAATTGTGTAATAAGGTGCAGTTAGTGATTCTGGAGAAAGATTAAGTCTCATTTTCAGGCTGTCAAACACCGACACTTTGTGGTTGGTGCTTCGGGCGCCAGTATTTGGCAACCTGGGAATAAGACTCAACAAAGTTATCCAGAATGACAAACTGCACCTTTAAAAGTGGTTGTATTTTGCTTCTGTAGCTATAAACGGTGAGTGAAATCACAGAGCACAGTAGCAGAGTGCAACAGCAAGATATTCAAGGTGAATTATTGTCTAGTCCGTCTTGATCGCTACTTTTTAAAAGCTTCAAGTGACTTAAAATCTGATTGGATGGAAACATGCCGAACTGCTTTTGGTACAAAGCTTCTGTAATGTTTGCGTAGTTGTTCAGTATTTCTGCACACACCCGCAAACACATTTGTAAAAGCTATTTAAACTTATATAATACTTGTAGATTAAGTGATCATTGATTATCTCATCAGCAGAAAAGAAACAACGACTTGCCAAGTGGGTCAAGTGTCCTGTTCCTACTCCTGGTAGGACAAACAATCCAGGTGTTGATAACTCTGAGCTGTGGGTTACTTAATCATTAATTCAGTGTAGTTGAACTAGAATTCACAGCCTCATTGTGCTGTTTAAACAAGCAGACCTGCAACGATTAGTCAATTATCAATTAATTGGCGACTACTTTGATCATCAAATAATCATTTTAGTATTTTTTTAAAGCAAAGAAGCAGAACGTTTGCTGGTTTCATTCTTTTAAATGTAAGAATTTGATGCTTTTCTTTGTCGTAACTGATAATATGCTGAAGATCTTTGGACTTTTGGAGTGTTGGCCAGATAAAACATAATGTGTAGACGTTTCCTTGGGCTCCGGGAAATAACACAGGGCATGCTTCACTACTATAGTCGAGAAAATATTGTGTGTATTCATCGATGACAAAAATAATTATTAGTTACAGCGCTAAAATAAAGGTAAATGCTACTCAGCCGAGGTAAAGGAAAAGATAAGTTGCACCCAGTTTAGCCTTTTTGGAGGGTGCAAGGTGTTTGAAACCTGCATATCTTTCCTCTGGGAGTTAATCTGTTTGTAGATCTAAACTTTCAAGGACTGGATCCACCTGCTGCAGGCTGTTTAGACACATTCAGGCCGTCAGGGACTTTTTTCACAGTTCATCAAACACTAGTGTGTATATCCCTGTTTTTGTGAAACCACCCGATGCTTTCACAGCCCTTCAGTGTGTAGCCTTTATCGTTTGTTTTTTAGCCTTGTGATGACCTCGGATGAATGGCTGTATATCATGAAGTGTAAACTTTCAGTCAGTTAATCATTTATTCATTCAATGTCAATCAATATCAAACTATTTACAAGAACAAGCTGGTATAATGATTAAATTACGCCCCGACAAAGGTTATCGCAAAGAGAACTAGAACATCAGTGATTTACAATCTGACTCTGCACAAACTATGTATACTATAATTACTATACTATAATTATAATTACAGTAATCTGCTGGCTATTAAAACTTTAATAACTTGTTGGACTGAAACAGACATTGTTAGCCTTTTTTATTGTTTCTAAAATAACAGCGGGCACATTTGTCTTTCGTAAGAGTCAACAGTAAGTTCTTAGTGTACCCCAGAATGTTTGTCTTTATTGGCTCAAATGCAGAGATGACTGAATACCTTTGGTTTTATCCTAAATTAACTTCATCATATTTAGTGAGCTAGTGTCAGAAAGGGGAAACACAGATGTATAGTTGTGTGTCATCAGCATAAATATATATATATATGTATATTTCCTGGTAATATTACAATATTACAGAGGAAAAACGGCTCAAGAATTGAGCCCCGTGGAACACCGCAATTAATAGTGCAGAAGCAGTTTCACAGGCCAATTTTTGCTGTAAGATAAATTTAAATTCCAGACTGTCTCAGAGCAAAGTTCTTCATACAAACTCAGTGCTCAGGTCGAAAAGACAGAAACACTGTTTACTTTTGGTGATTGTCTTCCTACTCTCCTAGTTGGACAGCAAAGTTGGAAGCCCCTCCACAATTCTTTGCTGATTAGCTGGATTCGCTATATTCTTTTACAGTTGCAGACATTAACTCGAGGTGGAAACGGCTTACTTGGTTCCCCAAATTCTTTGTATTAACAAAGTATTTAACTTTTATTGGCCAGATTTTACACACAGTGTGCATCTTGTCCAGTGCGTGCTTCCTATTATGTTCATGAAAGACAAAAGGTTCCCAGACGTCTGCTTTCAAAGTACTGGGCGTGTTTTTTATTACTTGCTGCTGACAATATAACTATAAATATGTATAAAAGAAAAATGTTTGCCCACAATTCAATGCAAGAGACGTTACCTCCTGAAGATAACTTAAACTTAATTGTCCAGCTGAGGCTAGAAAATCAACAATCAATGTTAGTAGGATTTCATTTTGTGTAGGCTGTTATTTCACATATCACAATAAAATAATATTATTAGATTAATGGTCAGGTGGTTGGGCTGGGGTTTTTTTTCATGTAAGCTTAATTATAGTTTAAATTCCTGATTATATTCAGTCACTGCACTGATGCAGAATCGTCCACGTCCGCATCGCAGTGCATTTTAGAATGGAGAAATTTCCACACCTCTAAAGCTCAGGAAACAAGATCAGTCTCATTTTACTGATAATGAGCTCTGAAATGAGGCTGAAACAGTTCCAATATCCCAAACTGTTTCAAAAAAGACTGATGAACAAATATAGCAAAAAGACGTTCTGATACATTAACATAATAACATGTTACAGTTACAATGGAAACACTTAAAGAAGCCACCAAAGTGGATCTGTGAAACAGTTGCATTTGAACTTTTATTAACTTTTCTTTTGAATCATAATTACCCCAGACTTCAAAACTAATCAGTCAGCTGTTTATTAATGAATTTGATCACTGAGTAATGATTAATTTGTTAATGACCACCTGACCATGGTGCAATTTGCCCTCAGTAGAGATGGTGGGGAGGGTGAAACATATTTGTCCACAGGCCAAGTGGCCAGTGAACATTCACCCACTTGCATTTTATCAGCATTTGGCTGCTGGATGGTTCAGTGTGGATCAGTGTTGTACCCTGACGGTGGCTCAGCGTAGCAGTGTCAGGGACATCAGACATCACCACCACGTTAGACATATGACTAACTTAACAGACAGAATTCACATATGACCACATAATGAAATTCATATTTCCAGGATTGTCATAAAATACATTTATCATTAAAACTGTGAATTACTCTCTGAAGCAGTCTAAAAATTCAGATTTTTTTTTTTGAGCACTTTCTGGGTAAATTTCTTCATGCAGGTTGCAGTTATAACCAACAAGCACGTCTGCTGTTAGATTAAGTTGCAGCAGTGTATCATTTAATAACAGTAATGACCTGGTTTGAATATAAAAAGATAGTGATTGCGGTTTATAGGCCACCTGTAATAACAAGGACTCAAGTTGGAGCTGATCCATGTCACATTACTGCACAGAGTCAACGACCTTTGTTTCAGTGTGAAGACTCAGAGCGAAAGAGAACACTGTGCTTCAAAACAGTGCTGCTTTAACCAATAGCTTATGTAGATAAACTCCACAGTTTTTAAGTAAAATCTGTTGTTGAACAAAGTAGAGATGTGTAGGATTACACAAGAGAAGTGGCCCAAGAGTTGAGCCCTGTGGAACACCGCAATTAATACTGCAGAGATTTAGGGGGATCTGTTAGCTGAATATAATATTAATAATTATGTTTTTACTGGTCTATAATCACTTGAAACTAAGAATTTTTATTACTCTAGAATGAGCCAGTTATGTCTTCCACAAAGCCTGACATGCGCCACTGTCATGTTTCTCCAGGAGTCCAGAGCAGACATACCTATAGCTGGCTTTAGAGAGTGCCTTTTACGTGCTTACATTACCTGAAACTTACTCACCATAGATTCTCCTACACACAGAGGAGGTGAGCAGAGGAGTAGTCAGTTTGTTGCAGCCTGTAACCTCATGAGATGCCACTAAGTTCTGCACCGTTTATGTTGCTTTCCATCGCAGGCTCTACATGAATGTTGATGTTTTTGTTCTCTAAACGAGAAAGTAAAGGTTGAAACATATTAATACAGTTCAGAGCACTTCTTAACAATCCCTTGGTAATAACTTTAAAGTAGATCTGTGTGCATCATCTGCAAGTGTTTTTGCACATCTAAAATGTGCAAAACCTGATAACATTAAGCTTTAAAACAGCATTCAGTCGTAAGTACATTTTAAAGAGAGAACACAATCTGTAACAGTGAGCATGTTTGGTATGTCAGTTATTTCGTGTCTTGTTTCCGTTACTGTGTTTAGTGAGGATGTTTTGTTGGTGCACGGCTAAGTGTTTCTGTGTTGCCAGATTGGCAGGAAGGAAAGAAAAGGATAGAAGTGACCAAACAAAACTGAAACTTCTGAATTTATGTTTCAGCTGATGGAGGATTTTTAAACATTTATTAAAGGAGCATTGCCCAAAGTTTGAGGAGGGCATGAAAACACATTTTTGATTAGTTACTTTAAACTGTGACTCTGACTGACGTATGCTATTGATCAAATTCAGCTACAGTTTGATTGTTTGGATCCTTGTTTGTCATTTCCACCAGTGAATGGATGCAGAGACGTTTGGGTTTAAAGCTACACATCAGATATCTGTGTGTGTGTGTGTGTGTGTGTGTGTGTGTGTGTGTGTGTGTGTGTGTGTGTGTGTGTGTGTGTGTGTGTGTGTGTGTGTGTGTGTGTGTGTGTGTCTGTGTGTCAAAGGGCAGATAAACTCCTGGATTGTCACGTAGGAGCCTCTGAACATGTCCCGTCTTCTTCTGTCTGACAGCACAAACATGTTTGTCCTCATTGTTGTCGTCCTAAACAAGCCTGTTTTTAGCAGCAGCCCTGGAGACTCTCAGACCGCTCTGTCTGTCTGTCTGTCTCCATCTACCTTGTTGCACACATCTTGGGCAGGAATCCAGCCCTGATGCAGCGCCGGATTGATCCATGGCTCATTTCTCTCGGGAAATGCTTGTGTGCCAAAAGAGTTTTACAAGATCACTTAGCCCGCTGCACCTCGCCTTGGCACGCAAAATGTGTGTCCTGTTTGGACTGGTGTTTTCGCAACTCATTGACAACAAATAACATTTGCTTTACATCACTGCTGAACACTTTCCAAGGCAGACCGTCTGGCTTTGGATTGAATTCCTGTGTTCCAGGGAGCCACTTTGTCTTTTTTAATCACCTTGCAGATACTTGAGACTTTCTGCAGCGCGATAATCCATCATAGTCAGCACTCTGCTGAGTTTAACTGTTGTCAGAGTGACAGTTCATCTGTGCTGGATGTGTGAACTCTCAGTCAGGTGTGTTAATTGCAAGTGAAAGTCAGCAGCAAAACAAATTCACATTATTCTTTTCAAGTCAACCGTGTTGTCTTGTTGTAATGGGTTTAGTTTTCTGACAACACACTTAATGAATGCTCCTAGTGGTGTAGGATGTCTGATTTTGGCTACGGCTCATGAGTGCATCATGCAGATCAAATTTCAGACCAGTGAGAATGATTGTGTGTTTACTGTGATAGATTTGCTATCAGCAACAAATTTCAAGTTTCTGCAAGTTGATTTGACAGCTTTTAAAATGAGGTGCACCCAAAGGTGGCCTGGAAGGAAGAAAAGTTGGTTCAGAAGTAAACCGTAAAAGATTTGGTGGAAACAGGATAAAAAAAAATGCAAAAACACCAGTAATAAACTTTAAGAATGGGAATGTTTTTACAACTTTCTGATGCACCTGATTTGGCAAATGTTATTCACTGTAAAGGTGTGAGATTATTCGTTTTTTGTTACACACAGGATGTGTAAAACAAAAGAAAAGAGTTTTAGTAAAGAAAGAAGGGTGCAGATAGACTCTTAGACTTACTTAAGTCACCTGTTAACATGTCTGACGGGCGTCCAGTCGAGTCGAACTGTCTTTTTTGTATAAAAAGCAGACAGATAATCTGCATCAGGCGGCTCCACTGACAGAACTGGCATTACAAAACAAACCTTTATCGCAGAATATTACAATTAACATACAGTTATCGTTTGCCTGCTGAGCAGAGTCGTCTCCTAGGGTTGCAGCTCAGTCTTCAGTCCTCCCTCAGGTCTTCATTAGCATGTAGAAACCGACGCCTGCTTATCTTCAATCTGCAATCATTCCTGCCTCTCAGTGAGCCTGACAGAGACAGAAAAAAAGACCCTCATAAGTGGTGAGTGGTTGGTTGTTGCTCCGCTCTGTTTACAGTGTTGCAACACATCAGCTGCACAGAACAACCAAATATGGAGCTGATTTTAGAGTTTGTTTTTGCAGTGTTCAGCCTGCAGTTTGAGCTTCAGGGTGTCGCCCCAAGTCGACCCCACAGGCCCCTTAAGACATCTCCAGAAGTTCAGTCACCCTTTCTTAATAAAGGTCAGACAGAAAGTATTGGTTTGCAAAATGTAGGTCTGTGCCGAACCAAGAGATCATTAATAACCTTAACAAAATAACTGGAACAATGAACGAGAGCCAGTAAGTCAGTTAAGTGTTTGGTGGGCTTTAGGGCATTTCTTAACTTACAAATCTCTGCAGTGTTTAACAGTAAACTCCACTGACAGTGAAAAACATCTCCTCAGGATGTTTCTAATCACACACACATTTCTCTCCTGATGAGCGTCATCTGTTGTGAGGAAGCGATGTTATAAACAAGTTTTTTTGGCCCTCTCTCCTCTCGCTGCCCTCCATTCTGCCAGAGTCTTCTGTTGTTAACTCTTCTTCCTCTTGTGTTTGATTTGTTTTATTGGATTGAAACATCTAAAATACTGTTACTTATTTAATGCTTTTGTGATCAACTATCACTCGTAAGACCTAAAGAAAAGTAAATCATTATTTTGTTTTTATGCGACATAACTTAAATTTATTCTGCAGCATTTAAAAAGTATTCATCTCTTGACTCTGGTATTTTAAGACTGAAACACTGTTGGTGCAGTTATTTACAGTATACAGGAATTGTTAACAGACTTGTAAGATGTTTTAGACTTTGGTTAAGTACTTCATCTGTTCAGCTGGCAGAGATACTCTGGCGTCCCCCAAGGCCCCATTCTTGGTCACCTTTTTTTTGTTTTACATGCACCTACGGAGAAGTATCACCAGTAAATATTAGATTACATTTTAGCGGATATGCACATGATTCTCAATTTAACACTTCTGTGTCACTCGGTAACGTTATCCCCATCAATAAGTACTGAAAGAAAGGCACCTCTCAATGTTCCGCTTAGAATACTTCACCACAAGCTAACAGTCGTGTTGTTTTGTGTGTGTTTTTGATTCTTGGGACATTGCAGCCTTTTTGGATGCACTCTGGGATCTTTATCATGTCAGCAGCGCCTTACTTTCAGCCACTATCTTTTAGCTTTACATATAACACTACATATAACCCAAACTTTTAACTGCTGCTGTAGGTGAAAAAAAACACCCCCTCCCTGATCATATTTCTTTTATTCTATTATTAACAGTTACATTTTATTAGCGTTAATCAATTTATTTGGATTATATTGTCTCATTTCCATGACTGTATCTACTTTTTTTCTTGTAAAGCGCTTATTTGTATTGCAATCTTGCACAAAAGTCACCAAGAAGATAATAAGTCTTGATTTGATTTCCATGAATCAGGTGGAATGTAGATTACAGCATGAAACATCAAACCTGCATCTTTGGCCTCATTTACACCGCAAGGCTCGGCTCAACTCAACTCACGGCTCGGCTCGTACGAGGCACTTTGTTTTACACTGCAGATAGCACCCCTCGTTACCAAGGTGATGCCCTGTAAAACTGCTGTGACATTATCTTCAAGGCGACACTCGCTGAATCCTTTAATCAGCAGCTACACCGAGGAACATCTGCATTTCGGCAACTGTAGGGCATAATGCACATTACGGTCCACAAAACACAAACACCCACAAAACTCCAGTGGCTGTTGATGGTAGCTTGGCTGTTTAAAAGTGGTTGGTTTGTGCGGGATGTCCCATGCTGTGCTAGTGTCGGTTCTCTCCGACTAATCATCAGTCTGCAGTGTTTTAACTTAACCTTCTAGTAACGCCTCAGCTCGTTTAAAAAAGTACCAGGTACCTGGTACAATCCACAGCTTTTGCTAATCAAAAACCCAAAAAAAGGATTGACACGCACTATGCAGTGGAAATGCAGTACTTGTGTTTTGCACGACGATCATATTATCGGTCCGTCTCTTTGTCCTGTCCTCCAGCTGTGTGTCATTAACTGCACACTGTTTGCACTTGCAGAAAAAGGTTAAATTATTATTAATAGACTACATCGTTTTGGTCATGGACCGTCATGGACCTTCATCAGGTTTCTACTTGATGAAGGTTCATGATGGTGTTTGCCCCACCTACGCACCTGTTTAAGACTGTTTTGGTGTGCACAGGACTTTTTTGACTTGTGTGTCATTAACTAAAATCTTTCTGTGTCTGTCTCTCTGCAGGTGCTCAGTGTTTGGACCTTGGTACGCGTGTCATGTGCCGCTGTCGGCCCGGCTTCACCGGCTCTCGCTGCGAGACCAACATTGACGACTGCGCCGGCAACCCCTGCCGCAACGCCGGCACCTGCGTGGATGGCATCAACGACTTCACCTGCACTTGCACACTCGGTTTCACCAGTAAGGACTGCTCCGTGCGCACCAGCCCCTGCGACCAGTTCCCCTGCGACAACGGCGGCACATGTTACACCCACTTTACTGGCCCCGTGTGCCAGTGTCCGCCAGGCTTCATGGGCGCACGCTGTGAGTACTCACTCCCTCACCCTGTCACAGGGCCGACTGCAAAACCGCCCGGGAGTGACAACGTCCCTCCTGCGCTTATTGCTGCTGTCGCCCTTGGCCTGGTGACGCTGATTCTGCTGATCTACGCCGCCGTCCACATTCTGCGCCAGCTCCGCCGGGGCAGGGAGCTAGCGGCCATGACCACAGCCGTGAAGAACGACCTGGAGACCGTGAACAACCGCAATGCTGTAATTGGTGGGGGTGGACCCTATAATGGGAGCTTACCAGGAGCTCCCCTGGGTAGCCTGAGAGAGAAGGAGGCCTTTCTCATCCCGCGAGGACAACTTAAAGTGTCCAATAAGGACGCGGCGTTGGTGGAGAACGGTGGCGACAACATGTCCATATTTAAAAACAAAATGGCAGACTGTAACCTGGCGAAAGATGAGCAGCACCTGGCCAAGAGCAAGTTTGATGTGTAAGGACCTGATGATGGTTTGTGTGTGTGTGTGTGTGTGTGTGTGTGTGTGTTTTCCTGTTTTCGTCCATTTTACTTTCCCTTCTCTGAAATCTCATCTGTTCTGTGAAGACAAGTCGCAGCATGTTTGTCGTCTGTTATCTGATCAGTCCAGTGTTCACACACCTTCACAAAGTATTTCCGTCCAAAATCTTTGTTACCAACCCTCTCTCACTCTCTCTCCCACTCTCTGACAGTAAGAAGTGTGATTCGTCCATCATCGTCCCTCCTCTAAGTTTTGCAAAAGACAGTCTGTATCACCCAGTGTTCATCATCCCAGAGCAGATAGAGCAGTGTGTGTTTGCTACTGAGGTGAGGACACGTCAACTAACACAACCACGCACACATTAATGTGCATTTATGTATTTTTGGAGGGGTTTCTTTGGTCCGTAAGAGAATAATCTCACCTCTGGTTTGTTACACTGTTCATTGCATTTTTTTTCTGGATGGAAAGATCAACACTGCCGGTGTCTGAGAATATGACTGGTGCGGTGAAGAACTGATCTCTTTCTCTCACAGTCTCCAGATTTTCTACAAACAAAATTCATTACAAGTGCATCAAATAATCCCCTTAAAAAAAAGACTCTTTAAAAAAAAATGCTGAATTAGATGCCATGTTGTTTCCCTCTGCACACTGAGCCATTCGTCAGACGTTTTATTATAAACAAAATTTATAAAATATATATAAATCTAGACAACTGTCAAATCAGAAAGTTGCAGAAATAGTTGTGTTATTAATTACAGCTCTCCAGTGCTGGGCACACACAATCTGCTGTAATCTAATAAACCAGTGTGTGGCCGACACTATAAATTATTCAGCTGAGTCTGATAATGGTCTAATAATATAACTACTTTCTATGGGTCTGATATTGATTTATTTACCCACATTTTCTCATTTATCTCAGACTGCAATGAAAAGATGTTTTCACCATTTTTATTGGTGTCTAAATCCTGACTTGAATTGGCCCGACATCGCCAGACCAAATCACAAATGCAAGTCAAATTGGAAGCTCTCACACGAAATAGTGCTGAGTGACGGACAAATGTAAACAGACCAAGCTGTGCATAGAAGAGCTGTGATGGTGTAACATCAACATGTCGAACATGTGAACGAGTGTTTAAACTGAAGGTTTCACAACAGCTGCGGCCATCTTGTTTTAAAAAATGCCTCAGCGCTACTTCTCTTTATTAAGCCAGGTTTATGCCTGCTGTTGCGTCCTCGGCGTGAGGGGAGCAGGCGTAAAATTGATGTCACCACCACGTATTTTGCGTTAAACGTGAGGGCTCAATTGTGATTGGCCTGACCCGTCTGAGGACGATGGAAATCTGTTTGAACGAAACCAGGCATATTACATGAGCTTGCAGATTCGACTGGTTCCCAGGCTACATTTGAACTTGAATACTGAAAGCAGTCTCATTTTAATCTCCAGATATCTGTTAGGTTTTGTGCCCTGACTGGTGTTTAAACATTTCAAGAATCAGCCACCTGAATGAAACTAACAGATGCAAATGAAAAACAATAATGTCAGTTTTTGAAGACGAAAGTTCTTCTTGTGTAAAAAGTCATCAGTTCAAAAAGGCTACATGATATGAGTTGTGGAAAAAAAAACAGTAATGACAAGAGTGTACGTTGTGATATGCAAAACTTAACATCTGTCAAAAACAGCGAACTTGTTTATAGTGACACAGTTTATCAGCTTCATCAAAACTTATGTGGCGAGTGTCAATGTATCGGCTCCATTTTGGGGAAAAGCTCACATATTCTGCATGTTTTAGGAACTTAGACTTTGACATGTGACTCTTGCTTTTTTTAAAATAAGTCTTTTCTCTTCCTGTTTTATAAATGATGGCATGTTTTTAAGTTGGACCTAGAAGAAGTCATCGCATACGCCGATGACTAACTGCTGTTTCTCTGTCTCGTTCATAGGTATAACCTCCAGTTTTCAGACCGCCAGCGGAGGAACTTTTACGCTGCAGGCCTGAAATATTTTCTGTCCAGGACAGTTCCCCCCGGAGGATCTATCCAACACACATTATTTTATTTAATATTTATTACTGCTGCTCAATGGAAAGAAACAAAAAAAAGAAAGGACTTGTTTTTTTAATCCTTTTCTGCTTCGACATTGACAATATTTGGATGACAATGATTCAGCGGAGGAGAGAAAAGAGGAAAGAGTGAATGTCCGGCATCATTTGCACTATTTATCTTTTTTTATACGTTAAATCCTAATATAATATCCCTGTCTGTATATCTGAATTTTCTGTGGATCAAACGTGAATGAGAGGATGTAAAGAATCTGAATCGTCCGCCAATCAGAGAGACCGGTGCCTTTGCTATGCTCCCTAATCACTGTGGCAACCGTTTCCTGTACAATCTCACATGATGTCAATCAAATCGTCAGAGGACCTGCTTACAGGAATGGGAGACAGAAAGTTTTATTTTGAGGTCAGACAACCTTAACTTTTTCCTGTCTGAAAGCTGAACTGGACAGTTTGTGACTCCGTCCAATTTATTTTATTTTATTATTTTTATTGTGTTTGAAAGTGAAGCTTCACGTTGTTGCCTGTTAAAAGGACTACAGCAGCCTTACAATCACATCCTACAATCTCTGAAGTGCCTCTCATTGTGAAAACTGCAACAAGTCCTGTTTTAACAATCCCAGTAAACCCATTAAAATCCACTGGAGCCTTTTCGACATCAAAACTTCCAGTCACACCCCTACTTCATGATTTTAATGTAAATCTAAACGATGTGTCAGGTGAATCGGGGAGAATTTGTACCTCTTAATAACCAGCTGTTTCCTACATTTTCACCTCATGAACAGATAATCTACCTTGACAATAATTAAACAGAAAAGTGGAGCATGTCAGGCTGGATGAAGGTCCAGCCGAGCTGGATTCATCTTATAAATCAAATCAGTTTTTTCATTTGTCTTCCTGTTTCGAAGTATATATTACTATGAATCAAAACTAAACTTGCTGCCTTTTCTCTTTCGTGCTGCCTTCATCGACCACTGCTGTCACAGCGAGTAAACAGGAGAACAATAAAGACACCTGCTGTTGTTCTGCAACATTCCCAAGACTCAAGCTGACGTGTTGAACGTCTGAACAGTCACAACTGAGGGTGTTTTATTTTTACACTAAAAAAGGAACTTTTACAACAGTGAAGGACTCCAAAGAGAGTGTTTATATAACTTTTTTTTTTTAGCTAATCCATTTGATACCAAAAATACATGTTGTTCCTGTTTAGTCGTGTCTTCGTACTATCTTCGTTAATTTAAGAAAACAATGCAATGTGTACAGATCCTCAAGAAGATAGTTTTCCTATTTAATTTTGCCCTCTGTAAATAATTTTGTATTTATGAAAGAGAACTGTATATATGTCTATGTTAATGTGCCTAATGTCTCAGTCTGAATCAAGAAATATATTTTTTCATAAATAAATTAGAAAAAATAATATTAATGCTGTTGTGTTGTTGCACATTTCTTCTTTATGTTTTACTTTGTGGAAAGATATAATGTTCGGATATAAGAAAGTCATAAGTCAGGACAAGAGCGCCACAGTGCTTTTATGTTCTTGCACAAAACCTGGAAATCCATTGTACCATTTGCTTTAGGGATGATTTGCTGCAACAAAATTTTGAAAGTGCTCAGAAAACATAAAATCCAGGTTGATGTCATGGTTTGGAAATACTGCTGTCACTAGTGGTTGATTAAGCAGATGGAACATCACGGCAACGAGAAGGACTTCAACAATCTGGTAGCATCCAGCAGAAATTTGGATACAAAACAAAGTCTAATAGACCAGGAAACATTTTATACAAAGGCAATAAAATAAAATGAATAATAGTGAGTGAAGCACAGATAAACTTAAGGGTGCTTTCACGCGTAACCCGTTTGGTTCAGTTAAACTGAACTCAGGTCCATTTGCATGATAAGTACAGTTTATTTGGGACCCTGGTGCAGACCAAACTACCGAACACGAGACTGCGTGAAAAGGGCGGTCTCAGGGCGCTGCTCTTGATTGGTCAGAATCTCCATGTGGGAAAAATCCAGGATGTAAAGCAAACGTTGAAGAAGAGAACACTTGCAAGATAAATGTGACACTTTCTAATGTCACAATGGAGGGACAACTACGCAGGTTGATTTTAGCGCTGCTCATCGTGGACTATATTGCTGTCATTGTTCATTTTAGTCAAACCATACAGTTTGAAAACGAGGCGCGGCTCCAACTAGAAAACAATGTTTTGATGCATTGGATGTGCTGAATGTGCATATTAAGGCAGTACAGGAGGAGGTGCACATTAATAATCCTCCAGGACTGTAACACGCTCATGTTTAACCCAAACAATGTGTCATATGACTGCAGTTGCTTCACATCCAGGTCGCAACACCTTCTCACCACAAACCAACCACACCAGAGTTCCTTTGGAACCAGACTGAGACCACCTCTTCAAGAAGGTCTCTGTCCGGTTGTTTTGGTGTGTTCAAACCTGCCCAGACGAACCGCACTGTGAGGGAGCAAACCAACTTGAGCTCAATTGAACCAAACCAAACAGGGCACGAGTGAAACTTCCAAACGGACTCTGGTGCGGTTTGTTTGTGGTGTGAAAGAAAACAAACCAATCACAGGATTTTATGACAGCAGGTATGTGATTGTAGCAACAGCTAAACCAAAAATAAATCCATCTGCTGATTGTGAAATCTGTCTGTGATCTCATAACTGATCCTAATAAGGACCATGTATATCCCATGATCTATTTATGCTAATACCTACATGTAACTGTGGTAACACATACGCATTTCAGTGAGGGTATTTTGCCTGATTAAAAAGCTGTTAAAACTGCCGTCATTGTAGCGACTCTGTACTCTTTGTTCATTAAAACGTATGTGACAGTGATCCCACCTGAATCATTACTGTTGGTTGACTGCTACAATCTCTTGTTCCACAGTCCGGTTCAGTCCAAACACTACTTTCAATCCAGCCACATTTTACACACATCCAGACTCAGCAGCATGATTTAGTTTCACTTCCACCCAGTGTCGGCAGCAGGAGGACAGTAAGCTCACCTCCCAGCCCTCCTGTTTCCTGCTGGAGGCTGAAGTGAACTCTCAGTCGTACTATGACTAAAACCGTGTCTGCAGCTCTCTACAGACGCTCACCGTGGAAAGTATCTTTGAGCCTTAGTGAGGGCAGGCTAGCTGTTTCCCTGTTTCCCAGTTTCCCAAGTGGCGACATGTGACGAGGTCGGAGTTAGAATGTTTTGACCTAATGAAAGACTTATTTCCCAAAACTATAAAACACTACTCGCTGCTTTCACATGTGATTCAGATTTGTTTAACTGTTTGTGAAAAACTCATCAAACAAATGCTTTCATTAACATTGGCTGCAGCATGTGCTCATTCACAAAGCTCTGGTATTTAGGTTTCATCAACTCAAATAATCTCAGCTGGAGCCCACTTAACACACAATTACCCAGGTGGAAACACTGAGAGTCAAAATTGTTCACACACCAATAAGAGCCTGAGGAGATAACAAGGACCACGTGTCAGTTCACCTGTTTGGAGACAACGGATCCACAAAGACCTGAAGGTTGAGGACACAGCAGAGGAGGAGGAAGACGGGCCTTGTCCATGGGACGCCAGTGAGGGCAGCGAGGCAAAGAATGCAGCTGAGTGTTGGTCGCCTCACAGTCGCCTCTATAATCTGAACCTTTAGAGAAGAAAACAGGTAACATACACACTGCTCTGTGCTGTCACTTCTGAGTGCTGTACTCGCTCAGTGTTCTATCATAGAACGGTTCAAGTGATATTCAACAAATTTGCGTCCTTTGAATGTTACGTCCTTAACGTGCACTTACATAATTAACATGAAGTTACTGAGGTTAGGTTTAGGGAAAGACACATGGTGAGGACGTACCTTAAAGTGACTCAAAGTTCACATGGATCCGAACATGTGACTCCAAGAGAAAGTCCCGGAAGAAAGTCCTTTTTTTTTTTGCGTCCTTATATGCACTTGGGGCCGCTTCCTTGTTTACTGCCGTCAGCACATTGGTCATGTGATCACAGCCTTTCAAATTACGTGGGATACGTATGATTTTGGGTGCATTACTTTTCATAGGAAACATTCGATGCTGCTAAACTCTATATTACCGTCAACCCAACACAGTTTGCACACACTGAAATACTTTTATACCACGTTACCGACCTTCCTGCCTAAATATGCGACTTTTTCCCTTCAAAAATTAAGAGTTTAACCTCGTAATAGAGAGTTTATGCTCGTAGATTTATGACTTTTTTTTTTTTTAAATATTAGTTTTGTGGGCTTTTTGCCTTTAATGACAGGACAGAGAGTGAAGGGGGGAGACAGAGAGAGAGTGGGGATTGACATGCAGCAAAGGACCACGAGCCGGATTTGAACCTATGGTCGCTGCAGCGGGGCAATGCCTCTGTACATGGGGCACCGGCACTATCCACCACGCTACCGACGCCCCATTTATGACTTTATTCTTGTAATATTATGACTGTATTCTCGGAGATTTGGGACTAGATTCTTGTAAATTTATGACTACATTTTCATAAATTTACGACTTTTTTCTTGTAAATTTATGATTATTCTTGTAGTATTATGACTGAATTCTCGTAGATTTACAACTATGTGCTTGCAAATTTGCGACTACATTCTCGTAAATTTGCAACTTTTTTCCTTGTAGATTTACAACTATGTTCTTGTAAATTTGCAACTTTTTCCTTGTAGATTTATGACTTTATTCTTGTAATATTATGATTGTATTCTCGTAGATTTACAACCTTTTTCCCTGTAGAGTTACAACTATGTTCTTGTAAATTTGCAACTTTTTCCTTGTAGATTTATGACTTTATTCTTGTAATATTATGATTGTATTCTCATAGATTTACAACCTTTTTCCTTGTAGATTTACAACTATGTTCTTGTAAATTTGCGACTACATTTGCATGAATTTGCAATTTTTTTCTTGAACATTTATGACTATATTCTTGTAAATCTGCGACTTTTTTCTTCTTTTCAATAATCTCACCAGTGTGTTAACAGCCATGTTGTAGTGTTTGTGTATTTACTTCTGTGAGATGTCTGAAGGCAAAGTCTGGTTTACATGTAAGATGACATGGTCTCGAGCAGATATTGACGTTTGTAAAGATGAGTGGGCAGTTTTGTATTTGTTTTGAGAAATGAAGCATCATTTCAAGAAATGTGTCCCAGCTAACTCTAACAACACTAAATGATCAGCAACCTGGCTGGACGACTGAAATGTGTTTTAAATAAAGGCTAAATAGTAACATGTGACGGCGTGATCAAAACTGTTGTTACTGAGACACACACACACACACTGGCAGTTATTCAGTATAACCACGTCTCTGTGATGGAGGACAATCAGCACCTGCTGCTAAGCTCTTTGGTTATGGTTCTGTGTGTGTGTGTGTGTGTGTGTGTGTGTGTGTGTGTGTGTGTGTGTGTGTGGTAACATTCGGTGGATTGTAAAAACATGAATCCTCTCCGTGAGACTCTCAGAGTATTTATGGTAATCCCCGCTAAGCCGTGGTGCAGTTATCAGGCAGTAACACTCAACATGGAGGCTGATTATCATCACTGCAGAGGTCTGACTGGATTATCACGTTTACTCGGCGGCCAGCGTGTCGTTCATTTATATTTCTGAGCTCCGTCTTCTGAATGTAACCTCTGCTGTTTCCTGACTGTGTCAGAGAATAGCTGGATTGTTGTGAGCACAGATGTTAAAATCTGATTTTAAAATCTGCACCAACATTTTGATATTATAATATTTGGTTGGCATTAGGAAATTTCTCTTGTTTATTTGTCAACAGATCTCGTGCAGATCAGCCCAGTGGACAGAATAATGTTTAGTTTTTCCTCTCCATCTTTGTTCTTCGCTCTCTTCCTGCTCTTTTCCCTCCTTTTCTTTTCTTTCCCTCTCTTACGTTGTGTCGGTGTTCCTTCTCTCCATTCAGAGTTTCACTCCTTTGTGAACTGATACAGAGTCTCCTGGTTAATGAGTAGCTGCAGCCACACGTCAAACGGTCTCACACACACACACACACACACACACACACACACACTGACAGCAGGAGAGTGGAGAGAACTTCAGACTCTGGCTCACCTGCTGTTCACCTGGCCAACTTTGTCTCTGAAACACACACGTACACACACACACCTGTCCTCAGGTTGAACTGTGAACTCCTCTAAGTGTCACCTGGTGGAAATAGAAACCAACAGACTCCCAGCACGCTGAGCAAAGGTCAGAGGTCACACTCTGCTAACAGCCAGTCTGTTATTGAAGTGCTGCTGCTGAACGAGCAGAGCCAGGCGCCAACACGAGGACACCGGTTACATCTGTTTGTTTCAGACTCATGAAGTCTGCATGTGAGGGCGACTGTGCCACAATAAGTCTGTCCTGATTGTGTAGCGCAGATGTTCAACACGTGTGTCACATCCTCCGGAGCAGCCTGTTCTTCCTCCTCTTCTTCATCAGCAGACAATGTTCTCACTGTTGTTCAGAGCTGTTTTGTTTCACAGCATCTTCAAAACACATTTGCAGCTCATTTATGGAGGCTGTTCTTTATTTGTGTCACATCTTATCTGAATTGTTATTTCCTGCAGGGGTCATGCATGTGACCTTTGGTTGTGTGTTTGAGTGTGTGGTCCATCCGTTCGCTGCCAACCAACCTCACACACCACTGGACCAATCAGCCTAATGTTTTTTGTGCACATTAATGACTGTATGCTGAAGGATCTCTTGTGTTTGCTGCGATTCACAATTGTTGAAAACCCTGTTTTAATGACTGTTTCATATCGTTACTGACCTCTGACCCCTCGCACCTCTTAAGATCTTTCAGTCAGTCCTCAGAGGGAAACCAAGACCACATCACATTTATATGTATCATACTAGCGACTCTCACGTGACGTAGGATATGAGCTGTCTTTGTCATCAGGAGGTGAAGGGGATGGTGGTTGGCATTTTACCTAAGTGAGACGCCTGCCAAGCTGCAGAACATAGTTTTAGACCATCCATCCATTTTCATCTGCTTATCTGAAGCCGGGTCGCAGGGACAACAGGCTGAGCAAAGCACCCCAGACGTCCCTCTCCCCAGCAACGCTTTCCAGCTCCTTCAAGGGGACCTCAAGGCGTTCTCAGGCCAGACGAGATATAATCCCTCCAGTGAGTTCTGGGTCTGCCCCGGGGCCTCCTACCAGTTGGATGTGCCTGGAGCACCTCTAACGGGAGGCGCCCAGGAGGATCCTGATCAGATGCACAACCTCCTCAACTGACCCCTTTCAACACAAAGGAGCAGAGCTGAGCTCCCTCTGGATGTCCAAGCTCCTCACTCTATCTCTAAGGCTGAGCCCAGCCAATACCAACAAACAACAAAACCCTTTGTTTTTTGGCAAATCATCGCTGTGTTTGCAGCATTTTTTAGACACCAAATGTCGATGTTTTTATCTCTGGGGATCGTTCATGAAAAGCAGTTGTTACTTACCAAGACGTTGCTGCTTTTGCAAATGTGTTCATGGTTTGCAGAAATGTACGATGCCAGCATTTCCGCTGGCAATAGTTCTGTTTCTCCGGAAATCAGCACAGCTTAAAAGCAACAAGCCTTCCTGTTTGTTGCAGGCCACATTTTGCCCTCTGTTGTGGTTCAAAAACTGACACCCATAAAAAGGTTTGGTCTCATTTTGAACCAGAGCACCTGCAGATGGACTCCATACCTGATGTGTTGAAGTTAGGCACAATATGAGAAGCTTTTTCTTCTCTCTTCCTTTTTTTTTGTCACTACTATATATATTTATAGTAGTTGTATTGTTTAAACTTATTGTATGACGTGATGACTGAATAAAACACAAACACAATTAGTCAGACATTTTGTTATTTTCACTGCCATGTTGACTGTAAGGCAGCTGGAGGGGACAATTGTACCAGGCACAACTGTGCTGCGTTCCTGCTGCAACCAGGCTTCATTCAGAGGTGGAGCACTCTGCCTTCATGATTTCATAGACTAGCATATTTTGTTTATTTGGTCATTTTTCCTTCATATACGTACCTCTACTGTAAGTTAGTAAGTTGTCTACGTACAGTGGTGTAGTGGTAGTTGATGGGGTGGATGCACTACTACGTAAATGGGTAAGTTACGGAGGAGGAAATGGATATACTCTCACATATATTTGAATGGCCTTTTGGCTGATAGGCGGGTATACTGTAAACAGCCAGAAAAAGAGGTGGGTCCATCCCGTATACCTGCGTATACCCCGCACTACACCACTGGCTACGTAGTTAGAAAGTTTCTTTTGACTGTTTTGTGTTTGCTGTTGTCATTTCCTATGTTGTTGTGCTGTAGCCGGCAGATGAAGTTGATATTGTTAAAAGTCCAGCCAAGAATGACAGGGATTAAAGGTTTATGGCATTATAGTTAAAATTACAGTGGCCCTGAGGATCAAAACACAACAACATTTCCCAAAACACTACAGCATTTCAGAAAACACTTAAACACTTGAGATAACACTGCCAACTTTTCTCAAAGACACTACATTTCCCACAACACTACTGTATTTCAGAAAACAAAACATTTCAGATAACTGAAAGAAACATTTTCTCTGATAACTTATTGAATGCTTATCTTATTTCTGATCCAGATGTTCAGGAGGCTTTTACCCTGAGCTGAATTATCTGCAGAGGTGTCATTCTCTCGAAAATGTATGTAAGAATGTGGCCAAAACGGTTACTGCACTCAAATTCAAAAAGGAAAAAGGATTTTTAAATGCAAATATTCTGGCTGTACTATTGTTGTCGCTGAGATCAGTATGTTATATGAACAGTATTCCTCAGTCTCTGTGACATATTAGGAGGATTTTACGACCATTTGCTTTAGATTTCTTACATACAGCTCCTTTTTTCAACACTGCTTGTTGCAGAGGTGCTGCTAACTACGGTGGCTGATGCAAAAACTTGTTAAATGCGAGAACACGAATGTCCCTATCAAGAGTCAGTGTTTGGATTGTCTGTTTTGAGTATTGAGTCTTATTTTCAGGTGATTTTACACTAAAGACAAAATACTAATTATATCATATTGCATTTCTGCAGACTGGAGCTTTAAGTTAAAGATCTGAGTACTAATTCCTAATTTAATGAAAAAATATTTACATCAGCTTCAGCGTGAAACAGTCTGAAAGTGTGAGAGTTGGTGACACTGAAGGCTCCAAGTAAAAAGAGACAGACAGAGAGACAGACTGGTTTAACTGAGACAGATGAAAGCAGTGAGAGAGAGTGAAGAGCACACACCTGTCATCACTCCATCACCGTCCTCCACCTCTGACCTCTCCTCTCTTTCCCAGCTTGTTTTGGATACACACAGTCTGTCTGCCCTCAATCCTGAGCATGACATGTAGATTGTGTGTGTGTGTGTGTGTGTGTGTGTGTGTGTGTGTGTGTGAGAGAGAGAGAGAAAGTTGTGAGGAGGAAACAGGAACAGGAAGGATGAAGATGAGGACATGAATCAAGTCTTCTCTGTCAACTTCCTGCTTGTCCTCAACCTCTTTCTCTCTCATGATGTATATTTCAGACACACACACACACACACACACACACACACACACACACACACACACACACACACACATATAGCGAACACAAAGCAGCACATGTACATCATGTTCCTCTCTCTCTTGTTATGAACTGATATTTTCCCAGAAGGTCAGAGTTTAAACAGGAAGTGAGACTGTAAACTGTGATGGGTGTGTCACTGTGTCAGAAACGACCAAAATAAAATTCCGAGTAGTGATAAAGAAACAACACAAAGAGAAAACTCCTCAGATCACACAGCTCAGCAGGAGTGTGTCGTGATGAAGCTGCTGACTGGGTTCAAAACCCCCTGAAAATCAGCTGCTGTGACCCTGAGAGGTCGGAGGTCATCCGAGGAGGAAGTGACGGGGCACCAGAAATAGAGCTAACAGACAGACAGACAGACAGACAGACAGACGGGCAGGGAGCTGAGTGTGTTATAGGGGTCAGAAAGGTGAGAGGTGATGACTGAGAACGAGTGTGTGTGTGAGAGGAATGTGAGATGAAGCCCTCGTCCAGAGTCCTGCATGAAGCTCTGTCAGATACAAACACACACGATTTAGACAGATTTAAGTTTTCAATATTGAACTAGTATCACCACCCTGTGGTTGTATGACTCCGCCCACCAGTCCAGTGTCTCTGACAGTCTCCGTCATGTCAGTGAAAACATGGATGCTTCACACACAGAAGATCTATACAATCAGCACCAATTCAGTATCTGACCAAATGTCTCCCCTTCTGTTCCTGAGATATGATATGATGCCAAAAAATCTGTCATGCAGAATATGATGATGTCACAGTGAAGCTGACCTTTGACCTTTTGGATATAAGATGTCATCACTTCATTATTTTATCCTGTTAGACATTTGTTTTGTCATGATTACTGTACGAGTTCTTGAGTTAAGGCCAAAAACAATGATTTGTGAGGTCACTTTGACCTTTGAACATAAAATTTTAATCTGTTTATTCTTCAGTTGAAGTGGACGTTTATAACAAATTTGAGGATACTCTCTAAAGGCCTTCCTGAGATATCACATTCACGATGCGATGGATGAGGTCACAGTGACCTTTGACCACCAAAATATAATCACTTCATCCTTGAGTTTGGAGGAACGTTTGTGCCAAATTTGAAAAAATAAATAAATAAAAAATCCCTCAAAGTGTTCTCAAGATATCGTGTTCATGAAAATGAGACAGATGAGGTCGCAGTGAGTTTGACCTTTTACCTATGACCCCCAAAATGTAATCACTTCATCATTGAATCCAAGTGGACATTTGTGCCAAATTTGAAGAAATTCCATCGAGATGAGCCTGAGATATCACGTTTAAGGGAATGCGAGCAAATGTATATATCCCACTGTATATTTCTGGAACTCAGATAATGCTGTGTTAAATGTGTGGTTAGTTTTAGGCACAAAAACTACATGGTTAAGAAAAGATTACATTTTAGCTTAAACTACGCGGCTTGCGGGGACAATCCCTGCTTTAAAAGTGGCAATGTCGTGGTGATAAACAAACACTTTTTGTGGGACTATCCTGACAGGAAGTTCAGCAACTGGTTGCTAAAAAACAACCACTTTTGGTGCCTAAAAAAACGCTAGAAAAACAGCGATGACTCATGAAAACACAGCTGGTTTTGTTGTTCTCCCCATCATATACTGCGTCACTTTAGAGATTTTAATATGATGCGTATGACTTCCTGCAGTCGTGCACACACTGTTTCTTGTGCAATGAGTTATTATAAACTACATTTCAATCTGGCCTCCAGGTAAAGTGGATAAACTGGATGAAGGCAGTACTCAGATGTGTTGCTTGAGTTAAAGTAGAAATACCAAACACCAAAAATACCCCATTACAGACAAACAACCTGAATCTGAAGTGCTACTTCATGCTTCAATGGAGTTTAAAGGGTTAAATAAGCAGATTAGTGTGACGTTAGTGTTTAACTCACACACTCAGAACCGTGCAGAACTTGCCTTCGATTTTAAATGACCTCTCATTTTATTACTTTCTCTCTCTGCTGTTTTCTTCCTCCTACATCTCCCCTCTTCTTGTTCCTCTTCCTCCTTCTCTTCCTCATTTCCTGCAGCCTGGGCATTGTTCACCTGCAGCTCTGACAAACCTCTCAGCTTCTTCTCCGCAGGATGGTAAGTGATTTTTGCTGCAGCGTGGAACAGGAACTGCAACACACACACACACACACACACACACACACACACACACACACACACACACACACACACACACACACACACACACATCTACTCTCCATATGACCCTGGTTTGTCTCAGCTGGACCTCGACGCTTTAAGTGGCATAAATCTCTCTCTTACACACAGTGAGGGCCACCCAGCCCTCTGCAGGTCACTGCACGGGAAGCAGAGGCCACAGCAGAGTACAAACACTGTTTATCCTCTGGAGAGTGTGTGTGTTTGTGTGTGTATGTGTGTGCGTTTGGTAAAGCACAGGTCACGATGATAAATGGAAGCTCCTGCTGCACCTAATGTTCAACTTTAAATGGCTTTCACTTCTACATTGAGTTTTTATGAGGACAGATAATGGCTCTAATACACGTATGATAACAAGAATAATAGTAATAACTTTATTTCTTTAACACTTATTGAAACAAGGTTACAAAGTGCATGAAAACAGAATGATAATAATAATAATGTCACAATTACAATAATTATAAACAATATACAGAGCTAAGAAAAATAGCCTGCACAGAGGAAAAAATAAGTGGAAATAAAACACAAAAGTTGCAGGTCACAAAGTACAAATAAGACATTGAAGTAAAAAGCCTTCCTATAAAATATGTTTTAAGCAATGATTTAAAAACAGGTAATGTCCTATTCAGCCTCATCTCCTCAGGCAGAGAATCCCAGAGCCATAGAGGCCTTGATGGCAAAAGATCAGCCACCTTTAGTTACCTGCCTTGACCTTGGAACGACTTGTGAGGGTTGGCTTGAGGATCTCAGGTCATGACTTGGAGCGCAGGGGATCAAACTGGGGGCTGAACCATGTTGAACTTTAAAAGTTGTTAAAAGAACCTTAAAACCAGTTCTGAAGTTAACGGACAATGAATGAAGGGGGGTGAGGGCTCTGGTGATATGTGACCTATAACATTTGTCCCAGTTAAAATACCAGCAGCAGAATTCTGCACTGGTTAAAGCCGAGCCACCGAAGATTAACTGAGGCATGTGAACAGTGTGTTTCAGTAGTCAAGGCACGAGAATACAAAAGCATGATTAAGTTTTTCTATGTCAGGAAAAGACACAGCTGATTGAATTTTAGAAATAGTTCTTGGGCAGAAGTCGCAGGAATGTGTGAGATAGTTGGTTTGAGGTTCAGGTGAAAATCAAAAATGATGCCTAAAATTCTCACTGCAGATTTTCTATTGGTTGCCAGAGGACCAAGATGTGGTTGTAATTTGCTTGTTGGGTGATCAGGGCCAAAGATTATTACTACTGACTTGCATAACATGTAGGATACCCCATTAAAATGACTGCTGGTGTGAGCTAATGGGAGCTTATAAAGGGAAAACAATGGGACCAAGTATAGATCCCTGTGGTGCCCCAGACGTCAGTGGAGCTGAAGATGAAACAAGGAAATTCTTCATCTGAGAGAAAGGATTCAAACCATTAAAGACCTACATACCAATTTAGTCTGTTGACAAGAATGTTGTGATCGACAGCATCGAACGCAGCATCAGTAAATCGTTGGTGACCTGTAGGGGAGCAGTTTTGGTGCTGTGTTGCTTGCAAAACTCAGAGTGATATTCATCAGCAAGAAAATATCTGATCACCAGTGATGGCCGTGCACACAGCCACACAAAAAGCTGAATGATTCACATACTCACACCATCACCACATTTTCACTTACCTTTAATTTGCAGTCACAATACAGAAATACAGACAACACCACTTTGTTTAAAATGTATTTATCAGCACTTTGACAACGCACTGTTTTATAGATGAAGCGACTGATGATTGCTATTTGCTTTTGTAAGTTACTGATTCCTTTCTCTTTGTTTGTAAGTGAAGTTGTGTTAACGTCATGGCTGGAGTCGGGCAAAAGATGGGGCTGAGGGCGGAGCCTGGCTTTACACAGGGGGCCAAACAATTATTTTAAAACCTCTGCAGAAACATCACCCTCACAACATGTTATCTTTCTAGCTCTCTCCTCTGTATTTCCCACCCTCCTCCTCCTCCTCCTCTCTCCCTTCCTCCTCCCTCCCTACATCCGTCTAGGAGGCGACCTTTGACCTCGCTCATCGTGGGAACTTCTTCAGGAGGATGAGCTGGCGTGACGACCGGGAGGACATTACCACAGCCATGATGAGTCTAACAGAACCCCAACACCTGTCTGCACCCCCTTCACCCAACAACACACACACACACATAAAAACACACACACACACATGAAAGCTACACTGACAATGTTGTTTCCTGAATTTTCAGAATAAAACCCAGCAGATCCAGTGCACAGGGCCTCAGTTAGGAACAGTCTGAATGAAACAACACTGATACTGATATTTGATTTCAGTTGATCAGATGTGATGAATCTGCTCATGGACGTATACAGGCTTGTTTACATACTCTCACGCAAACCATAATTTTTTAACGCCCTCCATTCTTTTAAAAGACTAAACGTATTCGAACCAGAACGGCGAGGTTGTTTGTTTCCATTTATCTCGCCGCTCTGCTGTCACAGTGACACTTTACCTCTTTGAAGTCTCACACTTATTCACATGGAAAAAGCAGATTACAAACCTGTTTACCCGTATACACGTCCAACAGACTGGCTATCTGCTGGTGAAATCAGGGTTCTTAGACCCCCATCCTCGCTATCAAAACTGTGATACTTTGTGATATTTCAGAAATCACACTGCAGAGAGATAAACTGAGGAGAAATGTGACGAGAGGCTCAGAACAGGGAGTAAAATAAGAGTCACTGACATGACATTGTGCCAAAGCTGCACTTAAATAATGAAAATAAACATGATGAAATAAAACATGAATAAACACAAAAAATAATTGAATAATAAGATTATAAAACACATTTTTTCTCAGTCATGAAAAGGAAGTGATGATGAGAAAATCCCTCCCTGCCTCTCTCTCAGAGTGTAACTGGACTCCGCCACTCAGGCAGGAGACGACGAGAGAAATTTACAACCTGCCATCAATCACAGCCTGTGGGAACTGAGCAGCGACAGACAGAGCGAACTGTGAGACACACACCTTGTTATGTTCATGAGCTGGTGACGACAGGACTCACATGAACAGAGACATTTGTCATCTTACAGTAAGCAGCTTCACTGCTGCAGAACGAAGGAATGTCTTGTGTTGTTTAACAGGCTGCATCACTGATGGATCTTATGCTGCAGTTAAAGCTTTGATGAATGACCACTGATTTCACTCACACATGTGTTGTCATCATTTTGCTGCATATTCACGGCAGCTGCTCTGATAATTACTGGAATTGTTCCATTTTTACTATGACAGTGATCTAAAGAAGGTAACAGCTGGGTTAGACTTGGTTACATGTCTGTTGTGACATTAAAGAGAAACTTCACAAGTTTTCAAGTCTTTCTTTAAAGGAGCAGTAGGTCAAATTTAGGGTGATTTAGTGGCACGTAGCAGAGAGGACTGCAGATTAAAACCAGGTGAAACTTCTCCTGGTTAGAATTCCTTCAGTGTTCATTGTTCAAGAGGTTTTTACCAGGAGCTGAATTATCCACAGAGGTCTGTTCTTCTCCAAAACAAACAGACCAGCTGATTTAAAACAATATAAACAGTGAATTATTTCATGTTACAAATCAGTGTCTCTTTTTTATTTTGTACAACCGTCGTCTCCTTTGGTCTGAATCAGGGACTCATGTTGTTCCAAAGTTGTATAATTGCCTAGAGTTGGTTCGTGTTCTCACGGCAGCATTTACAAGAGGACCAGATCAAATGCCTTGTGTGAGAAAGCTGCTCTCGATTGGTCAGAATTTCCATGTGGGAAAAATCCAGGAAGTAAAGCAAACGTTGAAGAAGAGAACACTTGCAAGATAAATGTGACACTTTCTAATGTCACAATGGAGGGACAACTACGCAGGTTGATTTTAGCGCTGCTCATCGTGGACTATATTGCTGTCATTGTTCATTTTAGTCAAACCATACAGTTTGAAAACGAGGCGCGGCTCCAACTAGAAAACAATGTTTTGATGCATTGGATGTGCTGAATGTGCATATTAAGGCAGTACAGGAGGAGGTGCACATTAATAATCCTCCAGGACTGTAACATGCTCATGTTTAACCCAAACAATGTGTCATGTGACTGCAGTCGCTTCACATCCAGGTCGCAACACCTTCTCACTACAAACCAACCGCACCAGAGTTCATTTGGAAACGGACTGAGACCTTCTTGAAGAGGTGGTCTCAGTCTGGTTACAAACAAACTCTGGTGCGGGTGGCTGTTTTGGTGCACACCCAAGTGTGATTAGTGTGTTCACACCTGCCCAAACCAAACAGGGCAGGTGTGAACACAGCCTTCATCCCATCAGTCACAACAGTGACCGCAAAAACGATTTCTTTTATAAGGCTCTAACACTGTTACAGGATGATGTATCAATGCATTTCCAGCAAATATTGAAATAATAAAGGGTCTCAATTAAATATGTGCGGTGTCACATGTTCAGTGTAAACTGTCACATGACCAGAGCTGCTTACTTCCTGGTTGCACCATGAGATGAGGATGGCTTCATCAAAGCTTCAAACAAAAGGTTAGTGAAGTGTGTTACATAAACATAGGACAGAGATTTTTGGTTCACATTATCTTTAAGGTGTCTGGTACTGATATGTGCATTTAATCAGCTTCATTCAGGGTGGTCACAGACTTGGATTTAGACAGGAACAGTAGTGACCTGAGGGATAACACAGTGCATCAAAATGTACATGTACTGATACACACACGTAGTTGTTGTTCCACCCAACCCTGTACTGTTCTTTTCATTTTTCACGGGACAACTGTTGTCAACATGCTGTCGTCAGTGATTGTGAGAGCGATGGGTCCGATACAGACAATGACTGTTTAAGGCTGGGCTGTTGAATAGCCTATGTGTTTAACTTATGCAGCCAGATAATGACAGGAACAACTTTGTCAGTGATTGTGACCTGCCCCTCCAGCCTGTTCTCATTCTAAAGTCGTCAAAAACCACCACTTTATCAATGATTTCGCTGTCAGACACCTGACGGCAAACGCCACCTTTCGCGACAGTATGTGAGCACCACTTTTTGGCTTTTATGACAATCTAACAAGCAGATGTTAATCAGAGAGGCTTTTATAAACCACAGAGTGAATCCCACAGGGATCAGCCGGATCAATTAGTCGGATCAATCAGACAGCTGTGGGGGGAGAATCTGATTTATAGATGTTTGTTTGTTTGTTTATCATTTGGTGAGGAATGCCATGGGAACACAGCAGTTTATACAGCAGGAAACAGCTGCTTCACACTACCTGCCTGTCTCACTGTCTGTCTCTGTTTTTCATTCACTCACACACTGTCTCACTGTCTGTCTCTGTCTTAAGCCCTGTTCAGACCGAAGAGTTGAAACAGGCAACTACTGTCAGTGCTCTGTTCTGCAACATTCTATAATCCCGCCAGCTCACACCAATGCAATAAGATGAGACGGTGTATCATCTCTAGTCAACAACTCTCTGCACTTCTGATCTGTAACGTTGACAGGAAGTGAGAATGTGTGTGTGTGTGGGCGGGGCATAAGCATCGGACACCGGCACACCGTGAGGACAGAAACAGAGGGCTCAGCGGGGACGGAGCACCTGCTGCAGCTACCCAACACGCCGTCTGTGGTCATTTTGACTTGACCAGCGGACTTCACTACAAGCTGATTGGCTGTTGAAACAGATGATGTGCTTTAAAACCAGCCGCCAGCCATTTGACCAGCTGAGTGTCAGGTGACACCATCAGCCGCCTTGAGTCGAGCTCAGACCGGCCAGTTCACACCTCTGACACTTTTCTCTGCAATGTTCTCATCTCGTTCCGAACCTTTGGTCTGAACTGCGTTTTACATTCACACACACACAGTCTCACTGTCTGTGTGGTTATCATGTATTAATGTTGCAATACCAGATGCTGACGCATCCACTAAGAATAGATGTCGGTGTTGTTTTTTCATTTTTGTAAATTCAGCCAAGAACTGTACATTTCCAGGAATGTGAGCTCAGCAGAACGGCGTCCAGAGGAAGCTCAGATAACCTCTCACCTGTCATCACATTCAAACAAAACCAGTAGCTGACACATGCGGACGATGAATTGGGAAGTATGGCAAAGGTGTCTGGGAGAGAATCCAAAGGAAGTTTGTGTGGATGGAATTAGATAAGACTCTGAGCGAGAGAATCAAACTGAGGGGTGACTGAGATGGACAAAACAGAGCAGAGATCGTTTTATTGCAGAATAAATGTTGGGATTTTACATTTCTGCACCCCATAGATATGTTACATTTGTACGTTGTTATGTAGCAGATACATTTAAGCTTTAATAATGCTATGATTAATGTGTTGTTAGGTTCAGACGCAAGAACCACTTACATATGGTTAGAAAAAAAATCATGTTTTGGCTCAACAAACCTGGTTTTGCAGCTTGTTCGCATTCTGAGGACACAATGTCAAGCTCAGCTCACATCCCAGCTACATCAGCTGATGGATCAGCTGATTCCTTTCACATGATTCATTTCTATGCAACCAATTAACAAATCTCATTCATGGCGCCCTATTTAAACTGCTCTGGCCTGCCTACTGTTGCTGCTTCCTGTGCAAGCTGCTCTGCAACCTGCCTCCACCCCAGCTCCTCCTTTTCATGCTGTGTCTGACTTATCAATGTCATTTCTGTTTGTCATTGATGCTGCTCTGTTCTGTTCCTGGGGGTCTTTGCTGCTGCTCTCCCTGCCTTAGGCTTTCCATGTAGGCGCATGGAAGGGCAGAGAGGAGTGCTGTCTTTGCCTCGGGCTTTCTGTGTAGACCCAGGAAAGGCAGAGAGGCCCAGAGCCAAATATAATACATTTTAAATAAAGTTTTCTTTGACTAAAGTGGTCCTGACTGAACTAACACAGGATGGTACCTGGTGATATTTGAGCAGTTGGGATAAGAACGTGTTGGGTTTTGGGGGCACAGTCTTGGCTGGAAAAGCAGTGATGCCTCGGTTTAAAACTACCTTTTTTTTCATACTACAAGCCCTGCAGGAAACACAGCGATGGTTTGCTGCAAAGCACCAACATGTGGTGCCTAAAAAGCTTCTGGAAACACAGCGTCATCTTGCTAGAAAAACAACCAGGTTTGTTGTCAGTTGGTCTTGAACAGTGAACTGCAGCTTGTCAGGCTTCTCACCTTGGCGTCCAGCTCCAGATGACAAAATCATCTCTATACTCTGTCACTTTAGAAATGATGATATATGAAATGTGCATAATGTAACATAGTCCTGGTTTGCAGAAATATATAAAATGCCAAGATTTTCTTCTGGTGACTGGGTTGGATCGTTTTATCATAGTATGATATCAAAACTCAAGCAGACATGTTGAAGTTTATGCTGTAGTTTATAATTCTAATAAAGAGTTATTTAGTTCATTCTCTCATAAGTCGGCCCGTCCTTCACCGTCTCCGTCATCTGACGGTTAATGGCCTCTTCGTTTGCGAGGACAAGGAGGGCGCGCAATTCCTTGTCTCCCCAGTTGCTCATCTTTACAGTGTCTGTCAGGTTTGTGTTTCCCTCTTGCTACTAGCTGCTCGCTAATTCCTGCTATCAGCTGTTTCCTGTTTATCCACCGCCAGTGGCTCGCACGTGCGGCGTCATCAACAGCTCCTCCCACAAGTCATCAACAGCTCCTCCCGTTGCAGAAGGCCGCCTCGGTCTGTTTAAACTAAAATGGTTCCACCAATATGTCTACCCTACGAGGAGGAAAATTGGGCACCTCGGATCAACTCGCCAATCCGGCTCTGTGTGTCTAAACGCTCGCAGCTTGCCGGCAAAACTGGAAAATCTGAAAATCTGGCAGTGTGAAAGGGGCTTGTGGTGTGTTATGCTGTTAGCAGCTGATGTATCCTGCAGCAGAGATGAACAGTGGGCTCTAGAGTCTCGCTTCTTTTCAAACTCAACACCTTTGTCTCTTTTCAGACTTGTACTCTTCAGCTAACGCTGACTCAAGTGACATCACATGAGGACATTTATCAGACTTCACATAGCAGCTCCCTCTGGAGACACTAAAGGCTTTATGCTTCTTCAGCATAAAGCCTGTTATGCTGAAAAGCAGTTTAATTTAATGTTATTTGTAAAGCACAGTATCACAGTTTGCCTCAGGGGCTTTACAACATACAACATCCCTCTGTCCTTTGACCTTCACGTAACGTGCAGTAAACTCCCCAAACCTGAAAAACACTGATGTGGAAAGTCTGTGGAGTTTCCCTTTAAGAGCTGGTGATAGCTGCAGCTGAAGCTAGAAATAAGTTGATTAATCAACAATTAAATTGCCAGAAATAAATATGATTGGCATTTACAAAATACAGAAACTTTAACTGATTCCAGCTTCTCAAAGGTGAATGTTTCCGGCGTTCTTTCTGCAGACCGGTCACCTGCCAGCCAATCACTGCAGCGAGTGAGCTCATTCATGAAATGTGATGTTACATGATGTCATCTTTCTCTTCTCGCACCACTTCTCTCAGTTTCTCATTTTAAAGCTTCTCTAAAGAGAAAAAACTCAATTTCAAAATGCTTCTGGTGCAGATATTTATGACGAATTCCCAAAACTGGAGCAGCTTTATTAATCAAACGGCGATCAATAAATCACCCATCATTTTTCTCTGACTTTCAGATGCTGCGAGCACAATGGCCGAGGCTCTGTGAGAAAAGAGGAAGAGGAAGAGGAGTGTTGTGTCGAGGGCTGATAAAAATCTGCTGCCACCAATCAGGGGCTTTTCCCAGAAGGAGTGTGTGAGTTGGGAGTGCCATGCTTTATGAGTGTGTACAGTGATTTCCTCTTTTGTGGTTTCTGTGTTTTCCTTTCGTTAGTGTGTACTGTGTGTGTGTGTGTGTGTGTGTGTGTGTGTGTGTGTGTGTGTGTGTGTGTGTGTGTGTGTGTTGACAAGCTGGCTCTCTGAGTGACATCAGCCTAGTTTCAGTGAAGAGAAGTGACTGTTTGGACTTCACAGATGATGAATCGGACTTCAGCGGCGACCGTTTCAAATAAACTCTTCATATCTGCAGAGTAACAGAAAATCAAACTCCTGATGTGATTCGGTTTCCAAACATGAAAACTGACATTCATAGCAAACATGTCTGAGATGTTTTATAGGTGCAGTAGTTCATGAGAAAATTGCAAAGATAGAGAACCACGCTGCATCTTCTAAACAATAATTACATCACTGTATCTTAATTATGTTGCAGGGAAACAAAAAAGAACAGGGTTTGGCTTTACAGTCTTATGAGAAGCACACACTGGCCTCCCAGATGAAGGCCGCCTCGTTCTCTTTAAACTGAAAGGGTTCCACCAATATGTCTACGCTACCAGGCGGAAAATTGGGCGCCTTGGATCAATTCGCCAATCCGGCTCTGTGTGTCTAAACGCTCGCAGCTTGCCGGCAAAACGGCCCAACATTCGCTGAAAATCTGGCAGTGTGAAAGGAGCTAGAGAGTGAGAGCGGGGTAGCAGGTGGCACCTTGTATTGTAGCCTCGGCCACCAGTGTGTGAACGTGTGTGTGAATGGGTGAATGTGACGTAGTGTAAAAAGTGCTTTGAGTGGTCAGAGGACCATGAAGGCACGATACAAGTGCAGTCCATTTACAGAATTCACAGTTTGGTTCAAAATGATACAGCAAAAATTGAATTCATTTTTTTAATCATATCAACACAAACTAAACAGAGAACGTACTCACTAATGTACCTGTTGGTGTGTCTGGACGAATCAGCTCCCTGTGCCGCTGACAGTTACTGCTCACTGCTGTGCTTTGAGCTGCTGTTAGTTGCTGAACGAGAGGTTGTTGAATTAATATTCTTATTTTATTTAATTTTGTATGATTAAATATATCAAAGTCCTGAGCTTTGTGCACACACCATCCACCATCCTTACAGCTGCTCTTATTGCTTTTTGTTTTCTCTGAAGTTTATGATTACACTTGTTTAAATTACAGATTTTTATTCATTATTATATTTCATAGCGGTAAGACTTCCTTCCTCTCCCACACAGGATCCACCATGCTGTTATAAATGCAAACACATAAATAAACTCAACACATTAACTGTGCGACTCCATCTGTACATGTGTTGGTTACACATGTGTTGAAGAGCTGTCAGTGTTTTCTTGTTTTGACATCAAGAAGTTTCAAAAAAGTCCAAACCACAAACAACTGTTTGCTTTTCCTCTCCTGGCAGAGAGCAGGGATTTCCACCATCTGTCTGCATTTGAATGCAGCATCAGGTGATTGGCTCCTTGTGGTCAGGTGTGTGTGTGTCAAAGTGTCAGCTGATTCAGTGGAACCTGTTTGTTTGTTTGTTGCAGTTCTGCAGCTGCTGAATGAAAACTGAAGATGCAGTCATGTTGGGAACTTTGATCAGTAGCAGGTATGAAAGAATCACACATGACAGTTGATGAAGTGTCTGCTCAGGTCCTGATGCATTCACACACACACACACACACACCACTCAGAATGGCCTCTCTGAACCATGTGGGCATGACCGGGCCTTTTTTTCTGTGGGTATGCAAAGAGACAGTAACTGTACTGACTGTCCACAGGTTACAAATAACAATAGTTTAGATTAAAATAAATCTGGTGATATTCTGTTTTTCTTTCTGTCATCAAACGAGAGCCAAACAAACACTGAATGTGTCTTCTAACAAGAACTGTGTTTGTATCAAAGCCAGTTCCTTCATAATCCCACAGAAAATACAAATACTGTATTAAATTAGATAATATATTAATTCAAGTGACTAATGATGACTGGCTGACTGTCATGCAGACATGAAATGACGGCTTTTTGTGTTGGTGTCTGACGCCGGAAGTCACCGACCAAGTGCCAGTGTTCGACGACTGTGGAGGGAGACAGGTTGTGGAAGAAAGAGCGAGAAAGTCACATAAGGAAGCAGGGAGGAGGGGTGTTAACCAAAGCGAGAATATCACCCAGGAGGTTGCAGTTCGTGTCCCATGTGAAACCAAAAGTCACCATTGACGTCACCGACATGATGCATTTATGTCACGTTACAGTACAAATGCAATTTTATGGTAATTATTTGGAGCCAAGAGCATCACAGTGTTTCTGAACCTGTGAGTGTTTCACAACATTAACTGAGGGTGTAAGTCACAAGTTTGATCACGATATGATATTAAATCAATTCTTCTGACAATGTAAATATATTTAGTATTTGATTTATTTCTGTCAGAGACGTTTCTGGACATGAAATGTGAATGAACAGCAACATCATTTAACAGACGTCTAAAATTCAGCTCACTAATAACTGTCATGGTTCATAGACTAAACAGTGTATTTTGCTAGTTAATCATTATTAGCTTGAGCACGTTTACGTTGCATAAATTAACCTTGATTCATAGTTTAACAAAGCAGCGTACAGTCGTAGGGGTGACCCCGAATAGTCGATGATTCGGTGATTCGATTCTGAGAAGTCTGACTGCAAGTCTCGCCATCGAATCGTAGGAAAATGTGGTTATGAAACAAGACCGTACCCTTCTGACTATATGGGGCTGCTCACTGCTGCTGAACATCTTGATTTCACATAGAATGTATTTGTTTTCTAGTAATTCAGCCTATTTTGATACAAACATCAGCCTGATTTCTGTTAATAAAAAATTGAAAATGAAGCGTGCGTTTAATCAGTAGACATACTACGCATGAATAAATCACCCAGTTGCTCGATCCAAATAAGCTGAGGTGAGTGAGTGCGCTGCAGGACCATCAGAGCAGCATCGAGGCCTGCGGTGATTTATGGTGGCAGAGCGCATAAACAAACACTTCGGAGGAGGTACGTGCTCTCAAATCAAACTGTTTTGAAGGATTATTCGTTTACTTGAAGTGTCTTGAAACGAATTTCACCGCTGATTGTTTTCTTGGTAGACTCTGATTATTTATTTGGCTACATTTTCTCCGACAATTGAGAGCGGTGATATATGGTCCGTGTGGATGAACTTGTATGAACCTGAGTTGATTAATGTAGTAACTTGAAGTCAGAAAGAAAGAAAACTGTTTCTAAACCTTTTGATGATGTTTTTGGATGTTTATTTGTGAATGAAATGGCAAGTTGTGACGAGTCAGAAACATCTCCTGTTAAAGACATGGATGAGGATGCAGCGCGTCTGCACTCATAGAGCATCATACCTTGATGAAGTGAGAGGAATAAAGATAAAGATAAAATGATAACCCTTTTACTTTTATTACTATGATGTTGTTATGCCAACTGAGGAGTTAAATTTGTTTATTTGGGTGTTTTAACTCTTTTCTCTGGAGCAGAAACTGATGCAAATGAGCTCATTAATCAATGAGGAGGAAAACAACATTCGACGATTAGTCGGCTAAAGTTAAAATCCGTCAAATCAGATTCAACTATAAAAATTCTTAGCTGGGACACCCCTACACCGTAGCACCGTTGGTTTAAGTCACTGTGTCTCCCCACAGAACAGCTCGGTTGAATTTCAACCTGTGTGCATGTTTTTCCAGCTGAACACTGTTGAAACAGAGCAGCTAATGTTGCTGCAAGAAGTTAGCGGACTGATCTGCCCCGCAAGGCCGGTTTTATCTTGTATTGTTGCATTGTTTACATACAGCACACGCTTTGTCTTTTTACCTGTATTTTCTTCCCGTATTTAATTCCAGAGTAAACAACATTATCCTCCTCGTCTGTCTCTTGGCTGCTTGTCGTTATCCGTCTGCCACTGATTGAAAGTGACACGAAATTTCAAAATAAAGGCGTAACCTGAGGATGGCGTGGAATGTTTTCACGTTGCGTCGATGATACTGGATCGTTGATCATTAAATCGATGGATTGTAGCATGAATCACGTTACAGTGTGTTTCAGCTGTGCGTCACATAGAGACGCAGGAGGCAGCGCTGTGCATCGCTATCAGACACTGAGGCGCGTGACTAAGCCTTGGCATTGTTAATAAGAATGAGAACAAGTTGTAACTGGATGTATTTATAATGTTTATGATTAAATGTTTCGTCAGTAAAATGTCAAAAAACAGTCTGACAATACGCAACATATATTTGGCTACTACAAAGATTTGGTCAGTAATTTCTGTTACCAGCTAATGGACTGACTGGTTTCAGCTGCGTGTCTGTAGATGCACAGGATTTCTTCATATGTGGTTGTTAACCTTCAGTTTCAAAGTGACTGAATTCTGATGAAACCTTAGGTTACTGTTAACGTACACTAAAACAACTCATCCACGCCACTTACGCTGTTTTTAAGTGTTTCCTGATGTTCCCTGGAATCTTTTTTTTTTTTACATTTCTGTTTGAGCAGTGCACATACCACATGAGACAGGAAGTAAATTATTTCTGATTGAGTGTGTTGCAGCTTGGCTGACCTCACCGTATGCTCTGTGTCTGGATGACAGATTGCTGTGTGTTGCTTTGTTTCCTGTCAGACAGCAGCTCTTTGTCTTGCAGCCTTCGGATAGTCTCATATGTTTTCTTCTTTGAAAGGTTTAATCGTGTTGTTCTGCTTCACACACTGTTTGTTCATCAACAGCAGCTCACTGACACTGTAAACACTTATTCACTCTTGGAGGATTAAAGCTTGCTGGAGTTTGGTCCATCACACTGAACATGCATGCTTTTATTTTTTCAGAATCGCAGTAGTAGCGGTGAACAAAACATTTGGTTATGGTCAGGAGGAGATCATGATTTACCTTAAAATACCCAGTTATGTTGCTGGAAATTTCAAAACATCTTGGTAACAAAACACAGCTTGAAATGTCCTGATGTCTTTTTTAAGATATCACAGTTTGGTCACCACAAACTTGGCAAGGAATGTCCCAACATTCAGTTAAAACATGCCCGGCTTTGTCGCCACACACACACCTTGAAATGTCCTCACATCTCATTTAAAATACCTGGTTTGGTCGTCACAAATGTGGCTCAAAATGACCTGACATCTCATTGAGAATATGCGGTTTTGTCACCACCACCATGGCTGGAAATGTCCCAACATTTCAAACAAAAAATATCCAGTTTTATTGCCACAAACACAGCTTGAAATGTCCCAACATCTTCATCACCTTAACGCTGCTAGATAAGTTTCAACATTTGGTTAAAAAACATCTGGTTTTGTTCCAACTTTTCGTTTGAAATACCAGGGGCCTCATTTATAAAGCTTGCTGCGCACAAAAAGATTGCGGGAACGGGGCTGAAATGTGCGTATGCATTTTTCACCGCCAACGTTGGGATTTATAAAGAAATACTATGCGGAAAAGGGTGCGCATTCCTACGCACACTGTCGACCTGCCGTAGACCTCCCGCAAAGTTTTCCAGGCACGGGAAATCAGCGACATAAATGATTAATATTGTACTTTGGATATAGGATAAAATACAGTCACTCCCCTTAAAGTTTAATAAATAAATAAGTAAATAAATCAATCAATCAATCAATCAATAAAAATAAATTAAACAGTAGTTGCAATTAGGATCAGCTTGTACAAATGTCACAATGTGGCACAGCGCAACGGCGTCCCTGCACCAGCTGAACTTGTACAAGAGGACATCGTCCCACACCAGCCTGGAGCAGAGCAACTCCCTCCAGCAATTGCATTGCGTGAACAAGTGATGCACCAGTTATGAAACAGACAACAGGTCTTCTTAACCAATTCTTTTAATGTGCTGCATTTCAGACAATACATCCCCTACTCTGTGTAATTCCTGCGTTAAATCCTGAATTGCACCAATAATGTCCCTCTGTGACTGCAGCACAGCATCGGTGAGGACGCGGCCACTTGCACGACCTCCTCCCGAGATGCCACTGGGTCCTGCCTGTGGGGAGACTGGGTCCACCTGCACAGTGGAGACACTGCTGGCGCCTGGGGCAGGCTCTGTGGCGCTGCCATCATCCCCGACACCCACAGCGACACTTTTACCTGAATAAAATGGAAGAAATGATTTAATGCAATGTGTGTAGTTATTATTGACACTCAAAACTTTAAGGTCAGTGTTGGTATCAAACGTTCGCCTTACCTATATCTGTGACGTCCGCAACAGCATCGGTGTCTCCCAGCTTCTGGAACAATGCCAGACAGAAGGGTTTCCCCGAGGATCGCTCCAACCCTCGTGTCAAAGGGAGAGGGCGGCGGTTCTCCCTGACCACCACCAGTTGCCTGGACGCTCTGCGAGCTGCAAGTCGTTTTTTGGCCTCTACTTTTATGTCGGACCACTTCTTTTTCACCTGATAATAAAAATAAAATTGCACTTTTCATTTAAAATCTTAAATTGCTACAAAATAGCAACTTTTTTTCTGTGCGGATGTCACAGAAAAATAGAAAAAATAGAAAACACAAAAATCACAATGACTCACCTCGGCACTTGTCCTGTGCGTCGATCCCACACGGTTCACGGCGTCTGCCACAAGTTGCCACTCTATTTTTGTTTTTTAATTGAAATGCCACTGCTGAGGCCTCCAAATAAAACTTTTTTACGGTGCTCAATCTCGGTCAAGAGCACTTCAATTTTGCATTCGGTGAACTTAGCCTTCTTTGAGCGTGTTGTCTCCATCTCTTCCTCGCTGAAAGGCCCAGCAAGGGGTCCTTAAAACCGTCCGCATATTCATGAGCTATTTAGCATTGACCATTTATGGATGATTGTGGGCAGACAATAGGTGGAGGAGTGGGATGAGACAGGGAGGAGCACACTCACGCACAATTCACCGCAGGTGGGTATTTATAATGAGAGGATTGCGTACAGGTGTGCGCCGCACGGTTTTATAAATCTGAATATTTTTGTGCGTAAGCACTTTCTGTGTTTCATCCTTACGCCATCTTTTAAGGTGAATCCTACGCACAGTTTTATAAATGAGGCCCCTGGTTTGGTTGCTACAAAGACTGCTAGAGATGTCCCAACACTGTGTTAAAAAATACCCAGTTCTGTCGCCACAAACACGACTTGTATGTAATGTATCAACATTTTGTTTAAAATTAGTGATTTTGCCACCATAACACTGCTAGAAAAGTCTCAACATTTAGTTAAAAACTACCTGGTTTTGTCGCCAAAAACACGGTTGAAAATGTCTCAACGTCTTGTTTAAAATATTTGGTGTGATGGCCACAGACTTGGCTGGTTAATGTTCCAACATTTTATCTTAAAGTGCCCGACTCTGTCGCTGCAAGCACCACTTGAAATGTCCCAACATCTCGTTTGAAATACTTGGTTTGGTTGGCACAAAGGCTGCTTGAATGTTTCAATGTTGTGTTGAAATGTCCCAGCATTTTGTTAAAAAATACCCATTTTTGCCACCACAAACATGGCTTGAAATGTCTGATGTCTCGTTTGAAATACCTGGTTTTGTTGCCATAGCACTGCTGGAAATGTCCCAAAGTGTGGTTAAAAGATCCTGGTGCTGTCACCACAAACACGGATAGAAATGTCCCAACAGAGCGTTAAAAAATACCGTTTTGTTAGAGACGTGACTTGAAATGTTGCAAGGTCTCATTTAAAACACCTGGTTGTGTTGCCACACACTAAGCTGGAAATGTCCAAGTGTCTCATTAAAAGACGTCCAGCTCCATCAATCAAACATAGATTTAGAGATAGAGTTTTATTGCCACAAACCAAACTCATTGTGTAGATTGCCGACAGGTGGAACAAATCTTTCACACTCAATCTTCAAACTGAACATACTAAACAGCATCGTCATCATTATCTTCATCTCTCATCACAAGCTCCCCTCACTGTAACCTCGGGACTTTATGATCAGTGCACAGATGGCATTTTATGGACCAAACCATCAGTTAAACCAATCATTTACAGATAGATCAAGAGGGAAGGTAATTCAAATCAGCAAATCGTGTCGTAAATTCAGAGTGAACAATGCCGTTCATTCTTGGGTTCAATTCTTTATAAATTAGTGGTGACTAATATGAACACTTAATCTTTTAACGAGGGTCTCTTAAAGCTCCTTTATATGACACAGCTGTTCTGTTTTCAACATTCAGTCTTGAAGGCTGCAGTTTGGAGTCTCTGGGCTGGTCTCGTCGACCTGTTACATTTGGTCCAGAAAAAGGAAGTGTTGTGGTTCCAGCTGCAGATTCGGGGCTGTGTTTGTGTTAATCTGTGTGTTTGATCACAGCTGTTAAGTGTGTGGTGTTAGTGTCAGTGAGCCGCAGCAGCTCTCAGTTTGTTGTTCTCACCCATCTATGTTTTCAGGGTTCAGTGAAGAGGTGACGTCATGGAAGTTTACAGGCGCTATCAGAGGTAAATACATCAGAGATTTATAAGGGGAAGGAGCTGTGTGTGTGTGTGTGTGTGTGTGTGTGTGTGTGTGTGTGTGTGCATCCAGTTACCTGTCAGATGTCCAGCAAAGCTTTGCAGAAACTGTCTTCCTGTCGGCACGCCTGTTTTCTTCCTCCTGTGTGAGTTGTTTACACTCGTCCTCTGAGAAATAAACTTCGCACTGTGTCAGATACATTCTCTAAAACTCCCTATTAAAGGGATAATTGACCCCAAAACCAAAAATACATATGTTTCCTCTTACCTGTAGTGCTATTTTCACTTTGGATTGTTTTGGTTGGAGTTGCATAGTGTTGGAAATATTACCCGTAGAGGTGTCTGCCTGACACCTTTGCAGCTCTGGCAGCTTTTGGTGTGAACGTACAATAACTGCCTCTGCCTTGCGTGAGACCGTGAGACATGGGCACCGCCTTCATGTGTGTTCACGTGCTTTCACCGGTCTCGTGTATGCGCGCACACACGTGAGCGCGGTGCACAGAGAGGCAGAGCTACAGGCTACAGTGAGGCTAAAAACAGATTTCAAATGATGATGGACACTTGGGTCACTGCGGACGAGCAGTATGGAGATATTTTGTGGTTTCAATTATGTGTTTTTGGACGTTTGAATCTGGGGCGCCGTCAGCCTCCATTAGGTGGAGTTGTGTTGCTACCTCCTCTCCCCTTGGATCTCTGCAAGTGATGTGAGGACTCTAAAACTTCACCTGAGCCTCCCTCGGCATATGGGTGAGTAGATAATGGCTGAATTTTCATTTTTGGGTGCACTATCCCTTTAATAATCCTCCAGGACTGTAACATGGTCATGTTAAACCCAAACAATGTGTCATGTGACTGCAGTTGGTTCAGATCCAACACGTTCTCACCACAAACCAAACGTACCAGAGTTTGTTTATGGTCTGTGTGTGTGTGTGTGTGTGGGTGTGGGTGTGTGGTGTGAAGTAAACCGAGATGACGGGAACACTGAACCAGGAAAAAGCTTGCTTTTCCTCAGAATCTGTTCAGTGTGTGTCTACATATCAGGAGGATTTCCCCTCTGCTGTGATCTCTAATCTTTGATCTCATGTGTTTCTAATAGTTCTTTTCCCTGGAACGTCTGTTTGCAGATGTACCTGAACATTACCCACCAAACATCCTGCTTCACACTCAAACACACACTCTCATTCATTCTGCAAATGTTACTCATTCAGCACTCACTCAGCAGGTTTAGTCTTGTAATTTTAATCACTGTGATGCAGTGTGTAATTATAATTAACTGTCCCTTTGCTTTGGTATATAATGGCACCGACTTTTTGAATGTAACAAACTTTTCAGGCTTTTAAATATCAGGAGTTCTGACTGGTGCTGAGTGGGAGTAATGCTTCGTTATGTCTCCAAACTCAGTTTTTGGTTTTATTAAATCAATAACTAATTTTATTGTACTTTTACCGGTCTGTGCATCGTGCACGCCTGCCACCTGTTGTCTTCTGTTAACATGCTGAAGATACAAACAGAAATACTTTGTGAAGGATCGGTGTTAAAAAAGCTTGTGCGAGTTTGTGCCTTGTTGGATGCAAGTAGGAGACCTTCTGCGTCAGTTTTTCGCAACACATTCACACTGCGTCTTCGTCACATATTGACGTTTCAAAACGAAAGCACTTGGTTGGAAAAACACTGTGAACTCATGTTTTTTTTTTTCCTTCAACACACACACGTGGTTGGGTTTAGGATAAAATAACAGGGTTTGGCTTTACAATCTCACGTGAAGTGAACCGGCCCACCAAGTGAAAGCTGGTGGTCGTTGGACCCATCCATCACCGCTCCCACCGGGCCTACTCGGATCTCTGACACCTTGACTTTCTGCGTTTGCCAGTGACGCTTTGGCAACAGCAAGGCACTGTCGACAGCGACAGGCCCTATGTCATGCTGATGTGAAAGGACGGCTTCTTTCGTTGGTGTCTGACGCTCAGAGTCACTGACCAGGTTGGGACTCCTATTTTGAAGCCTTGGGTTTGGAATTTTGGATTTTTTGAGCCAGAAGTGACCATCCTGGCATTGGTTATGGCATCCTGGGACATAAACAGCAGATGTGGGAAGATATCTACTGTGTTAAATGTAGACATGAAAGTCCACTGACAAAGTGTTTAGGTGACAGTTTCGAATGAGAGTTATCGGAATAACTGCTGAGTTAAAACCAAAACCTGTCAATATGGACTGATGGGGAAACCAGTTCCTGGTTTTTAGTCAACTAGATTCTTGTACCAGGCCTCAGGTGATCTGTTATAAGATGATTAGTCACAGACTTGTTTCGGTGTTGTGAACGTTTTGACTCAGACCGTCTTGGTTCCTGTTGTCTCAAAGATTTTGGTTTAAACTGAGACCAGTTTGAGTTTTTGTTGTTGTTCCTGTTGTGCTGTCAGTTCCCCACAGAGGCTCAGAGCTCTTTAGTATGACCAGTGATGTGCACATTAACACTTCACACGATCTCTCTCGAGGTTCACTTCACACAGATTAAAATAAACTGGGAGATGTACATTATTTACTTGCAGATATTTCCCAACACTTGCCGGATACGTCAGCTTGGTGTGTCGTCTCAAATTCATTGCCGATGTAGCTGACTTTCTGACTTGCTTTTTCATACCCAGACTGAAATATGAGGGTTTTTTTCTGTTTGAATCTGCCCTTTTTTGTTCATACATTTTCATATGAACCGACTCCAGTGCTGACTTTACCAGTAACTGCTGCTATTGTCTGAATTTCCGATTGCACCAGCCATGCAGGTGTTGTGTTGAAGTCTGTTCTCTCATCTGTGGTAATGTTAAGGACAAGGTTTGGTTCAGATTTAGAAAGGGAAACACACCAATGGCGGTGTTGTTTTTTTGTTTTTTGTTTGCATCTTTTGTTTGTAGAGTCTGGGCAGCACTCTGAGGAAAGATGGGTGGATTTTGTTTGGTATTTTGGCCGTGGTTCACCCTGAAGTCACTGCTTCATAATGTGTCCTGAGTATCATCTGTGTGTAAGCCGCTTTCATATCCATTGTATTAACATTAAATTAGTCACTGTGGTTCATTCATACATGCCCTAGACTGGGGCATAACATGACGTTACTGTACATTCCTGTAAAAATGGAAGTGTATTTTGAAAAGACACAACACGTGTCCCTGAAATATTTAGAAAGACAGTTGTATTTAAATGTGCAAGAAAATTCTGTTTAAATCATTCTCATGTTTTTAGCAATGCAACATTTCAGTAGACTCTTATCATTTCCTGTTATAACTCAAGTTGCATTACAGCTGACTCACCATTAACTACAGTTAATCACCAGTAAGAATATTGAAAAGGCACTTTCTATGTCCTTCCTTCCTTTGTCTTGAGCCTGTTTGGACTTGACACTCCTTTACAGGAGGTGTTGAACAGATTCATTGACAGGATATGACACAGGCTTATTGCTTTGTGTTGCCTTCGCTTTATCAAATCTTGTATGAATGGAATTTAATCGATGTTAATGTTGTTTCTGGCTGATAAGTTTAACACAGCCCAGGAAATTCTACAGTAACATGCTGAGAGCCTTTGAAGATAACTCGTCATCAGGCATTTCTGGTCTGGGACGTTTTATCTAATTTATGTTTGGAAAATTACAAAAGGTTCACAAGACTTCAGCATTCAGTAAGGCAGGGAACTCTGGATGCAGACTGTATCTGAAGCACTGGCATCCTCTGATCCTGAAGTTGCTCTCTGGGTCCATCTGCATCATTCACAGCTCACACATCTGCACCACCAGTTGTTTGCTGTTTGCAGAGGTGCAGTAAGAGCCTGTTGTCTGCAGCAGAATAAGATATGTCGAGTTTTCAAGCAGCAACTTGTAACACGGCTGAAAACATGAAACAGTAAAATAAAGCAGATATGTAAAGTAAAAACAGGACGCAGGAGAGAAGCTAAACTCCAAACCACAGAGATTCAGTTAGAAGCTACAGACGCACTGAGAGCTGAACACACAGAGACTTTCTCTCTGGTCTCCTGCAGACAGAGGGGAGGAGAGTCTTGCAACACACACGGCTTGCTTGAGGGGGAGAGCAGGACATCACCTTTACCCGCCTTTTGAACTTACTCTGGAGAAGATCCATCTCTGGCGCAGCTTGGCGTGGCACAGCAGGTCTAAATTGATAATGGAAACTTAAATCGGTGTGGTCAAAAGTGACAGTGGAAAAAACCCACAGGTGCTCTCTCTTGGCCTCCAGCTTCCACTGAATTTGCTCCTCTGTCTCTTGAGCTGTTCAGTCTCCCTCTGCAAAAGTTCTTCCTCTCTATACTCTGGCTCATAAAAGTCTCCTCTTGTATCCACAGTGAACAGCATTTTGTTGTCACTTCACAATCGCTCATTTTGCCTTATTGTCATCTCTTCCGTAAAGCAGTGACGGCCTGACCCAAACAGTGTGTGCAGCAAAAGGCAACATTCATAAAAAATGTATAGAAATCCATCTCAGTTTGACTCTAACGTTCTGTTTTAGAGTCTGAACCTTTTTATGTTTCACTTCAGACAAAAACATTGTGGGAAACACTGACCACGGACAGTAAATAGAGATCTGACACCCAACCACATGTAAACCACAACATAAAAATCTCCCTGTTAACAGGAAGTGTGGTGGAGTGGCACACTGCAGCAGTTCCTACCAGCTGCTGTGGTTGAAACCTCAAAGTGAAACGGCGGCTGAGAGAAACCAGAATGCGAATTACAAAATCTTAGTGAAGTTTGTCTTATCAGTGATTCATGACTGTCTTTGTGTTATTCCAGGTTTGCTCTTGGTCTTTTGGTTTCTGCAGAATAAGTGCATATCAAAATCTGCTTCCTTCCAGAGAAGCGAGTGACAGGGTGAGTGGGTGAAAGAGTGGCTGACGGGAAGAAGGCCAAGCTTTTGTTCGACAGTTAAAGGACCGTAATTGTGGGTGTGTGCGTGCTGACACTTTGCATTAGCTTGAACGTGTTGCCATGCAGCCGGCATCTGTTACTCAATCATAGTGTTTCGGTTGAAAAGAGAAGTTTATTTTGGCACTCCTTCTTCTTCTCCAAGCTTTCACATCAGGTTTGAGCACTTGTCATGTTATCTTTAGATACATAGACCAGTTGAAACACACCTGAAGAGAAGCTCAGAGGCACTTTATACGGACAGATCAGCAGTGCAGACTTTCCTCAGGGCTTTCAGGTGTAGTCAACCCAGTCACCAGAGGAAGATGTTGGTGTTGTACGTTTGTGCAAACTGCAAATAGTTAACATTTGCATATGTATCATATCAACTTTTCTGGATGGTGTGACACCTTTGTGAGTTGCCTGCTAAGCTGCAAACCATTGTTCGAGACCAACGAAAACCAGTTGTGATTTAGCGAGTTACTGCTGAGTTTCCAGCAGCTTTGTTTTGGGAGTCGCATCACTTTTTTCCTGCAGGGATGGTTCCCCCAAAACTAGGAAATCGTACGATGTCAACATCTTTGTGGTGACTGGGTTGGGAATAGCTTAAATTTTGGGGGAATAAACATACTCTCTTACTTGCAGAGTGCCAGATGTTCAGATGGACACCACTCTAATGCCTGTATGGTAAAATTGAACCTCTAAAGCTCACTGATTAACACATTATATCTCGTATGTATCTCTGTTTGTTTTGAATGTGCAGCTATGATACAATGACACACTCCCGAACTCCTCAAACACTGACGCTTGGTCAGTGGCCCTTAACACTGAACTGCCCCTTTTACTCTGCCTCTTCAAGGTGGGAATTTCACACCCTTATGCTGCTCCCTGTTCTGTATAAAAGGCACAAATGCTGAATCGGGGGACAGAGTTGTCTCGCCTTCAAGCCGGATCGGAGGTAGTGATGGTGCTGAGGTGACGTCTGTGTGACAGCCAGCAGGACAGGATCATGGGCAGTATAGTGAACTACTGCCAGAGACTTAAAAAGCAGCCTTTAGCAGTTAGCAGCTAACTCAAATTAGGAGACCAGCTGTCAAAAACGTATTAAATTAGGCAAATAATGAGGTCCAGAAGCTCCTTGTACTCTGACCAGAGGACGAGATCAGCCACCTTATAACAGAGATGGTAAACGACTGTTAATGACATGTTATGCCATTGTTATTGTTCATAAAGGTATGCTTTCGTGATACTGACATGCTTTTTGTAGTCACACACTGAAGCGACATGATGCCGCCGTCGTTTGGCTCTGTTTGAATGCAAAGGCGTCATAAGGAATGGACTTCCTAACAGCTCTATAGCGCCATCTCTGTGCAAAAAAGGCTTGTGACGTGACATGAACCCTTCCAGCATTAGTTTTGGACGTTCTTGGATGGTGTGTAAGTTTTCACTCGTTACATGCATTGTGTCTTTAAATCTTTATTTTTAGGGTTACTTTCTGAGGTTTACGCAACAAAAGCACATGTTTAGAAAAAAAGCAAAGCTTGGCTTAACATATGTTTTCAAAGTCAAAGACGGATTCTTAAACTTCTGAATGTCAAGGAGGATACATCATCAAATCCCACCGACTGACTGGTCCAATGTCACGGATCCTTTGAATTCTACCAAGGACCGAGTTCTTCCTTCCAAACCGGTCTCACTCCAAAGTTGTCGAAATCGAGTGAGAATGGGTTGTAAAAACAGTGGGAATAAATCTCAGTGCACAAACCTAAACTCCTGAGATGTAGCATTGTGTGGGTACGGTTAGCTGCAGGCTGTGGATGAGGAACTTGTAGGAAACAGTCTGAAAACAGTGGTACAGTTTCTCTCTGCAGTTAACGGCTAGTGATGGACCTAACACAGAGTCTGGAGTCGGAGTCGGCGCTCTTATTAAAACCACCTGCAGCTTTATCTGAACCTGTTCTGGTCTGTGTGATTTGAGATGGAGCGGCTCAGACAGTTTATCTGAGGCATATTTGTGGTCACACAAAATAAACTACAGTGTGCGACTGTGTGAATGAAGGAACATGGCACCCAGTGCAACACGGTGAGTCACTGATGGTTTACTATATTCTTTTTTTTTTTTTTGGAGTAAAATTCCCACATCTGTTAACACTGCAACGGGAAATTTCAACACTTGAATAGAAACTCCTACTTTTTCTTTTGATGTCCACTTTTGTGTTTCTCTTGCATCTTTAACTGCCACATCTGATCTGATCATTGAGCTGATTACTGAGAAGGCCTCTTCCACAGAAGTAAACCTCTGACAATGTTTGCAGTCTTTCCAGAATGACATCAGATCATGTGGTTGACGGGAAGTGAAGAGCACAGATTGCTGTAAACTGTTGTGAATGCTCTCGAGAGATATTTACTCTCTTCTCCTGCGCTCCACTTTGAGTTACAGACCCGGAGTTACAGACATACAGCGCTGTGTGTTTGTTGCCATGGAGACATTACTGGAGCTGTAGTAATGTGATGAGGTCAGTTTCGTCACATAGACCACACATGTGAACTGTCTGTTGGTGTAAAAGGTGGAAGCTGCTGGAAACATGACAGTTAAATTCCCTTCAGTCCACGTCTGTTGAGAAATGACCAGCTCCTCACAGTGGTTTTCTGTTGAACCGTCATTTACTGTCAGTGATCAGTATTGTTCCTCCGGATGTCATTTTCATTTTTTGATGAAGTGAAATTAATTTAGACCAAAACCCGTAAACTGAAAGACTGTTGCATTGTGCTGCAGTAAAAATCATATTATAAAGCAGAGTATCATCAGTATACTGTCTGATTTACAGACCTGCTCTGGGATAATTGCTCTGTTGTTTTTGCAGGTTAGATCACTTTGAATTTTAGTTTTTGCACAATGTGCCAGAGCCAGTATGTTGTCCCTCTGTCTGTCCATGCGTCCCATTCTCATGAACGCGATATATCAAGAATGCCTTGAGGAAACTTTCTCAAATTCAGCACAAACTTTCCCTTGGACTGGTGAACTTCATTCAAATAAACACAAGATTAGACTGATTAGACTTTGGTGCTCAAAGATCAGCCATTTCATTATTGAGCAATGTGATATCTCAAGAAGAGAACTTCTTTAAATTTGGCACAAACATCCACTTTTAGTCAAGGATGAGCTGATTTGAATTTAGTGGTAAAAGGTCAGCTTCACTGTGACGTCATAATGACCATTATTTAACGTCATATCTCAGGAACAGAAGGACCGACATTTGGTCAGATACTGAATTCGGTGACACTAACCTTGGTTGTCAACCTTAAAGGGATAGTGCACCCAAAAAGTGAAACTTCAGCCACTATCTACTCACCCATATGCCGAGGGAGGCTCAGGTGAAGTTTTAGAGTCCTCACATCACTTGCAGAGATCCAAGGGGAGAGGAGGTAGCAACACAACTCCACCTAATGGAGGCTGACGGCGCCCCAGATTCAAACGTCCAAAAACACATAATTGAAATAAAACAAAATATCTCCATACTGCTCGTCCGCAGTGATCCAAGTGTCCTGAAGCCCCGACATAAAAAGCTGTTTGGAAAAACTTCTGTTTTTAGCCTCATTGTAGCCTGTAGCTCTGACTGCCTCTCTGGGCACCGTGAGACATTGTGTGTGTTCACATGCTTTTGCTGGTCTTGTGCGCAAACGCACACACGTGAGCGTGGTGTACACTGCTCATTATTATTATTATTATTGTTATTGTTTATTGCTGTTTCTTGTATTTTTTTGTACTTTTTTTCTGCATGCCCAGTTTTTTAAGTTTTTAAATATTGAATCTTTAATTTGACTCTTTACCCTTGACTGCTGTAACACTGGAATTTCTCAATTGTGCTCTGAAGAGGCTGAGAGCAACCAATGAGAGCAATTTGAGGTCCGTCTGCAGAAGATTCCTCATAGAAAAAGCTGCATTCATAAATGCTCGCTTGCCAAACTCTGTACACACCTTCGGTATAGACAATAAAAACACATTCTGTGAACTGAGAGCAGAGCCGTTTTTAATGTTTTGTGTTATGTACACACATAAATCTGCTGGAAGTAGGTCAAGGATAGCTCTGTGAACTAGAGAATGCCAGTGAAAAAGTTCACGAAATTTTAAAGAGCACCACCCAACCTGAGAATACACGGTACAGTGATGAGTTAGGGGCTTAGAGTTGGTAATAAATCTCAGTGCACCATGATACACAGACTCCACAGCAAACACTGGGTGGGCCCATTCATATTTAAAACATCCCCATAATCAAGCACAGTCAAGAATGTAACAGAGACCACTCTCTTTTTTTTTGGTCAAGAAAGCGAAGCCGTTCTTCTTCCTAAAATAAAAACCCAGCTTCAGCTTCAACCTTCTCACAAGTAGTTCGTCTGACACAATACTCAGATATTTATAAGGTGTAACACACTCTTTGCTTTTGCTCTGAAGTGGAACAATAGTTGGAAGATTTGCAAGCTTCACCTTGGCAATGTGATATGTTATGATCCACTAAAGTTTGGCACAACACAAGATGACAAAATCCAGATTTCCAATATCTTCACTGCCATCTTGACTGTAAGGGTTAATCAAGGATCAATATGTGTTTAGATAATAACAGATTGAAACCTTCAGTTTTGACCAGCAGTTTGACTTTGAAATAAAAAGTGACAAAACCTCTGGAGAATACAAATGTATTACATTTTAGTGGAGGAAAAACATCATGTTTGCATTTTCCAAGTGGATCAATAAAATAATCTGCCTAATAGCTGACAGAGGAGAGGCCGCCCTGCCGGCTGTGACACCAAAGCAAACATGATGATTTTTGGAAGTTTATAGGCTCCAGCTCTCCGTCCTCTTCTCTCCATTCCTTTGTCTTCTCTCTTTATGACCCTGTTCACATTTTTATTTTCTCTCCTGTTGAAAAGACTTATTACATTTCTTCTCTCCCTATCAGCGACCTCTGATTTAACATCCTGTTTGTGTGTTGGATTATTATGAAACAACCTAATGTGACAGGAAGAGTGAAGAGCGAGGTCGAAGGTCTCCTGAGAGACCTTTCGGTTTTTGAACGCAGACACTTTTGGATCACGTCCTTCAAGGCTTTCTGTTACGCATTAAAAAAGTCTGTTTCCCAGCTGAGTCTGGCAAAACTGTAACAGACATGTTGGGTAGCATCTGTCCCGTGGGTGTTATTGATACGATAACATGATAATTATGATAAACTGGTGTTGCCCACATAGCTAATGTCTGGCATTAAGATGTGGAGGAGTTGAAGTCGGGAAGACAGACAAATAAAGAGATTACTGCCCTGATAAAGTGAGCACATATCACTTTATATGAGACAAGTTGGTCTTTTAAATCAGGAGAACTCTTCCATGACCATGTTTATCAGTAATTATTTATGGAGACCAACATATGTAAACCAGACCTCAGATTCCTTCAGATCACGTCATGCTGATTGTTTTACTTCCAAATTTACTGCAAAACGTCAGTGGTGAAGAAATACTGTTGCAGCAGTAATCACTTCAATATCACAGCAACTCTGACCGTGTCAGCGACATGCATTTACTGCTCACAAAAAGGTCAGCAGTTGGCTCAGTGAAAATTATACAGGAAGAAAGAAGGCATTGTTTTTATAAACTAGTCCATATGCACTGAGTGCACAGTTGCCCACGTACAGTTTCACATGGTGTGTGTTTGGGATACAGGTCATAGGAAACTGCAGATTAAATAGTCAACTGAACCCATTAAGAAGAGCAATGTATTCAGAGAGAATTAGTACGATTGCTTTATTGAAAGTACAGTAACACCATTGCCAATAGTGGGATAGTTAGTGGGCTAAAACTGTACATTAGTAGTTGAGGTAGCACGTTGAAAGGCAGATAGTTAAAGTGTTTATATGTTGTATTGACTTCAAAGCGGGGCGCACTGGTAGTTCACATGGGAAACATAGATTGACCACGTCAGTGAGTAGAAAAACGTGAGACAGACAGAATGACTGACAGTTTCCGTGATTATGTACAGCATTTAAAATAAACACAAGAATTTTGTGCTCTAGAGAAAGGATCAGCGCTCAGTGAATAACATCCTAAGCCCTATGATAAGCTATCATGGCAAGGCTTAACTATACAGACCAGTGAGCAGTGATAACCAACATGTCTTTGGGGTCATCGGGTGGGAACCTCCTTTCACCAGTGTTTCGTCTAGTTGGTCCCACGACACCTCCAGGAGGCTGGACAGTGATCTCTGGCGTCCCAGAGACACTCCCCTAATGCCAGGTCTCACTGCTCCCCGCACCAACCCAACAACCTCCTTTACCTGCATTGCCACCTTCAACCAAACCCAGGCCATACCATGACTTAGTCACACCAAAAATTAGAAACAACACCAACATTGGTCCACAGGGAGCCACAGCGATCGGTCGCATTTTAGCCATTTTGAAGCATTTTTCTGTTGTTATAGCGCCACCAGTTGCCAGTTAGAGTTAAATTTCCTCCAGTCACCTTGAGGCGTCCTGTTCTACATATCTACCAAGTTTAGTAAAAATCCATATGGCGGTTAGGCCTAGATAAGAAATGAGCTCTCTAGCGCCCCCATTTTGTTTGATGGGGTCAATAATGGAGGGGTCCCCTCAGATTATGTGTGGTCATATGCCTACAAAGTTGCGTGGTGATGGCTGAAACCCTTGAGATGTTATACACCTTTATGTGATGAGCCACGCCCTCCGCAATATTCATTGCCTTATAGAAGCTCAGTTTTAGCAAGTTTTCCAACTTTTGCCAAGAGGGAACTTTAGATATTGGTCCCTAGATTATGTTCACCCAGTTTCATGCAGATCGCTCAAACTTCCTAGGAAGAGATCCATTTGAAGTGTTTTTCAAAACATTCAAAATGGCGGAAAATCTATATAAGCGGAAGTATGTGTTCTTGAGGCAAATGTGTTCCTCATGAGGAGAGACATCTCTGTGCAAAGTTTCATGTCTCTACCACATACGGGGCATGAGATATGCCCATTCAAAGTTTGACATTTCAGTGGGTTGCTATAGCGCCCCCCTTTGGCCAATTGATGTAATATTGCTCATTCACATCCTGCCATGAGCCTCTACCACTGTGCCAAATTTCACATGGATTGACAAGTCAGTGAGGAGAAAAACATGGAACACACACACACACACACACACACACACACACACACACAGAGTTTTCCTCATTACATAGTAAGATTGGTTCGTTTACAGCTCTATACAGCCACAGTCAGTTTGTCTACATGCACGTAATGAACTCCTGAGAGCTGTGCTTTTGTTTGGTACATCTTTTTTTATTATTTTTATTTTATTTCTTTTTTATTTTAAATGTGAAAAACTAAGCATCCTGTTTGAACAGTGAATAGCACAGAATGACGTCCTCATATGGGGACAACATGTTTAAGTATATGTTGAAGAATAAAACCGTTAATTTCAACGTCTGTGCAAAAGCAAAATTGCGAGTAATGCAACCCATCTAAAAGTGATTTGTCCCTTTTGTGCCTCTGTGTGAATTCTCCGTGCTCTGCACACAAAGCTGGGAATGTCCTTTTTGTCTGTAGGAACAGTTTGTCACACACAACAAAGTCCCGATGTCCTCAAACATGTACTTCCTTATTAACAACAACTCAGCTTGTTACTGTTGCTAACACTGGTCAGATTTGTTGCCATATCAACCTACAAACTTTATGAAGCATAAATAAAACAACTGAAACTAACTGATCAGGTTTTGAACCTTTTCCACTGTCACTTGTGGCTGAATTGCATTTCCATTATCAGTTTAAACGAGCTGTGCCAGAGATGGACCTTTTTCGGAGTAGGTCCAAAAGACGTCTCACCGACTACAGCCAACTCCCTACAACCCTGCTTCTCCCCCTCACTCAAGCCATGTGTTGCAAGACTCTCCTCCCCTCTGTCTGCAGGAGACCAGAGAGAAAGGGTAGGGTAGACATATTGGCGGAACCCTAAACAGACCGAGGCGGCCTTCTGCAACGGGAGGAGCTGTTGATGACTTGTGGGAGGAGCTGTTGATGACTTGTGGGAGGAGCTGTTGATGACGCTGCACGTGCGAGCCACTGGCGATGGATAAACAGGAAACAGCTGATAGCAGGAATTAGCGAGCAGCTAGTAGCAAGAGGGAAACACAAACCTGACAGACACTGTAAAGATGAGCAACTGGGGAGACAAGGAATTGCGCGCCCTCCTTGTCCTCGCAAACGAAGAGGCCATTAACCGTCAGATGACGGGGACGGTGAAGGACGGGCCGACTTACGAGAGAATCGCCGAAGGACTGACCAGCCGCGGCTTCCCTCCCACGTCACTGTTTACGTCACACGCTGAGCTACACGTTTTGTTACTTGCTCACGCCCCCCATTGCCCCGAAAAAAGGCACATTCTCTATAAACAAAAGTAGGTAGGAGGCATTTTGCTGCACTCCCCGATTTTGTTTTTATACTGCCAATGCTGAAAAACACTGATTGGGCTTTCCTGCAAATTTGCACAGTTCCAAACCAAAGCAAACCAAGAGTCGGGATCAACTGCAGACGGACTTGGCAGAGACAGCTACCAGGACAGGGCAGCAGGAGATGTCCTCTTTAGTCTCTTTGGATTCCTTTTTGGTTTCTTTTTAATCTTTACATAAACAGATGAGTTGCTGTCGAAATATCTAAATCATCTCCAGTTTCACAAGTGTTCCCAGAAGTTATCCTCCCATTTCACATAAGACTCTGTTATCAGCTGCATCAGTTTATTGGCAACCAAGCAGAGCGCTCACAGTTTGACACCTACTGCAGCTGACACCACTCAGCCTTGTCTCATAACATGAAGTTCAGTTATTTTACTGCATTTTACTGTGAATATGTGAACGCATGGATGTGTGTGTGTGTGTGTGTGTGTGTGTGTGTGTGTGTGTGTGTGTGTGTGTGTGTGTGTGTTTGCAGCAGCAGAGTTCAGATGAAGCTGGAGATGGAGGTGAGGATGTTTTGACTGCAGGTCTGACACACTGAGATTTGACTTCTGTTTCATGCAGATACCCACCTCGTAGATTTACAGCCTGCTGATGTCTTTACCATGTGTTCTTCCTGTTATGACTGTCCACACACACACACACACACACACACACACACACACACACACACATAGATGCAGCAGCAGGAGATGATAATCTGATCCTGTGCAGCTCTGTCTGACTTCTGCTCTCTGGCTTCACTTGACTGATCTCTTTTCTGAGGAAACTCTTCGTCTCAAAACCATTTACACCGCCAGTCGTTAATACTTTGACTCTTAACGCAGCTGTTCTGGCCTCACTATTGATTCACAAGACTTAGAGGTTTCTGACTCTGATAACACAATGGGCTGATGTTTCCATTCGTGTGTTCCTGTTTAGTTTGTGCTGTTTACACACACACGAGGACACATGTTTCCCTCATTAACAGGCAGAATGTGAATTCTAATGGACCCATCTGATGTGTGTAGAGGTGTGTGTGTGTGTGTAGATGCATGCTGGTTAAAGGCACCTGGTGATGAATTAAAACTATTTATATGTATTTTAAGTAGGGCTTTGAGCTTCGTTCTACGAGCTAAGCAAACATGGTGTTTACTTTTATACATACATAATAAGATTAAATGAATACTGTAAATACCTGCATGAACAGAAGTGTTATTATGTTGACAACTTATCAGCAATAGAAAAAGCCTTCACTTGTATTGGCATCAAATTAAGACACTCGGCAGAACGCACGATGGCGGAGCTGAGACTCCGCTGCTCTCCTTTGTTCCTGGGAGGTGTCCAGCAGACTGGAGGTGCTGACTGTGTGAGAGAGCGTCAGATAAATGTCAGTGTGAGTGTTTTACAGCGACACAGGAGGAGGCGATGATTGGACATGGTCACGCTGCTCAGCGCTGCGGCTTCCTCTGCAGGAAGAGTGAAGTAATGTGACTCACCTGTTCACCAGTCCGTCAAACGGCGCTTATAAAACCTCACTGAGACGAGTACAGTAACAACAACATCATCACCTCATGGCTCCGTCTGCCTCCACAGTCGCTCCACAATCAAGCTGTGTTTAACCCACAACGTGTCTCCATCGCAGCAGAGCGCTGATTTCAGCTTTTATATCTGATCCTCCTGCTTAGTTTCACTTCCTACGCTGATCAGATCCTCATCACCGCATCTATCACCACATTAGTTTTGATGACCTTTAATCCCTTTATCAGCAGATTTAAGTGATTCTAATATTTAGATCTTTTTAAAGATTTCTCCATGTTGAAGGAGCAGAGTAGGAGAATGCAGTTTTCCCCAGATCTGTTAAAACCCGGGGTTCATTAAAAAGCAACCACCTGGAGGAGCGAGCTGGAAACTACCAGAGCTGACACACAGAAGGGAGTAAAGGTCAGCGAGAAGTTTGTCCAAATTTTCCTTTTATAGATAAAAATATATGAGTGCTGTTGTCTGAGTGGTCAGTGGTGTCCAACCCACCAAATTACAAAGAATGTGATGAGGAAGATGCATAAAATGTAAATGCATGATATACTGAGTCAAGGCTTTGTAAAATGGAGGAGGTTGTATGCATATACAGTATGTCACCATACGTTTTTTCTTTGCACTGAAAGTAAAACAAGATTTATTCCTAAAATAACTCTCCACTTTAAGCTTCTGAACTAGAGCAGCAATAGTTACATAAAATAAAAGCTTATCATACCCAAGCACCTGTATGAGGACACCCTTTCAATGGATCTACCATCAGAGGTTTAGATGCTAAAATCATAAAGTATTTTTGCTTTAATTGCACCACTGTCACTTTACCCTGCAACTGCAAAGAACGTTGGAGCAAAGATCAAACCATATGTTCCAAGGAAAAGGTGCTGTGGATACAGAAATGTTTGAAAGGATTTATTAATGATGAAAGATAGAGCGTTCAAAGTTACAGTGACGACAACACCGACCTGAAAATGTGTTTCTCTATTTCAGTGACAGAAGAAGAGCTGGAGGATGGGTGGAGGAATAAAGAGGAAGAATGCAGGTACACACACACACACACACACACACACACACACACAGATAGATAGAATCAAATTAATTGTATTTCTTTTCGTACTTGTTTCTACTGTTTAGACCTTGTTTTCGTATTTTGATAAGCAGAGAGTGTCACATGTGTCCTGGGCCATAAAAAAAAGCCCTCCAATGAACGATTAGTATAAAATAAAATTAAACATTGACTGAGATAATTACTGCAAGGTGTTAAATCATAAGATCAACTTGGGAGAGAGCATTTAATGTTTTGCTTCATGTAGTCATTCAATCTTGAGGCTACAGTGCAGAAATATTGAAATACACCATTCTTGGTTCCCTCGCCAAAATTTAGAGCAACTTTGTAGAGTTATTTGCCCCCTTTCTGACAAGATAGTATAACATGGTTGGTACCAATGGATGCCTTACGTCCTAATAGTTTAATATGATACCTGTGTGGACATTTGGATGCAGCCATGGACTTACTGAATTTGCGTCTGAATGCTTAATGGAGTGTGGCATGATGAGGCTGGCTGCTAACGCTAGCATCAGAGGCTGTGCTAGCTCGTACGTCCAGGTTTGCTGCTAAAGTCTTTGTGTTGAGGTGATCTTTCAGGCTTGAAGTTCTCTGATAGTACGAAAGTTCCTTCCTGCAAAACCTGCAGAGAACTGTGCTCCTATCAACAGCCTCATGTGGGTGTTTATTCAATGTTAATGTTCCATTAACGGGGCCGAGCAGCGTCGTCTCGTCTGCCTCCATCATGTGACAAAGACCCTAGTTTTAATTATATAATTACATTTATTTTTATATATTATTTTGTTATTTTGTTTTGTCAGTGATTTCAGTCAGTAAGTAAACTGTTGTACTTGATTCTATTCAAGGGTTAACCATAGACCTTTTCATCGGCCCCCTCTCGGCCTTGGGCCAAGGTCATCTGTACCCTTTGACCTCCTCTGACAGCAGGTCTGAGTGTGTGTCCAATCAAAACAGCACCAACCACTCAGTACACGGTAAACAAAGCAGCAGAAAGTTGAGGAAACGAGGAAAGACGTTCAATAAGCTGAGAAAACGACGCAATCATACAATGATTTCTCCTTTCTTTCCTCCTCCTCTCCCTGGTTTCCTGTTGTTTCCTCAGACTTCCTCTCTATGTGCGCTTACATGTGTAGCTGTGTGTTTCTGTGCTGTTCAGCAGGTAACTGTATAAACCTTCAGCTGAGGTCGCTCAGTTCAGATGTAAATGCTCCTACTGGTCGTGTTTCTATAAAAAGCTGCTCCAAGGAAGAAACCCATTTCCTGTCAGATCATATCCTCTTTCTGTCAGTGAGGGGTCGTGTCCTGTTGTCTCAGAGGGCAGCCGACACTCTGCTGCTGCTGCTGCTGCATCTAAAGGCAGTCAGTTTACAATTTGACCGCGAAGAAATGGACACACACAAACACCATGTATACTTGATTTATAAAGCGATGGAGACAACAGGTCATCTGAGGCAAAGCTCCACCTTCTGGCAGCAGAAAAAAAGTTAGTGACTTCAGTTGCTGCTGTTATTCATCATAATTATTAAACAATTTAAGGTCAGTGTTTGGTATAATAACTCTAAACTGATGTTTCAACTGTGGGGGGCACGATGGTGCAATGGTTAGTGCTGTTGCCTCACAGCAAGAGGGATTCTCCATCTTCCTCCCACAGTCCAAAGCAGCCTGTTCTCTTTGTCAGTGATTTTGGCATGAGACACCAAAGGCAACTGGCACCTTTCATAGCACCTGTTGTGGCAGTATGATACGCCGCAGGACAAAACAGAATGTTTAGCAGTGTTACCACATGACACAGGGAGGTGTCAGTTTGAAATGCTGCCGGTGAGGACATAATATAAGGAGCTGGAAAGTCCCTGTAGGGCGGGAGGTTTGGTGGATGGGTCCAATAAAACCCAGACTTTTTCCTGGGAGGCCGGTATGTGAGATGTAGGCGCGGACACTCCCAGCTGCCTCTCTCTCAGCTCCGTTAAAATTGTGCTAGATTTAGGCTTCTATGTCTGCTTTGCGAGCCTTGATGGAGCTTTCTGTGGTGCGAGTTGGATGATGGTGGCGTGTGGCTGCAGGCCATCATTAGAATGAGGAGAACTGTAAACTGTCCTCTGGCCAACTTCTTGCTAGCTTGCTGCTAGCTAGCTAGCTAGCTAGCTAGCAGCAAGGATATTACAGTTCCTGATAAATGTTTGTACAATGTCTGACATTGTACAAACATTTATCAGGAACTGTAATATCCTTTGATTCACCGAAACTTGGCTAAATGCTGCACAGCGCCATTCTACCAGGCGGCTCCTTTTGCTGACCTGACGGAGCAGAGGAAACCATCAGGAAACGTTTCCGCTGAAGAACTTAGTAGATAACAATTTTCTGGACTTTAATTCTTTGTTTACTTGCCTCACTTTCTCTCTGGACTTTAGCTCTTTGTTTACTTTCCTCACTTTCTCTCTGGACTTTAGCTCTTTGTTTACTTTCTTCACTTTTTCTCTGGACTTTAGCTCTTTGTTTACTTTCCTCACTTTCTCTTCTTTTGCACTGAGCTGAACTGACAATCATTCACTTGGTTCAACATGCTGAATCAGCCATAATTTTAATTTTTTTTAAAACAGCCAACAGGGGCTGATGAGGGGACCAGTGCGGGACACATTGCACTGACAAGAGCGACAGACGTTCATCAACAGCCCAATATTGACAGGCTGTCAGCTTGGTGTGACAGGGCCTTAAGCTTTCAGATGAAATTAAGTTGGACAGAAGCCTCCGTCTTTCTACTGTTGAGCATAAATGAGCCCTTAATGTGTGAACAGTTGATAGAAGGCATCTGTGTGGGTGTAAATCAGGCTCGTGCACAACCACACAATGACTGCGGTTAATAAAAAAGAACAATATGTGTACATGTCTTTATTAATCTGTGTAGACAGACAGACTGAGGTGTGATGAGGATGTTTTGACAAATTCTGATTAGTCCAGCAGATCCAGATCCTGAGGAAGGCCGTCTGTTGATATGTTGACCTTTGGCAGTTGATATAAATGCTCTTGAGTTTCTCCTTGTTTGTTGTACTGCCAGTAACAACACAGCGTTAATGACACATATTGTTGTACAGCATGAAGCCTCATCAGCAGAGGGTGTGTTGCGTCAGCTGAAGTCTAATAATCAGTGTGTCAGTGCTGCTGTTGCTCCTGTGAGTCTGGAAGTGACCCAAATAAAGCTGCGCTGTGTTCAGGTGCTGCGTGTTTCATCACGCCTCAGCTGCTCTCAGCTATGTGGCCCCGCCGGCCTCCACCTGAGCCCTGCAGCAGTCGCAGACCTCACTCTCAAACACACAGGGATCAGGGACGACTGTAGACCTGCAGCTTGGGTTTCCTGGCGCTCAGCTCTGTTTTCAGGAAGGAGTTTTAAAGTAGTGCCCGCTGGCGAGAACGGTGACTGTGAGGTTTAATTCAAACATGATGAATTCATCCAAAGTGAGTGACACCTGGTTAATTATTCACAGCCAGAAAGAAATCCAGTGATATGATAAGAGACAGAAGGTATTTGGTAACTTCAGTCAGATCAAGAGACAAGATGCCAAGTTTATTGTCTTGACATGATATCCAGCATTTTGAGAAAACATCTTTTTAGCTGCTGTTAAAGGGATAGTCCGGAGTTTTAGCAGTGTGGTTGTATGAGGCGGCTCTACAGGAGTCCAACACAGAGTCTCAGCAATGTACTGCTGTGGACGGGGCTCAGCAACAAAACCTATTTTAGCCACTTAAAAAAAAAGCTATATCAGTTTGAGTTTACGCTGCTTCAGTTCTGAGTTCATTTTAGCTCACTGAACACGGGAGCTGCTGGTCTACTGCTTCCATCAGTTAGCATGTCGGAGGCTTTTTAACCACTGAAAACTTTGTAGTGACCCATTGCTGTTTTTTAGAAGGTCAGCTTCACTGTGACATCATAATACTCTGCATAAAACACTTTTCTGTCCATTACTCAGCGTCATATCTCAGGAACAGAAGGGGGACATTTGGTCAGATACTGAATTGGTGACTCTAATCTTGCAACTGTGCTGATTGTATAGATCTTCTGTGTGTGAAGCATAAATGTTTTCACTGACATGGATGGAGACACTAGACTGGTGGGTGGAGTCATAAAACCACAAGGCCTTTATTCTCGTTGTGCCTAAACATAAGCAAACATTAGCCACAGCGTTGTAACATATCTGTGGTTTGCAGAAATGTACAATGTTGATCAGTTTTCTGGTGACTGAGCTGCTTTTTTCATGCCGAGCTGGACAAGTTTTTGCCTGTGAGTAAATCCTGACGAAATCTGGTATGAAGAGACATCCTGTCGCTGCAGTGTGTGAGCGAAACTGAGTTCATACACATTGACATGTGTTTGACCTCTGTCTGCTCCCCTCCTGCTGGGCGACTGTGCAGCTTCCTCCGTGTTAGTCAGTGTCTTTATTGTCACCCTGTGATCCAAAGTGACAACTCCATCACTGTCAATGATCTTCTACTAGAGCTGAGTCCACGAGACAACCTCCCCAAATCTAACTAGAGGGACCACAGGGAGGTGAATACTTCTGTCTCCTCATATTTCTATGTCGGACCAGATGGTTTTGTTTCCCTTTGCATGGGAGAACCAGCCTGCAGCTTCACAGCTGCATCTGAAATCTGCAGAATTATCTGTGAATGAATAATGTGTCAACAGTTTTTGTTAAGACACAACAAATTTCACTTAAAACTGATAAACACACTAAAGGTCTTTCTCAGTGAATGTTTTTCCTAATTCACCTTTACACCTTCACACATGAACACACCACACACCAACAAGTGTTCCTGCTCCACCCAGAAATGCAAGAAATTACCTGTTTAATTTATTGAATATGTGAGAGATTCAACAAAATCCCCCAGAGAGGAGTGTGATAATTTACTGTGGGGTCTGATGCCTCCATTGATTTTAAACAAGAAATGAATATTTTTTTGGAAAATAAACTTTGATCCAAGAGGTGAAATCTGATATTTATCTGTTGACAAATGAGTCTGTCTGAAAGAAAAGTTGAAGGCTCTTGTTTCTGTTGGATAGTTTAACACACAACAGCACTGCTTTTACAGTGGAACGCAAAGGTTTGGTCTCCCCTGGTGAAAATTGTGCTCACTGTGAATAGTTAAGTGAATAGAGGATGAGCTGATTTTCAGAAGGCATGAAATTTAAGATGAAACATGTTTCTGTAAAATTATTGTACTCATTTTTGTTTTATACAAATTTAGAGTGAAAAGCAGATAACTGTTCCCAGGGTCTCAGGCCTTAATGAGCTTGTTAGGGCTCTGGCTTGTTCACAGCCATCGTTAGGACACTCTGAAAACTAAAAGACCTGATGAAGACTAGAAGAAGATAGCAAAGTGTTTTCAGGGAGCTGTTTCTGTGGAAGTCAAGCTGAAAACTCTCTGAGAGAGCTGCTCGTAGGATTGTTAGAAAGGCAAATCAAACTCTGTTTGACTGCAAAAGACCTGCAGGAAGATTTCTCAGACTCTGGAGTGGTGGTGCACTGTTCTACTGTGCAGACACACCTGGACAAATATGAGCTTCATGGAAGAGTCAAAAGAAGAAAACCTTTCCTGTGTCCTCACCACAACATTCAGCGTCACAAGTTTGCAAAGGAACATCTGAACAAGCCTGATGCTTTTTGGAAACAAGTCCTGTGGACTGATGAAGGTAAAACAGAACTTTCTGGACACAGTGAGCAAAGGTATGTTTGGAGAACAGACTGTTAAACACGGGGTGGATGAATGATGCTTTGGGCTTGTGTTGCAGCCAGTGACACGGGGAACATTTCACAGGTAGAGGGAAGAATGGATTCAGTTAAAGTCCAGACATCACAGCATGTGTAAAAAGCTGCAGATGAAGAGAGGATGGCTTCTACAACAGGACAATGATCCTAAACACACCTCCAGATCCACAATGGACGACCTCAAGAGGAGCCAGCTGAAGGTTTGGCCACGCCCCTCACAGTCCCCCGACCTAAACATCATTAAACATCTGTGGATAGAGCTCAAAGAGCAGAGCATGAAGACGGCCCAAGAATCTCACAGAGCTAGAAGCCTTTTGCAGGAAGAATGGCTGAAAATCCTCCAAACAAGAACCGAAAGACTCTGAGCTGAATACAGAAAGAGTTTAGAGGCTGTGATACCTGCCAAAGGGGGCGCTACTGAGCACTGACCATGCAGGGTGCCCAAACTTTTGCTTCAGGCCCTTTTCATTTTTTGTTATTTTGAAACTGTAAAAGATTGAAATTAAAAAGTCATCTTGCTTAAAATATTGAAGAAATGTGTCAAATTTAACTTCATGTTGATGAGATCAGTTTATCTTTTACTTAACTCTTCACAGTAACAGTCTTAAAACATCTATGTTGTGAAGCAGAAGAGTCAACAGTCATTGGTTTATGGAAAACAGCAGCTTATTTCATGTCAGGTATCATCTTGTGTCAGTACATTGCGTGATGACTGAAGTGTTCTTGTTTTGATATCCTTAATCACAGTGATTGATGTTTACTTAGCCTGAGGTTTGCTGTGGGTGTGACACTTTAATGAAGTGCATATCAGTTTATCAAACTGCCACTTAACACAGTTACAACACTGTGGTCGGTGCGATAACATGCTTTCACTTTCACCCCGCAGTTGAAGCCGGTGTCTCTGCATTCCTGGAAGTTAGTCAGTTTGTGGCAGTCACTCATCAAGTGCAACTGACAGCAGGAAGTAGTTTTTAGTGGAAATTTGGTGAGCTCAGTGAAAGTGCTTTGTCTCAGGTGCATCGTTTTGCTGTCATGACGCAGGTATGATGTTGGCAGGGACTTCACAACCACAGCCTGACAGGCAGTTGGGAGGAGGAACCAACAGAGAGACAGATGATAAAACAGAAATCTGTGTGAAGATTAACCAGAAAACTTTACGAAAGCCAACTTATCTAGAGATCTGGAGCGCTCCCAGCAGCAGTATGGACCCACAAATGAGGTCACGTGTCTGAATGTTTGTGAGACTGAAATAAGTTTGTATAAGATCATTAGAGTCAACAGAGAGTGCTGCCTGCAGGCTGTTTTTATTTCAGTTTTGTTATTACTGCATGTGTGGCTGAAACGCCTCCTGTGAGGACACGCAGAGAGACAGAGCTGCTTCATTTTTAATGTGTTTATTAGTTTCTCATTGATAATCAAATCGACGGTGACTGTGTCCTCCTACTTCCTCTGAGCCATAGAGCTCCATTTAAAGGTGCAGTGTGCAAGACATTGGGGAAATATTGTACCGTCTCATGGTGGTCACTTCCTGTCAGCGTTACAGATCAGAAGCACAGAGAGCTGTTGACTAGAGATGATGCACAGTTTAAACGTTGCAGAATGATTGCATTGCAGTTGCTTGTTTCAGTTCGTCTCGTAGCGAAGCTTTGGTCTGAATTGGACTTTAGAATGAGCCATTTCTATCTACATCGGGAGATCACCATGTTTTTCAGTGGCCCAGAATAAAAAAACAAACACTGGCTCTAGTGAGGGACATTCACAGTTTCGCGGTGGCCACTGCAGTTAGAAGCCCCCCTCTTCACAGGCTTTGAATCACCTGGTCTGTTTGCTTTGAAGAGGAAGAGACCTGTGGATAATTCAGCTCTCTGTAAAATCCCCCTGAACAATGAACACTGAAACCAGAGGAAGTTTCAGCTGGTTACAATCTTCAGTTCTCACCAATAGACGTCACTAAATCCCCCTAAATTTCACACACTGTACCTTTAAAACACAGCAGTGAGTCACTGTAGATGTGCAGCTGTGATGACCAATATGATGTCCAGAAAATAGCAGACTGTTATTACTTTGAATTCCTTTTTTATTTGTCAGCTATAAACAGGATTGTTTCACAGATCATCCGTGTTTTTTCTAAACTAATGGAAACAAACTGATTTTTTTTTGTTGCAAAACCACTTATGTAGCTGCAGATGTTTATGTGCTGCACTTTAATGCAGAGACAGTGTGGTGACTGCAGGATCATCAACATGTCCAGGGACGTATTGTAAAACAACTGAGATGCAACACTGGAATTACCCTCAGGAAACAGAGTGATAGCACATTAATGACGTCAAACTGCATGTTCGGTTTATTTGTCGTCTTTATTTATGTTCCACTGGATGACTGGAAACATCCGAACAACCTGATTTTCATGACAAAGGCCTTTATGGGAAATTGCGACATAAAGTTCAAACTGGAGGAAGCGGCCTCATAAAAACTATTACAACATTGTTTCTCTAAAGACTTCCTTTAATGTGTCTATCATCACAGGCTGAAAATAAAAACATGTTTTACACCAGCCGCTGCAGGAAGAAGGTGCTTTGTATTTTAAAGGACACCAGTCACCCTGCACAAAGTCTTTTCTGTCTGCAGAGTGTCAGAGCACCTCTCGTCTCAGAGAGAGTTTTCAGCCCCAGGCAGTCAGACTACTAAACAGTAGCACTTCAGGACTGTGAATTATGTATGGTTATTATGCTGTGGCATGCAAATGTTTGGGCCCCTGGTCAAAATTTTGTTTATTGTGTGTAGCTGAGCAAGTAAAACATGAACTGATCTCCAAAAGGCATGAAGTTAAAGGTGAAACATTTCTTCAATATTTTAAACAAGACACTTTTTGAATTCAGTTTGTTACAGTTTCCAAATAACAAAAAAGGAAAAGGGCCTGAAGCAACAGTCTGGGCACCCTGCATGGTCAGTGCTCAGTAGCGCCCCCTTTGGCAGCTACTAAAGCTTCTAAACACTTTGTGTCTCCAGCTCAGAGTCTTTCACTTCTTGTTTGGAGGATTTTCAGCCATTCTTCCTGCAAAAGGCTTCTAGCTCTGTGAGATTCTTGGGCCGTCTTCATGCTCTGCTCTTTGAGCTCTATCCACAGATGTTTAATGATGTTTAGGTCGGGGGACTGTGAGGGGCGTGGCCAAACCTTCAGCTGGCTCCTCTTGAGGTCGTCCATTGTGGATCTGAGGTGTGTTTAGGATCGTTGTCCTGTTGTAGAAGCCATCCTCTCTTCATCTGCAGCTTTTTTACACATGCTGTGATGTCTGGAATTTAACTGAATCCATTCTTCCCTCTACCTGTGAAATGTTCCCCGTGTCACTGGCTGCAACACAAGCCCAAAGCATCATCCATCCACCCCGTGTTTAGCAGTCTGTTCTCCAAACATACCTTTGCTCATTGTGTCCAGAAAGTTCTGTTTTACCTTCATCAGTCCACAGGACTTGTTTCCAAAAAGCACCAGGCTTGTTCAGATGTTCCTTTGCAAACTTGTGAGGCTGAATGTTGTGGTGAGGACACAGGAAAGGTTTTCTTCTGATGACTCTTCCATGAAGCTCATATTTGTCCAGGTGCGTCTGCACAGTAGAACAGTGCACCACCACTCCAGAGTCTGAGAAATCTAAGTTGTTTTAAGTTGTTGAAAACTGATGCTTAGTCAGCGACTCATGTCGTTAGACACCAGAGAAAAAAGCTGTCCTTTCATTTCGGCATGATACGTGGCCGGTCAGTGTCAAGGGTAAACGTGGCGCAACAACAATAAAACTTAAGGCACTGGAAGTTCGAGTAGGCTGAGCATGCCGGTTCATGGATGGATCCAACAGCTACTCACTTTCACCCTGGAAGTCACTTCTTGTATGTATGTAAAGCCAAACCCTGTTCTTTTTCCCCAACTCCACCCACGTCTGCGTTGGCTAAATGTAAACCACATGCATTTGTTTTTGAAGAAAAAACATAAAATTGTGGTGTTGTACCAACATAGTGCTTTTATTTTGAAAGAGACTGTATGCAAACTGTACATTTCCTGTGAAAACAGAAGTGTATTTTGAAAACAGACAATGCATGTAACAGGCTGAAGTTGACATGGCGTCCCAGAACGTCAACAACCAACACACCCAGGGTACCTTGGACGCCACGTGTGGACGTGGAGAGTCCATGACCAAACGTGGACATGTGATGTGACAAGTGCTCCGTTAAACACTAACAGTGACCAGTTGTGTATCATGGTGACGTGAAGAATGGCCTTTTCCGTCGATATCTGACGCTGGAAATCACTGACCAAGAGCCAGATTTCGATGTCTTCGGAGTGAGACCTGGTTGTGATGTTGCACCCAAGTTTATTAGATCCATGTCGCACAGTTTAGCTGCATCAAACTTGTAAGACTGCTAAAATCTCACAGTCCGTACGAGGCTTTATTCTTCTTCGTCTTCTTTGTATTCTTCATCACGTCTGTCTTCTTCTTCTACTTTATCATCCTCATATTCGTAGTTGTCTCTTCCTCGTTATCTTCTTCATATTCTCTGTCTTTTTATTTGTATAGTTCATCTTCATTATCTTCCCCTTCTTTGTTGTCTACATTTTATTCTCAGTATTCTTTGTCTAGTTTCTGGTATTGTTCTTCCTCAGCTTAGTCGTCTTTGTCTCCTCTTTCTTCGTCTTTTCCTGTGTCCTATTTGTGCAGCTTTTGTGTCCACTAAACCTGCACAAATAGGACAAAAGACACTGTGTAACTTTCAGAGTACCCACAAACGGTGAAATGCATCCTCAGCTGCACTGCCAACAAATAGCGTCTTGGCGCTCTTGTATGACTTGAACATATTTAAATGAGTTCGTAGTTACACATGCTTCTTGTTCTCTTTTTGTATTTCACTCCAGAGTGCAGATGCTCGCCACAAAAACATTTTTCTCAGATACAACCACAAACCTGACAGGATGTTTTATATATTTCTATATGTTACAGCTGCACAGAGATTCACTGGCTCTAACTATTTGTGTGCTCAGATGATTCCTCTCTGTAGTGAATTCTTGACTTTGTTCGTGCTTCGTCAGAAACCTGGTCTTTTTGATGAGTGGTTACCTTGATGCCCAGATGACATCACAGAAGTATTTGGAGTTTACCAAACTCAGTCACACGTCTGTCAGCTCCACCTGACCGTCCGACAGGGGCTTTTTAAACGTGCTGCATGTTTGTGGATGCAGGTGTTGAGCTGACATCAGGGAATGTGTGAGCGTCACTCTGTGTGAGTATTTGTCTCTGACTGCTGAGTCTTCTCGCTGTCGAGATGGATTTTCCCAACGAGTGACAGAAACTCAGGAAGTGACTGATACAAACTGAACAGTCAGATCTAAACAGCTCACCCCCGCACACTGTTACACACTATTACGAAAGCGGCGTGAAAATAAAACTATGAATTCTGCATCGGGATAAACACCCTGTGGTCACAGGAACAAACAGGAAGTACTTATCATCAAGTGTTTCCTCGGTGTCTCCTCCTGCTCTGATTTTGGCTTGTATCTTGAATGTGTCATGAAATGTTCTCAATGGATTCTGGGTAAATTAGGATTTGCTGAAGAGTGGAAACACAGAAAAACACACACTGCCAGCATCTTGATCATCGCGTGTTGATGCATGTAATCAATTCAAACCCTGTCTCTCAGGAATTACTGCAAGTTATAACAGCAAATATGTTCTGAGTGAAACTTAATATCATCCAGATTCTGTTTTTTATATAATGAGGAAACATTTTACAGTATCTGCACAACATTCATTGAAAATATATGAGATTCATTTTCCTTTAATATCTGATCAAAGCAACCTTTTCCATAAGGGACCCCTTTCCTTTACTTTCATTGACTGAGTGACATATTCTGTGGATATTTCATATTATATTTGATACATAACAAAAACACTATAGAACATCTGATAAACTGAACAAATAATAAACACAATAACTGCAGGAAGTTTGTGGAAAACAAGTGAATTTTAGGAGATTAATCCTGCGAGTATTACATCAGAGATGAGTTTGTGTAATATTTATTTTTTTAATAATTATTTCTGTGTTGTGTGTGTGTGTTTTTTGTTTTTTTTAAATTTCAACAATCATACACACATAAAATACGTCTTCTTTTTTTTTTAAATTCAGTATTTCTTCTCCAGACACTTGGCTTGGGTTGGACCCCCTCTTGCTTTTAGAACTGCCTTAATTCTTGGTGTCACAGATTCAACAAGGTGCTGGAAACATTCCTCAGAGACTTTGGTCCATATTGACATGGTGACATCACACAGTTGATCCATGATGAGAATCTCCCGTTCCAGCACATCCCAAAGCTGCTCTATTGGACTGAGATCTGGTGCCTGTGGAGGCCATTGGAGTACAGTGAACTCACTGTCATGTTTGAGATGATGTGAGCTTTGTGACATGGTGCGTTATCCTGCTGGAAGTAGCCATCAGAAGATGGTACACTGTGGTCATAAAGGGATGGACACGCTCAGCAACAATACTCAGGTAGGCTGTGGTGTTTAAACCAGGCTCAGCTGGTGCTAAGAAAATCTCCCCCACACCATTACACCAGCAGCAGTAGCCTGAGGTGCCATGTAATAATTCCGACATCCCATTATTTCGACATCCCATTATTCCGAAAATTACCCATTGTTCCAAAATCTCAATGTTGCAATGCAACAAGTTGAAAGAGCAAGCAGCAAGAGACCGTGTTGTTGTGTTGTTTACTGTTGCCATGACGACAACGGTCACCCTGTTTTGATGAAGTAGATACGATGTTGAAAGTTATAATTTTAACCCAAACCATGATCTTGTCCTAACCCTTAACCAAGTAGTTCTTGTGGCTAAACCTGGTTTAGACAAGGTGTTGTTGCTTCAGAGATGGTTGCTTGGTTGGAACCAGTGCTTATTTGACTTCCTGTTGTCGAGGGAATGACGTAATTACCCCTAAATGTAAACGTAAAGGTGGAGCTGCAAACATTTTAAGACTTTTCTGATCACAAATTTTTATTTCACTGTATATTTGTTGCAATTAATGTATCCATTTTATTTTTCTAGAAATCTTTTACATGTATTAAATTTAAATACAGTGATAAACAGTAAATGAAACATGATCCTGCTGATACTGGTAATTAAAATGAACCACAGTAATACTAAGGCCCATTAATGGTCATGGATATTGACTAATTCTCTGTAGACACCCAAAAAAACTGCTGAGCACGTCTGATTCACTTCTTCAAAGACTGAACTGCACATTTGATGACTTATCTTTCAAATATTCGGGTTTCCTCTCGTCCATAAAAAGTGTTTGATTGTGTGTTTAATTAAAAAATGATTTTTGTTTCACTTGAGATGAAACAAATCTGTGCTCTTTTATCTAAATGGTCATCGACTGAAAACACCAGATGAATCATTCTTCACATGTTCTGGCTTCTTGTAAATACTCCAGAGATGCCACTCAGGAATGAAACTCTTCCACGTTTCTGTCACAGCAGACTGAGACCAGTTTCCTCCAGTATATCAATCATTTTCAAGGCTGTCACTGCCTCAGCTTCACCGGTGTGTCCCCACAGCACCCAGTTTATCAGCCAGGCTCCATCAGACAGACACTGGGTGAAAACAAAAACAGGAAATGACCAGGACGTTTCATGATAACAGGCAGGACGCTTGTAGATTCCCTTTTACGCTGCAGTTTTCGGGGATTTTTTTCCAGCCAATTCTTAGAAAATCAGATGATTCCCAAGCTGTCGTCATGTTATCGTTGGCTCTGACCGCAGATAGACTGGCACAGGGAGAACGCTTGATGCAGGAGACCACTATTCACTTCGTGTTTCGGTCTACACTGGTTTCTTTTAACTGTAACTGCGACATTTTCCAGGGGCCGTATTTACAAAGCTTCCTCGTACGAAGAGTTGCTCCTAGTGACACAATTTTTGGAAAACTGGAAAGTGCTGCCTCAACCTTCCATCAGCGACAATATCAAAACTCCACATCTGTAAACCAACAACCAATCACATCTGTTAATAGGATGCATCCCTCCTCCTCACTAAGATAAAAGTTTCTGTCTCATCCTCGCTCAGAGTTGCTCTGAGATCTTTCCTAAATCACTCCTAATATTCGGACTCCTTAAACTGAAAAATTCTACTAAAGTGTATTAAGCTAGGCCAGGAGCTCTCTGAATGTTTGAATGGAGTGTTTTACCTACAGTAGATGTCAGTCAGCACACCTCCAGTTTGGAGAAGCAGGCAGAAGTCCGACTTGAAAGCTAAGTACTGAAGCCGTAAATGAAGCCATTACATTGGTCTCTTCAAAGCCAGACTCCACTGAGGAAAACAGTATTTTCACATCACTGAATACAGGAGCTGCTGATCTACTGCTGACCTGAACAAGCACAGTCTCACTCCTAAGTCGTTGAAATCTGGCACGGGGGCAGTGACTGATGGCGTTAGAAACCAACAAAAAAGGCACTCTTTAATGTCAGCATGATTCGTGGCTGGTTGACATTATGGTTTAACAGCGCCCAGCGGCATCAAGGGGAAACATGGGGGGACAAGGACGAAAGTTAAAGTGATAGTTCAGGTTCTTGGACATGAAGTTGTGTGAAACGCTGACCATCTCTAGCTCCGATGTGACGGTGTCACTACTGTCAACGAGTCTCCTGCTCTGAGAAGTGGCCCGTAGCTTACCGGAGAAAAAGTAGTTCTGAAGATATAAGTGGGACACGTAACCAAAAGGTTTTAAGCCACAAAAAGTATGCATGTGTTTTGTTAGACTATGTCAATAATTTAAAATATCCCCACATTAAAAGTCTGAGTGGGGCAGGCGGGTGGGGTCATGGATGGTCCAACATACATCGACTTTCACCTGAGATGTTTGCATAAATTACGATAATAAAAATCAGTCCTGAAATTATTCCACTAGCATTATCAAATGGCATTAATAAGACAAATGACTCAACTGTGCACAGGGCTAATTTATAATGATGACTGAATTTGTTCCTGCAAACTCTGAAAAAATAAGATAAAATAGCCTAATCTGTACACTGGGTCATTTCTGGCCAATACTGATAGAATGGGTGATGAGTTTTAATAAACTGGGTGACAGCAGAGTGGTTAGAGAATTTGCAGAACGCCGGTTATTAAACACTTACCATATGCTGTATTGAAATAATCATTTTTCACATTATTTTTTCTGTGTTTGCCTCTTCTAGTATTCCATCAGACAAACTATATCTTTTTCACTCTTTAAGCTATTTCTATTTTTCTGACAGGACCCGCATGATCCAGCTGAGGACAGTGGACCTCTGATGATGTTGCCTAAACCTAACCATGTGTTTTTGATGCCTAAACCCAAACGTGTGTTTGTTTTTGAAGGAAAAAAAAATTTGCGGTGTTGTACCGATGTAGTGCGTTTATTTTGAAAGACACTGTATGTAAATGTTTAATTTAAAAAAGAAAAAGATAGTTAGAAGCTAAAGCCGAACTATAGGCTACAGATCACAGTGTAAAAGTGAACCACCACAACACTGCTGATCGCCACACAAGACAATGAATGTAAAGGGAAACTTCGACCATATTGAACCAACTGTGTGGCATCGCAGTGTGTAGATGAACGATGTTTAGCTTCAACCCCGTGCTGCTGTCAGCACCTGGACCTCTGCCTCCGGACAGCAGGGATCTTCAGGGTGAAGTCAAACAATGGTCATCTGTGCATCATTAATACACAGCGTGCCCCGGACACAACATTTAGCTGGTGATGGTCTGAGCCGGCCCGATGCTACGTTATGATTGGACAGTCTGCGTCTGTGGGTGGGATTTAGTGAAGGGTCAGTCCCCGCTGGAAATGCATGGATGTGTTGGCAAAAAGCAGTTACTTTTTGTGGCACAGTTCCTGGTGGAAAAACAGTGAAGGGTCACTATGTCGTCTGTTTTTCCCAAAATGCTCATACTAGGTCACTGCGTTGATATGATGTGTATGTAACATATAATGTTATGTATCCAGGCAGACACGCACAATGCCAACATTTTTCCTTGGTGACTGGGCTGCTTTATCGAGAGTCTCCTGAAGCATCGCTGCTGTCTGGGCTCTTCTTATTTTCCTTTACAGAGGAAGGCCTCTGGTCTCGTTTCTCCTTTTAATCTTTATTTAAACCAGATCAGTCATAGCACAATCAGGGATTTCTTCCTTGAGGGAAACCTGAAAAGGAAATTGAAAATTAGAAGCAGAGACAGACCGGTAGTCAGAGAGTTTTCCCGTTGTTTCAACTCTCTCATAATGGTTCGATTTATGCCTGCAGTCATATCGGCTGAATGAGAAACGAATGTCCAGATTACCCAGCAGGCCACCTCTGATCTCCTTATAGATTTCATTTTACAAAGTGAGAATACAAGTCTTGTGACAGGCTGATCTCAGCAGACAGTGAAGCATCACCATTGACCTCAGAGGAATCCCTCCCTACACTCAGGTCTCTGAGTGACCCTGAGTTTTCTATTCTTGTTTTCACGACTCCACAGAGCATCATTTATTATAAAATGCAATGTTTTGACTTATTAATAATCTTTGTAAAGCAAAGATGCATTACACTTCTTTTTTTCAGTCACACTGTCGTTAGATGTGAGAAAATAGTGAGCTGTAATGAAAACCAAGCGCTCCATGATGATGAATACAGCAAACACGATAGGTAGGATGAATCCAGCTGGAGACTCCATTGTAGATGCCGGTTGGAAATGTAGATGACTCGCAGCTTCCTGTTTAAAATAGTTACGTATGCGTGAGCGTAACCGACGCGGTGACGAAGTGAGTGGTGTCCCAATTTCTAGAGAAAGATTTCAACCCCTACCCCTTATTGCGTCATTTCGGGGGTGTAGTGGGCAATGGCTGGGGCTAGTGGACAAAGGGCGGGTCTGTTTTAGACACACTGGGCTTTTAACTTGCTTGTGCTGCTGTCTTGACCAGGACTTGACCAAGTCATGAATAAGACCGGAGTGTACCAAGACCAAGTCATGACCAGGACTGCAATGTATCGAGACCATGTCACAACCAAGACCAGAATGTATTGAGACCAAGTCATGAGCAAGACCAGCGTATCGAGACAAGACCGCGTCAACATGCAGTCCAAGGCGAGGTCGAGACCTTTCCAAGGTGGTCTGAAGACTGGTCTCAAGACTTTCAACACTGGTAACGTAATGTAAATTACATACATACATCACATGTGATTTACGTCACACAATGTTAAATCCAACCCTGAACCCATAACAAACATATTTTAAACCAAAACATGATCTTTTTAAAGTGGTTTACCCTGATGACACGTGTTGGTTTATCCATGGATCAATAAAGGATTTTTAACCACAGTCAGAGGGCCTCGGATGCAGTTTTGGACTTCGCGCTGGTACCGTGGACTTTTTTATGTGACTATTTGCCTTGAAGAGCACCAGAATTTCTTACAGTGAACTACACAGTGCCTTGACCCAGTGCAGTACTGCCTATTCTTTCTTCAACTCTCTACAGGCTTTTGACGAATGTGAAAAACACAGAAAATCAGACCTGTTGGAAAACTATAATGACGGACAGAAGTTTCAGACTCACTGTGCAAACATGATTGGCACAATATGAGGTTTATTTTTAGATGTGCGACAATTTTGCACACACGCACAAAAAAGGACTTACTGTGCAAAAACCATAAGTGACTGTGTTTGACGACCTGGGAATGACAACAGGTTGGTCTGCCGTTTCATTAAAAGCAGAAACTAAACCAGAAATATTGAACAACAGAAATATTGAGCTGTCTTTAAATCCTTGCCATGCCGTTACAAGTGTCAGTGGGATTTTGAAGTTTTCTTTAATTCCAGTTTCACTTCAGAGTTTGGGAATGACGCCTAGATTTAATCTGTTGTAAATGTGACAAATGATCCCAGTTTAGTTGACAGCATGAATCAGATTGTGTCTCTGAGGGCAGCAGTTTCAAAGTACAAATCAAAGTAAAATTCCCGCTGACAGATTAAATCATAATACATCATGATTCAGCCTCCACAGTGAATAATATGCCCTCACTTTCATTACTACATAATACCAAACTGGGGAACAATAAAACAAAACAGACTTTGACCCTGAGCTTCTATTTATATCCGTGTTCACTGTGAAAGAATAACGTGACGTAAACGCAACAACATTTACTTCCTTTTAGTTCCCTTTGTATTACAATGGAAGTGAAACACAGAAGATCCCAGCTTTTACTTTTCAATTGATTTGATAACACAGGCAGCTCAACACATGATCAAACCTTAGAACATTTTATACTGACTAAAATATGTCTGTGATGTTAAGTATTAAACAGCCATATATCAGTGTTTATGTATTTGATTTAGACAAAGGTCTGATCCAGCTGCACTGATGGAAGAGAAGTTTGATCATTTATATTCCTCTGCGCCTGCGATGGCCGCGGCTGGAGACATTATGTTTTCAGGTCGTCCGTCTCATTCTTGTGGACACAATTTCTCAAGAACACCTTGAGGGAATTTCTTCAAATTTTGCCCAAATGTCCACTGGGACTCACCGACGAACTCATTCGATTTTAGTACTGGTACTCACCACCCGCTGGAGCACGAGCTAGGTGTTATCAGGACCCTACAACACAGAGCTGATAACGTACCTACCAGCACTCAGGCCCAACAGAAAGAGCATGAACATTTGAGGGAGGCTCAAAAAACTTGTGGTTATCCCAGTTGGACCTTTGTGAAAACAGCAGCCCATTCTAGAAAGAACAAGGTGGGAGATGAAGAAAAGAACATTTTGGAAAGGAAGACAGATGGTTTGAAAGAGGTGTAAAAGAAGCCATCTATGTGAAAATGGAAAAACCATCTCTCAGTAGAGGAGGAGGTCTGCGACACCACCTATCCCCACCTATAATGCTGTCCTTTCATCCCCTGCCCAGGAGACTTAACAGCTTAACCTCTAAAAACAATGCTCGTTCACAAATGGCCTCATGTGACTCTAACAACTCCAACGACCAACGTTGCAGGAGGAGTTTAAACGATCTTCGTTGACACACCTTTGGAGCACTAACAAACAATGACATTATTGGCCTTGTGAAGACCTCCTCAGAGGTAGACTCACAAGTCAGTCTTTAGACGCTTTGCTTAACTAAAGACTGACGTCTTTCTCCCTGATTTCTCCCGACTGCGTTAAAAGTTTTAAACAAAGTCGCTGTAAGTCCTTCATTTCCACAATCTTGTGGACCGAACACACATTTGATAAAACAGAGGTAAATCTCTCGGCATCTATTTTCAAGCTCGGACGAGAAAAGGGGGAGCGCACATTTCCGGGAGGGTGTGTCCTTTTAAAAAATGCAAGCGGCGTTGCTTTGTTGCCGGCCGTTTTCTCCGGTGTGTTAAGCACACTTTAGAAAGGAGTGTCCCCAGACTATCAGAAGGCAGAGATCTCTGATTGTCTGGTGGCGAGACTACGTACCTCAGAGGAGGCATGAACTGATGAAGCCTCTCGGATAAAGCCTGATTTATGGTCGTTAAATCAATGACGTTGGTACGTCGTAGGGTACGTGGCTACGCAGAAGGCTCGCCGTAGCCCCCGGCGAAGCCTGACGTGCACCTCCCCAAAAATGTAACTACACGTCGAGGCGACGCAGACCCAGCGCAGACCGAGAGGGCTGTGATTGGTTTGCTTGGTAGCAACGCATTTCCGGTTCCGTATTTCCAGATTGCGCCATCCCCGCCATCATTAAACATCTTCCGCTGCGATGTAGATGTTGCAGTATTAAGGCCCATTTATGCTCAACGTTCAATATGGATACGGATACGGACGGAGCCATCTGTCCGTGCTCTGCGTTCATTTCTCTGTGACCGGAAAAGCCGGAAGCAACAAAGAATCAACTAGAGACGACGATAACCACTCAGGAAAGGAACGCAGCCCCTTACCGCTCTGCACCGCGACGAAACGGAGTGATGGAGAAGTTCGAAGGGTTCACGACGGCATCACGGCAACAACGTAACGACTTCATCAATTCAACGCAGGACCATAAATCAGGCTTAAGAGGTGAAACATCTTCTAAGACAAAACTAAGTCCAGTTGCGTTTGATTCAGTTGCCTTGAGATATCAAAGGACAAAGGTCACTGTGACCTCATTGGTCTCACCCATGTAAATGCGATACTTTAAGAACACCTTAAGGGAATTTCCTGCAATTCGTCACAAACGTCCACTTTGAGTCAAAAATGAACTGAGTAGAATTTGGTGGTGGAAGGTGAAAGATCGAGAACATGTGACCTCACACAGCATGGTTTTTGGCCATAACTCAAGACTTAGTGCGCCAGTAATGACAGATTTTTACACAAACGGAGCGGCTGTGGCTCAGAGGTAGAGCAGGTCGTCTACTAATCAGAAGACCAGCGGTTCAATCCCCAGCTGCTCTCGTCTGCACGTCATATAGCTGTGCGGCACCTTGTACAGTAGCTTCGGCCCCCAGTGTGTGAATGGATGAATGTGACTCATAGTGTAAAAAGCGCTTTGAGTGGTTGGAAGACTAGAAAGGCACTAGGTCCATTTACTAAATGTCTAAAATGATGAAGTAATGACATTTTATATGAAAAAGGTCAAAGGTCAGTCTCACTGTGACATCATATTGTCCTGCACAAAACACTTTTCTGGTCATTACTTAACATCATATTGCAGCAACAGAAGGAAAGACATTTGAATTGGTGACACTAATCTTGAAACTGTGCGGGGGTTGTGTGTGAAGCTCACATGTTTTCACAGATATGGATATTAGCTGCAACTTGACAGGTGCATGGAGGCATACAACCATGTTAAAGTCATTCTAGTTTCAATGACAAGTACGCTGGTTTTGTTTCCCTCAAACTTTGACCAGATAGTTCCTGATTAAAATCTGTTTGTTTTTGTTTAGACCAAAATCTTGTAAAGATTTAACATTTGAGAATTTTGATTTCTTGTTAATTTGCTGTGTTTGGTTGAGGCACAAAGCCATCTGGTTATGATTAGAAAAAGCAGTGCAGTGGTCTGAAGCTTGGCAAGCATCACTCCTGATGAGTAATGGACTTTGTTTGAGAATAAAATGTGTGTATTGTCCAACAGTGACTAAGGCCTAGTCCACACTCGCATTATGTTTTAAGTCACTGAAGCTGTTTTTGGCTTGTGACGTTTTGGCCGTTATCTCCTTTCTGATTCGTTACAAGTGAGGCAACATTTCGTTCAGTGCTGGACGTCACCAAATAACTGCTGGTTTCAAATTCTCTTCCAGGACTTTTTACATAATAAAACAGAAATACACAGTTGTTGTTGTTTAACTTTATTGAGGAACAGAGGCAGCAGAGTGAGCTACAGGCGCCGCCGCCCCAGGTCAGGTAACCTTCCAGTATTGGCACATCATCTTCTTTGTGTGGCTTTAGGGTTATATCGTCACCTATTGGTTCGGCATGCTCTTGACGACACTTTTAAAACACCATGTATGGCCGGATCAGGCTAAAACGAAACAGAATACAACTGCGGATTCCATTGTATTCACGTCTGTGCCCCCTCGTCAACTTGCTGGACCCGATAACAGCTAAAATCAGACTGGTCTCAGAAGACGATGAGTCAGTGGCGAGCCAGCTTTGCCAAACACTTAATGTTGTAATTATTCACAGTAAATCAGATGCTTCCGGTTCAAACTGAGAAAAGAAAATCACAAACCTGCCTAGAGATCAGCGTAACTGGAAACTCCCAAGACTAAGCAGGAGGAACAGGAAGAGGTGACGGCGGAGGCCTCGGGGATTTCAGCCGGGAAAGTAAAGCCAGATCAGAAATAAGATACTTTTAAAGAGATGATTATCTGCTTTAGTTTCACAATATCTGAGCGCAATGACTGTGGAGGACAATGTTGTAAAATGCAGCCGAGGCACTGTGCGCATCCAACAGGAAAGGATTTTGTTGAGGAGGCTCGACTAGAAGCAGGAAGTTGGTATTGAAGCCGGTTAGTGGAGGTGGAAGCACATTTCAAGCAAAGCAATATCACTGTTACTGTTGTCACATATTTCCTGACCATTGCAGCTGTGAGCCAGCTGACACACCACGTTAATGTACAGCAGGAGTCTCCTGTTCTGTAATGGGAGCACAAAAAAAACTTGCCTGGATTGCACCTGGTATACAGGTGTGTCTTCCAGGTGCAAAATAAAGTCATGAATTTCCCCCAAAAGTTTTCAGACAGGTCTGATGGTAAAAAACCTTTGTCAAGAATTAAACAAGCCTCAGTGTCCACAGTTTATCCAGCTGCTCTGTGAGGCTGTGTTGTGAGCTAAATGCTAACGTCAGCATGCTAATGTTAAATGGACATAATGTTTACGATGTTCACATCTTAATTCAGAGTAAACATTAGCTCATAAGCACTTAACACAAAGTCCAGCTAAGGCTGATGGGAATGTCATTAGTTCTGCGGATATTTGGTCATAAATCAACAAGTTGGACAAATTAAAATGTTGAAGTGGTGATAGTGCTAGATGTCAGAGGATCGCCAACAGCCCAGTAGCCAGAGAAAGTGTTGGCATGTCCACAAACGTCTCATACGTATCATAAAGTTTCTAAAATGATGTAGTGTTTGCGTTGGCTTAGTCATCGGGAGGTGGAGGGGATGGTGGATGGTGTGACACCTCGGTGAGAAGCCTGCCGAGCTGGAAACCTTTACAGACCAATGTTCAAAACCAACGACAAAAGTGGGTGTTTTTAGTGAATGATGGCTGTTTCCAGCGGAGTTTGTGTTACTGAACGTAGGTGTCTTTTGCAACCACCTGTCACCATGTTTCCAGCAGCATTTGTGCCTCCGCAGTTGGGTGTTTTTAGTGACCAATGGCTACATTTCCAGCAGCATTTGTGCCAACTAAAAAGAGTGTTCTTTAACAACCGGTGGCTACATTTCCAACAGTATTTGCTCCATTGCACATGAGCAACTAGTGGCCATTTTTCTGGCAGTGTTTGTCTCACTGAATGTGGGTGTTTTTAGCAACCAATAGCCACCTTTTCCAGAAACGTTTGTACCACCAAACATGAGAATTTTTTAGCGACCAAAGACCATGTATCCAGCTGTGTGTTTTGCTTAAACATGATTTTATCTTCACCATAACCAAGTGGTTTTTGTGCCTAAACATAAGCACACATTAACCAAAACAGCACATAATAATGTACAAATGTAACTTGTCTGTGGTTTGCACATCTTCAGCAATGTTTTCACAATTCAACAACCACAGTTCATTCAGCCATCCAGCACTTGTTGAGATCCTTCAGCTTGGACCAAACTGGACTGGACTGACAGACAGATGGACATCATCTTGGCACTCAGATGACAATAAACTTTTAACATCAGGAACACTGGACAAAAACTAGTCCCATGTTCAGCCTGTCTCTGTTATAACGATGGTGTTTCACATTGTGACCTTTCATGACGGTCATTGACCAATAAACAGTGTAACAGTGTGCGGGAATGCATTATTTTCTTTGGCAGTGGTTTATATTCAGACCGCATTTGTAATTGTGAAACTAAACGTTGTAAATTCATGTTAGATGCCTTTTGCTTTTTCAGTGAAACACTATAACTAGTTTTTACAAGAAACACTGTTGCGTAATCAACAGGTGTGTGTTTGTTTGTTTGTGGGCGTGCAGGTGACGGAGGGAATACCTGTCACTTTTAGCAATAGTGAAAGTGAACGGGGCAGATTATGAGTCACAAACTTCATTGTTGTCGCTCGGCAGCTGGAAGTTCAGAAACAAACAGTCTGTGATCTCAGGCGCTGTGGAAATCCCTGCGACTTGGTTCAGTCCAGCCTGGGTCAGCTTAGGGCAGATCACTTTACTGCTTTTCTCAGACACATGACGTACTTCAGCTGTTCAGTATCATTCTGCTGATATTCATCACACTGCAGTCAGAGCTGAGTTACATCTAAATTATCTGAAAAAATGTGGGCATTGTACGTTTCTGCAAATCACAGATCAGTTACATTTGCACAGTATTTTGTAGCGGATATGCCGAAACTTAACATTAACAATGCTGTGGTTAACATGTGGTTACTTTTAGGCACAAAAACTACCTGGTTATGGTGAGATAGAAATCACGGTTTGGCTTAAAATACCAAATCGTGGGGGCACAATCCCTGTTAGAAAAGCAACAATGTCTCTGTCAAAAACAACCACTTTCATGGCACTATCAGAAAAAACAGTCACAGGTTGCTAAAATAATACCCAGTTTAGTGGCTAGAAAGCCATTTGACACACAGCAATAAGTTCCTTCAAAACACCAACATTTGGTGCCTAAGAAGCTGCTGGAAACACAGCGATGAATCACTACACAGTACCCATGTAGGTAGCTAAAATGCTGCAGGAAACACAGCCGTGAGTTCCTACAAATCACCAACACTTGGTAGCTTGGTAACACTCATTAGGAACACGGTAAAGGCTCACCCATTAATATCTGATGGGTTCATCCTCTAGAGTGTAATCATGCTATTTCCAGATGTTACCAGATTCTGAGATTTCTTGAGTTCAAGTGGAAATTTTGGCCTGATGGTGGCGCCAGATCAGAGGTCATCTGGATTTATCTGGATTAGACTGTTGATATTTATCAAACTTCCTGACACTCGCGCCAGTTGATGTTGAGATATTTTGAGAGGGAAAACTTGTCAGGACTTTGGTGAGTTGTGACCTCAGACATGAGGTTAATAAGTCCATGGCGGATGAATCAGTAACATGTCATTCATGCAGTAGTTTCTCATGTTTCTTTCTCTCCTGTGTTGAGCAGGAATTTTCCCTCTCATTACCAGCCTGGCTGGACTCAGTGGGATGTTCCTCCTCCTCTCCGTCTCTCTCCTGTTAGAAGCCCAACTGCAGAACGACACCTCTCATTTGTCTCTGGAAACAATGGCACAGTTATATAACCACATTCTCCACATACTTTCACAAAAAAAAAAAAAGGTTTTAACGAGACGCATTTTGCAAATTAATTGCAGAAAGAAAAACGTCCCTGATGTGTAAAGGCATTTAGACCGAAGTGTATCCTCCAAGATTTATGTTGAAAATGCACTGGAGATACCAGAACCACCTAAACACGTGGATTATCACATTTCAGGACAAAAGACACCCAGAATGTATGAATCTGTGCCATGTGCGAGCCACAGTTCACAAAGACATCTTTGGGTTCATCAAGCGGCTGCAAAGGGCTCCAACCAAAGACTAAACTTCACTCAACATGCTTGTTTGTGAGTGAACAGGTTCCAGATATAATATGTTTGTACCATAAACCAGAGAACTACCAAACAAAACACTTAACGACAAAGCAAACAAAATATTTAAAGGATTTTATAAAAGGATGTGAACGCTGCCAGCAGCTGACTCACGAGATCTCACGTTGTTTTAAAGCTATTGATAATGTCATGTCATTTTTATAATGACAAGTAAAACTGATAATAATGAGACTTGATGAGATGATGATAATTCCAAACTAGGAAAATAAAGAAGCAAAAAACAAACCTTCAACATGAATGTACATTCAGGCCATGAAAATGTAAACACATTGCACAACTCCTCTCCAGTACATCATGCTTCATTCACCGAAAGTCGTGGTATCCTGCCTTCATTAGAGTCTGAGGTTGTTTCAGGTTTCGTCAGAGCTGCATGTACCTCATGCTCACCGTTTGACCATTTTTAAACTGCAAATCTCAGAGAAAGCTCATAAAACCGAACAAACTGACTTTCTGTAATACATTTCAATGGACGTCCAGGCAGAGAATGTCCCAGTGTGTGAGGACGGCTATACGCACTGTGATTGGCTCATCATGTTTGAGGGCGGGGCTTAGCCATAGGTCAGTTGCCAGTTGCACCTGCTATACAGGTGCTTACAGGTGTATCCAATAGGAAAGGGTTTGCTTCAGATTTGGGTACAGGGAAACACATACTGACGGGGGAATATTCTTCAACACAACACTGGCATTCACGGGTGCCGTAAAAAAAAATTGCATAAGCATTGTTAACTGCTGTTAAGAGTGAACGCCGCTCACATTCACGTTCTTTAGCTGCAAGTGGTTTCGTTTACCGTTCACCAAAAACGTCTTCTTGAGACCTCAGAGATCGTTGCTGTCAGGATGCATTTAAGATAGTTTTTATTGCACCGTCTGAAGGATCCTCTGAGCTCTTACAGCGTGTCTCATGTTGTATTATATCAGAGCCAGGAGCCAGTCAGGGGAGTTGGGAGGGGGTCAAAGTTCACTCAGCCAGGAAAACTTCATTCATTTCCTATTGGCTCTCAGCCAACACACACGCACACACACACACACACACACACACACACACACACACACACACACACACACACACACACACACACACACACACACACACACACAAGGTCTGACATGCTCTTGGTTTCATTGGTTGTGACAGTTGGGACAAAAGCCCAGCGAGGCTGAAGACCAGAGCAGAGTTGTGTCTGTATTAGCCTGTGATTCATAAATCTGTCTGAACTGATCTTCTGTCAGTCAATAAATCTATCAGTCAATCAACCAAAGAAGAAGGAGCTGAGTGTCAGTATATAAAAGTGTAAGTCTAACTGTGTGAGCCGGAATGTGACGACCGTACCACGTGGTTCACTGTTTGTCACTTGTCACCTGCCACCACATACCGAACATACCTGCACTTTCACCTCCACGCCTCCAGAAACCACAGCAGGTAGACTGAGACGGAGAATCAGAAGGGGTGTGGATTCTAGGAAACAGAGACGGAAAGCAGGACAACCAGACGTCATGACGGGTGACAGAAATACAGATGACACGCACTTCATGTAAACGTGTTGTTTAGTGAAAATACAAACATTCAGAAAGTTTTTCTCTCCAGTTTCATTTGTTGGATGAACGTCGAGCCCCAGAGACGTCAGAGGGCACCAATGCTCAGTCAGCGTTTCGGGGCACAAACAGCAGAACAGTTGCATTTAAAAAGAAACTGTCCTGCTTTGGTGTTTCAGGTGCAGGTGCAGGTGCAGGTGAGAGGTGAGGTCTAGTTCCTGGTTCAGGTTTGATTTGGTTAAAACTGACTCTGGTGTGTTTGAACAGTTAGTTTGGTTCATTTGGGCTGCTGTGAAAGCTGTCTGACTCTGGTGCAGACCAAACAGGAGAAAAAAACAGGAAAAAACCAAGTTTGATCCGAGAGTGTTTCCTGTGAAGTTTAGGCCTACAACAGCTGAATCAGACTCCTGCCTCAGCCACATCTGACCCATCAAAAAGCAACCACACTGTCCACTGACTCGAACCAGAGCAAATCAACTGTAGGATTTAAGAAGCTTGATCTAAAGCAGTTTGTTTGTGGCTACAGCACTGTTTAATCACAACACAATCCCCAGAATAAATATCAGCATTGTACCTTTTATGCAAACTATAGACACATTTGTACATCACTATGAAGCAGATGGGTTGAAGGTAAGGTTTAGGCACAAAAAACACTTGGTTATGGTTTTGAGAAGATCGTGTTTTGGCTTAAAATACCTAGTTTTGGGGGGCACAATCTCAGCTGGATACACAGCAGTGTCTTGGTAAAGAAGAGCCACTTTTCATGGCTGTATCCTGGCAGGAAACACAGCAAAGACTCACTTAAAAACAACCTATTTTCTGGTCGTCTGTTGGTCTTGAACAGTGGTCTGCAGCTTGGCAGGCGTCTCACCAAGGTATTGAAATACCCTGTTTTGGGAGGAATCATCCCTGCTGAAAAACAAGACAAAAAAAAAAAACTCACAAAAAGGATTTTGCGGATCTATCTTGGCAAAAAGATGCAGTGATATCGCTCGGTAAAAACAACCACTTTTCGTGGCACTATCCCTGCAGGAAACACGGCAATGTCTCTTTAAAAACCAAACTCTATTTGTCACACTATCCTGGTTTCGCACTATCCTCATGTCGTACTATCCTAGTTGTAAACACAGCGATGTCTCGTTAAAAATCAAACTCTATTTGTCACACTATCCTGGTTTCGCACTATCCTCGTGTCATACTATCTTAGTTGTAAACGCAGCGATGTCTCGTTAAAAATTAAACTCTATTTGTCGCACTACCCCGGCAGTAAACCCAGAAATGTGTTGGTAAAAAACAATTGTGTCTTGTGGCACGATCCTGGCAGGAGACACAGTGATGTCTCGCTAAAAACAACTGGTTTTGTTGTCTGTTGGTCTTGAAACATTAACATGATTCATATGAAAGATGAAAATGTAATACTTTCATGGTTTGCCGACACGTACAGGACCAACATGGGCTGGTGGTAACAGATATGGATATTGATTTTCAGTCCACCTGTGTTGATTGTGCGGAGATTCTCTCTGATGAATGAAACAGACGTGTGTTCAGTTTGTTCTCCTCCGTTTATTTCATTTCCTTTCTTGATAAAGGTTGTGAAATGTTGTAACTACTGACATGTTATTACAGTGCAGGATGCCTGTTTTTTATTCTGCTACCCGTCATGATTTCTGACACATGGACACCAGATTCAGTCGGGCTCATAAAGTTGAGAATTGTCTTTTATAAATAAACACATCAGGTTGAGTAACGTTCAGACTGACCTGCTGTCAGTCGCCTGTTTCCCCTTCTTGGTTTGTTTGTTGTAGGTCAATGTGAACATGAATCAAACCAGAGCTAAATCGCTTTATTTTATTTTCTTGATCCAAACAAAATGAACCCAACTAAAGACATGAGGAGTGACAGCACAACACTACTGTATATTTGACCTCATGTGTTGTACAGACGGCCTGACAGGGAGAAAACCAGCAGATGGTAAATTTTTCTGCAGCACCTTTTTTTTTTTTTTTTTTAAGATAAACAGAGCTGATAATGAGTCAGAGAGGAATGCAAACTCTCTGACAGCCTGTGCGCTGTTTGGACAAGAATAAAACTGGGTCACATTCAAAGTCCAGACCAAAGGCTGAACTGGTAACGGTAAAACAAACCAAAACCACAGCTGATAATACGATTAATACCCACCTATGTCACTGCTAATAATAGCAGCACCTCTGCTGCAGACACACCCCAAAACACACAATAAAGCAAAGCTGCATTTATTCATGAACTTGCTGCCTACGTTGTGTCCACTTTTTGTGTCCGCCTGATGAATGTGGAAATCCAGTATTGACATAAATATATTGATTGATAAAGCTGGTGGGAGGTGTGGACACACCAAACCGACATCAAAGAACTAGCGGCGACGAAAGCCAACTGTTGGTTCGTCTACGTGGCCTCACGTCGCCCTGTGTCAGCTGCATTTGAAGACACTACACGGACTACATCCGACGGCCAAGTAGCACGTACGTTCTGCGCCTGCGTGAGAGAGAGCGGAGTGAGAGAGTGGTACATCCTGTCAGCCGAGGGGTTTCCTATCTGTGCAGCCGAGCACCGCAGCACCTCCACGGACTATTACATCCAGACGGTCCCGGTGTTTCCTCCGCAGGCTCCACTTCACTCAGCTGCCCGATAAACCCGCTGCTTCTTCCCACTTTAACCTGAATAACAAACCAGGGCTCGGTGCTCCGGTTGGATCCAAACGGAGAGTATTTATTAATTGGCAGTTGTGGCTTATTTTGTTAAGCAATATTACCTGATGTATCAACAGTTAGTGAAGCTGTGATCCCAACTCATCAAATACTGCAGCTGTGTCAGTGGACATACACGTCAAAATGTGACGTGTGTGTCCCCCTGTGTCAGTTTTACCAACACACTCTCACTGCACTGAGACTTTCCACGTCGAGGTCTGTTTTCACAGGAAATGTACAGTCTCTTTCAAAATGAAGACACTACATTGGTACAACATCTCGAATTGACATTGTTTTCTTTCAACAACATCTACGTGGTTGAATTTCGGAAAAAAGAGCAGGGTTTGGCTTTACAGTCTTACAGGAAGCAAACATCAGTCTGGTGGTTGTTGGATTCATCCACCACCCTTCCTGCCCACCCTACTCGGACTTTCATTCCTTTAACTTACATTGTTGCCCGACTGCGTCGTCCCCCGATGCCGCCCGGTGCCGTTACAGAATAATGTTGACCTGAATCATGCCAACAACAAAGGGCAGCTTTTTCGTTGGTGTCTGACACCAGAAATCACTGACTAAGCAACACTTTTTGACGACTTCAGAGTGAGACTGGGTTGGAACTGTGCAAAGAATCGGACCGCCCATCACTAACGGCTACATATCATGCCGACTTTTCTTATTGGTGTCTGACGCTGGAGGTCACTGATCAAATGACAGTTTTCACAACTTCAGAGTGAGACCGGTTGTTCTCAGGATGTGGCACAAGCCATTGGTGTATTCTAATGTTTCTAGCCTTTTATATTGGACCTGGATTATTTATACCTTTTGCTGGCAGCAAGTTTTCCTTTCTTTTGTTAAAACATTCCCTCCCGTCAGCACCGTTGGTTTGAGAGACACCAGTCGTGCTCCTGCTGCATTTTTATCTTCATCATAAACATTTGTGTGCCACAGTTTATTCTCTGCAATAACCCAGGCCTGTGTGAGGGCCTCCACTGATGTAATACGTTTACAGATCATAAACAGTAACTACACGCCGCCATAGGCAGACAGTTTTAGGGGGGTGGGGGGCAAGATTTAGAACATGTGCATTTGTTTCTCTTCCAATAAACACATGAGAGTAGCACAGGACTTTTATTTTGATGGACTGCTAGAACATGACGCACAGATGCCTCCAGTGAAGTAGGTGGGGACAAAGCAACGCTTGCTGTCTGCCATAAAATGTAAAGGAGAAGCAACAGTTGAAGCAGGAAACACCACAATGTTTCAGCCATAAACTGATTCAGGAAACAGCCAAACTGGTGCTTAAAGATTCACCAGAATGCAGTTAGTATTTGACATTCAGTATTTCTTTGGACCTCCCTGCTAATTTGTGTCCCTGCAGATGTTACAAACACCTCACTCCCATGTGTGTTCTTAACCTAAAACTACCAACATGTCCTCCTTGTGTGCTGTCAAAGATTCAAGTCCAAGTATTCCCACCTGGAGGTTCTGCAGCACCTCTGAGGACATTGGACTGAGTGCATTTATATGGATGTGTCTCCATCTAGTGTCCATGAGCAGAACGACAGTGTGAGGTCTCCTCACTAGTGTCAGTATCAGCTCCACACTGAGGAGCAAGCTGTGTTTATGATGTGCATCATTACAACCAGCTGGAAACACAGAATATTATACATTTGTTTGTTTCGTATTGTATCAACATTTCTAAAGTGATGAAGTATATGAGCTGACTTTGTCACAGGAGGTGGAGGGGATGGTGGATGGCGTGTCACCCAGGGCAAGACGGCGTCTGAGCTGCAGACCAGTGTTCAACACCAACAAAAAAAACAAACCTGGCGACAGGTTTTCCAGCGACTTTATATCTGCAAAGATTCGGGTGTTAACAGAGACTTTGCCACATTTCCTGCCTGCATAGTGAGACGAAAGTGGTTGTTTTTTACCAAGATGATGGGTGCAATTCCTGCCAGGATAGTGTTATGAGAAGCAGCTGTTTTATACCGAGACATCGCCGTGTTTCCTGTCAGGATAGTGCCATGAAAAGCAGATAATATGTGTCTCCACAAATGTTCAAAACACCCTACTCTCATGTGTGTTCTCAACATAAAACTAATCAACATGTCCTCCCTTTGAGCCGTCAAAGATACAAGTCTAAGTACTCACTCCTGGGGATTTTGCAATTCTTCTGAGGACATTGGAAAGCGTGCATTTATGTGGATATGGCTCCATCTAGTGTCCATTAACAGCATGACAGTGTGAGCTCAAACTCTAGGAGCTATAGAGGGAATCACCTCGTTGTTTACAAACACTTCTGGGTAGAAAACCAGCAGAGTTTAGCTATAAAGAGTTTAGCTATATACCTGGAAGTATTTGTAAACAACAAGGCGATTCCCCGTATTACTTGTCCTTATTGAACAATATCAGCTCCATTTAGCCAGCACACTGAGGAACAAGCTGTGTTGTAGATGTGCATCGTTAAAACCAGCTGGAGACACAGAATACATTACATTTGTACGTTCCACACGTATCATATCAACATCTCTATGAAAAATGGTTGTTTTTTACGGAGACTTCACTGTGTTTCCTGTTAGGATAGTGCTGTGAAAAGCAGTTAATATGTGTCACCGCGGATGTTAAAAATATCCTACTCTCATGTGTGTTCTCAACATAAAACGAACCAACATGTCCTCACTTTGTGCTGTCAAAGTGTGCCACGAAAAGCAGTTTGTTTTAAAGATATTTGGGGGTTTGCCTTCATTTGATAGCTGTAGCATGAAAGAGAATGAAATGAAGCAAAGGGCTGCAGGTTGGATTTGAACCCACAGCTGCTGCAGCAAGGACACAGTCAGTACGTGGAGCACCTGCTCTACCAGGTGAGCTAGTGGGCATATTATGGATATTTCTCACTGAGACATTGATGTCATTGTGACCCTAACAGTGGGTATCTTGAGCCAAAACATGAACTCTTCCCAACCATAACCGAGAGTTCTCTTTTTCTTGAAGCACATGTTTACCACAGCTGTGCTGAATCATGAAGAAAAGTTAAGTTTGAATGTATCCACTTTATAATAATGTGACAAATGTGGTGTGGTTTGCACACACGTACAATGCCAACATTCTGGCGATTGGCTCATGGAAACAACTTGAATGAGTCAGTTATTAATTGCAGAGAAATTCTTTGCATGTCCAGTTTGTCTGCTCTCCAAACATCATTGTTACAGTGAATATGGGATCTAGGATGCTCATTGGTCAGTGAGTGCCTGTTAGGTGAGTTGTGATTGGCTGAGCAACCTGTCCGTCATATCTGTGGCGTGGCTGCAGGGTGCAGACAGAGAGATACAGTCAGCCTGCTCAAACTGCAGCCAGACGCCTCCAGGAAACTAAAATCACAAGTCAGGTTTGTGTTGTAGCAGCAGGATGGGCTCCAACAGCTCCAGCATGAACAACATCCCCAATGCCCAGCAGCTCATGCGGGAAACTGGCTGTGAGTTCACATCTGTTGCTTGTTTTTGTGCAAAATCTGAGACAAAGAGCAGGTTGTGGGAAACTAGGAGCAGAGAGCAGAGAGCAGCCTCAACAGTCGAGTTCTGCAGACTAAAGAAAAATGGCAGCAATGATTTGAGTCTCTTGAGTTCAGTCAGTCACGAGTCACGAGTTTGATGGTTGTTCTGGACTCCAGTCATGTTTTACCTTCACCTGAATACATAGCTGAAGTTTGAGGAGTTTAAATTCATGACACAAAGGGTCTCTGCTCTCTTATGAGCCATCACAAATAAACAGTCTGAATTCTGGCTCTGAAGGACAGAGGCAGCTGTGAAACATGAAGCCACAGCTGACAGAGAGGAGGTTTCCTGCTGGAATTGATCCATCAATAATACAAACAGACCGGAAACGTAGGCTCCTGAGTTTGGACACACTTTGCAACATTTACACAGATATTAATGACTTTAGTTGTGATTTAAGGGACAAAAACACTTCCTGGAAAATGCATTTACGTCAAAACTGTGTCTGAATTTGAATTAGTGTGAGTTGGGTTGTGCTGCAGCCTCAGTGTGAGCTCTCTGATAGCAGCACAGTGAACGCTGTTAAACTCATCAGTGTTGTTTCACCTGCTGTTTATCTCAGTTTGTGTGTGAACACCCTGAACTGTCCGCACTGATACAGACACTGTGGAGATTGTTGACGACAAACTGAACAGATAACTGCTTGCTGTGCTGCTCTGTACACAACCCAAGAGCCAGAACAACATGTTGGCATCGTGCGTTTCTGCAAGCCATGTTTACATTTGTTGTTATGTGCAGGGTCGTGGAAAACCTGGATAAGTCTTGGAATTTCACAGTCTCATTTTCCAGGCTTGGAAATGACTGTGAATTTATCTTTTAGCCATTGACATAACTTAGCTCTGTTTTGTCGTTTGTTGATCTTGAACAGTGGACGTTGATACACTTTTGAAATGTTGATATGATTAGTATGAAATGTACAAATGTATCCGTGGTTGAAATGTGCAATGCCAACATTTCCTCCTGGCGACTGGGCTGACCCCGAGCATCAGTAACATCACTAGTGTGTAGGATACGGAGCATTTCTTGGTCTTTGAATGACAAACAATCAGAATATTTGTTCATGTGTAGCTCAGTTAACAAATAAAATATCATATGAGTCATTGTTCGTGTCAGTAACAATATTTTATGGTAATTTCTGTGTTCTATCACCATCAATAAATGTGCAGCTCGCTCAGATTGAGACAAAAGGAAGTCTCATTTTCCAGGCTTGGGAAAGTCATGGACTGTTGTTGTTTGTAATGAAAGTAATTGTTACCATAATCTTCAGGGGATAAACCTCCACATAATGTGACATAACGGCAAATTTATTTTCTGTAAGTTAACTGTTGACGTAACGTAGCTCTAATAAGCATTAACTTAGGGCTGCACAATATATTGTTTCAGCATCAACACTGTGATGCTCAGTAGTTGCCACCAAAGGACGTGCAATGTCAAGTAAGACAAATTACCTCAAACAACTTATTTGATGCTTGATACAAATGTAAAACTTGCACAGTTCTCATTTTCCAGGACTACTGGCCAGGCCTTCTGCTTTTAGACGTTATGTGTGTGTGTGTGTGTGTGTGTGTGTGTGTGTGTGTGTGTGTGTGTGTGTGTGGTGTGTGTGTGTGTGTGTGTGTGTGTGTGATGTAATGTGGCGGCGTTTGTTATGGAACTCTCCTGCGTGTGTGTGTCCAGCAAAGTACCGTAACCAGGCTGGCAGGTGCAGCAGACACAGTGGCGTCTGTGCTTTTCCAAAATGAAAATTTCATTAAAGATCCTTTCGGAGAGGGTTTCAAATTCTGTCCATGGAAATGAGGGGGACATGTGGTTAGGATGAGGCACGAAAACAAGTTGGTAATTATTAGAGAAAGATCCCAGTTTTGTGGCACAATCAAACACAGCAATGACTCGCTATGACCTGTTTTGTTGTTTGTTGGTCTTAAACAGTCTGCAACTGGGCAGGCGTGTTGCCTACGTAGGTAGAAACAACCTGCAAGAAACAGCCTAACTCACACGTTTTTCTTTTCTGACACACCACAAAGAATTACTTTCAAAATGCTCATGATAAAGCACTCAAATATAACACAGTGATAACTCAAAGCTGGGTCGTCTGAATAACAGACTTGGGGGCCGCCTGTCCTGTGGTCTAAAGTGAAAGGTAACAGTATAAGGTAGAGACCTGTCCGCTGTTCTCTGCTGTGTATTTCAGGAGTGCAGCTCTCCAACACAGCTTCTTATCATGAGTTTAAACAATAAGGAAAAGTCAACAGAGCAGCTGCGGTGTGAAATGTGACCTGCTGCAATACGAACCACTGATATATCCAAGCTGTTGGTTGTGAAACATGTTCAGTGTTGTGGTTTCCCGACGTGAGGTTTCCATCAATCAGCCTGTATGTAATCAAACCTTCTTTGTGTTTCAGTCTCTGCTGCTCACATCCTTCGTCTGTACGAGAGGTTTGAGTTTCTGGATAGCGACCAGAGAGGAGAGCTCAGGTCGGTGCGCTGACACATCAGTGTGCAGAAAAATGCTTCATGTAAACAACAGGCTGTCATAATTATCACATCGAGATGTCCATGTGGACGAATTCTGTGTGAAGGAGCCAGATCAGGATTTTTGATTCTGAACACACATGTTTCGAATAGAGAGAGTGAGAGCAGCCAGTTTATGGATTTTTTCTCCTATTTGTTTATTATGGTTTTTAACCACAAAATCAAAATGAGGTTTCTTTTGAGGTCCCTGCATTTTGAACATGATCAAACTCCCCAGTGAAGTGGTGTCCATTACTTAAATCAATCAATCAATCAATCAATCAATCAATCAGACTTTATCTATATAGCAGATTTTCATACAATAAATTGTAACAGAAAGTGCTTCACAGAATAAAAAGACAAATGCCCCAGAACAATCTACATAAATAAAAGTATTTAGATAAATAGAAATAAATTGCTAAATAGATAACTTTAAAAGCATATAAGATATATGACTAAAAGTTATCAATAAGAAATAAATATATGACAATGATAAAATGTCTAAAAAGTTCAATAAATAGATGAGAAATAAGTAAATAAATAAGAATAAATAGATCAGTAAAAATCAACTAAAAGCCAAACTAAAAGGGCAGGTCTTGAGTTTGCCTTTGAAAATGTCGACACTCTGTGCTGCCCTCAGATCCTCTGGCAGGCTGTTCCACAGACGTGGGCCGTAGTAAGAAAAGGACGCCTCACTGTGGGTTTTAGTTCTAACTCCTGGAATAATTAACAGTTTACTACCAGAGGACCTGAGGGTCCTAGAGGGCTGATAGGTTAAAAGCAAATCTGATAAATAAGAAGGACCAAGACCATTAAGAACTTAAAAAACTAATAAAAGAATCTTAAAATCATTTCTGAAGCTAACAGGAAGCCAATGCAGAGACTACAGGATGGAGTGATGTGTGCTCTCTTATCAGAACTGGAGCGGCTGCATTTTGAACTTGTTGTAATGGTTTAATGGTCTTCTTAGGAAGCCCAGAAAGAAGAGCATTACAATAATCAATTCTGCAGCTGATAAAAGCACTAGAGTCTCTGCATTGGCATTAGAGAGAAACGGCCTGACTCTGGAAATGTTTTTCAAATGATAAAATGCTGTTTTTGTTAAATTCTTAATGTGGGGCTCAAAACAGAAGTCAGCATCAATTATTACTCCAAGATTTTTTACTTTTTGAGATAGTTCCAGAGCCAGTGTTTGTGGTTTTGGATGCAGTTTCTCTCTCTGTGCGTCAAACGTAATAACTAAAAATTCTGTTTTGTCCTGGTTGAGCTGTAGAAAGTTCTCTGCCATCCAGCACTTAATATCTAAAATACAGCTAAAAAGTGCATCAAGTGGCTTTGGGTCATCATGAGACACGGCAATATATAGCTGTGTATCATCAGCATAACTATGGAATTGTATGCCGTGCCTCCTGATGACCCCTCCAAGTAGCAGCATGTAAAGATTAAAAAGTACTGGACCTAAAATCGAACCTTGGGGGACTCCACACTCCATTTTATAGCGTTTGGAGGAGCAGTCGTCAATGCCAACAATAAATTGCCTGTTTAAAAGATATGATTCAAACCAGTTAAGAACAGCGCCAGAGAGTCCAATCATAGTCGAAGTCTGTTTAAAAGAACTGAGTGGTCTACTGTGTCAAAGGCTGCAGTTAAGTCAAGTAGGACAAGTCCTGTGACCTTTTTAGTGTCCATATTTGACCTAATGTCGTTTACAACCTTGACCAGTGCCGTTTCAGTGCTATGATTGGCCCGAAAACCAAATTGGTACTGTTCAAGAACTTTGTTTGAATCTAAAAACTCATTTAACTGATTAAAAACTAGTTTTTCTAAAATGTTGCTGAAAAAGGGGAAGATTTGACACAGGTCTGAAGTTATTAACAACTGATGGGTCTAGATTGCTTCTCTTCAGAAGGGGCTTCACCACAGCAGTTTTAAGTGCCTGCGGGAAAAACCCCGTCTGAAGAGAACAGTTTACTATATGAAGAATGTGCTCATCGAAACAGCTATAAACTTCTTTAAAAAAATGATGTGGGAATTGGATGTAAATGCTGGTAAATTGCTGGTTTTAATTTGGAAATGATTTTATAGAGCACTTCAGTATCAACGAGGACAAACTTCTCCAGTGTTTCCTCACACAGAGGTTCTTCCTCCACACTAAAATTCTTAGGTTGCTATAAATTTGCTCTAATAGTGTCTATCTTGTCTCTGAAGTGGACTGCAAACTCCTCACATTTGGAGTTAGAGGGCAAACTGTCTGACTTACTAAAAACTGGGTTAATTAAAAGGTCAATGGTTATAAAAAAGGAATTTGGGATTATTGTGATTATCTTGTATAAATTTGGAGAAATATGCTTGTCTGGTGCTTTTAATTGCCTTATTGTAAGTTATGAGTTGTTTGTGATGAACAGTCAACTTACTTTTTCTCCATCTGTGTTCTGCTTTTTTAAAATGTGAAAACGCATGTGTGCATCGAGGCTAACAGCTTGTTTCATTAACTAATTCACAGATAGCGTTGTATTACTGCATGCTAGCAGTTATAAAGGGCTCACTCCCTTCAAACTCCTGCAATAAATCCTTACCTTCATGAATGTTCAGGTTTTGTTAGAGACTTGTTGAACTTTAACTTCTCCACTGAAATCTGTTCCTAATAATCTGACTGTTGCCAATAATCTCTTAATATTCCACTGAAGTGATCTGAAGTTACATCAGTAATGCTTATTTCAATGGTGGCTGTGTGATATATTCTCTCTCTGTGTCTCAGGCCTGAGGATTTCGGAGCAGTTCGGGAGTTGGCCTTGAATCCCATCGGAGACAGAATCATAAGTGCCTTCTTCTCTCCAGGGTGCAGCAGCCTGCTAATGTTTCCTTTTTAGAGTGGATGAGATCAGACTGTCATTGACTATAATACTGTTTTTCATTCAGGTTTTAGGCCATTAAGTACATCTCACTTACAGCTGCTTTCCGTAAACACTGACTAAGTTGCAAAGCGCAGCAGAGGGCCGGATATTACACACTGCACAAATCAGCTCTGCCCGACTGTTATTGCCAGCGTCAGACCGACATGGTAGATCTTGAGGTGTGGTTAGACCAGTGGTCGGCAACCTTTACTATCAAAAGAGCCATTTTTGGGCAAAAACTGCGATGCATAATTGTGCCTTACAGTGGCTGCAATACAGCCTATTTAACACTTTCCCCACTAGAGTTTTATTTTAGAGTTTCCAGCCACCGCCAGCATTTTTTAATCATATTCACTAATCTTTCAAGACCCACAGAATGACTTGCTCTATGAATATGTAAACAGTTTATACATGAAACTAAAGTCACCGTCATGGAGATCCCGTTTCGTCCCACCAAACTCGTTTGTTTCTTCGTCCAAATTAGATTCAGAATGTTGCTCAAAACAGCAAGTGTCAGAGTCTGAGTCCATCAATATCACCACGGCTTTCCCAACCGTAAACTTTCCTGTCAGTGATGACATTTTCATGCAGTTTAAAAGCTGCTACATTTCCGTCATCACCATCTTCTTCCAGTTTCCAGCAGATCTTCTTCTTCGTTTGTTTTTGGACACAGCAATGCTGTTCTGTTCCACAATGTGTGTATCCGCGCCCCCTATCGTATAACAGTGAAAACACGAATTGACCGAATATCTCGTCGATGGCGGGGAAAGAGTTGATCTAAATTAGCCTATAACACTAGCCACCAACGTTCACTTGGGAAGCCAGTGTTTGCTTCCCATATGATTGTAAAGCCAAACCCAGTTCTTTTTTCCTAAACCCAACATGTGCATGTGTTGGCTAAACGTAACCACGTGTGTTTATTGTTGACACACCCAGGGTTCCTTGCACATCTTATCTCAACATTGAACGTCCATGACCAAATGTTGATATGTGACAAGGTTGGAGAACGTGTTGCCTTTGCCCTTTACATTTTTCTCTGGGCCCAGATTATGCCTTGTTTAACTAGCAAAACATGAGTTAGACATGCCCTAAATGCAATTAAGACAATTGGCTATTTGATTGTTTAAACAGGGCCAATAGTGTTTCCGATAATTGAACATTTTCTGTTGTCTTGTGGTATCAGTTATATAATTATCACAGAGAAATTATTACATTTTGCATTTGTTGTTTTTGAATCACAAAGCTCTGAACTGGAGACAAATAGTTAAGAATTCAAAAAAAAAATCTGAGAGCAGAAGATGGAGTTCGTCAGTACTTATGTAACCACAGAGAAGCATTAAATATCTCATCTGACAAACTGGAACGGAGCTGGAGTTACAAGGGTTTGGACTTGACAGCAGCCGTCTTTCAGAGTAGTTTATGGTCCATCCTGTGTTTGTTAGGCACCTTGAATGGGAAACAGGAAACATTTCCCTTTCCTCTCACTCTCTCCAGACAGGAAACGGTAGACTTTCCCACCTTTGTTCGGGTTCTGGCTCATTTCCGCCCCACAGAATCAAACCGGACCAGAGATGGAGCACAGCCGGAGCCGGCCAACAGCAGGACCAGGAAACTCAAATGTCAGTCCACTTTGGTTTGTTATGCTTACGCTTTTCATTTGTAGTTGATGACCTGAGATCCACTGGTGATTTTTCCTCTAAGAAAGTGATTTTGTCTGTTTGTGTGTAGTTGCTTTCCAGTTGTACGATCAGGACAGAGACGGAAAGATTTCCAGAGCCGAGCTTCTTCAGGTCTGTAACTGTTAAACTCATCACTTTGTTTCCCTGCAACTCTATAAATGGTCCCACTTGCACTCAGACTAAGTGCTTTGAGGTGGATTTATGTGATGAAAGTTATGACTACTTCACTCATTACCCAGAGTCCCTGCAGTACAAAAAAGGTGCAACTTTAACGAAATGTTTGCATCTTGCCACTTCACTTACAAGGGCAGTTTAGATGCAGAAAATCACAATGGATTACAATTGACATCCAGAGTTATGGCTTAAATATAAAAATGAATGAACAAAGAAACATCTACGACGACTCCTTCTCTACTGTCCATACATATAATCAGCATCTCAAAAAAGGCCCCTTAAAATGGTTACATATGCTGTGGTAAATCATACCAATGTGTTTAATGGTGCACACTTTTGGAGAATCTTCTTGGAGGAAATCGATACAGCTATTTCACTCTTGTCCTCTTTAAACAACGTGTTTCCATAGGAATGACAGGAGGATATAAAAGTGTATCATCTGCATAGAAATCTAACCATACATTATGTATACAGAGAATGGAATAGGGCCCAGAATCAACCCTTGAGGCACACCACAAGGAAATTAAGCTTCCACATTAATGTCAAGAGGAGTTGAACCTAGATAAAAGTCCAGTCATTTCTGGATGTGATTACTGATTGATCACTAACTGTGAACGACAGGTGCTGCGGGCGATGCTGGGGATACAGGTGACAGAGGAGCAGTTGCAGAGCATCGCTGAGCGAGCCATCCAGGAGGCCGACCTGGACCAAGACGACGCCATCTCCTTTGACGAGTTCAGGAAGGTGAGAGGGAGCAAACTAAAGTAGTGACCACATAGGCAAGTGGGGATAATAATATGAACCAAAACAGCACAATCATTTTAAGTAATTTGGTTTAAGTTTAGGCTACATTCCTGATGACAGAGGCACACATATGTTTTTCTCTGCTTGATTTCTTTAAATATTAAAGAAGTAACAGTTGTTTTGTGAGGATGAAAACTCAAAGAAAATGTGTTTGTTGAAGTGACTCGTTAAGTCTTTGAACAATGAAATAAACCATTTTGCTGTAATAAAACAAGAATAAAATTGATTCAGCTAAACAATGTATATTTTTATATTTTATGAAATAATTTGCTCATAATTATTAGAACAAGCATGTCAATATGAGATTGAAGAACATAAAAGAGCATCAACACAAACAGCCAACACTAAAGTCCTAAATATCATCAAATGTTCTCATTTAACAAAAGAAATTAGCACTTTTAAGGAGGTGACCAAATGTCTACATGTACGATAGGAAAAGTATGTATCATAGCTTTTAACAATAAAATTATTACTGTCCTTTTGTTTTCAGTCACTGGAGAAAGTGAACATTGATCACAAGATGAGTATTCGCTTCCTGAGATAAAGACACGACTTGCTACGAGTTTGGGATTTTCCTATTTCCGTAAAAAAAAAAAGAGAGACAATCAGACACTTGTTGTCTTCCTAAAACCTGCTAGAAGAGATGAAAATGGAGAGAAAACCAAGTGTGAAATGTTGTTTGTCTGGTAGATTCATTGTAAGATTTGAAGAGAAATTCGTGGACGCAGACACCCTATGCATCATACCGTCGGTTTATCTATCTATTTTAGATGAACTAAGTAAACTACGGAAAAAATGGACATTTTCAGCTGATGGTGCTACAACGGAAGAATAAAAGAGATCATCAAAGTCAGTAGGATTTATTATCTGACGACCATGAATGTCTGTACATTTAATAAAAAACCCATACAATAGTGGCTGAGATATTTCAGTGTGTGTATTCAGCTGCTAACTTAAGCCTTGAAAACGTCCTTGTGTTGGGGATGATAAGTTGTCTGAGCCAACAAAAGTTTCAAAAAATCGACCACCTACTGCTTGACGAAAATTCATCATGAACATGCTCGCGCTGTGGCTGGCTTCAGATGAAGAACATGTCTGTCTTCAGCCTCCATAGGCCAGCAGGAATGTTTACAGAGACAAAGAATGGGACAATAGAGAACTGTGGAAATGGAGACTTTGCTGGAGGATTACATTTATCGTTAGACCTGCTTGTTATGAAATGTTGGAATGATTGTAAAAGTTGGAACCATCCATCTAGGAAATAATGTTTTTGGTTTTACTCTTTAATAAATCACTTTAAAATCATATTATGTGTCAGCGTGAGTCTATCAGCAGTTTTCTTTAATAAATCTTTAAATTTAGAAACTGGTGTCACGATCTGTAATGAAGGCAACCCAATCGCCATAATTAATGTTGAACATTACTGCAAACCATAGATACATATATTTGTACATCATTATGGAGCAGATATGTTGAAACTTTTAACAACTCAGCATGTGGGTAGGTTTGGTTACGAAAACCACTAGGTTATGGTTAGGAAATGATCATGTTTTGGGGGCATAATCCCTGCTGGAAAAACAGTGATGGGTCACTAAAAACACCCTCAAAAGCTGCCCTAAAATACGAGAAGTTGTTTTTTGTTGGTTTTGAATGCAGTGGTCCACAGTTTGGCATTGGTTTCACCAAGTGTTGCACCATTCATCATCCTCGCCACCTCCTGGTGACAAAGTCTGCTCATATACCGGGTCAGTTTAGAAACACTGATATGATACGTTTGAAACATTCACATGTAATGTGGTTTGCAGAAATGTACAACGCCAACATTCTCCTCTGCTGATGAATGACTTTTTTAAACTATAATGTCAGAATCCAGTTGCTCCACATTACTCATTTGTCTTCTGCCAATGCAGATTTTGCTTCATGAATATCAGTCTCCCCTGGTGATTACGAAATGAAGAAGCTGAGTCCAGCCGTGTAAACATATTCCTTGTTCTTCATTTCTATCACAGTAATCAGCATGTTGAAAGATGTACAGGTGCTGCCTGATTATTATTCTCCAGTCATCTGAGTGTTGGTCAGATCTGATGGGTCTCGCCTTTTTCCTGAGAACCAACGAAAAAATTAAGAAATTCCACAGTAGAGTCTGTGTCATCATATTATAAATGAAAACTAATTTCAGATGCCCTCTTAGAGAAGGGAAAGAAGCAAGAAGGCTTCAGATGGGGATAATGCTGCATTTCCGCAAAGGTATTCATGGTTATCTGACCCCTTCCAAGCCTCATGGATTTAAACCCAATTTCTCACCTCTTAGCTTTAGATGTGGTCTAGTTTGGGGCACTTTGCTTCAGTTCAACCAGCGGTGTAGTAAACCACAAGGCTTCTGGCAGGGGATCTGTGATGCTTCATCCACAATCCATGGAGTCACTTTCCCAGTGGGTCGCGAGGTATGCCCTCTGGGCAACCTCTTAAATTCTTATATTAGACTTCCTCCGTGGGGTGTCTGGGCTCAGCCTTAGAGATAGGGGGCCGCTGCTCCTTCGTGTCGAAAGGGGTCAGTTGAGGTGGTTCGGGCATCTGATCAGGATCCTCCTGGGCGCCTCCTGTTAGAGGTGTTCTGGGCACGTCCCACTGGTAGGAGGCCCCGGGGCAGACCCAGAACACACTGGAGGGATTACATATCTCATCTGGCCTGGGAACACTTTGGGGTCCTCCAGGAGGAGCTGGAAAGTGTTGCTGGGGAGAGGGACGTCTGGGGTGCTTTGCTTTGCCTGCTGCCCCCGCGACCCGGCCCCAGATAAGTGGATGAAAATGGATGGATGGATGGACATAGATATTCCGTCAAGCTCGCAGAAATCTGTTGGATGTTGACAAAAGAATGTATTGCGATGAGATGAAAGTTAGATCTCCCATCACCTGCTGGATTGTGGCTCTCCAGAGTGAACAGCTGCGTAGCTCTGGAGGAAATAACTTACTTACTAAAGGTAAGATAAAGTCTTTCTATGAAGTATGGCAACCTTTTATTAACTACATGGAGAATCTCCCATCTCATGTGATTGATTAACTGTCTGCATGTTCTCTTGATTCTCTTTATTCTTTCTCTCCCCTGCTTTCTTTATATTGTAGTACCTAATAACAAAAGTTGTCTGATACTGGCCCCCCCCCCCCAATGTTTCACTTTACGCACCCTTGACACCCTTGATAGCACTATATGAGTGTGCAAAATGTAGTGTATTTGTAATTTGCAGAGACGATGCCAACATTTTCTTCTGCCGGCTGGGCTGCATGTCAGGTCTACATGCTGCCTTCTTAACACTGCCAGCCTCTCAAAAATACTGCAGACAGCCCATAAAATACCTCAGAACTTCACAAAGAAAATCAAAACAGATGGCTCTGCACACAGGGGAGTATTGTCATATTGACAAGAAGCAAACTGTTGATTCAAAGTTGGAAGAACACTACTGTCTAAAAAGTAGGACACTCAAACATTGAGATTCTAATAAAGTACATTTAAGTATGCTGGAATATGTAGACAGGTGTATCCACATACTTTTGGCCATGTAACGTCTGTGCTTTGTGTACAAAACGTCGAATGTAGAGTTAATTCATTTTTATTTTAGCCTGAGAAATCAGTGGCGTCATGGTGTAGCTCCTGTTTAACACCACCAGGTGGAGACGTTGCTATGGATTCACTTCCTCCAGCAGTCGGTGTTGTGTAACAGCTGGAGAGGATCAGAAGCACTCATCTGACATTCCAAACTCTTATTCCAATTTACTTTTGACTGTTTTACTTTGCTTTGTTTAACTTTATGGAACAGTTGCATTTACACCAAAAATATATAGACAACAAAACCGTACAGCTGTTCATCCGCTCATTAACACAAATAGTTAATCAGCCAATCACATGGCAGCATCTAAATGTATTTAGTCATGTAGACATGGTGAAGACAAGCTGCTGAAGTTCAGTTTAACTGACTTTGAACGTGGCATGGTTGTTGGTGCCAGACGGGATGTTCAGCACAGCCATCTCTAGGGTTTACAGAGGATGGTCCCAAAAAGAGCAAATATCCAGTGAGCCAAAATGCCTTGTTGATGCCAGAGGTCAGAGGAGAATGGCCAGACTGGTTCAAGATGATAGAAAGGCAACAGGAAGTCAAATAAGCACTGGTTCCAACCAAGGTCTGCAGAAGACCATCTCTGAAGCAACAACACCTTGTCCAACCTTGAAGCAGATGGGCTACAGCAGCAGCAGACCACACCAGGTGCCACTGCTGTCAGCTAACAACAGCAAACTGAGGCTACAGTTCACACGGGTTTTCTCACCAAAACTGGACAATAGAAGGTTGGAAAAACATTACCTGGTCTGATGAATCTGGATTTCTGCAGTGACATTTAGATGTTAGGGTCAGAATTTAGCGTAAGCAACGTGAATGCATGAAAAATTAAGGCAGCTCTGAAGGCAAAAGCCAACCGTTGGAAATGTAGATGGCTCGCGGCTTCCTGTTTAAAATAGTTACGTATGCGCGAACATAACCGACGCGGTGACGTAGTGAGTGGTGTCCCAATTCCTAGGGAAAGATTTCAAACCCTACCCGTTGTTGCTTCATTTCGAGGGCCAAGGGGTCGTAGGCAAGGGGAGGTATTGGGATTGGGCCTCAGTCTTTATACAATGAATGTGTTTAGAGTAATATTTATAGTATACAAGTTAGTTCAGTGCCATGTGAACACATTACAGTCACATGGTGACATGGTGGTTGTATTGTGGAGGACAGTCTCTAATTGTCTGCTTAAATGCTGCAGATGGCGCTCTACAGAAAGAAAATGTGCTGTCTGTTTGGACATCAGGGCTCTGTGGTGTTAATGGACCTTATTTTGTGGCATAAACATCTTTAAGTTAATAGTTAAAGTCCATCAGAAACCAAAGAGACACAAATGAAACTCTGGAGGCGTTGAGATGAAATCTTTTTACACTTTATACATATTCATCTTTGCCATGATCAAAGTACGACGACTTGTCATAAAATCAAATAGAATTGTGCACAACAAACATTAGTGTTAGACGAAGCCAGGCGTCGTTCTCCATGCGTTAGACTGAGCCCAGGGCTGGTTTCTTCTCTATGCTTTCTTCTGAGGCAAGCAGGCGATGAGCAGCCAGTACAGAGAGTAGCAGGTTCCTGCAGAGAAGACAAACACATCAAGACACTGAGGACTCTCACTTTAAGGTTATCAGTGGTTATTTATTTACTTTAAATAATAATTAATGAATATTTGTTGGAGCTCTCTGGTTAAAGCTTGATGTGATTCACAGATGAAGCTGTTTCAGTCCGTTAAGCTTCTGAACCAAACTGTCTGCACACGTTACCTCCAAGAGTTAGCGTCATGGTCGCCCGGTAGAGCACAACGTCAAAGGTTCCCCCCTTGATGTGGACTGGCAACCCGTTGTCCTCCTGTAACCGTGGAAACCACATGGTGAGAACAGCGCGTGCTAATGTGTTAGCATGAAGCCTGATATCACTCAGCACAGTAATGAGCTAGAGGGAGATGAATCTCCAGCGGGAGCTGATGAAACACACGGAACATTAACGGAAATAATGTTCTCAGTTCTTCTCTTGGCTGCGTGTGTCAGGAGACTATTACATGTGTTTTCTGTAGAATTTGGCCGAGCGGTTGCAGATAAAAACTTCTTTGTTGTGTCATGTTGTTGTGTTCTGACCTCCAACTGTTTCTGGACATGGTTTCTATTTTGTGGAATAATCGCTTCCAAATGCCACAAAAGGCTTTGAGGCCTGAGAGCTGTGGGGGACGAGACGTGGCTCATAGCTACTGACAAAATGTCAGAAGAAAAGAAAAGAAGAAAACCAGACTGGTCAGAGGAGGGAAAGATTAAACTTGTAGAGGAGTCAGTCAGTCAAATCTAAAGTGTAAAGTCAAAAGCATATTCACCAGGTTCTCCTGGTCACAGCACACTCTGCTCGGGATGCAGTTCTTTTCATTTATCACCATAAACGTGATCACATTGAGTCAAAGGTACCTTAAGTTTTGTTTTTTTATCTACCTTGCTTTGGTTGCTAAGGTCTTTTGTGCAACGATCTAGGGATTCCTTAAGTATAAGACCAAGACGAGGAGAAAACCATGGAAACCTCAAGGAGAAGACTTAAAGGAATAGTTCACCCTAAAACAAAATTCAGTCATTATGGATTCACCCTGATGCTGATGAGTAATCTGGTGTAGTTTTTTCTTTCTCAAAGTGCACCTGGAGACCCGGGTGAGCCAGTCCTGCAGCGAAAATCCTTACAATGGGCGTCAATTGTGACCGACACGAAAAGGTCCTTAAAACTACACAAGAACTTTGTAATATTCCTCCATACTGCTCGTCCGCGACAATCCAAGTGTCCTGAAGTGGGAACATCCAGAGTTTACTCGCAACAACGTCATTTAGTATATTTTAATACCATAAACAGTGGCTATGCTCTGTTTGCCCACTGCCAACCAGTGGCGCACGTCTGGTCACGGAATGAGTCTATTCTAAAACTTGGTATGTGCTATTTAGCGCTATTTTATTATTTTATCCACTTTGCTTCAACTGATCACCACCAAAATTTTAGCATCTGTTTCTTGTCCCATTATCCACCTTTCCTGAACATTTCATCAACTTTTTGAGTTATTTTGCAGACAAACAAACAGACCAACGTTGGTGAAAACATAACCTCCTGGGCGGAGGTAAAAACTGCTTTGACGATGATTTGGCCAGCTGTCCTTCCTCTTCTCTTCTCTACTGAAGAGAAAACATAGCAAGAATAAAAGAATTTCTGTCTAAACCAGATACAGAAAAACTTGTTCATGCTTTCATTTTCAGCAGGCCGGACTATTGTAACGGTGTCTTCACAGGCCTGAGTAAAAAATCAATCAGACAACTGCAGCTCGTCCAGAACGCTGCTGCCAGAGTCCTCACCAACACCAAGAGAGTGCAGCATATTACACCAGTGCTTAAGTCACTGCACTGGCTTCCTGTGTGTCAAAGGATAGACTTTAAAATCTTGTTACTTGCCTATAAAGCACTAAATGGTCTCGGGCCTAAATACATCTCTGATATACTTGTACGTTATGAAGCATCCAGACCCGTCAGATCATCTGGAGCAGGTTTACTCAGTGTTCCCAGGATCAAAACCAAACACGGTGAAGCAGCCTTTAGTTTCTATGCTCCCCGCCTGTGGAACAAACTTCCAGAATATCTGTCAACTCATTTAAATCAGGGCTTAAAACATTACTATTTACTGCAGCTCACCAGTGAACTAGATATGTAACTTATTGTTAGGATAATCTGTAGCTATTGTTTTTATATTTGTCTGCTGTTGCTTTGGCTTTATGTTTGCTTTTTAAATGCATTTTCTGCACTGTTTTAACTATTTATTGTCTTGCTTTTAGCTTTTGTTTTTAATGATCTATTGTTCCTTTAATGTTTTCTCTTGTAAAGCACTTTGAATTGCCTTGTGTATGAATGGTGCTATATAAATAAAATTGCCTTGCCTTGCCTTGCCTTGCCTTACTGTTAACGTTACCTGGAAGAGTTTCTGGGCCTCGGGAACTCTGTTCCTCAACTGTCTGGCGGAGCTGCTGAAGGCACGGCTGGCCAGAACTGGAACTTTCTGGAAACACAAAGACGTGGGAAGTTTAGTTTGGATCATTGTGAAGATAAAGCACAAAGCATAAAGCATTTTTTTTTCCCCGGTAAAGGGGGTTTTTTGGGGAGTTTTTCCTTATCCGCTGTGAGGGTCTAAAGGACAGAGGGATGTCGTATGCTGTAAAGCCCTGTGAGGCAAATTGTATTTGTGATATTGGGCTTTATAAATAAAATTGATTGATTGATTGAGATAAATAGGACAGAACAGCAGTTTAAATACCCCGAGGCTCATGCAGTGGAGGTTTGAATGTTTTTAAAAGCACTTTGCATTTTGCATGTCTGCTCATTAATGTTCCAGCATGTTCCATGTCCATGGCACTAACTGACTCGTGTAAGCAGGACCTCTGACTGTTTTCCCGGCAACTCACTTGGACAGTTCTGCTGCAGTTACACAGGAACTGAGCAGTAACCACCTCATTTTGCATTTTTTCCAGTGAAGACCAGATTGTTGTGGCTCAGAAATGATGTCGAAAGGTTTTACCAACAAAGTCAAGGAGATATCCGAATGTCTATCATAATTTCTGCTTAAACTTCTCTTATGATTACCTGATAAGCCAACTCATCCTCACTGTGACCTCGTCACATGTCCACGTTTGGTCATGGACTCTTCACGTCTACATGTGACGTCCAAGGTACCCTGGGTGTGTTGGTTGTTGACGTTCTGGGACGCTGTGTTACATGCATTGTCTGTTTTCAAGATACACTTTGGTTTACACAGGAAATGTCTTTTTTAAAATAAAAGCACCACGTTAGAAAAACACACACATGGTTGGGTTTAGGAAAAAAGAACAGGGTTTGGCTTTACAATCTTACGGGAAGTGAACACTGGCCTTAACCTTACTCATGGTGAACCATTTCAATATCCTGAAACAGTTTATTTAATTACAGATATTTTTTTATCCTTTCTGTTTCTTCTTTCTAATTCACACTTTTAATATTATTCTAATTATTTATTTCACAGCCGCCTTTTCACACACACGCCACTCCTGCATTGCTCTACACATATTATTAGCGTATGAGACAAATAAAACATTTGGATCAGTGTGTATTTTCTCAGCTAGGCTTCTGTATGCAGGACCTTAACTTATAACAGAGATTTTTCTTTTTTAAAAGTCAGTAAATCTTTGAATCTGTGATGATCCGATAGTTTAACCAAACTGCTGTGACTCTGTGACACGACAGTGACACAGGTGAAAGAGGAAGGGAGAGTGACGCTGGGACTTGTATCATTTCTGTTTTCCAGAGCGCAGGAGGCCGCTGGGCGCTGACAGATGACACACTGCTTCCAGGTGTGGTTTCACTGGTTACTGTGGTTTTATATAACTGAAAGCTTCACTGCACGTTTGTTTTGTTTTTTGCCTTTTTGATACTCTGGTGTGAAAGTGATTCTCGCTTTGTTCCTTTTTTTTGTACCATCGCACAGGACGTCATCATCAGGAGCCAAACCGAGGTCAGTCTGACACCCGACACGCCGTGAACCAACTGTGCTTCACTGGAACACTCAGGGACAGATTGCAGCAACAGTTGGAGACCAACATGTCTTTTCTGCACAGTTTTGTGGAAACTTTATTTCCACTTGACAATAATAAGTTGCATTGTTAAAATGTCTATTTTCATCAAAATCTATCTGATAGTTCAACACCGTCTCATCTGAACTCATCAGATCCTGCTGCTTTGTCAGTGCACTTAAAGGCCAAAATATGACCCACTAGGTGGCCTTGTGTGTCGGTTTTGGATGTTCATGGACAGCGTCTCCATTTACACAGGAAGTGTACACTTTCTGCTCGTTAAATGCGTACAGTCTTTTTTAAATTAAACTTAGACTCAGGTTTATTAGGTTTATTTCCTTTAGTTTAGGCAACAAAAGCCTCAGAAAAAAAACCTCATGGTTTGGCTCACAATAAGTACCGTTATCACTAGTGTCATGTCACATCATGTGACATACATCATGCGACATGCTACACATACCAGCACACTCAAACACAGTAACCAACCAGCCCATAGACATATATACATAGACGCCGCATTGACTGCCGCGCTCAGGCAGTCAATGCGGCAATGTACATGTGCAGAGGTTGCAAGCTCGACTCCGGCTTGCAACCCTTTGCTGCATGTCAACCCCCACACACTCTCTCTCACCCCATTTCGATCTGTCCTGTCCATTAAAGGCAAAAAGCCCAAAAAATAATCTTAAAAAAAAAGAAAAAAGCCGTCCTTTCACGTCGGCATGATATGCAGCCAGTCGCTGTTGTTGTTTCATGGTGCCCAGCAGCATCGGGGGAAGTAACTCGGTGGGAGAACAATGAAAGTTGAGACAGAGAATAGGCAGGCGGGCGGGTGGTGGATGGGTCCAACAACCCAACTTTCACTGAGGAGGCCGGCATGTGCTTTTCATAAGATTATGAAGCCAAACCCTGTTCTTTTTTCCGAAACCCAACCACGTCAATGTGCAGTGTTGTACCGACATAGTGCTTTTATTTTGAAAGAGACTGTATCAAACTGTACATTTCCTGTGAAAACAGAAGTGTATTTTGAAAACAGACAATGCATGTAACAGGCTGAAGTTGACGCGGCGTCCCAGAACGTCAACAACCAACACACCCAGGGTACCTTGGACGCCATATGTGGATGTGGAGAGTCCATGAGCAAACGTGGACATGTGACGAGGTCACAGTGAGGACGATGATGCCAAAAGTGATGCAGGAGGGTATGTAGTGCGTCACATTTTGACGTGTAGGTCCACTGACAAAGTGTTACAAGTGACTACAGTGTTATTCACAATTTTTTTTTTTTTTTTTAAGCAGTTAATGACAGTTGATTAAAAAAAGCCACAACTGCTGATTAATAAACACCAAAATTTTAGCCTATTAACATGCAGATTGTTGATCTGTTCATACAAATATTAATGAGAAAAATCTGTTTCAATAGAAGTTTTCCACAAACAAGATTATTTTAGAGGTTCGCCCATCAGTCACTCTGAGCTCAAAGCAGCTCTGATATATCATATATATCATTGTAAATGTGTGGACTGACCCAATCTGGAGCTCACACACACTTTAACCAAAACTTCAGATGATTTTAACTTTAGTCATGATATTCTTTATAACCTTCTGTGATGATGCTCTGAGTTTCAGTCACAGCTGTACACACAAACACACTCTCTGCTTTGTTTAAAGATACTTTGCGTTTCGTTGCTTTTCACCTCACAGTCTCTGGAAGAGTCATTTTGTCTCTTTAAGAAAGCTGCATGACTTTATAACAGTCTGCCAAGGTCACATCGGGTATCTGCGGGCAGGACTGACACTCCTGACAGCCAATCACAGTCTCTGAACCTGACACTTCAACCAATCAGGAGGCAGGGGAGGGGAAGTGTGTGTGTGCGAGTGTTATGAGGGTAAACTGTGCCAACTCTGGGCTGTGATTTCCACACTGGTGTTCTCTGTGTTTGCAGTCAGGTGGTGTTTGCTCGACCAATGAGAGCTCATCTCCTTAATGTAAATAACTGAGGCCGAAGATAAACAGCAGCCTGAACATGGTGCTCATCACACGTAGATCATTAATACAGCACGGCAGAGGAATCAAAGTTTTTAGTGTTCAGAATCAAATTCAAACAACTGCATTAATCCCAGCAGGGACAATTAGCTCACCTTGCACACACACTGTAACATACAGTAACATGTAGACACATTAATAGATATGAAATAAATAGAAATCAAAGATAAAATAAATATAAAATAAATATATAAATAAAATATAATATTAATAAAATAATATATATATATATTTAAAAGTTAATAGATGTATAATTGATAATAATGATTAGAAAAATAAATACTAAAAAAGAAATAAACAGTAGATCAAATAAAGCAGAGGGAATAAAAGATTTTGACACTGGTTAATTTTACAAGCAGGTAAAACATAACAGTACGGCAACCATTGAAAACTAAAATGCATTATATACAGTATGTGCTCTCTGGAGGACCTGTTGATCTGTAAACTTGTTTTGCTGATTAATTATTGTTTATGTGACTTTATCTCATTGACTTTTCTAATCTGTTGTGTTAGTCTGTCTTTGCCTGTAAGGTGACCTTGAATGTCTTGAAAGGCACCTATAAATAAAAAGTACTGTTATCATTGTTGACTGCAAAAAACAGTCCCGTCCCGTCTGTGATCTTAGAGCAGATTATTTTATATTCAGACTGATTCTGTCTTTCACTGTGAGGCTGTGAAACATGCAGATCAATAAAAAACACTTGCACTTGCTTTTTAGCGCCCAGCTGGGGCGCACAGACATAAACAAACAAAGTTTCAGTGCACGTGCTGCGTAGTAATCTACAGCAATCCATGTATCTGTGGTTTGCACAAACGTACACCAGTACTAAAGTTTTTTCTGACCATTAAGTTGTTTTGGAAAAATTACTATGAAAATGTAAAAATAATTAATTACAAGTAAAAGTCCTGCTGTCAGTACTCAAGTAACGGCAAAGAAGTATTTTGAGCTAAATGTACTTAAAGTATCCAAAGTTAAAGTACTCAGTCAGAACAAGAGTGACATGTAATTAAATATATTATCAGACTGCTGTTGGTAAAGAATAAAGCATGTAAGCAGTATTAAAATGTTACTGATAATACGGTAAATAATACGAAAGCACACTGATGCCACGCCAGGAAAAACAAACAAAACAGACTATATAATAAATATAGATTATTTAAATTAATGACATAAATATTATTTAAAATTATATAATTATTTATCTTTTTATAATGTGAAAAGTTTTTTTTATTCTCCAAGAAAAGTTTCTTGATATGGCATGAAAATATCTTTTTTTTTAATTAAAAAAAAACAAAAAAACTTTCCATGTCATTACCTGATACTGATCTTTATTATTATTATTATTATTATTACTATTATAACTTTATTTATTTTAATATTCTTTTTGTTGTTGTTTGTTTGTTTGTTTCTGGCCTGGCAGCTCTGCACATCCGTACTGACTGAATCAAATGTCAATCAACAAATGCAACATTTCTAATATAATAATGAGATTTGGATGTAAGACATTATTCTGAGGTGTAAGCAGTGGTGGAGGAAGTATTAAGAACCTCTACTGAAAATAAAGTAATAATACCGCACTGTAAAAATTGCTAGTAAAAGTCCTGCATTGAAAATGTGTTGAAGTAGAAGTATGTAAGTACAGACAGGAGGATGTATTAAAAGTAAAAGTACTCTGATTAAAACATTAAAATAAGAAAATGCTGCTACTTGAGAAGCTGAAATATTTTTTTGCATTTGCCTAAAAAATGACCTAAAAGATTATCAGAATAGTTTCCAATTAATTTTCCAATCAATGAACTAATGGTTTCAGCTGCAGTTGTGTGCAAAAATATTAATTTGTAAAGTAACTTAAATATCCAAATAATAGTAGTGTAGCAAAATGCACAATATTCCTTTTTAAGTAGAAAGTAGCATGAGATTAAAATACTTAAGTAAAGTAAAAGTCCCTCAAATGTGTACTCTAAGTACAGTACTTGAGTAAATATACTAGTTACACTCCACCACTGAGTATAAGTACCTTAAACTTTAAGACAGTATTTAAGTTTTGCTGATGATGAACAGATAGAATCAGCTGTGAATGAAAACATGTCAGCTCTCTGTGTGTGTGTGTGTGTGTGTGTGTGTGTGTGTGTGTGTGTGTGTGTGTGTGTGTGTGTGTGTGTGTGTGTGCTGCAGGTTCAACAAGTTTCTGCGTGTGTGTGTGTACGTGCAGAGCCGCATCTTCCCATTAGCACCAGGATACCGGTATAAATGGCGAACAGTCAGACGCTGCAGCAGGTCACATGAGGTGATCCTGCCGTCTGTGTGAATATATATTTATAAATAGATCGTGTGTTCACCTCGTATGAGACCAGCAGACACCAGAATAAAATACAGCTCCTTAGAGCCAGACACAGTGAAAGTTTTACACTTCTGTCCTCCACAGTACAAAGGTCAGGCCTTAACCCACATTCCTCTTGCACAAACACACACTTTATTCTATCCTCTCTCCTCCTGATCTCGTCTTTTATCTCCTGACTCGAGTCCAGAAGCTGCAGACACACAAACAGAGACAGAAGAAAGACCAAAGTTTGAAGAAAAATAATAGTTACCAGTAGGTGATTCATGCCTGTGGTTCTGTGTGTGTGTCGAGCTGCGTTGCCTCGCTTCACCCTGACAAGGACATGCGCACACACACACACACACACACACACACACACACACACACACACACACACGTACAGTATCAGTGTTTTCTGAATCTCTGCCAAACTACGATCTGCTGTAGAGGCCAAACTGTGTGCGCTCGGCAACACGCAGGAAACAAACACAGTTAATATGAAAGCAAAAGTTGTACCTTTCATTTCATGCACATTTTATTTTTTCATGCAGAGATCCAGAGCTACAGGTTGTGTGAAGACAGAAAGGTGCAGGCAGAGTTTCAGAGCAGTTTTTTTTTTTTTTTAAGATATTTTTTTTCGGCATTTTTAAGCCTGTAATCGATAGGACAGACAAGTGTGAAAGGGGGAGAGAGAAGGAGTGACATGCAGCAAAGGGCCACAGGCTGGATTTGAACCCGGGCTGCTGCGGCAACAGCCTTGTAAAGAGCTGTATTAAACCAGCTACAGGCTCATTTCTATCTGCAGTCCCTGGGCAGCAGAGGCAGTGGAAGAATTCAGATCCTTTCCTGCAGTAAAGCTCCACGGAAGGGACGGGTCTTTGGGGTCCAAAGTGGAAAGAGATACAGAAATGCCAAACAGCTGCAAAGACCCACAGCATGTATTATAGAGACTCATAATTCATTCTCTTACGTCTAATGTTTAAAGCATGTTCAGATGTGTCCATTTGTGTGCTGTGTAAGGTTTAATGTATGTTTTTAAATGTGGCCCCCAGCTAATGGGGATCCTAACAGATAAACAAGCAGACAAAATGAGCTACGCAACAATGCTAGCAACAATAAAAAAGTTTGAAACAACTGCAAAGGGACACAAAACGACTACAAACAGACAGAGGAGACACAAAATGACTAAAAAGAGACACAAGAGATACAAAATGACTATCAATCAATCAATCAATCAATCAATTTTATTTATAAAGCCCAATATCACAAATCACAATTTGCCTCACAGGGCGTTACAGCATACGACATCCCTCTGTCCTTTAGACCCTCATAGCGGATAAGGAGAGAGAGAGTAACTATAAGCTTTATCAAAGAGGAAAGTCTTAAGTCTAGTCTTAAATGTGGAGACGGTGTCTGCCTCCCGGACCGTAGCAGGAAGATGATTCCACAGGAGAGGAGCCTGATAGCTGAAGGCTCTGGCTCCTGATCTACTTTTGGAGACTTTAGGGACCACGAGTAACCCTGCGTTCTCAGAGCGCAGAGTTCTGGTGGGATAATATGGCACTATGAGCTCTCTAAGATATGACGGAGCTTGACCATTTAGAGCTTTATAAGTTAACAGTAGGATTTTAAATTCAATTCTGGATTTTACAGGGAGCCAGTGCAGAGAAGCTAAAACAGGAGAAATATGATCTGGTTTCTTGGTTCCTGTTAGGACACGTGCTGCTGCATTCTGAATTAGCTGGAGAGTTTTTAAGGACTTACTAGAGCTACCTGATAATAGAGAGTTACAGTAATCCAGCCTTGAGGTAACAAAAGCATGGACCAATTTTTCTTCATCTTTTCGGGTCAGGATAGGCCTAATTTTTGCAATATTACGCAGATGAAAAAATGCAGTCCGTGAGGTTTGTTTTAAATGAGAATTAAAAGACAGATCTTGATCAAATGTTACTCTGAGGTTTCTTACGGTAGTGCTAGAGGCCAGAGCAATGCCATCGAGAGAAACTATGTCATCAGATAAAGAGTCTCTGAGTTGTTTGGGGCCAAGAACAATAACTTCAGTTTTGTCTGAATTTAACATCAGGAAGTTGGTGCTCATCCAGGTTTTTATGTCTTGAAGGCAGTTATGAAGTTTAGTTAATTGATTACTTTCTTCTGGCTTCATCGATAAATACAGCTGTGTATCATCCGCATAACAATTGAGTGATTTCTAATGATGTTGCCTAAAGGAAGCATATATAGAATAAATAGGATTGGTCCGAGCACAGAACTCCACAACAAACTTTAGTACGTAAGGATGATTAATTATGAACGTCAACAAACTGAAATCAATCAGATAAATAAGATTTATACCAGCTTAGTGCAGAACCTTTTAGGCCAATTAAGTGTTCCAGTCTCTGTAGCAGAATTTCATGGTCAACAGTGTCAAACGCTGCACTAAGATCTAATAAAACAAGTACAGAGACGAGTCCTTTGTCTGAAGCAATCAGAAGGTCATTTGTAATTTTAACTAGTGCTGTCTCAGTGCTATGATGCACTCTAAATCCTCACTGTAATTCCTCAAATAAATTATTTTCATGGAGAAAATCACACAGCTGGTCTGCGACTACTTTCTCAAGGATCTTTGACATAAATGGAAGATTAGATATTGGTCTATAGTTGGCTAACACCTCTGGATCCAGGGTGGGCTTTTTTAGTAGAGGTTTAATTACAGCTACCTTAAAAGACTGTGGTACATAGCCTGTTAATAAGGATATATTGATCATGTCAGAGCACCTGGAGGAAACAGAAACTTTAAACCTTTTGTTTTACTGTTACAATGAATCTATAAAGCGTATTTTATAAACAGACCTAATAGTTTGTATGTAACTACGGGCGTCAGATCACTGTAGTGGACTCAACCGTACAATATTTGCCTCTGACATGTCGAGGAGTAGAAGTCTAAAGTAAAGTGTACTTAGAAACTCTGATTTTCATCTCAGCTCCGTCTCTTTCTGTCTTGTCTTTGCTTTTACAGATTTGTTGTTTTCATGTTCACTCTGTCAGACATGTTCCTCCGACACCTGTCAGGTGTGTCAGAGAGAGAACACTGTACTTCCTCTAATTATAAACGCCTGAACACAAATTTATTCTGTACAAACCACCGAATCTCACTGTCTCACTTCCACTTCCTGTTTTCATGATTGGCAGCAAAGTGAAGCGCTCACAGCAGCTCAGTGCAGCAGCAGCAGCTCTCTGGTAAGTTCCCCTCATCTTTAATCCAACTCTGACTAAACGTCACACAGTAAATCAAGACTGCAATGTAACGTTAACAGGCAATTGTGTCAATGTACGTGCACTAAAGGTGTTTGTTTTTGCCAGTGACAGGCTCATGTTGGTATTCCAAGTATCTGAGAACATTATGGAAATGAACAAAGCTGTCTTGCTTTGTCTTTCCACTGTTTCAACAATCACCAGCTCTGGTTTGGTTGGAATAAACTTTTAATCCACCCAGTTAGATGTGAGAACATGCTGCCTCTATACACGCTAAAATTACCGTTTATTGAAATGGAGTTTGGTGGGTTTGGTGATGGTGATTCCTGGGCTGTTTCTGGTTAAACAAAAATGATCTTACCCTTTAAAAAAAGGTCTGTCTCTGCAGGGATCCTTTCAGACACTTAGAGTAACAATCTGAGCCTGTCAGTGACAAAAACAAACACTGTTAGTGGACGTACACTGACGGTGTGAACGTGTCCCAAGTGGCGCTCTTTCTCAGTACTGGACCTGTTTCAAAAATTGATGTTCCCATCTGTCACTTCAAGGGTGTTTTCACATATAGAACAAACCGAACTCAGTCCTCCTAAAGTGCACCAAAAAGTGGACCAACAGAAAGGGACTCAGTTCTTTTTGTGTTCACATTGTCAGTTCATTTGAAAGAGGGCTCAGTTTCGCTCTGGTCAGCTTCAGCTCTGATGGGGCCTCAGTCCTCCTCCTGTTCACACTATGTATAATATACATTGACATCGTTTTGTTTTTACTCTGACGTGGCGCTGCAGTGTGGTTATGAACTTAAAACTGGAGGAAAACCTGAGTGTGTCTGTGCTGTAGGCTGCTGCTGTTTGATGTGTCTACAGTCCACATCTGGAGACGTGCAGAATCTTCTGTGGACCAAACTGCTCCTCGTCCTGCGTTACAGGCCGACGTGGTTTCGTCTGTTTTTTCAAGCATCCCAGGTCAACAGTGTGTGATCTAGAGAGCTGAATACAAGGGCAAACAGCAAAGTGAACCTGAAACACTTCGTGTTCACAAGGCACAGGTTAGGTGAACCGCACTGAACTCAGGTCAACTCCCAAAGTGGTTTGAATTCGGTTCGCTTCAGAGGGGTCTGAGTTCTCTTGGAGTGTTCACATAAGTGCGAAAAATGCTGAGTCACCACTCTGAGTCTGTTTCAGTCTGCGCTGAAAAGGACTAAATGTGAAAACACCCTTAGACACAAAAACATGTGAAAAGGTGTCCAGACTGGAAAACACCAAAGTTAACTTTTAATCTGCGTACAGTATAAAAAACTTCTTTTCATACTTTTCATCATAGTCTCTTTGTGCAATTTTTAAGAATTACAATAAGTAGTAAGTGTAATAAGTATAAGCACATTTTAGTTTACTAGTAATATGTCATTTTATTAAGTGTTAAATTAAAGTGTCACATTTTCCAAACCAATCGCTAGTAAAAAAAAAATATTCGTTGCACATTTCTGCAAACCACAGATATGTTGTATTTGCACATTATTATGTAGTGAATGTGTTGAAACTTTCAGCAGTGCTGTGGTTAGTATGTGGTTAGGGTTAGGCACAAAAACCACTCGGTTATGATTAGACAAAGATCCTTTTCTGGCTTAAATACCTTTTTTCACCATTGGAAACATAACAATGTCTTTGTTTAAAAAAAAAACGGCTCTAGAACTATTCCTGCTGGAAAAAGAGCGACAGGTCGCTAAAAAACACAGGTGCCTAAAAAGTTGGAAAAGCAGCAATTGCTCGCAGGGCTGATGTTGTTATTTGTCCTTCCTGTTCTCTGGGTGATTATTTATTGATAAATTGATCTCTGGTGTTTGATCAGTGCACTTAAGGTCGTCGATACGGACAAGATGTGGAGCTCGGCGCTGCCCCTGCTGCTCAGTCTGAGTCCTGCAGTTCTGTTCCTGCTGCAGCTTCCTGACTACACTGCCACACAGGAAGAACACTGGCAGGACTACAAACATGGCCGCCATGGCTCAGAGCTGCACAACAGCAAACATTTCTGCACCTGGAAATGTGTCCTGTTCACCCTGCAGTGGCCCGGAGCCTTCTGTCAGGTGAGCATCATCATCATCATCATCACCATCAAGTTTCATACAACGAGTCGAAGCCGCTGTTAAACAAAGTGGAGGCATCCTAATTAGTTTTTCAGTGGCAAGAAAGAGGAGGCAGGAATGAAAGAAGGAAATGAGATGGTAGGGAAGGAAAGGAGAAAGCAGGAAAGAAATGAGAAGGTAGCAATGGAGATTAGGATGTACCAAAGGAAGTGAGGTTGTAGGGAAGGGGGTAAGGAAGCGAGTTATGAGGTAGAGAAGGAGAGAACGTTGTATTAAAGGGGAGAAGGAGGTACGAAAGGAAAAGATCAGGTAATTAAAGAGAGGAGGAGGCAGGAAAAAAAAACAGGAGATAGTGAAGGCACTGAGGAGGAGATGAGGAGGTAGGGAAGGAAGGGAGGAATTAATGAAGGAAATGAGATGGTAAGGAAGGAAAGGAGGAAGCAGAAAAGAAATGAGAGGGCAGCGATGTAGAGAAGGAGTGGGGGAGGTAAGGAAGGGAGTTACGGGAGAAGGTTGTATTAAAGGAAAGAAGATGATACGAAGGAAAAGATAAACAAGAGAAAGTGAAAGGAATGAGGAGGTAGGAAAGGAAGGGAGGAATTAATGGAACAAATAAGGTGGTAAGGAGGGAGGAGAGAAGGTACAGATGTACAAGTGAGAGGTTGTAAAGGAATGATGTTGAGAAGGAAAAGAGGAAATAGTGAAGGGAGTGAGAAGGAAATTAGGAGGTAGGTGAGGAAATGAAGAGGTAGTAAAGAAAAGGAGGAGCTAAGAAAGAAAAGATGATTATGAAGGAAAGGAGGAAGTAGAGGAGGAAATGAGTAGATAATAAAGGAAAGCAGGGAAGGAAAATAGGAGAGAGTGAAGGAAGTGAGAGGGAATGTGGTGGTAAGCAAGGAAATGAGGAGATAGGGAAGGAAAGATGAGGGTAAGGAGGGAAATGACGAGTTAGGGAAGAAAAGGGGGAAGTACAGAAGGACAAAAGGGAAGGTTGTGAAAGGAAAGAAGACAATAAGGAAGGAAATGAGGATGAAGTGAAGGAAGTAGGGAATGGAAGAGAAGATGCTGAAGTGTGGCCCTTTAAATTCTGTTAACATGTCTCATAACTGCAGAGGACGTCCAACATGGCTGCTGGGGGGCAGATAGTGTCGCGCATACAGGTCTGTTAACATGCTGTCTGTCCCTGTGTCCCTCTGTCTTTCTGTCTGTCCCTCTGTCTGTCTGTCTGTCCCTCTGTCTTTCTGTCTGTCCCTCTGTCTGTCTGTCTGTTTCCCCTACAGTCTTTGGACCAGGAGACTCTGTGCAGGATTCCTCCGAGTGTAAACAACTGGACGATCCACGGTCTGTGGTAAATATTTCCATCAGCTGCAGAGCATCATTCATATTCTTTCATTTTTTAGCAGCTGATCATCTTTTGGCCCAAATCAGGAACACTACATGTGTTACTTGTGTCCTCCTGAGAGGAAGCTAGGAAGTAAAGGAAAAACACGCTTGTCTGACGACTAGGGGTGTCATATCATATCATTTACATTAATACCGGCATCATTTAATATGATATGAATTATTCTTATCTTGTTTCTTGCAATACTTTGACTTGTTGACATATTGATGTCATACTGTTACCGACGGCAACAACAAACATGGCTGAAAGCAAAATAATTACCGACTCTGTGGTGGCTCCACAAAGAGGAGCAGCTTCAGCAGAGTGGAATAAACTGTGGTGTCCTGAATGTTTTACTTCTCTTAGCGCTCAGAGGGAACTCATTCAGCGGCTGCTCTGGCTGCAGCACAGCGTCTCTCCCTCTCCTCTCTCGCCGTGTGTCGTCAAGTGATTTTGTCAAAAACCTTTGGTGATGTAAACCTACATGTAAAAGCTCGACATATGTGTGTGTGATAGTTGATAGCTGTTTAAATGTGTCATTTGTGGCAGATTTTCCATTCATCCATCCATTTTCTAACCGCTTCATCCTCTTGAGTGTCGCGGGGCTGGAGTCTGTCCCAGCTGACACTGGGTGAGAGGCAGGGTTCACCCTGGACAGGTCGCCAGACTATCACAGGGCTGACACATAGAGACAGACAACCATTCACACTCACATTCACACCTACGGACAGTTTAGAGTCACCAGTTAACCTGCATGTGTTTGGACTGTGGGAGGAAGCTGGAGCACCTGGAGGAAACCCACGCTGACACAGGGAGAACATGCAGACTCCACACAGAGGGGCTCCCACACCAGCGGATCGGGATCGAACTGGCAACCCTCTTGCTGTGAGGCGATACAGTGCTAACCATCACACCACCGTGCCGCCTGTGGCAGATTTTATTTTCTTGAACTATTAATATTGTTACAGACCCCTCACTGGGACTGTGTGTTTTATCCAATCACAGCTGTTAAGTTTGCTCCTCCCTTCACCCTCTCGGTCACTTCTGGCTCCGAAAAACCAAGATGGCAACCGTCAAAATGCCAAACTTGAGGCTTCAAAACAGGAGTCCACGAACCAGTGGGTGACATCACAGTAGCTACATCCATTTTTTTTTTTTTTTTTACAATTTATGAGGACTGACTTGTTCTTGGAGTCACCCTCAAGTGGACATTAGAGGAACTGCAATTTTTTCACTTTAGCTTTGGCTTCATTTTTCAGCCCTGCAGGTCACCGCTCAGTTATGACACTGTAAGTTCATGTAGAAAACGTGCCCTGAACACGTCATGACCACGGCCATCAGCCTGTTCCGCTGTTTTAAAACACAACTGAGGATAAGAATTTACAGTCCCAAAGTTGCAGAGAAACTGGCAGCTTTATGTCTCTGACTCCCTCCTCGTCTGCAGGAGTGAACACACTGGGAAGTGAAGTTGGCCTGAAGCAGCACTGATGAATGAGATGAGCCCAACACAAGTCTCTCAGGCATTTTTCCTCTATTAGCTGTTTTCCTGTGAAATCCTGACTTAATTGTTGTCAGCCTTTCAAATCAAACAGCTTGTTCCTGCAGCAGCTGACCTCTGACCTCCCTGCTCATGACAGGAAACTCCCTTAAAGTCTTGTGTTACTGTTATGGTTTCATAATGTCCTCCTGTGTTTGTGTCTGCAGGCCTTTTAAGGTGTTTCATTGCTGCAACTGCTGGCCGATGTTCCAGTCTGACGTCCAGGTGAGTCCCAGTCAGATCAACTCACCTGGTTACCTGAGACCAGCGTGACAGAACTGGTTCTGACTCAGTGATGGTCCCTGTCTTCCAGGAGCTGGAGGTGCAGCTGACTGAACACTGGCCGTCCTTACTGAAAACTAAACCCAGCTTCCACTTCTGGTACCGCACATCACCAAAATACACATCCTCCTGACAAAAATGTTCACCATAGCACCAAATGTGGATTAATAGGCTGAAAAAATAGTCCCCAACAAATGCACTGTGCCTTCCTGTTTGTTCACTGGTTTCTTTTTAAATGTGATATTTTCTTCTGTGATAACACACTTTGTATGTCAAACAGTTACACCAGCATTGATCTGTCAGTGTGTTTGTGTGACAGGAGAGAGGAGTGGGAGAAACACGGTGTGTGTGCAGCGTGTGTTGAAGGAATGAACTCTCCCATCAGATACTTCCAAATCTGCCTCAAACTACGACAACAGTTTGATATCCACAAGTTAGTTGACACACAGAAACAATCTACGATTCATGTAGAAAGATGGTGACTGTGACAGTACAGTTTTTGGTGTCGTCCCTGCAGGATGCTGGAGGACGCTGGTATCACTCCATCCTGTGAACGACTCTACAAGGTGACAGCACACACTTCCACACTTCAAATCTGTATGATGTTGACTTCATAAATAGACGTTTATACATAGACTGAAAAAAGTGGAAAAAAAGTTGAGTATAGCATGTCGAAAAAAAGTCATAATGTAATATGTCTGAAAAAGTCATGGTATAGCATGTCGTCCAAAATGAAACAAAGTCATAGTATAGCATGTTGAAAAAAAGTCGTAGAATTCCATGTAGGTAAAAAATGTAGTACAGTATGTCGAAAAAAGTATATTATTAAGTATATTATGACTTTTTTTCATAATTTCCGACGACATGCTATACTATGACTTTTTTTCATGATTTCGGACGACGTGCTATACTATGACTTTTTTTTTCATGATTTCGGACGACATGCTATACTATGACTTTTTTTTCATGATTTCGGACGACATGCTATACTATGACTTTTTTTTCATGATTTCGGACGACGTGCTATACTATGACTTTTTTTTTCATGATTTCGGACGACATGCTATACTATGACTTTTTTTCATGATTTCGGACGACATGCTATACTATGACTTTTTTTCATGATTTCGGACGACATGCTATACTATGACTTTTTTTTCATGATTTCGGACGACATGCTATACTATGACTTTTTTTTCATGATTTCGGACGACATGCTATACTATGACTTTTTTCATGATTTCGGACGACATGCTATACTGTGTCTTTTTTCATGGTTTCGGACGACATGCTATACTATGACTTTATTCATGATTTTGGACGACATGCTATACTATGACTTTTTTTCATGATTTCGACGACTGACATACTATATGACTTTTTTTCATGATTTCGGACGACATGCTATACTATGACTTTTTTTCATGATTTCGGACGACATGCTATACTATGACTTTTTTCATGATTTCGGACGACATGCTATACTATGACTTTTTTTCATGATTTCGGACGACATGCTATACTATGACTTTTTTCATGATTTCGGACGACATGCTATACTATGACTTTTTTCATGATTTCGGACGACATGCTATACTATGACTTTTTTCATGATTTCGGACGACATGCTATACTATGACTTTTTTTCATAATTTCAGACGACGTGCTATACTACAACTTTTTTTCATGATTTTGGACGACATGCTATACTGTGACTTTTTTTCATGATTTTGGACGACATGCTATACTGTGACTTTTTTTCATGATTTCGGACGACATGCTATACTATGTCTTTTTTTCATGATTTCGGACGACATGCTATACTATGACTTTTATTCATGATTTCGGACGACATGCTATACTATGTCTTTTTTTCATGATTTCGGACGACATGCTATACTATGTCTTTTTTCATGGTTTCGGACGACATGCTATACTATGTCTTTTTTCATGATTTCGGACGACATGCTATACTATGACTTTTTTTCATGATTTCGGACGACATGCTATACTATGACTTTTTTCATGATTCTGGACGACATGCTATACTATGACTTTTTTCATGGTTTTGGACGACATGCTATACTGTGACTTTTTTTCATGGTTTCGGACGACATGCTATACTATGACCTTTATTCATGATTTCGGACGACATGCTATACTATGTCTTTTTTCATGATTTTGGACGACATGCTATACTATAACTTTTTTTCATGATTTTGGACGACATGCTATACTGTGACTTTTTTTCATGATTCTGGACGACATGCTATACTATGACTTTTTTTCATGGTTTCGGACGACATGCTATACTATGACTTTTATCCATGATTTTGGACGACATGCTATACTATGTCTTTTTTCATGATTTCGGACGACATGCTATACTATGACTTTTTTTCATAATTTTGGACAACATGCTATACTGTGACTTTTTTTCATGGTTTTGGACGACATGCTATACTATGACTTTTATTCATGATTTCGGACGACATGCTATACTATGACTTTTATTCATGATTTCGGACGACATGCTATACTATGACTTTTATTCATGATTTCGGACGACATGCTATACTATGTCTTTTTTCATGATTTCGGACGACATGCTATACTGTGACTTTTTTTCATGATTTCGGACGACATGCTATACTGTGACTTTTTTTCATGATTTCGGACGACATGCTATACTGTGACTTTTTTCATGATTTCGGACGACATGCTATACTGTGACTTTTTTTCATGGTTTTGGACGACATGCTATACTATGACTTTTTTTCATGATTTCGGACGACATGCTATACTATGACTTTTTTCATGATTTCGGACGACATGCTATACTATGACTTTTTTCATGATTTCGGACGACATGCTATACTATGACTTTTTTCATGATTTTGGACGACATGCTATACTGTGACTTTTTTTCATGATTTTGGACGACATGCTATACTGTGACTTTTTTTCATGATTTCGGACGACATGCTATACTATGACTTTTTTCATGATTTCGGACGACATGCTATACTATGACTTTTTTCATGATTTTGGACGACATGCTATACTGTGACTTTTTTTCATGATTTCGGACGACATGCTATACTATGACTTTTTTCATGATTTCGGACGACATGCTATACTATGACTTTTTTTCATGATTTCGGACGACATGCTATACTATGACTTTTTTCATGATTTTGGACGACATGCTATACTATGACTTTTTTCATGATTTTGGACGACATGCTATACTGTGACTTTTTTTCATAATTTCAGACGACGTGCTATACTACAACTTTTTTTCATGATTTTGGACGACATGCTATACTGTGACTTTTTTTCATGATTTTGGACGACATGCTATACTGTGACTTTTTTTCATGATTTCGGACGACATGCTATACTATGTCTTTTTTTCATGATTTCGGACGACATGCTATACTATGACTTTTATTCATGATTTCGGACGACATGCTATACTATGTCTTTTTTTCATGATTTCGGACGACATGCTATACTATGTCTTTTTTCATGGTTTCGGACGACATGCTATACTATGTCTTTTTGTCATGATTTCGGACGACATGCTATACTATGACTTTTTTTCATGATTTCGGACGACATGCTATACTATGACTTTTTTCATGATTCTGGACGACATGCTATACTATGACTTTTTTCATGGTTTTGGACGACATGCTATACTGTGACTTTTTTTCATGGTTTCGGACGACATGCTATACTATGACCTTTATTCATGATTTCGGACGACATGCTATACTATGACTTTTTTTCATGATTCTGGACGACATGCTATACTATGACTTTTTTTCATGGTTTCGGACGACATGCTATACTATGACCTTTATTCATGATTTCGGACGACATGCTATACTGTGACTTTTTTTCATGATTCTGGACGACATGCTATACTATGACTTTTTTTCATGGTTTCGGACGACATGCTATACTATGACTTTTATCCATGATTTTGGACGACATGCTATACTATGTCTTTTTTCATGGTTTTGGACGACATGCTATACTATGACTTTTTTTCATAATTTCGGACGACATGCTATACTATGACTTTTTTTCATAATTTCGGACGACATGCTATACTGTGACTTTTATTCATGATTTTGGACGACATGCTATACTATGTCTTTTTTCATGATTTTGGACGACATGCTATACTATGACTTTTTTTCATAATTTCGGACGACATGCTATACTATGACTTTTTTTCATAATTTCGGACGACATGCTATACTGTGACTTTTATTCATGATTTTGGACGACATGCTATACTATGTCTTTTTTCATAATTTCGGACGACGTGCTATACTATGACTTTTTTTCATGATTTCGGACGACATGCTATACTATGACTTTTTTTCATAATTTCGGACGACATGCTATACTGTGACTTTTATTCATGATTTTGGACGACATGCTATACTATGTCTTTTTTCATGATTTTGGACGACATGCTATACTATGACTTTTTTTCATAATTTCGGACGACATGCTATACTGTGACTTTTATTCATAATTTTGGACGACATGTTATACTATGTCTTTTTTCATGATTTTGGACGACATGCTATACTATGACTTTTTTTCATAATTTCGGACGACGTGCTATACTGTGACTTTTATTCATGATTTTGGACGACATGCTATACTATGACTTTTTTCATGGTTTTGGACGACATGCTATACTATGACTTTTTTTCATGATTTCGGACGACATGCTATACTATGTCTTTTTTTCATGATTTCGGACGACATGCTATACTATGACTTTTTTTCATGATTTCGGACGACATGCTATACTATGACTTTTTTTCATGATTCTGGACGACATGCTATACTATGACTTTTTTCATGATTCTGGACGACATGCTATACTATGACTTTTTTTCATGATTTCGGACGACATGCTATACTATGACTTTTTTTCATAATTTCGGACGACATGTTATACTATGTCTTTTTTCATGATTTTGGACGACATGCTATACTATGACTTTTTTTCATAATTTCGGACGACGTGCTATACTGTGACTTTTATTCATGATTTTGGACGACATGCTATACTATGACTTTTTTCATGGTTTTGGACGACATGCTATACTATGACTTTTTTTCATGATTTCGGACGACATGCTATACTATGTCTTTTTTTCATGATTTCGGACGACATGCTATACTATGACTTTTTTTCATGATTTCGGACGACATGCTATACTATGACTTTTTTTCATGATTCTGGACGACATGCTATACTATGACTTTTTTTCATGATTCTGGACGACATGCTATACTATGACTTTTTTTCATGATTCTGGACGACATGCTATACTATGACTTTTTTTCATGATTTCGGACGACATGCTATACTATGACTTTTTTTCATAATTTCGGACGACGTGCTATACTATGACTTTTTTTCATGGTTTTGGACGACATGCTATACTATGACTTTTTTCATAATTTTGGACGACATGCTATACTATGACTTTTTTTCATGGTTTTGGACGACCTACTATACTATGACTTTTTTTGACATACTATACTATGACTTGTTTTCACTTCTTCGACATGCTATACTGTGACTTTTTTCACGTTTTGTCAACATACTATATTATGATTTTTCAACATACTTTTTTCTGACTTTTTTCACTTTTTTGACATGCTGTACTATGACTTTTGTCAACATGCTACATAGAATAGCATGTTGAAAAACGTCACAGTATAGTACGTTAAAAAAAGTGATAGTATAGTGTGTTGAAAAAAGTCATATTATAGTATGTCGAAAAAAAGTCATAGTATAGTATGTCGAAAAAAAGTCATAGTATAGTATATCGAAAAAAAGTCATACTATAGTATGTTGAAAGAGTCATATTATAGTATGTTGACAAATGTCATAGTATAGTATGTCGAAAAAAGTCATAGTATAGTATGTCAAAAAACGTGAATTAAAATCATAGTATAGTATGTCGAAAAAAAGTCAATATAGTATGTTGAAAAAATGAAAAAAAGATCATAGTATAGTATGTCAAAAAACGTGGAAAAAAAGTCATAGTATAGTATGTCAAAAAACATGAAAAAAAGTCAGTATAGTATGTCGAAAAAAAGTCACAGTATAGTATGTCGAAAAAAAAGTCATAGTATAGTATGTTGACAAAAATCACAGTATAGTATGTCGGGAAAAAAAGTCATAGTATAGTATGTCGACAAAAGTCATAGTATAGTATGTCGAAAAAAGTCATAGTATAGTATGTTAAAAATGTGAAAAAAAGTCATAGTATAGTATGTCGAAAAAAGTCACAGTATAGTATGTTGAAAAAAAAGTCATAGTATAGTATGTCGACAAAAGTCATAGAATAGTATTTTGACAAAAAGTTAATATAGCATGTTGAAAAAAATGAAAAAAAAGTCATAGTATAGTATGTCAAAAAAAAGTCACATTATAGTATGTCGAAAAAAAAGTCACATTATAGTATGTCGAAAAAAAAGTCACAGCATAGTATGTCCAAAAAAAGTCATAGTATAGTATGTCGACAAAAGTCACAGTATAGTATGTCGGAAAAAAAAGTCATAGTATAGTATGTCGACAAAAGTCATAGAATAGTATTTCGACAAAAAGTCAATATAGTATGTTGAAAAAAATGAAAAAAAGTCATAGTATAGTATGTCAAAAAAACGTGAAAAAAAGTCATAGTATAGTATGTCGAAAAAAAGTCACATTATAGTGTGTCGAAAAAAAAAGTCACAGTATAGTATGTCCAAAAAAAGTCATAGTATAGTATGTCGACAAAAGTCACAGTATAGTATGTCGGAAAAAAAAGTCATAGTATAGTATTTTAAAAAATGTAAAAAAAAAGTCATAGTATAGTATGTCGAAAAAAGTCACAGTATAGTATGTTAAAAAAAAAGTCATGGTGTAGTATGTCGACAAAAGTCATAGTATAGTATGTTAAAAAATGTAAAAAAAAAGTCATAGTATAGTATGTCGAAAAAAGTCATAGTATAGTATGTTAAAAATGTAAAAAAAAATAGTATAGTAAAAAAAAGTCATAGTATAGTTAGTATGTATGTTAAAAAATGTAAAAAAAAAAGTCATAGTATAGTATGTTAAAAAATGTAAAAAAAAAGTCATAGTATAGTATGTCGAAAAAAGTCACAGTATAGTATGTTAAAAAAAAGTCATAGTGTAGTATGTCGACAAAAGTCATAGTATAGTATGTCGAAAAAAGTCATAGTATAGTATGTTAAAAAATGTAAAAAAAAGTCATAGTATAGTATATCGACAAAAGTCAAAGTATAGTATGTCGAAAAAAAAGTCACATTATAGTATGTCGAAAAAAAAAGTCACAGTATAGTATGTCCAAAAAAAGTCATAGTATAGTATGTCGACAAAAGTCACAGTATAGTATGTCGGAAAAAAACAGTCATAGTATAGTATGTTAAAAAATGTAAAAAAAAGTCATAGTATAGTATGTCGAAAAAAGTCACAGTATAGTATGTTAAAAAAAAGTCATAGTGTAGTATGTCGACAAAAGTCATAGTATAGTATGTCGAAAAAAGTCATAGTATAGTATGTTAAAAAATGTAAAAAAAAGTCATAGTATAGTATGTCGAAAAAAGTCACAGTATAGTATGTTGAAAAAAAAGTCATAGTATAGTATGTCGACAAAAGTCATAGTATAGTATGTTGAAAAAGTCATAATATAGTACGTCGAAAAAAGTCATATTATAGTATGTCAAAAAAAAGTCACAGTATAGTATGTCGAAAAAAGTCATAGTATAGTATGTTAAAAAATGTGAAAAAAAGTCATAGTATAGTATGTCGAAAAACCTGAAAAAAAGTCATAGTATAGTATGTCGACAAAAGTCACAGTATAGTATGTCGACAAAAGTCATAGTATAGTATGTCGAAAAATGTCACAGTATAGTACGTCGACAAAAGTCATAGTATAGCATGTCGAAAAAAAGTCACATTATAGTATGTCGAAAAAAAAAGTCATATTATAGTATGTCGACAAAAGTCATAGTACAGTATGTCAAAAAACGTGAAAAAAAGTCATAGTATAGTATGTCGAAAAAAGTCATAATATAGTACGTTGAAAAAAAGTCATATTATAGTATGTCGAAAAAAGTCATAGTATAGTGTCGACAAAAGTCATAGTATAGTATGTCGAAAAAAGTCACAGTATAGTATGTCGACAAAAGTCATAGTATAGTATGTCGAAAAACCTGAAAAAAGTCATAGTATAGTATGTCGACAAAAGTCAAAGTATAGTATGTCGAAAAAAAAGTCATAGTACAGTATGTCGAAAAAAGTCATAGTATAGTATGTCGAAAAAAGTCAATACAGTATGTTGAAAAAAATGAAAAAAAAAGTCATAGTATAGTATGTTAAAAAACGTGAAAAAAAGTCATAGTATAGTATGTTAAAAAACGTGAAAAAAAGTCATAGTATAGTATGTCGAAAAAAAAGTCATAGTATAGTATGTTGACAAAAGTCATAGTATAGTATGTCAAAAAATGTGAAAAAAAGTCATAGTATAGTATGTCGACAAAAGTCACAGTATAGCATGTCGAAAAAAAGTCACATTATAGTATGTCGAAAAAAAAAGTCATAGTATAGTATGTCGCAAAAAGTCAATATAGTATGTTGAAAAAAATGAAAAAAAAGGTCATAGTATAGTATGTCAAAAAACGTGGAAAAAAAAGTCATAGTATAGTATGTCGAAAAAAAGTCATAGTATAGTATGTTAAAAAATGTGAAAAAAAGTCATAGTATAGTATGTCGAAAAAAGTCATAGTACAGTATGTCGAAAAAAGTCATAGTATAGTATGTCGAAAAAAAGTCAATACAGTATGTTGAAAAAAATGAAAAAAAAGGTCATAGTATAGTATGTCAAAAAACGTGGAAAAAAAGTCATAGTATAGTATGTCGAAAAAAAGTCATAGTATAGTATGTTAAAAAATGTGAAAAAAAGTCATATAGTATGTCGAAAAAAGTCATAGTATAGTATGTCGAAAAAAGTCAATACAGTATGTTGAAAAAAATGAAAAAAAGGTCATAGTACAGTATGTCAAAAAACGTGAAAAAAAGTCATAGTATAGTATGTCGAAAAAAGTCATAATATAGTACGTTGAAAAAAAGTCATATTATAGTATGTCGAAAAAAGTCATAGTATAGTGTCGACAAAAGTCATAGTATAGTATGTCGAAAAAAGTCACAGTATAGTATGTCGACAAAAGTCATAGTATAGTACGTCGAAAAACCTGAAAAAAGTCATAGTATAGTATGTCGACAAAAGTCAAAGTATAGTATGTCGAAAAAAAAGTCATAGTACAGTATGTCGAAAAAAGTCATAGTATAGTATGTCGAAAAAAAGTCAATACAGTATGTTGAAAAAAATGAAAAAAAGGTCATAGTATAGTATGTTAAAAAACGTGAAAAAAAGTCATAGTATAGTATGTTAAAAAACGTGAAAAAAAGTCATAGTATAGTATGTCGACAAAAGTCACAGTATAGTATGTTGACAAAAGTCATAGTATAGTATGTCAAAAAATGTGAAAAAAAGTCATAGTATAGTATGTCGACAAAAGTCACAGTATAGCATGTCGAAAAAAAGTCACATTATAGTATGTCGAAAAAAAAAGTCATAGTATAGTATGTCGCAAAAAGTCAATATAGTATGTTGAAAAAAATGAAAAAAAAGGTCATAGTATAGTATGTCAAAAAACGTGGAAAAAAAGTCATAGTATAGTATGTCGAAAAAAAGTCATAGTATAGTATGTTAAAAAATGTGAAAAAAAAGTCATAGTATAGTATGTCGAAAAAAGTCATAGTACAGTATGTCGAAAAAAGTCATAGTATAGTATGTCGAAAAAAGTCAATACAGTATGTTGAAAAAAATGAAAAAAAGGTCATAGTATAGTATGTCAAAAAACGTGGAAAAAAAGTCATAGTATAGTATGTCGAAAAAAAGTCATAGTATAGTATGTTAAAAAATGTGAAAAAAAGTCATATTATAGTATGTCGAAAAAAGTCATAGTATAGTATGTCGAAAAAAAGTCAATACAGTATGTTGAAAAAAATGAAAAAAAAGGTCATAGTACAGTATGTCAAAAAACGTGAAAAAAAGTCATAGTATAGTATGTCGAAAAAAGTCATAATATAGTACGTTGAAAAAAAGTCATATTATAGTATGTCGAAAAAAGTCATAGTATAGTGTCGACAAAAGTCATAGTATAGTATGTCGAAAAAAGTCACAGTATAGTATGTCGACAAAAGTCATAGTATAGTATGTCGAAAAACCTGAAAAAAGTCATAGTATAGTATGTCGACAAAAAAGTCATAGTACAGTATGTCGAAAAAAGTCATAGTATAGTATGTCGAAAAAAAGTCAATACAGTATGTTGAAAAAAATGAAAAAAAGGTCATAGTATAGTATGTTAAAAAACGTGAAAAAAAGTCATAGTATAGTATGTTAAAAAACGTGAAAAAAAGTCATAGTATAGTATGTCGAAAAAAAAGTCATAGTATAGTATGTTGACAAAAGTCATAGTATAGTATGTCAAAAAATGTGAAAAAAAGTCATAGTATAGTATGTCGACAAAAGTCACAGTATAGCATGTCGAAAAAAAGTCACATTATAGTATGTCGAAAGAAAAAGTCATAGTATAGTATGTCGCAAAAAGTCAATATAGTATGTTGAAAAAAATGATAAAAAAAGGTCATAGTATAGTATGTCAAAAAACGTGGAAAAAAAGTCATAGTATAGTATGTCGAAAAAAAGTCATAGTATAGTATGTTAAAAAATGTGAAAAAAAGTCATAGTATAGTATGTCGAAAAAAGTCATAGTACAGTATGTCGAAAAAAGTCATAGTATAGTATGTCGAAAAAAAGTCATAGTATAGTATGTTAAAAAATGTGAAAAAAAGTCATAGTATAGTATGTCGACAAAAGTCATAGTATAGTATGTCGAAAAAAGTCATAGTATAGTATGTCGAAAAAAAGTCAATACAGTATGTTGAAAAAAATGAAAAAAAGGTCATAGTATAGTATGTTAAAAAACGTGAAAAAAAGTCATAGTATAGTATGTTAAAAAACGTGAAAAAAAGTCATAGTATAGTATGTCGAAAAAAAAGTCATAGTATAGTATGTTGACAAAAGTCATAGTATAGTATGTCAAAAAATGTGAAAAAAAGTCATAGTATAGTATGTCGACAAAAGTCACAGTATAGCATGTCGAAAAAAAGTCACATTATAGTATGTCGAAAAAAAAAGTCATAGTATAGTATGTCGCAAAAAGTCAATATAGTATGTCGAAAAAAATGAAAAAAAAGGTCATAGTATAGTATGTCAAAAAACATGGAAAAAAAGTCATAGTATAGTATGTCGAAAAAAAGTCATAGTATAGTATGTTAAAAAATGTGAAAAAAAGTCATAGTATAGTATGTCGACAAAAGTCAAAGTATAGTATGTCGAAAAAAAAGTCATAGTATGGTATGTCGACAAAAGTCATAGTATAGAATGTCGAAAAAAGTCATAGTATAGTATGTCGAAAAAAAGTCACAGTATAGTATGTCGAAAAAAAAGTCATAGTATAGTATGTCGAAAAAAAGTCACAGTATAGTATGTCGAAAAAAAGTCACAGTATAGTATGTCGAAAAAAAGTCATAGTATAGTATGTCGACAAAAGTCAGTATAGTATGTTAAAAAATGAAAAAAAGGTCATAGTATAGTACGTCAAAAAACGTGAAAAAAAAAGTTATAGTATAGTATGTCGAAAAAAAGTCATAGTATGGTATGCATGTCGAAAAAATGTGAAAATAGCAATGTACAGAATGCGAAAAAAAGTCATACAGTATTTTGAAAAAAAAAAAAAGGCAAAAAATGTGTATCAGAGTCAGAAATACTGTAGTGATGCCCGAGGGGAAATTGTTATAGCTTAATCTAACTTTATTAAATTTTTATGTCCCACAATGTTTCTGTTTTATGTTTCATCCCATGAAAACATACTTCCTGTGTTTGTGTAGGTTGCAGAGGTTCATCAGGTCCTGGCTCCTCATCTGGGAGACAAACTCGAGATCCAGTGTGTTACAGACGACCAGGTCAGATCTTCCAGTCCGCCTGGTTTTTGTTTTTACAGCAGCAATAATCAAATCATTGATAGAAAAATAATTGACCGCAATTTTCATGATATTAAATATTTATTGTCAAGTTAGTTTTTATTAACAAAACAGCAAATCATAACAAAAGTTATCTCGGGACATTTTTCATGTAAAGCAGGTCCAGACCATTCTCACGAATTAATTAACAGAGACAACAATTCAAACTGATTCACACCAAGAGAGAGCAACTTTAGTTTTTCCTCTGTTGTATGATGAAGGAAAAGCTTTGTGTTAACAGGCAGACACCTGGAGCAGAAACACAACTCTGTAGTGGGCCAGGTTGAGACAGAGGGAGTGACATACATGCACAGCAACAACAATATAACTTTAACGACTGTAATAATAATTGAGATATGACTCATAATATCTGTGAATATAAGACAATACTCTTAATAGTATCCATAATAACAGCAGTAATAATAATGGAAGTATGACTAATAACAACAACAGCAGCAGGACCTCCGTAGCAGGTGCAGCCATGATCCACACGAACCTGCGAGGCAAGAAAGCACAAAAGCTCCAGGGAAGAAGCCACGTTAGAAACATACAATAATGAGATGTGAATGTGTGCAAACAGTGAGAGAAGGAGCTCAGTGTTTGACAGGAGGCCCCCCGCACATGAGGCCTGTATCGGCCTAACTAGGGGCTGGTCCAAGACAAGCCTGAGCCAGCCCTGACTATAAGCTTTATCAGAGATAATATATATATATATATATATATATTTTTTTTTTTTTTGTGGTCATGGTGCACCTTTTTATAGATGTTTTGATTTATGTGTGGTCTGTCTGTGTCTCTTTGTGGTGGTTTTGCATCTCTTTGTGGTCACTGAACACTCTGACCATCACATGGCTGCGTTTAAGAGTGAAGGTTGGAGAATCATGAATAACTGAAGCACAGTGAACGAGCAGAGCAGCCAGAGGCGTTGGCGTTTGAAACGACTTCAGAGGCCACGAGTCTGCTGCGCATGAAAACAGCAGAGCAATCAATGCAAACATTAAAATGTTGTTGCCGTCAAGTATGATGGATTAACACTTGCGTATTATTGGTTGCTCCTTCCAAAACAATTTGACATTCAAGCCAAGAGCAGAGCAGCCAGATTGATGCTGTTCTTAGGTTTTTTGGTGCAAACTTATGCTAATCAGCAGTAATACAGAGTCCAGATGAGGCTGATGGGAATGTCATTAGTTCTGCAGGTATTTTGTCATAAACCAAAGTACTGGACACATTAAAATGTTGGCCTGATACTGCTATTTGAAAAGGGGCAATGAATGTATCACAATCCATCCAATAGTAGTTAGAGCTAACAGTTAACTGGATACTTTCGCTCTTGGACGCAGTCAGTTAATGACGATCAGGACACGTTTCCTGATGCTGCTCAGTGTATCTTTAGATTTACACATTAAGACTTTAAATTTACTCATCAGCCTAATTAAGCTTTAAATGTGGAGCTGCTTTCCTGTCTGATCACATGCTGACATACAAACGACACGAGACAGAGCAAAGAGCCTGTGAGCTTCAGGAGCAGATGTGAGCATGAGAACATCTCCAGAAAAAGCTCTTGAGCCCACAAACTCTCCTCTCCAGGGTTTCACTAAAAACATTATCTTTATCAGCCTGACAGGATCTGACAAGTTGAAACTTTACCAAACCACTTACAAGTTGAAACTTTACCAAACCACTACAAATCAGAAATCTTTTTGCTTAACACTGATCCCACTGACAACGCCTCCATCTGTTGGGACTCCACCGACCAGCCCTGAGTCTGCCTTCAGTAACAAATGCAAATAAAGCACATCCAGACATAATGTCCATGTTAGTTGTTAAAGAGGCAACAGACAGCATCTTTTCCTAAATATATCATGATGAAAATAATGTGTGTTGCACAGGGTAGTGTCCACAGTAAAATCACACTATCAGCGTTTGCAATCTTTGCAATAAGCTTCTGCCTCCGGTGCCAAAATTTCGCGGAAAAAAATCTGCTTTACATCAGGAAACGCGTCATTTATTGTGAAACTGGTGGGTCAGCCAATCAGGGCCTGGAGCTGGTCCTTATGAGGAGTTGGGCATGAGATAGTTGAGTCACGAGCACAATGGCAGACGCACAAAGTTTGGAGACAAGTGAAAAACGGCCTAGCAAAAGAAAAGGAGCTCCTCTGTGTGAGGAGGCAAAGAAGAGCAAAAAGGAGAGTGATAAAAGAAGAGGAAGAACAAGAGTAAACCTCAGTCAGGCGTTCAAGAGATGGAGGGAGCTCCGTGACCAAAGAGGCTTCAAAACCATGTCCAGCTAGCTTTCTTTCTAATGGATCAGTAAGTAACACGGCTAAATGTTAGCTAGACCAGAGAGGACTGTGCTGTACTGGCTGCTAGTTCATTCCTAGCTGGCCAGCATCGCAAACCGCCACAACCAGGGAGCAGGTAGCGAGTGTTGGTCGGCTGACATCCTGGTTGCCATTCTACGGCAGCCCTCGGATAGTGATACCCGCCTCCCTTCCTTCTGTTCTCTTCTCACGGAGGCAGCTATCCACGCACATCGCCCAGCTAAGTTACGCCCAGCTAAGTGAACACTGAATTCAATTTGAGCTCCAAGCGGCCGCATGGTTTCCATACGGCAGCGTTTATTCTAGAATGGGGACTGTTTACATGCATATTGGTATAATTCAGTGTGTCTGCTGCTGTTTGTACTGATACTGTGCATATTGGTATCATTTACTGTGAGCTGTTTGTACTGGTACTGTGCATCCTGCTATAATTATTTGCATTACTATTTGTTTTTTCTTCAGATAAATCTGATAATTGTTGCTCGGTGTAGAGTGTCCACACACCTTCTCATTCTACATATACATAGAGGTATACTGGTGGCTTTACAGCCTACATTTATTGATTATCTCTGATCCCCATGGCCACTGACGCTAGGGAGAGTCAAGAACAAATCCTGTCTGTTGCCTCTTTACGTTCGTCCAAGGCTCTCTTAAGTTTGTCATGGCACACACTAAAACCCTCAGTGGTATCTTCTAGTGAACTGTTTGTGTTCTGGCTGAAGCCTGAGTCCAGAACTCACCCTCCTCACATTCTCCAGAAACTGAATCCACATGTGTGATGTGACTCTGAACTTTCCTCTTAAATCACCGCCAGACCAAAGTTTCTACTCGTGAGGAAGAAACCTTTGTTTTATTCCAGTTTTATTAGAATCGTGTCATCGTTTTGTCGTTATTTCAAATGGTCGTTTTGCATCGGTTTGTTGTTCTGTGTGTCTTTGTGGACATTTTGCTTCTAAAGCCCCGTTTCCACCAAGCAGTCCGCTTAATGTTTTTTCTCTTTCCACAGTGAAAGTTGTGGATGGGTGACGATGAGTTGATGACGTGAATCCATCAGCACACCTTAAATTTCACTGTGACAACTTTGATTATTCCTTTAGTTTTTTTTGTCTCTCTTGGATGACATACACTTTTAGTGATGAGTGGATCTTCAAGGGTTAAAAATCTATTTTAATCTTTGTCACTTTGCAGTTGTTTTGCATCCTTTTTTTTTTTTTTTTTTTTTTTTTTAAATATTTTTAGATATTTAGACAAAACCTAAACCCCAGAGAGAACACTGTGGAGGCACACCAGTTAAAGGGATAGTGCACCCAAAAGTGAAAATTCAGCCATTATCTACTCTCCATACTGCTCGTCCGTAGTGATCCAAGTGTGTGCGCTTGCGCAAGACCGTGAGACAGGGGAACCGCCTTCATGTGTGTTCACGTGCTTTCGCTGGTCTCTTTCGGTCTAACTTTTTATTTCGGGGCTTCAGGACACTTGGATCACTACGGACGAGCAGTATGGAGATATTTTGTGGTTTCAATTATGTGTTTTTGGACGTTTGAATCTGGGGCGCCGTCAGCCTCCATTAGGTGGAGTTGTGTTGCTACCTCCTCTCCCCTTGGATCTCTGCAAGTGATGTGAGGACTCTAAACCTTCACCTGAGCCTCCCTCGGCATATGGGTGAGTAGATAATGGCTGAATTTTCATTTTTGGGTGCACTATCCCTTTAAGTATTCATGAGTCCATGTCTTAAATATCCTTTTATTGACCTCAGATATTCTCAGTGAATCTAAAGACGGTCTGTTGAATACTGCTCCTCAGAGAAGAAGTCATCTTTTCCATTACAAAGATCTCTGTGACTGTCCGCCCAGTGTTTGAGGCTTGCAGGCTCAGATATGGTCTTTGTCATCACTTTCTTGCTGGCAAATGAAAAAATAATTGTTTTTCTCCAAAATATTGGATTTTTTTGACACCAAAAAAATGTGGGAGTCCCTGTGTCCGTACTGTCTGCAGCACTGCTGTTGTGGTTGCTGTTGCTGTTGCAGATCAAGTTTTTCCAGTGAAATTCTCTCCATCTCTTGGAGCTTGTAGAGGAGTGCTGTGTTTTCCATGTTGAAAGCCAACGCTCCTGTGATTCAACTTTAATATATTCAGTAGCGTTCCCTTTCTCCCTCTGCAGGCCGTCCTGCCACCTGAACATGATTTATTCACTGCCCCGTTTAGGAGCTTCATCAGAATATCTGCACTGACTGTGATCTTCCTTTCATAGTGATCTGGCTTTTTAATCTCTTAAAGGTAAATATCTGCACAAATCTGCAGATTCCTTCTGTTCATCTCCAAACGCTCTGAACTCATCCCCTGAGTCAGTGTGTGTACAGCTGTCACGTCCTCATCCCACCACTGTCTCAGTCTGGCCTCAGTGATTCTCAGAGTGAAGCTGGCGTTTGATGTTTATTCCTGTTCCATGTTCCTTCAGCTTATACTCATTCACAACTTGGAGCCAGATGCTCCGGGGTCGTTTTGCACATTTGTGGTCGATTGTGTGTCTTTGTAGTCGGTTTCTCTTTGTGGTCGTCCTGTGTATGTTTTTGGTTGTCACTTTGTCATTTTGATCATTTTGTTATTGTTTTGTGTCTCTTTGTTGGTTTGTGTCTTCGTGGACATTTTGCATCTGAGTTTGTTTTTGTTTTTCTGTGTCTCTTTGTAGTCGGTTTCTCGTAGTTGTTTTGAATTTTTTTGTGGTTTGCATCTCTTTGTTGTTGTTTGCATCTCTTTGTGGTTGTTTGCATCTCTTTGTGGTTGTTTTGGGTTTATTTGCAGGCATTAATTGTCTCTTTTGGTTGTTTTGTGTCTCTGAGGTTGTTTCGAGTCTCTGTGGTTGTTTTTGTGTGTTATGAATCTCTTGTTGTCGCTGTTTTGTGTTTCCTTCTGGTTGTTCTGCATCACTCTGGTGTTTTTTACTTTCATATCTGTCATCCTGTCATGAAACAGTTTGTCTGAGTTACAGCCAGACCACTTCACCAGAGGAAGGCTTTTAGAAGTAACTCTTTAATCCTGTGGTTGTTGCTTATTCCTGTCTCTGTGCACTGGAAAAACTTCATACTCCTTGCATGAAAACAACTACACAAATAAAATCATTTTATGTGACTTATAACTTAGTGCAAGTAAAGTGACGCAGCCTCTGACGACGTGCTCCTAGTTTAAATATATTTGCACCATGACCACGGTTCAGATCACAGGTCACAGATCGCTGTTGAGTAAAGATGTCTCACTCTGGACCAAAGTGTTGGACAGGTGGACAGACACTGTGTAGACACTTCTGGTAGCAGTACAAAAGTTCATCTGAGTGAAAAGCAGAGTTACAGATTTTAGAATGAACTCAACCAGACATGAAAATCATACTGAGCTACAGCACCAGCAGCAGTTACACAAGCAGTAATATTAAACATGTGGGATCCTTCCTACCTGCTGTGTGTCGTATCTGCTCCTCCAGCTGGACGTCTTTACACTCTCCCCTCTCCTCCTCCTCCTCCTCCTCCTCCTCCCTCAGGCCCGTGAGGTGTGGTTTCAGGTGAAGATCCCTCTGTCTCGCAACCTGACCGTCGGCTGCGATCACCAAGGCGATGCTGACAGGGACCTGGCGTTGGGGTCTGGCTCAGGACGGAACCGCTCCCACGGCCACCCCTGCCCTCCTCGGGTCCCTTTCTACTACTTCCCCATCGACCACCAGCAGCCACAGCGGCCCTGCGGCTGACAGCCACAGCAGCTCGCTGTTTATCCTCTTCAATGATTTTGTGTGGGATTAATAGCAGTTAATGACAGATGTGAATACAGAATGTCAAACTTTAGAGTTTATATCTGACACCTCTGAGGAATCAAACGTGTAACTGAACAGATCAACAAATAAAGAATTAACACATGAACGAATTTTCAGAATCATTTTCTCATTTGTCATGAAACACATTTTACAGTCCGTGCTCTGTACTCTGTACTTCATACCCCTAAAATCTGCACAACCTGAGTTAAACGGTTATGTGAGTCTATAAACCATGATAACTGATAAAAGTATCTAAATTAAGTCATTTAAAAACTGGGCATATTTTCCATCAGATTTTTACAAAATAAAAGAAAAAAAGATTTTCAACTCTAGAAATATAAAGCCAATATTTCTTAACACTTCATATTTATACCTCTATTTATTTACTTTCCTATATAATTTTCCTTCCCGTAAAAAAAAAGTGGTTTTTTTTGTATTAATTTACCGATTTACATATTTATTTCCTTTTCATTTCCCCAATTCACTTCCCCAAGCGTAGCAGCTAATGTGTAGAAATATCAATCTGTCACAATTTATCAACCAAGTAATGAAGATATTTATTTCTAATATTTTTTGAATATTATTTATCTATCGCATATTAATGTATTATATTAATTTTTTAAAATTATTTCTGCATTATTTTATTTCTTTGCATTTTTCTCCCTATTCACTGCCCCACATATTTTTTGTTTCTCTAACATTTTTTAAATAAATTAATTTAAAAATATCTTAAAAAATTATTACAAAAATAAAAATTAAAAAAGCTTTATGAAAAATACATTTAAAAAAAGGGAAAATTAAATAGGAAAGTAAATGAATTCATTAATACAATTAATTAATGGCAACACTTATTGGCCTGTTAATTTATCAAGTCATTTATTCATGTATTTATTGTGGCAGTGTCTGTTCTCCATGAAGAACTTAACACTCGTCACCAGTCGACGCGCTGCAAAAATCCACGTGGAGACAAACAGATCAACTGATTCACAGTTTATTGACATGTTACATTTTTTACCGTCATCCGTCAGGAAAAAAACAAAAATTACTGACAAAACATTGAGAAAACACTAAAAATGGATTCAGACCACTAATAAGAATAACTAACAGATCCTTAAAAAATAAAACCACCACAGGAGAGACGGAGAGAGAAGAGAGGCTGCTAATGATGGTGCTGGAAAAAAGTCGCAGATTCACAGAAGGAGAGAAACGTGTTGGTCAGACTGGTTTAACGTCGGAACTCCTCCTGAATGTCATCTGCTGTGTGTGTGTGTGTGTGTGTGTGTGTGTGTGTGTGAGAGAGAGAGTCCAATTCGACCGCCTTTGTTTGTGTTTGTGTGACATACAGCCAACAGTATACTCATCATGACTGTGTGTGTGTGTGTGTGTTGTGTTCGAGTGTCTCTCCCTCCCTCTCTCAGTGCTCCAGGCGTCCGAGGAACCTCAGGTTGAGGATCTTCAGCTGATCGTCCAGCTCCATGCGGACGATGCCGTCGTCTCCATCGATGCTCAGCAGGATCCCCGTCGCCTCGCGGTCCTCTCCCAGGATCACCTTCACCTGTGGGAAAAATAAACGTTAGTCGGTTGATATTCCAAATGATTACAGTGAACATCAGCTGCACGGTTCGACATCTACATTTAAATTGTGATTTCAGAAACGTAATTACTCCTAAAAGCCGAAAAGTTACATTTTAAAAAATGTGTTTTAGCTTCTATCAGCTGACCAAAAGTATGCCTAATAATAATTATAATAAAGATGTAAGAAATATTGTCATAATTAATCTGACAGGACAAACAAGCCTGATGCGTTCATGAGCTGTGTCAATGCAGGGCGACGTGGTGACGATGGCAGTGACTGTAACAGTTACCTTGTTGTTCTTGGTGGGAGTGACGGGCTCCAGGTGGTCGCTGCTGATACTGACCACCTTCTCCGACTCCTGCATGAACACTGAACACATCCCTCCCTGCAGACACACACAGGACAAACTCTTTAACATGGAACCTGAACACACAGAAGGTCACAGTGACCTCTGACCAGAAAAACTAATCAGTTCATTGTTGAGACATTTGTGCCAAATTTGAGGAAATTCCTGTGTGGCATTCCTGAGATGTCGTGTTCACAACGATGGGACTGACGGACAACCTGAACACATAATGCCTGCAGCCATATTGTCACCGATGCAGAGGCATAAAATCTTCATGGATGAGGACTCAAAGGAATCTGGTCCTGGAAAAATGTCTTCTATTCAAGGCCGATACAATAAATGCTGGAGAGACGTGTGGCATGAACTCAACTGATAATATTGCCGCAGTTTTATCAAACACAATGCACATGTTCATTTTTAAGTCAGAAAAATGTGAAGCAGAACCAGATGAACACATTGTGAGAGACTTTTTATAACTGAAATCTGAGGCTGTCACAAATAAGACCGAACGCTCGGAGCCAAATCCACACACCCGTTCATGTTTCCAATCATCACCTCGCTGCAGCTGCTTTCATGTTCTGACGCTTCATTACAGCTCAAACTCAAAAACCAATCTGAGACTCAGAGGTTTTAAAAAAAACCTCCCAGGATGTGAACTTAATCTGATCTTTAGCTTCTTGAGTCTCACATCAAATAAAATGTGACAGCTCTTGGCGAGCGCAGAATATTTAGGCCGGCACATTTAATCTTAAAATCAACATATTACTTAAACACTTATCAGGCTTCTTATGAGCCTCCCAAAAAAATCATTTCAGTCCTGCTGCCTCCAAAACTCCGCTGACAAAACCTTTCAGTGACAATGAGGAGCCACGTTTACAAAAAGCACTGCCTGCAACTGTTAAAGGGTTAGTTCACCCAAATATTTTTCACCCTTTCGTCTCACTTCCCTCCGAGGTCGAGGTCTTCAGACTGTAAGGAGGGTGAAGGATTCACACAACATGCGGTGTGAGGTGAAAGGGACCCAACGGTTGAACGGTTCAATATTTTACCGAGGACCGTTGCATCTGTAGTTGCTTCATGTTTGCCGTTATTTTCAGATCAATACTTTTTTCAGTTTGTTCTTTCTTTTTCGTGTCCTCAAATCTTTTTTTTCCCATTTTTTTTTTACTATCCGGCAAACTTTGTGAGAGGATGCTTCGATGCAACAAGTAGCTTTGGCAATTAAAAGCAAACATTGAAGCAAACAAGTGGTCTCCTGCTGTAAATCTCTTTCAGTACATTTAAGTCTTTGACATGTTTACCTGACTAAGGAAACATTTTAGAGATTCTGAGCAACACCCTGAAGTTATTTCCTCAGCTAAGGAAACAAACTAAAAGTGCCATACTTAAGGAGCAAACTTAAGGTGCTTTGTGCAACCGGCCCCTGATGTTTATTACAAATAAACCTTAAACATGATAAAAACATGCAGCAGAACCTGCCTGAGTTTCCTTATGTTTCGTAGTGTTCGTCAGTGTCACAGTGATCCAGTGTCAGCTGTCTGTACGTCACTGGGTTTGTTGCAAACAGAAGCTGCTGAGAGCCGATTCTACAAACTTTTAAGGGGCCTTGTACCTTTTCTTAAAAAAAGAATCAGCTGATGTCCCGCATGATAAACAAAGCTGCAAAATGTTGACAAGTAGAGTTCAAGACAGTCGATTTTGCTGCATCATTTAGAGTTGTGTGTCTGACACAGACAGAACATCTGCCGCTTGGCAGGTGTTAAGTTTGGTCCGTGACAGAGACGTTTAGGTGATTATCACAGTAGTTGATCAATAACTTGTTTGGACTCTACTGTAGAAGCTCAGAGGGATTAACATGTGTGACGACCCTGTGGGACTATAATTGTGCACATAGGATTATCACTGACTCTCTCTCCCTCTCTACCTGAGGATGATGCTGGAAGGTGGAGCCACGAATCTAGAGCACCTGGGCCCAGTGCTTCAGCAGAGTATAAATGCCAGGCTTGCACAGTGCCTCCGGCCTCTCTTCTCCCCTCGGTCCTGGCTGGTGCTGTCACCGTTTGTTATGTTCCTTTAGCCTTATTTTACCACACAACACCCACACCACATCATCTTCCGCACACCCACATTCACACCACTGATGCCACTGACTTACACACCTCATTCCTTAAGTTCTTTAAGTTTTGCCTTAATTTAATAAATATTTAATGTTTACTTTCGACACCTTGCGTCCTTTCCCTTTGTTTTGTCATGGCCTAGAGCCGGGTTATGACACATGTGTCAGTTCAGTTGAGCAAACAAACTCGGCACTGTCTCAGATCACATGTGATGATGTAGTAGACTGTCTGTTACCGTGACGCTCCTGATGACCCCGATCTGCCCCATCAGGTCCATGAAGGAGTCCTTGACCCGGACCAGGATGTCAGTGGTCACCCAGTCGCTGCTGCCCTGCTCGATGTTGGAGCCCGGGGTGTGAGGGTTGTAACCTCCAGGGGAGGGCGCTCCGGGCGTCATGGGACTGTAGCCCACAGGACTGGGACTGGGGCTGGCCTGACGACGCAACAAGAGACAGTGTTACAGAGACATTTCTCCTTCTAAGATCTCTGGCTGAGCGTCTGACTGCCTCCTGGCCAAACATGAATTCTGAGGAAGACTTTTAGATCCTTGAGATAAGGGATCTGTCAGAGAAATCAAATTCACTGGAAAAACCAAAACAGACGTCTGTTTTTTGTGGACATACACAAAGAAACTCTTATTTTTTCAGTCAGGGTCAAGTGTTACATGATAAGATTCAGGGGAACCTACCTTTTCTTTCTCATGAGGTGTCAAGTCACCATCATGAGTGAGCACACCATACTGGACACTGATAAGAGAACTCTGAGTCACTCATCTGGAATCATTGTGTAGGCACAAAAAAAGGCTTGAAATGTGCATCAGTGTTTTCTAAGCACAAATTAGGATTTATAAAGAAAAGCTCAACGAGGGCAGGGGTCTAAATACAGGAAAACTGACCCACCTTCAGCACAGATGGTGACGGTGGTGAACTGAAACCAGACTGTGGAAATTCACTGTGAAAGGAATCATTATAATGATCTCTCACAGATTTAAATTCACCTCATATCACACGTTCCTTATTGTTCCACCTCATAAACGTCCAGATGCAGCAGTGCCAGAACTTTTCTAAAAGCAGTTTTTGATTATAAAAGATACGTCTCAAATCAAATCCCGCTCAATATTTCATTAGCACGGTTTCACCATCACATTCCCACCCCTGGAGCGCAGAGGAGAAGGTCAGGTCACTGTATGCTGCTTTCCTTTACCCGAAAATAAACGTGAAAATACCGAGTCATTTAACCTCGATCATGATAACCAGGCTAACTGATGGAATTAAAATGGTTGGATACAGAAATCCAAGATAACATCAAACAGCATTTAATAACTGCAGAACACTGCATCAACAGTTTCCAGTAATCTCTCCTAATACTGTGCAGATATCACCAAGTACGCTTTTAGTTTTCAGGAGGGTCAAGAGATTAAAAAAAATTACTCTAATTAATTACATGCTCTGTGCTTAATGAATCTAAATTAATCACATACATAAACTTTTGCTGTGAAATTTAGCGATCAGATGAATGTTGTGGATGTTGGACACAGTTGTCCCCCTGTCCTCGACCACCCAAACTGGTCTGCAGTCTATTCTGTAAGGAGTTAGTGAGTCGGTCACATGTAGACTGACTCAGTTTGAACGTCTGGTCGAGTGTGGCGTGACGAGGCTGGCTGCTAGCGTTAGCATCAGAGACTGTGCTAGCTTAGACCTGTGGGTTCTCTGCTGAATGCTTTGTGTTGAGGTGATATTTCAGAAGTTCTCTGATGGTACGAAAGTTATTTTTTCTGTGATTATTTAATCGAAATTAACACATTATTTTGACAGCCCTGGTTTGCTGATAGTGTAAAATGGCTGCAGGGAACACGCGTGTGCTGTGAGGTGCACAGAGCGCACTGGAGACACTGTGGTGCTCTGCTCCTCACCCACAAGCACCTCGATTCCTGCGTCAGGAATATTCATTTTCTTCCTCTCGACCGTTGCTGTGATTTACGGTGAAGAACCACAGATCAGCCGGCTCATGTCTGTGCATCAGCATTGATGAGGTGCTTTGCTTTGAATGTGGGTGTGTAGAAGGCGGGATATGAGGCTGGTCCATGTGCGAATAATTCCAAGTTGATGTGGGATCTATAATAGGAAACTGCTCACTGGCAGGCGTATGCAGTTTGAAAAATCAATAAATTTTTCTCCTCACTTATGTAACCTAGCACTTAGTGCTGATTCTCTGCAGTTTTGTAAAATAGGCCCCTGGCTGTTTTCAATAGACAATGTTCCAAAACAAAATTACAGTGCTGTCTATATATTTTGATCAATAAATATCAGTATCAATCTGTTTCACCGCCGTTTATTGTTTTTGGCCATGTTTTCTTTTCTTGTGGCAGCTGTGCGCTCCGCCCAATGCGCAGTAGTGACTCAGTTTCCACTTGAGTGAGCCAGCAGGCTTCTGTTCCACATTATGTGATCGCACATGGCACATTAGCTTTGACTGTTATACAGCACCATTTAAACTGCCTCGGAAAGCTGAGAATCTCACTGACACTAAGGCTCATCTCTGTCATAAACTGTTCCAAAGATATCTGATGTTTTGTTAAGCATTCCTCACTGCTGGAGGAGATGGCACCGTGCATGTCTCTGCTGCAAACACTGAGTTAAGATTTATTCATGATGCCCTTCCTACCACGCCAAGTTTAACATAAAATATCAAAGAATACAGAAGTCAACAAATCTTGTGGTGTTTCTGGTGGCGTGCACTGCTGTCTGCCTCGGTGTCTTTTCTGACATGACCACTAGGGGAAACTACGCTGGTCACCAAACTGTTAACACTACTAAAACCTGGGGCCAGATATTGATTGAAACTCTGAATTCTGGTTCTGGTGTGAGGGTTATAAATACATTTCATATTTAAGATATTTAACAAAATCCCAAATAAAACTTAGTTTTCACACAAATCAGCTGTAAAATAACTTAATATCATATTAACTGAATTAAAGATTAAACATTATAATTCAAAATCAGTAACCAGTAACAAGACAAACCACTTCCCTTCATTTTTTATATCCTGTTGAATATTTGTGTACATTTTTTCATGTCTTTTGACCACCAAATTCTAATCAGATGTCAGTGTTCATGATATATCGCGTTCACAAGAATGAGACAAATGCATTTCACAGTTACCTTTGACCACTAAAATCTAATCAGTTCATCGTGGAGTCCAAGTGGACGTTTGTGCCACATCTGTAAAAACTCTATGAAGGTGTTCTCAAGATGCTGCATTCACAAGAATGAGCGAGAGAAGGTCACACTGATCTTGACCTCTGACCACCAAAATCTCATCAGTTCATTGTTGAATCCAAGTAAACTAAATTTGTTTGTGCCAAATGTGCCAAAACAAATTCCTTAAAGGGGTCCTTGAAATATTGTGTTCACAAGAATGGGATGGACAAACGGATGGATACATGGACGGGTGGAATAAATCTACACGGTCTCATTGTTAAGAACGTTTATAGAGCTGTTTGCTTTCACATCATTCTGATTAAAGAAGACACACACGACACACATCTACCTGATAAGCCATGGGCGAAGGTGTCGGATGGTAGCTGGCTGGAGAGTGAGTGTTCTGGTAGCCGACCGGTGAGGGCGCCACCTGATGGTAGCTCTGAGGACTGGGACTGGGCTGGTAGGAGCCTTGAGGGGACGGGGCCGCATAGGGAGAGTACTGCTCTGTGTTATACCTACACACACACACACACACACACACACACACACACACACACACACACACACACACACACACACACGAGATGACATCAGTCACACACATTTATTTATTTTAGATTTTCTCAGCTTCTTTCTTCCTGTGCTGGAATGAGCCTCTGAATATTTTCATTGAGAAAACATAAAACATGTCACGCATGTGGACTGCAGATTTAAGGGTCGCTCCAAATATCTATCAACATATTTCTAACCACAGTCTGAAAGGTAACTATTTGTAATAACTAAAACAGAGGCAAGAATTTAAGCATTTAATGTGCCAGAATCTATGAAAGCCCATTTCCATCAGTGTGGTTAAAAAAAAAAAAGATCCTGTAAATCACTAAAATGAGAAACGTTCTAAAAGACGTTTTGACTTTTTGTCTGTTGTGAGATAATAAGTCATTACTTTGAGACACACAGGTCATTAGTTTTTTGAGATACTAAGCCATTATACTGAGATTACACGTCATCATTGTGATACTCTCACTATTTTGAGACACAAACTCGTTTTATTCAACTTATCATTCTAAGAGATACGATGTCATTGTTTTGAGATACTGTCATTTTTATTTGATAACAGCTCATTTTGAGACAACAGCTCATTATTTGTGATACGAACGCATTATTAATAGATATTAACTCGTCTTAAGGTACTAACTTATCATTCTGAGAAGTCATTATTACGAGACATTAAGGTCCAATCCCAATACCTCACCTTGCCTACGACCCCTTGGCCCTCGAAATGAAGCAACGAGGGATAGGGGTTGAAATCTTTCCCTAGGAAGTGGGACACCACTCACTACGTCACTGTGTGGGTTACGTTCATGCATACGTAACTATTTTAAACAGGAAGCTGCGAGCCATCTACATTTCCAACCGTCATCTACAATGGAGTCTCCAGTTGAGTTCATCCTACCTATCGTGTTCGCTGTATTCATCATGCTTCGTTTGATGAACGACAGACGACAGGGGACTTCTGCTAGCTAGCTAACCAGCTAACATTACGAGGCAGCATAGTTATGCTAGCTGGCGTGTTATCGTAATGTGAAAAAGTCCCGCCCTCAAACGTGATGAGCCAATCACAGTGCGTATAGCCATTCCCACACACTGGGACATTCTCTGCCTGGACATCCATTGAAATGCATTACAGAAAGTCAGTTTGTTCGGTTTTATGAGCTTTTTCTGAGATTTGCAGTGTAAAGTGGTCAAACGGTGAGCATGAGCTACATGCAGCTCTGACACAAGGTGTCCTGAGAGGCTGGACGACCAGCTGTATTTTTACACTTTAAACCACATCTCAAGCCAGAAAAGTGTCTCCTTTGGATAAAGTTGTGTGGTAACGTTAGACCACAACATCAACTCAACGTGAATAAGATTAACAATGATGTCTACATCTGTTCTAAGGTAAGTCAACATTGTGTTTGAGGCAACATATTGTCACTTTGCTGGAAAGAAATATAAAGTTATCTTTAACATCTGTAGCTAACATTAGCTAAGTTAGCCTAACGTTAGCTCCTAGCTGCGTTGTTCATCATGTCACCTTGTTTGCTGGGAGTCATTAGCCTATTTTGTTCTAGTTTTGTACTTTGGTGATGGTACATCATTGTTAGCTGTTGTCCAAAGGGCTCTAGTTAAGCTGACGTTAACTTCTGGAGCTTAGCTTCATTAACTTATCTGTAATGGCAGAGATAACAAAGGTTGGCAAACGTTATGCTGAATGATTCAGTGTAAATACTGTAGCAGCAAACTAACGGAGAGACACTCTTGGTAAAGATGGTAAAAAGGCCGTTATCCTTTTCTCATATTCTGAGCCAAAAACCTTAACTTCAGTGGCACTTTAACTTGTTGTCTTTGATGGTGACGCCAACCAGATGCGCTTCACAAGCGTAACACTGTGACCTGTAAATGTTGGCTTGTAATTTAAGCTTTTCATCGACCTTCTCAACAATAAAATGATGAATATATCCCTCCAATGTGTAGTTTAGGCCCTTTTGGTTACTTCTCAATGACATCTGATCGTTATGTCCCCAAAAATCATCAGTTGCCTCCTGTGAAATGTCGTGTACTGTGACACCTGCCATAGCGCCGCTCACTGAATGTTTGTCCAGGTGAGTGGAGGGGGCGGGGCTTAGCCATAGGTCAGTTCTGCAGAACAGGACAGTTGAGAGACGCCAGATGCGAGCTAACTAGCTAACACGCAACCTGACGATGGTAACGTTAGCTATGTGTGAACTTTTTTCCCAGTCTCTTGCTCGGTGGTAACCGTGGTGACGTCTAACCTTGCCGGCAAGTCAGCATCTGAAATCCTTTGCTCCGAAGGGCTAGTTTCATACCCACTACCCCTCGTTATGCCCCCTACCCCTACACGCAATAAGGAATTGGGACACTCCTACCCCTTGTGGGAACGCGCAAATCTAAGGGTAGGGCTAAGGGGGGTACTGGGACTGGCCCTAAGTCGTTATTTTGAGATACTCAGTCATCACTGTGCTATATCAGGTCATTATGTTGTAAAACTAACTCATTTACTTGAGATACTAGGTCATTGTTTTGCAAGACTAACAGATTTCACCATACTAAGTAACTATTTTGTGATTCTTATTAATTATTTTGCAATAATTGGTCATTATTTTGAATAATAGCCTGTTTTTTTGATACTCCTTAACTGTTTTTCAGTCACACAGACTAAACAGACTTTCATAAGAAGCTGATGTATTGTTAGACTGTTGAAATCTTTTCATCTCATGGCAAAAACAACCCAAAAGACATAAACGAACTCCACTGAGACCAGAGCGTTCAGTCTGTGGCCCAATAAAACTTAAAAAATGTTGTTTTTAATCAGAACAATAATTTCTCTGTGACTGTGGCTCTATCATGTTTTCATGTGTGTGTGTGTGTGTGTGTGTGTGTGTGTTGATACTCACATAGCAGGCGTGCCAGGTGTCTGAGGGTTGTACTGAGGGTTGACCTGTGGAGAGGGGACTTCTGGGTAACCCGGTGTCTGGGGGTTGGGGGTTCCCCCGTAACCCTGAGGGGACGGGGATGGCTCGTCGTCGTAGCCGAAGTCGTACTCTTCTTCATTTCTGGAGAGAAGTCACAACATTTAGAAAAATATGAGCTACAGAACAACAGAGGTAACACTTTAAAGTAACACACAGAAACACACACAGCTCCGTGTGCATGTGTGTGTGTTACCTGGAAGGTGTGTTGGGGTTGCTGGGGTCCCAGGCTCCGCTCTGACCGGGCGTCCTGCTCCCATCATGCAGTGGGGTCTGAGAGCCGTAGTGAGGCGTACGACTTCCTGTTAGAGGTTAAAAGATCAACTGATGAAACATGAGAAACAGTCACTTCTTTTATACCAGTGCAATGATTACATTTATTCCAATTTACTTAAAAAAATAATAACATTTATTTTCGTGAAATATTTACATTTATTCTTGTGCAATAACTACAATAACTTTAGTGGAACAACAACATTTATTTCAGTGCACTAAAATTAATTTAGTTATTGTTCTTGAATAATTCAATTAATTTTAGTGCAACAATTATCTATTCAATCTATTCAAGTACAATAATTACATTTATTCCAATGCAACAATTACACTATACAATTGCAATAATTACATTTATTTTTGTGCAACACAATTGCATTTATTCTATTGCATTTATTACATTTATTGTAGTGCAAGTCCTGCAGTCCTGTGTCTTTTTGTTGCACTGATCAGGAGTAATGCTTGTAATTTTTTTGTATTCTGCAGCAGGTCAGTCGAGGCTTTCTATTCTATTTATATTCCATTGTTTAACAACTTGTTGCCAGATGACTGTTTAAAAATAATTGATGAGAACTAAACAGAAATCATAGTTTCTGTTGACAAATCGCAGACCTTCAAACTCTTGGAAGAACAAAAGCTGCAATAAAACCAAATAAAACAGAATTCAGATGTTCTGCATTTTTTCTGCATGATGATCCATCAGCGTGACCAGAGAGATTCTATTAGCTGCGCTTCCACAGAAATCAGTAAACAGATTTCACACTTTCACTATAAAATGCAGCTTTAAGTGCAACTCGCCCCCAGCTTACATGGCTCTGAATATGTGACACTGAGCCAACTGTTGCTCCCTCAGCATGCTGCAGGATTACATGTACCAGCAGTTAAAGACAAAGACATGAACAGGTTTCGCTTGCCTTGTGAAGATTTATTATCTTCTGTTTGATTGTATTGTTTGTTTTCCACTTTTTCCTTAAAGCTGCCTCTTCTGAATTAAATATACTTACAGACACATACGCACAGAGTGACTCAGAGTTTTCAAATTCATTCCTTTCTCCGTCTGACTCACACGATGTTTGAAGTTCTTCCCAAATCAAACCCAGAAAAGTCTTTTTATCTTTTTAATTAATGTCTACTTCTGTTGTTAACCGTTTCTGTCCTTTACAGCCTCGTTTCCACCGAGCAGTCTGCTTCATTTTGGTTAAGTTCAGCTCGTTACACATTTTTTCGATTTCCAATGTAAAAAGTTGTGGATGGTCCCAACAGCAGCGTCCTTAGCGTCCCCATGTTTGGTCCCCCCTCTGTTGGGGCACCTAGCACACAGATCTGGTACTAAAAGGTGGAGCCTGCAGTCTGATTGGTCAGTAGAGGACGGTCACTCTGGTTTTATGTAACCTCTGTTCATACATCAGTAAACTACAACTATAAAATGAAAGAGAAAAAATAACTTCATTCACTGGGCCGACTGCCGGCAACTTTTAAGGTGGAACGTTAACTTGTAATGTTACTCAATGCATGAGTTGATGACGTGAATCCATCAGCACACCTTAAATTTCACTGTGACAACTTTGACCATCACTTTAGTTTTTATATGACACACACTTTTAGTAATGACTTTAAAAATATAGATTAATTTGGAGCGGATTATGTGAAGGTCATATATTCTAATCCTCACTTCCTGTGGGCTACAGCAACACTAAACCCCTGAGCTTGCCTGAGAAGGACTAAATGCACAAAGCTGCTATTTTTAAATATCCCATGGAGAGAGACTCTCACTGCAGCCTGTTCTATTTTGTTCTGAAAATGTGGGCGTGCAGCCTCGTTCTGTGGACGATAAACCAGGTGCAGACTTCCATCTGTGTCACCGCTGATGAGGAAATACAGCGAGTGCTGGACGCAGCAGTGAGTGACAACAACCCCGCCCACATTTAAGAGACTGTCTGAACACACCGAGGGTCTAGGTACCATGTCTGAAGGGTGACTGCTGGTTCCAAAGGTGCTGGACTGAAATGGAGCTTTAGTTATTGTCATGGTCAACAGCAGGGCTTTACGACTATTCTGTTCAGAGGGCCACATTTTCACAGAGCTAAGGGCCCGGGGCCGACATTTCACACATTGTTCACTTCATTGCAATTAACATTTTACTATTACTATATTTTATAACCTCTACTAACTGCCTCTCTTGATCTCTCTCCTCTTGTAGACAGCCTTCAGTTCAGTCAAAGATTCACTCGATTCTTGTCACATGACTGTTGGTCTGAGCCGAGTCAGTCATGGCTTCTCTGTATTTGTTCTTCTACAGAGTCTTGTTAGTGCACACCATTTATTTTAGGCAAATTTTTAAATGACACATTTTTTTTAAACTTAGATTCAGTTATTTTTCCTAATGAAAGCACTTACCACACATGATGCATTGAAGTACTGCTGGATTTTTTTTTTTTTAAATCTAACAATAATTTCTCTTGTTACAGATTCTGATTATGATGAATGCTATAATTTTGAGGTTTTTTTTTTTTGTTTTTTTTTTTAAGGACAGTGTGTCTATCAGAGCCGATTTGGCCAAGTGCACAAGTACATTCTGCTGATTTGAAGGTTTTATTGGGGTAAAATGAATATGGCAATGATTTTTTTTTTCCTTCTCCAGGTTTAAATTTATTAATTTGTGGCAGAACTTATTGACGGGCCGAAGTCGCCAAATGAATAAAGTTTGATTGATGGATTTAAGAAAAAAACAAATAAATTTGAATGAGATCGCCAAAATATGACAAAAAGCAGTCAGCGAACACTGACAGAGTCTTACCCTCGTGTATTGGTGTCTGAGAGCCGTACATTGGCGTTCTTGAGCCGGTGCCATACATGGGAGTTTGAGAGCCGTACATGGGAGTACGTCCGTGGGTGGAGGTCATTCCACTGGGTCTCTTTGCTCCCCTGGAGGGACAAAGGATAAATGTCAGGTCAAAAACTCTAGATCGTGTAGAACGATTCCAACGAAAGTAGATACGCAGTCTTAATAAATCACTGCTTAGCTTTTATAACCTCTTGCACTCTACCCCCATTTTGTAGCGAAAACACCTAAAATAACATACCCAAATTAAAATGACTGTAGCTTCTGAACCGCTCTGACTACATGCATGCATGAGGTCTTGCCAGAAAGAAAACTCTCTGAAGTTTCTTGTGAAAGTGTCAGAAACACTCTAGGTGATACAGAGACAGAGTAATGGGCCTCTGAAGTCAGTAACAAGTTGAAGATTCTGCCTAAAATAAAATACAAAATGTATTTCAGGATGAATAACTGTCTGTGGCTTCATCTGAGCAGGTAAATGACACTGTGGGGCATTTTTAGCCTTTAATGACATAAGCATGAAGGGGGGGGGGGGGGGGGGGGGGGGGGGGGGAGTGACATGCAGCAAAGGGCCATAGGCTGGAGTCGAACCCAGGCCGCTGTGGCAACAGCCTTGTACATGGGGCACCTGTTCTACCACGAAGCCACCGGCGCCCCACAACAGCATCTTTACAACAATAAAAAGACGATGAGAGTGAAATAGATTTAGAGTACATACATGGGAGTTAAGCGCTGTCTGTCTACAGAGATGGTCTGGCATGTGGAGTGCAGCTCCACTCTGGCTGTAGACTCTGTGGCGTCCTTCACCATACCAATGTAACCTGTGAAATGAAGGCAAACTCATCAGCATCTTCATTTTTAAGACACAAGGAGACAAAGAGTCCACAGACAAGACAGAACATCGTCACGCTCACATGAAGTTTTTGTCACATTCATTAACCTGCGTGACAGTCACAGTCTCACCTTTGTAAGGACCCTGGGAGATGCGAACTGTCTGACCAATCAGCTCGTTGTCTCTTCGACCTCTGCCCCGCCCCATTCCTCCTCCACCTCCTCCTCCTCTCTGTGGAGAACCTGCAGGGGGATAGAAACACTGTTTACACAAAGACAATCGCAATTTCACAAAGAATGGGTTGTGTCCGCTGACGGCATCATGAATTGCATCCACTATCTGCCCCGTCGGAGGATCCAGGTCGCACAAGATTGTTCTAAGTTCTCAGTTGTGCAACTGAGGACAATTTGCCCTTCTTGTGTCTGATTGCTATCGTACTTGTGGCAAAATATAAATGTTGCCTTTGTGACAAGAACACAGAGGGCAGAACAATGGCAAAGAGAACCAGAATTACTGCCCTCCGTTTGAACATCTCTGCACACCAATCATGTAGCAGTTACAGTCATGCCACTGTCCTAGTTCCAGCCTTCCTGCCTCAGGAATCAAATGCATTCCCCCCCCACTCGCTCTCAGCTTGTACAGACCAGCTCCTGTAGCAGCTCCTTTCCTCACCATGGATGTATAAAGAGAGCTCTGTTCCTGCTGCTGTGTCTCAGGTGTGACAAAGAATGGATGAGGAGAGCTAAATGACTCAAATCCCATCATTGTATAGAGGATGGCCAAAAACATATTTCCTGGTGAGTCACAGCTCTGAGAAGCTGCCGACACATGATGTTGAGCTAATGCTGAGGTGGAGGAAGTGCAGATCTTTTCAGTAGTAATAACACTGCATGGTTGTCTGTTGACCAGCTGCAGCGTGACGTGTCCACTGCATGCTAGGGCCACACAGAAACACATTTGGCTTTATGGCCAAAAACATTATTTGTGAGGTCACAGTTACCTTGACCTTTGACTTTCAATAAGTTAATTGTTGAGTCCAAGTGGATGTTTGTACCAGATGTGAAGAAGGCGCTTGGGGGGTACCGCGCTCCTGAGAATGCAAATGAAAACATAATGCCTGCGGCTGCGGTATTGTCGGTGCTGAGGCCTAAAAATTCCCCAAACTGTCATAAAATGTCAGACACTGTTTGAGCACATTCAGCTGACGCCGCTCCACAGATATATAAATATTTGCCTTTATTGCACTAGCTGACTGTGGCAAAGACGGTAGCAGCCTTTATATCTTCTTCACAGAGGCATTAAATGCAACTGATGAGTTGATTTGCAGACTATCTGGCAGACACATTTTCTTTTTCAATAACTTGCTTTTGTGTTGGACGTAAACATGAAATTAAAACTTAAATATCTGACTGTTGGTCAAACTAAATGACAAAATAAAACTTTGAGGTAAAGTCATTAAACGCATATCAATAAAAATAATAATATTAATGATTCTAATTTTGTTTGCCGATCCATCTAACATCACAGATTCACAGTAATTTTGGGGGAAGAATCTTTCCAGAGAAGTCCTTTGCCATTCCCTGTATTATCTATGGTGTGTTTCTTGTCTCTAAAACACTCCAAAATATCTGTCTGCCATCTGGCAAAATGGAAACACCAAAAGAGAGATCTGGCGACGTCCTCTCTCCTCTGATTTAATGAGGGAGGTTTGGCTGAGTTGATGGTGATCCTGAATCCTTTACAAAAAGATGCTTAATGGACTGGTCAGCATGTCCCGGAACCGCTGCTGTTAGTATGTATTTCTACATCTCCACTGACCAGTGACCCCTGAGGATCATGTTCTGCCAGGACAGCTGTCATGGGGTCGTAAGTACTAGATGGACGATTTAGACTAATTTTAGTTGGCCCAAGGCTGAGATAAATTTGGCAAAGCACCATTTAGGTAACAGCACAAATGCTACCATCCTAGTATATAAGCTGCGTCTCTCTCTGTTCACATCATCACATAGCTTCTGCATGTAGCCACTGTTGATCCGAGCTCGTAATAAACGTGCATTAAGAAAGAACTCCATCCTTGAAGCAGATCATCGCAGAAACAACTTCTCTCAGCTGGTATGTGTGGAAAGAACAGTCATCGGGAGGCAGCGGACAGAGATCAACAGTGACCACGATGCTGCAGTGGAGAAAACAAAAAGCCCATAAGGTGGTTAGATGCGCTGAATGTTGTTGTGGGACTGGCAGGGACTGTCAGCATCACTTCTCCCATTGTCGTTTGGAAGACGTTGGTCTGAATGTCACCCTTTTAATGGTGTACTTCCATAAATAGGGCCACAACTAACATTTAGGCTACTATAACTTTAACTAGAGTTTGATCTGCTCATTACATTCATAGATATTCTTAACAGCTGCATCGCTGTTCCGTACAATGCCAGGAAAGGTTTCTACCAAACCTCTTTCGTCACATCGCTTCCATCAACCAGGCACTCGCAGAGTATTTTGGACGTTGGACACAGCAGCAGGAAAAATGACCCTTTTGTCAAAATACACATCAGCATGAGGGGGTGTTTGTTACTCACTTCCTCCTCCGTGGTGCATGGGACTGCTGATGCGAGGGCTCATTGGAGCGAATCCTCCCACTGTGAAGTTTGTTACGTCTCTGGGCTGCGAGAGGCAAACAGATTAACAGAAAGAAGGTTTGACACGCTTCATTAAGTTTTCAAAATATAAAATGAAACACAACACAGATGGTTTAGTCTACACTGACTGTCGGCACAAAAACATTAAAAGTTTAAGTGGTAAAAATCCACAGTGTATCGAGCGCTTACAACTTAATGGCTTCATGATTATTTCTTTTATATTCACACACATCTTAAAATGATCTAATTGTCACGGCGAGTGCTGCCAAAGACACTAAAAACAGCAAACTCTAAAATGTCATCATGAATCCACATGAAGGGAAACCAGGCAGGCAATAGGAGCACACAGGAACACACACTGACCTTGGATCCACCAGCCAACACCAGGTGTCTAGTCTTACAAACAAACATGCCTCCGTTCTCCACCAACTTCTTACAGTGCAGGAAAGCGAAGCCTCGGAAGAGGTGGCGAATCTCCCCTTCACGGCCCTGTGAAGAAACACACACACACACACACACACACACACAAAATGCAGGTCAAATACTTGAGCACACGGATACACTTGCTTTTAAATACAAGTTGTTGCAAACATGATGGCCACCCTGCTTATTCTGCAGGTTTCTCAACACTGTGTCCACAAGGCGCAAATAGGCATCATGAAATATGGAGGCAGATTATCAGGAGTAACGTCTGAACCAATCACAGCAACACTGCTGAAATTTTTTGAACAGAGTCGTTTGCACTGCTGCAATGATCCCAACAATAATGATTAAATAACACCCTTGAGTGACACTTTGTTAAGTTCTGTATATGTTATGGAAGAGAATCCTGGCATCGACGTCTACAGGAGCTTGTGGGCAAATGCCGAAGCAATTAACGGAGGACCCAATGCTCCCCATCAAGATTGGCTGCCGAGGATTTGCCGGCCAGTCGCTCTACAGCGCCCTCAAGTTGCTGGGGATCAGAAGAATGCACAGAAAGAGAGTCATCGGGAACATCACTGATGCTGCTGAGAGATAATCAAGATGGTTATGGATCCGAGGGGCTGATCCATGGACCATACTAGCTACCTAGACACAGGCCGAGGTCTGATCAACACCCGATGACCCCAGGTTACTTCACTGATGATGTGTCTAGGTTGCATCTCAAGGTGTGTGTAAAATCAGCACAAAATATTCACTTTTTTGTCCCTATTCCGAAGAAGACAATCTTACCGAGCTGCGGCTGATGAAGCTGAATCTTCTACTAACATTCCTGATATTGATTCCTCACATGTAGCTGTGAATACACAGATTAGCCCCAACATGTCATTCAGCACATCAAAATATGATTTAAGGAACAGTTGGATCCGCTCGTGACATTTTGGTTTAAGTTTTCCATCAGCACTGGACTTGTTGGACCGTGTGAACACAGCCTCCCTCTTTCATATCTCCAAACACCTCCCTGAAAATATTTGTGCCGATCCAAAAGCCTGTTGATATCCAAGTCTTTCAAAATGTTTTACCTTCTGCAAAGAAATATGGGCTTTTCTTTTGGGCATGCATTTCTACTCCAGCCTTCAAACTGTTGGCAGGGTGGTTTGTGTACATCCTATCCATGACAATGCACAGAGCTGACTGTAAACAGACAAGACACAGAGTGCGGCAAACTGAGGTAGAAACCCTGTATATTCTGAATATGTTGTGTACTAGGGATGCAACAATATTCTGTATTTTACCGAATCATTCAATACGCCCTGTTCGGTTCAATGCACAACGGCAAACAACGGTATTTTCGGTACGTTTCCCTGTCACAAAACTTTTACAAAACTTTGTACAGTTGTGCATGCTGTGTGATCCCCTCAGGAGCAGGGGCACGAGAGCAGCACATTGTTCAGGTTCAGTGCCATGCGCTGCTCATACCGCCTTCAGAGCCAATCAGAACGTCCCTGAATTTCCTATGAGCCAATCAGCGCTCTGCATGCAAATGTTGAACGCTGAGGAGTGCTGACTGGCTCCTGGGAAACTCGGGGACGTTCTGATTGGCTCTGAAGCCGGCATGAGCAGAACGTGGCACTGAGCCTGAGCAGTGCAGAAACAATGGCGAGTGAAAGAGACTCCAAAAAAAAAAGAAAGTTTGAAGAGGCACCGTCATTGTATAGGTCTGCGGTGTGGGATCATTTTGAATTCAGCGTTGACTATGATGAGAACAGGAGAAGGAGTGTCAACAAACAAACCACGGTGTGCAAGCATTGCTTTGCAAGCATCGGATACGTAGCGGGTAACATGACCAATATGTTCTCTCACCTTCGTCGCCGTCACCAGTCTCTTTCACTTGGAGCAGCACGGAGCAGGTCGGTGTCAGCTTCGATGGCTAACAGAGCGCAACCGACAATTGCTGCGGCCTTCCAACAGCTGTATGCGACAAACTCCGAAAAACACAAAACGATAACAAAAGCAGTGGGCGTCTTCATAGCGAAAGACTGCTGCACTTTACATTGTTGTTTACATTTTGTATTATTCATAACAAGAGGCCTAGGCAAGTACTGCCTTCAAGTGTGCAGGATGTAAAAAGGTTTGTTCAAGTATTTTGAATGGATGCTGCACTTTGTCATGTTCACATTCAATTGTATATGTAGTTGTAGTGTTTAGTACTAACTTAATATTCAATTTGTGTGGTTTTATGTTTGCTCTTTAATTTGATCTGATAGTGCACTGTTTTTTAATAAAGTTTGTGGCTTGATTATATCTGTGCTTTTAATTATTTTTACAATGCAATATTGCCTTTGCTAGTCTGAGTAGTTTTATATTAAGATATTGAAACTGTACTGTTACCGTGGCCCAAAAACCGTGATGCATACCAAACCGTGGGAAAACTGTACCGTTGCATCCCTATTGTGTACATGTCCGAACAACGGTATTAAAACCTGAAAAATATGCACATACACCACACATCTTAATCAGAAAATATTACATTCAGAATAATTTGGAATATCCAGTGCTGTTTCCATAACCTGCATCAAAGTCCGTTGTTAAACATTCATCGGTTACCTGCCAAGAATATTTCGGATTGCTTACACATGTCACTCTCCAGGTTCATTTTGCTAATCTTGAGTTTACTGCACTGTGGCACAAACCAGGTTGCAAAGTTGTCTTTCCTAGGATAGCAAACACATGAGCTGCCCTACTCTCCCTCTCACTGGCTATTGAATCGTTGCCTTTGTTGGTTGGAATGATAAGTTTAGGCAAGAGGAGTGGGATCGGTTGGGGCAGGTGAACATTTACATCACAAAATATAAAAACTGAACCACCTCTAAATGGACAGCACTTAGCAATGTGGTGCTAAAGCTCAATGAGGCAATAAGGGCGTCTCATATGTCACATCATGTGGCGTTTCATTCTTAAAAATTAACCAAAAATTAATTAATTTGCCAAAATTAACCAAAACCAACATCCTTAATTCAGAATACTCTCCCATCTGAATAACAGTGAATATTAGTGTGCATGCAGACGCAGTCAGTCAGGAATCACTTGGCCGTGATCTTTTGGTTTCCGTCGGCACCACCCGTGAGTTCAAACTCATGTCCGTGTTTGTCCGTGTCTCAAGTGAAGCCCACATTCCAACAGCCACAAATCACGGGTGATAAACTTTGCAAAGTGACTGATTCAATCCTCAGAATGCTTCTCTGTTTAAACAAAGGTCTAGAATAGAAATGACTCTCAACTTTCAAAGTAAACCACAGAGACACTCGAGAACAGAGTGAATATTTCAAAGGCTGCAGGCTCTCTCACTCAGCAAGAAGTATGTGAGGTTGACATAAATATTTAGCTGTAGCTGTGATGTAACACACATGAACTCTGTGGCCCTTACAGAGTGTGGCCCGTCGATGACCTTGACGATATCCTTTACATGGATGTTGTTCTGCTCGGAGTCCAGAGCCACAGCAAAGCGGTTGTCCTTCCTCCGGTTCACAGCCTGGTGCCGCACCGTCATGACCTTCCCGTGCATGTTCAACACCTGAGAGACACACAGGAGTCATTCACTAAACTTGTGCATGTTTACATCTGCTGAGCTCTGAACTTAATGCTGCAGACACACTGTAGTGTCTGTCACAGGGCCGACTATTACCTGGAACGTCTCTCTCTCCAGCCGGACTATGACTCCGACGGTCTGAGGGTCCAGCTGGACTAGCTCTCCCCACTCGTGCTGCCCTCCTGCATCCACACCGGATGCCGTCTCCGAGCAGAGCTGAAGGTCTCTGGGCAACACTTTCAACTGCACGCACACACACACACACACACACACACACACACACACACACACACACACACACACACACACACACAGGGTGAGAACATGTACACAGAATGACCTTTAACCTCAGTATCATTACATGAACGGAGCAGAGCAGGTACCTCGTGCATGGTGAGGTCGGAGAAGAGGATGACAAAGTTCTCTTCCACTCTGACAATGAGGCCTGTGTCGCCCTCATATCGCCCCGCGATCACCTTCACGTGGTCGCCCATCCGGAAATATTTTCTCAACTCCTGAGCCGGGAACTCCAAGGGGTCCTGGGAGAAGACACACACACACACACACACACACACATAATTCCAGTTTTAAACCATCACAGGGAGGACTCTTCTGCACTGTGAGGACATTTCAG